>OY979634.1:14769260-16031760 GCA_963855885.1 Coenonympha glycerion
TTTTTTTTTTAATTATGGATAGGCTTGCGCTTGACTACAATCATATCTGATGAACAGAAATGATGAGGTCTAGGATGGAGCGCGCTTGCCTAGAAAATGCCTATTCACTCTTCTCTTGAAGGCACTCAGGGGACTTGGCTATTATTCACATTTTTTTATTATCGTACAAATTATTAGTACCTATTTTGTTATCGAATACATTTGTTTAGTATCGAACCTGATTTCCACATGATTTTCACCTTAAATATTAAATTATAACTATATCATATGACTTGTAATCTGTTAGATACAAAAGCATTCGTGTTCCCAATCTGGGTGTTTCCAAGTTTCCGTTTTCCGAGCCAAGTATACACTGGGTGCAGTTATTATATCTTGGGTGTCTAAGAAAAGTGAATGGGGATTTTCTAAACAAGCGCGCGGCCAATATTAGACGGCATCATTGCTTTCCATCAGGCATGAATTTCAACTTTTGATCAGGTTCAAAAATTTTCTCAACTAAAATTATTATTATGGAACCCTAAGAAACGCTTTAAATAACATTACATTATTTTGCTTATTGATACATTCATACAAATTAATTACTTTTTAATATTTCCAAGACAAGTCGGGCTTGTATGAAAGTACCTCCCTTATCATAATTGTCGTCAAGTGCAAGCCTATATCAAGTGTAGGGGAATCCCTCACATAGGCTTGTGTATGCTCTATGCATTATAAGGACAAGCCCTATGAGAGTCAAGTTAGTTACGTTCTAAACGCGTTGCACATCAGTCGTCTTACTTCACCTGTAAACTTGTATGTTAGATTTATTGTGTGTTAATCTCTGAAGTTGTTCAACTTAAATTAAAATTAGTTTTTATTGGAGTCTATCGTGTTTAATTGAGCATATTCCCCAAGACAGGATTGAACACAGCCGCTGTACAAACAAGTACCTAAATCAAGTAAAGGAAGAAAACAGTTACACTCCGACAGAAGAGAAAACTTGTACACTACAGATACTTAGATACATCTAAAAAAATGCACGCGCCTATAAAGAAGTTACACCTAAGAGAAAGACATAGATTCAGAAGCACAGACGATGTATTTAGAGAACCGCTTCCGCGCTTATATTGCGCCCATCAATACATTTAACAACCACCATTGTAGGTGCCCACTTCTCCCTGCACATTGTCAGAGGCGCCAGGTGTTCCCTACGCGGTCGCTGGCTGGGCACTAATGTTGGGCACTGATATTTAGGGTCCCTAGGGCTTGACTGGTTTTATAGCGCCCCTTTGTTCTATTGTATATACGCGAGCTTATTCTAAAATTTGATGCGTCAATATGAATGGAATTTAAGTTTTATGCCAACCGGTTAGCGGATTGGTTTTGGTTTGCGGTGCGCGTTAATAAGGAAGTTATATATCTTTGCTGAGCCAACATGGTCATGGGCATGGACAATGGACATGTACAGCGCATGAGAGATCAGAAAATCGTAAGGAATTCTAATACTCGCCTGCGGCTCAAGATTGCTGCCCAAAATTCAACCCTCGTATCTAAAAACTAGAACATTTCATTTGAATGTCGAAAAGTGACTACAGACTGGGTGTCGAAATCTGTTAAACTGATTTAGTATGAGAGCGGCGTATGTTACTTTATTATTTCTCGTAATCGAATTTCCTGCATTCGTCAAAGCTTTTCTTAATCGTGTTTTGGAGCGGGACGGTGTTATGCAAGGGAGTCGAATTTTAAATCATTATTTTTAATCATTTTGCAATGTTTCATGATTATTTTTAATGTACTAAATTAAACATCAATCATATAGTGAAGGTTTAATCAACTTCTTTTCTACATTCGTTACTGCTGGTTAAGGAAGGATACATAAAAATCAATATGAGAACTCCCACCCGATTAAAATAATTTATTTATATTATTCTAAACGACACAGCACATGAGTTAAAAGCTTTATCCTATATTAGCTTTAAAACTTGCTATTACAAACTGTTCAGTAGAAAGCCCGACGGGATTAACCACACAAAAGCTACCAACACCACTAAAATTAATATGAAACTATATATACTTCCTAATTTTTAACTTTCTCTAAAAAGTCCAATTTAAACTTCTAAACTCAGCGAGCAAACTCATTCATAATTTAAGCAAGCTCGCGTTGAAATTTAAGCATGATACACACAGAAACCGGGTCGACAGCGGTCTGGGAGCAAACGAGAGCGAAAAATAATTAATACTGACACAATATAATATTTAATAATAACAGTATTTAGATTTTGCACAAAATCGCGTGAAATTCGAACAGGGTTTTTACATCTGCGACTTGCATATTATATAAATCAGAATTTGACTGTAAATCCTTTGTGTAACATTTACCTCTATGCGCCCCCGCCTCGGTCGCTACGTGTTCCTGTTTCACCGTTACATAAAACCGTCCCGCGCTAAACGCGACGCGAAATAATATGATTGGGTTTCATTTTCGGAATTCTTAATGAACTTGCCTCATTTGCCGCCACTCTTTTGTCTCTCTCCAACTCGTGCATAACTCTACGTGTTAGAAGCAACGAGACATTATTTCCACCATCACGTATTCACGGGGTGTGATGGAAATGTCTTTTCCCGTTACATTGTAGTTTATTTCAAGGGATTTTGAGCTTTATTATTTGGTGAAAATAAAGCCCACTTTTTGTGATAATATGTTCGCCGAGTATTTTTACCTTGCATTAGCTTATTAATTTCATATTCAATAAGTGCAGCGTGTTCGTGTAATATTCAATTATTTGACACTAAATTATGCTTCAGATTATAGCACATGTTTCGACGATGGTAGTATGCCTTCATAATACTTTATATATATAATATTAATTATAAATTATATTGTCACGAAAGTACCCACGCCAGATACATAGATATACATCGTCTAATCTAGAAATGAACGCCCCTCCACGTTTTTACGCTTACTCATTGGAAGATAAAGTGGTTGAGAGGCGTTCATTTTTAAATTAGACGATGCACCATTTACAATCATATTATTTTAGGTATTACGCACATTTGTAGATATTATCATAGTAATATAAAAAAAATATATATAAAAGTAGGGATTCAAAAAGTTGCGGTTAAAGCTCTTCTCAGTGCAAAACAGTCTGACATTTCATCAGGGCCTTTAAGTTAGGCTTATGAGAAAGAATAAACTCTCTTCGCCTTAAGCGCTATAGTATTATAGGAAAAAGCAGTGAAAATGTTTTCATATAATAATAAAGTAAGTAGCTAAGGCACGGGGAGCAACATTTTTTTCAATTTCCGCCCCCGCCCTAAACCGCTTAGCGGATCCTGTAATCTTTTGTTCGTATCAAATATGGAAACGAATCTCTTTTGCGGTGGTAAGTTCAAACGGTTTGGAAAAAATCTAGCTACTCAGTAAACACGACAAGGATGCAGACTGTTTGATTTCTGAAAAAAAAAACCTGTTACTGACTGTTTAAAGAGAATAGAAACCCTAACTGCGGAAAAAAAACTGGGTTTATTTTTGGCATTCTTTTCGTCCGAAAGATCAAACCGTTCTGCAATCGTACTTTACTCAGGAACTCCACAATCTTATATACCTCCTTCACCTTTCTACCACAGAATCTTCCAGCGTTCCCTGCACCTAAGTATATTTGCGTGGGCATCTTCTAGGCAAGCGCGCTTCACCCTAGAGTTCAAATTGAGGCATGAGGCATGATTAAAGTGATAAAACTATATTGTGCCCAAACATCTCAATACTGTTGTTAAACAGTTGCTACCCGTGGTACAATAAAATGGGGAAACCGTATAGGTAGCTTATCATTTTAAGTTCACTAAAGTCCGGAAGGTTAAACGTCCGTTCTCACCTAAGGATCTAGCACCAACGCGAAGCTGAACTTCCTTTTTATCTTCATCATCATCTTTAGTAGCATTCCTCTTGAAGCGAGCTGGAAGGTTGGCCTGGGACTATCTTTCTTCAATGCAAATGTGGTCAATAGATCCTGTTCGGCAATTCGGTACCTAATTGAGCGAAATGGCTGCGTCTTCGACCTTCCAAGGTGAACACTCACTGCGCAAGTATGGCTGCAGATGATACCAGGGGCCTTATTCTGTATCGTTCACTCAGTTAGTTAGTAACCCTAACTGGGTTATTAACTAAGAAAACGAAGGCAAAAATCCTATTTTTGCACAAATTACCAACCTAGGTCGGTATGATATCATATCAGTATATCGTGCTAGTTGCTGTCTTGTACAAAAAGAATACAAAAATAGGATTTTTGCCTCCGTTTTCTTAGTTAATAACCCAGTTTGGGTTACTAACTAAGTAAGTGAACGATACAGAATCAGCACACTGGAATACTGGTACCGGTGAGGACTGGTGCAGTATTCCAGGAACAGTTCGTTTGGACTTACTGTCACCGAGAGTGCAGCGTCGATGATTGAAAGACGATACTAATTGCGAGTGTGAACCGGGAATAAATACATCTAATTATCGCCGGCTAATGCCTCGACACACTCGGGGCGCTGTTTATGCCGCTTTCATTAGATTGCGAACTCCATTTGATTGCAAACAATGGGACAGTCCTAAAAATAGAATAGGCAGACTCCTGGCGCGAGAAAGCTTCGTTCAAGATTCCCCTTCTTGTTTTGTATAATGGCTTTTATTTGTGTTGAACCAGCTCTGAACACTTCACCGATGTCATGGGAGATGGAAAAGCCGCAATCACATGTTTAACGGTACACGATAGACCTAAGTATGTCAGTTCTAATACATCTGTAAAAACTAAGAAAACTTTTCTAATAAAACAATCCGTTGAGTCCCGGACCAAGGATCGCGTACGGTTAGTTCTTAGACGTAACGCCAAGAGATATTGTTCGGATTTTGTTAGCATCAATAAAAAACTTGCAACCGCTATTATAAAAACCTGTGTGGACACTCTTCATTGTGAAGAATATTATACCGCTTTACTATAAACTATTTAATCAGGAAAAATCCACACTACTGAAACTAAAATAAAGACAATGAATATGTGGTCACCCTGAGCTGCCAATATGGCGGGTTGTTTACGTCATTAGAAAATAGCGAATTTGGCAAGAAGCTGTTTACTCTCGCTTACCTGCCTGTTTTTTAAATATTCATTTTCCTGTTTTCCTCGAACGGGCGGAAAATAATTAGCGTAAATTAATTAATTATTGATTAACACTTAGATGGCGCGTTATTAAGAATAATGTAATCAAGAAAAATATGACTTAGTACCTCTTCACTTTCGAAGGCAAGCTAAGTTATAACAGGTAATGGGCTTAGTAGTAGAAAACATAGAAAACAGCAAAAGTAAAATGAGCATAGATCACTCGTACAACGAGTCACTGTCTGGTGCCCAATTAATTTAGGTATTTCACAAATCTCGTGGAAATCTTTATTTTCCTGGGATATAAAATTTTACATTAATATTGCGCTTTCATAGATCGTTATAATACTATAATCTTTCTTGATAAGTAGACCATCCAAAACAAAATCTATTTTCAAATTTGAACCAATAGTTTCTGAGATTAGCGTGTTCAAACAAGCAAGAAAAGTCGTCTTCTCTTTAATATATTAGTACAGGCGTCACTCAAATTACATTTTAAAAAGGCATACACAAAATATATAATATTATTATATATTATATTAGAATACTCAGGAAAAAGTGCGCAAAGTATACTATAAGTAATACTTAGGACGCTAATATCGTATTGATTAGCTGATGCGCCCCTGTTTTGTGGATCATGTACACAAAACAAAACAACATTATTGGCCTGTTCTGTTCCGATCGTTAATATAAATGGTTTTCATAGTAATGATCGGAACACCATGTTCAAATCCAAATTACACGGTGCGGCATTAGGTATTTAGGTATGATGGATTGTTGATGACCAATTTTTTGGTGAACTAGGAAAGAGTGACATTCGGACCGCCCTTTTTGGCTGGCTTTTCTTTACGTTGCTTCGTCTCTTATTATCAAATATTAAATTAATGTAAAAACTATACTCGTATTTAGCGGTCATTATATATGAGGGCAAATGTGAACAGTGACAGTTGGCCTCGTCCACACCACCAAAGAAGCGATGATGGGTGACTGAAGGTCAGAAACCGCAACGCAGCGCAGCAGACATAAAGTTGAGAAATGATACGAGTGTGATCAAATTTGAAATCAAAATTATCATTTGTAAGTTTGGTTGTGTTACTCCTTAATTTCGTAACTCTCAGGAGTTGATATGGCTGTTTGAAATAAACATAGATTGGGTATACCTTGGAGATACTTTTCGTTACAAGCTAGTACTTATCGGTTGCTATACGTTAAGCCTTAAGGTATTTTGGCCCTACTAGTCCGCAAAATTCAAATTTTAGGTAGTTTTTTTGCAAATATTAAACTAAAACACTTTAGGTTTATATGACAATGAGTTTTACATACAAATGCATTCACATGTTTAAAAAAAACTTTGCTTGAAAATTCCCACTCCTCATACTGGTTCCCGAAAGATTTGCCAGATTTGTAGCTATCGGGAACCAATAACAAAATGCGTAATATTTTTGAGCAATGTTTTTTTATTATAAACCTGTCGTCGATACATAATTTATGTATATGCTCGCAGAACTCATTACCTTAATTACCTACGATGTATAATTAGCCAACTATTCGCGAAAAACTAAATACAATTTGAATTTTCGCGCCCATCCCTCTTAAGTAGATTAGGCAATCAAGTAAAGTAGACACTATAGTCGGCGGTAGACCTGTGGTGTATTGTGAATAGGCATTGAGATTTAGGACGTTAGTACATCTAGGTACCACTAGCTTGATACGTTTGTATCGAAACTAACAAAATAAACACACCACTGTTTGGAACCCCAACAATGGCCGTCGAGGGTGCGCTATCTAGCGGCCGATCGACAATTATGTCTGTTTGTGAACTCCGCCATAACTCGGAAACGGTAATCGTTAACGTGTGTTTAATGGACTCGTACATTTAGATGGTAATCTATTGTTCCATATTTACTAAAATTGTTTTATGGGTTAGTTTAAACATATGTTTCAACTAGTGAAAATGGTCAAACGCTATTGACTTGTTTAATATGTGATATAGATTCTGATAACATAAAATGATTACATAATAAAATTAAACGCGAAATTGAGTTTGTATATTATTTATTAGTTATTCTGCAATCTCATAAACGTGTTCATGAAGAGAGATGAACGATACCTATACCCACTTTTTATCAGTTTTTCTATGGGTTCAACACAAAAAATATATGGCAATGTGTGTATATAACGAAATAAGATTGGTATATGAGTTTGAAAATTGACGGCAAAAGACGTTGAATAATGATCACTTTTCTGAAGACAATCAAGGTTTTTGATCAGTGGTTCCTTCCGAAATCATGGAGCCTTATATGACTGACAAGGACTAATTTAATCCTCATCACCAATCAAATATTTTCCTTATATCAGAGAATTAATTTTATAAGAATGATATAGTTGTCAGCCCTAGCGAAGAACTCCGAACCAAGTCAACGTGGGACCGAATTATGCAATTGACTCTGTCAAATACAATTTGCGTAGTAATAATCTTATTGTATGATACTTGCACTTATCAGGTTTTCATGCAGTTAGGCGCCTATCGTATGCGTGGTGAGAAAATTTAAAGTTAAATAAGCATCATAATAAAAAGTCCGTCTTGTTGGGGATCGAAGATCATCTTATTAGACTTAATGGGTTACAATGAAATTTTATACAAAAATTAAATTTTATTTATATGCGAGATCAAGTTTTAGAAAAAAGATCACCTTTATCAATATTTGGGTCTCTTAACTTTATTATTTTGATGACTATTCATTTGAATGGCTGAACTAAAATGCGAACAGTTTGATTTTCTAAAGATACCTAGCACTTTGCAGATTGAACTTGTCGGAACTGACAGTTTTTCTGCGAAAGGATATCGGGTAAGACGTGATCGAAGAGCATTATAAATCGACACGAGACAGTGCAGAAGAATGGCAGAAGACAGACAAATCGAAACCGGCGAATATATAATAGTCGAAACACACGCTTCGCTATCGAGTTACAGAAATAGCCTAACTGAATACATTGGCTCAGTTAGGTTAGGCGATACTCAAAGCTGCTTGCTTGCAAATCGACGTCGTCACCACCCCGTGGAAACTCGGAATTCAATGAATGTATTTTTGTCTTCATGGGCTGAAGACTAAATAAATCATAATTATTCATTTACCGATCAAAACGAAATCAGTCACAAAATGTGGAATTGAAATTGATTGGGCGTATGTTTTCTGTGGAAAATTTCGCCGCGCATTTATAAAGGTCATGTAACACGCGACTGAATAATCTTGAAACTCAGTGATACATTGTGTCACAAAACATGTACGGTTGGTGTGATTTCGTGAAGGGAAGAAGCGACATATATCTTCTTTCAAGGTATGTAGGTACAATTTTCGTTAGCATGATTTTTGTACATTAGGGAAGAAGTGAACCAATGATCTTCTTTCAAATGAAAGGTATGATACCACACTACAGAGATGATCTATTCCCCCCACCTCAAGTCTCCGCTAGCGACGCGACGTGGGATCGCATTATACAATTGACGCTGTCAAATACAATTGTGCAGCAATTTGACTGAATGATACTTGAACGATGCCCGACGCTGAGACGGGGCGTGCGACGAAGGCATTAGCTTATACATGCACTCCTAAAGATGAAACTTTTACAAAAAATAACAGCTAAAAAACGAACATGAAATCTAGACTCAAAAGCTAGCATTTTTCCTGATTGTGTGTGCAAGCCAAGGCCCTCAAAACTTTTTACTTAATAGTAACTTAACTCTTCCTTTGAACTAAGTGGGACGAACTTAACTTTATAAATTAGTCGAGTAACGTTTGAGTATTCATTTTTCAACAGCATAATTATAGATTCCATGCAAATTTATTTCCGTAAAAAGTCAGATTAATTCATCTCTAGCAGAGCCTTTACTGACTCCAAAATATAAGGTATTCAAACCACGAACCCCATTTTTAAGTGATTTAAAATTTCCAATTTCGCATTCCACTCTCGACCCACCCTGTAGGTGCACCCTGTACATAAAATAGAGAGATAAATAAATTGGAATTAATGTGTAATTGGCTTCGTTGCACACCTGGGTCGTCTTGATACTTTATTGTTTTTGCTATTTAATTGAGACACCCCTTTATTGTAAATTGGATCATTACGCGACCTCAATACTTTGTATTTACTCGATTCTCCATGAAATGTATAAATACACAAGTTCATTTTGCGATAGTCAAGATTTAAGCCACAATCTAGGATATCAAAATCTGAAAAGTGCAAATATATCTAAGAAAAATTACCTGCAAAAATGTAATTTTTCAGTATCTACTTGAAAATTTAACGTAAGTGAGAAAGACATAGAGTTCATAACGCGCGCTGCGCTACATCAGTGCCCAGGTGCTCAGGTGTTTTTCTTGTCTTGGAGCCAATAGATAAAAATAGTACTTGAGCCACAGAACTTTGGTCGCGGCAGTGTTTAATAGTGAGGTAAATTGTACTGAGTACAGTTCAATTTTCCATTACTATTGCATTTTTACGAAATAAAATTATTTCTGTTAGTGCTTGCGGTAAGTAAACGATTTGATCAAACACTTTATTAAGACGCAGCTGCTAGCTTTTTAAAAGTGAGGTAAGTTAACCCTCAAGACGGAGCGCTGCGCTACATCAGTGCTCAGGTGTGTTGGGGCGACGTTTTTCTTGTCTTGAGCCGCAGAGCTTTGGTCGCGGCAGTGTTTAATAGTGAGGTAAATTGTATTGAATACAACGCAGTGCAGTGGCGTCCGTGCCAAACGGAATAAATAGAATTGGTAACTAGGATTCTATTTTACTACCATTTGATCATAAATGATGGTTCTGTTTGGTTTAGGAAACTAAATATCGCTTGCTTAGCGGTGAAGGAAAACATCGTGAGGAAATCTGCATGCCTGAGAGTTCACAAAAATGTTCTCGAAGGTGTGTGAAGCCCGCCAACCCGCACTTGGCCAGCGTGGTGGGCTATGGCCATACCCCTCTCAGTCTGAGAGGAGACCCGTGCCCAGCAGTCGGACATAAAAAGTGGTTGAGATGTTGGTTCTGTATTACGAGTACGACCGACGCCGGAAAGGCAATGTTATAGTTGAGATGTGCATAATATGCATTTTGTTAGTAAGAGCCAGGTGGGTCGAGCATCCCTAGGGATCTTTTGAATTCTGGTACGATCAGAGTATGTATGCATTAAGATGTAACAAGTCAATTGGTAAAAATAGGTAGGTATGCCCGAAATAATATCAATGCTGAGGCGCTCAGTCTTTAAATTATCTGTTACTAGGATAATGTAAACACGTCTTCTGTTACCAAGTTCCATTAAAATTAATTTCGTATAAAACATTTATTGCTTTAATTTCAGATCAATTTTATTTCATTCTTAAGTAAACTGAAAATTGTTACCTACTAACCTTCTCAGTTCAATAGCTACAAAAAAATAAGAAAACGAATGACAATTTCCTCTAAGTCCAGATTTTGTAAGCACTTCGTGATTAGTAAAGGCACTGATCAGCCTGCATTTTTTAAAAAACCTTAAATATATTTTATTTATATCAAATATATGTATTAAAAAAACACTATCCATCTTGTAATGTAGTAGGATAAATGAAAAATACAAGTACCCTGGTATGATGCATCGCACTATATCTACGATGGTACAGGTGTGGTACAACGACGTTTTTCTTGTCTTGAGCCACAGAGCTTTCCAGACATTGTTTAATAGTGAAGTGACTTTTATCGATAAAAGGTAAAATATAATACTCATAACGTAGACAGAATGTTTTATCGATATTTTAGATACCCTTATCCACACGTATGCATGAGGCCGCTTGGTCCTAAATGTGAATATAAATTGCGTATTTACTTTCGTTTCAAATTAAATACACGTTTTTCATTCATTATTACGTTACATCATTTTGTTTCCATGTAAATCAAATTTGGGTGAAATCGTGATAAAATATTTTATTAGAAAATTATCGCAACAATTTATTTTGTTTAAACTTAGTATCGTTGCAACAATACAACCATGTTATTTTCATTTATTTGATAATTAAACGTGTCAAAGATATAAGTGGGTGTGAAAAGTTGATTTTAAAAACTAAAAAGTATTTGAAATAGGTCCGAAAATACGTAAAGAATATATACAATAACACATTGATCCTATCTTCTTTCAATTCCATTTGGTACATTTGTTCTTCTTCCACAGTCAATCCATTTCTTATTAAGACTTTCTCTGTGTCTATTCACATTAACATTCCTCTAGTCAGCCGATGTTCTCCTACTTCTTACAAAGAATCTCAAAACATCGATACTCTGAATTTCAACTTTACATCCTTAGCAAGTGAAGCATCTATCAAACTATGACAAATATTGTTTTTGCAAGCGGTTGGACCTGAGCTCCAAGCGGGAATACCGACTGGATTGCACGCTGTGATATTACGAAATACGTTGCATGTACATTGAATTATATTGCCATAGAAAACACAATAGTATATTGAGATATTACGTATTTTGTAGGACGGGCCAATGGGTGGGTATTGAGTTTTATGGCGATACTTGAGTTTTGATCGCGATTTCGGTCGCTGTACGTTAATTTTACAAAGCACGTAGTTATTGTGGGTTTTATGAAAAGTAGTGTATAATCACAGTGTATAATAATTGTTAATCCGGGGTTGTCACCACTCCCAATTTCAGCCAAAACGATTCAGCCGTTGTATCGTGAAAAATGTAAGATCCACACATTTATACATACAAACTTTGGCCATAAAATAACTCTCCTATTAATTTTGACAATTTTAATGGATTGGATGACAGTTTTTCTATTTTAGAGTCTCAAGTAAAGAAAATCTTGAAAAATGATCTTCGCTTGTGTTTTTTTATAATTTACCGTGTACTTTACGACAGGAAGATAAATGTAAGTACCTGAAACAAGAAAAATAACAGTGCGTTATTAAGATGTCTTCACAATAACAGTAATGAAACAAAAAACAAAGTAATAATCAGGGGGCTGACTATAAGTATGCTAAGTGGGCAGCTAATAATTAATAAGGGAGCAAATAGCGAACCCAGAAAAGCATAAGTACTTAGAATAACGTTCAAAAATTTTATCCGGCTATGTAGGTACGGGTAACCTATAGAAATCGTGCTGTTTAAAAATTTTCACTTAGCCCCCATAATGTATTTGACAGCTATTTTTGAACTGGCTTCCTGCCATTTTCTTATCTGCGTAATAAAATTTTGTGAAATCCAAGATGGCCACCCGGCTTTGCTATCTGCACCTTTAAAGTAAAATATTGTGGGGTTTAGGTGACCTCAAACGGAGGAAATGCTACTGTTATTCCTTTATACTTTATTAAAATGGCTATCTTTACGGTTTTTGTGCTTGCTTGAAAAGTGAAATATTTTGTCATAGACGATAAGTGCCTCCTGTCACCTGAGACTATCGCCAAATAGTAGGTAAATACCTACGCAGGAGCCCTAAACAAACACAAATACAATATTAATAATAACCTCACTTAATTCGAATAACGAGATGGCACTCAGACTCGAACGATATGAAGAATATGAAATACACAATACTACAGTTGTTGGGAATATTCCAACCTCATTAACTTACTTCTTATATTTTTTTGATATTCACCTCTATAATCGAGACTTTCTAGCACTGAAAGACAACTGGAACACCTCGAACTTCAAAAATACTCTCACTGATAGAAACCCCCAACTGATACAAAATTCCTAGGTCCCTTGAGATCCCAGATGTATAGTTTTCACTGTTTACCGTTTTGTAAGGTCGTTTGTGTGAGTCAAGCAGTGAGTTTGCAAAAATAATTATGGATTGTGAAACCGAGTGGTCTCTCAACGTTCAGATGTAGATTCTCGTTCGTTGTAGACTTAAGAAAGTAGTGAATTCATTCGTCACTTTTGATTCAGGTTCACTTCGAGGTAAAGATGCTGAATGGATGACTGAATTAATCGACTTAATATCACCACCTAGAATAAGGTAGGTAACCTAGAATTTGGGAACTAAGGCAATACGCCAGTTTACATCTACTTGTAATTTATGACTTTCAATAAGTGTGCAAATGTAACCTACATTAAATAAAATATTTGATTTGATTAACCTATAGAAGTTGACCGCCTCATTATAGGAGATAAGTCCCACCCTTAGATTATAATACACTAGCTTTTGCCCGCGGCTTCGCCCGCGTGAATTTCGAGATTTTTAAAAATCCTTTTTAGTGGATGTTATGTCATCAGAGATATCTATCTATCTTTAGGCTATATTGCCGCGCCGCGGTTTAAAAAAATGATGATGGTGATGGAAAATTGTAATAATGATGGTAGTAAGTATTATTTTATTCGCGCATTCTTAAATGCCGCTTCCCCGTCCCGCCCGCAGTCGCCCGGCCGCGCCGTAACGCCTAGTATCGGGCGCTCGGGGTTCACTATTTTGGCGATATTGGCTTACACATAAGAGTTGGATATATGCTCTCGCGGGCTTTTTTGTAGAACTATTTAAGATAAACATTTCCATCATACATTATATACGTGTAACTCTAACGGTTTTCGCGGCGTACGTCAGTAAAGGTCGCAGATTGCAATTTTTTTCCTATTTACGTGACACTTATCGTTATACATTTTGGATAATTCACACTATATGTTTATAAATAATAGCCTATGTGTTATTCTGATGTGTAAGCTATATTGTAAAGTTTCATCAAAATCCATTCAGTAGTTTTTTCGTGAAAGAGTAACAAACATACATCCACACATTATTACAAACTTTCGCGTTTATAATATTAGTAGGATTATCTTAGGTCACATTTCATTCAAATCGGAATGTTAAATGACCTAGCATAAACGCCTGTAATGATTGTTCGTAAAGATTCTCTTTAGTCACATTTCGAAAACTGTCAAAGCGTCAACGAGCGGATAAACGAGTGACAGACAAATTAGTATCGGCGTCGAGTTGACAGGTGACTTTTGACACGGACTGTTGTGAAACTGCGAATCGTCGAGTTTACGAATCGATTTTCATTGAGATGCTACTCTTTGATTGGATGTCGATAGCGGCTTTATTTCCTTTCGGTTACGAAATTTTGTGATTAAAATCAGTCCAATAAGCAAAATGTTTGTAAGTCTGGTCGTCTTTAATTCAGTTGGCCGCTTTTACATAAAATATATTTCAGACTTTTAGTGTGCTCTTCAATTGCCCCTCTACCTACCGAGTCGTTATAGACATAAAACATTTGTCACACCAACCACAGACATGGTCATATCAAAGATTTATAAATATACTAGCTGATGCCCGCGACTTCGTCCACGTGGGATAAAACTATTCTATCTTTTAAGTTGGACCAAATGACAAATATTCACGAAGTTTGAACTAAATCGGTTCAGTAGTTTAGGAGTCCATTGAGGACAAACATTGTGACACGAGATTTATATATATTAAGATTTTAAATCAAGAACATATTATGCTTAGGTTTAATTTTCTTAAAATGACCATCTGATGCGATAAAAATAATTGGATCTTAATGAAATTATGTATAAGGAAAGCGTATCAAATTTAACTGTCGGAGTTTTTATCGATAAAAATGCGATAAAATATAAACAATAGCATTGATGTACCTATTTTATGACGTACCGTGTTCTTTACATCCTGTCTTAGTGATAGCCCCAAAACTATATTGCTCTCATACACACTCTATAGGAGTCTAGACTTTACCTTTGAACTACATTTTAAACCATAATATCATCCGTAAACGTTAACTGTCCATGTCGACTGTCAACTCGATGTCAGTTCGATTGACAGTCGATACTAATTTGCCTGTCATGGGATTAAGTATCCAAGTTTTAAGTCTCTATATGAAGGTTACAAATGAGGTAGGAATGTAGGTACTTGTAGGTAAAAACACAGTAGTGAATAATATTTTTAGTGCCATAGTCGGAAGTCAAAGAATAATCGCAGACTGCCGACCGCGGACGCAAGAAAAAGCACGAAACTACAGATGATAAAAAAAGCAGAGAACGCATTTTCATTTATTGAAAATCAAATAAAATAAAAGCGATAGGTATATCTGTAAAGGTTTGTTAAGTGGACTGAATCAACTTAGAAAAAATCGCGGCATGAGCATGAGGCCTTACGGCATCAGCAATCCCTTGCCAACCTGTCATTAAAGTTGAGCAGAGCAGCCTATAGGGTAAGTATAAGGCTCCGATTGATGCTTTTAACATGCCCTTTCTAAACAGCTAAACTTGTGTCCCACACTGCATGTATAGTGCCACTCCGTTCTAGTTTCTATCTTTATCTTTCATGACTCATTTTCGTACTACCATAACGTATGCATTTGCATTGTTTATGAACATCCAACGGTTCTTGCGGCAGTGTGCAATCGACCTGTACGTCATTGTTTCCGAAAGCTGTATGATATCGTGATACACATATTGCGGATGTCCCTGGTCGCGTGACAGGAATGCCTCAAGCCAGTCGCGGTTGGTACCTGCAAAGTAAGCTACATATACTAAACCTACTGCTGAATTCGTTACACAACCGAATATTAGGTCGATGTCGTAACGTAATCAAATACTATGCTGTTGTAAAGTATAGCTTTTATATGCATACCAAGCGGCAGGCCCTATAAACCATTAACCAACGAAATATCCAAAAAGTTTTAAATTTAAGTCACCGAGACATCACCGAATTAAAAAATACGGCACCGAAGTATAAATATTTCAATCCACGATTACGCGCCCACTCGGTCATACTCCATCGAATCGAATGAAACGTGAGCGATTTTGTCGGGGTGGGGCGCGCCTTCGTGGAGAATATCCATAGCAATACATACATACTAATGGCCGAGTGTCCACCCCGCTTACTTTAATTATATTTATCTCAGCCGGGAATAATGTCGTCCACGGTGACAGATGTGGTGGACAATCTGCCTTAGTTCTTACTTTATAGAGGTCTCTCACCTGTGGTATGATTGCGTAAGAAAAACGTATTCATCGTTATCGTATCGTATCGTAAGCTAATTCTGTCCCCGATTGGCTGACGTAAGTCAGGGAGCCAATCAGAGGGCAGAGCTTGTTTACGATTACATTAACGATGTTCATACGTTTTTCTTTTTGCAATTGCCTAGCTGATTTGAAATGAAGAAGTCAAAAATAAAGGTCACACTCGGAAAGGTTACGAGTACATCTCCTAATTGGTTGCTAGTGCTACTGTACATCTCTTTATATCCAAGATAATTAATATTATCTACCAATATCTATACTCTTTGTTACAGGAACAGGAACATTTTATTTATTTATTATTATTGTGTTTACAATATATGTTACGTTACACAATATGGAAATATAATAATTAAGTTGCCATGTTAGAACTTACATGCCATATTGTGGTGACTGTCAGACCCCTAACTAGTTGTTCTGTGGTAAGGAAGTCTTACTTTCACCGCGGATTGGCTCGTCTCAACATGTAGGTACCTACCTTAAGATACCCCTAATTCTATTAACTATGGCTACTGATAGCTCAATTATTTTATTCCTAGGTTGTACAGGTCAGGCCTAACGAAGTCTCCAAACAAAGTCTTCAAAGAAAGTGAAGCAATTTATCTCTGGGACGGAGATTCTTTTTATACACAGGCCGCTTTAAGGACAAAAATTTACGATTTTGTGGGTCAGTTAAGGAATTACCTATTTATTAATATTTAAGCTTTACCAAGTATTAGCTTGACATAAGACTGCGGCGTAAGTTGCATGACTATCGACCTGCAATCTAAGCAATGACTCGTTCGATTTATAGGAATTAGCAATCTCTAGCGGCATTATTTATTGCTGAAGTGGCATGCACCCGGCCACTAAATTATATGTCGACTGAGCAATTACTTGCATATTACGTACGTTACAAATAAATAAATGTACTATTTACTTACCTACATTGCAATTTGCAAGGTATGAAATTACTATGCAAGGTTTATTTAAGGCTCCGGGTTTCAAACATTTCTCCATACAAACGTATTGTACTTATTATTCTATTCGTGGTTATTATAGATTCAAAATTATGCCTGATATCGATTCTTCTCCTCATCATCTATGACTGAAACGAATAATGAAAGTAAGATTGTATATATTTTGAAAGTTATGACCCCTCAAACACTTCTATTTTAGAGCAAAGTTTCAGGGAACTTCGTGCGTAAATAAACTATATTAGAAACTACAAATTTGCTTCAAAAACTACCATCAAGCATACTTTATTTCATAATAATTTCGAATGTCTAGTTTGGTTTTAAAATAATGTATATTTGTGAAAAAAATAGGACAATACCAAGCGCTGATTTGGGATTATTTTTATTCATATATTCTCAGTTTTTCTTGCTCTAATTTTTTGTGGGCGTGCAATAGTTCCGCACTGTTCTGAAAGAAGAGGTTTTCTCGCTCTCCAAGTTCAAAACACTCCCACACGAGACAGACTATATTTTGACCGCGCCCGCCACTGAGTTGGTGACCGCTTGGACCGGCACCTTAATAAACCAGTAATAAGAAAAGAGTCTATATAATCTAAATTATTTTTTAATTACGAGAATGAGGACAATATTATCTCTTATATCATTTCTACGATGAAACCATTCTATAGATCAACAAACTCAAATTCGCACCTGTATAACGCCGCACGATGCTAAAATATGCCCAAAGCTTGCGTATATTCAGAAGGCGTAATTTACGGGTGTATGTAATATGTATTCATTTCTCATACATTCAATCAAGATTTTTAGGCACCGGAAAAGACGGAACGAAATACTAATAGGCGGTGTGTACCCGCGATCAATATTCATACAATCAGTCCTAATCTTAATTATTTATTTGTTTACGAAGCGTGCTCGATTGCTAACTATCTGGATTACGTTACGCTGCCATTAGTGGAGTACATAAGTGGAGCACATAAGTTAATTGTAGTGCCACACCGTTTGCGTATGTACAGAAGTCCTTTCTGGGGTTTAGTGTACGCTTCTACAATATGATCCCAAAGTCTGTCTTCGAATTACCTTTGCACCGGTTTAAAGATACTGTCAAAAACATCTAATATATACCATTGAATAATATTTAAGTAACAAGGATTCTTGGAACGATAGTGATATGCTTCCATCTCCTCACGAGATATCTTAAAATATTGTTTCATACTAAACTAGCAAACCCGGCGAACTCCGTTTCGCCACCAGATGGCTCCGTTTTATGTAACATTTTTTAATTTGTAATTTTTTTTTTTAATTTTTCCTGAATTTTCTTTGCTATAAACCTCACGGAGCCCGAGACCTTTCCAACGAATGCAAAACCGTGGAAATCGGTTCGTGCGTTCTGGAGTTATAGCGTCAGGAAGGAAAACCCGACTTATTTTTATATAGTAGATAATAAAACTTGTATATTGAGACATTTTTGAAAATAGTTCCGAGTTTCTTGCCAATTCTTATCGTTGCAAACCAGCGTTCCGAACCTGGTGGTAGAGTTTTGACGTTTCATGAGAGCTTATATACCTATAAGCCTATGTAAAAAAATAAAGAATTTCATTTCATTAGTTATTTATTAAGTGAAAGTATTAAATCTACCCTCAAAACAATTCCACTTAAACACGTAATTATTTCAAGATTTTGCAAGTAACAGAATGTTCACAAAAAGGTGTCATTTTTATAAGACTTTAACTTGTTGCGGAAGACAATGGGGTAATTCAACGGAGGATTACAAACAAACAAAACAAAAGAAAAATGTTTGATAATATTCTTGCTTATTTACATAACAATAATAATAATTGTCCCTTTTAATGAAAAACAAAACCTGATTTATTTTAAAGGGAAGTTAGACTTACCGTTCACTTTTGCTGCAATATGTAAAGAGGAAAGACGCATTCTTCGTATTTTCAACCGACTTCAAAAAAGGAGGAGGTTCTCAATTCTACTGTATGTTTTTTTATGTTTGTTGCCTCATAACTTTTGACTGGGTGATCAGATTTTTATGATTCTTTTTTTATTAGAAAGCTGACGCTTCCCATGTGGTCCGATTTCAATTTAGTCCAGTTCTGATAATGGTATCCCACAGTGGTATCCATGAGAAAACCAAATAACTCTTACATTTTTAATTGGAAAGGACGTATTAAACAGTAGGTTCATGAGAGTTGAAGTCGGTTTTTTTGTTAATTAACTAACGTATACTATGTTGGCATTAATTGAGGAATATGGCTATAAGCTATTTACAATAAATAAATTTGAAGTGAAATGGTCAACACGAAAAACCCTGAAAACTAAGGTTACTATGAGTGACTGTGGTTTTCGTCGAAACACAAAAAAACGTCAAAATAAATTAAGAAATATTTATTTATGACTAGCTTTTGCCTGCTGCGCTCTTGTTGCTACCTGCGTTAAATTCGCCTTTTCACAAATTCGGGGTTTTTCAATATTCCCGGGAACTATATATTTTTTCCGGCATAAAAAGTAGCCTAGGTATGTTTTAAATCAGGTTATTAGCTATCTATGTTCCAAATTTCAGCCAAATCGTTTCCGTAGTTTCGGCACGGTGAAGGAATGAAAAAACACACACACACACAAACTTTCACCTTTATAATATTACCACTTTGCCCGGTGCGTCTGCCCGGTACCGGGCAGGATGGCACAAAAAGTTCCCATCCTGCCCGTTGAGCACCGTGCAATCGTTTGCCGGGCAGGATGGGAATCTTTTTTGAAAAAAGTTTCCCATCTCGCCCGGTAACATTTAGTTATGAAAAAGAAGCCTTTAAATGAAATAAGGATAGTGTAACTCATTTGTATTTATTAATTACTAGCAGATACCCGCGGCTTCGCACGCGTAAATTTTAGTTTTAACTATTCTACGGGAACCATCCATTTTCCGCAATAAAAAGTACCCTTTGTGTTAATTTACATGAAATCTATCTTCCTTTCAACTTTAAACCAAAAATTTTCACCTAGTTGTGCGTGCAGGAATAAATTTTCTCTCGCATGAATATCTGTTTTTCTCTATTATCACGAAAACAATGGATTTTCCCGAGAAAAAAGTAGTTGATTCTAGGATATAATCTATCTCCATTCCAAATTTCAGCCCAATCGGTTCAGAAGTGACGGCATCGTGCCGTCACTTCTGAACCGATAAATTTTCCGAGATAAAAAGTAGCCTACGTATTCAATCCAGGATAAAAATCTATCTTTTTTCCGAATTTCAGTCATATCAGTTCAGTAATTACTGCGTGAAGTAGTATTTTAACCGCGTGAATATTAGTTTTTCAGTTTTCCAGCGGACACCATACATTTTTCCGGGATGAAAAGTAGCTTTTGTATTAATCCAGGATATAATCTATCTCGATACCAAATTTCAGCCAAATCAGTTCAGTAATTACAGCATGAAGGAATATTTATTCGTGGATTTCTGTTTTTCACTATTATCATAGAAACCATGGAATTTTCCGGGATGAAAAGTAGGCTTTGTAATAATCCGGGATAAAATCCATCTCCTCTCCGAATTTCAGTGATATCAGTTCAGTAATTACAGTGTAAAGTAGTATTTTTCGCGCGTGAACATCAATGTTTCAGGTTTCCCGCGAAAACCATGGATTTTTCCGGGATGAAAAGTAGCCTTTATATTAATCCAGGATACAATCAATCTTTATTCCGAATTTCAGCCATATCAGTTCGGTAATTACGGCGTGAAGTAGTATTTTTACCGCGTGAATATCTGTTTTTCCCTTCTCCTGCAAAACCCATGGATTTTGCCGGGATAAAAAGTATTCTATTTATTAACCCTGGATAAAATCTATCTTCATTCCAAATTTCATCCAAATCGGTTGTGTACTTGCGGCCTGAGATTTTTTTTCCGCTTGAATTTCGGTTTTTAACTTATCCCACGGGAACCATGATTTTTTTCGGGATGAAAAGTAGCCTATGTGCTAATCCAAGATACAATCTACCTCCATTCCAAATTTTAGCCCAATCTGTTCAGTACTTGCGGCGTGAAGACGTATTTTAACTTGATAAAATCCAAACTTCAAACCCCCGTTTCACCCCCTTAGAGGGTGAATTTTGAAAAATCCTTTCTTAGTGCACCCCTAGGCCTCACAAGGAACATGTGTGCCAAATTTGGAGTCTCTAGACCCAGCGGTTTGGGCTGTGCGTTGATATGTCAGTGAGTCAGTCAGTATCTTCTTTTATATATTTAGATTTACCATTAAAAAGTAAAGTTACCGAAAAGGAATGTCTAGGAATGAAAAGATTGTATAATTATCATAATCAAATTTTACTAGATGTTCATAAAAGAAAATAAACAAAATATATGACATATATATATGATTATACAACAAGAGTCTTAAAAATAACTTAGATTTCTGAAGTCACAGCACCATTTTAACCGGAACAGTAAAAAGGAAACAGCCCAATATAATTGAAATTCTAAATGTTTTAAAAAATGACGCCACTTATTATGAAGTCATTCCGAAAATTAAATCATCAGCAACAGCACGTTTAAAAGAGTCGAATCTGTGGGATCGATTTTTACTTGGAAGAACTGAAGAACTATTGAAGGAAAAAATTACAACAGGGCATTTCCTAGAAATTCTAAGGTAACAAGGTATCCATGTATTTTTAAGTGTTTATTAATTGATTTTAGAACTAACGAAAATTTATCTATGTATAATTATTGACATTTGTGATTTTTGGACTCTTTGAGTTTTTTATTTTTGCCTTTTTTCGACATTACTAAATAGAAACTTTAAATTTTTATTACATAACGAAGACTGGGATTATCTTTGACTTTAGGAGTAAAAATAATATTATTATTTATTTATAAATCAATAATCTGTGATTTTAGAAATGTTAAATTTATTTGTTATGTCCTTTTTATAACTATAATTAGTATGTTTTGTTGATTATTATTAAAAAGATTATACGTATGACATCGGTGATTGTAGGAAATCTTAAGTTATTATATTATGTCTTTTTATAACTATGACTTTCAGAAAAACTCATGTTCTTATTCTGTTGATTTTTTTACATTTGTAATTTTTGGAGTCTTGTGTTTTTTATTTTGTCTTTTTTTCGACAATATTTAATGGAAACTTTATATTTTGATTACATAACGAAGAATGCGATTATCTTTGACTTTAGGAGAAACAACTTTAATTTTTTTTATTTCTTAGTCATTAGTCTGTGATTTTAGATGTGTGTTATGTCCTTTTTATAACTAACTTATGTGAAACTAAGTATATTTTTGTTGATTATTAAGTATAAGATTATTCGCATAACGTCGCATAACTTCATTGTAAAAATCTTGAGTTATAAATGTCTTTTATGACTATGCCTTTTAGACAAACTTTTCCTATTTTGTTGATTAATGGTTAAAATGGTGCTGTGATTTCAGAAATCTAAGTTATTTTTTTAAGACTCATGTTGTATAATCATATATATATGTCATATATTTTGTTTATTTTCATTTAAGGCTTCTTATTCATAACTAAATGTTACCGGGCGAAATGGGAAACTTTTTTCAAAAAAGATTCCCATCCTGCCCGGCAAACGATTGCACGGTGCGCAACGGGCAGGATGGGAACTTTTTGTGCCATCCTGCCCGGTACCGGGCAGACGCACCGGGCAAAATGGGATCAACCCGTACGTTTACGTATACGAATACTAGCTGGCCGGGCAAACGCTATTTTGCCATTTACGGGTATAAAAATAACTTCGACTAACCGAATTCACACAAAAAAAATCATAATAATCGGTCAAGCCACTCCGGAGGAGTTAGGTTACACTTTCAAACATAGAGATAATTGATTTTGGCACGAGAATTTTATACATTAGGAGATATTAGAAGGTCCCACCTCAATAGCAAATGTAATAAATGGTATCTTCTTTCTTTCTTTCTCGAAGTCGGTTGAAAAGGTATTGGATTTACATAATTCAGCAGTCGTCGGTTGCATGACCGCGTCAGTCATAAATTATGCTGATAAGTCGATGCTATATCTTCGATGTCGCATGTCTCGATATACGAGTTGAGAACTAGTCGCGTGGAGCTTTCATGTCGATAGGGTCATTCTTGAAACCTTTTTTAGGGTTCCGTACCTCAAAAGGAAAGAAACGGTACCTTTATTTTATTTCGTAGGAAAACTTATAGCTATTTACATGAAATTAACAATAGATTTCATGGATAACTTTGTTATCCGTCCGTCCGTCTGTCTGTCAAGACCGTTTATTCCGGGAACGTTTGGAGGTATAGAGTTGAAAGTAAAACCATACACTTACTCAAACACTCATGTCCAGTCTATTGTGGATGTAAAAAAAAACAAATTTCTTATATTTAACGTAAAAAAAGATACGGCCATTTGTGCCACAACTTTTAATATATTTCGACCCTCTCGAATTCAAATTTGAAGAGTAAGTTCTTTCCGTTGACCTAGAACTATGTCTGGCAATTAATATCGCCTTAATGGAAAAATCTGCACAAGTATACACTTACGTGCAGTTAAATCTTTAAAAAAATCTTAATAAGCACCTTCATTGTACGGAACCCTCGGTGGGCGAGTCCGACTCGCACTTGTCCGGTTTTTTAACAGTAGGTATTCCTGATTCGCGTTCGTCTCTCGTTGTCTGATAGAGACAGGCGATTTCGAAAGTTTCGAATCTGCCTTCGTCTCTGACTGTCAGATGTAGGTATTTTTTATTTTTATTTTACAAACCACAGACTCCGGGTCTGTGCCCTTTTTGATATAATTATTATTTTGTTATTTAATTCTAGTTGTTTAACCTACTTGTGCTTCGTACTCCCACATTCACAACAGTTCTACTATAATTATAGTACTAATCTTATATTTTATAATGATAATTATATTTAGTTAAAAGAGTAGTTTGGATTTTTTTTAGTAGAGCAGATGTAGGTATCGCAGGTATCTGATAGGGACCGGAGCGAATTCGAAGCTGTATCGACTATCGACTCGCAAACACATTCGTTATTCTTGCTATTCTTAGTAGGTATATCAAAACAGCGGAAGAGATTTTTTGAAGAGTTAGCGTATTGCTTGTCAGTCCAAATTCAATTACTGTTCTTCACCAGAAATAAAGTCCATTAAAATTTACTTTGCGAATATTAGGAAAAATTTTTTTTTTCGGGTAACCCATTCTAGATATTCAACGATATGCTAAACAAACTTCAACCAAAGCGATCTACTGCTCTGGTCCTGCCTAAATCAAGGTCCATCCTGCTAGCTATTAAGACGCACCGCGATTTAGCGTTGCAGCGCGATAAAGTGTAAAAACCGTAAGGCAGGACAGGACATCCTCAGGAGATGTCTCTAAGATTTCGCATTGTGAAGTCATCATCTCCTGAGGACATCTCGGTGTCGAGACGAAACGTGCATCGATGAAATGTAAGAATTGCAAGTGGTGTTTCATGTGGGCGGTATTCTAGTGTATTGGACCATATTATATAGATTCTTTTAAAGTACCGGATTATTTCCTGCTAATTATGGATTTCCACAGAATAACGCGAACTTCCACTCAAAACCGTAAAAGGTTACATACTCCTTCCATCATTAGTACTCAAAACATATCTTCACTTGCATCGTTACTTACTATCAGGTGAGATCGCATGCAAGTACTAACTTGTACAGTATAAAAAACGTAACAAACAAATATTTAAAACAAAATGATTATTAATTTTTTCAGGGATATGTAAATAACGATATGCTCTAACAACTTGGCATGTATAGGTACCTACTAGATACAGGTATAAAAATACCCTAAAACAGGCGCAACTAAGAGCCAATAGTGACGATCAAAACTTGTCGACACTTTGTAGTGGTAACGGCGCTGTTTGATACTTGGATGAGTTCATAGAATTCTTATGACTTATACTTAAATCTTTCGACTGCGTTTTAGGGTTCTACGTGCTAAGGAAAAAGAACCCTTACTGGGGTTTATAGTCTATTGGAGCTCAGGTTACTTGCCCACCAAAGAATATTACGTTTGTCAAGTCAAACGCGCCCATAAAAAATTTCATGTATGTTTCTAACTATCACGGTTCAAGAGATACAGCCTGGTGACAGACGGGCAGCGAAATATTGGTAATAGGGTCCCGTTTTTACCCTTTGGGTACGGAGCCCTTAAAACCGTCTACGGCATTAATTTCAGTTCAGTAGGTATGGTTAGTACAGGTTTTTGTACGAATTTTGAATCGCATCGCACAAACGAATCGAATTTCTCCATACGTTTACAGCCAGCGGCCAGCGCCATCTATGGACAGTCACTGACATGCGGTTGTCAATAGATGGTGCTGGCAGTAAATGTATGGGGGAATTAGATTCGTTTGTGCGATGCGATTCGACTCAAAATTCGTAAAACAACCTGTACTAACCCCCTCTAAGCTAAGAATGAGAATAAAATCATGTAGTATCTAAACGCGCGAGTCGCAGTAGACTGGCTATTGACAAATGGTTTGCTAGAGAGCCGGAGCGTCCGTTGGCGCGATTTCGGACACTTCCGGTTCCTGTGTGCAGCCGCCGCCCGCCGCCCGCCCGCCTATACCCATTCACCACACCTATCGTGAGGAAAAATGCTGTGGCCATTTTGTGATAGTTATTCCTATCTTGGCTTGGCGTGAAATCGCGAGCTAAAGTACGTATTATGAAATTTATGGGAAATATTCCGAGCGTTGAAATTCTCTGGCGCAAGTACTTAGTGCCAAAAAATTCTTCCAGACATTTCACTGCGGTATGTAAGCAGTCCCATTTGCTGGCTCATTTTTACGAAACGAATCAGCCTAGCTGCTTAGGGCGGTAATATAGCCAGTATACACAGTCATTATAAATTCACAGTAAGTTTTATTGCAACATTTTTAATAATAAAAAAGAATTAACACATTATTGAACTAATTCATTAGGTTTGACCCGTGAAGAACTAGAGTAAAATTTAATCTTTACATCTGCGATCTCAGATTAAGTATTTCAAACATAATCTGCCTGTAATTTTAGAATAACTTATTTCAACGAAAAACTTAGTTCAACACAAAATCCAAAATTTTTCGTCTTTCTGTATTTATCTTCGAAAGTCGAAACGAATATCTTAATTAGTTTTCACGGCACTTTTATCCCGAAAATGTTTATTGTTCTAGCGCTCCTGCAGGTTTTTTTAACGCGGGCCACTAATACCAACCTAATGTTTCATAATTCCAGAAATAGGTATAATCCGTAGGCACATAATCCCGGCTACATAAGTTAGGTAAATTTTTCCGCTCGGCCCTCAGGAGGTTTAGTACATGGGCATTCCATTTAGATGGGCATGAAACGTTCTCCCCGGGGATCGAACCTGTTTACTGTGAGTAACCGGCCGGAGATCCGACGGGCCTTAATGGTTGTATGTATATTTTAATACCTTAACATTTGCATACTAAGCTAGCCGGTAGGTGTTCGTGTTTTGGCCGTGAGTGAATTATTTATAGAGGTAAAGAAAGGAAAAGCGTTCATTTGAACCACAACGCAGTTATTGTGGAAAGACTGGGAGAACAAATAATTATGACACTTTAAGAAACGCCTAAGCCGATAGGTGACAGTTTTCACTAATTACAACAACTGTCACCTAAGGGCTTAGGTGTCTCTGAAAATGTTGGTGAGAACGACCATTAGTGTGTTTTGTGTCATAAGTGATGCCAAAATGGACTCGACTCAGCATATTGTATGCTACGACCATGTGGCAAACCCACATACATATAGCGTTGGTCTTACGTAGATTTAAATTTATCGTAGATTCAAATATCAGATTTTTCATACAGAGTATGAAAAATAAAGTTTTTATATATACTCGTGTGATTAGTAACGTTTTAGCGAATGTTAACGTGTGAACGGCATTAGAGAATTGAACTGAACAGTCGACAAGGCGTATTCACATTCTATACAAGGCCAAAACGTAGCAATAGGAAACTCCTAGCATTTATAAATTGTAATGCACAATTTTTAAATCTGTACAATGTATTCACGAATTTTGCGTACTACTCGCGTAGAGTTTGCGTCTGGGCTCTAAAACAGATGCAAGTCCAAAGTGGGAACGAGTATCCTGTTGAGGATGATAATTATGAAAATATATAGACCTCCCTTAGCTGTTCGTTGTTTATATAACCTGTGAAATGAGTCAAAAACAGATGCTCATTTTCGCCAATTAATATTTCATCATTATTAATTAACCGGACGCAGAAATAGACTGGATCGATCGATGGCCGCCTATCAGGCTGTTTATTTATATCATCCGGAGCGTAGTATAGCTAGTCAGTAGATACATCGACATCGACATACTACCCGTTAGACACCCACGATTAAATTCCGGTGGTATCAAAAGATTTGTGTCCCCACCTTAAATAATTGTTATATTTCTTCATGCAATCACCGGCTTCGGTTAATTAACGTATCATCGTTCAATTTGAACTATTTTTTTTACAAGTTACAAGGCTCTGACAAACATACAAGCGTTTTGAGCGTCTCCAAAATCTTGCGATTCGGTTTATAATGAGCCTGCGCAAATATATCTATATATATCTGAATTTCGACAGAAGCTCAACTGGCTTCCTATTCGACGTCGCCGGGATCTGCATGTTTTCTCTCTTCTGTACTGTGTATTATATAATCCTAGAACGCCGTCCTATTTGAAGGAGAAATTTAAATTTCTTTGAGTGCCCCGACGCGTTACGACAATAACATAGCCGGAGTCTGGCTGATAAGTGGTCCAAGATGACTGCTGATTAAAATAATATGCTAGAATAAGCTACATGGCAGAATGCTACGAACTTCGATTAAAAACTTTCTCTGTCTCTCATTTCTCGTCTGTTTCTCGTTTTATATTTTATATTTTGTTTGGACTCAGGTCTTTTAAACCGTTCAACACGAAACATCAACATCATTGCATTATAATTTTTTCAGTATTTATTACAGAACTGACAACTCAAACAACGGTATCGGTTATAACAGTGTGAGGGATTGGTTACGGTAAGAGTCGCTAGTTGAATGGTTTTTTCTGATGACAGAAAATGTCCAGCGCAACTTAAGGAGCATGGGTACTATCCGGGCGCGAAAATTCATATTTTATCTAATTTTTTCGCTAAAATGACATAACTAAATTTTGCGGGCATAATATTTATGCATAATATTCCTTAAGATGTTTCCACTTCAGAAATCATTAAGAAAAACAATAATAGATAGTATTCTTAGATGCATATAATGTAAGTAAAAGTATGTACCTATAATTCATTGAAGCCTGTGAGTACGAATCTACTTAGAATACAATGTTAAAAGTGTTTACACCTTATAGAATGTATGTAGCACCTTTTAGAAGTGGGTGTGTGAAAAAATATCGTTCAGAAAGGTTTTCCTTGTCAGCCTGATCACGTACCTATCGCTTATTGAATAGGTACCTACTCTCATATTATAGCACACTTGTATATTAGTAGGTACATGGTTGCGTCTCTAAGGGCGTCAACTAGAATAATTATTTTTCCAAACAAATTCCTTGCTTATAAATATAATCCATACTAAACGTGTATACAATATAAAAATAACTTTAAAGTTTGAGACTGACTAAATGTATTTCAGTTTTTGAGAGTTTGTTATAATTTCAATATAATCCAAAATAACAGATGTTTGAAAGCATAATATGATACTTAATTTCGATTTTAGAACCAAAATGACAAAAATACACAATGAACCCAATAAAAATAAGTTTTTTAAGTTGTGTTTTTCGTTTCCATGAAAAGATCATTTTGACATGATCAAAATAATTGTAGCCGTAATTAAAAGTCAAGAGTTTTTTAAACTTTGTAATAACGAATTCAAAAGTTAACGATTCTAAAAGCTTTCGTGTGTATTACGTTGTTTTCAACTTCTATTGTACGGTTTAAAGTCGTGTCTCTTGTAAAGTTACCAAACGTCAAAATACGCAAGGATTAATCCCGATTTATTCGTAAATAAATTACTTACACATCTTAAAGAGGAATTTACCTACCCTACCAGCAAAGACGTACCGCCAAGCGATTTAGCATTCCGGCGCGATGCTGTGTAGAAACCGTTGAGGTGACTTAACTTACCCCTTCCGAGTTAGTACGCTAACATCTTCGACTGCATCATTGCTTACCATCAGGTGAGGTCGCAGTCAAGTACTAACTTGTATAGCGTAATAAAAAAATAAAATAATTGGCTCCAAACGTTGTAACCTTTTGCTTGGTGATTAATTAATTAATCACCAAGCTCTTAATTCTCTAAAAGGTGGATAAAAGGACTTGGTTTTATACTTATTAATTTTTGGCTTATAATGTTAAAATTAAAAGCAATGTGATATACTTTATTATATAATTGGATAAAAGAAACAAAAAATTGTAAGAAATAGAGTTGTTTTGTAGTGAGTAACTATAAATACTCACCATAATCTAACATAACTAACATCTAACATTCTATTTCTTCTAATTAAAGATTTTTCTGAGCTTAGTAAAAATAAAGCATGTGTTTGGTAATCGTTAAACATCGATTTATTGTAAAGCTCCGCAACCGAATTTTTCGATAAAGTTACTATGGTTACATATCTTGACTCCATTTACACCTAAATAATGTTAAATTCAACAGTCCCGATTCGATCAAAGGTGTTTATGGTCACACTATGACTTTATAAGTTATTGTTAAGTTAATATTTTATTTCAATACTCGAGTTAAATTCTCAGAGGACAGTTGGGGTTTAAAACTTCTTTCCAACTTTATGTTTGCTGAGTGTTTGCTTACGATGGAAATATAGCGATTCTTTTGTAATGAAAATACAAGCTTCTCGTACACCCTTTATTTTCGTGGATGGTCTAAAGATGAGTGATTGAAAATCAACGTATCAAAATCTTTAATTTCACATAGGCTTAGATATAAGCTCTTATAAAAAGTCAAAACTCTACCGCCAGGTTTGGAAGGCAGGTTTGCACCGAGAAGAACTGGCAAGAACAGCTTAAAACCGTGGGACGTATCTTCGAAAATCTATATCTTTCCAAGACTCATTAATACCTGAAAAATACCATGCAGTTGAAATAAGAAGAACGTATCAATTGGATTGTTAATAGTAGTGCCCTCCTGCCACCAGGTGGACGAACGACATCAAAAGCGAAGTTGGGCCGCAAGAAATCGTGGTGTATGGCGATCATTCTAGGAAGCCTATGTGGAACAGTGTACGTTTATCGACTGAGACGAAGATAAACTACCTACTCCTTTGAAATAAGTTATATTACGCTTAACAATATGAAATTGAAGATTTCTTTAAAAAAGTACATACTCTCTTAGCTTTATAAATCAGCCTCACGTTATTCGGGTTAAAATATAGTAACAAACTAAGTAACCGTCCCTTTACTTAAACTTCTCGTAACTATACAAGATGGTTAACAAAATAAGAATGTAAGCGTGAAAACGAAAGGTAGTGTTTCTACCAGAACGCGGAGACGGGGAGCTATCCTCTTTTCAGTGTTTATTAACTAACTTACTTTCATGGCTGTGTAAGTTATGACCTATAGCGATTATATTGAATATTTTTTTTCGTTTATTTAATAAATTTAGATGTCGATCGACACTAAAATACATAAATGACATCAGTATTATTTACCCGAAAGCTGCCAACAGTAACCTATTTTTCATCTAGGTAACTTTAGTTGCAATAAAAAGCCTGTTGCGATTTTAATTGAACATGTGAATTTTAACATGCCTTTGAAATAAGTAACAACTTCAAAAAGTAAAAAAAAATGGTGCATCACTATTAAATTTAAAAAACACACACACCTATCTCTTTTCTTAAAGTTAAAAATAAACTACCAAATAAATCGCGTCCTTGCAGTATGCAGTGGCTAGGTTATAGAAAATATAACGTAGTTATTTTTGATTGGCTTACTAAGCCCTTTAATGTTATATTTTATTTTCAAATCTACTCTTAGTATGATATTCAATTCAGCGTATACATAAACAGAGGACGATTCTAAAGAATCCTGACGTGTCGAATTATGACAAGCAGCCTACAAATTATGCGGAAACACGTGATCGCACCAGCTGAAATCATAACGCTCTTGGCTTTTTAAGACGGATAAAAACATGTCTAAAACACTCTGTCGCTCACGCCTTGCACCGCAGGCCACAGTCTAAACATATTAGGGCACATTCATTGCTATTCCCGGCGCAGGCATCGACGTTACACTAACATTAGTGTGCGCTTCAAGTTAGACAGTTCACATAGTGGGGGCTAACGTAACTTTGAAGTTTAAAGTTTAAACCATTTTGGCCTTTTGTACAACAGCTGCGGCTGACGTCATCTGCAGCCGACTTCAACTCGGGCCGTTGCTGCTTCATCCTATATATACCTTTAAACGAGCAATTCTTGTATATATATTTCTATATGATCAGGATCTCGGAAACGGCTCCAACGATTTTCATGAAATATAGTATACTGGGGGTTTTGGGGGCGATAAATCGATCTAGCTAGGTTTCATTTTTAGAAAATGTCTAATTTACAAAAAATAAATAAAAAAAATGACTACTGCTGCCATCTATTGGCCACCGAGCGAAGCTCGGTCACCCAGATATTTCCCATTATATGATCAAGTAGTTAAAATTTGTTTCTTGAAATCTAATCGAGTCGAACTAAGAAGTATTCAATAAAATTTACTGTAGATCAAGAATCATTTTAGATACCCACCCACCTCTGAAGATGAAAAAAAAAAGGACTCAACCATGTCTATACTTTTGAGCGCTTAGCCATAAACTTACACACACACACACACACACACACACAAGGAAAAATTATCAAATGATGTCAAGGGTTAAAAAATAATAGCGAGCACTTACTTCGCTTTTTTGGTTGGTTAAAAATAACAAAAATTACTCTGCTAAAGAAACCCAGCCAAAGTGATTAACTTTAATAAGGGAATTCTGGATTACCTCACAAACAGCTAAAATTCCCTTCAGTAAACAACCGCTGCTGTCTTTAATCTTAGCTTTAATAAAAGAAAATAAAAGCTAGATTTTACAAGTAAGATTGCTTATTATCATTGTAAGAAAAGCTCTTGATCTGCTAATTTTCCTTAAGTATATAGTTTTAAAAGCAACACAAGACTTATAAGATATCGAATAAGGCATTATCGCATTATCTGTGTACATACATACGTACATATTCTATAGCTCCAAAATACTTTTCTTTCCACATTACGATACAACTAGCTATTGAATGCGACTTCACGCGCACGAATATTGGGCTCTACATATCCCGTTAAAATAAATAAACAAACGTTTAATTCAGACGTTTCCATCCACAGACCAGGGAATTACTTTAATATTTTCCATCCATTTTATGTAGTTAGTAGGTATGTTAGTAACAATTGAAAATAATAATGAGTCAACCTTAAAAGATACGACGTATTTTGGTGTCGCAGACTTTTTTCAAACTTTTAATGGAGAACAATTCCGTCAACATGGTATTTGGGTAACTTTAACCATTTAAGCGGCGCACGCAACGAAAGATCTACAAAAGGAACAATTTTCCCTGTTTTTTCAACATTTTAGCGGTCATAGCGTAATAACCTTTAGCCTTCCTCGATAAATGGACTATCCAACACAAAAAAAAGATTTTTAGCTATTCGGACCTGTAGTTCCAGAGATTAGCGCGTTCAAACAAACAAGCAAACTCTTCAGCTTTATTTAGTGAGTGCAACTACACTGCACTATTATTATCATACGTATACTTGTTGATGAACGGTCTCGAAAAAAAAATAAAATAAAATAAAAAGACGTGTGGCACTCGGAGACTGCCGCGGAATAGCTATTGCATAGCATTTTTTATCAACTTATTTTTTAGGTGTTAGAAGTTGATGATGTTAGAAGTTAGTAGTTAGTAGGTGTTAGAATTTGATGTTGAGAATGTAACGAAAATGACCTAACACCCCCCCACGGAGTGGTCGTCACGGAATTTCTGGATTTGGTCTCCACGCTCAAGGCCCGCGATAGAAGCTATGCAATAGCTTAAAATCAAAGATTGGTTACAGTTGCAGAAACAGTTTTGGGGAAGACTTTATTATAATACCGTACACGTATGTCTTTACTTTTCGAGTAAAATGCTATCACGAAAGAAATGCGCCGTCCGTTTTCACTCGCTAGTGAGTAAATTCAGTCACTCTGACTTCACCAGTAACGTAGTTTAGTGTAGGTGGGGTATAAATTCAATAAAGCGTGTAAAATAACCCCGGAGCTTCCTATCTCGGTATAAAATAAACCGCATTACGCTCGGCCCCTTTAGAAACGTATGTTTCACTAGCTGAAAGCCTCGGTCGCCGGACCGCAGCGCGTATGGTGAAAGGGTCTTTTGTAGGACAACTACGATTTGGACTCACAATAAATAAGTCTGTTAATTTAGAAAAAAAAATCTATGTCAAATACCTTACAGAAGACAATAGAAAGTAAGGGTCTTACTGACCTCTATTGGTTAAAATTAAAAAAATTCTATTAATAAAAAAAAAATACTTTATCTATAAAAGGCAACGTTATTTTAACCCACATTGAATTGAAACATAGGTACTTCAATTAGACAATAAAGTTACATTTTTTCAGAAAAAAAAACACCTCGAAAACATACGTATTTCGAAGTTTCTGACACTTTCGTAATTACAATTAATTTCATGCAATGACTCGAAATTAGTTCAATCATTCAGAAAAAAATCCTCTATAAACACACAATGCGAAACCAGAAAGTTCCTGACCCTCATTGGTTTGAAACACATTCCATTACCATAATAATAACCAGTGTTAATAATAACTGAGAAGTGTTGACATTGGCTTACCATACATTTTTGATTTTTCACTTAGCTACAAAGCCTCTCTCATATTAATAACTGAAAAATTTTCAGACCGATTGAAGATATATTTTTTTTCCACGATTTTTCTTTTACCATTAAGGTCAAAAGATGGAAAAAAAACTCCTATAGATCTTTGAACGTGTTACGTGCCAGTAACTTTGTCTCCAAACAGACGGTCTCAACTGTAAGTGAGTCGTAATTTTATCCCGGAAAGTTGCTCGCTGCCGCCGGGACGCGGGACGCGGGACGCGGGACGCCCGGGACACCCGAGACGTCTTCGAATAGAGTTTACATTGAATCGAATTAGTCTGCAGAACCGTGCCGTATTAACTATTCGGTGCGCCACGCTATACTTGTACGCCGCAATAGTACTTATGCTCGTTTTCACCAACAATTTAAGAGACACCTATGCCCTTAGGTGACAGTTGTTGTAAGTGAAAACTGTCACCTATTGACTTAGGCGTTTCTTAAAGTGTTAGTGCGAAAACGAGCGTTCATGTTCTGAGTTCGTTCGTTTCAGCTGACGGACGTCCAATACTAGACGAAGGCCTCCTATAACGATTTCCAGACCACACGGTCCTGCGCCACTTGTATCCAGTGCATCTTTTAATGTCGTCAGTCTATGTGGTCGGAGGTCTGCCAATACTACGCTTTCCCGTGTAGGATCGCCATTTCAGCACTTTGGACCCCCCACGTCAGGCGGTTCTACGATCTATGTGTCCCGCCTCTTGCGACTTCAGCTTCGCAATACGTTGAGCTATATTGATGTCTCTGGTTCATTTACGGATATCCTCATTTCTGATTTGATCACGTAGAGAAACTCTGAGTAGGTATAGCTCTCTCCATCGCCCGCTGAGGGCCAAAAAACCTTTTTAGTGCCCAAAACATTTTTTTGGCACTCTACAAGTAAGTAAATACTTAACTGTGATGTCATCTGATGGTAAGATAAGGAAAGTGATAAAGGATCCGAAAATGTTATCGTACCTACTAACTTGGAAGATGTAAGTAAATTCACCCGTAACGGCCCAGCATCGCGCCAGAAGGTTAAATCGCTTGGCGGTGCAACTTTGTTGCTAGAGTGGTAACTAGCCACGGCCTAAGTCATCACACCAGACAGTTAGGAGATTCCATCTCTAAAAGAATAATATCTAAGTGAATTAGCGCTCTGGTGTGATGCTTTGTAGAAACCGCTGGGGTGATTTTACTTACCCTTTCAAGTTAGTACTTTAACATCTTCGGCTGCATAATCACTAACCATCAAGTGAGATCGCAGTCAAGTAGGTACTAACTTGTATAGAGTAAAAAAATCTATTTTTATATGTTGTAATAGGTACCTGTATTGCCCCAATTTGTGCTCGATTAATCCTAGATTTACCTAAGCTGAGAGTTATTAGACCAGTCAATCAAGACAGCTGAGTAGAAAACATACTCGTACTTACGTATTAATTTCACGTCATCGCGCATCTTACCTGTACCAATACATCACTAAGTTATTAGAAAAATAGACACATAATTTGCGTTATTTCGTAGTTCAGCCTTAAGCCGCCACAAAACCGCGAAATGAACATAAGCTTCAAGTATCAACACTAATTCGCAAAGTTTTTGAAAGCGCTAGAGGCTTTCGCGGTCAAGTCGCAACCGTGGAAATTATCGTTGCGAGTTAAGTGGACTCATTAATGACCCCGCTCATTTCGCGGTCGTGGGTTCCTCGTTCACCCTAATACATCGCCACCAATATGAACTTGAGGATGAGCCCATCGGAACATTTTACGTGAACCTTCTTCATACAAGAATAAAGTAGCGCCATTTGTCAAAACTACCGCTAATACGCCGCAACATGGAAGAAATCGTCCCTATACGGAAACTCGCGTGCGGACTAATAACAAGTATAGCGATCTGTGGCGTGGACTGCGGTCCATAAACGCCGTTGGTGTCAAAACAAACTTTTTTGACACCAGTAAACTGGCGACATTTTTCACGCGGTCTGCCAAGTCCTGTATATACGTCTATTAAGGAGCACACCACGGGTGTGCCCGCGAAATTCAAATTTTTCGTGGTTTTTCGCGATTTTTAAGCTAATAAGACATAATAGGCTTATGGCCGTCAAATTGCGATAATCCCAATATCTTCTTCACGTGTTTATATAAAAATCTCTGCTCGAAAGTGTCGAATTAAAGAAATTAGTCCAAGATTTGCGAGTTACTCATATAAAACTCGATACTCGGATTAATTTCCTAGGATACACATTTTTATGCAAATATTTTGATATAATCATGTAAAGATGATACTGCCATTCTCGCAAAATGATTGCCATAAGCCTATCATGTCTAATTAGCGTACAAATTGCAAAAAACCACGAAAATTTTGAATTTCGCGGGCAGACCCGTTGATTTCACGACATCGCACAGCTCTGGCGCAAAGGTAGCACTAGATATATCCGTAATTCATACGTACACCTTACATTAATTTCGCATTGTATCCAGTTATAAAGGAGAACCTTAAACCGAACACTTAACTATCAGAAGCACCCGTCAAGTAGACAGATTAGCAGCACAAAGATAAGATCTAGATAATAGCTATGATACTACGATGCTAGAATTACTAAACGTAGGACGCATCTCTTAAGACTAGAATTATTATACAAAAGCATTAACTAATCTAGGTGCAACTATGTTGTGACTAAAAACACTTTAACTAATATTTTGAAAGAGCATATCTTAACTCTAAAGGGAGATACTGAGAAATTTACGGGTATACTGTTTCTAAGTAAGCTATGACAGAAACTTAAAAAAAAATCATTCCACAACTGTAACCAACTGTGAAAACAGTAATTTTAAATTTTTTTTGAGTGAAAAGTGAAAGTTTTGCTGACTTACGTTAAAGGAGAGATTTAGAAATTTACGGGTATACTGTTTCTTAGTAATCCATGACAAAAACTTAAAAAAAATCTCTCCACAACTGTAACCAACTGTGAAAAGAGAAATTTTATATTATTTATGAGTGAGAAATGAAAGTTTTGTTGAACATCAAACAAAACAAGTTCAATTTCAAAACCTGTCTGTATTAATTTAAATAAATAGAAAATTAATTAAAACTATTTCAATCCAACCGTGTCTAGATAATCTAGGATTCTCGCCCATACCTATTACGGGTTTAGCGCAGGGAATTGTAAATAGTAATTAATCTATGCCCGTGAGCGTAGCAGTTAAATTTTGAATTTCGATTTTTTTTACACTACAAGTTAGTACTTGACTGCGATCTCACCTGATTGTATGTGATGATGCAGCCGAAGATGTTATCGTACTAACTTGGAAGGGGTAAGTAAACTCACTCCTATAACGGTTTCTACACAGCATCGCGCCGGAACGCTAAATCGCTTGGCGGTGCGTCTTTGCTGGTAGGGTGGTAACTAGCCACGGCCGAAACCTCCCACCAGACCAGACTTGAGCCACATTAGAAATTATAAAATTCCTAAGTAGGCCCCGTGGCGAGAATCGAACCCGCGACCTCCCACTCGAATCCGAGCGCGCGCCCCTACGCCAGGGAGGTCGTTAGATTCATTATAGGTCCTTAGATTTACTATTTAATGAAAAACCTAACAGCAAAAATTGTACTGATAAAGTGCGAGGGCAAGTACATTGTTCTCTTGCACTGAGTGTTCCGTACCGTTTATTTGTTGCCTCGGAATATGACCAAACATACAGGTCTCATAGTCCGTAAAACGAATAGCCGCTATTCAAATCCAGACCGGTCGTGAATGCAGTAGTAAAACTCAGGCAAACAACAATATCTGCTAAAGGAACTGTGTGGTGCTTAATGTCCGTTACAGATACACCGCCGGACAGGAAAAGTGAGAATTTGTGCAAACATTAATGTAAATAAACATTTTGCATACATTTGATGACACATGCAAATAATATATAGAGAAAGAGAGGTTTTATTTTGGATTTAAATACACATTTTTCAACTAGGTACATACAAAAGAGACACACGAACAAAAGATAAGAAACAATACTATTTACTATTTATAGAGCCTGACAAATATAACGACCAGAAGAGGTTATTCAAACTTTTGCCAAGGTGGTGCTGACCCTTGTGGCAACAGCACTTGATGGGAAAATCAAAAAATCTATAGACAGAGGTTAGCAATATAAATATCATCGAGGGTTAGCGTACTAACCACTTCAGCGTCACCGACGAGCCTGGACTGAAAGCGTCGAAAATTTAAATTTTGACATGTGTGCCATGTCAGATAGGCAACACGGATTAGAAGGGCTGCAATAAAGAACCCAGGTTTGGAGCTGCCTATGAGGTCACGCCCGGACAAAGAAGCCAAGCCTCGAAGCCCGTAACGCCGACGTACTGGCGGTTTTCAGTGACAGTCGCCGCGAAGATCCGTTCGTATGACACGCACACTTAAATCAGTGACACACAAGAGTGGCCCCTTGATGTGTCCCGCAGTGCACGGTCTAATTAAGCGCACTCACATCTGTACGCCGCACGGCCGCTGTCCTCGGGGCTCAGTTATCGGTGCGTAATTACGTATGTGCTTGTACGTGATAGCGATCTTGTCAATATCGCAGCAAGTTGTCATTGATACCATAATAAGCCATTGTTTGGGGTAAGTCAACCTATATCCGACCAGAGATGTGCAAAATCTAATGATAAACGATTCCGATTGCAATCAATCGTAATAGCAGATTGGAGAAATTAATAAAAAAAGTGTTATTTCATCATTGGTCACTGGAACGTTCTGGTTATAGCACACCATCAGATAAAATTATCTTCACAAACCTTAAATATTATTAAGAAGCCGGTAGACCAATGAGCCACAACTTCACCAAACAATAAAACATGATAAAGATTCAAACGTCCTCTGTACATATCTCTTTTTGAATATATCGCATACATCTCGTTTTGAATAGGTAGGTCTATTAGGTGATAGGTACATAGGTCTATTGTCACCTGTCAAAAAGAGACAATATTTAACAGAACCAGAGGTTAAACGCAACTTTGGTAAAATTGGGGCTTAAGCAAACATGTTCATAAAAATCTGCTCTACTGATAATAAGCTCTTACTGTTTATTACTGTTAAAATCATTGGCTTATTAAAATAGACCTACGAGTGTATCCTAGACCCGGCGGACCGCGAGAAAAGTATAGACAGTTTGCCGGTGCCAAAGATGTTTGTTTTGACACCGACGGCGTACTTTAGTAAGCAGACAACAGTATTAACTACAGATCGCAGTCACAGATTTTCGTGGAGACGGTTTCCGCCATATTGTGGCGTGTTAACGGGAAATTTTGACAGACGACTACTATATTTTCTTGTATGAAGAAAATTTGCGTGAAATGTTTTGATGACCATATACTCAGGTTCCTTATCGGTGGCTGTAATACAAAGCGAAGCGAAACCGCGCGATAAGTTGTCACGCGATACTGTACTATAAATGAAAAATTCGAAAAAAAATTCATCGGTAGAGCTACAAGTTTTGTTTGTGTTTTCTCTAGCAGGGATGAAAGCGTAACGTTTGTACACAAAAGGTCCTTTATTCAAATGGTGTCGTGTCAGCGAGTTTCCTCGATAATTCCTACAGTGTCGCGACACACGCGTGATTAATTGCCAAATCCCGGCGCGCCGATACCCGAGTCAGGTGACAAAGGGCGTTGCGATTGCGACAACTTTAAACCTAGCTGATATTTTGGAGATTCCGCCATGTTGGATTTAGAATGACGTCACACCCATGAAATTGTCATCGTAACTAAACGTGTTTACAAAACTTTAGCTCAATCGGTTGAAGATGGTTTCTAGATACGTTTACAAAATTATTTATAAGATTTCACCACAATAAACATAAGTACTACATGGATGTAAAATAAAAATTAGAGGATCTATCGTAAATATAAGTTATAAGCTACCATTTTAGCATGCAAATATTTAGTAGTATAATACTTTTGGTTTTTAGCAGGTTTTACTGTGCGGAATTCCATGGTATCAAAAAAATCACCTTTGCTTTATGTTTATAACAAGTCAACATCTCATGATGATGTCCGGTGTTGGGGTGAAACGTATGTTGAAAAGTTGTTTGAAAAGAAATGTGATGAGTCTGTATCATGTCTATGCAGATCATACAGATACTTACAATATTGCGAATTTTGTGGTTTGTCGGATTTATACTAACTATAATCTTCATTATTACTTCTTAAAAATATAATACTACGGGGTAGGAAACCATTAACGAAAATTAATCAGAAATTAATTGAACTTTATGCACTTCTCAACTCCTTCGCGACTCAAAGCCGGCAAAGTTCATCGTTTTCGTAGCCACCAATGATACGTGAAAGGTCGCAGGAAATAATTTAAATTAAAGGCTTCGAGGGTCCGACAATTGTGCGGAACACGATTCCAGTTTTAGGGTTTAAAACATCGTGCAGACCTACGCATATAATATCATTATTATTTGAGATCGATACTGTGAAAACTGAGCGAGCTATTGAGAATCGGGAAGGTATCGCTAAGACCTAGAATTTTCCGGAGTAAAGGGCAAAAGCTAGCCCAGCCCAAAGTCTTGGATCATTTTACACACAAATTAGCTAAGTGCAAGACAGCTTCGCACGATACCAGACCACGTAATCAAGATTGCTACAGGTAACCTTCACGACGGACCGATTTCAGACGGTTGCCGTGCGCCGGCTAGGTTGCACGCGTTGGTTCTTGTACCGCTAGTAAGTCAAAAGAGATAGAAAGAGATAGATAGTAAGTCAAAAGAGATAGATTTTATGCGATAGAAAGAGTGCACAACTTGTGCACTGTGCAGGCGCTATTGCGAACTAAATTGCACTTTTTTGTGTCAGCGCTAGGGTCGCTATTTCTTTAAATCATCTTGCGGAGGGAACATTCCGTACCGTTAGGTACTATATTTGTGTACTCATATCATTTCGTGGATAAAAATGTTCTTTCTTTCTTCTTAGAGTTAAGTACCAACTATCAGAACGGGCAGACCAAACTGATGATAATGTTGAAGCGGTGGAAACGTTTCTTTCCTCACGGCGAGCAAACGCAAACACGCCCTACAGGTTGTTCGCAATGTTTGAACGTGCCTCGTCATTAGGGCGCGCACACACTACACCGGTCACTGGCGCGCCAGAACATGCGCATCTCGCCCTGTGTGCTTTGCATGTGTATTTATGTAGTACTAGCATTTACCCGCGGCTTCGGGAATTAAATTACTCTGGAATAAAAGCGACAGACAACGACTTCTATGTATCCTACATAGAAGTCTTTGGCGACAGATGTTAGCATTGTGTAAGATCCTGGCAATTTGTAACATAATTACCTAAATATTATGTGGCAAGCAAACTGAGCGCATATTCTAAAGGAGTGGTATTTTACAGAAAACTTGCTGTTTTTACTGTGCCACTGTAAGTACTGAGTAAATTCTGTCGAAATGGTCCAAAACCATTTAATCAGGCTGAGTATTGATGAGAACTTATTTTTATGACCTATTTACACTTTTCAGTGTCGATATGGAGTCTAGAGTATTTATCTATTACGGGTTTCAGTGGTTTACTGTGCCACTGTAAGTACTGAGTAAATTCTGTCGAAATGGTCCAAAACCATTTAATCAGGCTGAGTATTGATGAGAACTTATTTTTATGACCTATTTACACTTTTCAGTGTCGATATGGAGTCTAGAGTATTTATCTATTACGGGTTTCAGTGGTTTGTATTGACTATTGAGTCTAAAGTATTTATGACCTATTGACGGTTTCGAGTGTATGGAGTCTAGGGTTCAACATAATATTGTGAGTAAAGTTACGTACACGTATGTTGTAAAACAGTGAGAATTTACACTTCTAATGCAATCCCACAGGAATAGGTTTATTTTTCTGGGATAAAAGGTAGCCTATGTCACTCACTCTCCGAGTCTTGAACTATATCTGTGCAAAAAATCAGGTCGATCCGTTGCGTAGCTGCGGCGTGATTGACGGACAAACAAATCAACAAACTCATTTTCACATTTATATATTAGTAGGGATATGAATCAAGCGTGTAGTATACTGTCCATATTGTGTGTACTCCAATCACGTTTTACGTAACAAGTAATGAACGAAAGTTTTAGGGGGTAAATTGCTCATTGGTACCACAAGGGGTGTCATAGGTACACAACAGGTTAGCCCATTGGTTCAGACCTCGCTCCTTTGACTTTTAGGAAGGTATGTCCGTTTGTGGATACTGATAATATCACTATCTGACGACCTCATTGGCGCAGTGGCGGGCGCTCGGATTCGATTGGGTTGATTCGACGAGTTCGATTCCCACCGTGTGTGGGAATCGAACCCGTCGAATCATCCGAGCTTTAGAACTAAACCGTGGTCCACGGTTTAGATCTGGGGCTGTACCACCATGGCTTATAGCAGTATTATTGTAATATTGTTTTAAAATTTACATACTGGCTTTGTATGAAAATGTCAAAACAGTATTACAATAATACTGCACTAAGAGATGGTGGTAGGGCTCCTGGTCTGGTGAAAGGCTTTAGCTGCGACTAGTTACCCTACCAGCAAAGACGCACTGCCAAGCGATTAAGCATTCCGACCCGATGCTCTGTAGAAACCGCGGTTACTTACTCCTTCCCAGTTACGATACGATAACATCTTCGTCTGCATTGTCACTTACCATAAGGCGAGATCACAGCCAAGTTCTAACTTGTAGTGGGTAAAAAAAATTGCTTATAACTATCTAAGTAAACTAGTGAAGAAAAACATGGTGAGAAAACAAGGTGTGCGCAGCCCGCCAACCCGCACTTGGCCAGCGTAGCTATGGCTAAACTCCTCTCATTGTTATAGGAGATCCGTTCCGCTATAAATACGAAAGTTCGCATTGACGGAGCAGATAATTGACGTGATTCTTATGTATAGAGACTTGGGGTATTCATGACAAAAGCTACATTTTGTACCAGAAACGCGAAAGAAATAAAAATTGTGAAATAGCTACCCCACAAACACTGCTAAAAAAGAACTGGAAATTACAGCATAGCATAGAATAACTTTGTAATCTGCCATCCATGATTACCGCGGTATTTGTAAAACCTACGCGGACCAAGAGGTGAAAGCAAAATTACCATAGTTAATAGATTTTACGCACTGATAAGAAAACTGAGGATATGTCGGGCATCCGAACGATTTACGTAAACCTTTTTTAACCGACTTCAAAAAAAGGAGGAGGTTCTCAATTCGTCGGAATCTTTTTTTTTTTTTTTATTTTTTTTTTTTTTTATCTATGTATGTTCACCGATTACTCGAAGACGCGTGGACCGATTTGAAAAATTCTTTTTTTGTTTAAGAGGGTTTTGTTTCCAGATGGTCCCATTTTAATCAGGTCAGGATCTGATGATGGGATCCTGGAGAAATCGAGGGAACTCTTCAAATTTTGCTAGTATACTTAAAGCGAGTTGGGTATTTTTTATAGTTACTGGTGCATATGCTAGCAGATACTGATTTGATGACTAAAATCATTAAGTCAGGGTCTGATGATGGGATCTTGGTGAAATCGTGGGAACTCTTCAAATTTTGCTAGTATACTTGAAGCGAGTTGGGTATTTTTTATAGTTAATGGTGCATTTGCTAGCAGATACTGATTTGATGACTAAAGTCATCAAGTCAGGGTCTGATGATGGGATCTTGGTGAATTTGAGGTATCTCTTCAGATTTTATGAACACACCTCAAGCAATTTGGGTATTTTTACAACGCCTTGTGCATTTTATTGTTTTCCACTAAAAAGTATAAAATAAAAATGGGAAATGCTTTCCAAAAAACCAACTTCAAATGCCACTACAAAGAGTGAAATAATTTTTATTTAAATTTTAGGTACCTACACCAATTCGAAGTCGGGCGATTGTCTATGACTTCGTCATTTCTTCGCACACCAATTAAGTAAGGAGGACTATTAGGGATGGTATGAAACATTGCCCGACTTCGAATTGGTGTAGGTACCTAAAATTTAAATAAAAATTATTTCACTCTTTGTAGTGGCATTTGAAGTTGGTTTTTTGGAAAGCATTTCCCATTTTTATCGTACAAGCAAACAGTAGCGCATCTGTCAAAGTTCTATAGGTGGCTGCTAAGCGAACTACAGTGTGGTCTTACTGTTGGTGGCAAAACAAGCATATTTGGCACCGATAAACTGGCGCGGTATACGTCTATTGTTCTACGTATTTGTTTTTAGTCATCGATAGGTGTAGTCTGGACTATTCGTGCGCCCTCGCCATAAGGGCGCGCGCACATCGCGCTAACTGCCGCCGGGGACCGATAGCCCTTCCCCGCCCGTAATGTGATGTCATCGAAGGAAAATTTTACGACCGCGTTAATAATTGATAACATTGTATCGAATGGATGCGAGCAAACACATTTCGGACACCTCTACTCTACTCAAATTTTTTAACCAACTCCAAAGTGAAGGCTCTCAATTCGGCTGTATTTTTTTCTTTTTTATTATGATTGTGGCCTCGGAACTTTCAACTGGATAAACCGACTTTGATGATCCTTTTTTTAAATCTGGTGCTTCCCGTGTGATTCCATTTCAATTTGACCCAGTTCTGACTATGGCACAAGTCTTAAATTTGTATCTAGTAAGGGCGCGACAAATGAATACATCAATATAACGTGTACCTGCTTTGATGATTCTTTTTAGGGTTCCATACCAAACTTTCTCCGTCCGTCCCTTTGTCACGCTCGATTATTTTATTAAAAAGGATTCTATTTACTGAAGAGTAGTTTGATTAGAATTGAAGGCAGTTTTTTTCAATTCAATTCAATTATATTTATTGCCAAACTAGATTTTTTTCTGTCAATATTTTGATATTTTTGTACACATAAATGAGAGTTGGGACCGGCAGTGAAGGTGGGTGGTGGTGGCTTATTGTCTTGACGTAATTTTCCTAGCTCGATAGCTTCCGGCGTAAGAATAACAACGGAAAGAGATTACAGAAACATGGGCAAAGTCATAAAACAGCCCGTGGGGTAATTAAAACAAATCAAAAGACATGTTTACGTCGAAGCTTTATTTTTAAATTAAAACTCGCGAAACTCTACATGTTGTAGTGACATAAATTTTCCATAGGATTTATTACTAGCTCGCCGCGCGTCTCCGCTCGGTTTACGGCTCCATATAAAAGCCTTGAGCTGGTTTACGAGGTATATGAGGACGTCGGAACGGCTTTACGACTGGAAGACGGTGGCTGGTCTAGGTTTTCCTATAAAAGTCGCGAGATATTTTGTATCTAACTCGCTGAAACTCCTTTAAACGAAATTTTGTTTTATTTGTGTTTCGTGTTGTACGGTCTATTTGAACTACAACAGTCTTCTGCAGACACTTTCCATGACGTACCATTAAGCATCGTCATAGTCACATATCTGTATTAAAATTAAAATTTTAAAGATCAGTAGTAAGTGTCTGCGTTCTCACTTCTATTATCTGCTAAATAATATATAGAGTAAGTATCTTCTGTCTGAACGGTTAATGTACATTTTCTGCACAAGCATAGAACGATTCCTTAATGCAAGATCTTCGGTCAATGCCAGCCTTAATTTTACACTTATATTTTAATGGCGAAATCTATTTAGCTAGAATTTCACGAGTTGAATTTCCTCGAATTCATAGATTACTATAAATATTTTTTTTTTATTATATTTTGAGAAAGGTAAGCTAACTAAAGGCAAGTAAAGGTAAGCTAAGCTAAAGGCCACGAGCTAAGCCACGGGCTAATATGCATACCTACACAAACTTTCTTATTTACACAATTAAATTTTATATGAAGCCCTCACGTGTAGTATTTTATTATATAAAGATTTTGCAAGCTTATACAAAAAGATTCATTTCCTCAGCAATACTGTTTCAATGTCATATTTCACCGTAGCTTAATATTTTGTACCCCGACTTACTTCACCATAAAAATGTTAAGTTTGCGCACAATTGGGTCAGATCTCAGTTGGCGATCCGCCAGGTTTTTCAGGAGACCTGGGCAATAAACACCAGGTTATATGTTGAGTGTTGACACACCGGTACGTTCGCCATGTGCTCTTTAACCGGTAGGAAATGTTCTATATTTGTCCCTTTTACCGTGTATTATATTGCGGATTCAAGTAAATTGTTCCTTTAAACACAGATCAGAGAAGTAGGTAAGTTTATATTTGTCTTCTCTTTTCTGGGTAAAAATACATTCTTAAGTACTTGACAGTTCGATGAGCTGTAACAACATAATCGGTAATTGTGAATTAAAATGAATATTTTTGAAAATATAAATCTTAATTTCTCACATAGGCCTACTTTACAGGCCCTTATGAAAACTCAAAATTCGACTGCCAAGTTCGGGAAGCAGGTTTGTATCTAGAAGAACTGACAAGAAACTCTGCACTTGCCCGGTTGTGAAAGTTAATTGACAATTCTTAAAATAGCATTTTTTTGCACCCGACAACCGCATAACCTTTCGATATAAGAAACAATGCATTTACTACGTCGTCCCTCGTCACTATTACTTGAGATTTCAATGAAGCGCTTAAAAAGTTATCATAACTAATTCTGTAACAAAACGGCAATATCACAGAAACTGGACGTATTTCAATTTGTGACAATAACACTCGAAGTCCTTACACGGCAGTAGATGCCAATAGTCAAGTAAAAGTGTATGCAACAAAACAACGGTTTAAAATCAGGACATATCCGAGATAACCCGGCTCCTTGGTGAACGCACCCACCAAACACACCTGGGAGTGGCGAAGACGCTGATAGCGTGTGTTCGACGCTTTATAGCAAGCACTAGATTACTAATGCCGATGGGTACCACAAATTTTAACAAAGAATCTTTTTAAGTGGATCTTGGGACAATAAAAAAAGAGTGTCCGACCGACTTTAAAAAAGGAGGCGATTCTCAATTCGCCGGTATTTTTTTAATCATAAAAAATCAAAATCAAAATACGTTTTCACATAGGTCCTTAATATGTCTGTTGGAATAAAAAAAATGGGAAATAACGCTAATGGTTGCATCGCCGTTAATTCAATAAATTAATCATCACATATCCGTATATTTATATGAAGCGTTTTCTAAAATGCTCACAAGAGTCTTCACGCAATTTTAGGATAGAACAAATAACATCTGTAAAAATATTAATAATTAATTCTGTCAGTACCATTATAATGAAATCTCAGTTTATTCGAAATATTCATACACCCAAAATTAAATTCATATTCATGTTTCTCAGAAAAGAACTCTAACGCTAATTGATAAGCATTAGATGCATTATGTAAGCATTCTACTTTATATCATTTATGCTTATGCTTAAATTAGATTGCTAATTTAATTAAGTTGGCTGTACCTTCAAAAATCCTTAATCATAGCAAATATTTTAAGGGGACTGACAAGCAGACAAAATACAGAAGTTAAAATATTTAATTTATATTTATATCATACTTGCTCAGTAACTATGGATTACTATGGTGGAAAGTCACCTGCCAACATGCCTTGAAGTTGCCTTGAATTGCAAACACCAACTTACAAGGAAGTTGGTGTTTGCAATTCAAGGCAACATTACATCGCACTATGCTTGAATTGTAATGTTCACATTACAGTTCAAGCAAGGGCAACATTAGGTCGCACTATGCTTGATTTTTATTTTTTATTTAATTTATTTTATTTTTTTCATTATTATTTTTTTATTTTATTATATTTTTTTTATTTATTTTTTAATTTTTTTTAATTACTTTTTTTTTTATTTTTTTATTATGTTTTATATTTATTTTTATTTTTTTCATTTTTTTTTTATTTTTTTTTTATTTTTTTTTTTTTATTTTTTTTTATTTTTTTTATTATTTTTTTTATTATTTTTATTTTATATTTTTTTATTTTTTATTATTTTTTATTTTTAATTTTTTTTCTCTAAATTTGCTAATTATTCTAATTAAAATTTCATTTTGCATTACCAATGTTTTATTTACCTCGCAAGAATGATATAAAGTAGAATGCTTACCTCGGTTGCAAGTAGCTATTACACCCTCGAAGTTCGAACTATATTCACCCTCGCTCGCTGCGCTCGCTCGTGTGACTAAATATCTCGGGTGCACGCGATCCATTAGCGCCCTATGCGAGCTGCGCTCGCACTGGCGCCAAATTGGATCTTGTTCTGTAATAGCTTACTTACGTCCCTTGTGTAACAATCTACTAATTTTAATGCAATAATTATTAATCGCTGTGCAATAAAACAGCTTTCCGTAGACGGATAAAGGCAGGCAGACAGGAACACAAAGGACATGGCCGAAACTTTAAAAATATTTAGGCGCATTTTGTAGCAAGTTGTTATGCTGGTATTATGTCTCTCGCCTGTTTTCTGATCATAAAATTAAACGATTGTAAAGACATAATTATAAGGTTTAATATGACGTACTGTTTGTCAATGGCCATGAATATTTTTTTCCGAGGGCAGAATCCGGCCATGTCATTTACAAAAGGAAACGTAAAAGAAATACGGTTACAATCGAAGTATTTTCCTATTTAGAATCATACTCCAAACAACCCATATGACGCGGAATCATAGTACGCATACACCTTTACTTTATCGACCTCTACATTTACCTACGAGAAGCTCGTAGCCGAGTCGTAGCGTCTCTACGGTACAAGATATTATATTCATTAGCCGATTTATTTGAAAACGTGACGTTTGGAAACCTTTGCGTCTTTAGGTATAAGTCCCCACAGAGCAGAGAGACGCTCGCAAGCCTTTAATATCTACGTCTCCGTGAAGGGGGACACCGTCAAGGCTAAGTACCTGAATTCAATTTGACAGTGCTACAGCGGCTTAGCTATCTAGCAGTTGGGTGTCGAATTTCGGTAAAGGAAATGGGGTTGTTGCCGGTCGTGTTCATGTAACTTTGTATACTGAAGAACGCCGCAACTATTTGTTATTAAATCGCAACATATTGTCAACTTTGTAAAAGGAGCAAACACACACTATTTCCATGCAATAGTAAATAATGTATATTTGCCTGGTAAAAATATACACCAAGTCTCTATAGTCAATATTTAGGGTATAATCTATCTCCATTCACCACATGGGTTTTGTAGTTACGGCACACATTCACACTTACAAACTTTCGTCCTTTATTAGTGTGATAACACATTAAACTATGTCGTGATTATGTAAATAGTGTTATGCCTTGTCAAACGTTAATCAAACTGTCTTTTTTTAAAGATGAATGTAGAATTCACGACACACGAAAATCCTTCAAGAGCTTACATGTCCCCACTTAGTGTTGCCCAAAATCAGTCTTGGTCTTGCAGTCTTGGTCTTGTTCTTGCATTTTTGCAAGACCAAGAACAAGACCAAGACCGCCTAATTTTAGCAAGACCAAGAACAAGACTGGCAGTGCAAGATTTGAGCAAGAACAAGACTAAGACCAAGACCAGATGTACTGGCGCAAGACCAAGACCAAGACTGGCTGAGTCTCGTCTTGTTCTTGCATTTGGGCAACACTGTCCCCACTGCACGATACCCGAACGGCGTCGACACGAACCCTAAAATTCGATACGTATTTTACTATTTTACGATCGCGAATGGAAAGATACCACCAGAACGGAATTTATTATAGTTCTCCGGGAGCTAATACGACTTTATGTCAAATGAGGAGTACTCGTTATTTATTGGCGCACTACCCGCGCCATCCACGAGCACGACACACTGACGTGAGTTAGGTCTTCATTGAATTGATGTGTTTGGACGCGGAGTCATATTTTATTAGCGTTTTACTACAGTGGCACGAGTTGGTGTCTTGGAAAGACCATTAAGTTAAGAGATACGCGCGGACCTATAGGTCTGCTGTTAAGATGTGCCCCGAGAAAAGTATATCAACTTCTTTTAATATAGGTATAGGTAGATAGATTTTTCACACACACACACATTCACACACACACCACTCACACGCAACCACACACACACACACTGATTTACACGCGCACATACACTCACCTAAATATTGTTTTTAAATTTTGCATGCTGCACGTACTTTATAATAAAGTTAAGTTATACCTTTGTAATAGTGAACAGTTAAAATTAAATGTTTCGGAGGTGGGCGTGATAGCTGTAACGCAGTTTATACTTCTACAGTTGTCATCGTTTATGATAAACTGTGTTCAATTGTTAATGTTCGAATTAATAAATAAATTTCATTAAAAATTACAATAGATTGAGAGCGATCAACGTGACCGGGGAGCACAGAAACCTGAAGCCGCGATCGAGAGAACAGAAAGAAGAGGAAAACAAAACCGACTGCCTAACGAGAGGCCTGGGAGAGTTTTGGGCCAGTGGGATATTACAGTTACTGCTAAGAGTTGAACTATCAGTAGAAATCAAAATAGCAGACAAACAATGAGGTTGAATAATAATATGTGTGTTGTTAAACAGAAATTGCGAATGAATCGCATTAGCGGAGTTGCCAGTAACTGAGTTAGCGGGCCGCGAGCGCGGATCAGTGTTGCCATCGCGAGAGGAATATTAATAGCGTTCGGCTAATGAGGCGCAGTGTGTTACCGCCTTTATGCCATTGTTTTTGGTTCGGTCGAGCGGAATCATTGATGTGTATTGTATAGGGTCTATTTCGACTTCTGTATTACTCCCCCATCAACATACCTATATTGTTTTTTTTATAGTCATCGCGAGAAAACGAGCGGGCGGGTCACCTAATGGAAAGCGATCACCGCCCATGGACATTTGCAGCACCAGAGGAACTGCAAATGCGTTGAAGGTTTTTAAGCAATTTGTTGACCGCCCCTTGAATAACCCCATGTTAAAGTTTTGAGGGAACACTGTTGTTAGTAGCTGGTTCCATATTTTGCACGTGCGTGGAAAGAAAGATCTGGTATACCAAGTGGTCGTGGATTGCCAGTCCAGGAGAAATTTTGGTGGTGGACAATCCACGTGTGTGGAATTCTTTATTTAATTATATATTTTCAGCGTTAGTTATTATCGGGGCAAGACCTGAAAGTACATAGTAGATCTCGTCATCAAATCAGGAACTGCAAGATTGAACCGTGTCAGTACCTACTAATTTCCAACGTAAAGCAATTTATACACGGATATATCGATATAGCTACGAGTATACGTACCACTAGTTGTTGCTTTGATAGCACCGAAGCAAGTAAACAACCCACAAATAACCCCGCAGTGAAACAGTCGAGCCAACTACAACACAATGGGTACCACAATACAAGCCAATAAAGGGCCGACTCGCGAGTCGAAAGCGTTTGCACCCTGAATTACAAGTGCCATAGGGTTACACGGCACACCTCCGCGCGTCTCCATTGGCTTGTCGCGTCTTTTTCAACGTCTCTATGTTATAGTGTTTTATATGCCCTTTACTTGGACTTGCACAACTGGATAAGCAGAGCATGGTCTCCCATGCGATGGACTGCCCAAATCAAGTGCCCTCATGCAAGGGACCACCAGAATCACGACAAGCAGGGAGAAGTGGCTTAATCTCGTGGTCTTTTTAGCCAGCCCAGTTCCCCTTAAAAAGTCAACACCCATTTTCTATTTTACTTACTGTCCATATCGTGTGTATGGAATAGTGTGAAGAGACCTTTACTAGGACGTTTAAAAACAAGGCATTAGCATACATTCTACAATCAATACAAAACAATTTACTTTTTTTAGATCAACCAGAAACCTGTGATTAAACAGGCTTTGTTTCTAGCGGTACGCTATTAATTTTCGTGGAGCGAATACATTCACGGTCTGCTAAACAGAGATATATCTACTCTACTTTTATATTCAGCAAAATGCTGATGAATCTAACTTTTGAAAGGCACGAACACAATACATTTGGAACGGCACTGTACATAGAACAAGCTTTTTCGTTAAATCCTTTGCCAATAAATTGGTTTGATATCAGTTCCTACAATTTTCTTTCTTCAACCCTGTGAAATTATTTCTTAAGTTTATTTTAAAGCAAACTTATATACAGCAGCTGACGTGTCGTACAACAATGAAAACAGAAAGTTACGCCCATCGATCGTCACCGGAGAAAACAAATTAACAACCAAATACGAGAGCGACGCAGACTTGCGACTCACGTTTCACTGCGACTGTCTCTTGCATCTCTCCACAGCAGCGTCTACCGTCTGCAGTCTCACTTCCCACGAAGATGACTTTTCATAAACTTTTACTTACCTGCAAAAAAGGAAATAGCATGAATTTAAGAATACTGTTCATGATGAGTCAATACCCTAGACTTCTTTTTCTAATATATATAAAATTGTTCATGGCAAATGAAAGTTGGTTTTCTTATCCCTACTTTAATATTATAAATGCGAAAGTAACTCTGTTTGTCTGCCTGTTACGTTTTCACGCCTAAATCACTGAACCAATCTTGATGAAATTTAGTTCATAGAAAGGGAAAGGACATTTTACATAAAAGCTACTTTTTATCTCGAAAAATTGGTCAAAATATTTTTATATAATATGATATATTATGTATGCAAGAGAAATAGTTTGAAAATTCTATATCGACATTTGACCCTCACTATACCTGCCTAATATCTATGAGAGATAGTTTTGATTTGAACAAACTTGATGAAATGTATTCAGTTCATTTGTATTAATTGTACCATCTTACTGTTTTTACCTTAATTTTCTTGCTCAAAATATTATTATTATTTTCACTGAGCTTATCATTTCTTAGTCCGTGCTTTCAAGCGGATTTGCTCTAGGAATTCCATTCAGATTCTAGACTACATAATAATTATTATTAAAGTATATAAATCTCCATCTTTTGTTTGAAATCTCTGGACCGAAGATCAGTGTTCACCTAAATATAATAGGTTTAATGTAAACTTAGTTTGTTCTTATACGAGTAACATTTTCAAAAATAAAACTTAGATAACAAATTTTACAATCGAGATACGAATTAAAATAGTTATTTATTTAAAGTTAATTATTTAAACTTTTTTTTATAACTGTGAGGCTTGCGCTTGACTACAATCACGTCTGATGGACAGAAAAGATGAGGTCTAGGATGGAGCGCACTGGCCTAGAAAATGCCTATTCACTCTTCTCTTGAAGGCACCCAGATTGTACTTTGCTGAGAACACGGAAGCTGCAAGGGTGTTCCACACCTTAGCGGTTCGTATCAGAAACGTGGAAGAAAACTAACTATTTAACAATACGTAGAGTGTCATCATTTCAAATAAATAGTATTTATAAGAGAGCTGACTGTGAAACATCTTACTGCTGTAATTTTCTACAAGCCATATTTATTTGACCTTTTTGTATAGAAACACAAAAGTTATTGGAATGGAAAATTTTACTGAAATAATATTTTGGAGAAGTGAAGGGCGTCCTGAACTATAAACTTGGTCTAAGTTAATATTGAACTAGAGTGATACCATCAGTCCAGTAGACCGTAATCTATTTATTAAGCTCTCTGCACTTCCTCATAATAAAACCATCTCATATTAAAAAGGGGTAAGTAGAAACTACAAAGTTAAAACAATGCAGGTTAATCAAATATGCGCAAAATAATAAAAAAAAATGCAAATTATGTGCAAACCAAATGTACTTTCTATTCCTTCGCTTACACCGGCAAGGCCGAAACGTATAGTTTGATTCGCTGAATAAAAGAAAAGCTTAAGCATTAAGAATTATATCAAATCTTTTCCACAGCAGCGAGCTTGTGTCATATTGAACAATTTCCCCGCCATCGATTGGATAATGGCGACCGGAAATGGCTCCGCCGATGACGTCACGTGACTTCCGGCGCGCCATACAGCCTATTCGGAGCCGCTGTTTGTTTTCAAAACTTCCCGTGTGCTCGAGTTGCTACACTGATACAGCGGATATTGTAACTACTCTGTAGTGATAGTTGTATGTTTTGTACGAGTATGTAGAGTGTTTACTGTTACCGGTCACATGCCTAAATTAACAATCAGAACGCTACATTTTGGCTAAATTATTACCGAGATTTTAAATTATTTTGCACTAGATTTTCATGACTTCTGCACTATTTTCTATTTTTACAAGTATAATCCTCCTATACCTTTAAACAAGCATTCTTGTATAAATATATGTATATATATTTCTATATAATCCGAATCTCGAAAACGGCTCGAACGATTTTCATGAAATTTAGTGTTCAGGGGGTTTTGGGGGCGATAAATCGATCTAGCTAGGATTCATTTTGATAAAATGACAAATTTACAAAAAAAATATAACCCTGCTGCCATCTATTGGTGGGTAGATATAATACCTAGCAAAGCTCGGTCACCCAGATATTATTTTATTATAAGTACTAACCTAACCTGACAATCATGTGATATAACTATGACCTGAACCAGTTTAGCTGCTTAGTACAGTCATGGAATGAAGAGGTTCGTCAATTTTTGATTTGTTCAAGGAATCGCGAGCACATATAACTTTTTATATTAACTATGTTGCATTTATGCAGTTGTTATGTTGATATAATGGACTCTTGCAGTACCTACTAGTGCAAGCGAAAACCGACACTAAGGTGACGGACCTTTTCATTCCGCGACTATACATTAACATTTACAAACAAATATGTATTTACGAAATAATAAATTATATCTATCTTGAATATGTAACTATAATTTTCTAATAAAAAAGAAAGAAGAAAAAATAATTATTAAAACCAACGAGCTTAAAAAAGCTTCTTTCCAAAATAGAGCGTATAATATGGTAAAAAATCTAATTATAATACTCTCGACGAAATCGAAATCAAATATATCGATTCGTGCCCCACAGGGGAAAGTCTATTACATCTAAATTAAAATATCACGCCCCATCTTGCACAGCTATTCTAAAAATCACACTTCTGGGTACGGTCGTTTGATTTGGCCCAGTGAATCGCATTCGCGCCTAACGTGAAATCAACGGGTCTGCCCGCGAAATTCAAAATTTTCGTGGTGTTTTGCAATTTGTACGCTAATTAGACATGATAGGCTTATGGCAATAAATTTGCGAGAATGGCAGTATCATCCTTACATGATTATATCAAAATCTTTGCATAAAAATGTGTATCCTAGGAAATAATTCCGAGTATCGAGTTTTATGTGAGTAACTCGCAAATCTTGGACTAATTTCTATAACTCGACACTTTCAAGCTAATATTTTTATATAAACACGTGAAGCAGATATTGGGATTATCGAAATTTGACGGCCATAAGCCTATTATGTCTTATTAGCTTAAAAATCGCGAAAAACCACACCCGTGGTGTGCTCCTTAATATCGCAATCAATGGTATAATTAGACAGACGTGTATTCATCGTTAAAACCTTTGTGATTTACCGAGGAAATTCGGCATTAATGATATTAGTATATTATTATTAGTATTGTAATTATTAAATTGGCTCAGATTTGACTAGACGTATGTTTTCGGCCATGCCTAGAAAGCATCCTTCAACAAGTAATACGTACCGCCAAAACGTTAAACCTTCTGGTACGATCCATGTTGTGAAGCAAACGACTAAGGGTATCTAATGCCTTTTAAAGTTGATTGCTGCTAAAAATAAACTATCTGTACCCCAATAATTTAATTTCATTTTTTCGATCTTGTATTTTGATCTATTATTATAATGTAAATGATTATGATTGAAACAATGTTATCAAAAGTTCAAATTAGCAAATCTTGGAACTAAGACACTGAATTTACAGATTCCTTAATAAACGAAAGTCTGTTTTATTGAAGAATTAACAGGTTTGCCAATAATGAAAATGATTATGTTAAAATTAAATTTTAACAACAGATCTATACTTATTGAATTTTCAAAGTTAAACATCGATTAGTTTATAGCACATAGGTAGGAACACGTAAGACGTTAACGAGAGCCCCATTCTTCACCCTAGCGCGGTTATTAGTGGAATATTTTTCACTCCACCGAGCCGTTCGGCCGGCCCGGCAGCGGCCCGCTAATCGAATCGCAAGATCCGGCCAATCGAGAAATACGTCTCTAATTCGATGTACGTACCGGGAGTTATTAAAATTGTTTTGTAGGGAATGGGCTAATTTGTCGTGAAAATTCGATGTGTTTTCTATTTTCAGCCGACTAACTTACGGAAGGGAAGGTAATTTAGGTACATACACGGTACAGTCTATGAATGAAATTACTTTCATTCATTCATCATCATTTTTTTCTTAAATCTTTTTTGTTCTATTCATCGCTGTTTTGTTTAAACTTTGAATTAAGATGAGTGATGATTTAAGGTGTGGTGAAGTTATTGCATTAGGTACATAACATTTGGAGAGTTACTAAAAACGAATATCTATCATACTCGCAATGTTGATCCAGTGTTCTTCTGTTCATTTTACTCGCTGTGGCGAGATGAAAAATTTTGTATTATGTACGGCCTTTTTTTGGGTCTCGTGTCTTTGAATGCCTCGCTACGCCCAGGATTCTGACACTCAGACCAAAAATTGTGGCCATGCATAACAAATAAAAAACTGTGGTTATTTAATTTTATGGGTTCGCAAGCAGTGCTCGTATTTAGGTCAACTGCAGTAAACCTCTTCCCGAACTACAATGTTGCAGATGGCTTGCAGTTTTCATTTTGCATCATGTATGAAAAATCAATAGTCAAAACTCCGCTCTCCCAATCATACGACAGGCAAACTAATACTAGCGAAGCAAATCGAATTCCATTCCGCTCGCAAATGAAGCGATCACACGATAACTGAGTTATCGTGACCCACTTTCTACAAATGCTACCTATCTGGTGTTAAAGGTGTGCACACTGCAACATCCGAAGAGAAACATCAAATAACTAGCCGCCGCCCGCAGCTTTGCTCGTGATCTCCCATTTCCCTCACTAAGGGGTTGAATTTCCAATAAAATATTCTTGATCTTGATGGTTCATTATATCTGTATGCCAAATAGTGCAATCTATCCAATGTTTGAACTATGCGTCGATAGATTTTTCAGTTGATAGTTATTCAGACACTTTTTGCTTTTATATACTGTTACAGAAGATGATGCATATACTGTCACTATGTGCACTTGAATGAATGTAAGGTCAGGGTCAAAAGTGCTGATACAATTCGCAAACAAAATACCTTGCATGCACTCGGCCAGCCAGTATACATAGTGTAATATTATACCATAAAAAGTTTTTGAGCCTAACGCTGTCATCTTAAGGTTGTTAGTCTATTTACGGTAATATGTGGTTATTTGCATTGCATTTTTGAATCTGACTGTACATACTTGTACGAATTTGGGTTTGAACTAATATTTATCTCTTTTGATAGCCTTCAAAGTCAAAGTCAAAGTCAAAGTCTTTATTTCACATAGGCCTAACATACAGGCACTTGCGAACTTCTTCTTCCGCTACCTTCTCGTACCAATTTACCTCTGCTACCTCTAGCCATTCGTATTCAACATGAAATCTAGATATAATTATTTTGTAAATCAATACAACAAAAAACAGACTGTGTGTGTAGCATAAAACATAATTTACTCGTATTTTAATTAAACAATAGAATTGATTGAATAATAGGGACTCCAAAAATACATATGAGTACTATTGGACAGCACGGAAAAAGAAATATTATTACAGATAGTAATTTTTACCGTAGCATCCCCTCGCGCACATTTCGCACTTGACCAATTTTATATCAAAATTATTTTTACATCCATCTTCCCCATAAAAACACCCCATAAAGTCCCTTTTGTTACGCATTTTATTGTGTTGTATACTGGGCAACAATCCCATGGACCATGGCGTTATTATGACCTTTATTGCTAGGAACATAAGGCACTATTATCGTTGAGTACGAGATCTTATTTCATTACATTTATATCAACCGACACGACATCGACAACATAGTTTCTGGAGTTAAGTACTGTATTACATGTTTTGGCTCAATGTAAACGTTAGTATGTTCAATTAACAATGAACGAATGTGCGAAACGCTAAAAAAGTTAAACTAACATAAAGCAGCCTAGCTGCTCTACTGTTTAATTAGACCATTTGCAATCTGCTTGATGACGATTTGGATCTCCATCAAACATTTCTACAAAGATTTTGCGCAGTCACGATGCGTACAAGGCTGTAATTTTTGGAGGTTTTAATTCGCAACTTATAAATAAAATATTTAAGTCTACTATTTACGTCACTTCTGTCTTGTTCAATAGCTTAAATACTATTTTTGAACATTATAGTAATCAGAATTGCCATACATAACCACAATCTTTAATGGTAATTACTAATTAAGAATAGGGTATATATTTAAAATCATTGAAATAATGCTTATTTGGAATCATTCTAATTAATCTTTTACATAAATAAATGTGTGGAGCTATTTCGGAATCGTATTGTGGTCGTGTGTATTAAACAAACTCGACGCGGCTTATTGTTCATATAGAAATGATTCGTACCCACTCGGCTGTGATTTCATTATGTTTTTATATTCTTTTATTCTAAAATCGTTGGGGTTTCAAGTGCTATATTTAATCTGTGGTGTTATTACGGACAAATAAGCGTTGTTATTGTTTAATTAAATATAATAGAAATAATTAAAATGCATCGCGAAGTGTAAATCGTGCGGGCATAATTTAATAGGAAAAGGAATAAAACTTTTTACGATTAAAAACCGCAATGATGTCTGTCGTGTTTATAGGTCGTAAAATACATAGAAGTTTCTTCTGTCTCCTGATTTTTTATCAATATTATATCATTTAATGTCATTTGAAAATTAGTCAGCTAACAGAGTATTTTTTTCCTAATTGTACTTAGGCTTTCGCTTGACGACAATCAAGGCCTAATAATAAGCAATGATGTGGTCTAGGTTGAACTCTAGAAAATATGTATTCACTGTTCTCTTGGAGGTACCTAGATTATACTTGAATAATCTACGTACCTATATATGGAACATGGAAGCTGGAAGAACTTTCCACACCATGGCGGTTCGTATCACGAACTTGGAAGAAAAAGTCCCAATTTTTTGGATGGCAATTTCCACCGCTCTCGTCGTCTGTCTTGTCGAGAGAGTTCTGGTAGAGTGGAAAAAATTCTATCACTCCTGGCAATTCGTGACTGAGAGTGACTGGCAGTCACAGTCACACATAAAGCTCCAACACTCTCCGAAGAGAGTTTTGGTAGAGTGGAAAAAATTCTATCACTCCTGGCATTTCGTGACTGAGAGTGACTGGCAGTCACAGTCACACATAGAGCTCTAACACTCTCCGAAAGTCGCAGTAATTTTTTATATTAAAATAGCTGTGTTAGTGCCCAATTCCGTTTTTGTTGAAGAAGTACTTAAACTGACAGAGTACAAACTTTACTAAATTTATTTAATACACATAGACAGGGAGAAACTTCAGTCTCAATTAAAAGTTTAAAATATTTTGAATAAAAATAGTGGTACGAAAAATTGTATACTGTAAAGTGTACAACATCCCAAGAGTGATATTTTCTGTACGTATTAATTTGATTCTCATTTCTACCTGTCTATCCCCGTCTAGCAGATGTCGCCGGGCTATTAGATTTCAGTCTAGCCGAGTGTAAGCTCTCTTCAGCCGGGATTTAACCGCGGAGTGTCGTGAAAGATTCTCTTTTGATCCATCGGAGACTTTGGAACCGTATCTTTAGGACTATGTACACGTAGTCTTCAAGTCTCCGTTGTGTCTACTTTCTACCAAATAATATATTGTACGCCTCTAAAATAAAAGTGGCTAAACAAATACATACCTACTACCTACTATAAATGTATAGGCTTCGGCTGGCATTGTCCCTCCAAATTTTGATTTTTCTCATCCGGCGGGAACCATGGTTTTTCCAAGATGAAAAGTTTCCATTCTAAATTGAAGCCAAATCTGTACAGTAGTACGAGAGTGAAGGACTTGCAAACATACAAACACATATATAAACTTTAACCTTTATAACTTAAGTACGAGTATAATAATACCAAAAAAATTCAGCCTTTGGAACGTTACATCACTGTATCAATCGTTGGAACTATTTTCGGATATTTAATGATCCAACAATATTGAACGGTGAACGAAAAGCTGCTATGAAAGATGAATGGAATTGGAATTTAAAGACGCTTCATTTATGGTGCTTCCATGAAAAGGCAATGGCATTGACGCGGCATCGCCAATAAAAGCAATTAAGTATTACGAACCAATACCACGACGTATTTAGCCCTACAACCAAAACCAACCGAACTTATTTTACCAAACGCGAACTCTCGTGGCAGCCTCGGACATAAATTGGGGGATATTACCCTCACACACTCACATGCCTCATGACTATAAACCATATTCACTAGACCGACCTGCCTCAACCTGAGTTACTTTACAGAATGAGTAGAAAGAAAGATATAATTTATTTCTTACTATGTCAAACAATGTATTAGAACGATGCCTGACGCTTCCCCTACCTGGGCAAATTAAGACGAAATTATATTGCCCAAGAGACGAAAGCATCGGACACTTCTTGTCTTGTGTGGCACACACCCAGAAATGAACCGAACGATCGTGGTTCACCACGCTAACCAATTGCGGATTGGTAGACTTTACACATCAATATGGCTTTTGCGACCTGTTTGACGTAGTTTCCGTGTCGTTGCATTAAAGCTGGAGGTCTGCACAAATTATATTCTCGACTATGCAGCTGGAGATGCTATCACACACAACAATCCTTTCGGGTATTTGTCGTCGATTGTCATAAAAATATCTACAGAGCATCGCACTGGAACGCCTTATCGTTTACCGGTACCTATTCTGTACCGGTATGACGAAACCTCGGACATTTTCTATTTCCTGACGATGTTTTTAACCCTTCATTTTGCGCAATTTTGTGTGATTTGCCACACAACATTACGCAAAACTCAGAAAACACAATTTAGTAAGTTTCAAAGGCTATTGTACCTTTACTAGGTACGGCGTGGAAAAGGATTTCAAGTTCTTAGAATTGGACATTCAACTTGCAATGCCTTGCCATGCCTAAAGATGATGAGATATTAATTACTCTATTATGGCCATATCGTGCACTGCCCAGAATGCTGTAAGTATAAAGTACCACTTTGCATCTATTTACTCGTGGTGTGTATCATCTGTCTCCGAATGAAATAGACAGACGGACGGGCACTTGCTATAGAAACCTAAAAAGCAGCGAATCTTTCAACCCTATGTCAGTGCGACCTTGTAGTATTGCGAGTACAGGCAGCCTCATGAATTGTTTATACTAGAGACGGCTAGACGCACTTCGCCCCGATCTGTCGGGAGAACGCTTATTTTCCCCATTTTTTCGCATCAAATAAACACTTTTATGCGGTGCGTGTTTTCATTCTGATAGTCAAACGCAACATCGTGTGGGACTGGGGAGACTTTATTGTTCGTAACTACTAGGACAAGTCCCAATTAAGCACAATATTTTTTTTGGTATTCTGCAATGATTTTTCGAGACGAGTCGTTTAATTTGAATAGTAACGGTTAGAAGAATTTAATTTTTCTAAATCTTCGATAGTTCATCGGTAGAGCTTTAGTTTCTAGATATTACGAGTATATGTAAAGATAAAATCAAATAAGCGACCATGTGTTTTCAATTTACTGTTGTAGTTTAATTTTAAATAATTGTTAGGTTATTGTTTAATTTAATATTAATTTATATTGTTGCAGTTAATATAATTTGAATGTCTACATGATTAAATCTGTCGTGTCGTGTGACAAATTATAGTAGTATCTGTCCGTAATTAAAGGCGTTTTCATCATCATTTTAATCATCCATCAAAAATATAACTTTTCTTTTGCTCTTAATATGACCTAGAAAGGTAAAGGATTAATCGTTAAACTCATCCAAATGAGACAACTCAACCCAAGAATCATACTACAGCACTAAAAATAAAGAGAGGTACACAACATCTCTGGAGCAATAAAACTGTTGATGGGGACAAATTCTTCGACCCGCAGTTACGTATGACCTTCTTGTTTATGTAGGATCATGAATTCTTAATCCCTGAAGGGCCGAGCGTACTTTGCTGTATCCCCGAACAGTTACACCCCATCTATCTATTGAGGAAACTCAAATTTCTTTGTTAAGATAAACAATTTGCTTTGCCCGCGAGAAAATGTAAGTAGTTTTTGTGTAATCAAGAGTATAAAATTTTCTCCATTCCAAACAGCAAAGTAGATTCTGAAGTTGCAGCGTGAAGGAGTAACCTACATATACAAATATATTTGCCTCGAGTATTTTCTATTGCAGCGGACGCCCGCGGCATTTCTCACGTGACCCCGTGACGTTTTTAGTTTTCCTCCCTAAAGAGTTGAATTTTCAAGAATTATTTCTTACCGTATGGTTAAGTCATGATAGTTATTTCTTTGTGCCAACTCGTCGTCCGATCCATCAGGTGATGCGATCTTTGGCTATGATTACTTTAGATTCTATTTATATGATGAGATAAAGAGGCGAAGTTTGTCCCATATTAATCAACGCATTATATTGACGCCCTACACATGACGCGTCGCTGTTTTTGCAAACAGGTAAAATTGTTTATGATGGGCACATATCAAGATTTATTGTCAACGCGAGCTATTTTGTTTAAAATACGTCATTCCAAATAGGTCATAACGAGTATGAGTAACGCCTGTATCGCTTCCACCCATAGAAATATTATCCGCACATGGATGTAGTGTCGCTAGTTATCATGTCTGTTAGGTATTCCGTTACATTCTTTTGGCAAGGATAAAATTTTCTCTCCGTAAATCTCTATTCGTGTTAATTACAGATTTGGACTAAAACACTACGTTTATTCAAGCTATCTCCGATCATATTTAAGTACCTACCTATTGATATCGGAATTATTAAACCCTTTTGAAGGGTTCAATAAGTTCACACCTCAACGAGACTTTTCAGAGTAATGTGGGTTTGTTACATTGAGCTAATATGTAATGTTTGTTAGTATGGTTAGGTAGTTAGCGTAGTTGTCATTCTATCACATGTGTCGCGGTGAAGGTGAGGAAACCGCGGCATGGCTTGAGAATTCTCCAAACAAAGATGTTATTTTAAATTCTCCAAAAAAATCTTCAAAGATGTGTAAAGGCTGCCAAGATACATTCTCATTCTGAGACAAGGGCCTTGGCCAGTAGTCAGTACTCACTAGTAGGCCGTAAAACGTGTCAAGAAAAAATTTTATTTTTCTATTTCATTTCTACCTATTTTATGAGAAAGAACATCATCGATTGCACAGTAACATGTATGACAGCTTTTATCCCGGTATAAACCAGGGTCAGCTTTCCTGCTAACTCATTTCCACTTTGCACGCTCTAAAGTCTAAAGCATCCTCTTAAGCGCCCCAGATAAAAATGTTCAAATGCCCTTGGTGGCGTAGGAAGTCTCACTGTCGGCTGACTTCGGTCGGAAGTGGCGGTAACAGCCTGACCTCCAATTCTAACCCGATTAATAAAATTATACGCATAGTCCGTTGGCACGAACTGTTTGTACGATGTCAACCTACAGCTTCTTTCAGCGTCGTCATTATTATAAATACGCATCTAAATTTCAGTCCCTGCGGGATATGAACCCGCGCCCCCAGCTCTCGCGGCTGGGTGCTCAAACCTCTGAGCTATACGAGCCATATCCCTCTGCGCTAAAACAAAGATTCGTATTGTAATGTTGAAGTCCTCAGGCAGAACCATCATTCATTGAGGCAGGTCATCATTATTATTTCCCTATATAATTATTGTCAAGCTGTAGGATAAAGCGGAGGACTCATCCCGCGAGCCGGGTCCCACTAACACGGTTAGTGTATAATATTACAACGCGGCGCGGCTTTGGCCGGGATTAGCGCGCTGATTAAAAACCGGGCGCGGCCGATCGGGAGCCCTTGATGTATTACAGCTTTATTGCGTGGGAGTGATTAACACGCCGCTGCGAATTATTGCGGATTAATATTTAATACGGGCGGAAACACACTTAACTGCACCTTTATTGCTTCTTTAGCCTCGTCAGGCACTTTTGAGATGGGTGAAAACCATTGAACTCGTTACCGTAAGTATCCGACACCTCACACTCTAACCCTGTGCCCGATACCTCAATATTTATACGTTTTTTAAGAATCCGTACCTCAATAGAAACAAAAAAAACACGGAACGCTTATAAGATCACTTTGTTATCCGTCTGTCTGTCTGTGTGTCACGACCCTTTATTTGTAGTCAACCGCAAGCCTATATCAAGAATAATAGAAAAACTATCCGAGGGGACTAACTAAAAAAAATCTTATTAAGTACTTTATTTAAATTACCCAAATCTTGAATTATAATTCAAGATTTGCGTAATTTTCGTCCGAACTACTAAATTAAACTTGGGTAATTTTAGTCCGAACTTCAACTCAAAGTTCGGAATTTTAAAGCCTTACTAAGCACCAACTTATGGTTGAGAGACAACCTCTACGGAGGACAACTAGCAATTTGTCAAGCTATCACCATAATGTTGCTTGCTACATGTTTATGTATTTATTGTGCTATGTTGCGACAGCTTGTACGCTCACATGGATGAGAAAACGCCATATTAATAATGATAGAGTATAAAAATCCTGCAAGCGCCAGTCAGTCTTGTATCTCGGGTTCCGTCAATAGTATTTTTTGAGAAAATATATCATCATTTCTTTTTTAAAGACAGAAAATACCTAACGCATTCCCCTCCGTCAGGGAAACGGAAGGGTTCTGCGGGGCTTGCACCCACTAAAAACTGTCTGTTTCCATGGCAGACCTGCTGACGGGAGTACGGGATTCACTGTCATATTCACTGCTCTGCCGCCAGGTAGAAAATACACAATACACATAACATTTTTAACCAGCAACTAGCAACCAATATTGACGATTATTCAAAAAGGTTTTAATTTTTAACAGCAGTCGCAAAATTGTTTCAACTAACTTTGCCAGCGGCTCCGCCCACCTGATTTTCAGGTTATCACAAATCCCGAACAGTGAATTTTTCCGGGACAAAGAGTAGCCTATATCCAGGGTATAATCTATATCCATTCAAAATTTCTGCTAAATCAGTTCAATAGATGCGACGTGAAGAAGTAACAAACATAAACATATGTTTACACACACAAACTTTCGCCTTTATTATATTCGTGTTATCACACTGTGTTTTCAGTTTTCAGTGTGAGGTGAGTTTTACTTACCCTTCTAAGTTAGTATGATAACATCATCGGCTGCATGATATTCATCACTTACCATCAGGTGAGATCGCAGTCAAGTACTAACTTGTACAGAGTAAAAAAAATTTTTAGCTATGGAAATCTCTTTCATCGTGATACAGGCGAATCAATTTACTCGTATGTCCGCAATTCAAACGTACTTATGGAAAACGATTTGCAAATGCCACGGCGTATCTGAATATATTCCACAGCGGAACCCGAAAAATCGAGACAACGAGGCGAGTAGCTTGGCAAGTATGATAAATAACAAAACAAGTGCGCTGATAAATGGAGCTCTTACAACATCAGACTTGGGAGTGATAAGGCAAGGCTAGGTCTCCTGGGGACACTAGGTTTTTGGTTTATTACTCATTACTCTATTATTAAACTTCGTTACTTTATTATTTATGTAAAAAAAATACCCGGCTGAGTTTGTTCTGGGCTTCTTCTCAGCGGCAGGGCGCGTTTGGAACCCTCGTAAACTTAGTTTTAAGTCGTGAATGGTTATCACTTATCACCATTAAAGTGACCATGTAAAACAAAACGACGTGTCATAAGTGCCTTTGTATGCTAGGCCTATATGAAATAAAGAATTTTTCTATTCTATTCTATTCTATTACGGAAGGGCGTATGTATGCACGTACAAAGCAGGTTGCCTGCCCCGAACTACCAGCGTTTATCGAACCTCGCAGGTACTCCCGAATTAGAAGGGCTATAATATGGGAATAATATAGGACCGGTACCTATTGTTTTATAGGGCCGGTCTTGACACGTATCACTGGTCCCTTATTAAGTACCTACTAACTGGTAATCTACTATATAAAAATAAGTCGGGTTTTCCTTCCTGACGCTATAACTCCAGAACGCACGAACCGATTTCCACGGTTTTGCATTCGTTGGAAAGGTCTCGGGCTCCGTGAGGTTTATAGCAAAGAAAATTCAGGAAAAATTAAAAAAAAATGTTACATAAAAGGAAGCCATCTGCTGGCGAAACGGAGTTCGCCGGGTTTGCTAGTCATGTCTAAATTATAAAATCCTATGCGTAACCCATTCATACGAAAGGCGGTGCAGGCAACAAACAACTGTGCATTATGCAAGCTAGGGGATACGGGTTCAAATCCGAAAAGTGAAAGGATAGTGGATAGGTATTTAAATTTAAATAGATCTGCAAGATATACCTAGAGATATGAAAATATATGTCTCTATAAAAATAAATAGCATCCTCTGTAAGAGAAGTCACGAATTAATTAACATTATTACAAGAAAAAAGCTAATAAGAAAATGGCCTACTTAACAATAACAAAATAAAACGAAATTGTTTTTTTTTTCTCTCTAATTATATCGTTTATCGAGAACATTCCGTAAAAATGTTATTGTTATTAGGCATCATTAAAAAGACTCAGTAGGTTTTTATTTTTGTCCTCCTCTGTAACGAATACGTTGGAGGCATAGATTTATAAATAGGTCGTCACTGGACCTGGTTGGTTCGAGGACGCGATGGACAGCATTGCGGGCGAGCGGGAGAATATATGACAGAAATTCTTCTATAGGTGGCTGCTGAGCGAACTACAGCGTACAGTTACTGTTGGTGGCAAAACAAGCATTTTTGGCATCGATAAACTGGCGACATCCGCTCCGGATGGCGCGAAAAAATTTCGCCAGGATATAATAATTATGTCTATTCTTGTAACCAAAGAATTAAATCGCTAGATGAGCCCTAAACCACTAAAACGTCCACGTTTTTGTCATGTATGCGACATGTTGTCACTCTCTCTGTCACAAGTGAAACTACAGCATGCTGAGAGCACTCACTCAACATGTTTGTGGACGTTTTTGTGCGCAATGTAGGCTTAGGGCCCATCTTGCGATTTAAATCTTTGCTTGTAACGAATGAAAATAAAATTCGGGACACACTGTATAATAACTGTGTCGACACGGCCGTGTGTTTTACGTGAATACGTGTAATGAACTCTTTGATCCTTCAGCGATCGAGCGGAGTAATTAATTTTTGAACGTAGATTGTATTATACCTACATACTCAATATATTGGGGCAACTGCAACACGAATAATTATTGTATCCCTCGATTTTAATTTCACCAGTTCTTTGAATTGCTCCGAGCTATGCAAGCAAACTAGATGTATTTACGTGTAATTAAGTCATAACTAGCTGACCCGGGGGACGTTGTTTTGCCATGTAAATTATTTCTCGCTTAGGGTTATGAAAAATATCCTATCCTATATTTATTCTCAGACCTCTCAAAAATTCTACATTCGTTACGTATCACACTTCCCTGTATTTATGTATGTTTTTCTAGACATTGATCTCGGCACCTGAAAATACACATTTCAAATAATATGCGAGTGAGTATTGATTACGAAAATCTTTATAATATACCAGTTACAGTTACAGAAATACAGATATTTATAAATTTCACTGCCTTAACAGCAAAAAATAAAATTTGTTTTTTTTTTTGTTCTGGAATCGCTGTCCCGGACGGAGATTTTCTCCGTCACCTTTAAAGTTGAGGGAGCTGGCTATTGCCGTGCAATAGAATCTTTCTGCTTACTTCGCTTTACTTTATAGTATTTGAGAATCTGATTACTATCAAACAAGCGTTAACGAAATTACTTGTAAGTATTGCGTGTCAGCAGCCCATATATACGCGAGCAAGAGCGGAGTTCCCTCGGAAGAATTGCACCTTACCACACACTTTTGTACCCAAAGGTTAAGAAACGGGACCCTATTACTAAGACTCCGCTGTTCGTCGGTTCGTCTGTTACCTGTTTCTCTTGAACCGTGCTAGTTAGATTGCCTTGCCACAGATCATTGTATTTCTATTGCCGCTTTATAACAACAAATACTAAAAAATTGATAAAATAAATATTAAAGGGGCTCTCATAAAACAAAGGAACTTTTTCCTTGCTAGTTAAATTAAAATAAAAAAAATTCAGGGCGGCTCTTGTGTAGAAATGCACGACAGGTAAAATAATTGCAAATGAACATGTAACTTGAGAGTTGAGATGTCCACTTAATAATAGCACACTGAAAAACACTATCCTTTTAAATTAAAGCTAGCTCAAAACTAAAACCGTAGTAGGAGCTAGGAGTAACTACCATAATACTCGTTCCTTAGGGACTTATTTTGGAATTCCGTTGAAATTTTAATCGAATAAAGTGCATTTCTAGTTACGAGACTACACATTGCGTGCTCGGGCCCCATACAAAAAGGACAAAGGAACCCCGGAAGTATTGCACTTTCGTGACAATTGTACACTCGGTTGTAGAGATCGTTATTCTTAATTTTGCTACTCGAAATAATTTGTTTTTCTCACTTCCCTCTTCTTAGGTACATTTTATATTAAATTTTTTCAGCTTAGGTATATTGTTATACAAAAGCATTCAATTATTTTCCTTCACGTTTTTATTTAGGTACTTTGCAGGTTCGAACAATTTCATGTGAAGGTACTAGGTATTAAAATAAGTTGGAGTACCTAGTCAGACGTATAATATTTTCCATCTGAGTAGGTACTTAGCCTTATCACTAATTCAAGAGGACCGATTCTTTTTTAATGTTGAAGCAGTGTTACTCCGGTTCCAGACGTGTGAAAATCTTTACGAAAGAACAATGGTGCGGGCCCATACATCGCTTTCGCTCACGTTAAGCTATTGCAACTATAAATGAAAAAATATTTTTTTGGCTGGGCCTGCAAGCCTGAACTCAATGCTAAAAGATTTTTCTTACAAAAAAGTGGAGAAAAATTAATATTTATTTTCAAAATATTGTATCTGAGTATTAAAACAACTGCGACCTCCGCCATGAAGCATATGAGAGCATAGACAATACACTATATACGCTTTGATAAATACTTGTCACTTGTCCCAGAATTTGTCACAGTCGACAGTTGAGACCATGTAGCCATCATGTAGCTGTCGGACAATGTTGCGAGATGCCGGAATTAAAAAACTCCAATCGACTGAAAGAAAAATCTAATTGAGTTAATAAATTAATATAGGGGTACAAGGGTATTTTGGAAACGCTAAACTACCAAGACAAAATAATCTATCCTCAAAATAATCGGTTGTAATAGATTTCAGTATTACTCATAGGTGTAGTTTTCTGACAAATAAACACAAATATTCAAACAGTTTATTTAAGTGAGACTGGCTCACACGGAAAAATAATATTCAGTTTTACTCAAATGGAATGGAATGGAAATGGAACTTTACAATGGAAAACCCTAAACTAATTTAATCTTTTTATGTAAATATATTCGAGTAAAATAAAAGGCAAAAAAAAGAACGATTGAAATCGACACAGTTTTTTTTCATCTTTATTGAAGAGGGGTTTGAAACCGACACAGTTATTATTGTCTTGTATTTTACATTCTGATCTAAGAATTAACGTAGTACTTGAAAATAGGTTTTTTAATACAGTTGCTCAAAAAGTGGCGTATTGCAGGGACGTATAGCGTTCGGGATGTGGGCTATTACATACTCGTGCTTTTTTTTTACCTTTCCCGAACTCGTGCGTTATCTTTCCCAACTGTCAAAATAATGTCTATTAAAAAGAAAAACCAACCATGAAGGTTTTACTAAAAAAATTCATAGAAGTTTTTATGATTCATGCAAATACGTATATATTTCTAAAAAGAAGCTACTAATTTGTTTCAATATCAGATTTGATTGAATGAGTTTGGTTAGGTTTCATTTCATCTCATTAAATTTCATTTTCATTTCATATCAATAAAAAAAATTCTACCGAAGACTTGGCTGTATGGGCATAGTTCCCTTTGCGTACCAGAATATTATTTAGTCTATGACCAAATTTTTTTTTTATTTTTTTTTTAAATCACCAGAATGGGTGAAGAAAAAAAAACTGCTTATATTCTACGGTTGGCGCCATTTTTCAGAAATTTTCTTTGCGAGTTTGGTTGTTTGTTGCACAAAATGCTTCGGAGAACATTTTACCGGAAAAGTCAAAAAGTTGCTACATATCTACATACGACGAATTTATTGTGTGGAGCGAAGAGGAAAAACAAATAGTTTTTCAGAAAATGTTAAGTTAGTTGAGTTTATTGTGTTTTTATTATTTTATTAAATTGCTTCATTTTTTCGCAACTGTATTAAAAATAATCGTTCAGTACACGTGCGGAACCGTCATTGCAACTTGTTCCGACTGTCAACCCTCGCTTTCGGCTGCGCCTCGGCTCGGGTAGACATTTGTCGGAACTCTTTGCAATAACAGCCTTTCCGCACTTGTAATGAAACATACTATTTCTTTAGTATAGTCTGTTACATGTTGGTCTCGTACAAAAGTGGACCGATCGTCAAAAAGATGGAGCATAAAAGTGGAAAAGTTTGGCATCCGGCAACACTAGCAGTCAGGAATGTGGAAACGGAACCTATCAGTAATCAATTGAATCTCTTTAAATATTTTATTTTTTGACCCGTCCTTTACAATAACTGGTGATACCTTGAAAAAATTCTGTTATTTATTAGAATCGTCTTGTAATAAATATTACATCTAGACGCTAAACTTTATTTGTGTACATTTCTGCCCATGCCTTGAACACATTTTGTATGAACATTCCATTTTCGCAACATATCATTGTTCAAAAATTTTAATAGGTATCTTTGCAAAGATGTTTGTAATTGTTTTTACTTATACTATAGGTACTCGGTAGGTGTGATAGATACGGGCAATGGCCTGATTTTCTAAGCCAACACTAAGTCTAAGAATTTAATGGCAGAGATCTGAATCAATCAAGTACCGTGCACAGGATTGATACTGGATGGAGCTTAGAAAGATTTTGCAGCCATTTTTCGGATGCATTGGATTCAGTAGATCACCGTGTTCTAACTCCAACTCAAATCTCAACACTGAAGGCATCATTGAAGGCAACGAGACACTGGTCATCGAAAAACTCCAAAGCATAGAAATAAAATACGAGAACAATATCCCAGAATCGAAATGGGAGAACGCGACTCGCAGTCGACATAAATTAACACTAAAAAAATCAAGATGCCAAGATTCAAAACTCTTTACTAATACAGGTCTTATTCTGGCTAATATTTTAAGTCAACAATACCTATATTATTGACCGAATTACTGTTAATAAATTAATACCTAAGTATGTTTGATCGATATAATGGTGTATAATGGTGGTCTAGGTTTACGAAGAATTGAACGAGGCCTGCACTGAGAAGAAGCCCACAAAAACTTAATCAGATAAACGCTTCTTACGTTCTTCATAATATATAGGTACTTGCCCAACCTTTTTCTATAACCATCCCGAACATCGTAACAATCGATAGACATAAGAGACAACGTGCAATTACGGGATTCCGACCGGGATAGCGCGGGATACGGCGGGATTACGGGATTAGGCGCGGGACAGCGCCGCACCGACCGCTAACGACGTGGTGTGTGTTTGTTTTTGTGTTTTCGCAAGTTTAATTGTATAGGGAAGGATTACTGTGGTATGTACCAAACTACAAATAAATTACCACCAATCTATATAACCAGGTTGGCAAGGATTCGTGTCAACATATTCGAACTCCCAGTAGGCTTACAAATTCAGGTCAGAACCCCGCAAAGCAAAGGGGCAATATCAATATGTAAAGCAGTGGCCGGCAGTGTGCGACAAAGGCTGTCGGTTTCTGCACTCCTTCTCCATATAAACTCGTCTGTTCCGCAAATAATTAAAAGGGGTACAACGTTCTCTTCATGTATAAAATATAGCAGAGACATCTTAGCGGAATTCGAACCCCCAGTACTTACGAATTAGGTCAGAGCCCCGCAAAGCGAAGCAAAGCAAAGGGGCAATATGTAGTGGCAGCGGCAGTGTGCGACAAAGGCTGTTATCCAGGTCTCCGTGATTAAAACCCGGCGTCAAAGTTTTTTATTGCCGCTGCTAAACTTGTAAATCAAGAGTTTTAATGAAAATATACTAGCAGTAGCAACACTAGCTTGTGCCTTAGGCTTTTAAATATAAACACTAACACTATAAATCTCGAAATTTCAAAAATCAAAACCATTACTTGCATACTTACTAATAAAATAATGATGATGATGATAATCTCGACCAAATTGCTGAAAATCTGGAGCTGTAGTTAAGCAAGTAGTCAGGTCGACACATAGGTAGATAGGTACTTAAAAATAAGAGCACAACGAGGAGTTGAGATATGACGTGGATAAAGTTTCAGATGTATGGAGAAGAAGTGCAAAATGATTGACCATATTCCGCGATTATAACTATAGAAAACAAATTTTCAGCGGAGAATTTAGGTAGGGTAATAGACAATATACTCTGGACCTAGCCGACCGCGCGGAAAAAATTTCGCCAGTTTGCTAATGTCAAAAAAAGGTTGTTTTTACACCAATGGCATGGCAACGGTAGTATAGGCCGACCGCAGTATCGTTTATGGACCGCGATCCAAACTACAGATCACAGCGCGTTTCCACAGGGACAGTTTTTTCCACTGTGGCGTATTAGCGGGAAATTCGACAGATGGCGTCAGTTTTTTCTCGTATGAAGAAGGTTTACGGTAAAATGTTCAGATGGGCTCATCCTTAAGTTCATATCGGTAGGTACATAGGATATAGTTGTGGCTAAAAACAAGGGGACATAAAGAAGCTAAAACAAAGGCGGGCCGAACAGAAGTACGACTATAACTCAATGTTACACGCATCAGTAGCCGCCCGACAGGCGGATGTGTCGGCAAAGGTGCCACTCCACTACACAGACAATACGAGTAAAATGTTCGTTGACTTTGAGCTTAATGTATCTCCTCCGCGGATAAGTAGTCTCTGTTAAGATTGACCGCCGCGCCGTGGTAACATTAAACATTGGTTGTATGACGACAGATGAGATTTTCTGACGTTATTGAAGTTAAAAAATTTACGTGTACACTGAAATACGGTAATTAATTAACAAAAAAACCGACTTCAACACTCATTTAACTACTGTTGAATACATCCTTTCCATGGATTTCTCTTTCATGGATACCATTATCAGAACTGGACTCAACTGATATGAGACACGAAGCGTCAGCTTTCTAATAAAAAAAAAGAATCATCAAAATCGATTCACACGATGGGAAACAAACATGAAAAAAGATACAGTCGAATTAATAACCTCTGTTCAAGTTTAAGTAAGTTGAAAATAGATTCATTCTAGTCTGTAACAGTAGAAATAGTTACCACTATTATAATTATTATAATCGTACATAATTATTATTAAGTATTCAAAAATTTTACTGGCTCTTCAAAAGTGCGTCAGGCAGGCCTCGGCATGCGGAATAAAAATTTATTTAATTGATCAAATCAATCGTCATCCTATTGGAGCTAGATAAGCTCGAGTAGTAACTAAAGGATTACTTACTGTAACTTTTGTCCTTCTACTTACAATTTGATAAAAAAACAATTTGACTGTAGCGTGATTTATCTCAATCAAAGACGTATGACTTGCAGTTCAGCGTGTGGGGTCGATTATACCCCGGGAGGGGTACGTTTGGACCCACATATGTCGCGGAATAAGCGTACAAACTGTAACTGAATTGCTTAGTCACTGAGGTCATAGACTAACGACGAGTATTTCAGTCGACAATGGTTGACTAGTTACCTTTTTGGAAATGTTAAAAAACCATTTTAATTATACCAAAATATTTATAGGAGCATGAAGCTGTACAATGCATTTCTACAAAGCTGCTTTAGTAACGCCGATGTCCAGCAGTGGGATCTGAATGTACTGATGACAATAAAATAGCGATATATACTCCTATAGCCCGTCTAGTCCATAATTTGACCAAGTTTGACCATGTTTTGTATGATGCATTAGCTTTTTTAGCGATCGGATCGGATCGGATTATATCGACATTTCAACACGCGCGAAGTACATTTTGGTGTTAATAAAATCGACTGTTATAATATTTGACATCTGTCACTAATCACTATTGACGTCACAAGATTCAGACTTTAGTTACAAATGTGTTACCATCTTATTAGTGTCATAGAGGAATATGGTCTCCGTTTTACTAACGACCATATGCCGTGGTGACTAGGCAAATTTGACCATGAAAATAATATAGGGGACCAATTATCGTGTCGGGTCCACCTCGTCCAGTGTAAAACTAAATTGGGGATGGATTGGGGTCAAAAACTGTCGCGTCATATAGTTAGATTGATTAAGTTACGTTGTGTAATTGTTCGGCTCTGATTGTTTGGGTTGGGGGGTCCAATTTTATTGTTATGAGGACCGTATCCACTAACGCGTATTGCGTAGTCATTAACGTGAAATCAACGGGTCTGCCCGCGAAATTCAAAATTTTCGTGGTTTTTTGCATTTTGTACGCTAATTAGACATGATAGGCTTATGGCAATCAATTTGCGAGAATAGCAGTATCATCTTTACATGATTATATCAAAATCTTTGCATAAAAATGTGTATCCTAGGAAATTAGTCCGAGTATCGAGTTTTATGTGAGTAACTCGCAAATCTTGGACTAATTTCTTTAACTTGACACTTTCGAGCAGAGATTTTTATATAAACACGTGAAGCAGATATTGGGATTATCGCAATTTGACGGCCATAAGCCTATTATGTCTTATTAGCTTAAAAATCGCGAAAAACCACGAAAAATTTGAATTTCGCGGGCACACCTGTGGTGTGCTCCTTAATGATACGGTTAGGTACGAGCACCTACTTCTACGTCATTCCGAAGTTTTATTATAATATCTACATTATTATTCTATCACCTAAACCTACCAGTTTCTTTATAGTCTCCTCGTCGGGCATTTTTTTGAAATATTTTCTTTTCCAGCGTGCATCAAGTAAGCTACAATTCTAGAATATTAATTTCGACACAGAGCGTGATTTTTAAATATTTCATGAATCAAAATTATAACCAAGTTAATATAATGATGCGAACGCTTATGAAATAACTTACTTCAATCTTGAATCGCAATACTATGTAAATGTATGGTTTATGAAAATATTTCATGCCAAATTTACTTCTTGACAAATATTTTCTAATTTAAACAGAAACTTTTTAATTACTCAATTATTATTATCAATGTGATAATTTGAAAGATTCTGCTTCACATAGATTACTGCTTTGACATGATGCACGACGAGTCCTGACTGTTTACTATCCCGGAAAAATCCCAGGTTTTCCGCGGGATAGGTAAACACCCAAAATCAATTTAAATAAGTATGCGTACTAATAGGTCACTAGCCAGGAACATCCTGGCAGATTCTTTAGATGGCGAACAGAATGTGTAATAGAATTAAATAATAATCTAAACGAATTGAGAAAGCTGCTTAATAAATTATCGTAAACTAGCTGACCTGGCAAACGTTGTTTTGCCCTTAAGGATATAAAAAAAAAATAGATAAATTGAGATTTAAGCTATCCTATTGTCATGATTCAATTACACGACTGCTCAAAAAAGGCATAATTTTATATTCTGTGGTAATCGTATGAATATTTTTGATTATCTGTGACCATGTCTACCGCCATTTTAAGAGAACAAATAAACCTTACATCTTATTGGTCAATAAAATTCCCGCTCATTTTTCTCAACCAATGAGAACGTCTCTAGTAAAAACCAATGAAAAATCTAGTAGGCTATGGCAGAAGGATTATGGAATTGTTTTGATGAGCACAGAAGCAAAAACTATATAATTGATATTGTACTGATATGGATAAAAAACTATGTAAAGTACTCATTGCATCGTAATACAAGAAACAAGGCATATGTATGTCAAAGTTTAAGCGATAAGAAGTTTAATGTAATACGCTAGTACTTGTAATAAGGAAAATAAAGTGTATACTATGAAGTCTGGATTTCATTCACAAAACATCGGAAGTGGTACGTGATCCGAAGACCCACATATTGAGGTATGATATAAGTCCCTGTTTTAAAACAATCTGCTGTACCTTGGCGTGTAAATAGGTACATATGGATGTGCTTAGAAACATTATTCCAAGTTCATGTAGATTGTATTATATTCAGATATCATAGTGAAAAGATAAAATTCGAGGTTGAGCCAGTTAGTAATTTTGTTTGAACCTAGTCATGGCGAAGTCTTATGTCGAAACTTAGAGCAACTAAGTAGGTACATTTTGATTCCTTCTGTAATGCCTTAATTATCTATTGAACCAGACGGGTTTTATCGGCGGCATCATGTCGAGTGTCGCTTTGGTTAAATTATAATTGCAACTTTGTTAAAAAAATTGCAATTTGGTTAAAAATTATAATTGCAACTTTGTTTGAAATGAATAATTTGTAAAAAAAAAACATAAGACTATGAGTACCTATCGCGAGTTATTGACGTGCAACGCCATCTAGTGAAAGCGCCATCAACAATTATGTAAAGCTTTGAATGGGTAACGCCATAATATTGTCTGTGCATTAAAATAGAAGAGATTAATTTTGAAAACCTACCTGTTTTTTTAGGTCAGTGGCTTAGCGCTCTGATCCAATTTCTTGGTAATTGTTTGAAATATAATTTTAGATTCTTTCATACTGAACACACGTAAGATCATAATTATTTGCAAATAAAAATAAATAAGGGTTCCATTTTTACCAAATTGGTATGGAACCCTAAAAAGGAGCATATCACATAGGCCCATAGTTCGGGGCTTTATTAAATAATTAATTATGAATCTAAAAAGGAGCATATCACATAGGCCCATAGTTCGGGGCTTTATTAAATAATTAATTATGAATGAGTGAATTGTGTCAAGATATAGGATTAGTTGATTAATATCGGCACAGCCGTGTTCAGTGCGACAGGCCTATCATGGCGCGTGGCCAAAATCGGTACTAACGCCGCTATCTTGTGATAGTTCGCTCTAGCGGTATATCGCTATTGTATGTTGCATTGTTTTTGCTTACTATTAATGTCTCACTACTAACGCCCTCCTGTCAATGTCATTCAAGTGCCAAGAGAGCCTTGTCGGACTGTAGTTTGTTCATTGCCTGTGTTATTGGGTATAGCTGATGTTTTCGAGTAGTAGTTCATGTAATTTCGATAATTTATTCAACGCAGAAATAATAATATTTTATGATGAATATCTGACTGCAGAAACTTTTAATAAGCACAACTTTTAACTCATATCATGGAAAGTAAAAAAAAAAAAATAGTTCACTCTAAGAAGCTATACCTAGATATAAATCAATAAAAAAGAGAAAATTTAGAAACTGACAGTTCTTACAAACACTGGCGTATTATTTTCATTTCTTTGCCATTCTGAACAGTTCTTGAAAGAGATACTGTGGCAGTGATTTCATGAAATAAAAATAACATATTATTATTTTAATTCATTTGTAATTCCCCAGTATACTTGTAAGATTTTTACACTGGTTATGATATGATGGCATGAGAATAAAATTAATGCGATTCTGCTTGAGGCAATTACAACAATTGCTGAGAGTTTACTAGTACTGTCAAGCGGTTTTTAAATAATGTTGATTTAGTGTTGATAAAGTTAATTTCAACATAGATATTCTTTTATTAAAGTTTTCATTAAATTAATTGGCAGTTAAGAGTGCCGTGACTAAATTATAATACGGTTATGAGTGCCATATTTATTTTTTCTATAATGTCCTTGGTTATGTGTGCCAAGACGGAACTATGTATGTTCTATGATGAATAATGGCCTTGGTTATGTGTGCCAAGAGTTACTTGGTTATGTGCGCCAAGAGTTACTTGGTTACGTGTGCCAAGAGTTAGTTGGTTATGTGCGCCAAGAGTTACTTGGTTACGTGTGCCAAGAGTTACTTGGTTATGTGAGCCAAGATGGAACTATGTATGTTCTATAATTATTTGTGTTATGTGTACCAAAATGGTAATAATGAGTACTCAGTTGCAGTTTATCGATGTATTAAAACAATAACAATAACTACAAATTTACTTATACATTTTCTATCATTGAAAGATTCTGAAAGGACAGTAAACTCATTAGGACTTCATGTTACTTAAAAGTGACAGTAAAATAGAGGTAGAATGATGAATGGAATTTGAAACAATGTTTTATTAAATACAGATCTATTTTTGAAAATAATTTGCTAAAACTAAAATAGATTTTTCACGAATAATCTCTTTTGTATAACAGCTGCTTTATACCTTTACATAATTCATTGAGCATTGTTTATATCTTTTTCCGAGAATATGACACGATCAACGAGCTGGTCGTGGACTGACGCGGATCAAAGGCGAGCGCGTGAGGACGCATCCTCGGTCAACACCAAGGAGGTACATGAAACGAGCTAGCCGTGAACGGACGCGGCTAAGCGCGTGTAAACGCGATCCCCGTCATAACTATGGAAGTTGGTCAGCAAGGCACGTAGATGCTCCTATCAACGTCGGTGGTCCCCACAACAGCTCCCACACTGCTTGCAGCTCACCAAACCGTTGCTTTAGTTGGAACAAGTACTTACAATCATCAATGCAGCAGCAAGCAAAAGCTTCACAACAGTGGTTAGCATTTTTTGAAAATTTGCAACGACGATCATCTTAATGTAATTCCAGAATCGATTCATCAAGCAAAGCACTAAGCGTAAATAACTGGTAAGTCAAAGAATGTGCGACCATTAGTGAGGGAAACTAAAAATAAAGCTTACAATTTGTATTCCAAAACTTGTAGGTAAAAAAAAGTGGTGCGCAGTTATTTACCTTCCCTTAGTTACAGTTGGAACGAATAGCTTCCAAAATCATTCACAAATGAGCAAAATTACAGTCATATTATTATGGTTGAGATGCTTGCATGCATTTCACGAAGTACCTAATGGAAGTTTGTAGAAATGCTATTATTGGCATTTTTAATCGCTGTGATCTTAACGGCAATAAAGCGGTAGACTATGATATCATTCACGCTATATAAGATAAGTCTATTTGGAAGAAGGCGCAAGTATTGGATAATGGATTGTCAGAAACGTGAAGATCTAGGTATACTATATTTCTTAAATTCTAAGTGACGCTACACTATCAGAATTATTGAAAAAAAGTCGCTTATAGGTATTCCATTAGTACCAATGATAATGATATACTTAGCCACTTTATATTTATTCGTTAATAAGGGGGCTATCTTGTCAGAAATTCCCAAAACCCATAAAAAGAGTCATAATTAATGTTTTAGAACAATTGGGCACGATTTAGTTCTCAGTCAACAGAGTCCGTTGACGTTTTCTGGTGAGACTTGTGAAACTCAAACACATCAATAAATAGGTTTGCTTAATTTTTTTTGTGATATTTTTGTTATAGTTATCCGGATGATAAAACCTACGTGTTAAAATGGGTCATGATCATTTGGCATTAATTGATTTTGGTATTAAGTGTTTATGCGCAAATTACACAAATCAGGAAACGTCAAAATGTATTCATGAGCTTTTAACCTTTCACAAAGGCCTTCAGTAATCCTGTCGTATCATTTTGAGTAACAGTTTAATTTCATTATTATTATCAATGACGTTGCCACAAGTATTGAAGTATTTAGGAACAAACTCTTACATACTCATTTTCTGTCCTTATAAACATTCTGATAACCTAGAACATATTCTTTATCAGTCCTCCTAAAGATAAGGATATGGAACACTGAAGTTATAAGAAACTTAAGTGACTGTAGGTATGTATATGATTTTCTAAATGTGTATAATGTCAGATTAAATGCCCATTCAGATTGCATAAAGTATCTAGTCGCGTATCCACGAGTGGACCGCCAAGCCAAATGTTTCAATCAGATCTAGGGAAGTCAAGGTTAACAATATTAGACATAAAACATACTTAAGATGTTCAGATGACAGAATCCTCATATCCGTGATGTTGACATTAACAATAGTTAAAATCAGTAATAGTTATATATTTTGTAAATATTTAAATTTAATTTTATTGAATCATGTTTGTTTAGTTTCTAGTTTTTAGTTCTCTAATAACTTGAACTGTAAAGTTTATTGTACATTGAATAAATTTAACGTTTGTTATATATATTATGGAGCAAAAAAATATATAAATAAATAGAGGTTCAGTGTTTCGATTTCAGTCAATTCAGTATCCAACATTAGATGATAATATCACAAATTATAAAATTAAAATTTTAGGCCCTTACAAAATTGTCAAAGATATGGAAATTATAGATAGGTACAGAATTAGCACAATAACCGGATTTCACATAGTCTGTAGTGCATAGTCTAGTACAGATTATAAATAAAACCACTATTATGATACAGAGTTTGTAGTGCGAGGTGATTTGCTGAATCATTGAATATTGGTATGACGTGATCAACGTTCGAAATTCGGCGCTTAAATCGTCTGAAGTACATACATAGCAATTTTTAATTAGCAATATGTCATGAGTAATATATTTTTTTATTTGCAATTACGATGGAAACAACTAAATAAAATGTAAAAAAAAAAACTGTAGAAGTATTTCCTATTGAGGTGGTAAGCTGGAGCCGCAGTTGATGTTACGAGATTGTCATTATTTATCAGATTAATTTACCGACGGTTTTCAATACAATTGTAAGTAATTAGATTAATAACAAGATTGTAACACATTGATTATTGTATGTAACACACAATATGCTATGCAAGGTTGATTTGAAGTAATTTTTGTTCAGAACGCACGAAAATTTGTGGACATGCAGCCTATATTATAACGTAGACGGTACTTAATTTTTGACTGTAAGTCATTTTGCTATAGAAAATGTGAACGATAATTTTTACTTTAAAGAAAAAGATTTGAAAAATGTTATGCTACAATAACATAAACATTCTTTCAAAAAAAAAAGTTGTCATTTTAATCTGTAACCGTAATAAAAAAAAGATAATAATATTTGGAAAATTAATTCAGTCTCTGTCAGTTTCCGTCAATACTTGCTTCAATAAAATACTTTATATAATAATATTATGATAATTGAAATCTGCACAATTAAATTAATTGAGTCTCCAGACCCTAAGAAGTGATTATGTTAACAATTTTGAGTTAGTCATTTATAATTTTCTAATATTGTATACAATAAATAATGTATAATTTTATGTAGGTCTGTATGTTATAGTTAATAATTTCTTTATTTTAAATTTAAATTAAAAATTATTGTACCCAATAATACTTTAATTAATCTAAGAAACCGAATGTCATGATTATTTTATGTTAGTGAGATTGGGACAAATTAATGTCAGTATTATTTATTTAGATATTTAAATTAACAAATGTAGGCACTGAATATTCTTAAGTAAGTGCATGTAGGCTAGACCTATGTGAAATAAAGTATTTGAAAAATATTCTACATTATATATGTAATATAAATTATAATTTTGTTACTCATAAAGGCGAAATAGTGGTTACTTAACATGTACCTAAATATATATTCCATATTTTGTAGTTTTTGTATAATGATGTATTTTAGTAAGATTAAGCCGTAGGTAACTAAGAGTCAATATCATTTAGACATTGTAAAACACCAATATACAGAGAATTGATAAGTAAGTGAAACCCTATATGAAGTGTAAAACTAGGTATTTGAAAAGTATTGTTTTAAATATAAATTATAGTTTTGTTAATCATAAAGGTGGCATAATAGTTAGTTAACATGTAAGAATAAATACTATCTTTTGTATAGTTTTTGTGCAATATTTTTATAGGTACTAAAACGCCTAGTTGAGTGGTCGTAGAATTTTTACTTTGATGAGAGTTTAATTATTGTGCACCAGGAGGTTGCACAAGAGTGGATGGCCGAATGTCATGATTCAATTACACGACAGCTCAAAAAAGGCATAATTTTATATTCTGTGGTAATCGTATGAATATTTTTGATTATCTGTGACCATGTCTACCGCCATTTTAAGAGAACAAATAAACCTTACATCTTATTGGTCAATAAAATTCCCGCTCATTTTTCTCAACCAATGAGAACGTCTCTAGTAAAAACCAATGAAAAATCTAGTAGGCTACGACAGAAGGATTATGGAATTGTTTTGATGAGCACAGAAGCAAAAACTATATAATTGATATTGTACTGATATGGATAAAAAACTATGTAAAGTACTCATTGCATCGTAATACAAGAAACAAGGCATATGTATGTCAAAGTTTAAGCGATAAGAAGTTTAATGTAATACGCTAGTACTTGTAATAAGGAAAATAAAGTGTATACTATGAAGTCTGGATTTCATTCACAAAACTATCTTTTAAGTTAGAGCAAACTGCACCCTGTGTGCGAATTTTATTAAAATCGGTTAAGTGGTTTAGGAGTCCATTGAGGACAAACATTGTGACACGAGATTTATATATATTATTAAGAATAAGAATTAGCCACCCTTTTTAACAGTCTCGTAAAACAATTGTATAATAATAACACTCGTGGTTCGTACCGACTTGCCTTGTCACGTCGCGTAATAAAATACATAATTGGTGTAATTTAACGGTCGGTGATCGCTTAATTAATTAACCTATAGGGGATGGGGCACAATTAGTAAATTAATGGCACCCCTTGCAACTTTATAATGTAACTTTTTAATATGTTTTGACTGCCTCGCAGTTGGAAGTTTGCCCATTCGGTATGAGATACAGAATAAATAACTTCTTTCTAAATAATTACGACAGTGCTCCCATTTTATGACAGTAGTTAGTTACAACTAGCGTAGCACTGTATGTGATATCATATAAATTTGATATTATGTATTTAATACCGGAGTGTCAAGTGTGACGTCATAAAAGCAACACAGCTGAGGACATTATATAGCAGTAGGTATTTAGTCGCAGTATCCCGCTGCACGCTGGGTAATAAAATAGGAAAACTGGACGCCTTTTCAGATCTCATTTTATTGCCCCGCGTGCAGCGAGATATTGCGAGTACTGTAAGTTGTACTACCGTTCCTGCTCTACATCTGATCTGTGACTAAAAGCACTATTTGTTTAGAGCTAGCATATTTTATATCCAAGTCGGTTCAATTGTGGTGGTAAGGAGAAGCAAACGCACAAACTGAGACAAATCCATAATATCAATAGGTAGGTCCATACATTTAATAATTAATACTTATGATTTTCTTGTCTATCTAGTAAAGACTGGAGAGCATATGAATATTTGAATTTTAGATAGGAACTTATCTAGGAACCTAATAAGAGAAAGCGCCAAGAGATATGTATGAGCATTTATTGTGAAAGGATCTACCTCTAATAACACATTTATACAATAAACTACACGCGTAACTCATAAAGATGATTTACATCCCACTAAATTATATACTAGTCTAAAGTATTAAATTGTGAAGGTTATGTATATATCAGCTTAGGTAAAGCCTCCGGAGTCCGGAAGCCAGGTGTCCGTACTGCGTAGTCCGTACGCTTTCCGGACGTCCGGAAGTTTTATGTGCAAATCGACGAATCTTTTCCATTCCGATCTCGTATCCCGGAGGTTAGGAACGTTTCCGAAAACGGATGCTTGCTGAGTTGTTATCGGATTGAATATTTTATCGGTGGTTTTAATAATAAAGCTTTTTTAGCGAAGCTTTACCAGGCTATTCACTAACACCCCAATAAGGTATCGAAGTTTCACTCAGGTGAGGCAATTGAGACAGTTAAATACAAGATAGATCGACTTATAGATACCTAAGCTGAATTTGATGTTGTATTTACAAAAACATCTTTTTAGAATAGCAAAGAGACCTTTAAATCGACTTGGGAAGAAAGTTTTCCCTTTTTCCTGTATCTGAATTCTGAACCTTGACTTTAGTTTGTATAAACGAGGGTTTTTTGTGCGGCACCACCCGCGTGTATTTTATTTTACAATAGTCGATTTTGAGTCGATAAAATCCATGACAAGTACATTATTGGTAGGTGAGTAACCCTGGGACTATATGGATAGGTAGTAGAGACATTAATAAAACTGCAAGCTGCGACGGCATCCTGCACTGGCGGACACTTAAACAAGACATCACGACCTACGCTCACGCTTGACCGCCTGCGACAATAAATCACTGTTCAATATGCTTTCTGCACAACAATATAAAGTGGTTTTATGTGTATTGCATCTACGGGAAACGCGGGAAATATATTATGACGCGACGCGCCGCCATTTTTCATTTTCCGACACTGAGTGTGACCGCGGCGAGCACCGACTTGTCAGGAAGTGAGGCCACTTCAAAGAACTCGGATGTTTCCAAGGAAATCAAATTGCTCTTCGTGCTAGCACGTCCTGGGTATTTAATCCGAGTCTCTTCCGATCTGCGCTTCGCAGTAAAGGGTGCGGCGGAACCTATATGTTTCTGTCCTTTGTTATTTTTCTTGTGTGCAGCTAGTACCTATTTGGTCCTTACATATGAATTTGGCGTTTTGTCGTACTGACCACTTTATTTATCATTTAACTCGGGGAAAACATACAGCCTTTTTTTTCGAAATTTGGATAACTTGCAAGGGGAAAAAAATTGAATCTGATGGGGCGGTCCAAAGCGCCTTCAAAGATTTTATTGATTCCCGTTCGAATGGTTTTCTTTATAAAGGGATCAATGAACTACCTATGAGATGGCAAGAGTGCATAAATAACAATGGTACAGACTTTGATAGATAAATAGTATAACTATTTATCTATCAAAGTATGGAAGTTTGTTATTATTATTCAATCAGACGGCAATAATTACCTGTGAATTCTAAACTTGTGAGTGAGTTTTAGGATTATTTGCCTATAACTTTGGAATCGGGATGTTAATTAGAACATAATAAGTAATTGTAGGAGTTGATGCAGTGGAGACCGTTGTGTATAAAAATTGGTCAAGTGCGAGTCGGGCTCACGCACTGAGGGTTCCGTACCATCAAGAGTATATTCCCTTTCTTTATAGTATTAAATTAAATTGAATACCCCTGGCCAATAAATCAAAAACCATGCATAAAAATCACGTTTATTGTATGGGTGGGCACCCATCAATTATTTTTATTTTTATTTTTATTTAACAGCTTGGTACGAGATTCCATAAATCCATGGTCCAATGCGTACTATAGTCTTTATGAATTTATTTGTCGTTTTATTATTATTATCATCCTAAAACTCACTCATAAGTTTAGAATTCACAGAACTATGTAATTCTAAATGGGAGAAAATATATATAAAGAACATGGGCAGAAATGTACACAAATAAAGTTTAGCGTCTAGATGTAATATTTATTACAAGACGATTCTAATAAATAACAGAATTTTTTCAAGGTATCACCGGTTATTGTAAAGGACGGGTCAAAAAATAAAATATTTAAAGAAATTCAATTGATATTGATAGGTTCCGTTTCCACATTCCTGACTGCTAGTGTTGCCGGATGCCAAACTTTTCCACTTTTATGCTCCATCTTTTTGACGATCGGTCCACTTTTATACGAGAACAACATGTAACAGACTATACTAAAGAAAAACCTATTTTCAAGTACTACGTTAATTCTTAGATCAGACTGTAGAATACAGGACAATAATAACTGTGTCAAAATTCAAATTCAAAATTCAAAAATTGTATTCTTTCACATAGGCCTAACTTACAGGCTCTTGCGAAACGTTAAGACTCTACCGCCTCGTTCGGAAAGTAGCACTGCACCGAGAAGAACGGGCAAGAAACTCGGCACTTGCTTTTTTTTTTAAATAATAAATATAAATGTCAATTTCAATCGTTCTTTTTTTGCATTTTATTTTATTCGAATATATTTACATAAAAAGATTAAATTAGTTTAGGGGTTTTCATTGCGTTGGAGTAAAACTGAATATTATTTTTCCGTGTGAGCCAGTCTCACTTAAATAAACTGTTTGAATATTTGTGATTTTGTAATTCAATATTAATTTATTAACTCAATTAGAATTTTCTTTCAGTCAATTGGAGTTTTTTAATTCCGTCATCTCGCAACATTGTCCGACAGCTACATGATGGCTACATGGTCTCAACTGTCGACATTGACAAATTCTGGGACAAGTGACAAGTATTTATCAAAGAGTATATAGTGTATTGTCTATGCTCTCAGATGCTTCATGGCGGAGGTCGCAGTTGTTATAATACTCAGATACAATATTTTGAAAATAAAATATTAATTTTTCTCCACTTTTTTGTAAGAAAAATCTTTTAGCATTGAGTTCAGGCTTGCAGGTCCAACCAAAAAAATATTTTTTCATTTATAGTTGCAATAGCGTAACGTGACCGAAAGCGATGTATGGGCCCGCACCATTGTTCTTTCCTGGTGATAAATCTGTTTAAAACAACGTCTCCCCGTTCCTCCAGAGATATAGCCGAGACAGACAGATAGACGGATGGGTGCGCGAATCATTTATCCAAGTTTACTTCAAACTAAAGTTTGGCAGACTTGATGTACAGCTGACTATATTTTTTCTTTCAAAATACTACATAAACTATACTCGGATAAATTTTCAAAAGAGAAGAAATGACTGAAAAAACTTTTTGTTCTCCATGCATAGGAGGCCGCCACTGTTTAAATACCCACGGAGTCGCAGCTTTCGATTGGGAGGGACTTGGTCATGAAAATCTGTCACTGGCTCCTGGACTATTAGTGGCTTCTCCACAAAATCTACCTACGTAAGTCACTAAAATCCTTGCTTATCCCTTGTCTACATTACGTCTAAAATCTCATTTGCAAAATTTAAAAGTTAATTACTAATTATTACGATCATGAAGTAATTAAAGAATTCACTCATCTGGCACTTGGGAAGCACACGACGTGGAGTAATGGGGCGTTATAAATAAGTGACAAATTTAATATAGCATCGTCGATTAGTCATAATTTTCAGAAATAAAGGTTGAGGTACACCAGACTTCGTGACGATATAACTGAAAAAAAAATCGTGAATATTGATGCAAAAATTTCTTAGGCTCGGTTGCTTGACTTCACTTTAAACGAAGCGTTATAGGTGAATATGGCAGCCTGACTTTTATGTCAACCGAAATAAGGGTCAGATTGCCATATAATTTACCTATAACGTTTCGGTTAAAGTCAAGTCAAGCAACCGGGCCTTAGTCATACCTATGTTTGCCGTGGTTATACGCTAAGACTTATACAAGGACTTATATAGACGAAAGACGAAAGAAGAAAGGGAATTTTCTAGCACTCACACAGTACTCTTGCTATGATGTACATAATATATTAGAATCTAATCGTGACTAAGTAATCATTTACATAAATTCTTGCGACACCGAATTCAAATTTATATAGACTAAATCCATATGTAATGTTACGGCACTCAACGCAGGATTATTGATTAATAATGGATAAGGCGGATTAAGGTAATGCGTTATTAAGTTACTACGGAAATTATTGAGCTGGTATTCGACAGTGTTTGGAGTGGAGTGATATATGCGTTAATAAATAAGTGACAACTTTAATAGATATAAAGCTACGTCAATTAGAAATAATTTACGTTAAAACATTCTTTAATATTGCTTTCAGTAGTGATTTTGGCTAATTGCTTGAAATTAACATGAAAATTAACGAATAAAATAGTATGCTTACTCACACTCGCATACTTAATGAGGACGGGATTAATAAATAATTTTAAAGCTTTCTGTTCCAATTAACATAAGTTCATCATGTTATTTACTCAAAATAATATATAATTAATATGGCTTTTAAGTAAATAACGAAATGTTATTTGCTTAAAAGCTGTTAAATAACTTTCATGTACCACTCTAAATAAATGTGTCTAAGAGATAAAATAACACATTTGAAATAAATATAATTTTACTTATTTTTATCAGTGTCACTTGAACTAGGTTTTCTCTGGGTACACCACCAGCTTATTCGTCCCATCTCTCACCATTAGTGTTTTGATGTCGCGTAAATTATTCAAATCCCCCTGATTTCCCCCACTCTTCACCCCCCTGTTTATGGGGCGATGGTAATTTTATTTAGCATCCAAGTTTGTACTTCTAAGACTGAAGTAATAAAGATTGTCGCCTACCATAAAGCCTTCCTGCAGTTTTTTTTTTGCATAATCGACCATAATTGCCTTGTAAATGCTTATCCTTATCACAGGTTAGGATAATACACATCCACAATTAATCCTCTAAAAAGGATTAAATAGGGGATGAAATTGATTAACAGCCTTAGCTTGTCTTGTGTCTATCAATAAATAAAATCACGAGAAAAACAAATCAACCCGAGTGTTTGATTTCGTTACCAGAGCGAAAAATAAAATACAATTATACGCCCGGAGCGTGATTTAGATAAATAAACATAAAATGATATTTAAATAACAAATAGGAATCAGAGCAAATAACGGCGGCGTCTGGAGATTTGGCGTAGGGAATATTTTTAGGGTTCCGTACCTCAAAAGAAAAAAAACGGAACCCTTATTAGATCACTTAGTTGTCCGTCTGTCTGTCTGTCTGTGTGTTATGACCCTTGAGTAGTAGATAATGATGGCCCGCCGTCAGTGCTATCATAAAAAATTGAAAATCTTTTTTATTTTTATTTAAAAAGGGGGGAAAACCAGGTCGTCGAATTTTCATAATGAGATAACAATATTGAATGGGGTATCATATGAAAGGGCGTTACTTGTGTATTCTTAAACCGATTTTTATTTATTGTTTACTTTATACACTTGTGTATTCTTAAACCGATTTTTATTTATTTTTCTATTGTAGTAAAGAACCCTCAGTATGCGAGACCTAACCTATTATTTTTTCTACTTTCGATCAATATTTTTACTAAATTTGGAAATACCTTACTCGTGCCTACTAAGATATTATATTATGTTTTTAAATGTCTCTTGATAATTATATCTTTAGATTAAGTTTATTTTTCCTGCTTCATTCATCTTAGTCAATGCATCAGTTTCGAAGTCGGTTAAACGAAATTTGGATCATAATATCATTGCATGGTGGAGGGTCAAACAGTGCGACATCATTAAATGAACATGTATTTTGTATGAATTGTATGGGGTGAAGTCACATTGACTGAATCTTTGACCAGCACCCACCCACACACAATGTTTGCGTTTTGGACAGAGCTTATTCGTAATATCGGGCATAGAATATCAAACCCTATGACAGATAAAATCTGTACTATTTAAATATTAAATGCAAGTGCAATGCAAAGCAGGTTTTTAAGTCCTTGATAATAAATATTATGATCACAAGAATATTAAATAATAGTGTGTGCGTATACTTACCTACCTACTCTTTCACGTTAAAACTACAGAACCGATATGGCTGAATTTTGAAATGGAAATAATAATATATTAATACCATAGATTAACTCAATAAACTTTTAATGCCGGATAAATCCATAATTCCCGCGGCATTGGTAAAAAATAGAATTTCAAATCGTGTTCCTAGCTGGAATAACCAATGAGCAGTGGCATAATCGACACTGGAAATTCATTATGGACGTCACCACAACGTTCTTAGAAGGATTTCTCTTAAAGTTAAACTAACCTGTAGCTCGTGCCATTACAAAATATAAAGCTCACATAGACCAGGTACGCCGCTTATTTCTTTGTGTGTAGGTGTGTTCATAACGAAATGCATTCTTACCTGAAACAATAAAATTACAAAATTAATATTAAAGTCATCATGTACTGACCAATTAAATAATTTAAAATGTTAAATAATCCAACTGTCTTTCGGTTTAAAAGAATTTGCGATTTTGTGTTTATTCTTGTTTTTGATATAGGTACCAGTGTCACTCTCACACTCTCTCAAACAATTAAACATTCTTACGTATTAAAGTTATTTCAGTCCACGATGACACGCCCCAAACTCTATACGAATAGCATGAAACATGGGGCGCGTCTTCCTGGATTGAAATATCTAGGTACATGTTATACAATATACTCTCGAGAAACACAACCCTCCTTCTGGCGCAGTCGGGTATAAACCCTTCTAAAAGAAGAAACTTTTATCTTGATGTATAATTACGTAAACTATGTATGTATTGTTTACAAAAAATAATAATCGACTCTATTATTTTACTACTTTAGCTTTATTTTATTACTTGGTGAATGTCAACATTTTAGTCACGGCAATTCCCAATGAATGTGAAACCCGCCGCAGGTGCCCACGTGAAGGGAAAATAATGAGTAAAGTTTGTTTTCAACCCATGAATATGTCAACAGTAATAATATCAAGTTAGCTTTGTCCGTCTGTACCCAGTACCCCTACACTGTACTGCGTGCCATGGATTTACGCATACGGGGATACGACAGCGGCCTCAACTCATTAAACTCTTTCGGTACAAAAAAATTGAATTCATGCGCGGGAGGGTACCTTTTCAACTAAAAACTTGGTTTTCTATATATTAACAAAACAAATCACTTCAAGAGATGAGATTTCTTTAGATTTTTTTAATATACAAGTATGTAGAGGCTTCAAAAGAAAATAAAGGCAATGTTGTAGGCAAGACTTAGCCAACCGCGACCGTTGCGTTTATTTCTGATCTTTTTACCAGTGGAAAAATCATTCTTAGAGTATTATTACTAATAGTGAAGAAATAATCTCCATGAACTTTCACAATTGAATCTCACACGACCGCATTTAAGTTAAACATTTTTGTTTATTGTCATTTGGCCCACTGGTCCCGTAATTTGGAAAAGAAAACTTCGTGCAGCCTTTCCTCTCTAACGACGTTCGTTACTCAATGGCAATGTCGCACAAATCCTATATATGCCAGCGAATGTTTAATACACGATTGTGGTTAATGTACGAGTTTCTGGTATAATATTAGTTTTCAACCGTCAAGCTTCTGATGGATTTTTGGTTTTTGTTCTGCCAACTTACCTCTCGCTTGTTTATTGCTTAGTACCTTACTCCTACTACAAACCAGGTAGGTACAATAAAATAATTTAATCAAGAGTTTTATACCATTTCGACGTAGTATCCGTGGGCATTGAACTTCTGCAGTACAAAGAGAGGTCTGATTTTTTTTATCAGCCATTAAGAGAGATCTGGAACTGTAATTGTTTAGATAGCTATGCTTGAACTCTAGATACCGCAGCATCATGCTGAGCTGAGCATTAGACATCGTTCTAGTACATAAGTGTGTACTTTGTAATATGTGACATAGTGGGAAATAAAAAATAAAAAAAAATCTTTTTTCTTCGTCATATATTAAATTCTACACGTCTCTTGGCGCGCAGATTGCTTACAACTGATACTATTCAATTCCCTTTAGGTATGTAACATATTTCCTAAATTATAAATTCTTCTTGTAAGATAAACGTTTGCTAAATCAAGGCATAACCCCAAGGCCTATCGAATTACAACCCGTGTTCACCAACTGTGCCCCCATCGTTCCTGCTTGTAATCCAGGTAGGTATGGGCTAAATACAAATTGGCTCCCCTCCCCCTAAAAAAAACTTTTCCGATGAACCCTTTTTAATAATGGCGGCATAATGAACGAACTTTTGAAAGCCCTATCTTTAATTTTACTTACCTATTTCTACTTCCCTTTTTATATTTTCGTCCGGCGGGTTTTGATAGATTCTGTGTCTGACATACAAATTAATTCGGAAAGTTTTTTATTACTGTTAGGACGTCAAATAAATAGGAATAAGATAGGCACAGATCAGAGAAGTAAATTTATAGAGGGTACCGCAACCTGGCTTTCGGCCGTGAAGTCATTTGCCTTGGGGGTATATTTTCCTGGCAAAAAGGGGGCTTCTCATAATATGTTGGACAGAGATAGTTTAAATTTATCAGCACAATGATATGATGGGGTAAAAGGCCACCTGTTGCGCTCTCTGTCGCACTAACGGGCTGGCTGTTCACTTATCACATGATCGAAGAAACTACAAGTAGGCATCTCGACGTGCTAATTTCAGACGGCCGCCGCGCTTCTTCTACTTTGCTCGCGTTAGTCCTTGTACGGTCTATTTCACGCGCTGCATGTGCCCGATCGCGAGGCAACCTTAGTACGTCGAATGAGATAAAGTTACGCGATAGAAAGAGACCATAACTTTGCGTTTGTTGCGTGTTGTTTACGGAGGCGGGGCCAGGCGCTATTGCGAACTGAATTGCACTTTTTATGTCAGCGCTAGAGTCGCTATTTCTTTAAATCATCTTGCGGAGTGAGCCTTCCGTACCGTTAGGTACTATTATGTATTCCATCCCTGCGGGCAACAAGTTTCTTAATTTTATTGCACCGTTGGCTGCGAAAACTTGAGCCAACTTTTGTGAAAGGAGTTTCACAATCAGTTGTTTGCTCGCAAGCGATTTCATGAATACAGTGTCCCAAAAAATTGGTTCTTCTGGCGAGCCAAACCAGCTCTTAGCTTCAGCTTATTTAGCTCAATGGCTAAGATTAGCCATAGAAAGAGGTAATAGCGCCAGCGTCTTCGTCACCATGTCCATAAATGATCTGCAGTTGGACGGTGTATATTTTTTGTAAATATTAACATTTAATGGTATTGTTTTAAAATCATTGTTACAATTAATTATAGTTAGTTACTCTGAACTGAATGAGGATCAGCAGTTTTACAACCAGAGGTTGCCCTGCATCTCGATGCCGTGGAAACGTGTTTTTGGACTGAAATCAAAAACTGCGGTTTCCACCCGAAGTTCGCAACAACCGCATCAATTCCAGACTCGATTTAACTGCGGGCCACAGTGTACTTACGCAGACGACACAGGGATACTTTTCATTTTCGACTATTCATGTTTTGCATTGCATTTAAGTAAATTAATATTTTTTTGAATTTACACGCTCAATTCTCACGGATATATTTCTTTAGATGACCAAATTCTGTGGGATTTTGCCTTCTTAATTTTATTCAGGTGTTGTAATAGGTTAGGTTAGGTACATTCTTCGTGCATATTGAAATTTATCATGAAGCAATAGAGCTACGATATTTTTCTTGTTACGAATATCGGTCCATACTTCCGTAGAACGGAATGAACTACGCAAAATAAAAAGGCTACGAGTAGGTAAGTATATTAACCCAACGGCCAACTGTCGATTGATATAATAACATTGTTTAATAATTTATGGTGAACCATAATACAAGTTATTTCAAGATGTTTTCCATCACCGTTGCAATCACAGTAGGCATAATATTATAAAGGCGAAAGTTGTATGTGTAAGTGTATACATGTTTGTTATTCCTGCACGCCGCAAATACTGAACCAATTTGGCTGAAGATTGGAATAGAAATAGACTTCACCCTGGTTTAGCACATAGGCTACTTTTTATTCCGGAAAAATCCATGGTGCCCACGGCATTTGTGAAATCCTGAAATTCGCGAGGTTATCGCGAATTTCAGGATGATAATAACGATGTCACTTTACAGCTCACAATTATCAGACGGCATTAAAAAAATTAAGTAGGTACCTTCATCATCAGCATCACCCAAATAATATAAACACTGAAAATACCTTGAAAAAGGTCCCGGTGTCTTTGATCAATCGCCCGACAGCAGACGCCAGATTAGTTTTACGGGTTCACGTAATAAAGCTGACCTACATTCCCTCGATGTTCCTTGATTTAATTCAGGGACCACATCCGTATGTGATACGTTGACGAGTTTTTAGGCCGAAGTAAAAAGTTGCGGTTTTCAATTTCAAGTTTTGTAGCGGTTTCAGTCTCGATTTGATTTTCAACACAGAGCAAGTAGAAATAAAGGGTTAGGTTAATTAAATATAGAATGTTTGTAAGTGAAGTTTGCGTATATTTATTTCTCCTACATGCCTAAACTACTAAAATAAATTGACTGAAATTTGGAGGAGAAAAATCATGGTTCCCGCAGGATTAGTGACAAACCGAAATTCACACAGGCGGAGTGTATAAATTTTGGAACAAAAACATTTTTCAACACATTAAATGTTTTTTTTTAAATATCAAAAACGCACTTAAAATCCTTTCTTATTCCTTACTAGCTGTTGCCCGCGGCTCCGCCCGCGTGCAGTTCGTTTTTTTTACAAAAATGTTTCCCGTGGAATTTCTTAATTTTTCCCAAGATTTCCCGTACAAAATGAGTGGTCCTTGGGTTCGATGGACCCGTAAAGGAGTCTTCTTCCAATCTCTCCTGTCAACGTGCTATCTTCTTTTACACAATTTACCTATATCTTCTTTGGTCTTCCTCTACTTATACACTCTGTCGAAATCGATTATGTTACTCAATTCGCATGGAGTAAGATAGAGTGGGGCGTGTCATCGTGGATTGTAATATCTATACTAACCAAACTTATCTTATTCTGAGATGATACCAACGCCCAGATATTGTAATTAAGCATTCTGATGCGCTACTGTGTACGTAGCAACCCGTTCCTGCTACGTACGGGTTATCTTGTATAGTTATACCTAGTTGCACGATCAAAAGGACGATTTAAACTGTCGATATTTCGACCCCGTTTTGATTGTGCTACGGAGATAAGTAGCTATAGGTTTTTTTAAACATCCCACGGGTGCTCTCAAATTTTTCAGGATGAAAAGTATCTTAAATGTTGACCGGGCATATATATAAAGTAGGATCATAAAATTTCATTAAAATCCGTTACTTGAAAGACGCCTGCTAACTGTTTTTGTAATGTTTTCTTTCCCGCGGGAACTCGATTGGATTAATAAGTTTTACTGTATATATATTTTGTTAAAAAGGCAACATAAGGTATCAGCATAACCAATTTTACTAAATTAAGTTCATTAGTTGTTGTTTACAAAGCTGTTAAATTAATTGCAGTTTTTTAACTATCCCACGGGAACTCTTTATTTTACCGGGATGAAAAGTATCCTATATGTTGACCAGGGACATAGGCTACCACCACACAAAATTTCATTGGAATCGGTCCAGCCGTTCCAAAGATTAGCCCGTACAAACAGACAGACAAACAGACAAACAACAGATTTATTATATGTATTGATTGATTGATTACATTATAATAGAAGGATTCATTTATTTCAGATTTCTAGGTCCTATGAGCTTGCTGTCTATAAGTAAGTGGCTGAGTCAGCCTTTTCTTTTTATACAGTTTGTCCAGAACTCAACTACTTACTGATATTTTACGTATTTTATGAACAAAACACCATATATTTGGAGGCTATTTATTAGTCAAAATTAAACTCTGTAATTACTTAAATCTGTAATTTGTGACTAATTACACTTTTAATGCACGAGTTGATTTTACGTTATTCTAGGTGTATTCGAGGACAACAATTATAATTCTAAAACTATTCTTTTTTTTATTATGGAGGTCATCTGAAAGGTTAAAGTGTATAGGGAATTTTAAATAGAACCAACGTCTGTCGGGTAAGCTAGTAGGTACACAGTATACCTAAAACAGAAAAATATCTGAATTTTATGTTTAAAAATATGTCTCTATCCAAGCAGATAGATGCAAACATATAAAAATAGAAATATGATTTTCTTTGAATTAAGTTCGCCTTCAGAGCACGATATTGGAAGTCCCCCGATTGCATGTACGAATAATCAGCTTACGTATCGTCGTAATATATATAAATTTTATGTGCATTCGTATTTTTATTATGCCTAAATTAAAATGGTAGAACATTAAATTGAATTTCGCCATAATATACCTAAACTCTTGCTTGCAACATCGTCCTTATGTTTAGGGTTCCATACCAAAATGGTAAAAATGGATCCCTTATAATGTGGTAAGTCTTTCTCCGTCCATCAAAGTAGCTTATTTCAGTACGTAACTATTAAAGCTAGACATAAATTTTGGAATAGTTGACTTGATTTATAAGAGGCCTAACAACTGAAAAAAAAATATGAAAATTACATTAATTTTTTACACTTTTCTACTAGGTTAGGTATAGCTACCTAACTTCCTAAGTCTGTTTTGTCATGGCTTTCACAAACAAGATTTTACAGAGGATCACACAAATAAATTAATGATCTTCGGATTAATTTTCACCACGCCAAGGTAAAATAGATCACCCGTATTTACGAACTACCACATGAAAGAGTAGCGAAATATAAAAAAAAAAAATGGCGCCGCGGCTAATGACCCTTTGTTCTGACCTATTACATTGTCCAGCATGGCAGCAGCGGCAGACATCTGGCAGACTGGCAGCGACCGGCGAGACAAACGGACGTTTGTATGCCGAACAAAACGACGCGATATGCCTAACTGATTGACTGATATATCAAAGGCGGCCGCGAGCGCGCTTGCGATGGGATTTGAGGTTAACTGATTTCAGCGGTTGCTTTATGTTGTCATTTAAGGAATAAATGGGAACGGGCATTTGAATTTTCCCCTTTCAGATAGTACGCTGACCTTTTTATTAGGGTTCCGTATCCAAAGGGTAAAAACGGGACCCTATTATTAAGAATTCGCTGTCCGTCCGTCTGTCTGTCACCAAGCTGTATTCCTCAACTTGCATAGGTAGAAGCTAGTAGTAGTAGTTATCAAAATTTGGGTCTTCTGGATTGTGCATCATTATTTCTCTACGTTATACATATTATAGATTGTACGGAACACTTCATGTGCAAGTCCGACTCGCACTTGGCCGATTATTTATTATTGCCCCTGGTTTAATTTTGTCTTGTAATCACAAACCATTGAACCAATTTTTTTAGCGGTTGATACTTGTAACACACTATAAGAATTTTTCAGTAGGAAATAGTAAAAAACATGGAATAAATAAACCAAATCTTAGTAACCATAGGCTGCCAATTTCATTTCTTGTACTAAGACCTTATAAAACAAGAAGAAAACAGCAAAATAAACGAAATTGCTTATTGGTAGTAATATACCTAACCATTACTGCATATTATAATTAAATCTATTAGTTGGAGATACTAGATGTTATCTAATGAAGTTAGTTAGGTAGTTGAAACTGCTGTAATTTCAATTAACTATGTATTATAGTAATGTGTTTGATTTGCCTATCGGTGCGTTAGATCGGCTGGGTTTAGCTTAAAGTTTAACGCCCACTGTACAATTGTACAGTCTGCACAACAGAGTCTGCAGATCTCGTAGAAGCGAGCAAGTCGACAACGTAGCACGACGGATAAGCGAGCTGAGATGGCAGTGAGCAGGAGGGCTACAACCGTAATATTATTGTAATATTGTTTTAAAATTTCCATACTGTGTGTAAAATTTCCATTGTACGAAAATGTCAGGTAGTAGGTCTTGCTTTTTGAGGAGCTGGGCTTTTATTCAATATCTCAATGACCTGCAACGAGTTCATTCGACATATATTTTTTTAGCCATTCAAGGATCGCGACACTTACTACTTCCCATTTCGTTTCACTTAATATAGCAGCAATGTATAACAAACTATAGACAACAGTGATTATCACTATAAGTATGGCATTTTTACAGATTATGGGCCTTGATCCCCTTTGGGTAAAACTCTTTCTATGAAAATGGAGACGTATACCGGTAAGTGCAACCTGTAAACCTATTTCCGTTTGTCCACTATAACCGACAACAGATACCAACGCTTTGAATATCGGCAAAAGTTTGTCTACTATACCTACCGATATCGGGCGGCTAACTACGTCCGACACAAATTATCTATCGTTGATCATTTTATTGATTTTCAGTTGTATGACGTCGTTTTGACAACGTCACATAAGACCGACGTGGCGATGTCGGCAAACAGCCTATTCCTGCAGTCCCGCAGAGTACCGGGCGTCATGGGTGGCAACCTTAACTCGTTTGAATCACCGATCGAATCTGGGTCAGTTAGATTTAGCTCCACCCGGCACTCGGCAGTCGGCAGTATAGGTGCACTCGGAACTTATCAACATATAACGTGTGCAGAACCGCGCCGAGGTTTGTTGATTGATTATCGCTTTTAGAACTTTAACCTAGCTGGGATATCAGTTATTATTTTAATTTTTAATAATAATACTAGAACGACAATGTGCACATTGTAGTTCTAGTCTTTTTCTATCCAACAATAATTTGGCAATCAATATAGGTAAGCTATTCACGTAACGCATTGCTTACATTTAGTGGAGTGAAGTGAAGTGGTTAAAAAGGTACGCATAATTATTTGAGCAGACGATATTGAGAATAAAATAAACTCGCCGGCATATTTAGCGGAACATAAAAAAAAGGTCCATAATTAAAAAAATATGGTTTTATTTTAAAATCTACTTACTACACTTCTTTTGTTATTTAAAGTTTCATTTGTTTTTACTTAAAATGAGATCACATTAAGAACAGATTTTGCGAGTAAAGGCTATTTGTGAAAACTGGTACATTTTTGAACTTTTCATGTAACCTGGAAAAGTGAAATTTAATATTAAAATTACAATTAATTAAATTAGAAAAATGGTGATTAATATCGCGTATTTCCTCCACGTGCTCTTATTAAAGTTTCTACCCGTCTAGGCATACTGAGAATGATGTTATCGATGGTCTCCTGGGATAGTCTCCGCCATTCCTCAACTACGGCGATTCGCAGTTCTCCCACGTTGGCAGGAGCTGGAATTCTGGACTTAACTTTTCTTTACAGCAAGTTCCAAACGTGTTCTATTGGGTTCATATCCGGTGATCTCGCCGGCCACTCCATAACAGTGATATTCATATCATTAAGATAAGCTTGAGTTACCCGAGCGGTATGCGGCAGAGCATTATCCTGCATAGAAACAAAATCGTCACCGATATATGGGGCAAACGGTACATTTTCTTCTAAAACTTCTCTGATATAGCGGTCTGCAGTCAGACTCCCTCTGTCAATCACTACCAAGTCTGTGCGAGCTCCCAAACAAATGCCCGCCCAAACCATTATTGATCCACCACCGTATGCAACTGTAGTTTCAAAATTTGTCTGAATGTATCGTTCTCCTTTGCGTCTGTATATTATTTGCCTGCCGTCAATTTGATTTAAGAGAATTCTGCACTCATCACTAAACAATACCTTACTCCATTGGTCCGCGTTCCAAAGTCGATGTTCCTGAGCAAAAGTTAACCTGTTTCTACGATGATTTACCTCGAGCCTTGGAGCCTTGGCGGGCACAAATGAACCCAAACCAGCTTCTTCGAGCCTTCTTCGTACCGTACGCTCACTTACGGCTATACCCCGCACTGCTTCTAACTCATGTCGGGCTAAAACGGCCGTCAAACGGGGGTTCCTACGTACACGAAGCCGAATGAAACGAACATCCCTACTCGAAGTGCGTCTTTTCTGCCTTGTCCTGCTCTTCTCACATAAGTACCGGTCTCCCTGAACCGTTGGATACTGCGATGGATCGTTGAAACTGGTCGACGAAGATCTCTGGATATCACTCTGTAGGTTTGACCATTTCTTCGCATTTCGAGTGCAATGGCAATCTCCGTTGGGGCTAAATCAGGCATAATTCAGTCATCAACTCCAGAAAGATACGCGATTAAAAAAAAACTAACAAAAAACAGTATTTCAATGAAATTTTAAATCAAACTCAGAAGGAAGAAATACTCGAAGTTCGCTCCAGATAAGGTGTATTTGAATAAAATTAAAACAATTGCATAAAATGTGATGTTCAGTTGTTTTCTTAATTTGAAAATATTTCTTTTTAAATTAAATAACGTAAAAACCAGCCAGCAACTTTATATGATACTGATATCAAACCTTTTTTTTATGTTCCGCTAAATATGCCGGCGAGTTTATTTTTTGCGATCACTGAAAAATAAATGCTACGACTTACGAGGTTACGAGTTACGACTATTATCACAGAGCGTAAAATTGAATGTAGTTCGAAAGTCGAAACGCAACATGGTCGAAAATTAAATTTACTTTGCGCGATAAGATAGAAGGATTGTATTTCCTATGTTGAAATAGATTCAGCTGTACACTCTAAACCAATAGACGTTAACTTAATTTTTTATTTTATTTCTTGATTCACATCACTCGGTGTGTGAAAAGTGAACACAGTTACGTGAATAGATGCTCAATAATTATAAAACGTCAACTTATAGGTTCGATATTCAGTTAGAATGGAGCCTGGCGTTGTCGTGCTGTAGAATAATTAATATCACCTAATAGTTAGGTTGCAGACGTGTGACCTAAATAAGCAGGTCTATAAACTTTTATACATTTACTAGTTCTAATAGCGGTTGTTCAATTACGGCTATAATATGGAGGTTGTTTTTACTTAATGGCTAGTTTGTTCTCCCCAGTGACATTGATTATGCAATCGAAGAAGCGAATCCATAATAATGAAAAAAAAAGGATAAGCATGACAGTCGTCTTCTTTAAGTCACGTGATTAGTATGTCGATCGCATATGCCATTCCCGTACATTATTTAAATTTCGTCCTAAACATAGACCGGTATGGTATAAGCGATCGACAAGTCTCTATGACGGTTTATGGCTAACGGCGCAGACCAGACTTCAGTTTAGACTGTGTTGTTATTTGATGAAGCTATTGGAAAGTTCTGATTTGTGCGTCATAATATGTGGTTTTATTCATTTATTCATAAATTTGATTTAATGTATATTTGAATTCAAAATTTCTAGCATAAACCCTTCCGAAAGCATATTTAAGTCTATACATTATCTACATCTGTAATTGGTAAGTATCGACTATCCATTCAGTTGTTGTTCTCACTTAGGAGATCTTTTAACTAAATTAACATGTAGGTAGGTACGTATACATATTCAAAATGTTCATAGAGGAAAAGATAATACTCTATATAGATAATATATATAAAGGCAACATTGTAGAGAGGGTACAATAAACTAATTTGAATCGAATAAAGTTGCAAACGCCAACAAAATTATTGCAACGATTGCTAATGTTTTCAATGATTTAACACTAAATAGTTGATTGTACATTGCGAACAAACAATGCTTTATCGAAAACATTTCTTTGTTAGTCACGTTTAATTAAATGTTTATCCACTCGTGTGAAAATGGAATCTCTAATGCATTGAAGTCGAACCATTAAATGCACTGAAAGGTTGAAACATAGTATTTTCTTCCCACCGACAATTAAATCATACATTTGTAATTAAAACACAGTATTTAAACATCAATTATTACTATGAATCATCGTAAATGGCTGTACAGTTTCAACACAATATGAAAAGCATTAAATTATGCATTCACTTGCGACCATTTACGCACAATTAAAGAGAAAAACGTCGTTATTGCAGTAATAACGTGAGATATTGCGAATTAATTATAAGTATTATCACACAATGCGATAGTGAATTCAAATAAACACACCATATTTGACCGACTTTCAACAAAAACGTGTGTACGGGAAAAAAGCAACTCCCGAGCGAAGATAGGCGACGGGAACTCAATTTGAGTTATTGATCTCTTGTACTCATAAACACTTCTATATACATACAAACATTCCAAACAAATTTCACCTCAATTATTTACGAGATAAGGTTTATCAAAAATGTCAGTTACGCCGTTACACTTCCGGTTAATGGAGTGGCGAGAGCAGGGATAGTTTTGCTGAAATTTGGATCGTGAACATATGACAATATGGTTCCTTTTTGATTGTATAGTTTTAAGTCCGTTTGCACCGGACAGATGCTAGTCCCCTTCAGTTGGCATTGTAAACAAAACGCCTATTAAAATGCGAGGTTGCATAGTGATTTCATCTTTCGACAATTATGATATCGATATTTAATTTAAGAGGTTCCTCCTCCTTCCACGAGGTTTTCTTAGCTTTAATACTTATTTCAATTCTCTATCTGTGTTATTAGTTAACAACTTAACACTCAAGTCGACAAGGTATTCTTTCAATAAGTTAAGGAGTAAGTCCATTCGAAATCGTAAAGAAGATCTCTAAAAGCAATTTTCTAATAGCTATGATGACCTAGCGACGTAAAAAGACGCTCTAACAATTCGCAAGTTGAAGGAATCCTGGTGAGTATTGACCTAACCTTTACAAAAGAGTGCACTTTCCAAGAACGTTATTTACAATTCAAATTGGATGCACGTTTAGAATTTCCACTTAGTTTAATTCCCCGAGCAATTACAGAAAAAGCCGCGAACCATTGTGAACGATAGTCCGCAGTTATGCCTAATTAACATGCGTTTGACTCCGATGTGAATAGCTTCTCAGGCGTAAAAGTAACAGCCATTTTCAGGTAATATTGTCTTCATATTTGTAAAACCAAAAAACAAACATGTCGTGAGAAAACTACCGGCAATTTATTTGTATGAATAATTGAATACCCAGATGTTATTTCTAAGTATTAGTCACATTGGAGGAACTTTTCATCGATTTTAACGAATGCGCGTACCCTGAGTAACCTGACATTTAAAACGTTATACAATTGATGTATTACACATGAAATGTAATTATCTCTTCATATACTACTGGGTATAATAATTTTAAAACGAATCAAAAATATATAATAAACATCAATTTCATAAATACAGTTTTATCGATTAACATAAAGAACGTCACTTAACGTGTACAAACACTATAATATTTTAATATTTAGGAATAATTCTTGCGTAACATTCAAGTAACTTAGACGGTTGGAACTTTAAAAGCACCTAACGCATTTTTTTACAGCAAAGGTGTTCACTAATGACATTTCAACAAAGCGACAATAGTAGTTAATTAAAAGTTTCTCATACTTTGTTCAAGTTAACTGTTAATTACATACACACTTATAGCTTTCTGGAACCGTTGAATTTGCATTTAACTAGTTATGGAAACTGTTTGGCTATTTACGGAAATGGCAAACAAGTTTCAAATGCATATTTTTTAACATAAAGTTGCTATAAACGGTGTCATCTAACGGATGTGAGCTTTTAGGAAATTTAGCATATTTCGTGTGTCCATATTTTAAGCGGCTTACATCATTGCAAAGCCGGTGTTTCTGCGTTCGTGAAATAATTAAAAGCCGCCAGCATGGCAACGAAGTAAAGCCGCCTTATGGAATATGTTAAAAAATCATTGGGGCATGCGCGGTTTTAAATAAGAATCTTTACGCAATGTAAATGTATTATCGGGTATCGATATTTAAATCGATATTTCAATAACGATCAGGCTCATCCCTATTCCTCAAAATCGTTGTAATCCTCACCGCTAGGCCGGAGCCGATGATATACGAGTTATTTGATTGCATCGATAGTTAGTGCGACGCTAGGCGAGTATTGCGTTTTTGCCATTAGATTAATCTAGCCAACCCACAGGCCACAATGGCAAACCGATAGAGGAGCCCTATTCTGCTTTCCTAATGAGAGACCAGCAAGACGCACGCGTAAAAATGTATCAATCATTAAAGAACTTTAATTAAATTATTCGAAAGTGAGAGAGTAGGTAAAGTGTGGTGGTAAGTACTGCTTTAAGAGTCAGTTGTAAGGTTGCAGTTCCTATTGATACGATTATTATACTACCTACTAGTACCTACTTGTAGTATCCCACATCAATTATTCAAAGGGGTGACAAAACCACCCCACATAGTGTTAAAAACCGACAAATCGAATCACCTACGGCCCACGGTCCTACACTAATGTTTATTGTAAATATGATTACGAATGAAATATTGCTACGGACCCCCTCAAAGAAAATTATCATATTTTATTGAAGTTTCGCGTTACATCTCATTTTTTTAAAGTTATTATTACCATTATAAGTGAAATGAATAATGACAATAATTGAATTCTTAGTGAATAAATGTTGACTCCTAAAAAATATATTTGGAGATGGTGATACTTCTTAATTTATGTGTAACAAATATCTAAAGTAAAGCTTCCAGCCCTAAAACGAGTACTGGTAGTCACAATATACAATACTGTAGGGTAGTTGTATAATTATCGCATAGGCTTAACATATTATGAACTAATAAAGATTAGTCTTGAGCTAACCGTCAACCGTGTTTTATTGCAAACATTACATTGGCGCAGTCGGTTTTGGAAAAACTATTTAAAATCTCGTAATGTCGTGTAAAAACGTTTATTATGGCGATAATCATGACAATGCGAAGCGTAATGCATATAGACGGCTCGTGGAAGTGATAATTTCGCTACTTAAAATAAGGCGTGTGTTGAAGGCGGCCATGTTGGACAAAGAAGTTCGAAGTGCCAGCCTACTCGAAGAACCTATGCACGTTGGCAATAACACGGCGGAGGAGCCGGTGCTCGCGCGGGAGGCGGCCGGAAGGGGCATCGCGGGCTGCGGAACACCGGGCTCAGGTGGCTCAGGACTCAGGCGGGGTGAAGACGTGTCGCATCGCACGGCGGCGGCGGCCGGGACCGTCGGCTGCACGCGAGGGCAGAGCTTCACCAGCACACAGATGGACACGGTACACGGGCGAGGACTGACGATAGCTGTTACTGTGGGAAAAGAGGCGGGAAGGACGGAAACGGTATGCGACGCGAGACAGTTGCCGTGCTCGAAAGTATCACAGGCAACGCGCGACTCGGCGGACGACATCGCTTCCATAGGAGATGGTCTGCGACGCGAGGAGCTGGTGTGGCAAGTACCACAGCCAGCGCGCGATTCGGCGGACGACGTCGCTTCCATAGGAGACGGTCTGCGACGCGAGGAGCTAGTGTGGCGAGTACCACAGCTAGTGCGCGATCCGGCGGATGACGTCGCTTCCATAGGAGACGGTCTGCGACGCGAGGAGCTGGTGTGGCGAGTACCACAGCCAGCGCGTGATTCGGCGGACGTCAATTCCAACCACAGTGCAGAAAGGAAGACGGAATACAGTCTGCGTCGCGAGGAGCTGCTGTGGCAAGTACTACAGGCAGCGCGCGATCTGGCAGACGACGCTTCCAGTCGCAGTGCAGAAAGGAAGACGGAATACAGTCTGCGTCGCGAGGAGCTGCTGTGGCGAGTACCACAGGCAGCGCGCGATCTGGCGGACGACGCTTCCAGACGCAGTTCAAAGGGGAAGGCAGGATACGGTCTGCGTCGTGGGGCAGCAGTTACGGGGCGGCAAGCGACGGCGGATGACTGCGCTTCCAGAAGAGATGGCCAAAATGGGCTACAGCAGCTCGCTAATTGCGTAAAACGTACGCATTATTATTGTGAGTGTCCTTATTAGTGCAGTGCAATTAGGCAAGGTAAAAGAAGTGCAGTGCAGTGCAAATTGTAAAGGGTATATGAGTAAACAAGTGTAGGTTAACTACAATTGTGAATGTTTGCATATAATAGATGTAAGTACATAATAGGTATTTTGGTAAATGTTGACTGTGTACTTTATAGCTTACGAGTATAATTAAAATAATAATAAATAACGATACATATATGATAGGTATATTATATAGTACCGTCGTAAACGATCTCAATGTATTTGAAAATTTATCAAAACATTCAAATTTAAAGAAGAAGAATAAAAGTAGGTTATGTCGGTACTTTAGGCAAATTGTCGATAGCCGATCCTGATTGTGTTATAATTAGTACGTAGGTACCCACGAATTGAAGGCGCGCGATTAGCCAACCTACGTAGGTAACAGTAACTTGAATAAAGGTACTTGTAGGCTATTCTGTATTTACGCAACAAAGTGATTAAAGCATGTACCTACAAATGTATTAAATTTATCAAAATAAAAAGAGAAATTGTGGTATTAATGGCTTAATTGGATTATAAATAATGATTGATATTATTAAGGATATAAAAATGCACCCTTAAGAAGTTTTTGCATAGTCATCATATAATTGTCATAGAGAAATGTATGTTACAGTAGCTACTCATGGCACTAAATATTGGATAGATTTGCAGTTATTTATGTCTTTGTTATATTGTTACTTGAAAGTAGATATATACAGGATACAGGTATATTTAAGGATCATCAGAAATAAATCAAACCTTAATAAACAATATTATAATATGAACACGGTACATACTATCTAGCAAAAAAATAAGAATTATACCTATATATTTCAAACCTATAATGTGATGGAGCGTGCTGACAATAATTTCATGCACGGAGAACCTGGTTCATTGTACCTAACTTATTTTAGATTGGTATCCTATTAAAAAAAACATAACAGGTACAAAGGTTTATGTGTGTGATAAGTGATACCGTGCAGATGCTTGTAAGTTTTGTTCTGCGGTAGCAAATTCAAGTGTAATTTCAAATAAAAATAAATAGGATAGCAAAATCCTCTGAAAGTTTCTTGTTTTTAGCTTGCTACGTTCTATTTATCAATTACGTTTTAAAGTTTAGCTATCCTGTGGCCTTATGCCAAAATCGTAAAAAAAAAAAAAATACATATAGAATATAGATATACATATAAAAGGTAATTTCTGCAAATGTTCGATGGTTAGCAAATAGCATTCCTGATTTTAACGTTAGGAAGTATGCAGTATTTTATACCTATTGTATTATTGTACATATTAGGTCATGGTCCATGGTAAAAGAAAAATGGCGAATAGATAGATATGTAAACACGAATGCTTATTATTATGTGGATAGTGGATACAGTTCCCACCAAAAAAAAAAACTGATGTACTAAATACAATAAGGACGTATTATACACTGGAAGGATTATAATAGGTATCGCTTTAAATCATGATTGCCAGAATAAATAAAAAAAAAAAAAAAAAAATAAAAAAAAAATTTCATGTATAGATTTATGGATGTTCATGATCATTTTAAAGACGTTTATGCAATTAAATATGTAATGGAGATTAAGCAAGGTTTAACAAAAAGTTTTAGCTGCAGTACGAGTTGACTTTATAAATTTTAATTGAAAAGGAGAAATAAAATTAATGGTGTGTGTAACATATTTCAAGGTTCTTCGAAGGTTAAAAAATCAAATAAGAAAACAAGAGTGTAGAAAATTATAAATATATATATTGCCACAATGTACATTTAATAAAAAAAACAGCTTTACTAACTAAAGAGTGCAAATTAAAATAAAATAAAGTTTATTATTATTGTTATAATACGAAGTGGATGATTAGTTATAGTATTTAACAACATTGTATTTTTTTTATGTACATTGTCGGATTAAGTAAATTGCATCTGAAGCGCAAAAATATTTAAAGGCGTTAGTTAATTAATTGATAAGCCTACTTTAACTACAAAAAAAATGTATTTAAAACATTTTTTTTTCCTTAAGGAGAGGCGTATGTAGGGTAGTTGTATAATTATCGCATAGGCTTAACATATTATGAACTAATAAAGATTAGTCTTGAGCTAACCGTCAACCGTGTTTTATTGCAAACATTACAAATACCTACAATGTTTTAAGGTGCATTAAAGCGACAAAGTCCACCATCACTCAGGTATCCCAACCATCAGAGCAGAAATATTATAGTGATACCTATCATAAAATTTGTTTCATTGACGAAATAGATGAACCTCGAGTATCTAGCCAAAAAAGAGCTCGACTAGCCGATATAGTGTTGATGCCCGTGTTTAAAATGATCTGTGGTTGATGCCTTATTCAAAGGACACTGCATAAATGTTCAATTATATCAGACATCTAATAAAAATTACTTATTATATTGTCCAGTCAAGCGCTTCTCTTGAAGTATGTTAATGGGTAGGTAATAGCAGGCCAGGTTCGCTTATCACGTCGCAGAAACTACAGGTAGCCGTCTCGACGTAATCACTTCAGAGTTCAGAGGGCTGCCGCGCGCCGGCTACTTTTCTCGCGTTAGTTCATGTACGGTCTATTTCACGCGCTGCGTGCGCCCGATTGCGAGTCAACCTTAGTACGTCGAATGAGATATAGTTATCCGATAGAAAGAGACCACAACTTTGCGTTTGTTGCATGTTGTTGCAGGCGGAGCCACGCGCTATTGCGAACTGAATTGCACTTTTTGTGTGTCAGCGCTAGAGTCGCTGTTTCTTTAAATCATCTTGCGGAATGAACCTTCTTTACCGTTACATAGTATTATGTATTCCGTGGTAATAGATAAACTTGTCGAAGTATTTTGCGTGGGCAAGGCTTCACACAGTCTGATGCGTGAGCTGTTGCAGTAGGCGATAGGAAGCACGAACCGGGTCGGACGGCGCTAACTCGCGAGCTAACGGATAGAGCTAATTAGCGCACTCGGATCAGCGCGCTAACTTTTATACCCTTTTGTGTTGTTTGACGTCTGTGTGACTCACGTCTCTCGCCTTTATTGAACAAAGTGTTTATTTGAATATCCCGTTGTTGCACTTCCTACGAAAGGTTTGTGCACTGTTAAAAGAGATATGAGCGTTTGATTCGGAGTAACCGACCTAGCTCAAGGTGTGGCGTAACTGAAGTAACAATGGGCAAGTCATACCAGTAGTCCGGGTAATGACAACAGCTATAAATCCAAGGTGTTAGGTGGGTATTCTTGAGGGCTCATAATAACGCCAGTACCAAAGATAAAATTCAGTTTTTCTACACACATTTTTAGCCTTCATTAAAAACCTCTCTTCTGTTTCGGACAAAAATATGACGAGATGAGCAAGACCTGCCCCTAGATTGTCTAACAAAAACGGATTCATTGGTAATCATTTACTAAGTCTGCCCGCTGATTGGATTCCTGATTTGCGTGAGCCAATCGCGGGGCATAATTCAATAGCGATTACGATAACGATTAATACGTTTTTCTTACGCAATCAGACCCCTGATATTTAGCGATACGCCTTTCCATATCATATTCAGCACATACTTCGCATTACAAACGATGCACTACACTGTACTCGTCATCCTGAGAGATCTTTTGTGAAGTATCAATATGCTCAGTGAGGGTCAGAAATCTTCAATCCGAAACACAGCAATACATTACTGCTCTCCTGCAAAATATATAGGGAATGACGGATGACGCAATGTCATTTGATATTGCAGCGGTAGGTACCTTGGTATCCATCCTGGCCAAATCTGCAAGAAAGGATGTACCCCCAGCTTTTAAATGGGACCGTTTTGAGGCCTTTCTCTATCAATCAAAGAAAGACAAAAGACATTCGAATTGAGAATCTCAGCGAGCCTTATCTTAATGTGAAGGATCCGTCCGGGGAGGCATAACTTTGGCTCAGTAACAAATGACCAGCCCAAAATCCCGGCAGCTCCGGTGAAGGTTGGCTCCGATATACAAGATTAAGTATTGACCGTGGAACAATCGTGAGGAATATTTAAATAGGTCACGAGTTGAACCGTACCCCCATAAACAGTTCCCATTGGAAATTCATCACGAATGTATTTATCATACGCTTTTTTGAGGTACGAGTAAGGTGCATTTAAATTATGTTTGCTTGGTATACTTTAAAGTTTAAACGATTATGTCCTGGTTACTTATTAGTATATAGTACGCTATAGTAGTAGTAGGTATGAGAAGACTATCGTAAAGAATTGAACCGGGCTTTCAAACGTACCTATATGGTATATTTAAAAAGATGAAAGCGCACCACTGCGCCAGAAAGGTAGTCAAAACAAGTTAGTTACGCTACATATTCTTACACAAACAATCTGCAAACAAATCTCCCCGAGAGTTGACAAGAAACTACGAACTATACCCGAAACAATTAGTGAACCCCAAAACCCCTCGGGTTCCGTACTCAGCGTATCACTTACAGACCATCAAAATGTTATTTGCATGTATAATTCTATAAGGCTTGTTCAAATCTTGACTAACTAACTAAAGTTTCCATCCGCAACATACGGGCGGGATATCAGGCGGACCTATTCGTACTTGCAAACTAGCCCTGGGAGGTTAGGTTCGGTAACACGCTTTGGGGGTTCGTATCAGAAGCGTGGATGAGAAAATTTCATGCGAGGTAGTCTACCACCACGTCATTTTGACTACCTCCGTGGTTGAGTGGTTAGCGTGCCGGTTTTCAAGGCGCCGCCATCTCTGAGGTTCCGGGTTCGATCCCCGGCCGGGTCAATGTAGAAAAATAACTTTTCTACATTGTCTCGGGTCTGGGTGTTGTGGTACCTTCGTTGTTTCTGATTTCCATAACACAAGTGCATAAGCTACTTACAATGGGATCGGAGCAATGTATGTGATGTTGTCCTCTATATATTTATTTATATTTATTTATTTATATGGATGCCGTGTCCACTAAGGTATCTGGTATACGTTATTCTTTCAGTGGTCATCAATAAATGAAAGAGAATAATCTTAAATCTTACGTATATATATTTCGACAGACATTGCCGCTTTACTACGAGAAATAAACAACATTTTATAAGAAACCGTTCAATGTATAAAATCAATATAATGTCAAATGAGCACTGGATTTCATTCAATAATAGCCAATTACTACTGAGTTAGCGAATATAGGAAGTCATGGTACTTCTGGTAGAAAAGTGAAGGAAGTACCTGTAAACTCCTGCTTATACGATCAAGTAAAGATACCAGTAATGTTTAAATGTTTATTCGGTAACTTTAAATGAGGAAGTGTTTGCGCAAAAAGTTCAGAGTTGGAGCCTATTAAAATAGCAATATTTTCGTAGCACGTTTCGATGCAAAAGTTTGGAATTAGAAATAGAAAGTGGATAAAAAAAATGTTAACAGCATACGAAAGTTGGGACGATAAATTGTGTATTTCGAAATAGGTTGCTACGTGACCCGCTGTAGTGTTGTCGGTGATGTCACAGTTCGTCGATAAAAATATCGATAGTATTCACGTAAAATAAAATAATATATTTGATGAGCATGTATGCCGTGGGAAAATTAAAGATTGAAGCCTAAAGATCCTGAAGTGATAACAGCATTCGGGGTGCAGAAGTTTTAGTAATTACGGTAATCTACTTTTGCTTGAAGACACGACAAAACCGGAAAGCGATAGGAATAACATATAGATGAGTATAGTAAATAGTTACAAAAGGAAATATTGTGCAAAAGAGGGACCTTATTAGTTATTACTATAGTAAAATAAAACATATGCTAAATAACTGACGATGATAATATTGCCAATTGGTAACAGTCTATATCTTACCTAACAAACAATTCCTAATGGAGAAGCGGCTAAGAGTCAAACTTTACTAAATTAATAAATAATGTGTGACAGAGCCAACTTCGTGACACGTGGCTATAATTAGGACTTTGAACGCGATTCGCGAAGCTTTTAGCTAGTTACATATTAATTTGTTTAAGTACACACTGTCTGTATTTCTATTACTTTTTCTACTTTGAGGGTCTTTAACTGATATCAACTATTCTTCGAAAAATACAATTGTACTGTCTAATGAACTACATACCTATCTATATAATCATTTACAACGCGAAGCAAAATCTCTAATCTCAAAATCTCTGTCTGTCAAGCCTGTCAGAGCCTTGTAACTTCTGAATTAATGACCAAAAACTCTGCAATGATCCGGCAAATGACAGCCGAAATTCGGACAAACACATTTTATAAATCAAATAACAAAAATTATTGTTTATGATACAGTAAACTTAGCACATGATAGTTTAAAAGTATAACAAGTCTCTTAGCTAATTATTTTGAAATATAAAAGAATAAGCCTTACCGCTGTTGTATAATTATGATATTTCATTTGTACACTATGTTGCCCGACAATACGTCGTGGTAAAAACCTTACGCAAAATGATACCGCACGCGCTCATTGGTCAATTCAATCCCTGGTTTCCTCTTACACATCCCTTACATATCCCTTTTCCAAAATCACTTCCGCAAAAAATATCCAGCAACAGAGAGGTATAATGTTAAACATCAACAATTTACGAGTACGATCATAAAATATCTGTATTCTAAAGAAAACTCTATCATTATTACGGGTTGCCTCATTTAGTAGGATGCGAGCAACATAAGGAAAATAACTTCCTGACTCCTGGAAAATTGTTAACTCGACTCAACGTACACCGTAACACTTCATTTATTGCGTGGAATACTCAGTCAGTGCTCGGTACACTCGCAGAACGGCGTCTAAAGTGATGTGGAAGCGTAAACAGCTCGTAGCGATTGCTGTAATATTCGCAACTCGAACGATAAACATATCAAAGGAATAAAATGTATCAAACATTACATAAAGTGTGCTGCGAGCTTTTTTTTCTTGCCTCAATTACGCAGGGCTGTCACCGAAATAATCTGAACATCTTTTGGTGACAGTTTCAATTGTTTACATCAGCGGTTCCAAAATGTATTACTCACTTACTCACATGTGCTAATATAAAAGAAAGCGATGACTGACTGACTGAATGCACACTGAATATCAAATGCACAGATAAAACGTATTGGACGGATCAGGCTGGCCTAGATAGCAATGACGTAGGCATTTGCTAATATATAATTTTTGGAAATTCACCACCTATAGTAAAAAGTAAAATAGAAGATCACACGAGCGAGCCTCTAATAGCATTTTTAACATAAAAATGGGAAATGCTTTCCAAAAAACCAACTTCAAATGCCACTACAAAGAGTGAAATAATTTTTATTTAAATTTTAGGTACCTACACCAATTCGAAGTCGGGCAATGTTTCATACAATCCCTAATAGTCCTTCTTACTTACTTGATGTGCGAAGAAATGACGAAGTCATAGACAATCGCCCGACTTCGAATTGGTGTAGGTACCTAAAATTTAAATAAAAATTATTTCACTCTTTGTAGTGGCATTTGAAGTTGGTTTTTTGGAAAGCATTTCCCATTTTTATTTTATACTTTTTAGTGGAAAACAATAAAATGTACAAGGCGTTGTAAAAATACCCAAATTGCTTGAGGTGTGTTCATAAAATCTGAAGAGATACCTCAAATTCACCAAGATCCCATCATCAGACCCTGACTTGATGACTTTAGTCATCAAATCAGTATCTGCTAGCAAATGCACCATTAACTATAAAAAATACCCAACTCGCTTCAAGTATACTAGCAAAATTTGAAGAGTTCCCTCGATTTCACCAAGATCCCATCATCAGACCCTGACTTAATGATTTTAGTCATCAAATCAGTATCTGCTAGCATATGCACCAGTAACTATAAAAAATACCCAACTCGCTTTAAGTATACTAGCAAAATTTGAAGAGTTCCCTCGATTTCACCAAGATCCCATGATCAGATCCTGACCTGATGACCATAGGACAACTTGGAAAATATTACTCTTTTTAATAATACTCAAATAGTTTCATGTGTCCATATAAAATTTGAAGAGTTCTTTCGATTTCTCCAGGATCCCATCATCAGATCCTGACCTGATTAAAATGGGACCATCTGGAAACAAAACCCTCTTAAAAAATAAAAGAATTTTTCAAATCGGTCCACGCGTCTTCGAGTAATCGGTGAACATACATAGATAAAAAAAAAAAAAAAAAAAGATTCCGACGAATTGAGAACCTCCTCCTTTTTTTGAAGTCGGTTAAAAATATGGCTTCACTCACAGAGTATAAATTAATATTTTTCCAACTGTTAATTTGTGCTCACAATTTTAATTTCATTTAAATATTTACGGACAAAATATATGTTTGGAGAATTTTGAGTACTTATTCGAGTACTACGCGTAGGTACTATTGCCAGCGGAGTAAGTGGTAAGTTTTACGAAATAAGTAAATAGGTATACAAAATACGTGTGTTCGCCCATAGTTCACATTAGTTTGAAGTTAGTTGATTTTCGTTAAATTTTACATACAAATGTTGAATCATAAATAGGTTTGAATTATAGAAACACCACGTATGACGTCAAAATTCATCAATCACGGTTTACCTAAAATGGTAATCCGATACGTACACGATTACGATTTCATTCCTAAGCCGTAGGCATAGCTTTCAATAGCTTGGTAAACCAAAAGATCCTTTCATACATGCCCATTATGCACATCAATTGCGCGTCCTACCTTTTAAAGGTTATTGGCATTAATAGCAGCGTTTTACACTTTTAAGCCGTCACCGACAACTTGTCGAGTGAGCTCATTCACGTCCAATTTACTTTGCGATAAGTACGTTTTTTTTTACTTAAAGAGTATCTGGTTGCAAAGGGAAAATGACATTCGATATTACGTCAGCTTTCATTAGCCGTTTCATTTATCGGCTTTGGCAAGGGAAAAAAGCTTTGGAAAAGGAAAATGTGCTAGTTACGAGTGTGTTCTAAGTAGAGTGGGTACTTCTTGTACGCTATATTTAAGCATTACGTAAATAATGTGACCTCTAAGTCATTTTTAAAATAACATCTATTGTGTTTACACTAACTTAAGTAAATTGAAAAGTGTAAAATGCTATACAATATTCCTCACACAAATTATTTCTACACGAAATTACAATGAAATAAGTTTGTATAGCCAAGCATATTTTTTATGTAAATATATGACATTTTCCGTGTATCAACACCGCATTTTATATTAAAAAAAAAAAAAAAAAAAAATGTGAAAAGAAATAGAAAAGACCAACAGGTCTTTAGGTAATACAATACGAATTGTACCTGTAGAAAAACTTACCGTCGATCAATGAGCATATTATATCAATGCCGTCGATAAATAACGCGTCCCAAAGAGACTTTTACGTGGGAGTCGGAATCCCTCGTAAACTTACTTTTATGTTAATTAAAACTTCTTAATACCATTTTATCACGTGTATTAATAGCTTTTACGTGAAATCGTTAACTGGATTTAGATAAAGGTCAATTAAACTACTTCATTATTCCTTCCAAATTCGATTGACGTAAAATGTTAATTTATAAACGTAAACTGTAATAAATTTACTAGAATTTTTTTACAATACACCTACATAAAACTTACAGAAGACCTTTTTAGATACTATATTTATAAGCAACCCAATTAAGTCAATTAGTGATTGAAAAAAAAACATAAATAGTGCCAACCCTAGCAGAACTGTAAGATCGCGCGATACAACCAACTTATTTCATTACGGACGTGCTAGTGTCGATATTGAGGCATCGATACACGTAATATGTATGTACCTACATCACTACACCGTAGTAAGAGGAAAATACTTTTAGTGCTGTATTGTAATAACATTATCGATAAATAATATTTTCTTATTTATTCATCTTTAATAAAAATAATGCTAAAAGACAATATTGTTTCATTGAGAGTTCAGCCTGATTTGATAGCAGGGGAGCTATTCAGTTGAGGCATTGTATTTTCTATGTTGAAGTACATTCAATTTTACACTCTAAACCAGTAGACGTTAAGTTAATTTTTCAGCAGTATTTTTAATTTTAATTCTTGTTTCACATCACTCTGTGTGTGTAGGGAATTCGGAGGCAGTCAGTCTCCGTATGCGCCTGCACTGTGTGATACAACAGGCTTGAATTTAATAATCTGTTTACCTAAGTACCGGGAGCATGCTAGAGCTGCGAGCCCCGCCTGCGCAGACGTTTGTAAGTAAACAAAGGCAAACAAACATAATATAATCAAAGGCAAGCAAGCGTGGTCAGTTTAGGGGGTATTAGCAGCAACACACGTCCTGCAGTTTTGATCGGCTCGCGCAAATCGGCTTACATGTGCTCAGGGTTGGACCTAACATCACACCGTAGCGTAAATCTAATCCCACCAAAAACATTCTGTAAAAAACTAGCCAAAGTCAAAATGGAGCTGCTTGTTTATCTCTAAAAAGTACTGAAATCTAGACAAAGTCGTGCCAAGTCTAAGGTTCCTTACTGCGATTTCTTTATTATTATAAGTTAATGTTGCGTGACTTGGCCGTTGAAGGGTACACAAGGGTTCAAACCAGGTGCTCCATGACACCATTGCACCAATCTGTCGCCAGAATTCATCGTCAATGAGTAGCGGTTCTTGGTCTTCAACGGCCAAGTCACACAACATTAACTATAATAATAAAGAAATCGCAGTAAGGAACCTTAGACTTGGCACGACTTTGTCTAGATTTCAGTACTTTTTAGAGATAAACAAGCAGCTCCATTTTGACTTTGGCTAGTTTTTTACAGAATGTTTTTGGTGGGATTTCACTTCTTTTTGTAGAAACTTCAAAATATTACAAAATATTTCTGTCCGTTTTTCTAGATACATTAACTGCATAAATAACTTTGTAATCTCATATAATTTATATGGAATTACAAAGTTATTAATGCAGTGATCACCAGGTACTCCAGATCTTCGATTATCCTAGTTTTTATAGTTTTCCCTTTATGTGGCCATTGAACCCTAACTCTGTACCAAATTTCAGCTCTCTGAGTTTATGGGAAGTACTAGTTCTATTTTGATGATCATGAGTCAGTCAGTCAGTCAGTCAGTGTCGAAAATGCGAAACTTTGCTTTCGCATAACTTCGGAACTATATGACCTACAGACTTGAAATTTTGGGTTTTAAGTATGTGATTATAGCTTACTGGATAGCGAAAATTTCAGCGTTCTGGTCTTATCCAGAGGTTCTCAAATAGGAGCCCGAAAATGCGGCGAAATGGTTCCTGTAAAGATGGTACGGCAGTTTTGCTTCGCGCTTTGACTTTGGCGGGGGCACTCCCGTGCCCCCTGATATGGAAATAAACACGTTCGCGCTTAGGCTCTTCGTGTCCCAGATGCGTAAAGACCTATGCAGTTATCCTACTAAATATTTTCTTTTTGAATTTATAAAATATTAGCTTTTTGAATTATTCAATGTAAGACGTGTCTTAGCAAAAATTGTCTCATGACCAATAAAAACAGGCGTAGATAAGTGGAAAACAAGCAATTTTGCACTGAGATATAATATCGTATTAAGAGTTTTATATACATCACTTATATCGGTCGACTTTTACACTTAGTAATATTGGTTTGAGCTATTGTAGTTAAGTATTAATTATATTTTTTTAACAAATAAGATGCAGATTCGTTGCAATTTGAGTTGCACTTCGGTGTGATGGCCGGCCGAGAGTTCACCGCAAGCAAGATTATGTAAACTGCTAAACAATTTAAAGAGCCCGTCCCCGGGGCTGACCGGGATTCGTTGTGAATTAATATCGTTTGAAATGTTAATCCGACCCCGATACGATACCTGTCACATCTAAATACTAAATACAACCTACCTCGGATTTATACCTTACAAGAATTTATAACTTAGCTTAGACTCTACAGTCGTCTTGGGAATAAACTTACGAGTATTAAGTCCTTGTGTACCTACGGAAGGTCCTGGTTTCGATTACCCATGGGCCAATTTACCTAAGTTTTTTTTTAATTTCTGAATCAGCTACTTACTGAGGTCAGGGGTCCTGATTATTTTTTTTAAATTAACGACGCAAGCAGTAGATAATATAATTGTGTTTACTTAACTGGTATGGCAAACTTAATCGCTTGAGGTTTGCCAGGTGGTAACCAGCCTATATCATCCGATCAACCGATTTAGATAATATAAAACCTCAAATTTGCCTATTCCTGTAATCGATTCTGGATCATTCTCTCAATATACCAAAACCCGCAACTGCCCGAGGGAGGTGGTCCACTCTTCGCTGACCATTTAAGGTGTATGGAAAACATCTAGTAAGTACGAATTAACTTGAAAAGAAAAACTTTTGTACGGTAGCTATAGTAGTACCTCGCGGTAGCCCGAAAAACACACAAAGGTACTTAAAATTTGTGCCCGCACAACGCCCAGGGCGGTACAGTAGGGCTCTGATGCCCTCTCAAACCTTGATTCAGTATTCAGTGAGCAAATTCAAAGAGAAAAAAAAACATTCCATCCCGAAAGCAAGTATTTGTATAAATGTCAAATTATCTCGTTTAATTAAGTGCGGAATACGTAATCTTGTTTAAGGTATTATATTTAGGTTTCAGTTCTGTTACACAGACGTAATTACTTTATTCAGCTGCAGGCTTGTTTCCTGAATCATAATCTTGGGTCCCAAAAAATTGTAAGGGTTTTCTGCCGTGTTTTCAGTAGCGGAATGAGGTAATGAAGATGCACTTTCTTTTCGAGTAACTAGACAGACTGGGTATTTAGAGGTGATGTAAGTAATAAAATAAAAGAAAAAGAACGCGTGAGTGTCGTAGAACACTCGGTTGGAACGAAATTATTTTCCTAGTATATTTTATACCTATTACTAGCGGACGCCCGCGGCTTCGCTCGCGTTTAACCTCTGCTTTATATCCTCAGGCATTTAATTACTAAAATTCCTGTCTTAACTGCCATTTATTTTAATAATATTAAGACGACAAATTCTTCCTTTGTGCTTGCTGCTATCGTCACTTATCGGTTTTGAAAATATGAGGTTGTTACAAAAAGTTTAATATACTCGTAGTTCAATTAAGGTACCGTACCTATAGGGAAAAAGGCGGGAACCCTATTATGTACTGAGACTACACTGTCTGCCCGTCTGTCCATAATAAATGGCGGCCACTTTTATTAATTCTGACCATAAATTCGTTCTCTATTCTTGCTGCGATACTCAAATATCGATTTTCAAAGCAATTGGCCCAGTAACAAAAAATTTCAAAATGGCGGCCACTTTTTTAAATTTTGAACACAGATTCCTTCTCCATGCTTGTTGCGATACTCAAATACCGATTATCAAAGCAATCGGCCCAGTAACAAAAAAGTTCAAAATGGCGGCCACTTTTTTTAATTTTGACCACCAATTCCTTCTCCATGCTTGTCGCGATACTCAGATATCGATTTTCAGAGCAATCGGCCCAGTAACAAAAAAGTTCAAAATGGCGGCCATTTTTTTAAATTCTGACCATAAATTCTTTCTCTATGCTTGCTGCGATACTCAAACATCTATTTTCAAAGCAATCGGCCCAGTAACAAAAAAGTTCAAAATGGCGGCCACTTTTTTTAATTCTGACCATAAATTCGTTCTATATGCTTGCTGCGATACTCAGATATCGATTTTCAAAGCAATCGGCCCAGTAACAAAAAAGTTCAAAATGGCGGCCACTTTTTTTAAATTCTGACCATAAATTCTTTCTCTATGCTTGCTGCGATACTCAAATATCTATTTTCAAAGCAATCGGCCCAGTAACAAAAAAGTTCAAAATGGCGGCCACTTTTTTTAATTCTGACCATAAGTTCGTTCTCTATGTTTGCTGCGATACTCATATATCGATTTTCAAAGCAATCGGCCTAGTAACAAAAAAGTTCAAAATGGCGGCCACTTTTTTTTAATTCTGACAATAAATTCTTTCTGTATGCTTGTTGTGATACTCAAATATCGATTTTCAAAGCAATCGGCCCAGTAACAAAAAAGTTCAAAATGGCGGCCACTTTTTTTAATTCTGACCATAAATTCGTTCTCTATGCTTGCTGCGATACTCACATATCGATTTTCAAAGCAATCGGCCCTGTAACAAAAAAGTTCAAAATGGCGGCCACTTTTTTAAAATTTCGACCACAAATTCCTTCTCCATGCTTGTTGCGATACTCAAATATCGATTTTCAGAGCAATCGGCCCAGTAATAAAAAAGTTCAAAATGGCGGCCACTTTATTTAATTCTGACCATATATTCGTTCTCTATGCTTGCTGCGATACTCATATATAGATTTTCAAAGCAATCGGCCCTGTAACAAAAAAGTTCAAAATGGCGGCCACTTTTTTAAAATTTCGACCACAAATTCCTTCTCCATGCTTGTTGCGATACTCAAATATCGATTTTCAGAGCAATCGGCCCAGTAATAAAAAAGTTCAAAATGGCGGCCACTTTATTTAATTCTGACCATATATTCGTTCTCTATGCTTGCTGCGATACTCATATATAGATTTTCAAAGCAATCGGCCCTGTAACAAAAAAGTTCAAAATGGCGGCCACTTTTTTAAAATTTCGACCACAAATTCCTTCTCTATGCTTGCTGCGATACTCATATATCGATTTTCAAAGCAATCGGCCCAGTAACAAAAAAGTTCAAAATGGCGGCAACTTTATTTTAATTCTGACAATAAATTCTTTCTGTATGCTTGTTGCGATACTCAAATATCGATTTTCAAAGCAATCGGCCCAGTAACAAAAAAGTTCAAATGGCGGCCACTTTTTTTAATTTTGACCACCAATTCCTTCTCCATGCTTGTCGCGATACTCAGATATCGATTTTCAAAGCAATCGGCCCAGTAACAAAAAAGTTCAAAATGGCGGCCACTTTTTTTAAATTCTGACCATAAATTCTTTCTCTATGCTTGCTGCGATACTCAAATATCTATTTTCAAAGCAATCGGCCCAGTAACAAAAAAGTTCAAAATGGCGGCCATTTTTTTAAATTCTGACCATAAATTCTTTCTCTATGCTTGCTGCGATACTCAAACATCTATTTTCAAAGCAATCGGCCCAGTAACAAAAAAGTTCAAAATGGCGGCCACTTTTTTTAATTCTGACCATAAATTCGTTCTATATGCTTGCTGCGATACTCATATATCGATTTTCAAAGCAATCGGCCCAGTAACAAAAGAGTTCAAAATGGCGGCCACTTTTTTTATTTCTGACCATAAATTCGTTCTCTATGTTTGCTGCGATACTCAAATATCGATTTTTAGAGCAATCGGCCCAGTAACAAAAAAGTTCAAAATGGCGGCCACTTTTTTTTAGTTCTGACAATAAATTCTTTCTGTATGCTTGTTGTGATACTCAAATATCGATTTTCAAAGCAATCGGCCCAGTAACAAAAAAGTTCAAAATGGCGGCCACTTTTTTTAATTCTGACCATAAATTCGTTCTCTATGCTTGCTGCGATACTCATATATCGATTATCAAAGCAATCGGCCCAGTAACAAAAAAGTTCAAAATGGCGGCCACTTTTTTTTTAATTTTGACCACAAATTCCTTCTCCATGCTTGTCGCGATACTCAGATATCGATTTTCAGAGCAATCGGCCCAGTAACAAAAAAGTTCAAAATGGCGGCCATTTTTTTTAATTCTGACCATAAATTCTTTCTCTATGCTTGCTGCGATACTCAAACATCTATTTTCAAAGCAATCGGCCCAGTAACAAAAAAGTTCAAAATGGCGGCCACTTTTTTTAATTCTGACCATAAATTCGTTCTATATGCTTGCTGCGATACTCATATATCGATTTTCAAAGCAATCGGCCCAGTAACAAAAAAGTTCAAAATGGCGGCCACTTTTTTAAAATTTCGACCACAAATTCCTTCTCCATGCTTGTTGCGACACTCAAATATCGATTTTTAGAGCAATCGGCCCAGTAACAAAAAAGTTCAAAATGGCGGCCACTTTTTTAATTCTGACCATAAATTCGTTCTCTATGTTTGCTGCGATACTCAAATACCGATTTTCAAAGCAATCGGCCCAGTAACAAAAAAGTTCAAAATGGCGGCCACTTCAAAATTTGGATTTCAAGAATCCCCGAAAAAACTGAGTACGAATTGATTTTATAACCTGATAAAAACCTAGGTACCAATTTTCAGATCTGAACTACTTTTAGTTCTTCGGGAATTCCTGGAACAACGAAAAAAATCACTTTTGTATGGGAAAATCCCTTCAATGTACGATTTTTACCCCTTAGGATTTGAATTTCTGGAATCCCCGTCTTAGTACGAATTCATGACCTTATATCGACCTAGGGACCAAATTATTCAGATCTCTACGACTTTTAGTTTTTCGGGAATTCCTGGAACAACGAAAAAAATTCACTTTTGTATGGGAAAATCCCTTTAATGTACGATTTTTACCCCTTATGATTTGAATTTCTGGAATCCCCGTCTTAGTGCGAATTCATGACCTTATATCGACCTAGGTACCAAATTTCAGATCTCTACGACTTTTAGTTTTTCGGGAATTCCTGGAACAACGAAAAAAAAATCACTTTTGTATGGGAAAATCCCTTTAATGTACGATTTTTACCTCTTAGGATTTGAATTTCTGGAATCCCCGTCTTAGTACGAATTCATGACCTAAAATCTACCTAGAAACCAAATTTCAGATCTCTACGACTTTTAGTTTTTCGGGAATTCCTGGAACAACGAAAAAAATTAAGTTTTGTATGGGAAAATCCCTTTAATGTACGATTTTTACCCCTTAACATTTGAATTTCTGGAATCCCCGTCTTAGTACGAATTCATGACCTAATATCTACCTAGGCACCAAATTTCAGATCTCTAGGACTTTTAGTTTTTCGGGAATTCCTGGAACAACGAAAAAAAATCACTTTTGTATGGGAAAATCCCTTTAATGTACGATTTTTACCCCTTACAATTTGAATTTCTGGAATCCCCGTCTTAGTACGAATTCATGACCTAATATCTACCTAGGCACCAAATTTCAGATCTCTACGACCTATAGTTTAGGCGGAATCCGTGGAACAAACCAAAATGCCTCATTCTTTTATATATATAGATTTATTACAGTCCCTCCCATTATACTGCGTTGGTGTAGCGGTTCGAGTGCCAGGTAAAAATCTTCGAAGTCTTGATTCAAACCTCACCGCGGAACAAAATATCTTTCTTCGAAATTTAATTTATCAGAAAAGAGAAATATAAATTAAATGTTCTGGTGGCGATCAATTTTCTTACGCCCCCTCCGCCGAACCGCCCGAAAAGAAGCTTGGTTCCAAAAATTGGAGACTAAATAATGCATAACTTGCCGCTAAGGCCTGTTCACAGGCTTATTTATGTCGTCACAAGCACACATTTAGGTAGAATGTTGGTCTCCGGCAAACAAGGTAATATATTTTCATACGGTCCTACTCCTTCATCCAAGATAGGGTATATTATATCAAATACATTTCACGATATTCCATCCGACGGATGCGAAATCAGTGGCATGATAAATATGGAGTAATGTAAAAGAAAAGTTAGTTTCACCAACTACCTACGCAACCCCAAAAAATTTAAACCGCGCACCAACGCCTGGGGCGCTCTTCAATCTCGATTTAGTATTCCGAGGGAAAATTGTGAGAAAAAAACATTCCTCCTGCCCGCCGGCGAGTATTTGAACAAGACGGCGAGTCAATTTATCTTATTTAATTATGTGTTAGAAATTAGAATAAATAATTTTATATTAAATCTTCCCCTAAAGTCTGTTTGAGTTGAGTCTTGACTCTTGAGTTATTGGCGGCCCAAGGGGTCTAGTGCGGAATTTTGAACGCCAGTGTGACATGTTTTTGTCGCTTGCTCTGTGCTTTCGAATTGTATGATGCCATGGCTGCTACCACGACACGAGAAGTTAATGAGTGCAAACTGAAACTCTGACTCGAAGACAACAGTCATTAATTTGGGAAATATTATCAGGATAGATACCTATAATGTCAAGAAGCCCTAGTTTTAGTGATTCAAATTTAGTGGATGAAAGCTTTCCAAGAATCAACTGATTGTGATCAAAGGAAATATGTTTCGAAAAATTCTGGGTCAATGATGGTATAGCTTGAGAACAAGGAAAACTTGAATATTAAAAGCTGAACCCAACATACTTAATTGGATACCTGGGGCATCTTACTATTGAAGGCCACAGATATGCTCTCCTGGCCTATCCTCTGCAGGTGGCCAAACCATCCAAATCGCACTACTATGTCGCACTGTGGGACGCCCCAGATGTCACAACGTGTCTTGCAAGCCCTAGCTAGACCCGATTTTCCAGAAGCGATGCAAATCGGAAGCGAGCGAAGTGATTAGAAGAGTTCTGTTTCGGAAGCCAAGATAAAATGGACAAAGGGCTTGTATTTTGTAAAAACTCACGTAAAATGTTTGCGCCGTCTGCTTTTGAAACCTCACTCACCTGTGAACAAAAACAGAAAAACTTTTATATAAAACAAAAGTAAGCACGGGAAATCATATGGAAAAATAAATTGAAACAAAATAATAATAGGAGGGTGAAAAATCGGAAGTCCAAAGCCGAAGTCGAGAAGTCTTAATTGTTAACTAAACAGAACAAATAGAATGAGCAAAATTAAAATTCCTCGCTCCAAAACTTCAGGGCCACTGGTTCTCAAAGCGCGGCGCCCAGAATACCCTTGAAGAGCAATCGCTTTGAGCGAACTTCTGTTACGACTTGGATTTGTTTCGGTTACGATTATTGTTTGCGAATCGTACGTGCGGAGGCACATTAATTACTCACTATATCATATACGAGTACACAAGTACATGTTGTCTTTATTCTTCTTAAATATGACAAATAAATAAAATTAAAGTAACCGTCTGTGAATCTGTGATTAAGATAAAAATGTCTTAATTCTATGATTTGCCATGTTTAACGATTTTTCTGATTGTTTTTAACCGACTTCAAAAAAAAGGAGGAGGTTCTCAATTCGTCGGAATCTTTTTTTTTTTTTTTTTTTCTATGTATGTTCCCCGATTACTCGAAGACGCGTGGACCGATTTGAAAAATTCTTTTTTTGTTTAAGAGGGTTTTGTTTCCAGATGGTCCCATTTTAATCAGGTCAGGATCTGATGATGGGATCCTGGAGAAATCGAGGGAACTCTTCAAATTTTATATGGACACATGAAACTATTTGAGTATTATTAGAAAGAGTAATATTTTCCAAGTTGTTCTATGGTAATCAGGTCAGGATCTGATCATGGAATCTTGGTGAAATCGAGGGAACTCTTCAAATTTTGCTAGTATACTTAAAGCGATTTGGGTATTTTTTATAGTTACCGGTGCATATGCTAGCAGATACGGATTTGATGACTGTAGTCATCAAGTCAGGGTCTGATGATGGGATCTTGGTGAAATCGAGGGAACTCTTCAAATTTTGCTAGTATACTTGAAGCGAGTTGGGTATTTTTTATAGTTACTGGTGCATTTGCTAGCAGATACTGATTTGATGTCTAAAGTCATCAAGTCAGGGTCTGATGATGGGATCTTGGTGAATTTGAGGTATCTCTTCAAATTTTATGAACACACCTCAAGCAATTTGGATATTTTTACAACGCCTTGTGAATTTTATTGTTTTCCACTAAAAAGTATAAAATAAAAATGGGAAATGCTTTCCAAAAAACCAACTTCAAATGCCACTACAAAGAGTGAAATAATTTTTATTTAAATTTTAGGTACCTACACCAATTCGAAGTCGGGCGATTGTCTATGACTTCGTCATTTCTTCGCACATCAAGTAAGTAAGAAGGACTATTAGGGATTGTATGAAACATTGCCCGACTTCGAATTGGTGTAGGTACCTAAAATTTAAATAAAAATTATTTCACTCTTTGTAGTGGCATTTGAAGTTGGTTTTTTGGAAAGCATTTCCCATTTTTATATACTTAGTACAGTGAAAAAGCTTCGATCAACGTCCCTCGGCTACTGGATCAAGGGCCGTTTACAGAAGCGGCAGTAGTCCTGGAGATGGCACGCATTGGGAAGAGGTTGCTCACTCTTGGATAGTATATGCCCTGAAGGCCCTGCTTCCGATGGGCATAATTTTATGATGTGAAAACTTCTATAGTCGCGTCAGGAATTTTTGAGATGAAAAAACTGTTAACTGGTTACCGTAACCGACACCTCGTTTTGAGTTTTCACTTCTGTTGGCACCCTCGAATTTTTTTTATTATTATTCAATATATCAGGTTTTTTGCAGAGAACCATGAGCAGGTCTTACATAAACCGCATGGGGTTTTTGCCTCTGCGCATAATTTATTACCTTTACTTGTTAATTTTTGCCACCTTGGTTTTTTTTAAATATTAAAAAAAACTTAAAATATGATGTAACTCTGAGTAAACCCGCTAAACCATGTTGATTGTTGAAGTATTGAAGTAAGTGAGCCGAGGGTACAATAGATATCAACGAGCAAATAAGTTTCTCAAATCAATGCTTAATATCTGGGTGACCGAGCTTTGCTCGGTAGTCTATCTCCCCATCAATAGATGGCAGCATTAATGGTCACATTTTTTTTGGTAAATTCGACATTTTCTAAAAATGAATCCTAGCTAGATAGATTTATCGCCCCCAAACCCCCCTGTATACTAAATTTCATGAAAATCGTTGGAGCCGTTTCCGAGTTTCGGATTATATAGAAATATATATACATATATACAAGAATCGCTCGTTTAAAGCTATAGGATTCTAAACAACTGTGTATTCATTTAAATGAAAGCTAGGCACAAACATAAAGGGCCCGCTGAGCCGGTGTGTACACCGCAGTCATTAGATTATTCCTACACGCTGTATAGGACGCTAATAGCTTTGAGCGAACTTGTTTCGATGATTGTTTGTGAAACGTGTGTGTGCGAAGGACAAATTAATTACTAACTATACACGGCGCATTCGGTTTGAATATTAATATTGGGAGGAAAATTAGCGTGGGATTTTGCTTTCCATTAAACTGGTGACGGATTTATTATAATAGTACCTATGTAGGTACTAATTGCTAGGTAAACTAACCGGAATGGCGAACGTTATTCTGCCTATTCAGATTCGTTAAAAAACCAGGCGAAATAGCCAGTCTGAGTCCTAAGACAAATAAAAAACTTATGACGAAAAGGACATGGCCGAAACTTGTATGGAGCTGTGCCCTGGAAAAAAAATATTCATGGCCATCGACAATCTGTACGTCATATTAAAGCTTATAATTATGTCTTTACAATCGTTTAGTTTTTATGATCAGAAAACTAGCGAGAGACATAATATCAGCATAACAACTTGCAACAAAATGCGCATATATATTTTTAATAGCAATGATTTTTAATTAAAAAATGATGCGTATTGGTAATGAACTTATTAATATTTCATATTACATAGCTTAGAAAATGCGAGTAAACATTTTGAAAAACATTTTTTTTATAATAAATCATTGCTATTAAACATATATAGGCGCATTTTGTTGCAAGTTGTTATGCTGATATTATGTCTCTCGCTAGTTTTCTGATCATAAAAACTAAACGATTGTAAAGACATAATTATAAGCTTTAATATGACGTACTGTTTGTCAATGGCCATGAATATTTTTTTTTGAGGGCAGAATCCGGCCATGTCATTTTGTAGCGGATACAATAAAATAGGAGATTAGGGCAAGAATTAGATCTAAGAGCGCATCTGAAAATAGGAAGTATTATCACTTTCATAACAGCCATAGAGGTATCATAGTATCTCTATGATAACAGTGTCTATACCTAAAAAGGGATAGCACTAGTTTAAGAAGTGCTAAATTAGTTATGAGTCTCTTTGTCTACCAGGAATAAGAATCAATGTGCTGTATAAATATTATAAAGTAATATGAAATGTGTAATATTTTCTAGCTTCTTATGCTCGTTAGTTTCTTTGAGCTTCGAGTATTAAAACATGTCTTCTGAGATACTCCACAATTCCATATTCGTATGCAGCCTTTGAGCATGCACTCTACGGGCTTGTTCTCATTGCAACGTATAAATTGTACCTACTTTATTTTATTCTTGTACTTACATATTATGTAGAGCATGCACTTGATAATCGGATTTAAAGAAAAATCAAGCGATATCAATGTCATGAATACAAACAACGGAATACGATAATAGTTCTTTTAACGGTGCACAAGGTTCACCCCGCAAGATGATTTGAAGAAAAAGCGACCTTAGCGCTGACACAAAAAAGTGTAATTCAGTTCGCAATAGCGCCATAGACCGCCACCGCTATACACCTATAAAGTTGTGCTCTTTTTCTATTGCGTAACTTCATCTCTTTCGACGAACTATAGAGCTGCCTCGTAATCGTAGAAAGACGTTTCAAATAAGTCCTAGACCGTGCAGAACTAACGTGTGCCACCTAGCCGGCGCGCGGCAGCCGTCTGAAGCGTATCGTCTTGACGTAACCCCGCATCTACTTGTAACGATGTTGATCACGTGATGAGTGAGCGTGGCCTGACGAAACTTGTGTTTATACTCTACGGTGTTGAGGCATGGACTCTGACAGATTGTACCTACGTCTAAAAAGTTGGAAGCTTTCGAGATGTCTGTGTACCGCCGTATGCTGATGTTTCATGGACAGATCGCGTTCGGAACAGCACCGTACCTACTCCAGAGAATAGCAAAAAGTCTGCGATTAAAAGAAAAAACTGGAGGATTTCGGGCATGTGATGCGTAACACTTAGAAGTATGAGCTGCTGATTAATCATGCAAGGAAAGGTGGATGGCAGGAGGAGCCCTGGCCTCAGAAAGACATCCAGGTTTAGAAACTTACGCCAATGGTAACACTAATTTTATTACACACGACGAGCTACTCTTGACCGCAATCTCGCCTGATGTCAAGTGACGACACAGCCGGAGGTCATCGACTAACTAACAAAACTTTCTTCATAGTTTTGAATCGCTTGATGTTTGCAGCCTGCTAGACACAAGCCTTGCTACATATATCATTATAGCTCATATACCTAGACCAACTCATATCCACAAAATATCTCGGTTCTGACTCACGCCCTCACCTAAGGTTCCAATTAAAATATTAAGAGGCGCATCAATAAAATAGCCCCAAAATTAAAAATCTCAGAAGTCTGAAGTCGTAAAATAAAACCGCAGATATGAGAGAGCCAATCAATCGTTAGACGCGGCGATAAATCTCACGGATGCAGAGAGGCCGATATTGGAATCGGAAGCTATAAAAATTCCTACAAATCCCATAAATGACTGTCCCTCGGTCTCATTGTTGGGATACAGGCCTCAAGGTCCCAGGTTCGAAACCCGGAATAAAAAAAATATACTTACACATATACAGGCTATTTACTACCTGTATTGTATAAGATTTAGTATATCGTAATCCCAGCAAAAACATTTTCATGTAAAATGTTGCCAAGACGAGAATATGTGGCTCACACTATCAAAAAGTTATCAGATCTCATGTAGAGCAAGACTTCTAACTCTACACGCCCTAACTCTATAAATCCTAACTTTATAAACTCTACACTTTGGTCAAAATATATTATGTCTTGGCTGTTTCGGTACCGTCACATGGGCGTAAAGTGAAGAATTTATTCACTGTTCAGCCGTGCTATTCTGCAAAACAGCGACGAGCGTACATCTCTGCATCTATGAATTTGTCAGTTGTAATAGAGTACAATTTTGCATGTCATATTCGGTTGGCAGCTGTCTGGCAGCTATTTCATTTTGTAGAATAGCACAGCTGTACTTTTCTAATAGAGTTTTGCAAGTGGCATAATGGACCATGCAAAATTCATCATGCATGCAAATGGTATCACCATTGTTATGGGAAAAAACTTCCATTTATTAAAAATATCCTCTAAAGCAAAGGAACACACTTTTGCAAAGTGTGATGAAGTATTTGAAACCAATGCAGTTAGTAAAACCTAAGTGCAGTTTCTGAGGAGACTCAATACCTATCTAATAAATAATCGTTACTACAGAAACTAGGTATTGTATATCAGAAAAGTACAAAGTCAGTGAATAATATTTTTACTTTACACCCATGTGACAGTAACGAAACAGCCAAGACATAATATATTTTGACTAAAGTGTAGAGTTTATAAAGTTAGGATTTAAAGAGTTAGGGCGTGTAGAGTTAGAAGTCTTGCTCTACATGAGATCTGATAACTTTTTGATAGTGTGAGCCACATATTCTCGTCTTGGCAACATTTTACATGAAAATGTTTTTGCTGGGATTTCACTTCTTTTTGTAAGTTGTTTACGACTATATTTTTTATTTGGTTAATTTCCTTTTCTTTGGTGTATTTCTTGAATATCATTGCAAGGTGGATATTTGTCCGAATCAAGTATCCCCCCCCCTCTATCATTTAAATGAGGGAACCCTCCTTGGTTCACCTAGTTTATTTTTTTCCTTATTTGTAGAATATGTATTATATTTCTTGCGCATCAAAGGTGCCTTTTTTATAGCCCACACTACCTATCTTCTCGTTTATCTTTTTTAGTTTGGTCTGGGGTGCTATTGAAGTTCAACTAAGGAAAACTATCACGGTTAAGTAACGAGTTAACGAGTATTGGCCTTAACTTATAAAATATACTTGAAAATAGTAAGAATTTCGTTATAATTCCATGGAAAATATTTATCAAATACAAGATGCATACCTACAGTGTCTATTATTTATACTTTATAATGTATGACTGTGCGTGGCCCTTTTTTTAGAGTTCTACTCGTATATTAAAATGTTAAAAATGCAAACTTTATGTTGAGACTTCCTCCATCCGTCCGTCCGTCTATCACAAACAATAGAATATTTCAGCAACTACCTACCTACTTACGCTACCTACATGGAAATAGATGTCGGCGTTAATGGCCCAAGGTCATTGCAAAATCACCCGGAGCAATATTTCAAGAACAAAATTCCCAGCTTTGAACTTGCAAGTCTTTCTATACGGGCATGGGCATTGGGCATAATTAATATCATTTTTGAAAATACCTACTCGCTTGCGCTATGTCACTGGACGATTTTTTTTAATAAACCACACGTGCGTTTCCACAGGGTCGTCACTAGACGATACTTTTAAGTTTTGTCCGAGTGCAGTCTGCCATTTAAATAAGAGAACTTAGTACCTGCCTACTTGGTTCTTGTAGTTTTACGTAGGTAGGTATGTAACGAAATTTTTGAACGTGATTTTAACCCACTTTTAAGCATCGGATTAAATTAAATGCGTGCGTTTGGGCACTAAGCAGGTATTTGAGCGCTATATAACGCTATTCAAAATCAGATTTGACGCTTGGCACGTTCGACAGCTCACGCTGGGCACTGGGCACTCGGCTCAATGTGGGTTTTTGTCACTGAGCACTGGATCATGGTCACTCGACGTGCAGTGAAACTCGGCTCGTTAAACATGAAATGTTTGGAACTTGGGCTTGAAACGTGTAATATTACTGGGCACGTGGCACTGGGCACTTGGACGCTTGGCCGCTTGGGCACTGGAATCAATGGAAAAATTTACGTGTTTTCCATATGTTTACTAGCATTACTAGCAGATATCTAACATGAAATTAAGTTTTTATTATACCTATATACTTATGGGAAACCCCATACGAACTTCCAACCCCCTAATTTTATGGATGTGGGGTGATTAACTAAAAATCCTGAAAAACGTATTTAATTGTTTATTACAAAGAGTCCCTATATCAATTTTGAGACCTCTAGCATCAATATTTGCGGTAATTTCATACAAACTTCCATCCCCTATTTTAAGGGGTTGGGGGGTTAAATTTCCAACTTTTGGAATTTTTTGTTGGTTGTGTGCTAATACTAGCTTATATACCAAATTTCAGCTTTCTAGGTCTTCAGGAAGTACCTAGGAATGGGAAACCCCATACGAACTTCCAACCCCCTAATTTTATGGATGTGGGGTGATTAACTAAAAATCCTGAAACACGTATTTAATTGTTTATTACAAAGAGTCCCTATATCAATTTAGAGACCTCTAGCATCAATATTTGCGGTAATTTCATACAAACTTCCATCCCCTATTTTGAGGGGTTGGGGGGTTAAATTTCCAACTTTTGGAATTTTTTTGTTGGTTGTGTGCTAATACTAGCTTATACACCAAATTTCAGCTTTCTAGGTCTTCAGGAAGTACCTAGGAATGGGAAACCCCATACGAACTTCCAACCCCCTAATTTTATGGATGTGGGGTGATTAACTAAAAATCCTGAAACACGTATTTAATTGTTTATTACAAAGAGTCCCTATATCAATTTTGAGACCTCTAGCATCAATATTTGCGGTAATTTCATACAAACTTCCATCCCCTATTTTAAGGGGTTGGGGGGTTAAATTTCCAACTTTTGGAATTTTTTTGTTGGTTGTGTGCTAATACTAGCTTATATACCAAATTTCAGCTTTCTAGGTCTTCAGGAAGTACCTAGGAATTTTGATGATCATCAGTGAGTCAGTCAGTCAGTCAGTCAGTGACTAAATTTGGGTTTTTTAGACGTTAATAAAATCTAAAGTATAAGACCTATAAAATTGAAACTTTATAGGTTTAATAAGTTCACTGGCGACATCATTTTCCGAGAATTTTGATTATCTGAAATAATTCAGGCCTAAGTTATAAGGGTTTAAAAATACGGCGAAACACTTCGAGAAAAGATAGGTAGTGCCCTCGCGCTTCGCTTGGCTCGTCTTGGCGGGGACACTACCGTGTCCCCAGATACAAATACCTAATTATGATGCGTCATTAGAGGGCATTTCTGTACCCTGTGTTCTGTGTGATGATGTAATGTACATGTGCTCGGTAATTATAAATAACTACAGTCACAGCGCACTAGTTCACACTGCACTGTCATACTATGTATCATGCGTAGTTGTCTCGTCCCTGTTGATACTAGCTAAAATTCGGCTATAGAAGGACTATTTGAGGACTCACGGATGTGGTGTTACTCGTAGAGAAAGGACGATTTGGAATCGGAAGCAATAAAAATTCCTACTAATTCCATAAAGCGGTGGGTAACTTTCGAAAGAATTCCGTTTGAGAATAGACAATATTATGTAGAACATAACATTTGGTAATGGGGTCAAATAATTGACCTTTTGAGAAGTTCGAATAATAGGTACATACTTTACATCCAAAATACACATATATCAATCGCTAGAACAGTTTTTACGCTACTATTTGTACTGTCGGTTTTGTAGTTTATAAATTTTCTGTTCAGTTTTGACGATGTCAAAATGACGAAATCTGATTGGTTACTCAAACACAGTTCCGCCCGCTCCGCTTTGGTAGAAAGCGGGCCTAAGCATCATCGGGTACTTTTTTATGATTAGTAAATTGGGGCAAAAATAAATACTTAATTATAATTATAAGTATTTATTCAGTAAATAGAAATAGTTTTCTTTAAAGAATGTTGTCAGACCGAAGTTAAAGAATATAAAATTGCTGTTATTCTGTGGGGGGCCACAGATCAGAAAAGTACTCGTAACTTTATATTTTCTGTGTTTCGTGCCACAGTTTGTGCCATATGCTTGTGTGTGTGTGTTTTACTATGTTTTAGGTAAGTTTATTCCACTCTGTTCTTCCGGCTAGAACGACGACAACAAAACAAGGCTGCTACTGAGCCAAACTTACATTACACGGTGAATACCCTTTAAACTAGTTTTAGCGAGTAAAACCCAACAATTAACTTTGCAGGCTTCATAGATAATGCCTGCCGTAAACCGATCGCGTTGAATTTCAAAGCCAAGGGAAGAAAAGGGTCGACTCAGTCACGTGGAAGTGTGGCCGCCCTACAAAGTTACCTAATACTAACGCCCTTTAAACTGAAGGGTACTAAGTACGTACAAACTGTAACTACTTAGAATTTGAAATTTCAGTACGATTTTTTTAATTTTTGTATAAGACAAAAGGACGCATAAGGAGACTTGCTTATTCCTCTAATGGTCTATATACTTATGTTGAAGAAAACGCTAATAAAATCCATTTATTTTTTTGTCACCATTTAAATGCATTACGACTATACGAATTTTTAACATTATTCATGTTAATGATTTAATGAAAGCTTAACTGGCAATACATTTTACGTGACTACTTTAACTTTCTAGAATTTTCAAATTTTTGCGGGATAAAAAGAAATCTATTAATAATTCCGGGTGTAATCTATCTCCATCCCAAATGTTATCCAAATCGTTACAGTAGTTGCGATTTGAAGGACTTTAGTAACTATAGCATTGAGCGAGGGAGATATAGTAGACAGTTTAGACACTTTTAATTTAAGAAATTTTAAAACGGAAACGCTGGATTATCATTCGGATTAGATGAACCTAAATCATACATATATATTTAATTGTCGTCCGTCCTAGTCTGTTATTGAAACTAACAGCATCTGCAAGTGATGTCCTATCGACAAGTAGCAACTGGGATGTGATTCACGTACCTACCATCCGTTACTCCCCATACAAATGTACATATCCCAGGTACATGGTATACATAATATTGCACATTGTATAGGTATAGTACCTAAATACCTGCATTCGTACCTATAATGCTGGAACAAAGGGCGCAAAGCACCGTGCGCAGCGCAATACTGCCTCGGGGCACGCTAGTGATGTACTAACTCTGCGAGTTGTATAAATATCGATACTATGCGATTTAAAATAATATACAGAACAATCATTATTTCATCAGTCCTGCTAATCATTATTTCATAAATCTGTACTTCTGAAATACTTTTATAATTGTAATTCTAAAGCTGAAGAGTTTGTTTGAACGCGCTAATCTCAAGAGGTACTGTCCGATTTGAAAAATTGATGCTCATAGACAACATTCGTGATCATCACACAAACATTTTCCAGTTGTGGGAATCGAACCCACGACCTCCGACGCAGGGGACGTGACCACTAACGTTTGCTTACACGATAAAATATTTATATAAATCGCATCTCTTTTATCTGTCTGTCGCGTCTGTTTCATCTGTCTGTCAAGTCTGTTTCTAGTGTCGTCTCAACGGTATGGAAGAGCCTTGATCTAAGATCTAGTACGTATAATTTGAGAACGACGTCTTCTGCATTGATCCAGGCAGAACCAATGACCTCGCTTGATATGTAACTTTAAATTGGCCGGGCCGTCAGTTGGTACAAGGATATATAGACTTAACCTATAAGAAAGATGAAGATGGAAAGATAAATATCCCTGTGTGAGTGCGAAATGTCTGGATTGAAGTAGAGAATGGCGAATAGCGGTTGACGTTAAAACGTGGTGCAAAAGCCCTATGTCCAGCACAGACATGGGACGTATGCCAAAATGGTTTAGTTATTTTCAGTACGTTAAAGTATATTATTTTAATTAACGGCAATCCTAATAATAAACTGTTATTCAAACAATCACGTGTAAACGAGCGGAAGGAGCCCGTTAAGCGGCACTTTTATTAGCGACACAAGAAGTTTGCTCTAATGAAAGGTTTTTTTTAATGAATCAACAGACTCCGGCTGAACTCGCCGACGACCACTTGTATACACACGAGCCTATACAACTTACTCTCCAACCTAGTTGTCAAATACCATACTCTAACCCACCCAACCTAAGTTGACACTTCTAAAACTAAAGCGCTAGGTTTTGTAGAGGGGCCGATGTAGAGATCCCGTTTTTAGACGTGCTAAGTTTTAACAAAGAACTAGCACCAATATTAAGATTTGTGAAGGCTAATCTGCAACGTGCAGTTAAAGTAACTTTTGAGATATCTGCTTGGAGAGAGGAATGGTGCGCGAATTGGCATGAAATGTGGCCCATTGTCAGTAGGTAACTAGAGCAGTCTTCTAACTTTGATGAATGCACAAATGCGCAGTCAACCCCGCCAATTTCGATAAGCGGTCAATAATGACGTTATGGTATCCGTAAGAAGCACAGTTAACGTGGTAGGCACAGTTAACGTGGTACGTAGATTGAGTTGGTTAACTTAACTACCTAAATATCATTCGTACAGGTGGCATTTTCAATCAAACACCTTTCAATCACTTAGCGTTTACGGCGGATTGGACCGTAAGTCGGCCCGTGTGTAGCTATACAGCAACTGACTCATAAACAGTGTGAAAAGCAACTCAGTCACGCCGCGGTAAGTGGATTAAACGCGCTAAATGGGATGAGAATTAAAATGACGTATAAACTTTATATTCACTCCCTGTTTACTGTTGTCGAGTCCAAATATATTGCCAGCACGTTTTTTGTTCGGGACAAACTGATATTTTGTCCGTCCTCGTTTCATTTTCGTCTTTGAGGGACTCACGCTTGATTACACTACTTATCCCTTTTTATTCATTGTACAATATTTGTTAATATTTACGTAGGTACTACATATTTCATTTTCCAAATTCACTTATCGAGTCTCTAAGAATGACAGAGATGTGGCCATAGAGTTGGCCAATTGCGGTTTAGCAGACTTTTATTTATAATTGAAAAAGTAATAACATGTTTTCTTCATAGTTAAAATATGAGCAAATATTATAAACAGAGAAATTTAACCGATGAATAACCACAGGATGATTTCATTCATTACTTAGTTAGATAGGTATCTAATATGACAATGTTCAGGAATAACAAACGTATTGAAATCCTAAAATAGAACGCTCGATATTAGAACACACCGCAATCTGATGATTTATTTCTAACAAAATTTAATTCAACAAAATTTTCGCAGCAATCTGTTTTCCCATTAATATAGATACGTGTATTTATAAAATTTATGGGAAACCGGGCGGTATTTGATCCCACGTCTCCAAACTATAGTGTTCTGCCGCTGAGCTAATGGAGCACTATTCTTTTTCCAATATAGGCTAGCGTTTGACTGCGATCACACTTGATGGAAAGTGATGCCACAGTTTAAGGTGGAACACGCTTGCGTAGAAAATGCCTGTTCACTCTATGATTTGATGACGCCCAAGTCGTAGATCGTGGGAAATACAATGCCTGGGAGTGTATTCCAGACCTAGGAGTGTATCTCCCAGACATTGTAGAACACAGAATCTTAGCAACAAAATATACTTAATTGTTAATAGGACTTTTACAATATACAAGGTGCACAAGTGTGTGCGAACCTTTACGAGCCGGCGCATTGTATTTCTATCCTACAATGCTTTATCATGTAGTCTTAGAGAAAACGCGCTGACCTTAAAATGGAGTGCCGTTTCTTATAGCAGGGTGGATAAGGTATCATGACTCATGTTTCGCTTATACACAGCATCGTATCATTAGATCGCTAAGTGATATTATCACTCTGCCAATAAGTAGGTGACTAACGCCGAAGTATTTTTTATGAGATTTTAATTAAAACCTGTTTCCTATAGCTAATCATAATTCATTATGATTTTTAATTGAAAATAGGTCAGCGCTTCACTAAAATCAGTCTATAATAATCAATTTGGGATAACTTCCAACCTTTTATCGTATGAAAATGCGTTTGCTACACGCTATTTCACACTCAATTTCCGCACAAAAAGGTAATCTTTTGTATTCAATACTTATTCGATAATGCTTTGCCGTTAGTTTTAAGAATTACAAGTTAAAACAAGTTAAAACAACAAAAAAAAAGGAATAAGATTGATAAATTAAAACATATCGATAGATATTGCGAGCGCAACACTAATCGATTGGGAATTGGAATAATCCTGGGAAACAAGGGCTGTGGTGTCCCCACACTGCAAGTGAGGTGGACTTGTTTACTTGTCGTAGGGTTACCAGTTAATAGCCATAACCTAGACGGATAATTTTGCAACGTGTCTACAAAATTCAGTAAATCGTACTATAATGGGTACGTAATTAATGACTTACAAATATATAATATACAGTGTTTTTTTTTATTAATTGATAGGCTTGCGCTTGACTACAATCATGTCTGATGGGCAAAAATTATGATATCTAGGATGGAGCGCGCTTGCCTAGAAAATGCCTATTCACTCTTAAAGGCACTCAGATTGGAACACGGAAGCTGGAAGGGTCTTCCACACTTTAGCGGTTCGTATCAGAAACGTGGAAGAAAAACGTTTCGTTCGAGTACGCTGGACATCAACCACATAAGGATGCCACTTCTCTCGACGTCTTGCGGTGTGTGAAAACATTTAGGATACTGGAAAAATAGTCCCTTGCTCTTATGAAAAGTGAGAACTTTTTGCTAATTGATACATTTATTAGTACCTAGTGAATTCACAAAGCACTGGAAAGGCTAAGACCAGAAGCGGTGAGGTTAAAAAAAGATACTAATGCTCGTTTTCACCAACATTTGAAGAGACATAGCCCTTAGGTGACAGTTGTAAGTGAAAACTGTCACCTATCGGCTTAGGCGTTTCTTCAAGGGTTGGTGAAAACGAGCATAAGGAGCAATTTAATACATGAGTACTTAATTTAAATTTTGGAATTTTAAATTCAGAACTCATGTGTTAAGTTTATGGCGATCCTATCTCGCATTAATATACAATATTGTAATTAATAGCAAGTACGGCCATCGTTTGTATGAGTAAACAATGCGATCACAAAGCACTGCGTAGACTACGGCCGGAGGCGATGGGGTCATACGCCGATAGCGGTGGATGAAAGACATTATTGATTTCAGATTGTAGCTGATAACGTTACTGTAATAGTTAACGGGTATCTCTAACTCTTAGTTATTTTATTTCCATTTAGATTTTTCAAAATCATAATATAGTTATTTTTGCGACCTTATCGACCCAGAGAATTCCTAAGATATTTAGCTGTTTCTTTATTGTTTGTTCTAATTTTTTGTATTAGATTCATCTGATGGCGATGCAATTTTATTAACTTCTTGTGAATGACCCGCCTAGGTGACATTATTATGTATTAACATTCAACTTACTCCCACGAAACGTTTTTTTTCCACGTTTCTAATACGTACCAGCAAGATGTGAAACACCCTTCCAGCCTTCGTGTTTCCAGCCAAGTACTATCTTGGTTTCTTTAAGAGAAGAGTGAATAGGCATTTTCCAGGCCAGCGCGCTCCAACCTAGACCTCATCATTGCATCCATCAGACATGATTGTCGTCAAGCGCAAGCCAATGAACCTATATTAAAAAAAGAGTTATGAAGTTCGTACGATTATAGTGTTTCTGAACCACTATAACTACTTCTGAACTATTTATTCTGTGGTGTGTCAATAGTTCAATACAGAGTCACAGACTGTTGCAGCCCCGGGGCGATATGAGGTTATTAACCGATTGCAATGAATGAGATTATTGATTTCAGATCGTATTCGATAAGGTCATGCGACTGTACGAGTAGGTACTTGTACGTACAATACACATAGTAATTATTTGTAAAATTGATAAGAATTCGCACTAGCCACACTTTCACTATTTTAACTACTTATACATATAAGCTAGCGCTTGACTATGATAACACCTGATGAAAAGTGATGATACAGCATTAAGTGGAGCGCGCTTGCCTAGGAGATGCCTATTCACTCTTGATTTGAAGGCGCTCAGGTTGTAAGTGGCGGGAAAGACAATGTCTGGAAGAGTCTTCCAGGCCTTTGCAGTGTGTATCAGGAACGAGGAATCATACCCCTTCGTACGCGTCTTTGGTACGTCTACTATGTATGGCTGGAAACTGGAAGCCTTTTCAATGCCTTGCCGTTCTATACCGAAAATACAAATAAATGTACCTACCGTAAAACCGTCTAATAAAAAAGTAAAAAGAATGATACCACTAAAATTTTGACTTAAGAGTCCGCTTACCCACGATGTCTCCCATACATTCGTAATACCAAAATCATTTGTAATTCGTGCAAATTTCAATCATGTTGTGGTGTTATTCGGGTTCATATAGTAATTAACTATGCTCCTGGCCATATCTGGTTCCGAAATACTTCTTTAAGACGAAATAATAATCAATTTTGACCAAAATTTTTATAACTTTGGTCTATTTCCGTAATACCAAAAATTATGAATGAAAACTTGTCACTTTCTTTATTACTCGTAACTGGTGTTTTTCATATTCCACAACATGATCGAAATATCCACGAATTGGAAAATGATTTGGTATTTTGAATGTATGGAGAAAACGTAGGTCAGTGCATTCTTAAAGTTTGTAGAGCCACGAAGGACAGGGGCCATACCACCATCTCTTAAAGCAGTAACACTGCAGTTCTGTTTCGATATTAACACACAAAAAACATAGTATGCCAAAACGTATTGTTTTGACGATTTTATTGGTTTACAAAAGATGAAATGTGACGGATACAAAAATTAAGATGCAGGAGTTGTAAGTGTTAATGTAAACAACTACAGGCCGAGAGCGATTTTTTTTATAAAACCTTGTATATAATAAAAATGTGCTGTCATCGAGGCGACGAAAACAGGGAATTACATTTCGGCTAAATAATGTATGATACGTCTGAGAGACGTACTTAAAAATTCAGGCGGGAAGTGAAACGTTTAAGGATTTATACTCCCCGACCGCTAGGTCATATGGCATGCCACGGTCTAGCAACGCATATTGCAGTTCAGAAGAGACCGTTCTCACGGATTGCGGATCACAATGGCCCGGCCGACCGGGGCCAATGGGAAAATCGGTTATTTTAACTCGTTTTCTACAATTGTTTGTGTGCAGCGTGAAAATATGGTTCGCTTGATACAAAGCTATTTACGTAGTACCCCTATCTACTGTTTCAATCTGTTTCACTTTGGCCCATTTCGATTGGTATTCACATCTCATCCGTATTCTAAAAGATAGTATGAGTACTTACGAAAGTAAGTATAATGTGAACTAGTCGCGATGAACATGTTTTTAGGTGTTTTTATTCATTGTAGGATTTCATTTTATTCATTTTATTCATTTTAGCTTGCATTTCAGCAAATGCCGTATAAATCAGTAGCAAGTTAAACAAAATTATAATTTGCTTCGTAGCACAAACATCATAGCAGTCGTCATCTTGAGTCTCCCGAACTGTAAGCTATCTGAACCGCGCTCTATTCGCTCCAAAGTAAAGCGGTCTGATTTAAATTCAGCACCAGTCATCGCGGAGAAATACCTTATTACCGGCGACTGAATGAAACACGACTCTCTTGTTCATGTAATAATCAGACTTTACAGTTTTAAATGCCACCTGGAATAACTAACTGTACGAGGCTGACATGGTGAATGACTAAAGATATTGTGTGCCTTTTGTCGGCCCAGTTGAACCTTCGGCCTTAGCAGTTCGAATTAACGCAATAGACATGTATACAAAGGACCAGGCAAACCGGCACATAAAACGTTTGTTTTAGGCATTTATCTATAACTAGCAGTGCCCGCGGACTCCGTTCCGCGTTAGAAATATTTTTGTCCCGGCCTGTTTATCCCGCGTAATACCCACACTCCAGTCCCTTCCCCCACAGCGCTGAAAAGCAGTTATTGTGAGTTACCCGTAGGAGATAGGCATATGCTACCGCGGACTTTTTTATAGATTTTGATACGTTCTTTAATATAGTAGAACATTGTATTGTTCTATCCTCAATAGTTTCCGCAGCGCACGCGATGAAAGCAATTTTTTTTTACGACTTGGATTACATTATTCAAATTTAAGTAATTAATTTTGGAATTTATTATAGCCTATGACACTCCACAATAACGTAGCTTTCTATTGGTGAAAGAATTTTGAAAATTGGTTCAGTAGATCCAGAGATTACCCCTTACAACGTCACAAACATCGTTACGCTACCTCTTTATAATATTAAGTATAGATTTAGGTGTCAGTAGTATTGTTTATGATGCGCGATCCACATCACAGATTGGTATATATTTGTTATTAGTCCGCACGCCACGTTTCCACAGGGACGCTTTCCGCCATATTGTGGCGTATTAGAGGGTTTGACAGATGGCGTAAATTTTTTCTTGCATGAAGAAGATTTACGTAAAACGTTCAGATGGGCTCATCCTTAGGTTCATATCAGTGATAACCACCGATTTTTGGTAGTTGATACTTTGGTTCGACTAAATAAAGGAAAAAGTCGTGACTAAACAGTTTCACTGAAAGTTTAGTTCCCGAAAGTTAGGTAAGACAATCATCCGCAAAATGTTTTGTCGAGCCAACATCTCGCGAGGACGCAAACACATCCTGTCCAAACATTCAATCGAACCTATGGTATTGAGTTCATACAAATATCCCGAAGCATAAAGCACTCTCAGATTTTCCCGACTATCCAGCAATATTGACTACTTAACACCTTATTTGGAAAAATATATAGTGTAGCTTACAGGGTTGCCTTTCAATTCCTATTATTGAAACTAACATTATATTATAAATGTGTGTATCTAACATAATATTATTGAAACTAACTATTTTTCTAGATACATAAATCGTCACCTCGGTGTCAGGGAATCATTTCCTAGCTTAGATAATTCGAGCGATGATCCATGGCGCCTTAGATGTAAAATCGGCCTAATTTATACGCATCCCGGATCGTCATGGAAAATACCTTATTATGAGGCCGTGTTTTAAAATTTTAATGCCGCGTGCCGTCTGCGGACAAATTCTGTCTCGCGCCCTTTCATAACAGGTTGAGGAAAATTTTTCCGATTGTATTTTTAAAAGGTAAATTTCGTCAACGTTTCCGGGAGCTGGGCACGAGATATTTTGTGAAACAAAACATTTATTCTTTTCGCAACATGCGTATTGCGCAGATATTACCTACGAGTACTACCATTTCAACGATTTTGAGAATTAATTTTATTTGAACGTCGAGATTTTTAAATAAATAAAACTAGTTAAAACAGTATCCAAAAAATGTTTGTCCTCGTGGCTCCCTCTGATGACTTATTACCGCAACAAATATCTACAAACCATCTCCAGCAGTTATACAGAAAATTGTATGTAAATTGGTTCAGCCGTTTTTGAAATAAATGGGATCAAGATTAATTGCATAAACGGTCTCTCAGTATACCGCCCTCAGTTCCATCGTACGTAAAAAATACAACGTACTTAATTTCAAGAAGAATGCAGTTTCTAGTTATTAAAATACAATATCTTAGTAAGTAACCTAAATACATATTATTCCAATCTAATTAAAACTTGTCTCTCGGAGCGGAAGTCGGCCATCTTGAATTTTTTTCCAATTGTTTTCCCTTCCGGCCGGGCGCCTCTGTTGACAGCCGTAATGAAATGCTAACTTGGACAAAATCAACCAGCCAAAGACTGTTTTTCATTAGCTATTTCATTTCAATGTGTTTATGTTTAGCTTTTTCACCTATAACGGAACATATACTAACCTATATTCACGGATCAATAAAGTATGGGAGATTTTTATCAAGAAGTTCTAATTCTAAGTATACGAGCTCAGAGTTTGGAATTTTGCGGAGTGCACCAACGCACCTCGGAGAGAACGTAAAACCGTCGTTCCTGCACCTGATATCCCGCCGATCATGCCAGAGCTGTCGTCCAATCAAATTATGAGAGTGAGGTGATGGAGAGTGCACTGTATTGTCCTGAACAGATGGAAAATGTGACGAGCGAATCGGTCGGAGGCCATTGTAAAGAGGCGGGGAAGAAATATAAAGCTCGGGAAATTGAAATCAAAAGTTTAAAGTTTACAAAGCCGAACGCGAAAACAATGCGTCAAATATTAGTAAGAAAGTTTACAAACTCCATTGATAGCCGCGACCGACTTGATTCGGTTACGCTGGCCCGAACAAACCGAGGCCAATTAAAACTCGTAATAAACTGCTGGCTTTATGGTACCTATAGCTGTCATTAGGTAGTAAGATACTGTTACTTTAAGTATAAGAAAATTACATAGGATTAGGAACATAGGTAATTAGGAACCAAATTACTAGGCTACACATAAGTACCTACCTAGCTACTGTTATACTTTATTTGTATAGAACAGTGCCACCAATAGTGCATAACTGGATACTCGATGACATCGTGGAAAACGTCCACAAAAATCACGTTTGTTGTATGGGAGTCCCCTTTTATCTTCATTTTAAATCTATTTTTTGAAGCTATTATAGGTTTTTGTTATTTATAGTGGCAACGGAAATACATCGTCTGTGAAAATTTTAAGTTGTACTTATATCACGGTTCAAGAGATATAGACTGGTGACCGACAGACGGACGGACAGCGAAGTCTTAGTAATAGGGTCCCGTTTTTTACCCTTTATAGGTACGGAACTTTAAAGAGTACGAAATAATAATAATAAATGCAGTAAAAAGTACGAAATAATAAAGTTAATATTGTCATCGTCTAGAAGATCAAAATTATATACAAAAGTGCCTAGTTAGCCATTATAGATATTTCCATCGCTACAACTTTTTACCTCCGGCCGTCGCGTCGCAATCAAGTGCAAATGGTCGCCGCTGGCCGTTAGATTAAACGCTGACCAAACACAATCTAATGAAACATCCCCCGCGCGGAGTGGGCGCTGCCCTTTATATGTTCCTAGTGGTGTCACGTGTGATATACCTAGGTATCTACTATCTACACTCAGTCCTACTCCATTACAATCGTCTTCAAAGTTTACTAATACTTTAACCCCATATTGGACGATGTTTCGTTGAAGTTATAATGTAGATTGTAGGTACTTAACTACCTACTATCAATTATTATGAATTCAAGCTTCATAAGCTCCTAGTAAGTAGCAGATACCACGACCGTGATGACGGCATGATCCATTCCAGCCCTAAGACAATATAAGAAAAACGTATTCATCGTAATCGGAAACAAATTTTTCCCGCTCATTGGTTCGCTGATTTATGTCAGCCAATCGGAGGCCGATTTCGCATTGAACACGTTTTTCTTACACAATCAATGTAGAAAAATAAGTTTTCTACATTGTCTCGGGTCTGGGTGTTGTGGTACCTTCGTTGTTTCTGATTTCCATAACACAAGTGCATAAGCTACTTACTATGGGATCGGAGCAATGTATGTGATATTGTCCTCTATATATTTATATATTTACATATTTTATATTTTACGATCACATCCAGAAATGTTTAAACTATTGATGTTCTGAATATTGATTTGAAGCAGACGTTATTTTGCGGAATTAATCTGTCCTACTAATTTTATTGATGTTTTATTGTACCTACTGTAAGAACTATTGTGTTCAATTCACATGCGGTAGGTTCAGCAGTATAGGAGAGTAGGACTTCAGTATAGTTGGATCGGAGTTTGAGCCTTGAATTTATTGCAAAGAAAAATGGGAGGATTGTGATCTTTTAAAAATGATCTTATCTAAGTTTAAAATACCAAAAGTGTAACTACGCGTTACCTACTACTTGTAGGTAAAGCCTTTTGAAAGTGTATCGGAATATAGTATTTAGGTCAAACTGCAGCTTCATCCAAGCACTTCATCGGAATCCAGTGACTCATAAAGATGTAGATAGGTATGGAAGTAGTTGAAAATTAAAAATTATTTATTTTCAATGCAACAATTTTCTTTTAAGATACTAGAGTAAGTACATACTTACCTAATAGTCACAATGATCATCATAATATATTTTTCATCTCACCCGCTCGGAAAAGCGTTTTTTAATGCCCGAAATGCGGGCGGAAAATGCTATTATATTCCCTAGGCCGCCAAAGCATTTTCATTTTTCCCAAGGGAGACAAAGTAGTATGAAAATCCCTTCCGGCCCTTGGACCGAAAAGCATTTCCAACGTCAAACTCGAATTACGTGGCATGTCAATGTCACAGCTGAAGACTTCTTTTTTTTTCTAATAACACATACGTTCAGTAAAAAAGTTCGACCTTAGAGTTTGTATAGGTACATTAGTTTTTTTATTTTTACTTTTTCTTAGAATATCAATAAATATAATAACTCCTATTTAGTTTTATTAATTATAAAAGAAATCTAATTAAATCCATGATTTTTCCTCGTTGTTTATGTAATTATTGTTAAAATATTTATAAAATTTTATATTATCTTTGGTTCTTAGAAATTCCTATTTCAGAACGCATTCAAAAAAAAAGTATAAAAAAAGTTACTCAATTTTTTTCTGGTCTAGTGATAGTTGTCTATGTTTCCAATCGTGATTAAATGAAAATACCTAATATTTTTATTACTTTATTCATTCTTTTTTTGTTTTAACTTTGAAATAAGGTGGTTTCAGTAAGTGAAATTATTCAGAGTTACCAAAAACAACATTTAACATAAATCGCAATGCCGATCTAAAGTGTTCTTCTGGTGTTTTTCCTCGCTGTGGTGAGATGAAAAATTTTGTGTTATGGACGGGCGCAAATTTTTTTGGGTCTCGCTATGCTCAGGATTCTATTCTTTGAACCCCTCGCTGCGCTCAGGGTTCAACCCTAGACTCCTTCGCCGCTCAGCATTCAAATTTGACACTCGGCCCAAAAATCCACTTTCCGCTATAACAAATAACTATTAACTATTTTTGCATTGCATAACAAATAACTATTTTTAACCTAAGCCCCACTCAATGAAGTATTGCTATTCTGCGGTGGTCAATTATTAACATAGCTGATTAATTAAAAGTATGAAGAGTATCATTCTCTCCGAAATTATGCGATACAAGCTCAAACGATCGGCGTTTGTAAGGCGAAGTTAAAATTAACCGTCTCCACTAGACATCGTGTCGCTGGCGAAAACAACGAACAATAAAAAATGATCTACTAATGATCACCCTACGAAGGGTAAGCAGACAAGCTATTTTAGTACCTAGCGACCAAAAAGTCACATACTTTTTACCTTTTTCTCCCCTAAAGTGAATTTTGAATAACTACTTAGAGACCAACCGCTATTATGTTCGGAAAGGGATTTTATTTTTCAAATTTCACCATCTTCCCGGCTAGACGCAAAGTTGCTTGTATAATGAAAGTTGCAACGAACACAAAGTAACTTCAAAAAGTTTACTAATGATCGTTTGACAAAAGACGCGCGGAAATTCTGCTTTGGGAACGACAAACTCTTCACCCTCATCTATAAGTGCATCAATTTATTTTAATACTGTTATCACATTTTTAGGGTTCCGTGAACGATAGGCTTGCGAGGTTCACAATATCTTTAGCCTCCTGTAAGGCTCGTATGTTTACCGTTGTAGGTTTTGTATAGGTGTAAGAATTTTCGAATCAATTGCGTAGTTTTTGAGTTTATCCATTACAAACAAACGTGAATATAATTATCGTTTCTCTTTTATGCGAGTTAACTTCAGTCGTTTGTTGAATCTTTACTACATTTATTTTCGAATGTCTCAACAGCTTTAGACATCACGGCGGAGTTGCAAAATGTCTCGCAAGAAGCAAATAAAGCATAAAAAGCCGTTAACGATCCTTCGACAAAGGGATGCCAGACGTTCTATTTCTGACGCGACTAAAAAAAGTCGCACGTCGCTATTTTATTTTCGGTTTAAGAATTTTGCACCTAATTTGCTGACGCTTTTACCTTAAACCTCAGCTTAAAGTAAGTTTTTGTATATTATCTCCCATAGTAAAAAAAACAGCTTAAACTCTTGAAAAATAAGTGTCTGCACAGACTTTCTAGAATCTCTATTTCAATTAAGTACAAGTTTTCAATTACAACACCGTCCACAATTTCTTCGACGCACGTTGCGTCCCAACACCTGAAAATCCTTAGGAGATATGTTGACTTTAAAATGTGAAATCGTTCATTCAATAATTTCACCCCTTTTCCACCCCCCGACCCCGAAGGAAAACACGTGAACATGAGATTAATTGTGACTACGGAAATCCGAAAAACGTTAAAATGACAAAAACCATGGAGCCACTTGGAAGTACCAAGTGGGTATTACCGGCCACGACAGTTTCATCCCCACTTCATCCCCCGTCCTCGGGGCGAGCACGGAAACAATCAGCGTAATGCACATTACAAATCGTTCGGAACGTCCCCGCACCGCCGCCATTTTAATCGCACACACATAAATTGTGCAAATCTAATCCGCACGGCTATTACTTACAGACTACCCGCAGTATTGCGACTATGGACAAGTGGGGAGGTGTATTGCATTAAATGTTTTAATTATACTTGGTCTGAAGTGCTAAAGGCACTAGTTCACTCTACGAGGACGATTTCGCAATGTGAAGTCAACATCTCCTGAGGATGTCCCGAGTTTTGTAAGAAATGAAGTGGTGGTGTGGTGTGTTTGTACTTGAATTTTGAACCACAAAGATTCTTTTCAAGTAGCGGATTATAGCAAAACAAATCAATCTGTCCAGCTAATTATGGATTTTCGCAAAATAATGCCTACTTCCATTCAATATTTAAGGAAAGTTTGTTTGTGTGAAAGCGCTAATATCAGTAACTACTGGTCTGGAAGTACTTTTTGAAAAATGCTGCCACAGGAATGCTATGCTCAATTTGGACATACCTAATACAAACATACATAGATACATAATTTACATAGCTAATGCCGGTTTATGAACATTATAGACATTAGAATTTATCAGCATTCCAAGTATAAGTACTTTAAATATCCCAAACATCTACCCATAGTAATCAAAACACCTGCGGTTGGACTCGAACAATTAACATTGAATCCCCCTTTCCGAGTATCTAACCGCAACCCCTTCAAATCCCAAAGTGTTGTATACCTTACACTCGAGGAATTTAACCCCTTTCGGTGCCATCCCTTTCCATTTGGCGTTCCTAAAGTCTGGTTTTTAGAAATCCAAGTCTCAATCAAGTCCAATAATCAAGTATGCAAGTCGATATTGAAAGAATTTCTACGTTCGTGCCGGATTTCTGACTGGCCAATTTTAGTGGCGGAGTACTTCCTCTTGACTGTACACCTAACAGAAATAATTATCTCCTGATCTCCTGATCCCGATATAAATAAAACTGGTCCTTGGCACTTTCTTATTGCAATACACTCAGTATTGAAAACAGATAGCTGTTAATACTTCCAAGGTCCAAATTAAGTTATAAAGGCACACGTGCGCCTCTACGAGTATAACTTAATTTGTGTATGTCTGAAGAATTTAAAAATAGCTTATTATGAATTTATTGTTTTTATGTAAAAGGAAATCATCGTTGGGAAAATATTCACGCCTGAGAGGTATCCATATGATCCGTGAAGCCTGCTAATCAATACTTCAGCAACACGGCAGGCAAGTGGTCCAGAAATGGCCATGAAGACTGAATGCAGCCTGAACGGACTAAAGTCAAAATAATATGCACCTTCGTAGCCGCTACTCCTCTTGGAAGATTTCCAAGCTCGCACAGCTTCACGCCGCCCTACTCGCTCCGGAACCGGACGCGTGTGTAGCAAAACCGCGCACTTTATCTACGAGCCATTTTTAGTGAGAATTTAAAAAAAAATGTAAATCTTTTAGGATGTTCTCAAGCTACTATCTATAGAGTTTTTCGTATTTTTAATAAAAATAAAGCTACTTAAAATTCTTGTATGGAAGTATCGAATATATTTTGGTTTACAGTAAACGCAGTATTATAATACTAATCTAGCAAAAAGTATGGAACATACCGCCAGCGGATGAATCACGAGCTTGATGATGCGTGGAAGACTTATGGAAAACATGGGTAAATACACCAACTGGCGCAGGAAGTCGAACGACAAGTGGAAGAATATTGTGAAGAAATATTGTGGAGGAGGTCAGGGCCCACAAGGGGCTGAAGCGCCACAGGATATATACAGATAGATAATTTAGCAAAAAGACACTATACGCCAGTGCGTGGTGTGATATTGCAAGTCCTGGGACGCTCTGAATCTAACATGAGCAGGCTAGGCGTAAAACTTACACCAGAATGTCTCGTCTTTTGCTATAGGATAGGTAAACTTCTAATTCGTTAAAGCAATCTATGGATGTCCTGTTTGTCCATCTTATTTCAGCCATAAAATACGTCTCACTTGCCAGTTGGTGGAACGCGGGATTCCGTTGGCCTTGGGCGTATAGGGCGTAGACGTGTGATTTACCCCTACTCTACATTTTGGAAATCTTGTTTCTCTTCTTAGGTAGGTTTAGAATCCATTATACGTATACCTAATTACAATTAATCTTAATCTACAACTTATTCGAGTAAGTGAAGTCATATCATAAATAAGTACCAATTTAGAGTCTCGTTTATCTTTTTAGTATCAGGTTTAGAATCCGTTACGTAAATAATATGAACTAAAGTATATCAATGTAACATTTCATTACTTGTCCTTGTCAGGGTTCAGGCTCCAACGAATGCTCCTAAAGGTTTATTTTTAAGCGTGAGTCTGCGAGTTTTACTTTATACTCGTAGGTACAGTCATAACAATCCTGCAATATTTCTGAGAAATAAATTCAGCAATGACTAATCCATGATAAGGCATGTTCGCGAAGGTGGCCGATGTTGGAGGTAACTATATGGTTTGATTCATAATCATTTACAAATATTTGCAGTATGATATATTTACTATTACACGAAACGTTTGATATCCAGGACATCATCTGAGTATTAGACATAGAACGCCTGTTTTACTGTCACTTGAGGGCCTTATACGATAGGTCTTTTAAAGCAACACGTAATTTCCTGTTTTTACCATTCTATTACCCCGCGTGCAGCGAGCTATTTCGACCACGACGATTCACGACGACGCGCCCCACTCTGTCAAACTCCTTACGAATCGAATGAAACATAAGCGATTTTGACAGAGTGGAGTGGTGGTGGTGGATTGAAATATCTACTGAATTCAGAGTACATAATATATAGCCAAACTTAGAACATTTGTCGATTTCGAAGATGTCCCTTTAGTAGGTATGTAGGTACTTAATAGTATAACAAACACTTGCTTGTAAATGCAGCAATCCGAACATGCTTTTATAGCTAAGTAATAATGATCATTCCTAGTTAACTGAAGTTTCACAGTTACTGATACTAGGATCGCATAGCAATGATGTAATATCTAAATACCTACCAAACCTAATCTGAATCACTCTTTCAGTTGCGTTAATTGTAAAGGAATTAATCATATTTCTGTGTCATTTCCTTCACTACAATCTTTACACCCGATGCTAGAACACATGTGGAACACGTGTCTTGAACAAGGATGGAGTAAAGTTTCCTATGAATTTCATTTATAAACATAGCACAAGACAAAACTACTTTACTTGTGGCAGTTACCACTTGTGTTTTGATTTGAATTTCGAAGGGCACTAAGGCGAATACCTGCTTGGAAAAGCCACGACTTACGGACCTAAGGAGTAAGAACTGATGTGTCAGGGTGATTAGCGAAGTGCAGTAGGTACATCCTAATTCCCAATGTACTGCAATGGAAAGTAGTGGGATACAGTGATTTTAAAGGGGCAGGTACGTTCCTTAACCCTAGAAAATGCGCCTACATGTTACCATTCTTCCGTTATATATAGAAAAAAAACAAAACAGTTTGATTATTTTTGTATAATAATTAAGAATATAAATTCTTTTCAGCTATGGTCTCAGATTGTAAATTTGTAACACAATAGACGTTTAAAATCACCGTCCACGTTAGTAAAAATATAAACGGACGCTTTTATGTTTCTTCACTTTTAAATCATATCCAATATAATGAACGGCAATGATGACAGTTTCATAACGATCTTATATTTTCATGATGATTCATCTAAGAACATGTCATCAAAATAAACAACTTTATTCTGAAGATAATGTAATAAAAAGAAGGCGATTCCTTCGCTTTCGTTGTGCCGCCTCCGATGACAGTTTTAAAAGATCGGGATAAGGAATGGGTTAAGGATACCATATTACGTGTCGTCGGCTTACAAAGAAAAGTAACGAAAATATTAATATAAAAAGTGCAAGCGTCAATGCTTCTGATGTAATAATGGTTCCGTAGTGGGATCTTTAATATTGCGTTATTGGGTCAGAGGCTTCAAGTAGAGTTGCAAGTTTCACCTACTCGTAAGTACTTCAGTTTCAAACCGACTTTATGAACTACGAGATCATAATACACAATTGGTATAGCATAGCACCTTGATCGGTATAATATACTACAGCTTGTTTGTTTACGCAGATAACTCTATGGAAATTTACATTTAAGTATCTAAAATTATTTATTCTTTAATAAATAATTTATTTTATTTTGAAGGGATAAATAATGATTAATTAATTTGTCCAAGGTTAGGTATACCTAATAGTAGAAAATCATCTCTTAAGGTTTAACTTTTTTTGAAACTTCTGGAGGTTTATCTACTATAATTCTGCTACGGAATCCTAAGACAAAAATATTCGTAACGGATATAGCGCATCCAAATCGTTGACTAATTAATGATGATAAAGCGTTTATACGCTTTCTTTACTGGGTATTAGAGTTTAGTTTAGGTTCATCTTTCTTTCGAAGTTTGATCAAAGAACTCACAAAGAACAGAATACATTAATATCAGATCTGAGATTTTTAACGGTTTTTTAATTGGTTGTTTTATGTTCGCTATGGGTCATGTGTTACATTTTTATTTAAATGTAACAATCTAAACAATATGTGTGACCACTTGGATGCCTCAACTTTTCGGCATTGGTTGGCACAACATCGCAGTGCGAATCGAAAATAAGCACATTTTATTTTATTTTATTTTTTAATACTATCTGACTTTATTTTCAATTTTGTTAATTTTAACATTTATTTTTGTATTTGAATTTTGATACGTAATTTTTTGTATTATTTGTATTATTTCTATTAATTTAATGTATATTGTATAATTGGGTGTACTACCTTTCAATAAAGATTATTATTATTATTATTATTATTATTAATATGTTCTCAAGTCGAATACAGAAAAACTAAAAATGGAAGTCTATGGCGGTAAATTTATATCTGTAAGTACTAGGTACCATACTTCAGCTCATTAGTCTGTAGGAATAGAGATCAGAAGCCCCAGCGCCCTTAAGGCGACTATATCCCAGCACTTTAGGTATTTGTCGCACACTCAGACTCGCTCTACGATACCTAGCGACCATTGTCGTAAGCCGAGCAGTTAGAATGAACTCCGTGAACCTATTCATAAATATTTGCGTCACAGTACTGTGCAGTAGTGTGCTGTTACAGTTGGACTATTTGTCATTATAATTCGCTTCACGAAATATATGCTGGAAGTTGCGTTTTTTGCGTATATTTTGACTTTTTTATGGTAATCGATAGTATCAACCGAGGTATTTATTTATAATAATTATGTATTACTAAAGTAGTAGGATTTGTAGAAATTTTTCTTGTACATATTAGGGAAATGAAGAGTTTTATATTTTTTTTAATCTTCTTCGCTACCGTCCGCATCTTTCTTTTCACAGTAGTAGTTTTGACACATTCTGTGATCACCATAAGAGTGCGGCATTGAGTTTAACAATATCGTTGTGCAGAACTGATATGGCAACGTTTTTAGGGTTCCCAGATATTTTGTGATATCTATACTAATATATTATAAAAAGGTAGCGTAACGATGTTTGTGAGTTTGTGACGTTGTAAGGGGTAATCTCTGGATCTACTGAACCGATTTTCAAAATTCATTCACCAATACATTATCGTGGAGTGTCATAGGCTATAATAATTTCCAAAATTAACTTTGCATTGTTACTAAAACTTGAATAATGCAATCCAAGTCGCAAAAAAATTGCTTTCATCGCGTACGCTGCGATTGAGGATAGAACAAAACAAAATCAAAATCATCAAATCAGTATCAAAATCTGCAAAAAAGTCCGCAATAGCATATGCCTATCTCCTATGGGTAACTCGCAATAACTGCTTTTACTTTAAAATTGTGGATTAAAAATAAATAATTTTTGTGAAGCTTATTTAGCCCATATGGTATTAATTTATATCTTTGTAAATATGTTTTTTAGAACGGAAATTTAATGTAGAATAGTTTCTGCCCTTTACTCTATACAGTTTAAATAAATATCTTCAAAGATATTAGCAAAACAAAAACGCGCGGTATGCAGGAGCGCGCCGCAGCCGCTTCGGTCGTTGCGTGGCGATAGGATAGGCATTTATCATTCATTTATCTGAATGCCTCGCGTCCAGCGCTGTGGGCTTTGGGTATAAGGCCCGTTTTCCACCACAGCGAAGCGGAGCGGAGCTGTATTTCAGTAACAAATCAGATTTCGTCATTTTGATATTTTTGAAACTGAGGGATGTCTAAATGATGAAATCTGGTTAGTTATCCAAACACAGCTCCGCTTCGCTCCGCTTTCGTGGAAACCGGGCCTTACGTGGGACAAAAATATTTCTAACGCGGAACGGAGTCCGCGGGCACTGCTAGTTTTATATATTTCACGATAGCTTTTCTCATTATCATAATTCTTATGTTGGTAAGTGTTTTTCGATGTCTCAGGGCATTTGTTTCTGCTGCCAGTCTGCGTAGTTTTTTACAAAAGTTGCGTAATATGTGATTGCGACACTCAATTTTTTCAACGGTTACATTTTGATTTTCATATGGTTTGGCATTGAGTATCCTTACATATGTCGAGTCGACATTTATCTCCAATCATTGTGTGATCTCCAATGTTGTAAATGAGACCGTTCATCGAAATAGAAGCCTTCTAAAAAAAATAATTTCAGTTTCAACAATTAAAAAACACGAATGCCCTGTTATAAAACGAAGTAATAACTCGTTTTTTACTTTTTAGTTCGTTTTATAACAGGGCACTCGTGTTTTTAGGGTTCCATACCAATTTGGTAAAAATGGAACCCTTATGGTGAGAATTTCTCCGTCCGCCCGTCCGTCCGTCCGTCCGTCCGTCTGTCACACTCGATTATTTCAGCAACTATCAAAGCTATCGACTTGAAATTTGAAATAGTTTTAGGTAATAGTGACCCAACGCCAATGCAATTATAAAACATTGCAAATTGATTTTATTTTTATTTAAAAAGGGGGAAAAGCAGGGCTTTGAATTTTCAAAATGAGATAACAATATTGAGTGGGGTATGAAAGGACGTTACTTGTATATTCTAAAACCGATTTTTATTTATTTTTATGCCCGATAGTTTTTGATTTATTGAGCAAACTGTCGAAAAACATACCAGCCCCCCCCCTTATCTCCGATGTTTATCAATCGAAAAATCTAAAATAATTATGATCAATAGAAATTAACGTATATTTTACAGGAAAAATAAACTCAACTCCCTAACTTTTATCATTTTTTTGATAATAGCAATAAACCGCCGAAAACAAAGTTACGTTTGCGGTTCGCCAACAAAAGTACCTAGGTACATGTAAATTATACTCGTAAATTCTTGAACAAAAGTGATTCTTTTAATGTTTTACTTCTTTTATAGCATGGAAGCGGTGCGCGAGTCCGACTCGCACTTGGCCGGTTTTTTTTTTAATTTTTTAATTACTTATTTTTATTTTATGTTTTTTACTGATGGTCAGCAGTTAGGTGAAGGTATTTTCTGTTACTACTCTCCAATACCTTCATTTTGATACCCATATTATGATAGTTGAAGAAAAAATTTTTTTTCCACTTTTGAAAATGGCGCCTCACATCCGCCATATTGATTTTTCCAAAAAAATATAGTCTTTGTTACTCGGGAGGATCCAAGGATTCTAACGATACCCCATATATCTAAATCTGTTCAGCCGTTCAGAAGTTATGGAGGAATAAAGAAACATCACATACATACATACATACATACATACATACATACATACATACATACATACATACATACATACATACACACATACATACATACATACATACATACATACACACATACATACGTACATACATACATACATACATACATACATAAATACATACATACATGAACCCTGAAAACATTACACTCCTTTTTTTGAGCAGTCGTGTAAAAAGTAAAAAACGAGTTATTTTAGTTGAACAGATAAACAGTAACAGTATTTAAACTGTGGTTACGCGTGATGGTATTTGCACGTGGTGGAATTTACACTACCTACCATAATTTTCTTAGTTCGTATCAGAGTTTCTTCGGAGCTTTTGAGGACTAGGTATTTTGATAAACTCAAGAAACACTTACTATATAATTTTTTTAAATTCTCCTTCGCTTCCTGTCAGATAGTTTTTTTTTCCAGCGCATTTAAAAAATAAATAATTTTAGCGCGAAAGGAGCGTGAGTCGTGAAAACTTGCGCAGGTCCGTCTCGTATGGAGGCTCGTGAGCCACTGAGTACATCGTTTATTCGATGCGTTAGACCATTTTATGACTTCTGTTAGGCGAAATTTTGCAGCAATTTTTTTATTTAATATCTGTCTGCTCAATGGATAGGCAATACAATGAGCTTACTTTACGTATAATTTTTATGAAATTTAGTCCAAAGCTTTGGAAATACCATTAAAAAAATGAACAAAAACGACCTGTTTTCAAAAATTTTTATGATCGAGGCAAGTTTAACTTATCGTGTTTTCATGAGGCCATTATAGAGATAAAGCATGTATCTTTAATATGTATTTTTAACAGTGAAAAAAAACAATTTTTTCATGACTTTGAATTGCTTTGAAAAGTGGCGTAGTCGCTAAAAACCGGGATAATGGGCCGTTAAGTTCGGATATAAATGTAAAGTATGGAATTGTACCTACGTACAATGTACATACTATCGAGTATCAACGTATCTATACTTACTAATATTATAAAGTTTGATTGTTCGTTTATTGTTGTTTATTGTTGTTTATTGTTGTTTTTTGAACCCCTTTTCACATTTCACTAACATAAATATAATATTAAAATTTGAAAGAAGATTCTTCATGTATACGTGCTTGAGACGCAGAGTGACGCAAATCTAGCCCATTTTCTGGCATTCTCCTTTCTGCTGGCGAACCTGCCGGCAACAGCTATAGCTGTTATAATGTTACTAACGTATACCTCAATGTAATTTATTTGAAAGTCGTTATCGTTATCAATGCTAGCTGATGTCATAATAATTACCGATTTATTATTGCGCTACTGCAGATTATCCGCTTATCTTTTGTTCAAGAATGTTTAGCTTTTCAACGGAAATGAATGTTTATTTCATTCTGTTCACAATAATTTTCAAAGTTTTTGTAAGTAAGTACATCGTGATCTTAGATAGCTTACTTTAATATTATTATTTTGTTTTATACGACAGTTTTGCAACAAGGCTTATCGGGAATTTGTGTTTGAAGACGATTATTATCTCATTTAGGGTTTCCGCACACCGGATACATTTCAATCGTCAGTTTTTAATATCAATGTTAGCTTAAGGATATCAAAATTGTTTTAATACTCGTCTATTCGCCGTCTTTGGTTAATATGACTATTTTGAGAAAGGAAAATTTTATTTTTATATCTAGCAACACTGAATTCCCAACTATATCAGGGAGTAGTGACACTGCGTGAACTTTAACAGTAAAACAAGTGCCTGAGAAATAATATCTTTTCGCCGAAGAAAACAATCACATTGAATTTTTACTTGGTATATTCATTTGATCATAGACCTAATTCATAGACCTAATTATAATTGTACTACAGCGTACCTACTTTACTCTTAGGTACAGCAGACTTGAAACAGAACTTCACGTTTTATACTACAGCCCAGCTGGACCAGTAAAATCGACATTGATTAAACATATTGAAGAATCAGCACTTACTGACGTCACGCATACAATTTTAGGCTCCGCCCTGAAGCCGGATTTTTAATTTGTCAAGACTGTAAAATGGTGCTAATGCGCATACATTAGCCGACAACGGTATGTACTGTCAATGGTACCAAAATGTACCTACGACGCGCGACGCCAAACTTGAGAAATTTTTGACTTCAACATAATGTCACATCTTTCCCGTCCTCTTAGCGTAGCGTATTTCGTCATTGTTCATAACCGATAAGTAAAAGAAATCCTAATTTAACTAACAACGTCAGGAAAAACAAGTCACAAACTCACAACCCTTCCCCAGCGTCACGTTGAAAAGAAAAGGAGTGGCCATCATCAATAAATAGTTGTAATTTCAGTCGGGCCATTCAAGACACGCGGAGCGGAGTTATTTCAGTGTTGCCATCAATTGCCAGCCCGCCCGTTCGGGGTAATTTGCCGAGACATATTCCCCCCTGATTATTTATGCCACGTTCATTGGCGCGGACGTTTTAAGTTCTTGTTCATTTTAAGATCGGCTCTTGTTCATTTTTCCGAACGTTCGCCCGTCATTATAAATATGTAGTTGGCGCGCGGCGCGAATTGGTGACAGTGACGTTGACAGCTCCCGCCTAAACTGTTTAATGAGGCACCAGCTCGTTTATCTCTCCGCTAAGATTAATGTTTTCAAATGTATTTACAAGGTTATTTTGTTGCTTACTCGGCCACTTGTCCTACAGGCAACCAGGAGCTACTATAGCTATGAACTATACTCGTAATATAAGACTATAACGTTTAAAGTAACTTTAATAATGTAACGGACTATAACGATTACTTAAGTGATTTTAGTGGTTTTAAACTATTCAAATGTGATTGTCATGTATTTTAGTAGTAATATTTTTATAGAAAAAATTGTCTCAAAAGTGCTCCAAACTTCAACGGATTTTTTAATTCTCGCACAAACGCCTGTCGCACCCAGCACCAATGTATTCGTAAGAGTGAGGAAGACAAAAATGAAATCGGTGTAGTCACAGAACATTATTACCCTAGCCGGGAAGAATACCAACTTCATACACAGACAATGGGGCCACGTAATATTAACGCCATCTATCTTTACCCCCCCAGAAACTTCTTTGAGCGGGAATTTTAAATCACCTGTTTTATATTTATTTTTGAAAAAACAGTAAAGCGCAATTTCAAAAGTAGTTCATGAATGAAGAAAATACAACATAAAATTATTTTGCATTTTTTCATTCATAAACTACTTTTGAAATTACGCCTTATAACAGGAATCGATTAAGGGACTGAAAAAAAAAAGATAATTTGTGGGTTATATAATTTATTTGAACCACAATATTATTACAATGATTCTTATTACATAGTACATGATTATGATACAAACAAAATTAAAATTAAGATTTACCTATGTATGTCTTGAAGAACAAACTATTGTCAGGACTCAGGAAACGAATTCTCCCAGGTATGGGGAAACGATGCAATGTTTGGATTATTAGCAGGAAAACCGTCCACACACACAGAGTACAATATTTATCATAACGGGAACTTGAAATTGTCTCTCATTTTCTTTATTGGTAAAAGAAAAAACACTTGAGTTCTTCTCTTACTGAATATTACATAACTTCTGAACGTAAACACTATTACAAATACAAAATGCTCGACTCAGCGGAATTTAGTATAGAATCTGTTTAAAATAAGTGTAGATTATTACAAAAATAAAAACGTAAAAAAAAGAAAATATACAACACAATCAAGCAACAAGAAATAGAAATCGGCCATATTGAAATCATAGACAAGTAAAGTAAAACATAGACTAAAACTTGTTTGAAATTTTCTGAAAACCACAGATAATTGATAAGTTAATTTTTTTTTCACAGCCCGTTTTTATTTATTTTCGTTGTATACTTAGATTGTATTTTATTTCTAAGTAATACATATAATGTAAAAAATCTTAAAAAATGAATTGTAAGTAAAATTTGATGACTGGGTTGCTAGTCTAATAATTAAAAATATTATTGTCTTATTAAATAGCAACACAATTTTCTTTCTCGCTCGCACTTTGTAACCCCCACAAACGGACCCATTGTTCCTTAAGTAAGTTGACCCCCCCTGGGTGTAGTCCTGATAGTTGTGAGTTCAGATCACATGGAATGTAAACTCTAGAAGCATTCATTTACATTGGGATATAATGGGGATATATATAGGTTTGATTGGGACTGTGTGATCCTTTGCATCTTCCCACGCCGCTCTGGACTTCGCACAACGATATCCGTTACGTAGGACACAGAACTCCTAAACAAACAATTTTCATAAAAGAATATCTCAATATGTTGCGCCTACTTTGCCTATGTTCAGTAAAATCTTCATTATGTGCCTAATTGCGTGAATAAAGTGAAATTAGAGCCACTTTTTTTCAACACACTTGCTCAGTGTGTTGAAAAACAAAATATTCCATGGAGGAAAGTCACGGTAAGAGCTACCAGCGACAGCTACCAGGCAGCCATGGGTATCGGGGAGGTGTAATCTCGGCTAGTACACAACAATTATTTATGTTCAAACAGCGAGCTTAACGGAAGCGGGACTTACCAATCGTCATAAATCCAAGACCCCGCCTCATGCAATGAATCAATAGGACAAACCGTCATGGAGTCGCCAATGTTTTAACAATATTTTTTTGAATTACATTGCCTACTAAATTTAAAGGCTAAGAAGTAGGTACTCGAAGCCTTTAACGAATTTAATTTACATAAGAATAGCACAATGGTATGAGCTGCGACAATATACTCGTAGGTAACTATAATACTTGTTTAAAATTCATAACGTAATTATGTACCTAACTGGTTCAGATGTTACATTCTACAAATAAACAAATAAATAGACATCGTCACTAATTCATACCTACTTTTGGAATACAATCATACTATGATGGTTTTTACTATTGAGCGAACTAAAGGAATTTTCGAATACTTTAAGACTATTTAGAACAACGTCTTTAAAATTAAATGTATGAGTATTAAATGTGCATAATTGTTATTGCATAATGTAATTGTTATCTTTCAAACACACACGCAACAATTCATACAAAACAATAAAAATAATTTATGAACGACCAACTCCGTGTGTCCCAAATTTTTGTCCCATACAAAATGCATTATAAACTCGGTGGATTTATTTAAAGTTATTTCCCTAAACGATGGCAACGCGCTCTAGCCCTATGGGATTTTAAATTCTAAGCTCTAGGAAATAGGATATAAAATTGTTCAAATGTATCATCATCATATTTCGAACAGTCGCTTACGTGAGTGATTATACGATTTGAAGTTTACCAGTTTATTTTTTTTATCATTACATAAATCTTCCTTAAAGCTGTGGGACTATTCTTAAATTGCCTTAATTTTGCAAAACTTTACTGCGACTAATGACATTTATGGTGATTCGTCCGATTAGCATTCTTGGTATATTATCAATTTCTTTTTCATTAAAAATAAATCTATACATATATTTGTCTTTGGGATACTGGGTAAAAAAATGTTTTTGCCATACTCGTAGTCCACAATGATGGTGTGTACCGATAATGCAATTTATTCTGCAAAAATGCTTATATCAGCGAAGAGCTTACGTCTTTGCAGCTGCCCCTAGATTAAGTAAGAAAAACATATTCATCGTAATCGTAATCGGAAACAAATGATTCCCGTTGATTGGTTCGTTGATTTACGTCAGCCAATCGATGGTAGAATTCGCTAACGATTGCGATTACTATTGAATACGTTTTTCTTACGCAATCAGACCCCCAGATGGGTTATTGCTTGCATCGGGCGAGTCGCGTAGGCTCTGATTGGTTCATGTTTGCATTGATTATTGCTGCCAAGGCGCCAATTGGCTGGTGATGGTTACGTTGCTATGGTTACCGGCGATGATTGGCCGATGTACAATTTTTTATTTGAGTATCACACGGCACATCCTTGGTGTATGTACAACTATATAGTGCAAATAAAAAATATGGAACTCGGCATATAAGTTTCCTCAATGTTTTATTTCACCTTTAAAATAAGTAGTTTTTAACGAGCCTTTACCGCATTTAGCTCCGAAAAGTCAAAGGCCACATACCCCGGGGTATTCCCAGTCCTCAGTATTGTTGTTATACATATTTACTGACATACTTTCTCTTCTGCACAATGGTGTCTAAAGTGCATCGTACGCACGCAATGCAATTTACTGGATTAAAAGCTGCGAAAGAAAAAAGCGTTAATACGACCGTATATAGGCCAACAAGGGCTTAATACAAATTACTTTATTCTTTGTGCTTTTCTCATTGGTTGTACTCGGACCGCCATAAATTATACTAAATTATTTTTACTTAGATAGGTAGCTCATTGCCGATACTTTCGGGTTTCGTTGAACTTTTGACCGTTAATACTTAAATATCTGGTTGACCGAGCTTCGCTCGGTAGTTTAACTACTGGATAATAGATGGCAGCAGAAGTGCTTCGCTCGGTAGTTTAACTACTGGCTAATAGATGGCAGCAGAAGGCATATTTTTTTTTTTTGGTAAATTCGACATTTTCTAAAAATGAATCCTAGCTAGATCGATTTATCGCCCCCAAAACCCCCTGTATACTAAATTTCATGAAAATCGTTGGAGCCGTTGCCGAGATCCAGATTATATAGAAATATATATATATATACAAGAATTGCTCGTTTAAAGGTATAGGATACATTTAATTTGGTTTAAGTGTATGTGTTTTTAATATCATCTCATCATCAGCAATCTCAGAGTATAGAAAGAAAGAAAAGAAAGAAAGAAAAATATGTTTATTTCCACACATTATGCCACACATAAAACAAAGTACACACTCATGTACTAAAACGTTGTCTGAAGCTTCCACCACCTGGGCAACAAATACTAGACTGTTGCTCAAGTGACGGAAGCACCAGACACCGCCTGTTATGTGTGGCACAACCCAGAAATGAAAATAGGTATATTAGGCGCTAGAATGAGTAGCAAACCCATCCTCGCTTCTCGCTTTTTCTTCCTGGTAAGTAATCTCGTAGGTAAGTTATGAAATTCTCATCAATTTATCTTAATACCATCAACAATTTGCCCAGTCGAATCAGGAGCTCACGCCATGACATATTGCGATCCGATAAAAAGCTATAGAAATCCATTGAAATTAAAAAAATGTCACAAAAGAATGCGCGGAATCCTCACGTGATCAATTTAACGATCATTTTCATACTGTACGTTATATTGAATTTCGACCATTTCCACTTTTTCACCAGTAGGGTTCGTACAGGAGCTGCCGATCTCTAAAGCTGCCGTTTCGACAGCCAATATAATTGATTTAATAATTAATTATTTGTCACTTTAATGATTCGTCGTCGTAGGCGATAGCGGAAACTGCTCAACTCCAAAATATTAAGCAGAAAATCAAAACTGACCATCTACCGGACGATCATATAGACCTGTTATGACTTATGCCTGCGAAACCTGGACACTTACACAGAGAGATGAAGCGACACTGGCGGTGTTTGAAAGGAAAGTACTCAGGAACATATTTGGTCCAGTCCGAGAATCGGATGGAACATACCGCCAGCGCATGACTCACGAGCTTGATGCTCTTATAGGACGTGAGACCATCGTCAGGTTCTGTAAGTCACAACGCTTGAGATGGGCGGGCCACATGGAACGAATGCCAGATTATAGGGCCGTGAAAATCATGACCAAGTGGACCCCCCAACAAAAAAGACCAAAAAAGCGTTGGGCCGATGGCGTGGAGGAAGACTTACGGAGCATGGGTAAATACACCAACTGGCGCAGGGAGTCGAAGGAGCGCGACAAGGGGAGGAATATTGTGGAGGAGGTCAGAGCCCACAAAGGGCTGCAGCGCCACAGGATAGGTAGACGGACGATAGCAACAGTAGTTTGTTTGCTATACAGATACCGGACGATAAGTTTACAAACACTGGAGTATGACAAAGATTTCAGTAGTTTTTTGAACATTCAAGATTGAAGTAGCTTCCAGGTTTATCTCCACTGACCACATCTCTGTGTATAACGTCAATTCGTTGCCTTATATGGCAGCGTTATGGAAGAACAACGCAACAAAATGAACATCCGATAAATGGCGGTAGATGGCGTGACCAGCGCAATAGCATACACTGACGGAGTTTTCGATGAAAGTTCTATAAATACTTACAACATCTGACTTCATAGTTAAAACGCACGGGTCAAAAGCAGTCCAAAGTCTGGAGGGAAATTTCCCTACTGCGTCAGGGCTGCGGCAAAAAAAAAATCCGCATTTTATTGAACTGGAAACATTCTCGTATTTTGAGTTTTACCAAACTGGATAAAGGCCTTTATTCTTTTCGTCTCAAAAAATGACAAATATGGAGTGTCGAGCCTAGTCACTAGTCACCACTCACCACTGACTACTCACTAGACTTCTGCAGAATTTCCCACGAGATGTGCAGTGTTTGTCCCTTTCAATTTATCCCGCACCGGAAAATGTTTTCTATTCACATTGTAAAATCACTTAGGTACATTACTTGCCATTACCAAAACTATCACAATTTATTTTTTAATAGACAATTAGATCTTAGACCTCAATAACAATAGAATAGGTATAATTTTAGAACAAATTTTAAATTAATTTCTTTAGATTGCAGTGTAAGGAAAAGCGCCACAACACCAATAGGACTGATTTTTATAGAAAGCACGAAAAAAAGAAAACTGCCGAAAACCTCTCAAGCAATAATCCTTTGCCTACAAAGTGACAATTTAAAAAAGCTAAATGTCAAACAAGCGATCCGGTTCCGCATTTAAAATTATACTTCCCGCCTTAATAGTCGAAACGTGCTTTCTTCTCTGCTACCCAATATAGAACTTAAGTCGCCTCCATACGGGGGGCGATTACGGAGCTTTATTTTATGTACACGTGCTATGTTAGATATATCCGAAAGCATAATATATTTTGATAAACTACCCACACTACCCACATCTTTCATTTGCCATTTTGACCATTTAAATTTTAAAGTAACTTGAGTCGATCACTTTAATTGGTGATAAGTCTTGTGTTATATTTGTACTGAAAAGTACCCTAAAAATCTTAGAACTAAAGGAAATATGTGTAAATTAAAATTGTATAAAACATCATCACCCACAATTTCTTGTGTGTAACAGTACTTTTGGCAACCTGTCAAGTACCAGCTTTCCGCCCCGAAATCAGACCTTCACCACAATAGACAGGCAAGCTTTCTTACATGGTCTATCATCACACCTATATGTATATTCATTGAGTGACTGCACACATCCAATGAATTCTGACGTTTTTGGTGGGGCGTTGAGTGTCCAGTAGATTCAGAGTGATGCGGGGTCATGAGGTTAAGCTTAACATGATCCCTTATTGCTATTTGAAGTTTATGATCCTCGAATCGAGCACACCTGTAGAAGTTTCTCATACCGCCTACCTGAAAGACGTAAGTATCTACATGTTTTTACTATACCCATAGAAGTAAGAGTAAGAAGTCCCTTTCTGTTTCTTATAAAAGCTTTTAAAGAATAAAATAAAGTAAAATACATTTACGAAACTTCCAAACAACAACAAGAAATAGACAACTTTATTTATTATCTCTTGATAAAAAACGCAATCAGTGTGGCAGCGGCTTTAATCGTCGACTTTTTCACAAATCCCCACCTCAGCCAGTTAGCGCCATCTGTCATCGTGTTTGACAGTTGACAGTGAGACGGTTTAAAAATAGAACGATTTCAAAGACGCGCAGCCGGGTGCCTAGTATGGGGAAAGTCACAGATCGGAGAAGTAAGTTTATATAGCTCTCTTTTCTGAGCGGAAACCCGTCCTAATTTATTCAAACCCAATTTTGAAACTGTACTTGTTTTGACTGAAACTATATTGGGTCGCTAAATAGGGTATTTGACTCCAATTTTTTTATTACTTTATTATAAAGTAGAATTAAAATAATGACGTGCACTGAAAGAACTAATTAAATCGATCAAATAACAAAAAAGTTATAAGCATTTAAAGATTTGTGATTAGACAGAGATAGCAACATGAAATTGTGACGTCACACCTTACCAATGCCATAGTAGCTTCGTGCGGCTTCATACAAATTTTCGTTTTGCGAGAAAGGGATAGAAGATCCCCCCACTCCAAAGTTTAAACGCCTGTAACTTTGTAAATCTTCGTTGGATTTTAATATTTCTTTCACTGCACGTTATTATTTTTATCCTAGTTTATAATAAAGTAATATTTTTTATTAAATTCAAAAGTAGTGTAAGACCCAATTGCGAAATTCCCACGTCCTTTAATTAGGTACTTTTTTAAGGACTACAACAAAATGACGCACCTATATTGGATTATAGGCTAATGGTGTCATCATGAATTGATCCCTTGGATTATGGCTTCTTGTAAGTATAGCCTTACCTACACGGTTAATGTAATCAACAACAACGCTCAGACGTAACGTTGTTGTAATCAACGACAACAAAATCAAACAAAGAAACACAAAGTTTTCGGCATTTTAACTTCTGTCTAATCATAAATATTAAAATGCTTTTTATTTTTTATTTGGTCGATTTAATAATTAGTTTTTTACCATTTTATTTGTCAAAAATTCTATAGTTTCAAAAATAGATTAAGTAAATAAATCAATCTTTTGATTTCAGGCAACAGGTCACTTTAACTTCACAACAAGTTGATCTATGTCGGTCCCATGTACGATCACATAGGCAGGGGTCGAAACAGATTTCGGTGTCAAAAATACTGATTTACTGACCAAAATTTTCAAAATTACTGACCATTTACTGACCTTTATTCGGGGAGAACGAAATTTTTTTTGTTGACAGTTTGCCCAGTAAATAAAAAACTAGACATAAAATAAAATAAAAATCTCTTTTAATAATTTACACGTCCTTTCAAATTATACCACACATAAAGAATATATTTTATCTCAGTTTGAAATTTTCCCCCTTTTTAAGTAAAAATAAATATAATTTTAATATTGTTTTTTTCAATGATGTTGGGTCAAAGGACAATGACGATGGATGTATGGATTCCCGTATCAAGCTGAATCAAACCCAAACCTTATTTTTTATAGACTACGGTCTCTACATTAACTCCCACAATTATTACTTTTTATATCCGAACTCTCAAGTTATAGGCAAACAATCAAGTTGTACTTCCTGGTAAAAATTAAAGTAAAATTAAAAGATATCAAGCATTGCTAACAGTGATTGCGAATATCATCGTCCTTTCGTAGTCTCATCAAACAGTCTTGACCTGAGTTTGTGAAAAGTTCGAAAATTTATGATATATTGTATTTCTTTGTTGGGCGCGCGGAGTGCTCTCGCAACGCTATATGAGTACTTCCTACATTACATATTGCCGACGACATGCTGAAATACTGACTTTACTGACTTTTTTCACGAAAAACTGACTTTTACTGACCAACGTCAAAATAACTGACTTTTACTGACTTTACTGACTTGTTTCGACTCCTGCATAGGTATCATCAGTGGGGAGTAAGGGTTGAAGCAAAGCAGTAGCAAAGTAGTCAGTAGTGGCCCTCACAAGAAGGCTCAGTCCTCAGTAACCCATAGGCCATAATATGAGGCCCAAAATCATAGAACAAGTTAACCTTATACCCAGGATTTCAAGTATTCTACTGGTATACCACTGTAGGAACCACAGCGGTCGAAGGTTATTAATTTTTGCGGTCACCTATGTCCTATACAACTGCTTCGTAATTCACTGTAACTCAAACTACCCCGATACACATACCTAACTGATCCGTTTTGCCCTGGGCGGTTTTACCTTAGGAGGATTTACCTCTTTGCGTGAAACAAGATTCCAGACATATTGATATTTTTGGTTTTTTATTTTTCAATATCTGTTTGCTTGAGGCTCGACCCGCATGAATTTTGGGTTTCACAAATTCCGTGGGAAACATATTGTATTTTATTCGGGGTAATAATTATCCTGTGTTAATCCAGGGTATAGAGTTATAGACTATTTCCATTAAAATTAAAGCCAATCGGTTAAAATTAATCCAAATCGGTTCAGTAGTTGCGTCGTGAAGAAGTAACAAACACATGCACAAACTTTTACCTGTATAATTTGGTTTGATAGTGTGATATACAAGTTGTTAAGAAAACTCTAGCGATAGAGTAGTTATTGCAAGGGACTCAGAAGCACAACCTAACCCACGATCCTACAGTGGTATGCCGGTACGCAAACCGCAGCGGTCGGTCCGGGCGCGTGTACGTAATTGCACGAATTGTTGCGGTCACCTACAAGTTACAATTGTTGCGTAATTCACTGTAACCGAAAGTACCCGCGACGCAAGACGGCAGAGTTTGATTCTGACCTGCGGCCGTACAACCACCTCGTTAAAGTTACAAACAGTACTGCAACATTACTGCTTTAAGGGCGATGGGTACCATCCGGGCGCGAAAATTCAAATTTTATTTAGTTTTTCGCTAATAGTGGGCTAATTATACATCGAAGCCTAATGGCAATGTGTTTTGCGGGCACAACGTTTATGCATCTACATGTTTTTAACAAAAACTCTGCTCAACAATACTCATTTACTTCATATTGGTTCCCGATAGCTCGAAATCTGGGAAACTGCAAAAAAATATCTTTCGGGAACCAATATGAGATGAGTGGGAACTTTCGAGCAAAGTTTCTATTAAAACCGTGTAGATGCATAAAAAGTAGGCCCGCAAAATGCATTGCCATTAATTTACAATGTGTAGTTAGTCTCATATTTGCGAAAAACTAAATAAAATTTGAATTTCGCGGGCTGGTAGGGCCGCAACACCTTAAGAGTAACTGCTGGTACGGCCCCTATTGTGTTTTAGCCGCAAACCTCTCCTCCTTTTCATGTAGAGCTGATGCTTTTCATCTTGTCATTTATCTAAATTCGCGGAGCACAAATCTCGACATTTGCGAAGCCGCGAACACGCTGGCCAAGTGCGGATTGGCAGGATTCACATACATAAGCTATTACCTATAAAGAGAAGCTCTCAGGTATGTAAGTAGGTTTTTTCAAGAGGTTTTTTGATGTGGCTCGTTATTAGTTTTTTTTACTATGGCAATCTAAAACGCATAATGCAGAGTGAACCGTGTAGATGCATAAAAAGTAGGCCCGCAAAATGCATTCCCATTAATTTACAATGTGTAGTTAGTCTCATATTTGCGAATCTAAATTCGCGGAGCACAAATCTCGACATTTGCGAAGCCGCAAACACGCTGGCCAAGTGCGGATTGGCAGGATTCACATACATAAGCTATTACCTATAAAGAGAAGCTCTCAGGCATGTAAGTAGGTTTTTTCAAGAGGTTTTTGATGTGGCTCGTTATTAGTATTATAAAATTCCTTCTACTTTTTTTAATATGACAATCTAAAACGCATTATCCATAATGCAGAGTGACGAATGCCAAGAAGTGGCTTATTACAAATATTTATAGGAAACTACAATGGATGCAATTGCAATTTTTGTTTTAATGTGTTGGTAATAACAATATCCAAAACCGCTCAGAACGGATTTTTGAGTGTTAGCTTAGTTTTTTAGAAATTAGGTAAAACGTAGTTTTTTTAGTTTCTGTTATATTCTTCCACAAAGCTGCATGTCGCACCCATTAACGTACTCGTAAGATTGAATAGGATAAAAATAAAAGTACGAGTAACCTATTTTATAATACACGGTCACATGAACCTTCTAGACATCTATAATAGCTCTAAAATGATCTCAAACCACGGGCACAAATGATATACATATATAATAATACATAATTGCGTACAAATTGTAGGACTGGCCCGCGCCGCCCGTTGGACGCGATCCGTGATGCCCAATTTATTTTATTGCCCTTACCGAATTAACTATCACCTTCGGAGGCTCTTCTCTACTTCGCTGTAACACTTTAAAAACTGACTTTATAAAAATGGGAAATGCTTTCCAAAAAACCAACTTCAAATGCCACTACAAAGAGTGAAATGATTTTTATTTAAATTTTAGGTACCTACACCAATTCGAAGTCGGGCAATGTTTTATACAATCCCTAATAGTCCTTCTTACTTACTTGATGTGCGAAGAAATGACGAAGTCATAGACAATCGCCCGACTTCGAATTGGTGTAGGTACCTAAAATTTAAATAAAAATTATTTCACTCTTTGTAGTGGCATTTGAAGTTGGTTTTTTGGAAAGCATTTCCCATTTTTATTTTATACTTTTTAGTGGAAAACAATAAAATGCACAAGGCGTTGTAAAATACCCAAATTGCTTGAGGTGTGTTCATAAAATCTGAAGAGATACCTCAAATTCACCAAGATCCCATCATCAGACCCTGACTTGATGACTTTAGTCATCAAATCAGTATCTGCTAGCAAATGCACTAGTAACTATAAAAAATACCCAACTCGCTTCAAGTATACTAGCAAAATTTGAAGAGTTCCCTCGATTTCACCAAGATCCCATCATCAGACCCTGACTTGATGACTTTAGTCATCAAATCAGTATCTGGTAGCATATGCACCAGTAACTATAAAAAATACCCAACTCGCTTTAAGTATACTAGCAAAATTTGAAGAGTTCCCTCGATTTCACCAAGATCCCATGATCAGATCCTGACCTGATGACCATAGGACAACTTGGAAAATATTACTCTTTCTAATAATACTCAAATAGTTTCATGTGTCCATACAAAATTTGAAGAGTTCCCTCGATTTCTCCAGGATCCCATCATCAGATCCTGACCTGATTAAAATGGGACCATCTGGAAACAAAACCCTCTTAAACAAAAAAAGAATTTTTCAAATCGGTCCACGCGTCTTCGAGTAATCGGTGAACATACATAGATAAAAAAAAAAAATAAAAAAAAAAAAAAAAGATTCCGACGAATTGAGAACCTCCTCCTTTTTTTGAAGTCGGTTAAAAACGAAGGTATTGTGTTGGTAACGAAGCTGTCTACACAGTCTCTTCACACCACCACCAGCTTTTGAGGACTATTCACCACCAACCATGTATGGGTTATAGAAATTGGACACTTTCTTTGAATATATTAAGTTAAATTCCATTATTTTTATGTTTGCAAATAAATTCTATATATAAGCAAATAGGAACAGTAAATAATTAGTAAAGTCATTACAAGGTTATCAATGTGAACAAATATATGAGAAATCACATAGAAACACTAAATTGTCGAGTTTTATAACCAAAGTTAGTAAAATATTAATTACATGAATATACACTTCATTTTCTACCTAAGTATATGTAAAAGGAAGAAAATCCTAAATAGTAATTAATCGAAAATTTTATTTATTCATTTCACACCATATTCAATGGATGAATATAAAACTTATGAATAATATCGGATTTTATTATATCAACGATGCCTTTCGACATATCATGCAAATGGACTGTAAACTCCTTCATATCCTCCTATACAATAAACAGGACCACTGGGTCAGAAGCATATAGTCAAGCATTAAGTATCTATCTTCAAAAAAATAATATCTTTAAACTATTAAAGATCCTAAGGATGCAAGTTTTCCTTTGCATTTGTTGTGGTGATGAGGAAGAAAATGAGCTGATTAATTGTAGCTCATACCACAGGATACCACGATAGCACCGCTCCATGCTTGAACGTTAACTCCCATAATTACTTAAAGGGATCGAACGTCTTTGTTGTCACAGCGATCTGGATGCCTTCAGAAGATGAGTTAATAAGCATTTTCTAACCTACCCTGCTTCCTTTGGCTTTCCATCAGACAAAATTATCGACAAGCACAAGCTAAGACAAAATTATCTTGGATAAAATAGATTTGCCAACTTGTTCAGTTTTTTTGCTGCATTGTCGGTTATGTATAGTGCAAGAGGGCCATATCCTCTCCTATTCCTCGACGGTGCTCGACGTATCCAATCAAATAAACGAAAGAAGAGACTGTAATTACACGAGTATCGATTTTGAAACATTCGATATCGAGTGTTTTCTCCAATGAATTCGCAAGATGAAAAGTTTCCAATTTTTTAACATTTTTTTTCGCAGATTATTTCCATTGAACCTGTGAGTGGATTTCATTTCACAGATAATATTGCTTTATAAAGACTGAATCACCGGTAATACCTATATGTATAGTTTTGGCTCTTTAATACAGTGCCTACTGAGGCGTAGCCTGAGTTACTTGAAGTTAAATAAACAACTAGTAAGAGACAACAGAAGCATTTTCTTCGTCACCAGTCCGCCGACAGTGACGGGGAACATGTTGGGCGCGGCCATCTCTGTACGCACTGCACTAGCAATGCCACAAACATTAACCGAGGACTTACTATAAGAAGAATAAACAGCCAGAGTCAACAGTAGCACCACCCTGGTCACCAGGCCGCCGACTGTGACGCGGAACATGTTGGGCGCGGCCATCTTTGTACGCACTGCACTAACACTGCCACAAACATTAACTAAGCACTTACCATAAGAAGAATGAACAGCTAGAGTCAACAGTAGTACCACCCTGGTCACCAGGCCGCCGACTGTGACGCGGAACATGTTGGGCGCGGCCATCTTTGTACGCACTGCACTAACACTGCCACAAACATTAACTAAGCACTTACCATAAGAAGAATAAACAGCTAGAGTCAACAGTAGCACCACCCTCGTCACCAGGCCGCCGACTGTGACGCGGAACATGTTGGGCGCGGCCATCTCTGTACGCACTGCACTAGCACTGCCACAAACATTAACTAAGGACTTAGTTACCATAAGAAGAATAAACAGCTAGAGTCAACAGTAGCACCACCCTCGTCACCAGGCCGCCGACTGTGACGCGGAACATGTTGGGCGCGGCCATCTCTGTACGCACTGCACTTGCACTGCCACAAACATTAACTAAGGACTTACCATAAGAAGAATAAACAGCTAAAGTCAACAGTAGCACCACCCTCGTCACCAGGCCGCCGACTGTGACGCGGAACATGTTGGGCGCGGCCATCTCTGTACGCACTGCACTAGCACTGCCACAAACATTAACTAAGGACTTACCATAAGAAGAATAAACAGCTAGAGTCAACAGTAGCACCACCCTCGTCACCAGGCCGCCGACTGTGACGCGGAACATGTTGGGCGCGGCCATCTCTGTACGCACTGCACTTGCACTGCCACAAACATTAACTAAGGACTTACCATAAGAAGAATAAACAGCTAAAGTCAACAGTAGCACCACCCTCGTCACCAGGCCGCCGACTGTGACGCGGAACATGCTGGGCGCGGCCATCTTTGTACGCACTGCACTTGCACTGCCACAAACATTAACTAAGGACTTACCATAAGAAGAATAAACAGCTAAAGTCAACAGTAGCACCACCCTCGTCACCAGGCCGCTGACTGTGACGCGGAACATGCTGGGCGCGGCCATCTCTGTACGCACTGCACTAATTAGCACTGCCACTGCCACTGCACATCACATAATACTGGGGATTTTAATTTGTGTCTCTTTAAAGTCCTAGTACGGAGATGTTCTTGTGACTTCATCCGTTTGGTCCGGCTCCTAGAACAAAAGAAAAACATTATTTTCAAGATGACAAATCTTTAAGTTACAATATATTACGTTAATTAATTAACAAAAAACCAGGACTTCAACTCTCATCAAACTACTGTTGAATACATCCTTTCTAGTTAAAAATGTAAGACTTGCATAGTGTTCTAAATGGATACCATTATTAGAACTGGACTAAATTGAAATGTGACACGGAAATAAATACGGTCGTGAATTAATCATCAAAATCAATTCACCCAGTCAAAATTTATGAGGTAACAAACAAAAAAAGTAATAAAAAAAAACATAAGTACAGTCGAATTGAGAACCTGCTCATTTTTTTAAATTGGTTGAAAATTCGTTCTTAGTTAAAAATGTTGACTCCCGGCTCTAAAATATAGAGTATCAGGGTTTACCAACATACTTACTGTTGATGAAAATATTATTAGGTATTTGGAAACTTCACTTCACTTCTAAATGCTTAGTTGATCCCTCTTTCCTGAAACGGAAAGATACCTGTGCCTAGCAATTAGAAATAATGGTCTAGATGAAGATGTATGAAGCTAATTGGTAAAACAATCAAGCCTAGTGAACGATCAAATTATAACTATGGCAACAAAGCCGTAGGCATTAATTACTATATACTTGTGAAATAAACCGAATCCTATGGAATGAAATGGAATATATTGGCATGATCTCTCAAGTTACCCTCGTACACGGTGCCCCGAGAATAATTCACAAAAGAGCTCCAACATGCTTGTACAATGTAGGTACGAAATGCATCACATAGGGCTGCCACAAAAATTAGCTAGACAACAAAACTCCTTCGTCAATTATATTTATGATTCTTTAAACAACGCATTCAATGGTTTTTTTTTCAATGTTTTGGTTTCTTGCTAATTTCTTTACTTAACTGTTTTATTATAACTATGACATGGAATTCTAAAAAAGTTATTTTAAGTAATCTCATGTTAAAACGACACATCATAATATTGTGCGCGTAAGTAATATACATGCTGCATAAGAGTTTATGCTTAATGCAATATCATTATTATACTGAAATGATAAACCATGTGTATAGTATGTTTAGTTCTAACGCCAAAACAACTTCTGAAATGTATTGAAATTTTGTGATGGCCTGCAGGACACTCGGCTAAAAATGTATCAATCATTAAAGAACTGTATCAAAACATGGGTTTTGAACCAATCACAACGCTTTAAAATATTGATACATAGGCTTCTTTTTAACTCCTCGGGATTCGCAAAAATCCTAAAACCACACGGAAGTTGCTATGGTCAACAGTGTACAGGAAACAACTGTTTCGTTGGTTGAGTTCATGGCAAGTGCCAAGTTGCCAACCCTACAGCACAGGTTATTAGTGCCTCGAAAGCATTAGCGTAAAGGATACTACGTTTTATAATATCAAATTACGGTACAAAAGCACAATGAAGTGTATAGTACAAGAGGCGGTTCACTAAATCTCAGGTTGAATGGACCGCTTCAAAGGGAGCTGTTTGAAAGGGCCTGTCCGCGGTGACAGGTGGACTTAGTGCTCTTTTCATACAAAGAACAAAGTGGAGTCCTTTATAAACGCCCTGAATGGTAACTTAGTGTGGGAGTTTTGTTTTGAGTAGCTAAGTACTATAGTACCTACTTATCGTAGTTTCTCGTGAATTGAAAAAAAAACTTTTCACAAAGACTTTTCACTTTTTTAGCTTCAAAGCAAACTAAAAAAAATAACATAAACTAAAATTAACCTAGTATTTAATTGAGCTAAAATTAACTAGTATATTATTAAGATTTATTACAAAGTTCATTATTATTCGCTTTTCTATTGTACTCCTGTTTTACTGTAAAGTGTAATTATACACTGTAAATACAGCGTGGCGAAAAAAGTAGTCAATTTATAGACATTTCGTGTACGTCTATATCGCTCTTTGACGTGTTTGACGGCCTGACGTATTTGACAGGATGGTAAAAAAGAATTTCGAAACTCACTACAAATTACAAGAACTTCACTACTGAATAGGCTTTACGTGTGATGATGTCAAAAGTCGAGAATATTTCGGCTTATGCACTACGCTTTTCCTTAATTGTTATTAATGTTCATTATTTATTACTAATCAGGATCTCCTCCATAAATTACAAGACATATGTGACAATCAGAAACTTTGTTTTTATTTCAAGTTAATATAACAGCATGTTCACAAATCCGGTTATCCCTCCCTATTATTTAGTAAGACTATGATCGTACTGATATCGGTACTGAGAAATATTGATAGCTCGTAGTTCGATTTCGAGTTAGGTATAGATCATATTATAGTCTTGCGTCATAATATCTTATACCTTTAAACGAGCAATTCTTGTATATATATTTCTATATAATCTGGATCTTGGAAACGGCTCGAACGATTTTCATGAAATTTAGTATACAGGGGGTTTTGAAGGCGATAAATCGATCTAGCTAAGATTCATTTTTAGAAAATGTCGAATTTACCAAAAAAAAAAAATGACTACTGCTGCCATCTATTGGCCACCCAGATATTATGGTATTATAGGACATAGGTACACAACATTAAAATCTAATCGTTGCATAAAATGTTTATAAATCCGGTCCATCCCTGCCCAACTATAACTTACTACGCTAGGCGAACTGAGCACGAGCCGAACACAATTCGTGTAGACCGATTCAATAGCCTCGAACGAGTGCGCTGCGAGCATTTCGTTCGTGCTCGGCTGCGTTCGCCTGTTGTCGGTTTGTTGACGATCATAAAAGGATTGGAGGACAGTGATTGTTGTAGGTTCGTTGTACGTCCACACTTGACGCCGCGAACGAGGAAGCGAAACGGCTCCGCTCGTGTTCGGTTCGTGCTCGATTCACCTAGCGTAGACCCACCTTGAGACTATGGTAGTAAAGTTTCGACTTAAGGTGTTGCGGCCCTACCAGCCCGCGAAATTCAAATTTTATTTCGTTTTTCGCAAATATTAGACTAACTACACATTGTAGATTTATGGCAATGCATTTTGCGGGCCTACTTTTTATGCATCTAAATGTTTTTAGTAAAAACTTTGCTCGAAAGTTCCCACTCATCTCATATTGGTTCCCGAACGATAATTTTTTGCAGTTTCCCAGATTTCGAGCTATCGGGAACCAATATGAAGTAAATGAGTATTGTTGAGCAGAGTTTTTATTAAAAACATGTAGATGCATAAATGTTGTGCTCGCAAAACTCATTGCCATTAGCCTTCGATGTATAATTAGCCCACTATGAGCGAAAAACTAAATAAAATTTGAATTTTCGCGCCCGGATGGTACCCATCGCCCTTAAGTCATGGGCTCATGTCCTAAATAAGTTTCACAAATCCGGCCGTCCCACCCGCACTACTTAGTTACAAAGACTAATGTAGTAATCATTGTGCTCGGTTTTCCCGTTATTTTTGTTTCATCTCGGGCGCCCCGGGCCTGCGGCGACGGGAGCAAAATTAATAATTAACTACTAACTAGTATTTGTAATTATTAAAATGTGTGCTTGTGAAATGAATTGAATCGCTGGTCTACCACATAACATACAGTATACACATTACACATCATAATATACCTACATTATATAGATAGATAGATAGAAAATACTTTATTGTACACCATTACAAGAAAGAAACAAAAAACAAATACAATAACCAAACACAAACAAAAACAAATGTACAATATGGCGGCCTTATCGCTACACAGCGATCTCTTCCAGGCAACCATCGGGGTAAGAAGCGGCTATTGGAAAACATGAGGCAGGTGGTACAATAAAAATATGTAGCATAAGTATAAAATAAATTATTAACCTAATAAAATAACTAACCTCACCTATATACATATATATATATAATATCTGGGTGACCGAGCTTCGCTCGGTAGTTTAAGGTGTTGCGGCCCTACCAGCCCGCGAAATTCAAATTTTATTTAGTATTTCGCAAATCTCAGACAAACTACACATTGAAGATTTATGACTATGCATTTTGCGGGCCTACTTTTAATGCATCTACATGATTTTAATAGAAACTTTGCTCGAAAGTTCCCACTCATCTCATATTGGTTCCCGAAAGATAATTTTTTGCAGTTTCAAAGATTTCGAGCTATCGGGAACCAATATGAAGTAAATGAGTATTGTTGAGCAGAGTTTTTGTTAAAAACATGTAGATGCATAAACGTTGCGCCCGCAAAACACATTGCCATTAGCCTTGAATTAGCCCACTATGAGCGAAAAACTAAATAAAATTTGAATTTTCGCGCCCAGATGGTACCCATCGCCCTTAACTACTGGCTAATAGATGGCAGCTGCAGGAGTGCTTCGCTCGGTAGTTTAACTACTGGCTAATAGATGGCAGCTGCAGGAGTGCTTCGCTCGGTAGTGTAACTACTGGCTAATAGATGGCAGCAGAAATAATATTTTATTATTTTTTGGTAAATTCGACATTTTATAAAAATGAATCCTAGCTAGATCGATTTATCGCCCCCAAAACCCCCTGTATACTAAATTTCATGAAAATCGTTGAAGCCGTTGCCGAGATCCAGATTATATAGAAATATATATATATACAAGAATTGCTCGTTTAAAGGTATAGGATATATCTATAATGAGAATTATATACATAAATATTGTATATACAAACAGGTATATAATATATGTATATATTATATACCTGTTGCATGTAGGCAAACCACGTCATCGCCTGTAATTGTACCAGGGGGAGCGATTCACGTAACGTTTTCACATACAGAGTGATGTGAATCAAGAAATAAAATAAAAAATCAACAATGAAAAATTAACTTACATGAAAAATTTTGAGTGTAAAATTGAATGTATTTTAACATAGGAAATAACATAAAAATAATATGAAATCCTTCAAACTTATCGCGCAAAGTACTTTTACGATACTCGACCATGTTGCGTTATGAACTACATTCAAATTTACGCTCTATGTCAATGGTCATAAAATAAATTTTTCAGTGTTCGCAAAAAATATTTTGGTTTCAATTTACCTATAAACGAAATGTAGCGGACATGTTACACGAATCGCCAACCAGCAGTGCTATTTAGACCAATTTATTAACCGACTTCAAAAAAAGGAGGAGGTTCTCAATTCGTCAGAAACTTTTTTTTTTTATAGGTTATTGCTTCTTTGAACATGAGGGGTGCGAAATAATAATAATAATATAAATTTAGTTAACAATGAGACCAAACATTTTATTGCAACTGAACATTAAACGAGACATACAAAAACAGAAATAAACCAATAAAATAATGGTCGCAAAGGCAGCTTTATTGCTGCAACCAATCATTTCCAGGCAACCTTTGGTCATCGGAAAATGAAACGATAAAATTAATTATAAGTTCTTGTTTGTAGCATAGTTACCCGCAGAAGACTTCTGAAGCTACTCCAGAATTTTTAAAAATGAATAAAAACATTATCAGGGACTCTACTAAGAATATTTGGAAAAAAATATTTTACTTTATATAAGAAAGATGTTACATGAGGTAAACAGCCTCTGGTAAATCATTTTAAAGATCTCTAGTCGTGTCGTCCCACGAGTACTCATACTCGTAAGCATCTCCGTTGTCTTAACCTCTATTCAAAGTTGTTCAGTAATAAAACAAACTCCCTAATTAAATAATTGGACATTTTTTTCGTCGACTCGCCCCAGGTAATATTATGTTCACTGGGTGTACCAGGGTTATTGTAGGTTCTAAACTTTTTATTTTGCTTGTTTCTTTTGCAAAGTAGATAATATCTGGGTGACCGAGCTTAGCTCGGTGGCCAATAGATGGCAGCAGTAGTCATATTTTTATTTTTTGTAAATTCGACTTTTTCTAAAAATGAATCCTAGCTAGATCGATTTATCGCCCCCAAAACCCCCTGTATACTAAATTTCATGAAAATCTTTCCAGCCGTTTCCGAGATCCAGATTATATAGAAATATATATAGGTATATACAAGAATTGCTCGTTTAAAGGTATAGGATTACAAAATCTGCCAAATCGTCATACTTATTCCTTAGTTAACGTTTATCTGGCGATTGAAAGATCAGCCAATCTAATAAGACCGCGAAGCGAACACAGCGCGGACAGCGAAGTATTAGTAATACGGTCCCGCTTTTACTTTCGGTACGTGTGTTACGGAACCCTTTAATTAGTAAAAAACAATAAAAATTTAGGAGGGATCTCATAAAACACACGTGATTATTTGCCGTTTTTATAGGCACGGAACCCTTCGCGTGCGAGTATGACTTGCACTTGACTAATTCTCATTGAAAATTCATACCATAAGGGGGAAAAGAGCGGGTCAAACTCAAACTTTTTTTCACATAGGCCTAACATACACTTGTGAAAAGTCGGTATGACATTTGTTGCATAAGAATGGTGGTAACTACAAGTCGACTTAAAACTAAGTTTACGAAGGTTCACAAACGCGCCCTGCTGCTGAGAAGAAGCCCACAACAAACTCAGCCGGGTATTTTTGTATGTTAGGTACCACCATTTAACAAAACAAGTATAAATACTAAATAGGCTAGTAACAACAACGGAGCAATTTATTATTTTTCAGTCGCTTCCAAGGGTCTTAATATATTTGCACAAAAATGATTTCGCCATTAAAAATACAACGATACAATAATACCTATCATGTATCTAAACTCTTGAAGTCTCGAGTAAATTCTTGATATTATATCACGAATGTCTGTTATTTCTGCGAGTAGGTGGAATGGTACGCGACGTCTAGTAAAAACACCGAACAATTTTTTAAACGGTTTCTAAAACGTTATAACAGAGTATAACGATTATACAGTTCTTATATCATAGGGGATACAAAACTCCTAAGTGAATAGACTATACAATATATTCATTACACGGGGGGGCTATTCGTGTAACGTTTTCACAGAGTAATGTGAATCAAGAAATAAATGAAAAAACCACACTAAAAAACTTTACATAATAATATATTGGTTAAGACTGTAAAATTGAATGTATTAACAACAGAGGAAATACATTATCGCGCAATTCTTGCGTTTTGAACTACCTCTTTAGATTAAACTTTACGCTTTATATCAAATCTGTAATGATATCTAAACTGCGACATGGTAGGTTTTCTCCCATTTTCTGGAGCACATTTCGCCGTAGGCTTTAATAATAATAATTAAATGATGTAAAAGACTCACAAAAATGGTTAGGTTTTTACTGTAGCAGACCTTTTTCTGTTAGATTTTTTTTACCCAAAAAATATAAAATGTTAACGTTTTAAAAACATATTCTATAATATTAATATTTGTTTAGTTCGAAAAATGTATTCTACATATTGTACTCGTATTCTGACAGTCCCGAGAGCTTAGTGGTACATTAAGAGTCCGCTTACCCATGATATCTCCCATACATTCGTAATACCAAAATCATTTGTAATTCGTGCAAATTTCGATCATGTTGTGGTGTTAGTCAGATTCATATAGTAATAATAATCTATGCTCCTGGCCATATCTGGTTCCAAAATACTTTTGTTAAACGAAAGTGTAAACGAATTTAGTTTTGCTTATTTTTATGTCAAAGAGGACATGTTTTCTGCTTATTTGTATCGTAATAAAAACAACACTATCTCACGTCGCATAAGTTCAGGAGCACAGATTTTATTGTCCAGCCAAAGAAAAACACCAGTTAATCAAGAAAGTTACAAGTTTTCATTCATAATTTTTGGTATTACGGAACTCAACAAAAGTCATAAAAATTTTAATCAAAATCGATTATTATTTCGTTTCAAAGAAGTATTTCCGAACCAAATATTGCCAGGAGCATAGATTATCAGGTACTATAGGAATCTGAATAACACCACAACATGATCGAAATATGCACGAATTACAAATGATTTGGTATTTGGAATGAATGGAGACATCGTAGTTCACAGGACTCTTAAATTTAAGAGTTATATTTAGATACCTTAATATTAATATTAACTAAAATTGATATGATGTATCATGTAGTATACCTAACATAACCGAATTTCACGCGGGCGGAGCTAATTGAATGTTTAAATAAAGTAATTATTCTAATTCGGCTCATATTTTCTGAAAAAGTGGAAAAGTATAAAGGAAACATGCTTAAATTTAAATTTTTTGAGCTACAAGCGTCAGACCGAGAGGGAGCTTGCCTGTGTGGCAAGCGACTAACTTAAATATTATTTCCGGAACTTTCCCCGTAACGTCCGACTGATCATGTTCCGAGAAGAAAGGCCGTAAATCTAAACAACTGGAAGGCGGCGACACTTCAAAGGGTCGACAAATAAACATAATGCGGCGTTCACAAGAAAATTTACAATAGGACTCTCTCGCAGCTAATATTACTGTAGCAGATGCCTGTCAGCCTAATATTCAGAACCTAATTTAAAGCAAGCTCAGATCAAGGGCCTAAGTCTGCTATGGTGTCTCAGTTGCCTATCTGGATTCCGGAACAATTTTGGTAATCCACTACTAGTAGGTATAAAATGTAAATGTAACAATAAGATAAAATAAGAAATATAAGGGCTTTACACATATTCACAGACACTGGAAAAAATTCACGCTCAACACACAAACATTTTTCATTCGTGGGAATCGAATTGACGACCGCTGACGCTGAGGGCGGTCCCACTATGTAACCTCTGCGCCATTCGATCGTCAATTACATAATTATTATACCTAAATTATGTGTTGACCTAACTCATTACCCACACACTCAACCAAATTGACAATACATGATTGATGAAGCCAATACGTCTATGAAGCTAATCAGCTAAAAAGCATCCCCCTGTTGGTCCCCAAATCGTTTTTTAATTCATCCCCTATCACTTACATTGAATGTCAATATCAATTGACAATACGGGGCACACTACACTACAAGTCTATAGTAAAATACATGCTATAAATTTTATTACATCTGATTAGAACACAATACGTTGATTAGAAGATGAGAGGTCGGTGACGGATGAATGTGATATTATGTCTCAGATACTCACTTAATTTAACAGTAGGTGTATCGTTAAGGAATTGTGGAAAAAACCAATGGGACATGATGGAGAAGTACCTTAAATATTGAAGCTATGAAATGAAGGAGCACACCACGGGTGTGCCCGCGAAATTCAAATTTATCGTGGTTTTTCGCGATTTTCAAGCTAATAAGACATAATAGGCTTATGGCCGTCAAATTGCGATAATCTCAATATCTTCTTCACGCTTTTATATAAAAATCTCTGCTCGAAAGTGTCGAGTTCAAGAAATTAGTCCGAGATTTGCGAGCTACTCACATAACTCGATACTCGGACTAATTTCCTAGGATACACATTTTTATGCAATGATTTTGATATAATCATCATGTAAAGATGATACTGCCATTCTCGCAAATTGATTGCCATAAGCCTATCATGTCTAATTAGCGTACAAATTGCAAAAAACCACGAAAATTTTGAATTTCGCGGGCAGACCCGTTGATTTCACGTTAACTATACTCTAAGTCTTTTACCGGGTAAAAGTTAGTAATGATACGAAATCCTTCGTGCGAGAGTCCGACTCGCACTTGACCGATTTTTTTTTTTTTTTTATTTAAAAATAAGAATCAGATGAGTGCAAATTGGAAACAAATCTCATCAGCCGGGAATCAAGTACCTACCTTATAACCTTGTTTGACAATAACCTTATTAAGTATACTGTATAATTTACTGTTTGTTTGTTTGTTTGTTTGTTCATTCGTTTCAGCCGACGGACGTCCATTGCTGGACAAAAGCGTCCTGCAATGATTTCCAGCCCACACGGTCCTGCGCTACCTTTATCCAGCGCTTTCCCGCGACTCTTTTAATGTCGTCAGTCCATCTGGTCGAAGGTTTGCCAACACTGCGCTTTCCCATGCGGGGTCGCCATTCCAGCACTTTGGGCCCCCAAAGTCTATACGGTTCTACGAGCTATGTGTACGACACACCCGCCAATTTACTGTACAATACAGTAATTCGGAAATGTCTAAGGATCCATGTCATTTTGCTCCCGAAATATGAGATTCTCTGCCAATAATAATCGATATCGCCACCAGAATACCACATCTTAACATACACGTAACTATGTTTGGTTTTTCTTGACTGCGATCTCATTCTCACCTGATGGTAAGTGATGATGCAGCTGAAGATGTTAACGTACTAACTTGGAAGGGGTAAGTAAAGTCACCCCAACGGTTTCTACACAGCATCGCACCGGAACGCTAAATCGCTTGGCGGCACGTCTTTGCTGGTAGGGTATGTACTATGTAGGACGTAAGTCACAACACTAGTTAAACACCAACAAAGCCAACTGTTTAACTCACAAAGAGCCAATAACAGAAATACATTAATTAAGCAAGATACGCCGCGCGTATTGTAATAACACAAAGAGAACACATAATTACTTACTTACACATAATAATTATTCGGAAAATAATAGAGCTATAACAGTTCTGATATTATAACGTAACAATAGTAAATATGGAAACAAAAAGAATCATGAACGGTTCGCTTTTAATTGATTTTTAATGTATCCTAAATATTTTAAAATAATACTTGAGTTTCACCAATTGATTTTATAAGATGAGAATTCGAGATAGCTCAACCGATCGTACCGAACAGGTTATATTTTTAAAATATTTATTTAATTATATTTGTTAAGAAAAAGTCTCAAGAAGATTTCGAAAGGGTCAAAACTGAAACTGAAAATATCTGCTTCAGTTTCAGTTTTGATCCTTTCAAAATATCTATATGTACATATTCTTCAAGAGTCATTCATGACATTCAAAACAAGTATTTTATTAAATATATTATTTTAGGGCAAATACAATATACATATATATTATATAAAGATTGAATACTGCAAATAATTAACTAGGAAAATAGGAAATAAATTGTGTAGAGAAACAACTAAGAAAAGCTTCCTATAAGGATGGTTTGCCTGGTTCTTTGGTCTTTAGAATAGGTATAAATAAACTAGCGGTTCAGTCAGCCAAAACACAGAATACCTAATGGCGCCTTTGACTCGAGTCCTACTCATGCCCCACGATACAAAAAAGTAAGGGGATAGTTATAAAAAAAAATGCAAATCTTGCGGACGTTTACCGAAAACAGTCGCTTGTCGCGACCCGGTAACCTTATTCTTTTTTTAAGCGAGACCAAGTCAGCCCTTAGTACCGCGAACTACAATAGTGACGTACGACTTAAAGAACTATAGAGTATCGATTAATTTCTGCGATTTTACTTAATAATCCTAAAAAACGGCGCGGCGCGGCGTACGTAGTATGTCACTGAAACTATGAGATGATACGCTTGTAATAAATAATTTAATGCTCGACTTTATTCTGCTTTTGTTATACTAGTAAATTAAACAAAATCTTTATAATAACTCGTGAGTTGTTGTCTGGAATTGATATAATTTACAAGCATTAGATCGAATGCGACCAACGAAGCGCACAACAGTTCTAAAGATTTTTTCTTTTATCTTTACTCTTTAGCGCATTGAACGGTTTAAAATCTCGAATGTCAAGCAAGATAACCTAGATTTTTTCTTTCAATTCAGACAATAGTGTACTATATAATATAACTGAGAATGTAATAATATTAAAAGCTTGGATTTTTCTATCTTGGATTCAGTATCTTATACAAAGGTAAACAAACAGTAAACTATTAACATTTATGTCTTGAAATCGAACCCAAATATGCTAAGACATATCAATTGAGCTTTTATGTAAGTACTTAAGTTATTTTATTACAACTAATACATTATTCAAAACGTGCCCAATAAAACGACGGCTTACTTACACCGAGCGTTAAATAATGGTCTTTGAGCAATTTAAATTATCTCAGCCGAGATTAAGTTTATCTTCAAAGGATTATTGCTTGTAATGTGGTTCTGCATACTAATCATATTGTTAGTGACGATGGACTCCGAAGCGAGATGGTCTAACGGTTTAACGTTATTATAGCTTACTCCATTAAAGAATGAGTGTATAATTTCAAGTAGGTTCTATGACGTTTAACTAGCTGATCTTATCTGCCACTTGACCAATAGTGTTGGGACCATCGATAAGCGACATGTTTGTAAGTTTCCCAAAGATGGTGAAAATAAAGAAATTTCTATCTATAGATGTTGTATATTGTATATATAATGAAATGCCCAGCTGAACAACAACTCCATTGCCTAATTTGAATTATTTATTAATAGAAATAGGCTACTGACGTCATTCTTTAAAGTCAATGAGCCAATATTACGATTCATCAACAACTACGTAGATGAAATTCGAAATAAAATCTGAAACGTGTAGATTTTAAGAATACTCAAAAATTGTGTGATTGAATTAGCTTTGCGATACTATTTAATTTAACGTATAGTTTAACAAAAAATGGGAATAAAGGGTTTATACATCGTAGATAAAAATTTAAGTAAATTTACGAATGCCAAAATATTAAATGGCGCAATTCTGAGTTTTTGATTCTTAGAAATTTATATTGCTGTTTTTAATGAGTATTATCGTAAGTGGAAAGCAATATTTATTTTCGTTTCATCATTAAACTAGTCAAAAAAATCCAAATATCGACACAAGCGAGCCATCACTACCCCATTCACCTGCATAATTTCAAGGGTGCTTCAAAGCTCTCGGCGCCGCTGCCCTGTCTTTCTTTTTGCGAGCGTGCTCACAAAGAACCTTTGCCCTAAACCTCGCATCTACTAAACGTGTTACGTTATCATGATATTCATGTAACTTTACAAGTAGCCATACACGTAAATCTATACTACTATAGATTATACAGCTGAAGAATTTGTTTGTTTGTTTGTTTGTTTGTTTGTTTGTTTGTTTGTTTGTTTGAACACGCTAATCTCTGGAACTACTGGTCCGAATTGAACAAATATTTTTGTTTTGGTTAGTCTATTTATCGAGAATGGCTATAGGCTAAATAACATCACACTATGACCAATAGGAGCGGAGTATGGATGAAAAGTTGCAAAGGAGAAAATTGTTCCTCAAAGAGAGTTTTCGTTGCGTACGCCGCGTAAACGGTTAAAGTTACGCAAAAATCATGTATGTGCGAAGGAGTTGTTCTTTAAGGTTAGCGACACCACAGAAAAAATAACTTAGTTATTCCCTGATCTATGAGCGATACCATATCTTTTAAGGTTAACTTTAGACGAAGCAGCGGGCAACTTTCAGGCGAGCGCTTTTGGCCGCGGTTCCGCCCGCGTGAAATTGGGGTTAGAGTTCTTTGGAACCATGAATTTATCCGGTAGAAAAAGGATAGGTATGTATGTGTTGACTATAGCCTGTGTTAGTTCGGGGTATGGATCTGAGCACTTTTAATTCCAGCTAAATAGTTAAATCATTGATTTTATTATTAAATTTTCATTTGGCTCGCTGGCTTATTCTCGTTAGGCCCATATTATAATTCCGGGTGTATGCTTCATTATATCCTAACACAAATTACGAACTTGTATCCTATTCATGATATTAAAAGCAATCCAATAGCAATTTTTATTGGAATCGCTAAAGATAAGCACCGAATCTCGGCAGCGTTTATTAGCTCTGCTCGGAGCCATACCGAAAATCGTAAAATTGTATTAAGTCCATAAAAAGGTCGTAACACTACCGTATTCCAATAAGTGCATTGATTTGGTACAGCCGGCCAAACTTTTTGGAATATTTTCTATTCGCGATCTGTAGGTAACAACAAAAACATCATTCTATCACCTTATTAGGTAACTAGCTGGAATTCCCCAGCTTCGAATTTATTAACGCAAGAGTAGAGCAAAGCCGTGGCATTGCGATAAGATTAATCTATTTAAAATTTCAATATAAAGTTAACAAAAAAAAAACATACCAGCTATAAAAACAAAAGTATTAAACGTATAATTATACGTATTAACCACATCACCAAAGATGTTAGTTGTCTTTGTACTTTCATCTTACTAAGTTGTTTTATCTGCAAAGAAAAGCAAAGGCATCACAGATATGTACTGCATAACATAATGAAGTCATGAAATCCCTGCATACGCTTGTACAGCATAAATAAAGCAACCAAAATACCTACTTCCTTTTCTCTCTACCAAGTAACGGGATATTATGCATGCAAAAAAATTAACGCGAAGACTGTGTGCGTTACGCCCAAGGGCCCTCCTGGCTCTCAACAGTTCCTTACCTCTCCTTGCGAGAGTTTAGTGTAAAAAGAACAAATATGAGGACGTATATCCAGTGACAAAGGGCGTACGTGTAACTGTGAAGTAAAGAGGTATAACGTGAAACGATGTTACATTTTTGCTCCGTGAAATTCTGTAGGCAACAGCTCAGTTTAAAGATCTCAAGAGTCAAGACGAATGAAAATGAATAGTATTAGTAGTATGTAGGAACCCGACTACTAGTCTCAATTAAATATGAAAGAAGAATGATCGCTTAATCTAGGGTATCAGAATTCAGAACCCTACTCTGTCTATCAAAAAGAGAATTTCGAAATTACATCCAGACATGAAAATTCTTATAGGTTAGTAATATTCTTAGTTTACTGTTCAATTATATACGTCATATAGCTGGTTTATTTGACAGTGGGCGTGAGCCTTTTAAAATGACCGAAAGTTAACCGTTAAAATACCCTGTTAAACTTTAAAACTCGTTTTAAGTTTAACTTAGTGACATTTTAAACTAGTACACTTTCTTTTACTACGTACCTACTTTATGAGACACTAGTATTAAAAATTTAAAATTTACTAAACGCAACAAAAATTAAAATGCAGTGTCGACAAATGCATATTAATTAGGTCTTGCTCGTTCCGTCATTCTTCTCCTATAAAAAAAACTAGCAGACGCCCGCAGCTACGCACGCGTGTTAAATTTATTATACATATACACATAAACCTTCCTTTTTAACCGACTTCAAAAAAAGGAGGAGGTTCTCAATTCGTCGGAATCTTTTTTTTTTTTTTTCTATGTATGTTCACCGATTACTCGAAGACGCGTGGACCGATTTGAAAAATTCTTTTTTTGTTATAGAGGGTTTTGTTTCCAGGTGGTCCCATTTTAATCAGGTCAGGATCTGATGATGGGATCCTGGAGAAATCGAGGGAACTCTTCAAATTTTATATGGACACATGAAATTATTTGAGTATTATTAGAAAGAGTAATATTTTCCAAGTTGTCCTATGGTCATCAGGTCAGGATCTGATCATGGGATCATGGTGAAATCGAGGGAACTCTTCAAATTTTGATAGTATACTTAAAGCGAGTTGGGTATTTTTTATAGTTACTGGTGCATATGCTAGCAGATACTGATTTGATGACTAAAGTCATCAAGTCAGGGTCTGATGATGGGATCTTGGTGAAATCGAGGGAACTCTTCAAATTTTGCTAGCATACTTGAAGCGAGTTGGGTATTTTTTATAGTTACTGGTGCATTTGCTAGCAGATACTGATTTGATGACTAAAGTCATCAAGTCAGGGTCTGATGATGGGATCTTGGTGAATTTTAGGTATCTCTTCAGAGTTTATGAACACACTTCAAGCGATTTGCGTATTTTTACAACGCCTTGTGCATTTTATTGTTTTCCACTAAAAAGTATAAAATAAAAATGGGAAATGCTTTCCAAAAAACCAACTTCAAATGCCACTACAAAGAGTGAAATAATTTTTATTTAAATTTTAGGTACCTACACCAATTCGAAGTCGGGCAATTTTTCATACAATCCCTAATAGTCCTTCTTACTTACTTGATGTGCGAAGAAATGACGAAGTCATAGACAATCGCCCGACTTCGAATTGGTGTAGGTACTTAAAATTTAAATAAAAATTATTTCACTCTTTGTAGTGGCATTTGAAGTTGGTTTTTTGGAAAGCATTACCCATTTTTTAAATCATTATATCTATTAAAAGAAACCGCATCAAAATCCGTTGCCTAGTTTTAAAGATCTCAGAAAACATCAGGGACAGACAGCAGGAAGTGACTTTTTTATACTAAGAGTATGTATGTATGTATGTACTAAGAGTATAGTTGAACTACGTGTCGTGAACTCGTGGAGTCAAATAAAAGCATGTAAAAATAACTTTGTGTAAAACAAAATACGTACTTTACTACCTGTATCAAACAGCACGCAACGACACCGCGTCCTTGTCACCGTAACTAGACAAAAATAGGCAACATTATGGGAAATAACTATGGGACGACAATACGGCGCAGCCCATAAATCGTACCGTAAAGAATATACCCCATAAACATTTTATAACCCATTTGAAGCACGCACATGCCACCCATTTATTATCAAACCGAGTTAGGCATATAATGTTGGCAATTTTTGAGCACATGTGGCGGAGTTTGATAAGAATTTTGGCCCCAATACGTCTTAATCTTACGGAGATTGTGTTTTACGGATGGGGAATTTGACGGTATTTTTGATGCATTCGCGCTTTAGGGTGGATATTGATCCCGAGAGATACCTAATTACCTACCAGCTACCATTATGCATAAAGTTCATTGAAAATAAGCAACAAGTATAGTCAAGAGGGATTAGTACAATATGTTTTTTTACGAATTTCGAGCGCATCGCACAAACGAATCGAACTCCTCCATACATTTACATCCAGCACCATCTATGGACAGTAGATGGCGCTGTCAGTAGATGGCGCTGGTTGTGATTGTATTGAGGGATTCGATTCGTTTGTGCGATGCGAGTCGACTTGAAATTCGTACAAAAACCTGTACTAACCCCACTGTTCAGTGACCCCATCTGATATCTCTCAGAACGAAATTATTATTTTCAAATGAATCTCAACACGTACGTCCGAAACATATCTCACAAAGTCACAACTCGCAAGTCTCAGCAAACACGGCATCACGTAGAGATGAAAGGATTGTGAACGTTATAATGGGGCGGGCAAACTGCGCCTGAGGGCAGTGCGTTTTCAAAAGCAAGGTAAGTAGTTTTGTGTTGACATTTGAACTCGGGACGGGTTAAGTTACGAGAGACAGCGATCTGTGATAGGCGTGTGACGTGAAGTTGGGTCTTAATTTTATAATTTGTGTCGCTTTGCGATTGGTTCTTGGATGTATAGGCGATTAGTTGTACAAATACCAGCATCGCGTAGAGATGAAAGGATTGTGAACGTTATAATGGGGCGGGCAAACTGCGCCTGAGGGCAGTGCGTTTTCAAAAGCGAGGTAAGTAGTTTTGTGTTGACATTTGAACTCGGGACGGGTTAATTTACGAGAGACAGCGATCTGTGATAGGCGTGTGACGTGAAGTTGGTCCTAATTTTATTAATAATTTGTATCGCTTTGTGACTGGTTCTTGGTATAAGCCGATTAATTGTACAAGGGATTATGAACGTTATAATACGGTAGGCATTCTGCGCCTTCGGACAGTGCGTGGCTGAATTGGTAGTTGCGATTGCTGAGTGCGACAATATTACTACCTACGTTTAAAAAATTATAGTAATCATTTAAGTATTGAACTTTAATATAATCGCATAATTATGTACCTTCAATGATGGTGTATATCATTTTGCATGAAGGTATGGAGTATTAAGAGATTAAAGTTGAGTAATTGGCAAATAGAAATCTCAAGCGAAAGAATGACAAACTTTAATAAACCCTAAAATTAAGCAAGTAATCAGTGCAAGCAGTGATACTCGTAGCTCTGTGGTTCTGACCTCTGCCTCTCATAAGGAGGTCGCGGGTTCGAATCCTGGGCACGCACCTCTGACTTTTCCGAGTAATGTGCGTTTTTAGGAAACTAAATATCATTTGCTGAATGGTGAAGGAAAGCATGAGGAAACCTGCATGCCTGAGAGTTCACAAAAATGTTCTCGAAGCTGTGTGTTGGCCAGCGTGTTGGGCCAAACCCGTCTCAGCCTGAGAGGAGACCCGTGCCCAGCAAGTGGGACATAAAAAGGGGCTGAGATGCACGCCATGCCGGAGCAACATAAAAAGATTTTGATTCGACGTAGTATTCTTGTAAAAGCATCTTTACGAAATATTGGTACAAGTAAGCGAGCTGGCGGATTGACCTTTATAAATAGTACCTAACTTCAAATGTCATGACTTGAGCCACACCGCGTGACCCATATCAAGCGAGTTTTGTCACCGCTACAAATGTGCTTAAAGTTAAACCTGCTCACGGTCATCAAATGTTATTTCCCAACTAGGAGCTAGAATTATTATGAGTTTCACATAATCGCCTCTTTATATTATAACTATTTATAAATAGGTACGCTGCGCTCATTCTATTTAATACACCGCTCATTAAATTATAAAAACTTTTGATATTAAATGATTTAAATTACTAAAAACTCGTGATTTAAAAAGCTTTAATTTAAAATGTCGCCTAAAAGCTTATACATCGAAAAACCAAGAGCCTAACAAAACCTCAACCTTCATTTTAAAACTTATGTACCTACCTACTATACATATTTTTAAATCAATGGTTGATTATACATCATTTTGATGTAGTTACCAAACACTATGAGACACAATATTGATATACAGTGCGACAAGGCTATTTTGCACGTGGCCAAAATCGGAACTAAGGCCGCTATCTTGAGATACTGCTTGATAGTTCGCTCTGTCGGTATATCGCTATTATATTTTTGCTTAACTAACTAAAATGAAACTAAAATTTAAGTTAAATTGAGGAGATTTTATTTTCTGGCTGCCTTTGTTCTATATTGCCATTCAAGTGCCAAAAGAGCCTTGTCGGACTGTATGCTAGGCTAATCTGCCATCTTCATGCAGTTCTTTTTTTAAATAATTGATTAGTTAAAAAATGCTCTGTTTACATGCGCGTCGCGCAACCTGGCAGGCAAACTGACGTGCAGCTCGCGCGCTGCCACGGACAAGCATGCAGTCGACACGCTCGCGGGCATGCTAGTCAGTATAAGCATGAGGGATGACAGGAACGTATACACCGACAAGGCTCCCTTGGCACTTGAAGGAGGGCGCTGTTGCAAAACAAAGGCAGCCATAAAATAAATCTTCTCAAGTTTACTTCAATTTTAGTTTAAAGTAGTTAATGGTAAGCAAAAACAACATAACATACAATAGTGATATACTGACAGAGCGAACTATCAAACAGTATCACAAGATAGCGGCGTTAGTTCAGACTTTGGCCACGCGCCAAAATAGCCTTGTCGCACTGTAGATCTCGTGGGGGCTACTGCTTTAGATTTGATTAAATTTTATTGAAAAAAAATGTGGACAGAAAGACGAAAAGGTTCGGAAAGATCGACGTTCGTACGCCGTGAAGTTTATACTGTCGTTACCGCGCGTGCGTTATTAAGTACACAAGCTTCATCCTGCGAAATGCAGTGATCAACCGCTAGTAGTCCCGATCAGCAGCACAAACAAATAGCGCGTTTACATACTTGCTGCTCGATGTCGTTGAACGCAAGCGTGTAAACGTACCATTAGTTGTAGTCCGTGAGTACCTAACGTTATTCACATGCAAGTAAGCGCTCGGTTACCAACTCCTAACCGCTCCACTCCAGCATTACGCAAAGCTAACCCGTGTAATGGCCACAAAGATTAGTTTCCTCTCAATTTGCGCGATCCGCAACCAAAGTTTCGCGCTTCTGCCGCTCAATTGAGCCGCTAACCGGCGGTTAGGGGTGCAGTTAAACGCAGATAATGGCCGGGTTGGACCTGGCCCGCTGCAATTATGCTCTCGAGAGCATACGGCTAGTTGTGGGTTGGCTGACGCGCGAAACGACGCTACCTAGGACCTACCGACTACCTGCGGAACAATGCTCCATATCGTTTAAATACGAATACAATAAAGTATAGGAAGTCCAAGGAAAGGATGGGTGGATTCACTGGATAGTGTGAAAGATAATGGAGCTTAATACTATAGAAGGCACAAGAGTTTTGCCTACCAATCAAGATCATAAAATAGGCATGCAGAAAGCTTCTTTCTATTGACAAGGTACTCGTAGACCGTAGTCTAAACGTAAGATTTAAATCATAGATATATATAAACGTCGTCGCTGGCGATGATTTAAAGAGTATTTTCAATTGACATGTCACAGAAGAATTCAACCTCTAGCAATATTGGCACTCATAATTGAAAATCTTTTTTATTGAAGAGGTAACTATTTGTCGCTGAAAACAGTCATTTCAAACTCAAATTCCCTAAATACGTGACCTACTCGACCAAGTTTCTTACCCGACCCGTAAACTGAAGTCAGGATCTCGTGATAGGCTTCCCTGAAGATGGAATCCAAACCTGATAAGCAAGCTCAACTTTTAACCCTTTGCGATCAGAGTAAGAAGAAAAACACCACACAACATTACTACTTAACTAACCCCGTCAAACAACATTCGGTTTAATGAATAAACCCTAGCTTTGAACCCTCAGCCGCAGAACGATAATAACCCTATACCTATGCCCTAACAAGCGTCCGCGAAACAAAGAACCACCCCAAAGTCATTCCTACCCCATTAATGTTTAAAAACAAATGCACTGGAAGTACCTAACATGTATTTTTTAACTAGCAACCCTAGATGAAGCTGCATGTATAAACTCTATAGGTAGGTAGATATAATACTGCCATAGACTTTTCTGGTGTGGTAAAAAAGTGAGACTAAAGTCGAGGCGGTACTCTGGCAGAACCAATATAACAGAAATCATCTAGGACCGCGACATCCTCACCGAATCCAACGTTTTCAAGTTTGTGATATGCGATGACTTCCCTAGCGCAGTAGGCGCGCTGTCAGATTTAAACGGGTCTAAGCTTCGATTCCCAGCATGGGTGCGTTTGAGATTTGTGCGTTTGAAACAGTAGAATTTTCGCATTTAAAAAAAAAAGATTCCGACGTATTGAGAGCCTCCTCCTTATTTTGAAGTCGGTTAAATATATAACGCCGTAACGGGCACTACTACCAGTGTAAAGATTAATCTTTAAACTTCGCTACTACGACAAATAGACGCAAGGTTCAGGCCTGTTTAGTTCACCTAAAGTGCCGATATATTACGACGATGAAACTATGTGGTATTCACTATTTACTATGTGAACCTCCGTTTTCGAAGCAAACTACATTTACATGGTTCAAGAAAGTAAAAGTTTCTGGCCAAAGACTTTTTATGGTGTACTTAGTAACAATGTGTATTCATTTCTCTACCAAATTAGGTCGAGCCAGTCCGTGGTCAAAGTAAGACTTTCTTACCACAGGATAGTAAGGAGTCGGATGGTCACCACAATATGGCCATGGCAATGTGGACTTACATGTTTATAGGTAGTTCAATCCACGAAGACGGGCCTCACTCCTAACTTCACGAACACGAATCGCATTAAAAATGAGTGATTGTGAAGGAGTGGGGCGAGCCTTCGTGGATTGAACTACCTGTACTTAAACAATGATAATAATAAAATAAACACGGAAAGCCGTTCCCAAGAGTGGGCTACCATTGAGTTTAAGGTGAGGGTATAAAATCCTTGAATTACCCATGTGTACCAAAGGAGAATGGCGAAAGTTGGCCCAGCTCTAACAAAAATAACCCAGGGACCGTTAAGATTCTGGAATGATTTATTTTGGATTGCTATTTTTCATAGTTTTTTATTGTGTAAATACCATATTTTTAGAAGTAGGGAATATAATTTAAAATACAATTAAAGAACCGGTCGAATGGCAGTATTTTTTTAAATATGTCAATTAATTTACAAAAAGTCAACTTATCACCGACCCACTACTAGACGCGGGTCTTTCAGAATGAGAATGGATTTTTCTGGCTTTTTCAGATAATCTGCAGTAAAATTATTCACTTGGAAAGAATGAAATATATCTAAACCTAACCTCACTTTTAACAATAATGTGAATATCTTCTTTTGCCCTACTTTATTTGATTGACTTTGTATGACAGTTCTGTAAGTCAGGTTGAGTACTACAAGTATCAGAAGTTTCATAACTGAACGTGGATTGGAGTCGATTTTAGTCTGGGCCAGGAAATGTATGGGAGTTTGCCGGTCTCCTTTCACAAAGGATTGTGAGCTGTGAGCACACAGTTAATCAGGATCAATTAAGTCACTTAACTAAACAAAGATGTATGCCAGTTATTAGGACGAGTCTTTGGTTATGTGCTCAATTGACCTCCGTCGGACATATTTTAGGGGTCACTAGTCACTACTCAATATCAAATTGGCCTGCTCCTACTGTTTAGATACAAGAACAATTTAGAAACTCCGTTCTATTAATTGAAAACCGGCCAAGTGCGAGTCGGTCAGAATATGGGTTCCGTACTACACTCGCACTTACACAGTTTAGAGATATTCTATCTGTAAACCATGCATATTCAAATTCTTTTGGTTATACTTTTACTTATTGCCTTGTTACATCCATAACACATAATATAATAATATATTGTATACTCGGTGATAAAACGTCCTCTGTGATTGGCGACGTACAGCCAATGACCAAATACCCTACGCGAAAAGGACAGGAAAGATGTGACGTATGTTGAAGCCAAAATTTTCTCAAATATGCGTCGCGCGTCGTACATTTCCGTACCGCTGACAGCATGTACCGCTATCGGTCGCATACATTAGCGCCATTTTACAGTTTTGACAAATTAAAAATGATGCTTCAGGGCGGAGCCTAAAAATACATGCGTGACGTCACTAAGTGCTGATCCTTTACAAAGAAAGAAAACAAGTTTATTCAAGACCAAAATAAAAGACGGAATACAAAAAGAATACATGCTAAAAAACAAAAAAAAAAAAAACTATTTTTTAAATTATAATTCACTAATATTACTTTCCTATTATATGTTATTTTATATATTGTAATTTGTAGTATCAGTTTCCCTTTTTTTCCCTTTTAAATTTTTTATTTTTTTATTTTATTGTTTGCATGTTTTTAATTGTCAATGTTGTGTTCACTATTAAGATTTAAGATATGCATGTAAGTGAAAGTGTATTTAAAAAAAATATACGTTGTTAAAATGTTATACATGTATATTGTTTGTGTCCTAAGTAAATAAATAAATAAATAAATAAACTAGTAAAACGAAAAACAAAACAAAATTAAAATGGGATTGTGGTCCCAAAATGGCATCCACTCAGCGTTCACCAAGCATGTGGCCTGTGGGAAGGCCAGCATGGAAGGTGCTGGTCTTTCGTGGAGCCATAAAATGTATGTTTTTAAATGTTTAATCAATGCGTATTAGGTCCCCTGATTATATTTTCGTTTCTATCTAGAGCGATGTGGAAGAAACAAAGACTATAGACCCGGCGGACCGCACGAAAAAATGTCGCCAGTTTATGGGAGCAAACCCCCTCCGGCGTCAGTAGTAAGCTGTAAGCCTACGCAGTATTTCGCAGGAGTTTCGACACATGGCTCTACATTTTCTTGTATAAAGAAGGTTTACGTAAAATGTTCGGATGGGCTCATCTTGATGTTATTATCATAGGGAAGAAACTATTTATTATCAGGCAATATAATAGGGCGTGAGAACTTAGATATACCTAGGTAGGTACATAACTGATGATATACACAATCATGTACTCACTGAGTAAATAATAAATTACCGAGGTGATTCGGTTAATTACAGGTTAAGTATATATAATTTATACTCAATGAGTAAAAATGGACCGTCCGTCCCTCTGTCTGTCTTACTCGATTATTTCAGTAAGGCAACAAGCCAGAAGGCAACTTATATGACCTAACGGTACAAAAAACTTCAAAAACTTTTTCTCTACTGTACGTTTAAACCGGTGCATCTTATAATCACATCACAAATCTTAAATAAATAAATAAATAAATGTCATTTATTCATAAGAATGTAGGTAACATTAGGTGGTCACAATAACAATCAATATCCTTGTACATTCTGCCTTATGGCGTATGAATATAAGTTGTTGGTACTTAAATTAAAAATAATATAAAAAATTCCGACTAAGAACTTATTTCCAAGAAATAATCGTAGATATTATGAATAAATACATAAAATAATATTCTAGGCAGAGCAATTTTAAAAGAAAACAAGGCTTAATAACGAAATCAGATTTTCCACTTAATACTTATTAATTTTCAATTCTTTACCCGTGGCTCATCCAACTATAATTGAGTTAAGCCTTTAATCTACCTTTTAAAATTACCATAGCATAGCTGTAGGCTGAAGGTTTTTCTCGGATCCATTAGAATGAAAAAAAAAATGATAAAATGGCGCGAACTCGATATAATGCATTTAAAAATTCTAATTTCGTATATACTACACGAAATCCGATACGGTAATGCGTTTCTCTTAGGCTTCTGCTTTATAAGATACGACGACGATACGACTTGAGACCAAGCAACAAGTGTTTTTTACACGGCTGCCCATAAAACGGAGTGGTTCATGTATATATGTATGTATGTGATGTTTCTTTATTCCACCATAACTACTGAACGGCTGAACAGATTTCGACATACAGGGTATCGTTAGAATCCTTAGATTCTTCCGAGTAACATAGCCTTTATTTTTTTCGAAAAAAAACATAATGGCGGATGTGAGGCGCCATTTTCAAAAGTGGAAAAAAAATTTTTTTTTCAACTTTTGAGGAACACCTATCTAAGAGGTCCCCCGACTGCAATATGAATTTATCTGTTCAACTAGAATAACTTGTTTCTTACTTTTTAGTTCATTTTATAACAGGGCAGTCGTGGTTTTTTTTAATTACTTATTTTTATTTAGGATCCTGATCAAAAACCATGCCTGTCATGTTAGGGTTAACCTAACCCTCAGAAGAAAATAGCGCCTTCGCCCACAATATTGTATTTCTAAAATATCGCATAGACTCTAGAGCATGCCACGGAAAGAGTATTCGAACCATATAAGTATTATTATGAAAATTATACACATTTGAAAATAATTACCCTATTTAAATAACGACACTTTTGAGTGTGAATAGAAAACTGCACGTGACTATTTTATTTTAATTATTGCCTTATTTATAACAAAATCAAGAGACGTGAGTGTCGTAAAATTAATCTCGGTAGAAAAAAAATACCAAACTACTATAATGGAATAACACCTAAAAACTCTATTTTATATTTTCATGTGTGATTTCACCGATCTTTTGATAAATGGCGCTGACTTTTGCTAACGAGTTCGTTGTAACTTGTATCAATTAAATAGATGCCCATTCTATTGAAAGTGTAAAAATTTTGAGTAAGAAAAGCTTGATTTCTTCTATATTTTCCTCACGCAAAAAATCCACTTTTTTTTCGCCTATGCCCCTGTGCAATACCGTACAAAAATAAATTAAGTTTCTGAAAATCGGTCACTATTGTAACCATAAAACCTCACACTGGCACAAAACTTAGGTAATAATAATATAACTACTGCCGGAGTCGACAGTTCCAATTTTAAAGTCTATCGTGTCGTATGATTTTATCATAGAGTGTAAAAACCATTGCAATACGCAGCATGCTTCTAATGGAACAGGTGGGAGTCGAAGATTTTCTTTTTTCTCCGAATTTCAAAATGGTGTTGGAATTTCCCGAAAGCATATTATTTCCAGACTAACGGACGCCCCCCTATTTTCCCCTTTCATGTTTTTTTTCTATTAAATTCTAGTCCTACTACCTACAGCCAATAATGTCACATTTACAAAGACATTGTAAGTCCAAAATGTTTCACATTGACTTAGTAAGTCCAAAATGGATCGAGCTACAGGATGCTCTATTTATTTACTTATTTTCCCCTTTCATGTTTTTTTTCTATTAAATTCTAGTCCTACTACCTACAGCCAATAATGTCACATTTACAAAGACATTGTAAGTCCAAAATGTTTCACATTGACTTAGTAAGTCCAAAATGGATCGAGCTACAGGGGGCTCTATTTATTTACTCGTCATTCCTCACATCACGCGGAGCGACAAGCGTATGATATGTGCTTCAAGTTGACACTTTTATGAAGAGCAATTTTGGTGAGAAAATAAATAGCGTAGGCACTTTTTTTATATTATGACAGTTGACAATTCAGAGTGGGTAGGTATGTCACCTACTGCAAGAAAACCTGTTCATGCTTAACCCATACATTTCAGGAGAAAGGAGATGCTACGTATTTTTAGGGTTCCGTACCCAAAGGGTGAAAGACGGGAACCTATTACAGAAACGTCACCGTCCATCTGTCCGTCTGTCTGTCCATTTTACGTTGCCACTATACCAACAAATTACAAAAAAAAATGAATAAAATAAACATTGAAGGGATTAAAATATAAACATAAGTGTTTTTTTTTTCTCGTTTTTGGGCGATGATCCAGAACACCTTATTAATATATATATAGCTACTCGTGCTGATTGGCCACTGACTCATTGATCACCTCTCCTGAACAATTTTGTATGGAAAATTTTTTTTTCAACAACCATTTCGTATACAAGGGAAAAATTCATTCGGAGGAAAAATACGGAGAGAGCTGATGATTGAGGATTTCGAAGACGGGTGAAGAGCACGGCCAGAGTATCTAAGATAGGTGGGGGGTGCTCGACCAAATGTCACTCGAAACGTCATCCAATTGGCAGTTAGCTGAAAAAAAGTTCAAAATGGCGGATTCAAGATGGCCGCCATACAAACTTCATCGGCGTCCATCTCGAAGAGTATAAAAGATGGAAGAGTGGTTTCTTGACAAGAGTTGATGAGAACCCGAAGGTCTATTCGATGGATAGAAAAAAAAATCAAAATGGCAGAATTTATTTATCCATAGAAAATGTATGGGGAATATTGAAGAGACCACGAGTTGTAAAACATGAAGTGCTTTGATGCCGTTTTTTGGAAGACTACCAGAGAAAAATATGGAATGAGGTGATGATTGAGGATTTTAAAGACAGTCAAGGAGCATGGGCAAGGTATTATAGTTAGGTGGGGACTACTGAAACAAAAAATACTCGGAACTTCACGCAATTGACAGTGAGCTGAAAAAAAAACCAAAATGGCAGATTCAAGATGGCCGCCATACAAATTTCGTGTTGTTCTGCCTCGGAAAGTATAAAAGATAAGAGAGTGGTTTATTTGCAAGAGGTAATCAGGATCTCAAGTACTACGGGATGCATGAAAAATAATTCACTGTGGCGGAATTTATCTTTCCATGGAAAATGTACATACTATGAAGAGACAATGATCTAGGATTTGGATGATGATTGAGGAGCACTGTCATGGTTTTAAAGATAGTTAAGGGCTGTTCGAAAAAAAATACGCTGAACCTCATCCGATGAGGTTCAGCGTATTTTTTTGTTCGAACTGCCCTTAACTATCTTTAAAACCATGACAGTGCTCTTTGGTAATTTTTTCAGCTCACTGCCAATCGGATTCCAATGGGCGATGGAGATGACGGCGATACCTTTATGGGTGGGAGGACTGCACGCGGGCCACATGTGGCCCGCGCACACACGCGCCCTACTAGTATTAGTCTATAAGTCTTGTTTAGTAGTATAGCAGCAGCTTAGGTTAGGTATAATTGAGCCTTCTGGCTTCTGCATCATCATCTCGCTACGTTATATATGTATAGATAATGGTAAGGGGCCCTATGTGCGCGAGTCCGACTCGCACTTGGCCGATTATTTAAGACCTCCCTGGCATAGTAGTCAGAGGGATTTCAGCGAATGGTCATGGGTTTGACTCCCGGCGCAGTTTGAGATTTTATCATTTCTACATAGTACATATTATACCTAGGCTCATATCTCGTCTGGTGGAAGACTACGGCCGCCAAAGTCCGCCAGGTCTCGACGTGTCTCGGCTGGTCACCAGCAGGCTGATAAGTCATGACATCTGGTTGGAGGTCATTAGCCCTGCGTAGTACAGTGATAACCTGTGGTTAAGGATCTATTCATGGTGTTCAGCTTTTCAGCACTCCGGTTGGAAATCATTAGCCCTGCGTAGTACAGTGATAACCTGTGGTTAAGGATCTATTCATGGTGTTCAGCTTTTCAGCACTCCGGAGGCAATCAATTATATTGACAGGTGCAAGAATGCATGCCTGAGACTTCTCATAATGTACACAAGTTTGTGATACCAAATGTCTTCTTATGGCCAAAATAAAAATAATCTATCCCTAACATCCTCTATCTTTCTAACTCTATCTAACGTTCTATCCAGATGTGCCCTATCCAAGATCCTTATTATAAGCTCTACAAAAGTTATTTAAAGTTCTAGGACAATTAATCTGGATATTAATTTCTGCCGTTAGCCAGTTTGGGACTGGTTAAAAATTTTCTTACAACTTAACAATTGTGTTCATGCAATAACGAAAAGTGTTCATGATAAGATTCGCCTTTTGACATAAGAGATGTACACAAGGAATAAATAAATTAAAGAAAAAGAGAAATACTGACTTATTTAAGTAGTATGCAAACAACATGCCAAAAGGGACGTCTTGTTGTGAATGTGATACAGTTATCTAATTGCATCTAGTATGCACTCAGCTTGAAGCACTCAAACTGGTTAAATTTTCCAGCCTTTGCAAGAATGTAGGTGACGTAGGTAACTCAGTGTGTCATAGAACCTGTTATGAGAACCTGGTTTTAGATTTTCAATATGTTAAGACTTAGTATGAATAAATGATTAGCTATTATTGGTCATTTTTTTTCTATTGTTTTCTTTTATTAGCATGAAAGTTAAGATTGGTTTTTAGAGTATGTTCAGAAAGGTTAACATCCAAAAATTCATAGTCTCTAAACATTGGCATGGTAAATCAGGTCATTACACACATTACATAAACCTATGGATCACATTATTAAAAAATCAGTTTGGTTGCATCAGGGAATGGTTTGTTGCTATTTTGTTTGTTTTATTTAACTAATTGACAAACTAAAGATGCAAAGATTTTTATGAAAAACAAATAAAATTGGTCTGATTATGTTATGAGAAGAAGGCAGAATAGATGGAAATAGCTGTAGGCAGCCAAAAAATAAACTACGATAACTATTGGGAAGGGACAAAGACCATTCTTCGTACCAGGAGACGAGGAGTTTCCCAGTTGCGGCACAGAAGCTCAACATTTACAAGGCTTCTGCCTGAAAATAGGTTGATTTAAATATACTTTCAACCACTATTATTATTTTGATCCACAATAATATGCCTTACTTAATCCAAAGATTTAAATCGCTAGATGGACCCTAAGCCTACATTGCGCACATCAAAAACGTCCACAAACATGTCGAGTGAGTGCTCTCAACGTGGACGTTTTTGGAGGTTTAGGGCTCATCTAACGATTTAAATCTTTGCCTTAATCTGTATACTGCCATGCAGACTTGACATTTATTAAATGCGGATTGGTTTATTGTAGTTATTTTTTTTATTTACGCTGTATTAAAAAAGTGGCTGTGACATACGGACGGACAGGCAGAAGGACATGAAGAATCCATAAGGGTTCTGTTTGGCTACGGAAATCATTAGAGACCATCAATTAAAAACTTAATAGCAAATAAATCAACTCTATCATGAGCTTTATATCATGAATACCTGTGATGGCTTATCTCTAGCTTATCTATGGCAATTTATTATAATCTGTATTGTTAGAGGTCTTTTTATGTCAAATGTCAAACAATAGATTTTGAGCGCTGATAAAAATGTATTCACGCGATCGCTTTCGTGCTTTTGTAAAAAATGATGGCATTTTTTTGTAACTGCAATTGACATAATTTTAGTAATATGGTCGGACGGTTTTAATTATTCATCATACGTGATAGTACTGAAACTTTTTGTATTGTGTTCGTACTATAAAAAAAGTGGACTATCAAAATAATTATTTGCCTCAGTTTTAAATGAGTTTCGGTATGGTTTCGCGTAGTAGTTTCGCGGAAGAAAAGACGATAAATAAAGTAAAAAAAGTGTTTGTTTACTCACCTTATCAGGTTCGTTGAGAAAAAAACCTTGATGTTATAGTATCACCAGCACTTAGATAACATTATACAAATCGCACTTCGGTTTGCAAACAGATGAAATCTGTACAGAATTCGGTCGCAATATCGTGCCGGTAGAGTATTGAACCGAACCTTTATGAAACCATGGGCAAAATATGCATTTTTTATTATCCCTATCGATTTCGTGCTCGCTACCGCCGACGGTCGAAAAGTCAGCGTAGCGCGAGGCGAGAGAAACAGGTTCTATTTTACAAACAATATCACCACAAGCACCTTAGTAATTTCATTAATAACATCTGAAAATCGATCCCACAACAGGGTTCACGGCGATTCAAACAGAAAGACTGCCGCAGCGTGTTAAATTCATTATTTTACTACCTAACGGCTTCCTACGACCCGGAGAGTACAGTTCTTTGTTTAGTGCACATTTATGCAACTACAGTGTAAGGAAAGGTCTTGATTTTCGATTGTTTCCACAAAATAATCGTATCATTTTCTTTATACAATGGTTGCAAACAATAAGCCCAGCGGAAAACACGCACGACCGACACCAGGCAAGCTCTTGATGACACTAAAATTTGTATAGATGTCGCGCCACTCGCGAGTCGCGGCCATTATGGAAAATGGCGACAGACAGGAGCCGTCAAAAACAACCAAAGCAACTTTGAGCTTTATCACAACTGTTTAGAAGCTAATTTAAATTATACACTTTTGTTATTTAAAAACTATTCGATCGTATAAAGCGGCTAATTTAAAGTGCATCAAGTGTCGGTATCTATTATTCTACTAGATGCGCTATTTATCTGTTCGTGTTAAAATGATGTTTTGTCCCTTTTTCTTCAATGTGATTTGTGAAGTAGGTAGGTATTGTTCGAGTACCTACTTACTACTCACACAGATTTTATTCGAATTTCTTGTTTTAAATTTTGATGCTGATAAACCGATACAAAAATAAAGTATTGTACCTACGAGTTCGTAGATATACTTACTTAACTTACGATAAAAGAAGCATTGTGTAAACCTTAACGCCCTACGGTCTCCACTCAACAGTGTGTGAAGAACTGAAGACGAATCAGCCAAGTGTCTCTTGGCTAGCTTGGTGGTTATGGCAATGGTATGGCCAAAAGCATAACCTTCTCAGTTCTCACTCTGATAGGTACTTAATTACTTAATATCACAGATTTTACTTAATATGATCATAGGTACTGTTGCAGTCGATAGTAGTGGAGAAAAAGGATTTGATACCACATATCTACACAGTTTTAAAATATTCTATCCTACCTTTTAACACTGTGCCACATATCACTAGACACTTGGTAAATGACAATTTACTTCGTAGGAGGGTGTAAGTAGATAGTTTGTTAGGTACCGACCCAAGTTCTCCTAAGCATGAGAAGGATCTTCCATGTTAGGTACAAGTTTAAGGTGTCTGTGTATATTCTGTCTTTACTTCTGTGGCTTCACATTTTACCAGATGTATGAGATTTTGCTTTAGTTTTCTGCACAAAGGATCAGCCTGGCTGTTCGAGCGTCGTTAGTAATGTTTGCTGGCAACGTTCTACACAAACAGGACTATACCATCATCACATTGGTTGTATTCATTCAATTGGACGTTCGACACCTAGTCTATTTTTCAAGCTTGCTAGAACTTTAGAAGTTATGAATGTAAGATTTTATAAGTCACTAGCAAAACCCGGCGAACTCCGTTTCGCCACCAGATGGCTTCGTTTTATGTAACATTGGCGCTGTATGTGAAAAAAGATTTTCCCGCTTTTCTGTTGAAATTTTTCCTGAATTTTCTTTGCTATAAACCTCACGGAGCCCGAGACCTTTCCAACGAATGCAAAACCGTGGAAATCGGTTCGTGCGTTTTGGAGTTATGGCGTCAGGAAGAAAACCCGACTTATTTTTATTTTATATATAGGTAGTACATGAAATCCAGCCACCATTTCCATAGAATTATATCAGTGTCTCTATCTAGCGGCAATAAATATAGTTAGAATTATTATAGCGCCATCTATAACGTATACTTAAATATACATTATAGATGGCGCTGGTATACTGAAAGTACTGAAATAAACTGCCAACTACAAAAAAGAACCTCAGGCATTTTGAAGTTATTATGGTACGAACGACTAGATGGCATCAGCGTAGGTTGGAAATAAAAATTAAGTTTATCACGAAACCAAACATAATATTTATTTCTCTGCGTTCGTGATTGGTTATGAATTATGATTTCTGCCTAGGTATTACTTTGTTCAAATTTTTGCGCATCGTTTGATAAAAGTACTATACCTACAAGCATTGGCCACAACTAGGGATTGGTGACTCATGTATGTGTGCCTCGGCTGCACCTCGGCCACATTTACACTTTCATCTATCAATACCATATATATATATGTTACGGCTAAAACCCGAAGCGCGGCTGCATATAGTTTCAGCCGGTTAGAACTAGTTGTAGCCACTAACTCTTGGTTAAACCTAGTACGAGTCGACTGTTTTCGGGTAAAACTAGGTCTAGCCTTCATCATGCCGGCTACAACTAGGTCCAGCCAATCCCTGTTGGATAAAACTAGGTCTAGCCGATATCATCCCGGCTAGAACTAGGTCCAGACAATCCCTGTTGGATAAAACTAGATGCAAACAACTTCAAACAAGTAACAGGCGCCTGGCTTACGCGAGTCGCGCGCCCCTGCCGCCCTTCACCCGTACACACGCGTTTGCCCTTGCGCTTTGAGAGAATGAACCGGCTAAAACTAGGTGCAGCCGCGCTTCGGGTTTTAGCCGTAACATATATAATATATAATTGATCAATGCATTTTTGCTAGCCGTTACAGTTTCATATTACATTACTGTAATGTACTATGAAACCCATATGAAAATAAAAATGGTTTTTTGTTTTTCAATGTTTATGAAGGCAAGTCGTACAAGCCAGGCTCACTATAAACATAATTATATTTCGTGTTGGTCGTATTCGAATAACCTGCCGCCCCGTTGTCGTAAAAATGGACTTCCGTATTCTTATTTCTGTTGTCAATATTATGGTACATTGTTCCTGTATTCTTGGCAGTCAAATTGTTGTACATTGCCCCAGTAAGATTGTCTGTATTGTCGTGATTTGACAATACATCGCGGTTGGAATACTTTCCATGATTTCTTGCTTTAATTTTAGGAGGTTTTCTAACACATTTCGGTAATGGTTGAGTGTACATGGACTGATACGGATCGCAATATACTTCAGAGGCGTTGTCCGAGCCGAGATCAGTGTAAATCTCTTGAAGTTTAGGTTGCGACTGTGGTGTGCTGTGACCATTTGGTCTGTGACCAGTAGGAATATGACTAGTAGTCACGTGATCAGTGGGAACGTTGCCAGTAGGAATGTCATTCAAGTCGTCTCTTGATCCTTTTGGGTCTAACCTCTTCTTATCCTTAAACAAAAAAGTGTAGTTATCTAAGTATAATAATAATATTTTTATAATCATGATGAAACCAACAACTAAGTAGGTACCCACTTTAGTATAACTTCACTTAAGGAGCAAACCACAGGTATGCCCGCGAAATTCAAATTTTTTGTGGTTTTTCGCGATTTTTAAGCTAATAAGACGTAATAGGCTTATGGCAGTCAAATTGCGATAATCCCAAGATCATCTTCACGTATTTACTTATATAAAAATCTCTGCTTGAAAGTGTCGAGTTAAAGAAATTAAACCGAGATTTGCGAGTTGCTCACTAAAAAATCTTTACTAGGACTAATTATCTAGGATAGACATTTTCATGCAAAAATTTTGATATAAACATGTAAAGAAGTATCCCAGCAAAAACATTTTCATGTAAAATGTTGCCAAGACGAGAACATGTGGCTCACACTATCAAAAAGTTATCAGATCTCATGTAGAGCAAGACTTCTAACTCTACACGCCCTAACTCTATAAATCCTAACTTTATAAACTCTACACTTTAGTCAAAATATATTATGTCTTGGCTGTTTCGGTACCGTCACATGGGCGTAAAGTGAAGAATTTATTCACTGTTCAGTACTTTTCTAATAGAGTTTTGCAAGTGGCATAATGGACCATGCAAAATTCAAGAAATTTCACATTAAAATTAAATGATATCACCATTGTTATGGGAAAAAACTTCCATTTATTTAAAATATCCTCTAAAGCAAAGGAACACACTTTTGCAAAGTGTGATGAAGTATTTGAAACCAATGCAGTTAGTAAAACCTAAGTGCAGTTTCTGAGAAGACTCAATACCTATCTAATAAATAATCGTTACTACAGAAACTGGGTATTGTATATCAGAAAAGTACAAAGTCAGTGAATAATATTTTTACTTTACACCCATGTGACAGTAACGAAACAGCCAAGACATAATATATTTTGACTAAAGTGTAGAGTTTATAAAGTTAGGATTTATAGAGTTAGGGCGTGTAGAGTTAGAAGTCTTGCTCTACATGAGATCTGATAACTTTTTGATAGTGTGAGCCACATGTTCTCGTCTTGGCAACATTTTACATGAAAATGTTTTTGCTGGGATTTCACTTCTTTTTGTAAGTTGTTTACGACTATATTTTTTATTTGGTTAATTTCCTTTTCTTTGGTGTATTGTATCCCTCCCCTCTATCATTTAAATGAGGGAACCCTCCTTGGTTCACCTAGTTTATTTTTTTCCTTATTTGTAGAATATGTATTATATTTCTTGCGCATCAAAGGTGCCTTTTTTATAGCCCACACTACCTATCTTCTCGTTTATCTTTTTAAGTTTGGTCTGGGGTGCTGTTGAAGTTCAACTATTGATAAAGGGCACTGGGCTTTGGGCAATGAACACTCGGCGCTCGCCTCTGCTGACGTGACATGCGTTGAATTCTTGCAGTGTGCGTTATTTTGACGATGTTAAAATTTAGATTTGACGCTTGGAACTCTCAACGGCTCACTCTAGGCACTGGGCAATCAAAAGTAGGGCTGGGCTTTATGGACGGGGCATGTATTTATGTAATTTGGGCTTGTCGCATGCGTTTGGAAATTATGCACTTGAGTGCTATAGCGCTGTTAAAATCCATATGTTTACTAGCTTTACTAGCAGATATCTAACATGAAATTAAGTTTTTATTATACCTATATACTTATGGGAAACCCCATACGAACTTCCAACCCCCTAATTTTATGGATGTGGGGTGATTAACTAAAAATCCTGAAACACGTATTTAATTGTTTATTACAAAGAGTCCCTATATCAATTTTGAGACCTCTAGCATCAATATTTGCGGTAATTTCATACAAACTTCCATCCCCTATTTTAAGGGGTTGGGGGGTTAAATTTCCAACTTTTGGATTTTTTTTGTTGGTTGTCTGCTAATACTAGCTTATATACCAAATTTCAGAAATTAAGTTTTTATTATACCTATATACTTATGGGAAACCCCATACGAACTTCCAACCCCCTAATTTTATGGATGTGGGGCGATTAACTAAAAATCCTGAAACACGTATTTAATTGTTTATTACAAAGAGTCCCTATATCAATTTTGAGACCTCTAGCATCAATATTTGCGGTAATTTCATACAAACTTCCATCCCCTATTTTAAGGGGTTGGGGGGTTAAATTTCCAACTTTTGGAATTTTTTTGTTGGTTGTGTGCTAATACTAGCTTATATACCAAATTTCAGCTTTCTAGGTCTTCAGGAAGTACCTAGGAATTTTGATGATCATCAGTGAGTCAGTCAGTCAGTCAGTCAGTGACGAAATTTGGGTTTTTTAGACGTCAATAAAATCTAAAGTATAAGACCTATAAAATTGAAACTTTATAGGTTTAATAAGTTCACTGGCGACATCATTTTCCGAGAATTTTGATTATCTGAAATAATTCAGGCCTAAGTTATAAGGGTTTAAAAATACGGCGAAACACTTCGAGAAAAGATAGGTAGTGCCCTCGCGCTTCGCTTGGCTCGTCTTGGCGGGGACACTACCGTGTCCCCAGAACTGTTATTCTCGCAAAATGACTGCCATAAGCCTATTACGCATAAGCATGTGTAATTAGCGTACAAATTGCAAAAAACCACGAAAATTTTGAATTTCGCGGGCAGACATGTTGAGTTCATCAGTTGATTATGGTAGTCAAAATTTTTACTTATCAATATGTCCCCAAATACTTGGCAATTGATTGTCATGGTCAAAAATGCATACATAGCATAATTTAAAGGCTAAAACGGTATGCAAGTAACCGCACTTTACCGTAAACAGTTCAAAATATTTTTATGTACTATTACATTATGAATATTCACTGGCCGAGTACTTCAAGCATACTTATTCTACTTATGTGCACTTTTGAATGACTATACCTAATGCAACAACTTACCTCTTTTTGCAGTTTCCTCGAATTAAATACTAAACAAGTGATGATTACTGCCACTATCAGAATAAGTATGGTCACAGATGCGGCAGCCAGTAGAATCCAGTGGGCCTCCAAAAATGTATGTTTTGCTTGTGCAGAGATTTTGTTCGAAAGTGCACCTTAAATAAAGACATAATATTACTGCGCGCATTTTCGTGTCAACTCAAAGACTTAGAAGTCTTTGTGTCAACTGTTATTAGGGCGCCTTCAAATTGAAATGCCGCGAAGTGAAGCGCGGCTGCAGTGTTAAGGTACGCCCGCACTGGGCGTAACTGCACTGCAGCGGAGCGACGCGATATTATTTATGAAATTCGGTATGTCGCACTAGAACTGCAGCGGCGCGACAGTTTTGTTCGCAGTTGGTCGGAATTCTTTAAACGTGATGGATGAAATTGACGACAAATTGCACGTCCGGCACGTTACAACTTGCATGAAATATGGGGTGAGCTTCGCAGTCGTGCTGCTAACTATAGCGCACCTAGCGGCAACTGAACTGCGCGTCGCGACATCGTGCGTCAGTTTTGCTTAGTTGCCCAACTTTGTAGCGCTGTGTCGCGCAGCGCGGTTCCGCTGCCGCGGAGTGCGATATGTCTAATACGTTTACTTAGAAACAATATTTTGCTGTGCAGTGTCGCGTCGCTCCGCTGCAGTGCAGTTACGCCCAGTGCGGGCGTACCTTTACAGACGCGTTTCCTCCGCGCTGCTGTCACTAGTTTTGAGAATTTTAGTGTTGTACATACCTAGGTAATTTCGCGATGGACTCTGACGAAAAAACACTGCTCGATTTGTACAAAAAATACATGCGCGCAGCACTAGTCGATCGATGAACTGATGCGTATCGGTAGCGCGTCTGCAGCGCTACCGATACGCATCAGTTGTTGAGGCGTTGTTTATTTACATAGATTTACAAAGAAGCGCGGCTGCAGCGCTGCAGCCGGGCGTTGTTTATTTACATAGATTTACAAAGTAGCGCGGCTGCAGCGCTGCAGCCGGGCGTTGTTTATTTACATAGATTTACAAAGTAGCGCGGCTGCAGCGCTGCAGCCGGGCGTTGTGTATTTACATAGATTTACAAAGCAGCGCGGCTGCAGCGCTGCAGCTGGGAGTTGTTTATTTACATAGATTTACAAAGTAGCGCGGCTGCAGCGCTGCAGACTCGCTTCCGCCGCGCTTCACTTTGTGGCTAATTTGAAGGCGCACCTTGTAGCAGAATCATTAAATATACAGGTTCATATTAAAAAAATACCAAATCTTGAATTGAAACAGGCGTTATTGTGCGGAAATCCATATGATTAGTAGGACTGATTAACTTGTTTTGCTATAATACGCTACTTGAAAAGATTCTGTGTGGTGTAATATGCAGGAACACCGCCCATATTATGAAACACCACACACAATTTTCCAATACTTTCTTTGACGCACGTTTCGTCCCGACACCAGGACATCCTCCGGAGATGTTGAATTCACGATGCGACCTTGTAGGGAACTCTACGCGTTCGCTCTAGGGTTGATAATAAAAATAGTCAAAACTCTTTAATCGTAATATCTTACCTTCTGCATCTAATGAAGATTCTTCTTTCGTTGTTGTCTGGGGTTTGTAATTAAATGTAATATTTGTTTTGTAAGAGTGCAGGTCATCTGGATTTTCCGCCTCACACGTAAAAACGGTCGTATCATCGGCTAGCACTGATATAGTTTTTTCTAGATTTCGACATTTCACATAGTCATCTAAGTTCATGTTATCTGTTAAATATAACAAATATATTCTTAAAACTGCTTCAAATGCCACTAAACAGAACCTATATTTCAGTGAAATTTGAAGTCGTTTATACCCAGGTTTTCACAGTTTCCGTAGGATAACGCTTATATCTAAGGCCCTTCGTACACGGCTCGTAAGCGTAAGCATAGCGTAATCCTCGCGTACGACGAAAGCGGTAGTAATTAGTAGGTAAGTGTCATATGAGATTGTTTAATTTTAAGAATTGCTCGTTTAAAGGTATAAGATATTACTATTCGCCAATAAATGTCATGCAGTTTATGTCTATAAGGTGTTTCGGCCATACCAGCCCGCGAAATTATATTTTATTTAGTTTTTCGCAGATATTAGATTAAGTACACATTGTAGGTACTGTGTTATTAACTTACAAAATGCGAAAAACCCAATAAAATTTGAATTTCTCTGGCAGACATTTTACTGTAATAGTTTTACTTTTCGCCAATAGATGTCAGGCAGTCATTTTTTTGTGAATACGATATTTTCTAAAAATGAATCCTAGATCGATTTATCGTCCACAAAACCCGTTGTAGCTACACTAAATTTCATGAAAATCGTTCGAGCCATTTCCGAGATTCAGATTATAGAGAAATATATATACAAGAATTGCTCGAAAAAGAAAAGAGTTTAAAGATATAGGATAACTATTAACTTGAGTACTTTTTTTCCAGTGTAGGCGATAATCATTTTTAAGACCACGTATTAGTTTTAAGTTAAAATGACATCCCAATTGGATTGTCTTTAAGTCCTTGTACTTGTAGAGTTGGTCCTCCGACACCGTTGTTCCATCGTAAGTGATGCATAATTCTGTAAAGAGCAGTACATTAATGCATAATCATTTGAATCGATTAAAACTTATTGTTTAAAATTTTATTATAAAAGTTTTTATACCACCGTCATTTTATTTGTATTTTATCTAGCAAACGCTATTATGATCACGTCACGGGCCACCCGTCATTTTGGATTTAAACCCGATTTCGAACCCTAATTGGTGTACTATTGCCAATAGGTAGGTAGAAACGAAAATGAAGATCACGTAGTACTAATTATTGAAAATATTTCTAATAGAATACTGAGACAGTTTTCCTGTCGTTACAGACAAGTTAAATTTTGCGTCTTATGGGGATTTATTGAATTTATTTTTGTCTTTGTCACTCTCACGGATAAGTTGATGGGTGCAACATGCAGCGTCGCGGAAGAATATAACAGAAAAACGACCTTTTACCTAATTTCTCTAAAACTAAGCCAGTTATCAAAAATCTGTTTCTCAACGTCTTTAGATATTATTATTACCGCCACATTAAAACAAAAATTACAATTACACCCATTGTAGTTTCGAAAAAAAAAAGAAAAACTGAGATTTTGGAGCAACTTTTGGGAGAACTTTCTATCGAGAAAATTTAATCCATTCGTGTTTCTGCTTCTCAACGATTTTAGATTAAAGACCCAAAATACATGACCTATTAATTTAAAAGTAATTGTCTTTATAGTTTTTAAACAAAACTTCACTAAAGATCGCTTAAATAATATGGCTTCTACGCCGTTATCTACTTGTAGTTTATTCGCTCCTGCCACCCCTATTAGCAAATTAAGGAGCTAAAAGGGCGCACTATGATAATATAGGTATATATGATAAGGTAGGTATAGGCACCGACCCTCAAAAAACATAAATAGATCTACTGACAGGAACACGATTAGGAAAATTTTCTCGATAGAAAGTTTCCCAACATTGCTCCAATTTTTATTAATTTCTATCTAAAACTCCGATAGCAATCTGCTATTTTTATGTGTTTTTAGGGTTCCATACCAAAATGGTAAAAATGGAACCCTTATAGTGAGACTTTCTCCGTCCGTCCGTCCGCCCGTCCGTCCGTCCGTCCGTCCGTCCGTCTGTCATACTCGATTATTTCAGTAACTATTCAAGCTATCGACTTGAAATTTAGAATAGTTATAGGTAATAGTGACCCGACGTTATAACAATCGTAAAAATTTGAAAATTGTTTTTATTTTATTTAAAAAGGGGGGAAAAGAAAATTTGAAAATTGTTTTTATTTTATTTAAAAAGGGGGGAAAACCGGGTCGATCAAATTTCAAAATGAGATAACAATATTGAGTGGGGTATCATATGAAAGGGCGTTACTTGTGTATTCTAAAACTAATTTTTATTTATTTTTATGCCTGATAGTTTTTGTTTTTGATTTATTGGGCAAACTGTCGAAAAAAATACCGTTCCCCCCCCCCCCTTATCTCCGAAGTTTATCAATCGAAAAATCTGAAATAATTATGATCAATAGAAGTTAACGTATATTTTACATGAAAAATAAAATCAACTCGCTGACTAATATACTTTTTTTGATAATAACAATAATCCGCCAAAAATAAAGTTACTTTTGCGGTTTGCCAACAAAAGTACCTACATGTAAACACAGACTTTATGTAAATTATACTCGTAAATTCATGAAGAAAAGTGATTCTTTCAATGTTTTACTTCTTTTATGATATGGAACCCTCGGTGCGCGAGTCCGACTCGCACTTGGCCGGTTTTTATAAATCGTGTCGGTAATAATATTTTCCAGCCTGGCTTAGCCTTTGAGTAAAAAATTGACGTTTTTGTGAAATTCCCGCGTCCTGTGGTTTGTGGCACCCACATAAAGTTTCGTAAGAGTGTGGGGAGTCATTGCTTGGGTTGATATACCTGCACCCTCACAAACAGATTACCTCGACTGCCACACGCCTTTTCAGCTTTCTTATCATCTGAAATATAAAAATGAGAAACTTCAATATTATATCTACTTAGTTCTACTTCTACATGATTTCAATCAGTAGAGGTAAAATGATGAGAGTAGGTTGGGTTTCGTTAGAACATGTTAAATTTTAAGAAATTTAGGTTTTATGAAATTGGGTTTTGTTAGGACATATGTTTAATTTTAACAAAACTAAATTACATTTTGTTTGCACATTAAAAAATTTTATAAAAATAAATTAGTTTTTGTTAGAATTAAATTCCAACAAAAACTAATTTATTTTTAAATTTCATTTTAAAAGACATTTTAAATTTTGTCCAAATTAGGTGAGGTTTTGTTGTTGGTTTAACTAGGTTTGGACTTTTCAAAAAGCCGAAATACAATGTAATGAATGTAATCACCGACCAAGGAATAACTTGTGAATTTAATGGTCAATCATTAATTCAAAAAGTCATGAATATGCTTTGTTTTTTTACTGCTATCCAGAGAGGGGTTTGGATCAGAGGATTATTATAAGCAATTTGAAAACACTTTGTACCTACCATCAGGATCACAGTCTGGTTTTGCATTACCTGAAAATTACCAATAAATATTATGATTAAGTAAGTTTTTTTCTATAAAATCTCTGATAGGTGAAACATCGCAGGATATTCTAATTCATTTTATCCACCAACTCTTACGTAGAGGCAACGAATACATAATACTTATGTAGAGGTAAGTACATAGCAAACTAATTTTTACAAGATTTTTTGTTTATTTAATTTAATTTCATCTTTCCCGATGTTTGTTTTTTGTTTGTCAAATCTTGCAAGTTAAAGAAAAACTTCCACGTTACCGATTAAGCTGTTGTATGCATAAATGTAAATCGGATGACAATGCAAAATCATTATGACATGGAGCTGATCTGATGATGGACGACACAATCCATTGAATTTGGACTCGTTTGATCTGTCTTGATGAAAAGGTATTTTGGTGGTAGTTAGTAATTAGTAACCTGGGTCTGACGATGAGCGGAATACGAAAAATCGAACAATAAAAAATCCTCCTTGTCTAAAGAGAAAGTAAGATCCTCAACCTCGTAAAACTCGTAAAATTCAAAACGATACGTTTACGCGACGATTCGTTTGTGCAACACTGCAGGTCTCGTATACGCGAAGCATCGTAACGATACGCTTACAATACCACTACGCTTACGTTACGACCTGTGTGCGAAGGGGCTTAATTTGAATGAGTAACAATGATGTGCGAAAGACATGGTGGATAGATGTCTGACCGGGAAGGTGAAAGCTACATAATTACTTATAAATCAATTTTAATTTCCGCACATTGTTTGTGAAAGAACCAGCCTTGGCCACAACTAAGCATTGATGGACTTACGTATGTGTGCCTCGGCTCCACCTCGGACCACATTTGCACGTTCTAAGTGTAAGAATAGGTCATTTAAATTATTATTACACTTACAATAATTAAAAATACATATGAACACCAATATCGTCTGCTTCACTGCAACCATAATTACTGTTTTCTCGCTCAATATAATATAAACTCTTATTGTAATTTGTACCTACATAACTTGATACCAAAAAAAATATTAAATTTTTAAACAAAACTAAAGTTAACAAGTGTTAAGTAAAATATAAATAACCAAGTATAACCCTACTAACAACTGTGAATTCATTACTAACTAATAACTAATAATAAATGAGTAATACTAGGAAGGAAAATTAACATATTGTGGAACTAATACGTACTTAGGTAGATAATTCATGACACTATTTTAATAATATAATTAATTTTGGTGAAAACCTATCAATAAGTATTTGTAAAATATTAAAATCTTCGTCACGGATCAGTTCCGTACCCAAAGGGTAAAAACGGGAACCTATTACTGAGACTTCCCTGTCCGTCCGTCCGTCCGTCTGTCACCAGGATGTATCTTGAACCGTGATAGCTACAGACTTGAAATATTCACAGATGATGTATTTCTGGTGCCGCTATAACATCAAATACTAAAAAAATTAAATAAATTAAATATTTAAGGAGCTCCCACGGGTAAGTTGCGAGGTTCAATTCCTGGATGGAGCTGGTAAACTACTTACTTTCGTAAATGAATCTTAATCGAATTTTTGAAGGCCGATATGGAGTAGCCAATGGTACTCTATTTCCTAAATTTTCAACACAATCTATGTACGTTCCGTGCAGTCCGGCGAAGAGGCAGTCTGACCACTATTACGAACTCTATTGTGGAATTTGTGGTCTGAAAATGAAATAAAAAAGAAGGTACTTACTAAATGTATTAATGCTAGCGGAAGAATTTTTTTTTTCATATAATTCACATAATTATGCCCGAGATAGGGTAGCCTGGGTACGGTCGTAACAGGGTACGGTTGTAACAACGCAAATATCGTCGAAGCTATGAACGGTAGGTGAGGGGTAAAAGGGGAGGGGCATGCGGGTTACAGGTCTCGACACGATCGCCAGTGTTGCGTCACCTCTCGCGCAGTAATAACGCTTACAGGGAAGCCTATTGTGTTTTGTCAACTAAAAGTAAGTTTTTTTGACGTATTTCTTTATGATATAGCTTAAATATTATTATAAGTATCGTATTTCGAAATGTGTTAATCGTCGTATTTCAGAGATTAAAATAAGCTCATTTGTTTTTGTATAGGTTATGCTAACTCGTGCTTATGACAGACTTATTATCAAAATGGGAGGGTGGGGACGGTTGTAACGATTTTCATGGGGACGGTTGTAACATTAATTTTATAATATTTTTGTATTGCAGATGCCTAGGAAACGCATAAGAAAGACTTCGAGAGGTGAAAGTGACATTTTGTCGTACAACAACGCTTACGATGAAGTTAAATTAGGGGCTTCTTTAAGGCAAGCTGCAGAGAAATACGGCGTTAACTATGTATCTCTTTTGAGATACAAGCGAAAGATGGAAGCAGCTAATGAAGATGACCAAGGACAGGTTGAAAATGTTAGCATGGGGTATGTAGCTCATAACAGAGTTTTTAGCGAAGACCAAGAGCGGCAATTAGCAAAGTACCTGATCCGTTGCGCAGACATATATTTTGGTCTCTCCACAAAAGAGGTAAGAAAGATGGCCTTTGAACTTACCGTAAAATACAATTTAAACGCTCCTTCCAAGTGGCAGGATAATGAAATGGCTGGAGAAGAGTGGTTTCGTTCATTCATGAAGAGAAATCCCGAACTATCTGTGCGCGCTGCTCAAGCCACTAGTTTGTCTAGAGCGACCAGTTTCAACCGAAATAATGTCAATGCGTTTTATGATAATCTTCAGATTGTTATGGATCGCGACCACTTTGAACCTCAAGACATATATAATGTCGACGAAACTGGTGTTACCACAGTGCAGAAGCCTGACAGAGTTGTTGCAAGACGTGGCACAAGGCAGGTGGGCGCACTAACCTCTGCCGAACGAGGCACTTTGGTCACACTAGCATTTGCAGCTAACGCATTGGGCAACGCCATTCCGCCTATGTTCGTATTTCCTCGAATTAGATATCAAGAGCATTTCATTAGAGACGGACCAGTGGGATCTATCGGTACCGGCAATCCATCAGGATGGATGCAAGATGATACATTTATTGTATTTCTTAAACATTTTCAAAAACATACGAATGCCTCTCTATCGCATAAGGTATTATTGGTGCTAGACAATCATTCCTCACATATACATATCAACTCCTTAGACTTTTGTAAGGAGAATGGAATAGTATTACTGTCATTTCCGCCCCACTGCTCACACAAACTACAACCGTTGGATAGATCGGTTTATGGGCCTTTCAAAAAAGCCATTAATACTGCCTGTGACGCCTGGATGCGAAACCATCCAGGCAAGACTATGACTATATATGACATACCGAGTATTATAACCACCGCAATGCCACTTGCTCTTACTCAGGCGAATATGCAGGCCGGATTTCGAAAGACAGGGATTTTCCCATTCAACCGCAACTTATTCCAAGAAATTGATTTTGCACCATCGTTCGTGACAGACAGGCCTAATCCAAATGCTACTGAAGAGGTGATCACTTCTAATCAGCATAACATTAGACTTGCACCTGATGATGAAACCCCACCTCTATCACCTTCCATATTGAATGCGGGTACACCTTTCGAAAATAGAGCAGCAACTGAACAATCTCCTTTGCAGCCTACATTGGCTAACAGGGATTCAAACAGCATAGTACGTCCAGCCAATCTTGAAATTGACAGTCAATTACCTACACCACGTGAAATCGTTGAGCTCCAAGCAGCAAAAACGCCGCCCAGACAAACATCTCTAGAAGCTAACCAGGAGTCGCAAGCTGTTACACTCGATCGGGAACCAGACATCTCTCCCTGTGAAGCTGTTATGTGTCAGCAATTAGAACCTCGTCCGTCTACAAGCAACCAGTCTGTGTTCTCGCCTGAGGCATTACGGCCCTACCCTAAAGCTCCTCCTAGAAAAATAGGAAACAGGAGTCGAAAAACCAAAAAGTCAGCAATCTACACAGATACTCCTGAAAAGGAAGCTGTAAGAAAAGATTATGAAGAGCGACAAAAACGATTGAAAAATAAACAAACGAAGAAAAAAGTTCTAGAATCATCTCCTGGAAACACAAATAAAGGGAAAGGGAAAGGTAAAGCAAAGAAAAGAAAGGCTAATACACCTCCAGAATCATCAGAAGAAGAAGAATATTATTGCCTTCTTTGCCTAGAGACGTATTCTGCGAGTCGGTCTGGAGAGAGTTGGATTCAGTGTCAAGGACGTTGCAAACAATGGTCTCACGTAGCTTGTACTGATGGAGATAGATATTATATATGCCATAATAGGGTATTTGACTCCAATTTTTTTATTACTTTATTATAAAGTAGAATTAAAATAATGAAGTGCACTGAAAGAACTAATTAAATCGATCAAATAACAAAAAAGTTATAAGCATTTAAAGATTTGTGATTAGACAGAGATAGCAACATGAAATTGTGACGTCACACCTTACCAATGCCATAGTAGCTTCGTGCGGCTTCATACAAATTTTCGTTTTGCGAGAAAGGAATAGAAGATCCCCCCACTCCAAAGTTTAAACGCCTGTAACTTTGTAAATCTTCGTTGGATTTTAATATTTCTTTCACTGCACGTTATTATTTTTATCCTAGTTTATAATAAAGTAATATTTTTTATCAAATTCAAAAGTAGTGTAAGACCCCATTGCGATGAGTCTGATTAAATATTGAAAAAAACTATTTTGTATAACCTCAGATTTTGTTGACTAACTTTGTTTAATTATAATTATTACTAGATTACTTTTGTTTGGTTAGTTTGATTATAAAAGTATCTATTCGATTAAAATACTTTATTATTTCTGTTGATCTATTTTAGTTTAGTTCTAATAACTATCTGAAAAGACTACTTAAATGGGCCTTAAATATTGTTAATTTGTAGTAAGTGCATTTTGTTATTTTTTTATGAATAAAACTGATTTATTATGAGCAACTTATATATTATTTTTGACCGTTACAACTGCCCCCCATGGGTGTTACAACCGCCCCTGGTATGGGGTCGGTAGTAACAATCGCACACATTCTTTAAAATGACCTATTCCTGCTAAACTTTCTTGCCTAAGCTCTTGATTTGATATTAATTCGAAGACAAATGAGTATGCTTTCATTTCAAAAGCTTTGGTGGTTGTTTGCAGTTGTAATAGCTGTGCTGTGAAAAATTAGTGAACAATTGTTACAACCGTACCCAGTCTACCCTATATTGGGAACGCTAAGAGCAACCTGTAATAAGTACTTGCAAAAACTGGAGTAATTTCACGGAATACATAATAATAGTACCTATCGGTACAGAAGGTTCACTTCGCAAAATGCGACTCTAGCGCTGACACAGTAAGTTATGTAAATATGAGTTCACTTTAAAAATAAATAGTTGAATTAAAATAAAAAAAATATTTAAGGGGGGCATCCATACAACAAACTTGATTAAGTTATTATTGGTCGTTTTGAATTTGGTGGATAGAGGAGTTCGACTGGAATTGGTCGTGATATGAATCCTAAATGCGCGAGCCCGACTCCACTTGACAATTTTTTTTACCGCACAATATTTAAGCGATATCAGTATACTCGTACTTCTATATTGCTCCCGTTCGCTGTTACTACTTACTGAGATTTAAGAAATAAAAAAACTGGTTCATAAAAATTTGATTTTATTCAACATACAATTTCTAGTCTATAACGATAAAATAATGCGAAATTAAATTACAGTATTAAATATTTATCACGTTACACTTAGCGTAGGTACTTATATGCTAAAACCTTTTGCTAAAACCTTTTTAAGATTATTTCATCGTATAAAATTTTATTAGATCTATCAAATATGTAGTACTTACATTATACGGCTTTTAATAAAACTTATATTATTAAAAGTTAATAACTATAAATAAAATTCTTATATTTAATGCTTAATTTGAAGTAACATTTTAAAATTAATACATTAAAATATAAACTTCCAGGCTTCAAATTTTAAGACACTTTATGCTTGTTTTCACCAACTCTTTAAGAAACGCCCAAGCCCCATAGGTGACAGTTTTCACTTACAACAACTGTCACCTAAGGGCTTAGGTGTCTCTTAAAATGTTGGTGAAAACGAGCATAAATTTATTTAGTTATTTACAAAGATATTTTTGTTTTCAATCAACAGTCTCATAGAATCCCCTAATAAAATGTAAAAAGATGTCACTTATACAGCTTTAAATAAAATAATAAGTTCCGATTTTTCTAAATAAATAAATAAATAATTTACATAAGTATAAAGTACGTATTTGTAAGCCAATTTTACATTATTTTCTTTTACTTTAGGTATACTATCTTTCGTGAATCTACTATCTATAATAATCTATCAACCTGTATATCTATCGTTCTTTTCTGCTTGAATAGGTGATTTAGTTAAAAACTAGTTATAGGCATAAGTGTGGGTACGTTATAAAGATAATACAATTTTTAGATTATAATTATACTTATAAGTTATAATTTGGACCCATTTTGAGGTAATAGCACAAAAGTAAACTAAAAAAAATTGTGTAAAAACTTTTGTTTACATTAGACAGATTTTATTATAAAGTTTTAGTAGTACCCAAAGACTTCTAGAAGTCATTGGTTAGTTGGACTTCTAGAAGTCATTACCTAAATACAAACGCAGATGAGAATGAGATTGCAAAAAAAAAAATGCCAATGTTGAAGAATTTTTCTTTATGGGGAACACGATTTCAGCTGTTTGCGCGAAAGTAAATTCTGAGGTGCTTGGGGGTCAGTGCCAGGCGAAGACGCTGTGACAGAAGAGCAGGTACACGGAGGCGACGATGAGGTTGCCCATCATGACTGGGAAGCCGATCTTGAGGAACTGCATGAAGGTGAACCGGTAGCCGTGCTGCTCCGCCACTCCCGCGCACACCACGTTCGCGCTGGCGCCGATCAGCGTGCCGTTGCCTGGAGGAAATTGAGAAGGTTAAAGAAGATAATAAATTGTAATTGTGTTATCAACGCTTGTACTCAGAATCTAACTTGCTAAACGTTTTGGCTCAAGCTGTAAGTTTAGCAAGGATATTATGTAATAAATAAATAAATAAATAAGGGTTATAAATCTATCCGTTATCAAGTTTTCGAAAAACAAGCTTCTTTCTATACACGTTTTATTCGTATTACTTTCAGCAAACCTTTTCATTAGATGCCCGTATAGAATGAGTCCATTAAATTAACCAGTGGTCCGCCAATTTGGGTGTTCCGCCATCGCCGCACCATCATCGTGGTCAGCCTGATGTTGTCCACGAACGCGGACGCGTGCCCGGACACCTGACACCTGACACCTACCTCCAAGACAGGCGCCGAAGCTCAGCGCCCACGCGAGAGGCGGCAGCGGCAGCGCGAGCCCCGCGGGGTCCGCCAGCGCCGCCACCACCCGCACCATCATTGTGGTCAGCGGGATGTTGTCCACGAACGCGGACGCGTGCCCGGACACCTGACACCTGACACCTACCTCCAAGACAGGCGCCGAAGCTCAGCGCCCACGCGAGAGGCGGCAGCGGCAGCGCGAGCCCCGCGGGGTCCGCCAGCGCCGCCACCACACGTAGGTACCATCATCGTGGTCAGCGGGATGTTGTCCACGAACGCGGACGCGTGCCCGGACACCTGACACCTGACACCTACCTCCAAGACAGGCGCCGAAGCTCAGCGCCCACGCGAGAGGCGGCAGCGGCAGCGCGAGCCCCGCGGGGTCCGCCAGCGCCGCCACCACTACCATCATCGTGGTCAGCGGGATGTTGTCCACGAACGCGGACGCGTGCCCGGACACCTGACACCTGACACCTACCTCCAAGACAGGCGCCGAAGCTCAGCGTCCACGCGAGAGGCGGCAGCGGCAGCGCGAGCCCCGCGGGGTCCGCCAGCGCCGCCACCACACGTACCATCATCGTGGTCAGCGGGATGTTGTCCACGAACGCGGACGCGTGCCCGGACACCTGACACCTGACACCTACCTCCAAGACAGGCGCCGAAGCTCAGCGCCCACGCGAGAGGCGGCAGCGGCAGCGCGAGCCCCGCGGGGTCCGCCAGCGCCGCCACCACACGTACCATCATCGTGGTCAGCGGGATGTTGTCCACGAACGCGGACGCGTGCCCGGACACCTGACACCTGACACCTACCTCCAAGACAGGCGCCGAAGCTCAGCGCCCACGCGAGAGGCGGCAGCGGCAGCGCGAGCCCCGCGGGGTCCGCCAGCGCCGCCACCACACGTACCATCATCGTGGTCAGCGGGATGTTGTCCACGAACGCGGACGCGTGCCCGGACACCTGACACCTGACACCTACCTCCAAGACAGGCGCCGAAGCTCAGCGCCCACGCGAGAGGCGGCAGCGGCAGCGCGAGCCCCGCGGGGTCCGCCAGCGCCGCCACCACTACCATCATCGTGGTCAGCGGGATGTTGTCCACGAACGCGGACGCGTGCCCGGACACCTGACACCTGACACCTACCTCCAAGACAGGCGCCGAAGCTCAGCGTCCACGCGAGAGGCGGCAGCGGCAGCGCGAGCCCCGCGGGGTCCGCCAGCGCCGCCACCACACGTACCATCATCGTGGTCAGCGGGATGTTGTCCACGAACGCGGACGCGTGCCCGGACACCTGACACCTGACACCTACCTCCAAGACAGGCGCCGAAGCTCAGCGCCCACGCGAGAGGCGGCAGCGGCAGCGCGAGCCCCGCGGGGTCCGCCAGCGCCGCCACCACACGTACCATCATCGTGGTCAGCGGGATGTTGTCCACGAACGCGGACGCGTGCCCGGACACCTGACACCTGACACCTACCTCCAAGACAGGCGCCGAAGCTCAGCGCCCACGCGAGAGGCGGCAGCGGCAGCGCGAGCCCCGCGGGGTCCGCCAGCGCCGCCACCACCCGCACCATCATTGTGGTCAGCGGGATGTTGTCCACGAACGCGGACGCCAGCCCAGACACCTGTATACCACACCAGTAGGTCTTTACTGCTTATTCAAATATACCTACCTATGGTTTGCTACACTCTAATTAAAATGTAGGTGACTATAATACATCTTTATGGTCTAATTAATAAACTTTCAGAATACTCACCCACAGTATAAGCATAATAGCCACTGTGAGTCTGGACTCTTCACCGACTTTCAATATAAGCGATTCCGTTATGCTTCCGATCCAAGCTATTAGGCCCAGTTTAGATAGAACCTGAAAAAATATGTACATTGGAATTACCCATAACTTACTTCTTTAACAAAAAAAAATTCATTTCAAATGCTACATCAAAAATAATACTTATTAATTCATGGCAGAACTTGCCCAGAAAGCAGCTAAGAATATTTGCAAAATTTACGTACTGTTCAGACAGACTTACTCGTATACGTCGTGCAAAAAATTTGCAAGCCCTGTCACTTAATTATACATGGCAAAGTGAACCTTACCTCCATCAAAACAAATAGAGCAGCAAAGAAGAGAAGAGTGGACCACTCCACTCTCGCCAGTATAGGCTCTAGGTCTTCTCTTTCTGCTAGGAGTAGAAGTAATAATGCTCCCAGTAGTGCTGTCCAGCCGAGAGATAGTCTTTCTGCAAACAAATTTTATAGAGTAATTTTCCTTGGTCTATTTTTGTTAAATAGGAAACCTATCTAATTATTATTTATCTACTCAGTTAGAGTATAAAAATTACATAGTCAGAGTGTGTTAGAGGCCAGATTTACGTTCGTTCTAAGACAACTTAGTAAAACTTCAAGTTTAAATACGGCTTTAGTGGCATATCACGGTCATGTGTCATCTTTACTGCAATACGGTTTAATCTTGTGGGGCAATTCAGTAGATGCCAATAAAGTGTTTATAAGACAAAAAGCATGCATACGAGCCATGTGCGGTGCACATTTCTTAGATACATGTAGACCGCTGTTTAAGAAACTCAAAATACTCCCACTTCCAAGTCTTTACATATATCATATACTTTTATTTGTAAAAAAATATAATAACATTTTTCCCATTCATTACAATGATGACAATCTGAGAACTTGTCGAAAGAATAAAATATGTGTACCCGCCATGAAATTAAGTGTTTATTCTAAAAGCGCATACTGCACAGCGATTACGTTATTTAATAAACTCCCTGACAATTTAAGAGAAAAGCCATTGACAATATTTAAAAATAAAATTTATGAATTATTAATGAATAAATTATATTATGACACTAGTAGGGCGCGTGGGAGCGCGGGCCACATGTGGCCCGCGGGCTGTCTTCTCACCTATAAAAGAATCGCCGTCATCTCCATCGCCAATTGGAATCCGATTGGCAGTGGGCTAAAAGAATTACCCCGGAGCACGGTCATGGATTTAAAGATAGTTAAGGGCTGTTTGAATAAAAAATACACTGAACCTCATCGATGAGATTCAGTGTATTTTTTATTCAAACAGCCCTTACCTATCTTTAAATCCATGACCATGCTCCTCAATCATCATCCAAATCGTAGACCATAATCTCTTCTCATACTTTTCTTATTTTTTCATAGGCCTTGTTTATTGTAGCATTCACATTTTGCATGGAAAAATAAATTCAACCACTTTGAATTTTTTTCATTCATCCCGTAGACCTTAAGATTCTAATCACGTCTTGCAAAGAAACCACTCTTTTATTATTTCCGAGATAGAACAACACGAAATTTGTATAGCGGCCATCTTGAATCCGCCATTTTGAATTTTTTTTCAGCTAACTGCCAATTGGATGACGTTTCGAGTAACATTTGGTCGAGCACCTCCCACCTATCTTCGATACCCTGGCTGTGCTCTTCACCCGTCTCCGAAATCCTCAATCATCAGCTCTCTCCGTATTTTTCTCTAGTAACTCTCCGAAAAATCGCATCATAACCTTGCATAATTACCAACTGTTAGTCTCTTCAACATTCCCCATACATTTTCTATGGAAAAATAAAATTCCGCCATTTTGAATTTTTTTGTATCCATCAAATAGACCTTCGGGTCCTGATCACTTCTTGTTAAGAAACCGTTCTTCCATCTTTTATACTTTCCGAGTTAGAGACCGATGAAGTTTGTATGGCGGCCATCTTGAATCCGCCATTTTGAATTTTTTTTCAGCTATCTGCCAATTGCATGACATTTCGAATGACATTTGGTCGAGCACCCCCCACCTATCTTTAATACTCTCCCCGTGCTCTTCACCCGTCTTCGAAATCCTCAATCATCAGCTCTCTCCGTATTTTTCCTCGGATTGTTTTTTTTTCTTCTATAAGACCCCATCCATGAAAAAAAAATTTTTCATACAAAATTGTTCAGGAGAGGTGATAATCAGTCAGTCAGTCAGTGAATCAGCACGAGTAGCTATATATATAGTACTAGTTTTTCGCGTGGGGGCGCGGCCCGCTAAAGCGGACCGCGTAACTGCTGGGAGCCATTTACTTGGTCGCTCATACTCGGATTTTGCAAAAAGTGGGTATTTGGATTTTTCCCCAAAAATGGGGTAATTTTTTTTCACAAATCGACACCCGAAGTCTATACGTACGATCACCACATAAACATGCAAATGTTCTGATCTTGCCAACTGTGACAAATTTGAATTAAACGGTCCCGGTTTGAGGTAGAACAATGAAAAAGTTGAAAACACTAAAGCTCAGCCGCCATCTTGTTTTTCCAAATTTTTCCAATTTTTCTAAAAACCATTCACTAATTTTCTTGAGTACTCCGACTTTGAACGAAATCGGTTGGAAAACAATAGAGTTACGAAAGTCACGTCGGCCGCCATCTTGTTTTTCTGAAATGTCATAATTTTTCCGTACTCTACTCCTGCCCATAGACACATCTCCCATACCTTATTCTATCGTTTTCTATCTGTTTCTAGGAGAACAATGACAATTTTCCCATAGCTCCTAATCGCCATACAATTTAGTATGAAAAAAAATATTCCGCCATTTTGTATTTTTTTTTCTTTTCGCTAAATAGACTTCCTCATCCTGATCTTCTATTGCAAAGAAACCACTTCTCCATCTTTCATACTTTCTGAGATAGACACCGACGAAATTTGTATGGCGGCCATCTTTTTTACGCCATTTTGAAATTTTTTTCAGGCCATTGGCAATTGCACGAGATTTCGAATGACTTTTGGTCGAGCACCCCCCACCTATCTTCAATACCCTGGCTGTGCTCTTCACCCGTCTCCGAAATCCTCAATCATCAGCTCTCTCCATATTTTTCGCCGAGTCATTTCTTGACTTCTATACGAAGCCATAAGTGAAAAAAAAATTGTTCATACAAAATTTTACAGGAGGACATTTTGGGGAAAATCTCGATAACTACCCCAAATGTGGCAACACAGCTTATATATCTCTATACTGCCGGTCGAGTTACACAATCGGTTCATACATGACGACTTTCCGAAATGTTGCCAAGTGCCTCAAAAACACGATCAAAATTATCAAAACCGGAAAAAAATACAAAATGGCCGCCACCTCATTTGCGGTAAATATTTTACACAGTTTCGTATTTTTCCCAGTAACTACAGGATATACCGCCCCTGATGACGTTTCAAGTTTTCGTCTCTCTCGCACCCAGGCGCCACGATAGCCCCTGAAAAGTGACCATGTCGAAAATCACTTTTACTTTGATAGATTCCAGTGTTGCCAGTCCTCGGCGACAAAAATACTCAAATGTCATTTGTATGAGTAAGACACGTGATCGCTTATACTCGGATTTTGCAAAAAGTCCGTATTTCGATTTTTTACTTTTTGGGGAAAATCTCGAAATTTCCCGAGAAATGGGGTAATTTTTTCTTCCCTAATCAATACTTCGAGTCTTTACACACAATCGCCCCATAGAAGTCGAAACGCTCCGATGCTGCCAACTGCGAGAAATTTGACTTTCAAAATTGCGATTTTTCATACCTCACACTGATTGGCCGCCAGAACAGCCGCCATCTTGGATTTTGAAAAATTACTCCCGTTTTGTCAAAATTCAGGATAATTGTGGGCGAAACAAGAAAAAATTGTCATCCTCAACCACCCCGTTTAGGATCTGTGGCGCCGCGGTTTGGGGTCGAAAAATGAAAAATTTTAAAACACCACAACTCGGCCGCCATCTTGTCTTTCAAAATTTTTCCAATTTTTCTAAAAACCATTTACTCATTGCCTCAAGAAACTGCAATTTCGAATGAAATTGGTTGAAAAACAAAAGAGTTACGAAAGTCACGTCGGCCGCCATCTTGTTTTTCTGAAATGTCATAATTTTTCCCTAGTCGACTCCCGCACCCGAACACATCTCCCGTACATCATCATATCGTTTTCTGTCTCTTTCTGGGAGAACAATGATGTCAATCAGTGAGTCAGTCAGTCAGTGGTAATTGAGCTATATATAGTATAAAATAATAAAAGATTATATTTCTGACAAAAACATAAATTTGTATTAATGATTATTATAACAAGGTATTTGATTTATGTTATTATTATGACTTAATTGCATTGTGTTATTCTTATTGCCTAGTTTTAGAACTATTCCAATATTCATACACCAGTTATAAATGGTAAAATGTAATCGGCCTATCTCAAAATTGTAACACCTAATTGTACGTACATTTAATGAATAAACCTTCATTTCATTTCATTTCATTTCATTTCATTTTTCATTTCATTTCATTTCATTTCACCTAGTTGCAGTATTTCGGTGTCCGGTTGACCAAACCAAGTAAAAAATTAATCTTGTTTTAGAGTCTGTAAACTTAGCGCATTCTAAAATAGGGAAGGACATACGTTTTTGTTTACAAGATAATCTACAATTACATATAAATTCAAGGAAAAAAAAGAAGAAACTTACGCAGCTCAGGAATGGCGTGCAAGAAGAACACCAGCACGACGAAAACGACGCAAACCGTCGATTTTACGAGAAGCTGCTTGTCTCTGATGCGGTACTGTGAACAAAAACCTTGGGGTTAGTACAGGTTTTTGTATGAATTTCGAGTCGACTCGCATCGCACTAACGAATCGAATTCCTCATAAATATACAGCCAGCGCCATCTATGGAAAGTCGATGACGTGCGTTTATGCGATGCGAGTCAACTCGAAATTCGTATGCAATAACTTGTACGAACCCAGAGATTGAGCAAAAAAAAACGTAATCACCGCAGAAGTATGACCCGTGAGAAGTATAATTTATTTTCTGCTTGTTTTTCTACTTGTTTTCTACTCACTTTCTGTTTCATCTGCGCGAGCGTGGAGCAGAAGTGCGGGTCAGTCTTGGACTTGCCGCTACTGCTCTCTCGTTTCAACAGGATCGTCTGGAGTCTCTGCACCTGAAACAGTTTTGCCTACTTTTGATCCTAAACTCAGCATTTTTACATTAACCGCGTTATTCACCAACGTGCAATAACAGTCGCACAGGTCGCTCTTTCTCTATTTTGTCTTTGTTTGTCTACAGTGATTTTCCATTTGACGGAAAAAGACAAAACATTCAATAACAATCCCATCCATCCCATCGCTATTTTACGTTTATGAATAAGGAGGTAATTCTATAATACTTAGTCCGTAAGCAAGACTGCAAAGTTGTTTGCGGTGAGTGATTAGATACTTTAGCAGGTTTTCTTTAGAAACAAATGGCGGTACGCGCACTGAAAGAGTCAAGATGGAGGCATGGCAGAGGCGACGAAGTGGCGTTCAGAGGGCCTACGAGTATTCGCTAATATACAAGCTTAGTTCATCACTATGAATATAGGTTACTCACCGGCTTTCATTAGTAATCTGTTCTTACGAGATTCAGTAACTTTTTATGACTAAAATATGACTGATCGATGCAGGAGTTTCTTTGCCACCCGACCGCGCTGCGAGGCCGCAACAACTCTTGCTGTGTGGTCCTACTGTGTGTATGCTGTGCTTGGACTTTGTTACGTATTAATAAGTACATAGTATCTCAATGTATTAATACGTTAGTGACATTAACGAAGCGTTTGAAGCAAATAGATATACTTACTTTTTTCTCTAGAGCTCGTCTGACGATGTCTTCATCCCTGGAATAAGATGAAAGCGATGCAGCGGCGCGCTTCCACACTCCTATTTCTTGACGCATCTCTATTAACATAGAACAAAGTTACTTTTGATTTATTTGAATCTACATTCCATTAAAATGAGTAGGTACATCAGACCACCCTAACAGAGAGCTTCAATATGTTTGCACGCACATCAGCAGTTTCGAATGACATGGACAAAGATTATCCCTACCAATATATTAATAATCTTTGGACATGGAGGTACAGGTCTCTCACCCACTATTTCCCTGGGAACACTGTGTCGTAGCGTGTTGATGTCTCGGAACATGTAGCGCAGCTGCAAGTAAGTCTGCAAGCTCACCAGCAGTATGCCCAGGCCCATGTGCAAGGTGAATGATGTGAAGTTAATTTTCTGAAAAAGAAAGAATTGCCATCAACAATAGGTAGTAAATAATGCGGCTACACTTCTGGCTTGATTTCCGTTTATACTGACAGATATGGACGCAAGGGTCCCCCGTATGGAATGGAAATTATAAGACAGTTATTATTTTCGCCACCGGCTTAAGCACGGCAAAAGGGGAGAATTCTTTTCGTTCATATATATTATTTCCACCCGTACGCCTATGCAAGAGTGAATAAAACGGAGAATAAAAACATTTTATCCTCTGCCCGTGGAAAAAATATCCCCTGGGTGGAATATTTCAAAGGAGATTTGCCATTCATAACAAAAAAAAAGAATAATTACCGCCTTTAAGGCAGAGGGATGGCTCGCAATTATGACGTTGGGCGGGTCTCCGACAGGCGTGGCGGCGCCACCCACGTTGCTGAATATCACCATCGACATCAGAACCGGGATGGGGTTCAGGTGCATCACTTCGCACAACCTGGAACCATATTATTAACAATGTTAAGTAATACCCAAGTCCTCTGAAGGACTCGTTATATTCATTAAAAATTAATACTTGACTGCTTTTTCAGTTAATGCAGCCGTAGGTAATAACACCTAGGTACCAGAAAAGGGCTAAGCAAAGCACTAGTGTGTAGTAACCGGTACGGTTATGTCACCAATGGCCCCTAAGAATTTAAATTAAGAAGTTAATTAATTTAAGAAGTTTAATAGCCCCTAAGAAATGAAGTTACTTGTTCAGCAGGAAGAGTACATGGGCTCAGAATTTTGCCGTTCGTCAAGGAATGGGCGTTCCGAATCCCGGGACTTTCTGGAGATAATTTTGTGCATTTTGTGCGTGTCCGCTAGTTCGCTTGACTAACGCGCTGGGCTATGGCCAAACCTATCTCAATCTGAGGACAGCCGTCCACAATAGTGAGCATAAAAAGGGGGTGAGACAAAGCAATAACAAAGTATTAGTAAATATAGAAATATACGAGTATGTTCATAGGAATCTTTCTCAGTTTAGCAACTCATAAAATCTCGTGTTACATTTGAAGAAGACAAGAAGATGGACACTTCTTTGTGGAAGGTATGCCACAACTGTATTTTCGTTGCATTATTAATAATCTATCTGGACCTTGAGAACACAATGTACTCGTACTTGTAATAAGAAGTTTCTTACCGTATAGTGACCGGCGTCATGAGCAGAACTGTGGTGACGTTGTCGAGAAACGTGGAGAAGAGGGCCGTGAAGAAGCAGAGGCAGTTGATGAGTGGCCAGGTCCTGCCTCCCGTGAGCTTTAAAACCAGGTAACATAACGTGATTAGATTGTTACTTGGCTTCATAAAATTATTTTGCCGTACCCCGCAAAATCGGTATGACAAAACACAAACTTTTTCTCTAGAAAATTTTGCCGGCACACGCAATGCATGATTTTTAGGTTCCATACGTAATCGAAAGGATCGGTTAGAAATGATGATGTGTCATGAAACTTTATGATGAGAACTGAATGTTGGAATGTACCAAATGGTTTTAGGATAATTAATTCTGTTTTTTTTTTTTATTTTTTTTTTTTTTATTTTAGGTCCCTTAGATGTTAAAAAGATCACACCTCAAAAGCTACAACAGCCAGGTAATCGAAGAGCCCAGTTTCAGCCAGTATTGCTACGAGGATCATCATGCTGAACAGCAGCAGCAGCGTCTCCATGTCCAGCCACGACACCAGCTCCGGCAGCGAGGGCCTCGCGCCGCTCAAAGCCAGCACTGCTACTCCAAGAGATGATGATAGCAAGGCTGCTAGAGTCCTGTTCACTATCTGTAAAAAGAAAAAATCTGCTACTTCTTCGAACACTTTGGTGGCATACAATGAAGCCACTACTGCAATCTCCACTGTTGGACATTGTCCATTGATCTCTGAAAAGGATTTCCCATTGAAGCCACGGTCCTGCAGCAAGATAGTTTCAGCCAAGGATTCTCCCCTGTTGGACATTGTACATTGGTCTCTTGACAGAAATTCCCACCTGCATGGTTTTACCAGCGAACATAGCGACTCCGGCAATATCAACAGTCCGCCCGGTTGAGGGTATGCAAACACTGTATCTCTGATGTTGGGTCAACATTCGAGGACCTTGAGCCCCCATAGGTCAACGCTATGTGCTTCGCCCTTCAGCCTTCCCCAATACAGCTTTGCACTGCTATGTTGGTGTCTTCAATTTGTCTACGGATCACCATTAATTTAGAGATCAAAGAATACCAGCTGACACTGCGAATAAGGGTGTAAATCATCCGGATGTGCTGAGCAAGGACAGTCTTACCACCGTGTAATGTGCTGTATAAGCAACTAACCTCAAAAATAATCAAAAGGTACAGAGCGAGGAGGAGTATGGTGGCATACATGATCCCCTGCTCTTTCGACAGTGGTTCCAGCTGGTAGCTCACCGTCAGAGGCACGGTCTTATTGCTGCTGGTACTCATTCGGAGGTATACGTTGGTTTCTGGAACAAACATTTGAACATGCTTTTATTAGCTTCGCTAGCACCATCTATGATAGACCACATTCCATGACCGGGAAGGAAGATGCATTATAATACCCATAATATGTTAATATGCAGCTGCTCCGTGGTCAGAGTGAAAGTAAAAATGCGTGTTCTGGCATTTTAGTGATGATACATTGCTTGTTGAGCGGCTTAGCTTTCTTGCTAATCTGCAAAGTTAAGTTATGGAAGAAGAGGACGGAGAAGTATACTACCATTTATGCTTTTCAGTGATGACGCAGAGGTAATATTGGAAGAATTTTCCACGGTCGAGTTAGAAGGGCCGCGGTCTCTATCACGGCTGCTCTGTGTCTTCAGGTGTAGGGTGTGTGACGCCGACGCACTTGGCGAGAAGTTTATGACGTCATCCGGCTGAAGAGGTATAACCCATGAGGTAGAATCCTAAAAAGGAATTTTTGCAAATGATCATACGTTACGATGACAACAAAAAAAACCGGCCAAGTGCGAGTCGGACTCGCGCACCGAGGGTTCCATACCATAAAACGTTGAAAGAATCACTTTTGTTCATGAATTTACGAGTATAATTTACATGTAGGTACTTTTGTTGGCGAACCTAACTTTGTTTTTGACGGTTTATTGTTATTATCAAGAAAAGTATAATAGTTATAAAGTTGATTTTATTTTTTCTGTAAAGTATACGTTAATTCCTATTGAACATAATTATTTCAAATTTTTCGAACCATAAACTTCAGAGATAAGGGGTGGGGAACGGTATTTTTTACCATTTTGGTATGGAACCCTAAAAATACGGTCGAGATCATGATATACATACGCATTCTATGTAAGGTGTAGTGGAAAAGGCGGGCGGCGTGTCGAGTTACGAGTATCGAAAGAGAAAACGTCCCGTATCGGTGGGGTTAGTACAGGTTTTTGTACGAATTTCGAGTCGACTCGCATCGCACTAGCGAATCGAAGTCCTCCATACATTTACAGCCAACGCCATCTATAATTATGTACTGTATCAATTTAAGGATTACTTACATGAATCAAATCCTAATGAATGAACTGCTGTAATTATACTAGCTCAATTAGTTTTTAAGAGCCTTTGTAAAGTGGATCAGAAAACAAAATCCGGCTGAGTTCTGAGTCTTGTTGTGGGCTTGTTCTCAGTGCAAGGCACGTTGGGCCCCTCGTAAACTTAGTTTTACGTCGACTTGGAGTTATAACCATACATATGAGACAAATATTATACTTATTGACGTTTTACAAGAGCCTGTATGGTAAGCCTATGTGAAATAAAGATATTTTGAGTTTGAGTTTGCATTCGCTTCGTTTGTGCGATGCGAGTCGACTCGAAATTCTTGCAAAAACCTGTACTATCCCCCGGGTTTCTAGAAGTTGTGCCAACTCTACCCTATAGCTATAAAGCATTTCGTTTATGAAGCAATGCTCACGACTAACATCTAAACATACATAAAGCGTTACAAGCGGATCATTGTATAATAAGCACACATACGTGCGTGTATTGTCTTTAGCGATAAATATTTATAAGATTCATGTGTTCTCTTCATGTTATAAAATAGTTTTGTGCATTCAATCCACGAAGTTGCTTTGCGATTCCTTGCCAACCATTTGAAAACAATGGTTAAAGTGGGTTAACACCAAAAGCATAAGTCTCATACATATCGATCTCACGTCGATACATCATCATCATCTCATTAGCACGAGGAGACTTTTAATTAAAAGCAACGTTCGCCGGATCAGTCACTAAAACTATAAGAACTCCGGGACAGCTGTAATTCAAAAGAAACGCGAGATAATTATAATTCTTAAACAAAGGTAATTGTAATGTTAATACATAATATATTATTATTAATAGTACGTAGTAATTAGTCATTGTTTTATCCGAGAATATAAAATAATATTGGCAATGCTAAGTTGAGTTATCATAGGATTAGTTCAGCATACTATAAGACATTAAATAGTACCTACCTACTTGCTGTTGTCATAGAGATTTTGTCTGATAGTTTTGGAATTATATTGTTTCACGCTTTAGTATTTCGCTGCCTCATGGACTTAGCCGCAATAGCCACTATGACGTCATTGTGTACATATTATGCTAAGTTTCAAGGACAGTAGATATCTATACTTATAATAAAACTGTAAAGGGTCGAATTCTGTACATTGAAGATATTTTGAAAATTTTTGTTGGAGGACACTATTTAGTCGATACTGAAGCCAAAACTGTAATTTGTTTAATTTTTGTCTGTCTGTCTGTCTGTCTGTCTGTCTGTCTGTCTGTCTGTCTGTTTCACGACCGCGCATCACGGCTAATCCGCTGGATGGATTTAAATGAAACTTGACATGATTATAGTTCATACCCCGAGGTAGGACATAGGATACTTTTTGTCCCGAAATTCATCATGGTTTCCCTGGAAGACGGCATCAAAGTCTAAACGTTTTTTAGTTATAATTCATTAACGCGTTGTCCGATTCCATTCATTCTTTTTTTGTTAGAAAGGAGGTTCTTTAAAGATTATTCCATACAAATCTTATCATCATCACTTTTGTAGTTCAGAAATTACAGACATCAGAACCTTTAAGTTCAAGTAGGTAGGTGACTTGAAACTCGGAATGCACAAAGAACCTAGGACTAGGACGTAGGGCTCAAGTAAGACTGGAGTACCTTTACAGCCGTAAATAAATAGGCTTAGCAGGAGATTTTGTATGGTTTAAAATTTTTCACTTTTAGGGTGAACAAAAATCATTTAACTGGCGTTATCGCTACGTTATACCGTATAGCGCCATCTCTACAATTTATGTGAAACTTGAATGTAAAACTCTGAGATAGGTACTACCGAATTTTTTGAAATAAAAATTAACTGTCATGTTATTTACTGTTTCCTGACTTTATATTAAGATGGCACTGTTAACACATGAACAGATTTAAACTTTATCATCCGCAATATGGAAAGGGTAAGATAATGGTTCACAAATATTTTTAACTCTTAGGTCTTATCGATCCTAACCGACTGACTGTCATCTAAGGTCTTTTTATACGTAAAAAAATATATAGCCATTGTCCATTCTGATGTTTTGGATTGTATTGAGATGAAGCAAAGATTTTTAAAAGACTCTTATATTATGTTGGGCTGGGGAATATTGTTAGTAGAGTAATTTATCCCAGTGGTACCTACCCGGCCGAACTCTGAAAGAAGAGTTCTACCACCAGTACAACTTTTCACATGGTTTAATAATTTTTGACATATTTCGTGGTTTCAGAATAAAAATCACAATGAAAAGGACGATTTTAACTGTCGATATTTCGATACATTGGTACAAGTCGTGGTCACGTAGTGACCACGACCTGTGCCACTGGGTCGAAATATCGACAGTTAAAATCGTCCTTTTGATCTTTCAACTACGTATTAATGAAACTTTATATTATTATTAAGAAAAAGGAGTTTTCAAAATCACCACAAGATAACCCGTGCAAAGTAAGAACAGGTTTCTGTACAACATCACACCAGAATCCCGCGAAAAATCAAGGAATTCCAGTAGGAAGGTATATTATGTAAGAAAATCGTAATTCACGCGGGCAGAGCCGCGGGCAACAGCTAGTATGTATATATTAATGGTATGACGGAAGAACATGATTGTCTTTTATTAGGGTTCCGTACCCGAAGGGAACCCTATTAGCGAGACTTCGCTGTCCGTTTGTCCGTCTGTCCGTCCGGTCCGTCCGTCGTCTGTCACCAGGCTGAATTTCTGGATCCGTGATAGCTACAGATTTGAAATTTTCACAGATGAAAAATACTATAACATAGAATAAAATTAATATTTAAGGGAGCTCTCATACAACAAACGTGATTTTTTGCTTGTTTTTGCTCGATATTGACAACGGTAACAGGTAAACGCTTCAAATTTTCACAGAATATTTAGTTATAAGTATACTTAGGTGTAGAAATAAATAGTTAAATTAAAATAAAATTAAAAATTAAAGGGGGCTCCCATACAATAAACGTGATTTTTAGCTCGTTTTTGACATTATATACTTAGAGAAAGGGTTTATACCTACTCTTGATGGTACGGAACCCACAGTGCGCGAGCCCAACTCGCACTTGACCAATTATCCAAAGAATATTTACTGTTACATTTTTTTACGCTATACAAGTTAGTACTTGACTGCGATCTCACTTGTGTGCTGATTCTCTATCGTTCAGTTAGTTAGTTAGAAACCCGCACTGGGTTATTAACTAAGAAAACAGAAGCAAAAATCCTATTTTTTTTGTATTTTTTTTGTACAAGATAGCAACTAGCATGGTATACTGACATGATACCATACCGACCTAGGTTGGTAATTTGTGCAAAAATAGGATTTTTGATTTCGTTTTCTTAGTTAATAACCCAGTTAGGGTTACTAACTAAGTGAACGATACAGAATCAGCCCACTGATGGTAAGTGATGATGCAGCCGAAGATGTTAGCGTACTAACTTGGAAGGGGTAAGTTAAGTCACCTCAACGGTTTCTACACAGCATCGTACGAACGCTAAATCGCTTGACGGTACGTCTTTGCTGGTAGGGTAGTAACTAGCTACGACCAAAGCCTCCCACCAGACAAAACACATTGGGTAAACTACTACGCACTGTACATCATTATCTAAATCCTAAACCATTTTATAATTCTATAGGTAGGTATATCGATAGGAGAAGTTATAGTAAGAGTCATACTTACTTAGGTACTTACTATCTTTAATCTTACCTGTTTGAGAACCCTTAAGATAAATTTTACTACCTTATCTAGCATTTCGTTCCGGCTGAGCGCAACGATAACTTTGGCTATGGCTATATAATGATGTAGACAATGTGGTATAAAAAAAGATTTTCCATATCACCTATTAAGTGAGTAAGTAGGTAAAAAAGCACACTCTCATTGATAAACTTGGTAAACCCGACCAAGAATAGGTTCTAATAATTATTTATAATCGGGCTGGGTACATAGATAACTTAATTCAAATTCAAATTCAAATTCAAATTCAAATCATTTATTTCATATTGGCCACTACTTGTTAGCACTTATGAATGTCAAGTAGGTACATATACTTATTAATAGTGATAACTATTTAACGACTTAAAAACTAAGTTTACGAGGGTTCCAACGCGCCCTGAACTGAGAAGAAGCCCACAACAAACTCAGCCGGGTATTATTTTTTTTTGTTATCACTATTTCACAATATAATATAAATTAGAACTAGCTATAAATTTGAATTAGAGCAATTTACTCCCATGGATTGATTTCATTTAAGTAATCTTTTATGCTATAATATGCCTTTTTTATAAGTTTCGGCTTGACAAAACCTTTGAACTTATTGAGCGACATGTCGAATACACTGGATGGCAGTTTATTATAAAATCTAATGCAATTGCATAAAAACGATCTACTTATTTTAGTAAGACGCGTGCTATGGACAACCAGTTTGTTTTTGCTTCTAAGGTTAATGTTATTGAGGTCACATTTCCTACTAAATTTATTTATATTTTTGTGTACATATATTAAGTTCTCATAAATATACTGACTATGTACGGTCATGATATTAAATTCCTTAAATTTAATCCTGAGTGACTCTCTTGGACCTAATTTATAAATTGAACGAACAGCCCTTTTCTGCAGCACGAATACGGTGTTAATGTCAGCAGCATTACCCCACAACAGGATACCGTACGACATTATGCTGTGAAAATAGCTAAAATATACCAGTCTAGCAGTCTGAACGTCAGTCAGCTGCCGTATTTTTTTAACCGCGTATGCAGCAGAGCTAAGCCTGTTCGATAATTTATCGATATGAGGTCCCCATTGGAGTTTAGCGTCTAACGTTATACCTAAGAATACGGTTACATCTACTAGTTCCAGTTCCTCATTGTTAAGAAGTACACTCGTTTTCACATGCTTAACATTTGGTAATGTAAATTTAATGCATTTAGTTTTTTTGCTATTGAGAAGTAAATTATTGGCTTCAAACCACTGTACTACTTTTTTGAGACAGTTGTTCACATCGTCAAACACATTTTTCTGTCGATTAATTTTGAAGATGAGTGATGTATCATCAGCAAACAAGACTATCTCATGATTATCCTTAATAAGGTAAGGAAGGTCATTAATGTAAATGAGGAACAGGAATGGTCCTAATATGGACCCTTGGGGAACTCCTATCCTAACAACCGAACCCGGCGACCGCTTACCATTCACATCTACTCTTTGAATCCGTTCGTTCAGATAGGAGCTCATCAAATCTAGAGCTGCACCTTTGATTCCATAGTGGTGTAGCTTCCTGATCAATGTTTCGTGTTCAACACAATCAAATGCCTTAGAAAGATCACAAAAAACGCCAAGCGCGTCGCGTGATTCCTCCCAGGCTTCAAATATACTTTGTAATAGCTCAACACCGGCATCGGTTGTCGAGCGACCCCGTGTAAAACCGAATTGTTTATTATGCATTAAGTGATTATTTTGGAAGTAGATTAGTAATTGATTTAAAATGAGCTTCTCAAAAATTTTACTGAATGTTGGTAGTACAGATATTGGTCTAAAGTTAGTGGGGTCACTGGTACTACCCGATTTAAACAATGGAATTATTTTGCTGAGTTTCATTAAATCAGGAAATACACCACAGTCTATACAATTATTGAATATTAATGCCAGATCAGGTGCAACAATATCAATCAGGGATTTGACGACGTTTACAGAAATACCCCACAAGTCGTTAGTTTTCTTAATATTTATCAATTTAAATGCTTTGATAACGTCAGTGCTAGTAACGTGGCTGAATGCAAAGGCGTTATTACATTCAGGCACGTTATTTTTTAACAATGAAAGAGCAATAGCTGGTGACGAATTCAGTGATTTTGTTGTGGAAACCGGAATATCCGAAAAGAATTCTTCAAACGCTGTAGCAACTTCAAGATCTCCCGTGATCGCTTCATTACCAATATTAAGTTTAATTTCAGTAGAGCGCGGTGTAGCTCTTCCAGTTTCCTGGTTAATTATGTTCCAAGTAGTTTTTACGACATTGTCGCTATTTTTAATTTTATTTTGTATATAACGTGATTTCATAAGCATACAATCTTTTTTAAATTTTTTTGAAAACAATTTAACATGCTCTCTGAATTCATCACTGGTATTGTATGTACGTTCAGCATACAACTCGTATAGCTTTTGCCTATCTAACTGTAATTCACTGGTTGCCCACTCGCTAAAAACTAATGCGTCAGTAATCAAGACCGATTTACTGGTAAATATAGAGTCAAAAATGGAACGAAATGTATTAAAAAATGAGTTATACATATCATTGGGATTCATAGAATCAGGCAAAAATGGCAATTCCTTTACTAACCTTATTTTGGTTTTTGTTAAGCGGTCAGATGTTACTGGCACAAAAGTAATTTTACGTTTTTTTAGATTTTTATTTAACGTTTCAAATTGAATAAATTGGCCACAATGATCCGAATCTAATTTATTTATAATTTCACTATTGACTATCTTTACATTTGTAAAAATATTGTCTAAACATGTGGCACTATGAGCGGTTATTCTTGTTGGTTCCATAAAGACATTAATTAAATCGTAACATTTAAACAAGTTCAATAGTCTAATACTTGAAGAACTATTATTATCCATAATATTAATGTTAAAATCTCCGCAGATAATAATTTTTTTGTTGCATTTTGAAATTTTAAACAAAACTTCATCCATTACTTTTTCAAAAAGTTCAAAGTTAGCCGAGGGAGGTCTATATACGCAGACAATAATAAACTGCTCTAAATCTATACATGCTAGCTCTATTGTCCGCTCAACAGATAGGCTCACAATGTCACTTCTATTTTTAAATTTAAGATTTTTATTTAGCAAAATTAATGAGCCACCGTGAATGGAATGAGTCCTGGTGAACGAACTACCAACTTGGTGATTAACAAAGTTAAATATTAATTCATGAGGTTTTAACCAATGTTCAGTTACACATAAAATATTAATGTCAGAGCTGTTTAAAAACAGTTCAATCTCTAAGTCCTTTCCCCTCATGCACTGAATATTTTGGTGCACCAAGTTGATACAGTTAATATTATTCGGTTTATCAAATATACAAGATGATTTCTTCTTAACATTATTATTTTTAGCTGAGCAAGAGAGAACCGATGTTGACTCTTGGTCTAAGCGAGAGAATAACTCTTTTGTCTCCTTAACTAGTTTAAATTAAAAGTTCTTGGAATTGCTTCCAAGGTCATGTCAGGATTACTACACTGCTCAATAGAAGCAGTTTTGTCAGCAAAACTATTGGTTGAAATATATAATAAATATGATAGTGAAATAACTATCTGACGCTTACAATAATCTGACAAGTAATACCTATCTATGTAATCGTTAAACTTAATGTTACTACATTTATTTGTATCAATGATATGAAATTTTTTATTGTGTGTACATAAATTGTACAGTGTCATATTATAATTATACCTAATCCGATTTTCATGGTGTGGCAACTTCTTACAATAGGGAAGTGTATAAATGAATATATTTTTCAAATTTATAGAATCTAAACATTTAAAAAGTTTTATTAAATCTTGCTTATTTACATTGCCTCTGTTTCCTAATATTATTACTATATTTGTATTACAATCATATTGAGACTTATTACAAAGGACATCAGCAACAATATTTTTAAAGTCTGTGTTAGGCTTGCAGCAGTTCAATACAGTGTGATTGTTTAAATATAAATTAAGGTAAAGGCCCATGCTAATTCCAACTTCATCGCTATACATGTACGTTTTATATGTTTTTATGTTATGGTTTGTTAAGGAATTATTAGTATTTAATTCAGGGGTAATGTACCTGTCACACACCTTCCCCTGATGCGAGGGACAAGGTTCAGGTGACAAAGACCGTGGATGATTGCCCGTACCATCAAAAGTACATTTGGTTATAGGCAAGTTATTCTCCGGACAATGTCCCTTCTGTAATGTTACTTCACCCATAGTCTGAGTACACACTGATACCAGTTTTTCTTGGTAAGAGGCATACTTTTCAGTCAGTGTCCTTAAGGAAGAATGTAGCCTTGCTATTTGTTCTTCTAGTATGTGTGTGTCAGATTCATACCTCTCTTTGTTATTTTTTAATTGTAAATTACATTTTGCAATTTCTTTTTGTAAGTTTATTCTGGTTGTTTTGGCTTTTACATTTCTGTGTAAATGATTATAATGTAATTTTAAAAGTTTCTGAGTTTTCCGTATAAACCTATTAAGTTTAATATATTTTTTAAGCTTTTTATTACTGCACGGATACACAACTGGTATACTACAATTATTATCAAAAGAAGTAGTCTGATTAAAGTTAGAGGTGCCGGGGTTCATTATTCCAGCGGGGACCAACGATGGAGCACTATCTACTAACTCCTCATACAGGCTCTGGGTGTGCAGAGTTGTTGCGTTGAAGGCAGCATCCTCCAGGTCAGTGATGCGCTGGTAAGCATCCCGTAGTTCTTGCTGCAGGGTGGACAGCTGCCTCAGGGAAGAGTCGTACTCGGCACGGCACTCATCAAAACCATCCACTAGAAGTTGAAGCCTATCTCGGTCTGCCATAGCCTCGGTGTATTTTATGTGTAAGTCTGACAATTCAGACTTTAACTTATTATTCAAATCAAGTACTCCTAATAATTCCTTTTCATTATCCGCTCTCTCACTATCTAGTTGCTTACATAGGTCTTTTTGTATTTGTAACTCTTTCAATGTTAGCTGTAATTTATTTTGAACTTCCCGTACCTGAATGTTGGGCTTTGGCTTTTCTTGGCGAGTCAGAGCTTTAGATTGTTCTTGGCTCTGACGTGCTGCCAGTTGCCGACGGGTCATCATTTTGTAATGAGTTTGTATCTACAACTAAGACAAACGTATGAACCAGACAGTGAGATCCTAAGTGCAATTACTGAGTTACAGGATAGAAACTAAGCAATTACAAGTATATATAAAGATTTCAAAAGTACTAAGTGATGAATTATTTTTCAAATACACCAATAGTACTTCAAAAATCATCAATTCGAACAGAATATACTTACTTTTACCACAGATTTTTAACTTTTACATGATTGAATTGAATTGAATAACGGTTTGACATTTAAATATTTTTGTTAACTTTGACTTTTTCTGGGCTTAACTTACACAAATACACTTGTATTGATTATTATCAATAGTTAATTTGTAGTTATATCACGACATAATCGATGGAAATTTAGTGTAACAACAAAATTATCAGTTAGAAACCTGTGTAAGAAACGAAAATAACGTTCACTTTTTAACACTTAAAAACTATATAATATTTAGACTTTGTACAAGAGTATTTATTTTAAGTAATTATTTATGATTAAAATTAGCGATTAAGTTGGAATTGGGCACAAATACACACTATTTTATAATTAAATTGAAAATTTAAAAACGAACAAAAATATGAACAGCTTAGCTAGGTATATTATCATAGGCCCTACGCTAAGAAAGTTAATATTTTCCAAAATTCTACTTCTCAGGGGGTAAAATAGAGGTCACGCGACCACTCCAATATCTCTCTAGTTTAAAATATTGGATATTGGATATAAAAGGTGGATTATTAATATAATATGTTGAAAAATAAAATTGGTAACTGGTAAGTGGAGGTAGAAGGTCTTGTAGCATTGATGTGTTTGCAGATGTAGCCTGTAGACATTGTTTGTCTCTTGTTGGCGTTAAAATCTGGAAACTTTTGAACTTAATGTGGTACCTGGGATTGATTTCCTTCGGAAGACCTGTGCAGCCATAGTTGCAGGAAAGTGGTATCGTTGCTTCTCGAGTCGGCGAAGGGGCCTGACAATGTGATGGAGACAGCAAAGTCTTCACTCGATGATGTTAGGAAGTATTCTGAAAAAGTAGTAGCAAATAAAAAAAACCCTAATAGACTGTACGTGTACAGCGCTTGCACTCAGATACGTCTCGTTAACAGCCTTGTCGAGCATACAGTTGTAACTGCAGATAGGCAGTACCAACTGCTAAAACTTTAGTTTCAAAGTGAAACCTTTATTACATCGTCTCAAACTTTTTCATCTGCGTGTTGCATGTCGCGTGACGGTCGACCGCGGAGAAGGGATAAAGTGAAAGGCGCTCGTCAGAGCAGCCAAGGCCACAAAAGTTTCACTTTTACCGTGTTTTCATACAACGACACAATCCTTTTTTTTTAATTTTTATATAGGGTACGCTTGACGACAATCATGCCAGATGGAAATTAATGATGAGGTCAAGACTTGAGGTGCTTGCCTAGAAAATGCCTATTCACTCTTCTCTTGAAAGAAAAGTTGTATTGTTGTAAAATGCTATTGTATTTTTGTACGCATAGTATCTTTATACAAGTTAAATAAGATAGCTAACCAACCCTGAACTTCTCCAACATTGACTGCAGTATGGAGCACCACATCGTCTTTCTCGTTGTGTAGCAGCAAGGAGATGGTGAGGAGCGCCCAGCCAGCCACCAGGGCGGTCAGCTTCACCACTCTCAGGGTTCTGTCAAACTGAAAAAAAAAAACGATTTCAATCCACCATCATCACATACCAGCGCGTTGGTCCCAAATCCCACCTCTACACCGGTGCCTTACCGTGGGGGTCGATGGATTTTTTTTGTATCCAGCCCGGTAACCACCATGAGATCGTTTCCTGGGCCGGATGGGAAATTTCGCTGTCAAATTTTTCCCATCTGCCCCGGCGATGACATACTATGAAAAAAGGGTAACAGACACACACACAGACACCTGATGATTTTAAAGTGCTGCTGTTCGCGGCACAGATCAGAGAATAAGTTTCTTCTCTTTTCTGTGGTTCGCGATCTGTCGTATTTAACGACAGGTCTCGAATTCGATTTCCGGTACAGGCCAGTTTCGGGTTTTATAATTTCTAAATTGGCCCAGCCTAGCGATTCAGGTAACGCGTCAGCTACTTATATACATTTATTGAAGTGAATGTGAAAGTTGTTAAGTGAAGTGTTTGAGTTCAAATTCTCTTTGAATCCCCTCTCAGGATTATAAGAATTATTCTACTCTTTTGAAAAGCAAAAGGCTACTACTAATTTATAAGTTTCCGCTAAAAGAGTTACTTATAGAACTGTAACTAACCTGTTTTCTTCTTGCGGATGGAGGAATTTTCTTTTCGCCATCTTCAGGCCGCTTTTCCTCTATTAACCTGCGGTAAAAAAAATTGTTTCATCATCAACATGCCAACACTGTGAAGCAAGAAAATACGCCTCCATAGAACAAGTAAATATTTAAAAATTAAATAAAAACACGACTGCCCTGTGCTAAAATAACTTTTTGCAAAAAATATAGCCTATATTACTCGGAATGATGTAAGGATTCTAACTATACCCCATAATATTATGTCCAAATCTATTCAGCCGTTCAGAAGATATGGTGGAATATACATACTGCTGTGCTATTCTACAAAATTAAATAGCTGCCAGACAGCTGCCAACCCGAATATGGCTTGCAAAATTGTACTCTATTACAACTGACAAATTCATAGATGCAAAGATGTACGCTCGTCGCTGTTTTGCAGAATAGCACGGCTGCATACAAATGATACGTACATGGTTCATGTACTTTTTTGGGCTGTCGTGTAAAAAGCGGTTGTTAGTTTGTTACCTATTATCAACTTCTGGCTTGCAATTATTAGTATTTCTATCGGTGATTGCGCGTGCGCCGGCCGCGGGCTCCTCTTTTCTGTTGAATATGTTTCTGTCTCCCTCTGGCGTGATCGGTGTCTCCGGAGTGGCAGGAGTGTGGGGGCTGGTCTCCAGTTTACCTGCGTGATGACAGCTGATAAATAAAACTGACCAATTGCGAGTCGGACTCGCGCGCGAAGGGTTCCGTGCAATTATCTATATAACGTAGCGATGATGATGATGCAGAAGCCAGAAGGGCCATTACCTACTACTACTACTTCTACTATACAAGTAGGGGAGAATGGGTCTACTGGATCAACGACCAAAAACGAGCGAAAAATTACTACGTTTGTTGTATAAGGAAGCCTCCTATAATCTTCTTTTTATTCTATTTTTTTTTTACACGACTACCCAAAAAAGGATTGTAATGTTTTTAGGGTTCATGTATGTATGTATGTATGTATGTATGTATGTATGTATGTATGTATGTGATGTTTCTTTATTCCACCATAATCTGAACGGCTCAACAGATTTGGACATAATATGGGGTATCGTAAGAATCCTTAGATCCTTCCGAGTAAACACAGGCTTTATTTTTTTGTGATAAAGTCGTTCAACCACACGGCAGTCGTGTTTTTTTAAATTTTTAAATTATTTACATACCTACTTGTTTAGCATTCGTTGTTATAGAGGCAACGGAAATACATTATCTGTGAAAAGTGTTCAAGAGATATAGCCTGGTGACAGACGGACGGACGGAGGGGAGTTTGAACAGAAATAAAAAATTTAACGTGAGACGTCGTGTAGGTAGAGTAACGCTGTGGCGAGTTCAATGGTTTTTCCGATCTCAAAACAATTAAAAAATTAAAAAACACGACTGGTAACAGTTTCAAAAAATATAGCCTATGTTACTCGGAATGATGATTCTAACGATACCCCATATGCCCAAATCTATTCAGCCGTTCAGAAGTTATGGCGGAATAGAGAAACCTACATACATACATACATACATGAACCCTAAAAAAACATTACACTCCATTTTTGGGCAGTCGTGTAAAAAGCCGACTTGCATAAAGAAGTTTTTATTTCAGTAAAAATAGGTAAAGGTTCCCAGAATGATTTCGGCCCCGGAAAACCTCAAAATCCGTTCCGAAGTTATTATTATTTACACAAGTGGCGCCACGTACTTATTTTGAATACGACATTGAGAGCCAAATCTAAATGAATAAACCGTAAGTGTGACGAGGTCTGTGCCTACATTTTATGGCGTTATTGAGTCACTTGTGTTGGACTGAAGGTGTGAATTGTTATTGTACCTATGCGTAATAAGAAGATCATCAACTAGCACATGAAAATGTCAACAAACACCATAAATGTATAACGGCTATTAGTATTGTATTAGCGTTTGTTATTAGTATTGTGTTAGAGTTCGAGAAGGGTAAGAGACATTTGTGAACACAAACACAGAATTTGTGTCGATATAATTTTAAGGAAAAGGGACAGACCCAGGAAACATTAAGGACAAATCCGTCTACAAAATTAGCTTGACTATTTTTAATCTGTAAGATGGCGTCATTGGTAGACGAACATTGGACAACATATATTCATGTAGGTACCCTAGGACTTGGCGCTCATCATAGCGCCTCATGTCACGCAAGGCTAGGCTAGAATGAATGAATGGGGAAATGGGAACCTCGTTAGTTTTGTTATATCTGTGAAAATAGATGACAGATTTACTGACTAACACCCGGTTTCTTCAACTGAATCATACTAAAAAGTAATCAATACATATAATAAATCTCTAGAGGTCGAATTTCTGTACAATGAAAAAAAATGCGAAAAACCGAGTCAGGGGGATGTAAGAAGTGAAATAGAACTAATTTAATTTTTTTTCAAATTTTTTGTTTCTCTGTTTGTCTGTTTATCTGTTTGTCTGTTTGTCTGTTTGTCTGTCTGTTTGTACGGGCTAATCTTTGGAACGGCTGGACCGATTCCAATGAAATTTTGTGTGGTGGTAGCTTATGTCCCTGGTCAACATAAAGGATACTTTTCATCCCGGTAAAATAAAGTATTCCCGTGGGATAGTTAAAAAACTGTAATTAATTTAACAGTTTTGTAAACAACAACTAATGAACTTAATTTAGTAAAATTTGTTATGCTGATACCTTATGTTGCCTCTTAAACAAAATATACATATATAGTAAAACATATAAATCCAATCGAGTTCCCGCGGGAAAGTAAAACATGACACATTACACAGTTAGCAGGCGTCTTTTAAGTAACGGATTTAAATCTTATCTTATCTTATCTTATCTTATACCTTTAAACGAGCAATTCTTGTATATATATTTCTATATAATCTGGATCTCGGGAACGGCTTTAACGATTTTCATGAAATTTAGCATACAGGGGGTTTTGGGGGCGATAAATCGATCTAGCTAGGATTCATTTTTACAAAATGTCGAATTTACCAAAAAAAATAAAAATATGACTACTGCTGCCATCTATTGGCCACCGAGTGAAACTCGGTCACCCAGATATTGAAATTTTATGATCGTACGTACTTTATATGCCCGGTCAACATTTATACTTTTCATCCTGAAAAATTTGAGAGCTCCCGTGGGATATTTAAAAAAACCTACAGATACTTATCTATAACGTAGCCTAATCAAAAGGGCGATAAATCGTCCTTTTGATCCTGCAACTAGGTATAACTATACAAGATAACCCGTGCGAAGCAGGAACGGGTTGCTACACAGCAGCGCACCAGAATGCTTAATCCCTTTGCGGAACAAACGATCAGACCTTATTGAATTTTTTCTGAACTTCACAATATCTAGGCGTTAGTATCGTCTCAGAATAAGATGAGTTTGGTTAGTATAGATACGATGACACGTCCCACTCTGTCTAACTCCATGCGAATCGAATAACATAAGCGATTTTGACAGAGTGTATAAGTGGAGAAAGACCAAAGAGGGTATGGGTGAATTGTGTGAAAGAAGATTGCACGTTGACAGGAGAGATTGGAAGAAGACTCCTTTACGGGTTCATCGAACCCAGGGACCACTCATGTATGTTGGGAAAAATTACCAACCCGAATTCACTCATTTATCTTGGGAACAATTAAGAAATTCCATGGGAAACATTTTTGTAAAAAAAACGAACTGCACGCGGGCGGAGCCGCGGGCAACAGCTAGTAGTTAAATATGGCGGTCTGATCCTTGTCTTTCGTGATAAGGGTCAAACCACCATATTTAACTGTTACTTTTCAGTAAAAGTAGTTGAAGAAACTGAGCTATCAACGGCCGGATTGAGCTGTTTGGCACATATAATTATAACTTAAATAATTTGTTGGAGGTATCCGGGAAGCATTTTTGAAACTTCAACCCTGAATTTACCCTTCAGAGCTGAAATTTCAAAAATCTTTCCTTGTCTTGTAGTCGGTCTGTCTGTCTTGAGGTCAGGCGAGGAAGTCGCGCTTGCCTTTTAGTCATTGAGGTACTGAGTCCTGGGTTCGATCCCAATTAAGAGAAAACCTGAATGCCTGAGAGTTCACCATAATGCTCACCATAATAATAGGTGTAGAAGCCATCAAACCTGGTGGGGCTAGCAGAGGCTGTTCGGACAGGTACCACTGCTGGTCAGTGCACACACACACATTTTTTTCCGCAATCCGATGGTCAAAATATGTGTGACAAAAGTTGTCGAAACGAAAAAATTTACACCAGTCTACTGGTGTCAAAAAAGTTTGTTTTGACACCAACGGAGTTACTAGTAAGACGACCGCAGAATCGTGAATGGCGATTCATGCCACAGATCACTTCACTATGTTATTAGCCCGCACGCACGTTTCCACAGGGGTCGTTTTTTCCATATTGTGGCTTAAAGAAATAATTTTGTCAGATAGCGCCACTGTTTTATTTATTTAGTACAGAAAATTACAATTACACACAGATAGAGAAAGGATATGTACAAGGATTTAAATGTACTTCAAGTTTTACGATAAAATGTTTAGATGGACTCATCCTATGGGTTCATATCGGTGATGTGGAGGGTCGTGACACACAGACTGACAGACATACGGACAACAAAGTGACCTTCTATAGTCCATTGAAATGATACATGAGCTTTGCATTTTTTAGAGGACGCAACTTTATTTTTGCGATATGTTTGGGGGGGTCAATAGAAGCTTAACCTCAAATTTGTGGGGTCGCCACCCTTGTCCCCCGGCCGCCATCTTCGAAAAGGGGGTAAAAACGCTTTTTTCGCGATATCTCGGAAACTATGCGTCTTACAAAATATTTGTAAAGACATAATTTGTAGCAAATTGTTTTGCCTCCTATTGACCCCCCAAAAATAAAATTGCGTGATCTAAAAAATGCAATATTCGGTCCTTAAATTGTAACATTTCAATGGACTAATAAGCGTTCCATTTTTTTTTCTTTTGAGGCACTAACCCTAAAACTGCTTAACGATTTCACTTCAAAAGAAACAAAAAATTAGCTCACCATGGTGTTGCTCGTAGAGCTGCTGGAAAGGCGCGAGCGCGGGGTCGTACTTGATGGCGTCGGGAAGGTCCAGCCACACCTCCAGGCTGCCGGGCGTGAGGTCGCTGCAGGACACCATAGAATATACGCTGTTCCTCTCCTTTTTCTTACGGAGCTTTAGTTTGTTAATGAAAGACGCCATTTTCGCACTCACTTAGTTTTTTGTGGTTATAATAACAATTTCAGTCACATTTTTATTGAATGAGTACACTATGTCTGTTCAGCTATAGATTTGTTATCTCAATTATTGGCATTAACAGCTAAATAGGTAAGAAAATCATATTTTTAATTGAAATAAAACGACCGACAATAATTTCAAATTCTTTTTTATTTTGAATAGCGGCTCATATTTAAATGGAAAATCGATTTAAGAATATTTCATGCTATTTTACTGCTATTTACATATTATATATTATATTTATATTCAATTATATAATTCTGTCGGAATGTTGGTAACTAAGGATTTTTTATGATACTATTTTTATGTTATACGTAAAATCTGTGGTTACACGCTACAAAATTCAGATATGGAATTAAACAGATGTTTGACAGTAATTTTTATACTAATTATCTTTTTGATTAGTATAAAAACTTAGTTGGGTGTCGCGGGTTCAAATCCCGCTGCGAGTGAAATTTTGATTCGTATTTAAATTTATAGGAATAATTTTTATATTAGGTGTCTGTTCCGGTGGAATTTTCTTGATTGAGGTCGATGACACTTGTTTATTTATATATGTTTTTGTACTCACAAAAGTCGCACTTGGCCAGCGTGGTATACTATGGCCAAACCTCTCTCAAACGAGACCCTATTACTACGAATCTACAGTCTGTCTGTCAGTCTGTCCACCACCAGGCTGGCATTCAACCTTGAACCTTGGTAGTTAGGCAGTTGAAATAAAATAAATATTTAAGGGGGCTCCCATACAACAAACGTGATATTTTTGCTTGTTTTTGAGTTTAATATACTCGTACTATCTAGAATTGATTGGTCTATATAGTACGGAATCGACAGTGCGCGAGCCCAAATAGCACTTGACCAAATGACCAATTGTTTTTGTTTTTGGTTAAGTTATCAATAACTTAGGTATAGCAGCAGGGCTAGATAAATGAAATGAAATGAAATGAAATGAAATGAAATGAAATGAAATGAAATGAAATGAAATGAAATGAAATGAAATGAAATGAAATGAAATGAAATGAAATGAAATGAAATGAAATGAAATGAAATGAAATGAAATGAAGTGAAATGAAATGAAGTGAAATGACCACGTCATCAAATAGAGGGAAACACGGTGTTTTTGAAAATTGAGTTCCCGCAGACCTTGTAGGAGTTGTAGATCATAACTTTAGCGTACTGCGCGTGACTAGCGACACCGGCAGCTGCAGCAGCAACAGCGCTACGCACAGAGTACATTCTGCTTTCATATGTTGTGTACTGGTGGTCACGTGGTTTTTCTACAAGCGTCAACGCATTGTCAAGCCCTGCAGCACTGCCACAGTTTAAAGATATTGTCCTATATGATATTATCCTACTGTGGCACTGAACCAAGCCACATGCTTGGTAGTTACTAGTTGGTGTTGTCACGAAGCATTACATCCGCTAAGACGCTCAGTAACTCGTCGCTCGAGCGAGTTTGTTTTTCTGCGCGAGTTGCACAACACGCTACACTTATGTTTGTGCTTGTGTAACTCATTAGCGAACCACTTGTTTGTATATGGAGTCCTCTACTTCATTCGATAATGGAACTGCCTCTAATTCATTCGATCCGAATGTAAAAACTCCTTTCTTACTTTTCGTAACAACATCTAGGCAAATAAAGGATACTTTCAGGTTTAGTAATGTCAGTATGAAAATTCTAAAACAATATAACAGTAATACTGCTATAAGAGATGGTGGTACGGCCCCAGGACTTTCAAAAAAAAAAGGAGCAGGTTTTCAATTCGTCGGAATCTTTTTTTAGGGTTCCATACCAAAATGGTAAAAATGAAATCCTTTTGGTGAGACTTTCTCCGTCCGTCCGTCCGTCCTTGAAATCCGTTGTCCGTCAGAGAAATTGAAGGACTCTTCAGATTTCATAAGCACATTTCAAGCGATCTCGTGGATTTGATGTTTTCCTCTAAAAGTAAAAAATAAATTAGAAAAATCCCTTCAAAAAAAAAACAAAAACTTTTCAAAAAAATAATTTAGGACAACCCTTTTGAAATTGATTAAAATTGTAAAAGCACAAGTCACCGTAAAAAATACTCAAATCGCTGGAAGTGTGCTTATTAGCACGACTATATTATCTGTGGCACGACTATTGCCATCAACTCAGCATCTGCAAGCATTAGCTTGCACTAGCATTAGCACTAGTCACTATAAAAAATACCCAAATCGCTTCAAAAGTACTTCGATTTTACCTGGAAAGTGTATAATATTTCAAACAATACCTAAATCGTTCTCCTCCTCCTTTTTTGAAGTCGGTTAGAAATAAATTAAATCTATCCTCATAAACCTAGTTAGTGAAATAAGCCTCTATTCGAAACTTCAATTTGTTTTAACGCAACAGCCGTGCTATTCTGCAAAAATACTTAAAGCAGCGACGTACGAGCGAGCGTACATCTATGCATCTATGAATTCGTCAGTTGTAATAGAGTACAATTTTGCATGCCATCTTCGGTATGGCAGCTATGTGACAGCTGTTTCAGGGATGTAATTTTTCAAGAATAGCACCACAGATGTTTGCGAATAATTGCGATTCATGAAACTATAATGACTCATGATTTTTTTAACGTTGTTTTAAAAGAGCTATTCATGGAATATTCAATGCCAACTTAATTTTTATTTGCATAATATTATGACGTAATGGGATAGGTACAGGCCCCGAGTTATTTTGTTATCTACACCGGTAAACCGTAACACGATACGAGATTGATCATTCTGCATGGCCACTGAACTTGTGTCGAACACACGAGTACCTAGTAAGGCTAGTACTTACTCGTACCTTCCTTTACCACGAACTATTACTATTGCACGAGTGGAATTTAACCGAGCGAGCTAAAACTAAATAATTATCGACGTGTATCTAGGCACATATTATGATTTAGTTATCTAATGGAACATACAGTGGTCAGCGTGTTGATCTTGAGACCCTAAGCCGCTTTAGCCAGCCAGTAGGTAAGGTTTACCTATGGCCATTGACTTATACTCTAGAGGGGGCGGACCGCGCGTTAAAATGTCGCCAGTTTATGGGAGCAAAACCCCCTCCGGCGTCAGTAGTAAGCTGTAAGCCTACGCAGTATTTCGCAGAAGTTTCGACACATTTGACATGACTCTACATTTTCTTGTATGAAGAAGGTTTACGTAAAATGTTCGGATTGGCCTATCTTGACTATTAATATCAATGCCTATGGCATTTATTGAATACAAAGATCTACATTTCCATCGAATTTCATTCGGAATAGAAAAATAGAACTCTTATTTTTTTCCGCAGGTCCTGTTAGTGGTCTGTAGGATAAAGTAGGTAGGTACTCGTATGTAAATTGGTTTATATTATTTTCTATGTAGAAAACTTCGAAAAATCAAAGTTCTTCATGCTATACGTACAATTTGTAACCCGTTTCTGCTGATGGAACAAAAGACACAATTTTCCACGTCCTCTTTAATAATACATTGGCTACAAATTGGCTACAAACATAGTTTTCAATTTTCAATATTTTCATGGTTATTATAGGCCACAGATTTTATAGGCTTGGGAATTGGAATAAATAGGTATAGAAATATGTAAGCAATGGGGCCTTTATTCAAGTATTGGCAATTTATGGGGTAGTTCTAGTTGGGATTGTAATCATACTTTTGATTCATTTGAAGCATATTCTCAAAACTCACAATATTGCGACTTTTGGGGTCAAAGACCTCATGACCAGATCGCTCCAGTCGCAACCGGTTCTAACTGGACACGCTCGGGAGATTTATTTTACTTGAATTCGAATCTTAAAACACTACACAGAAAATTTATTATTGCTTAAGTGTGACTGGTATCACTACAAACTTTTAAGTCTGCCAGGCTAAAGATGGTAAAAGGAAAGTTTTTGCAGTATGTAGGTGCTTACCTACCTAAATTGATATACCTACTTAGCTAGTGCCTAGACCTAGCTAGTGCCTAGTGTCTATCTAGTAGCCTAGAAATTAATCTGCCGCCGAACGTATTCTGCCTGCTTACGAATATCTAGTTCTTGAGAAATAGGCAGTAGGTATCAGGTAGGTACGCGACGGACAGACTTCTTCCTTTGAAGCATGGATCCCTAAAAACTGTACACATGTGTTCATGTGATAGTTGGCCCAATCACCAGTTATAATTTTATTGATTTTTGTACGTCCCGTCCCGTTTTTTGTACGTTGTCCCGTCGTCAGTTTAAAGATAACCTTTTAACATTGTGGTATTAGGTAGGTAACTAGGTACCTTCTTAAAAGTCCTGTGAACTACGGTCTACGATGTCTCCATTCTTTCAAAATACCAAATCATTTATAATTCGTGCATATTTCGATCATGTTGTGGTGTTATTCGGATTCATCTATTAATAATCTTTGCTTCTGGCCATATTTGGTTCGGAAATACTTCTTTAAACGAAATAATAATCAATTATGATCAAAATTTTTATAACTTTGGTCGAGTTCCGTAATACCAAAAATTATGAATGAAATCTTGTAACTTTCTTTATTAATTTTTATAATTTCTGAATTGGCTGTCTGGTCTGGTGGGATGATTCGGCCGTGGAGTTACCACCCTACCAGCAAAGACGCACCGCTGAGCGATTTAGCGTTCCGTAGCGATGCTGTGTAAAAACCGTTAGAGGTGAGATTTATTTAATATATGAAATATAATAAAATCAGGTTATAAATGGGACTTGACTGTATATACGATTCCCGGATTGGCCAAAAAAAATCATCAGCAGGAACGCAATTAAAGAACGTTTTATTTTATTCATGTACTTAAGTACTGACTTGAGTGGTTTGCCCTATTTACTAAAATTAAATAACTATTAATTATTTGTTGGCTTTTAACCAATAGCAAATCTTCAAGCCGCCAGTAGGTCTGCAAGTCTGACAAAACGACAAAGTACGAATCGGATTCCCGCACGAAGGGTTCCGTACCATTATTTATAAAAACGGCAAAAAATTACGTTTGTTGTTACATGTGAGTCGGACGGATGGCGGAGGCTTAGTACTTAATAGGGTCCCATTTTATCCTTTAAGTACGGAACCCTAAAAAATAAAATCTGTAAACGTAGGTACCTATTTATTCATGAATCTGCTATGACAATTTTATCTCGATCGTCCAATAATTACACAATTATTACCGATTTTTGCGATTTTGGTAGTCTGCTAGGTCGATCGTTTACTAATTGTGTAAAAATTACACGATTCACCTACAATATACATCTCAATGAACTTTTGCTAGTCTGTTAACACAATTACATCTCAATTGTCGAATATAACCTAGTCTCCTAAAAATTTTGACAGTTCGAAATGACAATCGACCTGCAATTTAGAATAATTGGGCAGTAATAGCTAAATCAGTGGATTAAGTGGATTGTTAGTGATTTCTTTCAAATCTAATGATGATTAGAGCAAGGTGGAATATTCTCCAACTTGCTAACGCAGTTGACATTCAACGAAATAAGCGGTTGGAGAACAGAAAACGCCGTCGAGCCCGCGCTCTAATGAGGAACAGCATAGACCCCTTTATGGATATTTCCGAGGCTGAATTCATAAAAACATTTCGCCTCGGAAAAGAAACTGTTAGGGGTCTAGTTCACGAGCTCACACCGTTCATTCCCAGACGATGTCGAAGAGACGGAATATCGGCGGAGATGAAGGTAAACTCTTGCTGTATTACTAAGCATGAATAATTCATGATGATGGTGTGACCGTTCCTAATGACATCATTTCTGTTGCAGATTCTGATAGCGTTAGCTTTCTACGCATCAGGATCTTACCAAACGTTGGTTGGGCAGAGTGCCCTCCACAATGTCTCACAGAAGACTGTTTCAAGAGCTGTGAAGCAAGTGACAGATGCACTCAACCGAATTTACGGTAACTATGTGAAATGGCCCAACCAACCTCATGACCGGAATGTTATAAAAGCCAAGTGAGAAATGTTACTATCCTGATTTTAGGTTGTAGGTTATGACACTACAGTGCTTTATTAATAAAAGTTTTTACAGGTTCCATCAAAAATTTGGTATACCGGGAGTCTTGGGTTGCATTGATGGCACACATATAGCGATAATTAGGCCAAACTGCCATGAGGAGCGTTTCATAAACAGAAAGGGATTTCATTCTCTGAATGTTATGATCGTAAGTTTATTATTTTAATTAAACTTTCATTTAGGTAACATGATATACCAAGCTACCAAATAATATTTTACTAATTCTGTTCAATTTTCAGATATGCGACTCTGACCTTAATATTTTATGTGTGGATGCCAGCAACCCGGGCTCCGCTCACGACTCCAGTGTGTGGCAGAACCACCCACTCTGTAGGCACTTGACAGAGCATACAGAACATGGTTTTTTATTAGGTATTACTGTTAACTAATGAATGTGATTTCATACTTATGGACTGGATATCCAAATACTTACTATGATGTGTTATCTGGATTTTCAGGTGACAGTGGCTATCCACTCAGGAGGATCATGATGACCCCTATATTAAATACCTCAGAGGGGACACCGCAGCACTACTATTATGTGAAACATGTGACTGCACGTAATACAGTGGAACGCTGTATAGGGGTTTTAAAGGCACGATTCAGGTAAAGTAAACAAAGTCCTGTTTATGAAAGCATTACTTAAAAAGTGTTCAAGCACACCAATGCAAATATTGTAGTTTTCGTGAGATTCACAAGTAACCTTTTTCAGGTGTTTACTTGGAGCGCGTGCCTTGCATTACAATCCAGTCACTGCAGGCAAAATAGTCAATGCATGTTGCGTTTTGCACAACATTGCAAACAGATCAAATGCACCAGTGCCTCCCCTGACACCTGAGGAGGCGCTTTGTCTGCAACAGGCACGATATTTTTTTTTTCATTTATTTCTTTTAGAAAACGCATGGACATGGGACATTTAATAAAGTACAAAGTTCCTGGAACTTTACATTTGAAAATAAAGTAAAAGTATGATTTATTTATGTGTTAAAATCTACATACTATTTGCTTTTTTTTTTTGGCATATAAATCAGATAATATCTGGGTGACCGAGCACCAGTAGTCATATTTTGTATTTTTAAAATGAATCTTAGCTAGATCGATTTATCGCCCCCAAAACCCCCTATATACTAAATTTCATGAAAATCGTTCGAGCCGTTTCCGAGATCCAGATTATATAGAAATATATATACATATATACAAGAATTGCTCGTTTAAAGATATAAGATTCTATCGAACAACTAAGCTGACCTCAAAAATGTACTTAAACATAGTAACAAAAGGGCTCAAATACAACTCAAAACTAGGCAAAGCATTAAAATGTAGTGGTTTATTTAAATTTTATTTATTTATTTTTTGCAATTTTAGGATGAACACAATTTGAGGACCGACTTTGAAGGTGTGATTGATGGGAATCAGCTATCACAACGTCGAGGGAATCAGGCTTTGCTTGATGGTAGAGCACTGCAGCAGGCTCTCATCAACAGGCTGTGGGAAAATAGAAGCATAAATAATTAATTATTTCATAATAAATAATTTAGTATTAGTAGTAATAATTAGTATAAGTATTAGTAGTAGTATTAGTATTATATAGTATATACGAGTATACTATATATAATCATGAGATAGTCTTGTTTGCTGATGATACATCACTCATCTTCAAAATTAATCGACAGAAAAATGTTTTTGACGATGTGAACAACTGTCTCAAAAACGTAGTACAGTGGTTTGAAGCCAATAATTTACTTCTCAATAGCAAAAAAACTAAATGCATTAAATTTACATTACCAAAATGTTAAGCATGTGAAAAAGAGTGTACCTACTTCTTAGTTGAGTTTGTTGTGGGCTTCTTCTCAGTTCAGGGCGCGTTGGAACCCTCGTATACTTAGTTTTTAAGTCGTTAAATAGTTATCACTATTAATAAGCATATTATGTACTTAATTATTTTAACTGACATTTCATAAGAGCTAACAAATAATGGCCTATAAAATAAATGATTTGAATCTTTGAATCTATAGATCTAGTACATAGATGCAACCATATTCCTAGGAATAATGTTAGATGCAAAACTTTGATGGGGCCCTCATATTTGTGTATTTGTCAACAGACAGTTCTGCTGCATACATGGTGAAAAAACACACAGCATCTGACCAAAATTTAAACTTTAGGCTAGGACAGTCAGTTTTTTGATAAAATCATTTACTCTTTGTACTTTAAAACAATAGTTATTATAATTTTAAATTAAAACTTATATACTTGGCCAACGTTGTTTTGCCATTAGGGATATAAAAATAGATAAATTGAGATTTAAGCTATCCTATCTTTTAAGTTACATCAAACTACACACGGCATGCAAATTTGAATAAAAATCGTTTAAGTAGTTAAGGAGTCAATCAACGTGACGCTTAATGTATATAATTATTATTAACATATAGGACACAAGTTAGTTGTAGTGCCACACCATTTGGGTAAGGAACAGAAGTCCATTGTGTAGTTGAGTGTATGCTTCTACAATAAGATCTCTGTTTTGGACTTACCTATACACAAGTTTAAAACCGCTGCCAAAAAACATCTAATAAGTAAATCAGGGTTAGGTACTTTACTATTGAGGAAATTTTCAATGACAATTCTTGGAATGATATTACCATCTCCTCACGAGATATCTTAACAATTATACTCGAGTTTCGTCCTCGATATTAGTAACTAGAATTTATTTTCCACAATGTAGTAACGCAGTAAGTGTTACCACTCATCACTTGTTTAGAGAAAAAAGTAGCCAAGTATGGCAACCCTTTTCTTTTTTTCTTTTTTTTTTTTTAAACCTGCCCTGTTTCTAACCATAGACTACCAAACTAGCCAGCCCCACTCGGCCGCTAATTCATTCGCATTTTAGTGCTCAACCACTCCACTTGTATCAAACGTTCGTGATTTCAACGGTACAACGTGCGTTTCACGATTAGAAAATCTGCCGGATGGAATGGCAATTCCGCTAACTTCGCAAAATTTTATAATAGAACAATTGTTAACTAATGTTGTTAGATAATGATAACACAGTTCTAGCAGAACTATATGTCGATCAAATCAAGTGTGATTACCAATGTCGATCAATGAAGTTCAATTTTGAATGTACCTAAATTAAGTAATTCCTCTAGGTTGTTACTTATTATTTTGTTTAGAAAATGAACATTAATCTATTTTGGAAAACGGTGTTTATGTTGATTTTGATATTTCCTCATAGGTGTTACTCTCAACATCTACATTGTGGAAAATAAATTCTAGTTACTAATATCGAGGACGAAACTCGAATATAATTAATTATTAAACGAACTTACCTGTAAGTGAAGTTCTATCATAATTATACGAAGGGTTTCGTCCGAAGATATTAGTAACGTACTCCCCGCCCACCCAAACCCATTCGGAAATATCAAAAAGTTTTGGGCTCCGAACGAAATGAATTAAACTAGCGGCACGCTATGATGGCCGGTTTGACGTTTGTCCGCTCATGAAGTTCCGTATTAATTGATAACGACTTTGAAGGAAATAATTGTATTACTTTATTGACGATAGTGATGTGCAGAGATTCATAAATTTTATCGAATGTAGTTTTAGGTTTAGGACTCAAAATTTATTTATTAAATTGATTTCTAAAATGTATACAAGTGTAGAAAAATCAGTTTGCACCATTTAAGGGGTGAATGTACTTGTGAATATGAACAATTTTCACTATGTGGACAAACCTCTGAAATCGCAAAAAAATATCAGCTGTTTCATACAAAAGGTAAAATTTTTATTTTTATATGATATATACCACAACTCGGCATTTGGTTTTCTAAATTGAAAATTTTTAAAAATGGAATCTAATACGATCGTCACATAGGATCGCTGGCTAGCACAACTACTACCTCCGGCAAACTCGCGTCAATGCTCAATGCAAAACAAAGCAGTTTCGAATTGACGTTGCTTCGAAAAGTATAAACTGTCAGTGCAATGCGATTGTGATATAGTTTTGACCTGGCTTTGGATTTCAAATATTGATACTGCATTACTGTTGACCCTTGCTCGTTAATTTGGACTCTGTTCAAGCCCTTTGTTGTGGATTTCGTCGATATGACCGAACGTACGCAGAGAACTGTTCTAAATAGTCAGACACGTGAGTTCGTAATACGCCTTCGTAACTATTTCGATCGTGAAGCTCAAAATGGAGGGCCAATTTTACCTATAACGTCAGTGGTTGAACGCGTAGCTGATGCGCTTAATATTGGACAACGAACTGTTAGACGGATAACTAAAGAAAAATATGGCGAGACTGGCACAGAAGAAAATAAACTTCACACACCAAAAAAGAGAAAACGAGCAAAACCAGTCGTAGGCATCGATAGCTTTGATGCCGATGCTATCCGAAGACATGTTTACGGCTACTATTTACAGAAGGAGTATCCAACAAGAAAAAAGTTGGTGCATTCACTGAAGGAAGCTGGATTATTCTTCGGTGGGGAAAGTTCTTTAACGAAGATTTTGAAGACCATTGGATTTCGATACAAAAAATGTAACAAACGCAAAATATTGATGGAAAGATTTGATATAGCGATGGCAAGGTATACTTTTTTACGGCAAGTGAAAGAAATCAAAAATTGGCAAAATGTTGTGTTCTTGGATGAAACATGGCTTAATGCTAACCATACTGTAGGCCGTTCTTGGAACGATGACACAGCAGCATCTACTTCCAAAGTTCCTGTAGGAAAAGGATCGCGACTTATAATTTGTCACGCCGGAACCATCAACGGGTTTGTCGAAGGTTCTCTCATGGCTTTTGCGTCAAAAACCACTGGAGACTATCATGAAGACATGAATGGAGAAAAGTTTACTGAATGGTTTACCTCAATGTTGTGTAGCCTCCCTGAACCATCTATTATAATTATGGACAACGCCCCATACCACTCGATGCAAATTGACAAGCCACCTGCCCAATCCCAAAAGAAAGCTGATATCGTCGCATGGCTTCGTAAAAATGGCGTAGATGCAAACATGAATATGTTAAAAGCGGAATTAGTACGTCTTTTAAAAGAAAACAAACCAACCAAGATCCGATACGTCATTGACGAAATAGCATTAGAACATGGGCACAGAGTTATACGGTTACCGCCTTACCATTGTGAGTATAATGCGATTGAGTTGGTGTGGGCTCAAATTAAGGGATATGCTGCAAGACACAATACAGAACCCCCATTTACCACAAAAAAATGCTAAAATTATTAGAAGAAGCTTGTGAACATGTGACTAAAGGAGACTGGGAAAAGGTTGTGAATAGAACTGTTAAATTAATAAGGGAAGATTATGAAAGAGATGTGAAAATAGATAATATTATAGAAAACGAACATATAATTTTTAATGTAGGTGATGATAGCAGTGACGACAGTAAAAATAGTAGTATGGACGAATCTGATTAATTATGGCCTTTTGTGGCACCTTTTTTGGTATCTTTTGTATTCATATGTTTGTTGTGTGCATATAAAGTATGTATATTCATTTTCATTCAAATATTCAGTTCGTTCAAATAAATTAAATAAACATTTACATTTTTGTTTTATTAAACCTATTTAATCAGGTACAAAAACAAAACTTAATTGTTTTTTGTTCGAGAATAAATTGACATTCCACATCACTATTGTAATGTGTCAAACCGGCCATCATAGCGTGCCGCTAGTGTAGCGGCCGAGTGGGGCTGGCTAGTTTGGTAGTCTATGGTTAGAAACAGGGCAGGTTTAAAAAAAAAAAAGAAAAAAGAAAAGGGTTGCCATACTTGGCTACTTTTTTCTCTAAACAAGTGATGAGTTGTAACACTTACTGCGTTACTACATTGTGGAAAATAAATTCTAGTTACTAATATCTTCGGACGAAACCCTTCGTATAATTATGATAGAACTTCACTTACAGGTAAGTTCGTTTAATCATTAATTATAGTGTAATAATTTTTCATATTATGTAAGAAAAATTGAAAATAATGACATTTTTGAAAAGAGTAAGTGCAGTTTCTTGCCAGTTCTTCTCGATGAAAACCTGCTCTCCAAACCAGGGTAGCCTTTTGAGTTTTCATAAGAGCCTATTATTTAGGCCTATGTGAAAAATAAAGATTTTCATTTTCAGTTCTTGATTTTGCTACTAATTTTATTAAGTTCTTAAAATATGCACCTGTACTATAAATATTGTTTTTATGTATAAAAATCAAGCATAATATTGTTATACTCCTACATATTATAATATAAGACAAATTGATAAAGAAAAATAAACGATTTATTTAATTAATTATTTATTTATTATTATTTAGGAGACTGGGCGAAAGAATTATATAAGATAAGAGATTAGATTAGTAGTATAGATAACAATGTGCGTAGCTATTTACAGGCCTGGAGACTTGTCAATCATTTCTGAAAGAAAAAAAAAGAATATATTGGAACCATTGAAGACGTAGCTTGAAGCATTTCGGTTTCCAACAAATCACATGGGAACCTTGGATTTTTCGTGATAAATTATAACATAAGCTATTAATTTATTTTTTAATCCATCTTTATCAATTCCAGATTTTAGCCAAATCGGTTCAGTCCTTGTGTGAAAGAGTAAAAAACACACACATATTTACACGACACACAATAACCTTTCATTTTTATATTATTGGTATGATGTTATAAAATGTTGATCATTGATAAGCTTACCTATTTTGTGCCTGATTAGAACTATGCGCCACTCTTTCAATCGCTGCAGCCAGGATGGCTGCAGCTTGAGTAGTTGCTGCAGCCATGTAATTCACAGCTTCCAGTGTCCTTTCGCCTAACCTGTCGATGGCCTCTGATAAATTTCTGGTTGCCTCAGCCTGGGATAACATTGCTGCAGCATTTCTACTCTCCATTCTCTCCAGCCTCTCTTGAGAGGCTTCAAGAGCAGCATGGTTGATCTCTGTAAATATAAATAATCATATATATTATGTGTGTGTTATGATTTTTTTTTTCTAATTTTTGTTTTACTAATTAAGTATGCATCTGAGAGCCAGACCGGACAGAAAAGAGCAAATCCATGAAATACCTTCTGTGTTGGGGTGCTGCCTTGCATGACGCCGTCTGGCCTCTCGAGTGCGCAAGGCACGTGCAGGAGGCACTCTGCTTGGCCCCTGCTCCCGTGTAGTGGTAGGGCCCTGCTCCTGCACTCTGCTTGGCCCCTGCTCCCGTGTAGTGGTAGGGCCCTGCTCCTGCACTCTGCTTGGCCCCTGCTCCCGTGTAGTGGTAGAGCCCTGCTCCTGCACTCTGCTTGGCCCCTGATCCCGTGTAGTGGTAGGGCCCTGCTCCTGCATGGTGCTAGGGCTCTGCTCCTGGAAGGTACTAGAGTCCTGCTCTTGCATAGTGCTAGGGCCCTGCTCCTGCACGGTGCTTGTCAGCTGCAGGCTGCCAAGGACTGCCTCCTGGTCTAAACTGAAAAATAGACATTATTTCTATTATAACAGTCTCCACATATTAATTTAAATTTTCTGCAGTAGCATAATATAATACCTTATTTGCTGGTAGTCATCTAATATTATTCTGTAAATGAAAACAAATTAAATTAAAGCACTGTTAAAAAAAATATATTAAAGATTTTATAAGTATTGAAAACTTACGAAAATGAATTATCAGTACTGTCAGTCACAGGCTCTGTAGTAACTACATCCATCACAGGTGTAGGTTGCTGCACAGTAAAACACATGTACATAATAAGTATAAAAATGATAACAAAGAAAGAATAAATAATGTGCAACAAAATATGTCTACTGTTCTTATGAATATAAGGATAAGCCAGTGAAGCCCCCCTGGCGTGTGACAGAGTCATCCTTTTTTGTGCATGCAGCTGGTGTTATGTTAATAAATAGTCATATTATTCATGAAATTACTATTATTAGTCAGCTTACAGGGAATGGCTCATGCCGTACACCTTCCAATGGGTCACCAAGATCTCTGCCCAAGATGGTGTATAACCTTTCTTCATTTGGTGAAAGATTAATTTTTTTTGCAGGGCCCCCACCTTAATGTGAAAATAAATGTTATATATATATTATAACATGCTTGTTATATTATTTATTATATTAGTTCAAAAAAATGCAAAACAGAATAAACTTTCTACCTGTTGCCCTCATTTCTTGTTTTTGTAGTTTAATTTTTTTTACAAGTTTATGCTTGTATTCAGTGAAGAACTAAAGAAAAAAAAAAAACAAAAAAAAATCATTAATGCATGCTAAGAATCCTATGAATATTATAAACGTGAATTTACATGATTCTTTGTTTGTTACTTAATCAAAGCACAACTGAGTTGGCTGGGTTCTGGAATGATTTTAAGAAAAAAGAAAGAAGCTATAGAAATGTATAGCCACAGCTTTAGGTAGCTTGCTATAACAAACTACCCTGATAGGTATACAATTTGGAAAAGAAGCTAAAATGGGAACCGAAATTTACACAGGAAAAGCCTTGTATTATAATAATTACTAATTAATAAATAATTAATTAAGTATTTAAATTTTGCACTGATGATTTGGATAGTAAGGATAGCTTTTCTGTAAAGTGAAAGATTTACGTGGTATTGTTCGTGTTGGTCGTGGAAGGCGAACTGTGTGAAAAGGCTAAATAATAATGTGCTGAGAAGTACGCATGCAACTTAGTTTAGTTCAGACAATGCAAGCTTTCATCACTTACTTTTCGCCACTCATTTACTGATTTATTGGGGCAGTCAGGCGAAATCGAGTTGAGCAGAGTGGCGCACTCAGCCCAACGCCGATTCCCCTCCATTCGCCATTCCATGGATCGGCTTCTTTGCCCCAGCGCCAACTGAGGATTACTTTCCATGAAGTCAATTAACGCTGATATTTGCTCTATAAGCACCATTTTAGCTCATCACAACTTTATTATCAATCACAGTTGAATATGTCAAAATTTCAATGACACTAACAAGAAAAGATGTCAATTTCACTGGTACAGATGAAATATAGTTTATTTGACGCTTATTTGACGTTAGTTGTGCCAACTTGTCATAAGTTGGACGTAAAATTTTATTTCGGGAAACGCATTTTATGGTAATGGCAATACCGATTACAATCCAAGTATAGCTCAATTAAGTTATCATTTAATTAAACTGACATCCAATTTAAAAGTTTGCAGACTAGGTCATTTCGGAACTATTTCAATTGCATGATAGTTGTATCGCTAGATTATGTTAAATTAGCAGACTTGGGTAAATAGCTAGATTACAACTACTTGACACCTAGTTAAAAAATACAAACTGGTTAATAGGATTATCATTAGATAATTTCCAGTTTTATCCTGAAAGATCAAGATATTTCAATCACCTGTCGAGAGCACTTAAAGTTATCAGTGAACCAAGATATTAGATATTAATTATGAATTAACCAGAAGATGCCCGCAGCTTCGCCTGAGTGAATTTCAGTTTTTCACAAATACTGCGGGACATCGATTATTCCGAGATAAAAAGAAGAATGTGTTAATCCTGGAAATAATCTATGTCCATTACAAAAATAAGCCAAATCGGTTCAGTAATAACTTTGCGTTTGTTGCGTGTTCTTTTCGGAGACGTGGCCAGGCGCTATTGCGAACTGAATTACACTCTTTGTGTCAGCGGTAGAGTCGCTATTGCTTTGAATCATCTTGCTTGCGAGCCTTCTGTATTCAGTGATACAAGACGAAAAACAAGTCACTAGGTCCAGAACTCCAGACTCTAGATTCTTTACTTTTTATAGATTCTAGTGAGATTGCAAAACAATGCATTGAGAACGGTTTTACGATGTAATATGAACATGTAGGTATGTATGTATAAAAAGGTAGTTAAGGTGTCGTGTGTAAGTACTAGATAAAATCGTTTTTATTGCGGAAAACTCAGTTTACTGTCGTTTACGGTAAGAACGGGAAACACGATAGATAATAATGCGATTCAAGTAGGTAATTCATTGAACTTATTCCTATACGTCTAGATAATAATTTACCTAGTTCAGTGACCGCGGCTATGCGCGTAAAATCAGTTTTTTTTTAATCTACAAATATATAGTGTAAAATTCTCGTGTATCTATCGTGCTTGTTACCAAACTCCTCCGAAACGTCTCGACCGATTGTTATGCAATTTTCTGTGTAAGTTTGTTAGGTCTGAGAGCAGGTAGGTCGTAACTCGTAAGCTATTATTTACACCAATAAATGAGAAATAAATTATATGGCAAAACAAGGTTTGCCGGGTCAGCTAGTAGATTATATATAAAAAGTAAAATGTTATAAGGTAAAAATATCGGCCTAAATAAAATAAATTAAATTTTGCGGCCTTCGCCCGCAAAACTCAAATTGTGGGCATTATGGCGGGCCTATGGTAGGTACCTAGGTTAGGTTAGGTTAGATAACGTTAGGTAGTTTACATCTTATCTTAATATATATAAATCTCGTGTCACAATGTTTGTCCTCAATGGACTCCTAAACCACTTAACCGATTATAATAAAATTCGCACACCATGTGCAGTTCGATCCAACTTGAGAGATAGGATAGTTTAAATCTCAATTTATCTATTTTTAGTACCCCTAAGGGCAAAACAACGTTTGCCAGGTCAGCTAGTGTTTATATAAAAACTTTGCTGAAAGTCAAAGATTTAAATCGCTAGATGGGTCCTAAGCCTACATTGCGCACATCAAAAATGTCCTTAAACATCACAAAAGTGAGTGCTCTCAGCATGCTATGGTTTCACTTGTGACAGAGAGAGTGACAAAGTGTCTCAGGACAAAAACGTGGACGTTTTTGGAGGTTTAGTGCTCATTAGCGATTTAATTCTTTGCTGAAAGTACCAATTTTAAGAAATGTATAAGGGCCTATCGAGTTGGATGTGCGTAACTCACTTTGTCAATATCTCTCATAGCAGAAGTAACTTTACAAGTAAATTACAGTTCTCAATTACCTAACAGTGATTACCTTCGAGTTAAATTATTATACGTTGTTAAGGAAATTATTCTGATCTTTGAAATAGCTTAATCTGTACCTATACACAGGAAAAAAAAGGTTACTAACTGACACTTTGTTATGCAATGCTAGAACCCAGAGCCATGATACTTTAACTATTCTTTTTCTAGGATTGCTATGGATCGAAATTAAAAAATAAAATAATACACTGCAAACACTTTGGGAGCCCGGAGTTCGATCACGAGCATGTATCTCTAACTTCTAGGAATTAGGTAGGTACCTAAGTAGGAACGTATGAAAATGAGAGGTATTTGGCTATAGCCCACAAGGGGTCTCATTGCGTAAGAAAAACTTATTCATTGTTATCGTAATCGTGAACAAATTCTGCCCCCCCCCATTGACTGACTTAAATCAGGGAACCAATCAGCTGGCAAAACTTGAGAATGATTACGATAACGATGAATACGTTTTTCTTACACAATCCAGGGGCAGGTCAGAGCAATAAGGCTTCCTCACCATGTTTTCTTTCACAGGATATTTAATTTTCACAAACGGAAAATTTTCGGAAAAGTCAGGTCGTAATCATCATCTCAAGCTGAAATTGTATGCTTTGAATTTTTTTTTCTTTTTTATTTAGGAGTTATGTAAAGGGTTAAAAAGTTATAGTAACTTGCAGTTAAAAACTATACAGACAAGTAGTACTTCCACATTTAAAAATCACGTATTTTGGATCTTCCATCAGAAACAGAGATAAGTACGAGTGGAAGAAATTTTCGCGACGAAAAGTTTCCCAAAAGTTACTCCACAATCTCTATTTTTTTATCAGAAACTTCAATGGTAAGTATATTTGTTTTATTAGTTATAGTTTTTTTTTTAGTCCACGGTAATAAAGTCACAATTTTTTTATAACTGGGGTTAGGGTTCCGTACCCAAGCGGTAAAAACGGGATTACTACTTATATTACTAAGACTTTGCCGTCCGTTCGTCCGTCTATCACCAGGGTTATTTTTTGGAGGTTCTTCGTGATGATCCTGAAGACCCAATTTTATTTTACTTGTAGGTATTGCTATAGCAATACTTAGTAGATAGTAATAGGGTATACTTGGGCCTTCTGGCTGATGAATTATCATCTCGGTACGTTATACTATACTGAGATAATGGTCCGAAACCCTGAGTGCGTGAGTCCGACTCGCACTTGGCCGATTTTTTTAACAAAGTTCCGAACCTTATGTAAGTTTTGCACTGCATACGGTTTATAATATTAAAGTGGTGAATAGGTAAATAAATATACCTTCATGCAGAATTCTAACTTCTACCTAGGTATACTAACACTAAACGAATTTTAATGGCAGTTTTTATATTTTTTTACATAATTATACGGTATACCCACCTATATATATCCTACTTGGGGTATATTTTATTACCCACCTTGGCAGAGCATTATATACTTACCTGGTCATGTACTTTATTACAGAAAAAACAGTATAGGTAAATTAATTTGATAATTTACTTCAAAGTTAGGAGATAAATCCGAAAAATATTGTTTTCTTATATTCCTCATCTAAATCAAGGTCGCTTTAATGTATATGTATACCCTCCTTAAGTTTGTTTAGTTAGGTAATAATAAATGACAATTATTATCCCACCTACGTAGGTATATAAATAACCAAATATGAAATAGGCAATATTTTACTAGCCGTCTGCCTTGGAATTACATCAGTTAAGAACATCAGTTGTCTATATTATTAAAGAAATCCAATTAAAATTATGCTTTTCTTTAAGACGAATGGTCAAGCAAATGACCTTGGGCGTTTGGACGCGGAGCTACCGCCATCTATTTTTGATTAGTAGTTCAATGTAGCGTGCAACTGCATTCGGTTGTCTTACCGCTAGATGGCGCATTTAGCGATTTATTTCGCAGACTCGCAGAGTTGGGCAGACAGAGTAATAACGAAGAGAATACCTACATTTTTTTTCGAATTGTAAATAAATATACATAGAATACCTACCTTATTTTTATTTTATCCCCGTTATTTTATCCCCGTTTAACCCCTATAACATGTATGTCCCGTATTATATGTATCTTGAATACGGCTCAAACGATTTCATGAAATTTGGACTGGGGGTGGTTTCGGGGGCGATAAATATATCTAGCTAGGTTATATTTATACAAAAAAGCAAATATTACAAAACATTGATTAAAAAACAGGGTGGTCTTTAGTTGGTGACCCGTAGCGGAGGGGGGTGGGAGGGAGGTAAAGGGGAGGGTGGAGTGGGGGGGTCTATCCCCCCAAGCCAAACCCGTAGAATCTTAATAGTTTTCGAGAAATAAATATTTAAAGTTCAAAAATTTTGAGGTTAATTATGATAACTTAAGTAATTACTTTGACAGATAGCTCTAAAATAGGGACCAATTCGGAAATGTGACGTCTCCGGCGCTGCGGGAAGTGCAGCCTCTTCGCCCTTGCGTAGCAAAGCACAGGCACCCATGACCCACACTCACCTCCGCAGCCCCGGCGTGCTGGTCGCCTTCGGCGACCAGCCTCGGCCGCTCCGGCTCGCCCGGGGGATGCACTCCCTCCGCGCCTCCGGTTTAAAAAAAAACACTCTAGGGGTAGGACAATTCGATGGTGTCGGGGTAAGGCAATTCGATTTCTTGACATGTTCGTTTTTAGGGTTCCATACCAATTTGGTAAAAATGGAACCCTTATGGTGAGACTTTCTCCGTCCGTCCGTCCGTCTGTCACACTCGATTATTTCAGTAACTATTCAAGCTATCGATCTGAAATTTAGAATAGTTATAGATAATATAGTGACGCGACGTCATAGCAATCGTAAAATTGTTTTTATTTTTTTTAAAAAGGGGGGAAAACCGGGTCGCCGAAATTTCAAAATGAGATAACAAAATTGAGTGGGGTATCATATGAAAGGGCGTTACTTGTATATCCTAAAACCAATTTTTATGCCTGATAGTTTTTGATTTATTGGGCAAACTGTCGAAAAAAATACCGTTCCCCCCCCTTATCTCCGAAGTTTAGCATTCGAAAAATCTGAAATAAATATGATCAACAGAAGTTAACGTATATTTTACAGTAAAAATAAATTCAACCGTCTAACTATTATAATTTTTTTGCTAATAACAATAGTCCGCCGAAAACAAAGTTAGGTTTGCGGTTTGCCAACAAAAGTACTTATATGTAAATTTAACTCGTAAAATCATGAACACAATATTTCTTTATTTACATAAAATTTTAAGTTTTCACCTTGTTACACATTTGCACAGCTCACCAAAAGAAGAAATAATATATTTTTCACTTTTTTTCGAAATCGAACCCTAGTCACACAACAATCGACATGTACACAGTACAACGGTACCAAAATGTCAAAATGTACAAAAAATACTCTGTGATGTCAAATCATAACACACGCGCGCACTGCCAAAATGCCTGTGCGCGGAACGGCAACGCGGCATGAGTTGCGCCGAACTGGCAACGTTGCATGCGTAACTAAACGCCTGATTAATTTTGTGAGCAAATACTTTATTAGTGGAGTTTGATTTACAGTAGGCACCAAAGAGCTTTTATGATATAACTTCTATTTTGCAATACTGTTTGTCACAAATGGACTTTGAATAACAAGATACAAAATAAAGAAACATGTATGCAAAGATTCATGATAAACGGATTAGCCAAACCAAAAAAAAACCATCTTAAGATATTCATCTTACGCAAGTCATAGCACTTTCTAAATTGTATTTTCTGATTAGTGAGTAAAGATCACCAAAAATATCGACACAACAAGATACTTCAAGATACGCTTTATAATAACACAAAATTGCTGTAGTTCTCTAATCTGTAATTTAGCTGAAAAACATCGCCTAAAAGACGTCTAAAAACGCATTTTGCTTTACCATTCGTCTTAAGTAAGCTAGCAACTCTCTCAAAAAAAATACGAAAGTAGATTTAACAATTTAGTATTATTTTAACACTATCAAACTGATTAAAAAATGGTCAAATAAGCACTGTTGTCACTTTATTCAGGAGTTGGCAAAAGTTTTTACGTAAACGTACTATATATTTAGTAAACAATTACGAAAACTTTTTACGACTTTCATAAACAAATATGGCCGCCAATATGGCGTCCTCGCGTGGAGCATGCGCGGTTGTTACTGAACCGAAATGCATGGAAATGTTGTAAACATTTTGTTATCAGCGTCTGACTACTTAAATTGTGGACTTATCGCTTTTTTGCCACTATTTTTATCTATTCTGACCCCTTTTTTCATTGAAAGATCCCTCGTGGAATGTCAACCATTGCCAATGGTTCGTTTTATGTGTATGAAAGTGATTAGATAATACTTACTGTGGATACGATGACCGATAAGTATCTAAAATCCCTTTTGCTTTAATCAGCACATTCCAAACAACGTCTTAACTCTTAAGATGTAGATAAGGTCATTCATGAGCAAATTTTATCATTCAAGGTCACGGTAGGTAGGTACGTTTTTGTTAGAGAGACTGTTGGTTAAAAGGCGCAGAAACGTGCAAGAGCAAACACCTACAATTAAAAAGTTATAAAATGCTACAGCTATTATTTTAACTTTTTAGTCGTTCGAGGTGCATTCTTTATTGAAGACTTAAGCTATGATTGCGTTTTATGTAGTCATTAAAATGATACACTAATAAATAAATAAAAATCCTTTGTGTAAAACAAAAAAAATATATAAAAAGTTTCATGTGAAGTTCGCAATGTTAGCAGTTGCAGTTATTCGTTAACAAAGAATAAAGGCGTACAGGAAAATCAGTTATCAATCGGTGGCCGCAGACTGGTACTAATTACGTTTTTATTCACACTACAAGTTAGTACTTCACTGCAATCTCACCTAATGTTAAGTGACGATGTAGGCAAAGACTAAGAGTATATCGGACTTCGTAGTACGTTAATTTGAAGCAGTACGCAACCCTTAGTAACGGGTGCTACACGGTATCGCAACGAAACGCTAAATCATTTGGCAGTAGGGTCGTAAGCTCAGGTATTTAGTGGTAGGGTCACCCAGCCGCGGCCGATCAGACCTGCTGGTCCGTGATTGGCACAATCTGCAAATTTTTTCATGCCAATCAGTTCGCAGAATTTGTTTATGAACAAACATACATGCCTTTGGTAGCGCTAGACCATATTATAGCGACACAGAATTCAGACACTTAACGAGATTTCAAAGGTAACGCTATTTACTTACGCGTCTCCAAGCTTAAGGATCGTTGATATGCAGTAGGAGTAATGTAGCGGAGAGAACAGATCCCTGAGGTACACCGGTGTTGACAGCTATTAGTACCAAAGAGTGGCCATCTACGACCACCCAAAAAGACCCTCAGAAAATCAGATAAGCTGCAAAAGCCAAAGGATATCTATATGCTGGGAGTTTGCCAAGAAGACTGCCGTGTCAGACTCGGTCAAAAGCTTTAGAGATGTCGAATGAGGCACCAAGTGCCTCGCCTTGCTTCTCTATGGCTGCGCCCCAAGTATGTGTAGCATACACTAGAAGTTCGTCGGTTAAACGGTTGGATCTCAAGCCATAATTATTATAGTGACGGTTCGACAGAAGGTCAATCTCCTTTAGGTATGCCAGGAGCTTACGATTGAGAACTCGATCATCGTCAAATGTTAGCTGATAATATAAGCACTAGCGGCTAGCCTTACCCCTTGGCGTTCTCCTTCCAAGAAAACGATAAAGAAGTTAAATTTTGTTGTCTATGAAGATGCCTGATGGCTGAGTCTGAGGACTGATATATTTTACCAGGTTTTTATTTTCTCCATTCGTGTGAATTTGAGTTTTTCGGATCTCCCGCAGGGTTCGTGGATTTTCCGGAATATAAGTGCCTAGTTATTGACTTCTCTAAACGCTCTTTTAGGTATTCTTTCTGGTCACAAAGTGGTTGTTATCTGTAGTTTTCGGTAGCTAAGGCAGGTAGAGGTAAGTTTTTTGTGAACCGCTTCAAACTGGTCGGAACTGGTTAATAGAATGTGACCTTGAACGGGGCTGACCTTAAAACTAATCACCTCTTCCTGCGAGTTTAATTGTTTTTGTTATGTTTATTTTATCGGGACTCTTACTGTATTATTATATTTAATCTATTTTATAAGTAAAAGCTTACATTGTAAGAACCTTTCTTCGAAAAGTTAGTTAATAAGCATAGTTTTTCTGTAGGTAGGTATACAATGCACTCAATGACTCAATATTTATTTATTTTATTTATTTATACTTTATTGCACAAAGAAACATAATTATAAGAAACATATACCTACTATATATAAGACACGTGATGCGCAAAAGGCGGTCTTATTACCATAGGCAATCTCTTCCAGACAACCTTTTCCTTCTGGTGAGAGATAAATGAATATAGTGTAAGTGTGGGCTAGTGCACATTGTGTGGTGAATAATAAATATTATACCAATTAATATAGTTTTACAAAATATACATAATAATATATACTAATACATATACATACATAGTAAATACAAATACATATTATAAAAATAAATATATACATATAGTATCTCATATAAACACTGAGTAGTTAGTATACCTATAGCGAGTAAAAGTAGAAATCTACAACATTTGTGGAGTTTCGTATGCTAATTAGGTACGAGGGTTCGACAGGTAAAACTCATATAGACGACTTTTGAAAATAGAGAGGGATTTTGAGTGTCGTATTTCAGAAGGAAGAGCATTCCACAGCGTAACTGCCTTACAAGTAAATGAGTTTGCATAGAAAGAAGTGGACCTTTTTGGAACATGCAGACGGTTGTCCTTACACGCCCGAAGGTTTTGTCGCTCGATGTTGGCTCCAAGAAAGGTGAAACGCTCTTTTAAGTAAGAGGGTGTGTTCGGGTTATAGAGGATGGAGTATAGGAGAGTGAGTACATGCAAGTTACGACGCTGTCTTATGGGGAGCCACTTTAAGCGAGCCCGAAATTCGGACACATGGTCAAACTTACGTAGTCCGAAGATAAATCGAATACATAAGTTCTGAACGCGTTCCAGCTTATTTAACTGTGCCTCAGTTAGATCAGGGTAGCAAGAGTCAGCATAGTCTAGTAGTGGTAGAAGAAGTGTTTGTGCTAGGGTAATTTTAGTTTTCGTTGGAAGAAAGTTTTTCCACCGTCTTAAGCATCCCACTGACGCAAACATTTTTCGGCTAACTTCAGATATCTGAGGCCTGAGGGTCCCAGGACAGGTCGATAACAATGCCAAGGTTTTTTACCGCTGGACAGATTTCAAGAATCGAAGTGCCAAGGCGGATTGAAATGAAAATGAAAAAATGAAATGAAAAAGTTCATTGGTAATGCACATTACCTCACCTCACCTTACCTCTACCTATGTTAGGTACCTATATTAGCTACTTAACGAGTGATGCCCCAGTTTAAGACGCCCATATGTGGGAGGTTCTGAAATTCGATTCAAAACCAGTTTAAACTTCATTTTATAGTAAGTAGGAGCCTAATTACATTTTGCATGCTTGTTATAATATCCTCAAAATTTTCTCAACGGTTTATGAAGTATGTCATTCTTTATCTCAATATTATTATGTTTAAAGGGGGTCCCGCGCCTAAAAATAAAACAACGAAAGATTAGGATTTTATAATTTCTAAGATAGTTTAGGTCTGGTCTGGTGGGAGGCTCGGCTAGTTACTACCCTACTAGTAAAGATGCACCGCCAAACGATCTAGCATTCGGGCGCGATTGTCATGATCAGGCGTCTGAGTGCGTAAAAAAAAGTATTCATCGTTATCGTAATGTGATCGTAATCGTTAGAAAATTCTGCCCCCTGATTGGCTGTAACGTAAATCAGAGAACCAATCAGCGGGCAGAAATTGTAAACGATTACGATAACGATCAATACGTTTTTCTTACCCGCGCTCTACACTACTCGCGAAGTTGACCGAAGTGGGACCGAAATTGAACGGAGCGAGCAGTGTGGAGGGGCACTTCGTCTAACTTCGCCAACTTTTCTTAGAACTTCGGTAAACTTTCTGAGTACTTCGCCGAGAAACTTCGCCTAGTAGTGTAGAGGCCGTTTTACACAATCTACTGATTGGAGTTAAGTACCAACTTGTAGTGTAAAAAACCTGATCTCTTCCAGTTCAGTGTATTTCGAGTTTTTCGATAATATACTCACGTTTACGGTAAGTCTCTGCGGTAACCACAGACTTGTATACTAAAGACAGGGCGAACAGCGCGAAAAAATGTCGCCAGTTTATGGGTGTCATTAGTACCAACAGTAAGGCCACGCGGTAGTTCGGTCAACGGCGGCGGGTATTTTGACAGATGACACTACTGTTTGCTTGTATGAAGAAGGTTTACGTAAAATGTTCGGATCGGCCTATCTTTACTATTTTTATCTATTGCGGTAACTCTCTCACGAGTCACGAGTCACGATCGAATAAATTATCGCACTTATATGAAAAAACTTGGAATCAGCACACTGCATACCAATGGTTATCACCATTAAAGTTACCATGTAAAACAAAACGACGTATCATAAGAGCCTTTGTATGCTAGGCCTATATATAATTAATAATTTTTTCATCTCACCCGCTCGGAAAAGCGATCTTTAATGCCCGAAATGCGGGCGGGAAATACTATTATATTCCCTAGGCTGCCAAAGCATTTTCATTTTTCCCAAGGGAGACAAAGTAGTATGAAAATCCTTTCCGGCCCTAGGCTCGAAAGCATTTCCAAAGTCAAATTTGTTTGAGTTATCTGTGGTCAAACTCGTATTACGTGTCATGTCAATGTCAAATGTCAAAGCTGAAGACTTCTTTTTTTTAATAACACATACGATCAGTAAAGAAGTTCGTTCGTTAAAGTTTGTATAGGTAAATTAGTTTTTTTAATTTTACTTTCTCTTATAATATCAATTAAAATAATAACTCTTATTTAGTTTTATTAATTAATAAAAGAAATCTAATTAAATCCTTGATTTTTCCTCATTGTTTTGTATTTATTGTTAATATATGTATTTATAAAATTTTATATTATCTTTGGATTTGGGTCTTACACTACTTTTGAATTTGATAAAAAATATTACTTTATTATAAACTAGGATAAAAATAATAACGTGCAGTGAAAGAAATATTAAAATCCAACGAAGATTTACAAAGTTACAGGCGTTTAAACTTTGGAGTGGGGGGATCTTCTATCCCTTTCTCGCAAAACGAAAATTTGTATGAAGCCGCACGAAGCTACTATGGCATTGGTAAGGTGTGACGTCACAATTTCATGTTGCTATCTCTGTCTAATCACAAATCTTTAAATGCTTATAACTTTTTTGTTATTTGATCGATTTAATTAGTTCTTTCAGTGCACGTCATTATTTTAATTCTACTTTATAATAAAGTAATAAAAAAATTGGAGTCAAATACCCTATTGTTATTTCAGAACGTATTCAAAATTCTATTTCTATTTCTATTTCCGCACTCAGTTGAGTACATACCGCTCGCAGTCTATAGCGGATATGTCGGCATCACAGCTGGAGCCGCTGGCGGTCATCAGGCCCCTCCGGAAGAAGCGCCCCCGCTGCTTCTCTTCCAAACTGGACTCCACTATAGACGCTGTCGACGAGTCGTTGAACTCTTGAGGCTCCATCGCGGATGCGTGCACCTGAAACGTTAAAAGATGCTTTATTCTTTGCTGATATTATACATATATAAAGCCTAAAACGAGAATGCCAGAAATGTTTTTTTTTTACGCTATAGAAGTTAGTACTTGACTGCGATCTCACCTGATGGTAAGTGATGATGCAGTCGAAGATTTAAGCGTACTAACTTGGAGGGGGGTAAGTTATGTCACCCCAACGGTTTCTACACAGCATCACACCGGTACGCTAAATCGCTTGGCGGTACGTCTTTGCTGGTAGGGTGGTAACTAGCCACGGCCGAAGCCTCCCACCAGACCAGTGCCCGTATTATGTATCTCGGTGCCTATCAAAGAATGATAGCCACTGGCATAAGCTTTTTATCCATTGAAAGTTTGCTATGAAATAAAAGTGACATTTCCTTAGCAAAACTTCAATGGATGAAAAACATTTGCTAGTGGCTAACAGTCTTTGATAGGCACCGAGTTACAGAATAGGTACGCTGACCTGAGCCAATTTAGAAATTATAAAATTCCAAAGTGGCCCGTGGCGGGAATCGAACCCGCGACCTCCCACTCGAATCCGAGCGCGCGTCCCCTGCGCCACGGAGGTTGTCAAAAAATGGGCTACATTTGCCTCACTCTGCGTCTGAAGCACGTATGCATGAAGAATCTTCTTTCAAATTTTAATATCGCATATATATTTATTTTAGTGAATTGTGAACAGGGGTTCAAAAGTATTATAAAAAAAAGTAATTAAACGTTTCGAAACATGTGGAACCGCCATGCCACTTAACTACTACACTAAAACTTAGAAAACCAGATTATTACAAATTCCCAGTTAATATCTTACTAATCTTTATTTTTGCATAATATCGGCATTCTCCGTTTGTTTTATCTCAGAAACTTAAGCTTGATTCTTTGGTTTTAGTGGATTGCCATGCTAGTGGACTCGTCAGCAATCAGACATGACTAGGCGATTGTGTAAGAAAAACGTTCATCGTTATCGTAATCGTTTTCAAGTTCTGCTCCCCGATTGGCTAAAGTAAATCGGGGAATCAATCAGCGGGCAGAAGTCCTAAACGATTACGATAACGATGAATACGTATTTCTTACGCAATCAGACCCCTGAAATTTTAACACTGTGGTAAGCGTCTGATGGAATGGCCTACGAGTACGCCCACTACCCTATGCCATTTTTAACCGACTTCAAAAAAGGAGGAGGTTCTCAATTCGTCGGAATCTTTTTTATCACTCTTAAACTTGGATACTTTCAAAACAAAAGTAAATATAGCAGTCGTGTCCGTCCATCTGTTCAAGCCTTATGTCATGGGGTACGAATTGATTTATTATTTATTTTGCCGAAATAAGAAGTAATGATCCTTGGGTATCATAATTCATAATAGCAATTTTCAGACATTTCGATTTTCTTTTAAAAATCGGTGACATTCCAACAGTTAAATTAATAGGTAAAAAAAAAGCTTAGCTAAATCTATGAAACATCGGGGCACTAGCTTACTAATAAGGTACTAAACTTACTCACTAAAGAATCATTTTATCCTGAATTTAAATGTATGCCATTCACTTAAAAATAACAAAACCACTTCCACAACAAAATCACTTCACAAAGTCTCCTTGACAACTGAGAGATGGAACTGTCCTATACAAAAGTCACGATCAACATTTTTATCAAAATACCCGCTTGTTTTCGAGCTAAGCTTTTATTTGCGAAGTAAAGAAGTATTGTTTTCTTTAATGACTTCTGTCTATTGACAGTCTCGTATGTGTTTGGTTTTCAAGTAACCAGTAACTACAGTGTCTGAATTCAATATGATCCAATGTCAGAGAAACCATAAAACAGCAGATTCCAAACTCTAAAGTGGATTAAGATTAGTGCGTGAACCACGTGTTTAGCACATCTAAATCAGGCATAAGTAATTAATAATTGTTATTAGTTGCGGTGTTTCGGCGTTACCAGCCCGCGAAATGCAAATTTTATTTGATTTTTGCAAATATTACAATAACTAAGTACACATTGTAGGTTTATGGCAATGTGTTTTGCGAGTATATATAATCTCTATATACCTACATCGACATGTTTTTAATAAAAACTTTGCTCGAAAATCTCCATTTATCTCATATGCCATAAGCCTACGATGTAAAATAAGTTTAGCGCAAAACTAAATAAAATTTGAATTTTCGCGCCCGAACGAAATATTTTAATAAATAACTTTTTATTTAATGTTTAATTTCTAAATGAATTAATAATTGGCCGAAGGGTTCCGTGCCATTACCTATATGTATAAATGGCAAAATAATCACGTTTGTTGTATAGTACCCTTTTATATACCAACCTTATTTTGTTTTAAGGGTTCCATACCACAAAGAAAAAAAACGGAACCCTTATAAGATCACTTTGTTGTCCGTCTTTCTATCTGTCTGTCTGTGTGTCACGACCCTTTATTTCAGTAACAGCTATCCTAATAATATTATAAAGGCGAAAGTTTGTGTGTGTGTATGTTTGTTACTCCTTCACGGCTCAACTACTGAACCGATTTAGCTGAAATTTGGAACATAGGTAGCTTATAACCCGGATTAAAACATAGGCTACTTTTTATCCCGGAAAAATCCGTAGTTCCCGTGGGATACTCAAAATACCAACTTTTCTAGAGCAATCTATAGCTACATCTATAGATAAATTGTTCAAGCGAACTTGCTTGAAAGCATGTTTAAAGGTTGGAATAGGGAACGATAACGGGAAAATGACGTTTCCCTTAGGATTCATGAAAAAGCGAATTTGACGCGGGCGGGGCCGCGGGCAAAAGCTGAATCTTTTATCACTATAAATGTGAAAATGACCATTATGTAGGTTCTGAACATAGCACTGTACGCATTTAACAAGTGTGTTTTAGTTGAACAAGGGGATATGGGATAGTAATGCTATAAATAATAATGCTATAATGCTATAAATAATGCATAATGTTATAAATGTGAAAATGGGTACCCGTATTATAGGTTCCGACATTACAACTGTTTCGCTATTAGCATTGTGTTTTAGTTGAGCAATGAGATACAGGTTAATAATATTATAACTATGAAAACGGGTACCTTTATGATATAGGTTCTGAACTAACATCTGTTTCGTTACTGACAATGTATGTTTTAGTTGAGCTGTGGGATATGGTATAGTAATTAGTAATGCTATAAATGTGGAAATGGGTACCTACCCATAAAGGTTCTGAAAGTACAATTGTTTCGCTATTTATAATGTGTGTTTTGGTTAAGCAATGGGATACAGCCTACATGTTAATAATGCTAAAAAGGTGTTCCTGTAAAGTTTCTGATATTAAAACTGTTTCGCTATTAAAAATATGTGTTTAAGTTGAGCAATAGAATATGTGATAGTAATTATGCAATAAATGCGAAAATGGATACCTATAAGGTAAAGGTTCTGAAATTATTTCACTCTTAAGCGGATACGTTGATTTTATTTTCGTCCTTCTCACTCTTATGAATACGTTGGTGGGTTAGGTTAGGTTAGGTTAGTATGCAGCGTTGCGGAAGAATATAACAGAAAAAGGTTGTTTTACCTAATTACTTCAAAAACTAAGCCAGTTATGTAAATGTCGTTCTGAGCGTTTTTGGGAATTATTTACCGATACATTAAAACAAAAATTACAATTATTTCCATCGTAGTTTTCGATGGAAATTAGAAAAATTGAGATTTTGGAGCAATTTTTGGGAAAACTTTTTGGCGAGAAATTTTTATCCAATCGTGTTTCTGAAGTTAGGTTAACACATATGCTGTTTTTGATATAGGTTCTGAACTAACATCTGTTTCGTTACTGACAATTATGTTTTAGTTGAGCTGTGGGATATGGTATAGTAATTAGTAATGCTATAAATGTGGAAATGGGTACCTACCCATAAAGGTTCTGAAAGTACAATTGTTTTGCTATTTATAATGTGTGTTTTGGTTAAGCAATGGGATACAGCCTACAGGTTAATAATGCTAAAAAGGTGTTCCTGTATAGTTTCTGAAATTAGAACTGTTTCGCCATTAAAAATATGTCTTTTAGTTGAGCAATAGGATATGTGATAGAAATTATGCTATAAATGCGAAAATGGATACCTATAAGGTAAAGGTTCTGAAATTATTTCGCTCCTAAGCGGATACGTTGATTTTATTTTCGTCCTTCTCACTCTTATGAATACGTTGGTGGGTTAGGTTAGGTTAGGTTAGTATGCAGCGTTGCGAAAGAATATAACAGAAAAACGTTGTTTTACCTAATTAAGTACTTCAAAAACTAAGCCAGTTATTAAATGTCGTTCTGAGCGTTTTTGGGAATTTTTTTTACCAATGCATTAAAACAAAAATTACAATTATGTCCATCGTAGTTTTCGATGGAAATTAGAAAAATGGAGATTTTGGAGCATTTTTGGGAGAACTTTTTGTCGTGTTTCTGAAGTTAGGTTAACACATATGCTGTTTTTTCCCCAGAAAATCCATGAATCCCACGGGATTTGTAAAACCCCGAAATTCACGCGGGCGAAGCCGCGGGCAAAAGCTAGTTAAAGATATCGACATGAAATTTGGAATAGGTGTAGATAATGATGGCCCGCCGTTAATGCAATCATGAAAAATTGAAAATCTTTTTTATTTTTATTTAAAAAGGGGGTAAACCGGGTCGTCGGAATTTGAAAATGAGATAACAATATTGAGTGTGGTCATCATCATATGAAAGAGCGTTACTTGTGTATTCTTAAACCAATTTTTATTTATTTTTATGCCCGGTAGTTTTTGATTTATTGAGCAAACTGTCGAATAAAATACCGTTCCCCCCTTATCTCCGAAGTTTACCAATCGAAAATTCTGAAATAATTATGATTAATAGGAATCAATGTATACTTTACGCGAAAAATAAAATCAACTCAGTATCTACTTATTACACTTTTTTTGGAATTAGCAATTAACCTCATAAAACAAAGATAAGTTTGTGGTTCGGTAAAAAAGTGATTCTAAGGCCCGGTTTCCACCAAAGCAGAGCGGAGTGGAGCTTTGTTTGAGTAACTAATCAGATTTGTCATATTGACATCTCCGAAACGGAGAGGAGATATCGAAATGACGAAACAAACTTACTCAAATACAACTCCGCTCCGCTCCGCTTTGGTGGCAAGCGGGCCTTATGGTTTAACTTTTTCTAATATAGTACGGAACCCTCAGTGCGCGAGCCCGACTCGCACCTGACCAATTATTTAGTTTTTAACAGCAATACATGATCTGTGTAAAAATTTCAAATGACTACCTGCCAGTTTCTTCATTGATAGTAACAGCTAAAGTAATAGTTAAATATGGTGGTCTGACCCTTATCACGAAAGGCTGCAGGATCAGACCGCCATATTTAACTTTAGCTGTTACTATCAATGAAGAAACTGGCTGTTATTATCACGGTTCAAGATACAGTCTGGTGACGGACGACGGACGCACAAATACCCTGAGGAGTCTTAGTAATAGGGTCTGTTTTACAATTTGTGTACAGAACTCTAAAAACGTATCGTATTAAAAATTAGGCTATTTATAGTACCATCTGTCGTACAATAGCGACACTAATACGTGAAGTGAATCTGATATTATGAGAGCAAACCAGCCGTTATACTAGTGTAATCAATCAACCATAGATGGCGTTGTTATAAAAATTCGCATGGCTCAAATGTTGTGAATCTTGTTTGATTTTTGATGTTCAAGTTAGAAAAAGACAGATGACAGTATCACTTACTCTTTGTTGTGTTTATTGCAAGTTTCAGTGTAGTGGTTGCTGGTTGGTTATCTTGTTTTGGTTGTGAAAAATTAATTACACATCTGAGTAAAATTCAAAAAAAATCGCGAATTTTTCGGATGTTATTCCTGAGTGGAAATTTAACAAAAATGTGGATTTGACGAGCGCCTTTTCTTGCGAGCGTGATGAAAACGAAGTGTTTTTGTCAGTATTATTGATTTTGACGTAATAGTGGATTTGTCCTGTTTTACAAATGCTAATAGGTTGGTAATTTTACCGATTAGTAGTTTTGTTTATGGCACGTTTATGGTGTTCCGTGTTTAGGCCTGGATTCAATTAACGATATTAAAAAGCAGGAAAATTATCACTTAGGTACCTTTTAAATAAATGGAAAATTGGAAAATTGTGATAGATTCTATAAAAAATTGTGTTACGAATTGAACAACATACTAAATGGTTAAAATCCTTTAATAAATTACCTATACGTAACCATACTGATTAGTACTGGACAAAATTATTAAGGTACTAAAAAAATTATTGCGTGTTTAATTTTTATGTTGAGGTGTGGAACTCTAATATTTTTTTATGTGTCGTAAAATTATATAAGAAAATCTAATAATAAAACTACACCTTCTTATTATTTAAGCTAAACCAGTTTCAATTTCTTATCTCGGGTATGTATTTTACTACCTACCTACTCCAAAATACCTGTTTTAATGCATAATTAATTAATAATTTTAATATATTATGTACCTATACCTATTTTATTTAAATTAAATATTATAAACAAACTAATGCGTGACCTTACTGAGAAGAGCCCTCAACTGCCGTGTATGATGTATTCCTTTCGGTCGGTCTATGAATATGAAAATGAATACCGTTATTTTTCACATAGGCCTTAATATATGCTATAGGCAGCCATGGTTACTACAAATATAGGTTCTTATGAAAAGTCAAAACTCTACCGCTAGGTTCGGAAGGCAGGTTTGCACCGAGAAGAACTGGCAAGAAACTCGGTACTTGCTCTATGATATAATCTATACAAGTTTTCTTATATAGTATGATTTTATGTGTGATAGACAAGACCCCACGGGGGTACGGGCCTCGAGGCATGCTAAGGGGCTAAGGCCTCGCCTTGGCTGGAGGCCCGTCGGTGTTGTGAGTCTGGTTGCCGGATGGTGGGGTCCGATTGTAAAAGCCAACATCACGTGGTGGTCAACTTCGGTGATCGGACGAGAACCGGTGTATTCAACATGGTATGGACATTGGCTAAAATTTTTATGTAGCGATCTTCGATAGCTGACGATAGATGGCATAACCAGCGCAATAGCACACGCTGACGGAGCTTTTGACGAGCGTTCTATAAATAGAAGTTCTCTCGGATCACAAGCGGTCCTAAGGCATAAGGCCCGGTTTCCACCAAAGCGGAGCGGAGCGGAGCTGTGTTTGAGTAACCAATCAGATTTCTTCATTTTGACATCTCCTCTCCCCTCAGTTTCGGCGATGTCAAAATTACAACATCTAATTGGTGACATCCGCTTTGGTGAAAACCGGGCCTAATACCTGCCTGAAAGGAAATTTCCCTAGGTATTGTCACATATCCCTACCATTCCAAGAATACAAGAACCCAATGTCTGTATGTCTGTATACATCAAGTTCTTTTCTCCCGCAGGTCAAGATGAAGACCAGGCTGACTTCGGTGACGTACCTGGGCTTCACGGCGATGGACAGGCGCTTCTCCAACTCCATGCTGCCCTGGTTGCTGAGAGAGATACGGGCCACTGGCATCAGGGAAAAGGTAGTCCCCGAATGTCAAGATTCAATTTTAATCTGTGGTACTGCTACAAGTTTATTTCTTTATACTCTGTAGTAAGATTGACTTCCATTTTTGAGACCACAGAATACTGGCCAATCATAACGTCTTCCGCTAAACGAATTAAAAAAAATAAAGCGGTCGAATAAAAGATGATGTATGGAGAGATGCTTGAGGGGAGCGAATTATGTAAAGATATATTGCATTCTGTCACGAAAACGTTGACTCGAAGAAAATTCACGTCTATTAGTTCGTTAAAACTTTCACTATCCAACATCTGTACACATCCACTACAGTATGATGTGGGAGGGGAAGTCCCCGGCAAAGCTTCTGCGAACGGGATATCTTCTACTATATAAAAATAAGTCGGGTTTTCCTTCCTGACGCTATAACTCCAGAACGCACGAACCGATTTCCACGGTTTTGCATTCGTTGGAAAGGTATCGGGCTCTGTGAGGCTTATAGCAGAGAAAATTCAGGAAAAATTTCAACAGAAAAGCGGGAAAATCTTTTTTCACAACCAGCGTCATCTCTGATACATAGCATGTACTACAAACCAATATTTTAATTGCGTCGCGTTCAGGCGCTATGGGGGAAGGGCCTGTGGTTAACACGGGACAAACGGGCCGGGACGTAAATATTTCTAACGCGAAACGGAGTCCGCGGGCACTGCTAGTATTCAATATAGGACTAAGAATGACGTCACTTATACACTTCTAAAATAAACGTCTATTGCAAAATTTAATCAGCTGAGGCTGATGGCTGATTTGCATTTCGATGTCGTGTAGGCTGTTATTTACAACCTGTTTGGGGAATTTTTCCAAAATGCAGGTATTTTTATGTTCAGCTATTGATCTTTTTTTGACCTTCGTTCATCCATAAAGTTAATTAATCTGTTTTTTTTTTACCTTAATAGTTCAACGCCATCTCTGATGCAGTTGCAATGCGCTCGGAAGTTAGCGAGAGGACTCGAGTTCGATTCCTTGGGACGATTCATTGAGTTACTATAAGACGAGGCTACTTTGAAATCTCTAATATAAAAATCTTGTGTCACAGTGTTTGTAATCAAACTCTTCAGAAATGACTCCACCGATTTTTATGAAATTTTTTATCTACATTCGGTAGGTCTGTGAATAGGTCGTTAAAGTATCCTGAGTTTTGTTATCAGTGGCTGAATAAAAGTTAATGTTGACTTTTCAAAACTTGAGAACCGACGATACATAAACATGGTAAATGTTGAAAACTCTATTTTTCACGTTTTCGCATTGAACGTTTCAATGCAAAAACATGAAAAATAGCGTGAGTTTGGCCATGCGAGTTGGCGGGCTTCGCACACTTTTGAGACCATTATGACCATGCAGATTTCTCCCTATCTTTCTTCACCGAGCAAGTTACATTTAATTTAGTTTACGCGTTTGTGTGTTTTAGCATATAACTCGGAAAAGTCAGAAACGTCCGAGGTGCCCGGGATTCAAACATCCGACCTCTGACAACAAACCTCTGACACCCGACCTCTAACACCCGACCTCTGACACACGACTTCTGAACTATGAGACAGACCTGAACCAATGGTATGCTGCTTGCTATGAATTATAGTTATATTAATATGGAAGTGAATTGTATTTTTTTTTGTTGTCAGCTGAGCGTGGCCATAGAAGACGGTTGCTTGAAGGCTTACAATGGAAACTTTGAGCCCGTGATAATACATCGAACCGTGGATATTTTGAGGTAGGTAATTAATAAAAATGTAGGTAAGCGATAGCTTGTGTTATGGGTACTAGACAACTGATAACTATGTAATAATTTATTTAATATATATAAATGCAAAATAATGAATTAACAAGTGGAAAATTAAAAAAATTTTAAACACCCACGACTCTTATAGACTTGAAATTGAAAAAGGATTAAATAATATTTTTAAAACTGCCCGACTAAAGGAAAGTAAGAACTAAGAACCTATCAGTATAATTACAAATCCAAGAAAATCCGCTGGAGCTGCTATGTTCTGCCTGTGCCGGTGTTGATGGTGCAAGATGTTGCTGTTTACCAGTGTGTGTGTTTACTTTATTCATTTGGTAACTAATTCAATTTCTTGATACTTCTTATTATAAGCTACCGGTAAGCTTACCTATAGGTACTATCTGCATGAATTGATATTGGAAACAGAAATGTCAATGTCAAGTCTATAAGAGTCGTGGGTGTTTAAAATTTTTTTAATTTTCCACTTGTTTTATACTTTTTCAATTAGTATAAGTATCTATTATATTATTACAAAATAAAAATTAATTTTTAAACTAGCCACTATCTCCTCTATGCAGCGTCGGAAGGCATCATTGACCCTCGTCATCAGATCAAATGTGTTATAATGAATAGTTAAACGAAACCTAATGGGTCCCAAGCTCCAAGTATTTTAATAGTTACGATTGTTGAGTAACACTCAATCCCAAGTTGCATCATCAGATATAATGTCCTCGTCACCAAATATAATGTGTGAGCCTCGTTAGAACATATCAAACAATCTCAAACACTAGGAGTTTACTAGAAACATTATAAGACACATTAGAAAATTTCGTTACCAAATGATAAAGAAACGTTTATTGTGGCGCCCCCTGGTGAGTGATTTCCGTAACAACTATCTATTAATGTATCCAAATCGATTCGGTCGTTTTTATGTCAAAAGCTTAAATTGGGAACATTCGTTTGCATTCCGAATGTATTTATGGCGCCCCCTGGTGAGCTATGTTCGTAACTACTATCTACGAACCATCGCCAATAAGTCACTAATATTTTATTAAAAACTGTATCGAAATCAGTTTAGCCGTTTTTGAAATAAATGGGAACATTCGTTTGCACTATAAATGTTTTTTATGGCGCCCCCTGGTGATCGATGTTCGTAACAACTATCTACGAACCATCGCCAATGAATACCAAACATTATACAGAAAACTGAATTTAAATCGGTTCAGCCGTTGTGGAAATAAATGGGAACATTGGATGTGCACAAACAAACAAACAAACAAACATTTTTTTTATTGGATATTCGTTTTCTGTGAACAATTTAACACACAAGCAATCAAAAAATTTCATCAACCAACTAATGTACAAACGGTCTCTCACCCTCAACGCATATACCCGTACTCCGTTCCGTCGTGGGTAAAAATACATTGAATCATAAAGTTATTTATGGTACTCGTCCATCTATAGGTGGGTCTACGCTAGGCGAATCGAGCACGAACCGAGCACGAGCGGAGCCGTTTCGGCTTCATCTTCTTGTAAGTCGGTCCACACTAGACGAATTGTTCCGGCTCGTGCTCGGTGCGTGCTCGGTTCGCCTAGCCTAGCGTAGACCCACCTCTAGATGTCCAACGTTGCTATGCTACGTAGGACATCTAGAGTTCAACTACTTGATTTCCTTAGCATAATATGAAATAAGGGGATCGATCGCTTACAAATGTATCAATTATTATTAAAGAATAACATTTAAACATGGATTTCGAGTTTTGACCAATCAAAAGACTTGAAAATCACGTTTTGCTATTGATGCTACTCTTTAATGATTGATACATTTTCAGGTCACATGGTCATGGTCAAATCAGGGGACATGTAAAATACAATCGATTTCTCTTTGTGCAATTTGACACAAAACGTAGCATAGCAACGTAGAAGACATCTGGTGGGCAAACACCTTAATATCAAGGCATGAAGGCTAAATGTCTAGGGTAAAGACCGTATGTATAATCTAGGTCTTAAATGTAGGTCGAGGCTTTACCAATATTGAGCTTTTGGTATGAGGTCATTTATGAGGTGAAGCTTTAGGTCATTTGCATAGATTATGTTAAATTCTAAGTTCTAAAATCTTCGGAAACAGGCCATTTTCTTATTTGACAATAATCCTATACCTTTAAACGAACAATTCTTGTATATATATTTCTTTATAATCTGGATCTCGGTAACGGCTCGAACGATTTTCATGAAATTTAGTATACAGGGGGTTTTGGGGGCGATAAATGTCGAATTTACCAAAAAAAAAATTTTGACTCCTGCTGCCATGTATTGGCGAGTAGTTAAACTACCGAGCGAAGCTCGGTCACCCAGATATTACATCTAAATGAGAGTAGCTGTTGAGGGAGGTAGTGACTGAAGATGGAGTAAAAAATATATTTGATAGTCCGCGCTCGGATGCGAATGGGAGGTCTCGGATACGATTCCTACCATGGGCCTTTAGAATTTTATAATGTCTAATTTGGCTCAGGTCTGGAGGCTTCGTGGCTAGTCACCAGCTACGACCGTAGGGTCGGTCGGCCATTTCATAACTTAATATGGAAGCAAATTCAAAATATGTATTTGGGAATGACAAGTTGATTACGTGACTAATCGAAGATAACTGTTATTCTCATGAATAAGCTGATTATGGTCTGTCAAGTTTATACCTAGTCATTTATGGCTTAGGCCTCGCTTAGGCCTCTGAGCCGATTTCGAAATCTACCGAACGGGGAATCGAATGCTAAGATCCCAAAATACGAAAGGGAGGTCTTAAGAAAATGAGAAGTGCAGCACCGGCACCACGCGTGCCATTGCCATGCCCTGAGGTCACACTCCCGAATTCATAACAGGATCAGTTAAGATACTTGACTAATTAGTAAATACAGTACAATACAGACATTCGTAAAATAGGATTATATATATTAGTGAATGTGGATATAAATAAATAGTGGACAACATCACATACATTACTCCGATCCCTTAATAAGTAGCTCATGCACTTGTGATAAGGAAATCAGAAACAACGAAGGTACCACAACACCCAGACCTGAGACAATGTAGAAATCTTATTTTTCTACATTGCCCCGACCGGGGATCGAACCCGGAACCTCAGAGATGGCGGCGCCTTGAAAACCGGCACGCTAACCACTCAACCACGGAGGTCGTCAAGGATTACATTACGTTATACTGTTTGTCCAGGGCAAGTCAAGTGCCGGGACGACCGAATGAGCTATTCTACATACTCTTCAATGAGAAGGAGGGTCTGCTCCATTGCTACTTGTTCCGAGCCAGCACTGCCAATGAGGTAAGTTGCTCTTTATGGTGGTAGGACGTCCATCGATACTACCGCAGTGTCAGGTATTCTACCGCAAAGTAGTAAAGTAAAGTATCATTTATTTACATACAAATTACAAATTTAAATACAATTGAAGAAAATAGAATAGATAAGTCATATGGCTACGGAAAATGGTATATGATACTATAAGACACACCTTTTTCAATCAACAACAGCTGGCCTTCTTTGTAATTAACTATCTCCCACATAACGCACAAAAATAGCATAATATTAGCATAAGCTATCTTCTCTGGCCTCATCGTGACAAAAATGTATTAGGAGCTATTAATAGTTAGAATGAAGTTATTTACCACACGTTTTGTTTTTAGGTGTAAGACATATAAAAATGATTGTTAATCATTGTTTATTTATTAAACAGTGTCATAATGTTAACAACGGATCAATGTGATATTATTATGTATTGATGATGACTCGCTAGTCGCTATATTCGCTTCCAGTAACCGTCTATAGTAAATAATTGTCAGTTGTCGTGGACGATCGCGGGGACTTCGTGAAGCACGCATCAAAAAGAATGCACGTGTCACGTGTGACTTGTGAGACTGATGCTGGCCCTACACCATCCTTTTTATCGTCAAATCGGCAGCATTATGCGGATTTGCATGACAGTTCTACCGAACATGCAGGCAATTCACGGTCACACACGGTCATTTCTAACCGAACTGATACCACAGTTTAAAGATATTCTGTCCTGTTCATAACACAGAGCTGATACTGAACACGGACGAATAAGAAAGATGGTGTATTGCCTTGGACGATTTAACCTATGTATTGCCGATAAAATCGGTCAAAAACGCCGCACGTGCGTCGCGATTATGTCGATAATCGTGACGATTATTTCCGACATGAAACGATTATGCTTGTGATGATCATCGCCGCTAGTCTAGAGAGTCATAACGTAACTGGGTCCACTTGATTAATCACTCCCCATTTTCCATAGTGAACTCCGAAAGCCTATTTGTTGTGTTTTAGATTACACTGTGAGCTTATACTGAACTCGGACGAAAAAGAAAGATGGTGTATTGCCGATAAAATCGGTCAAAAACGCCGCACGTGCGTCGCGATTATGTCGATAATCGTGACGATTATTTCCGACTTGAAACGATTATGCTTGGTGATGATCATCGCCGCTAGTCAAGAGGAGCCATAACGTAACTGGGTCAACTTGATTAATCACTCCCCATTTCCCATTTTCCATAGTAAACTCCGAAAGCCTATTTCGTTGTGTTTTAGATTACATTGTGACCTTTCTTAATTGTACCCTTGGATCAGTTTGAGCCTTGAATATTTATCATGCAAAAATGTATGTTTTCCAGTATTCCTCCAATACTAATAAGGTGTATAAATGCATCAATTAAATACGAAACAATGCTTGATTGACATAAATGCCGGAACATCAAACGTAACGGGCCTTGAATATAATTTTAAATTTAGACAACCACTTGTAATCACTAGGCAATCAGTTGAACATTGTTTTTAAACTTGTACGGGTGCGATTATATGCACTTTTTTGAAAAAAAAAAAACAGTACCTTTCTTTGTATTTGTTTTTGTGCGATTTTGTGATTATTATTTCATGAGTGTAACTTTCGAAGCTTTAAATTTTTTCTTCTCCCTAGAATTTATTAAAAATATTGACTTAATACATATTCACCTAACATTTATAATCGCAACTCTTTTGCGGTGCTTAACCGCGCCAGACTCTCTAAAGACAGAAGTGTTTTTTTTATTGTGAATTTTTTGTGTATGAAAAAAATGAAAACAGTGCGAATTTTGTAGACTGTATATCTAACTACCTATCCATAACTTTTTTAACATGAAAAACCGTTCGGAAATTTTTGTTCTTTTTTCATTACGAAAAAAAGTAACGCCTCAACATAACACAATCCAAAGTCCATAAGTGAGTGAGACCATATAAAAACTAATCAAAACAAAAAGCCATTCGTTCTTGTTTGAAGACTTCGCCAAGATCGAGTGACGTATTAAAAACGTCATTACAGCAACTGTCAAGCCAAGATGTTAAATTCAGCTGCAGGTCGATCGGCTAAGAAAGATTTCTATCATTGACGAACATTACTCATGTCAAACCATGGTTTTGGTTTCACGTAAGATTGTGACTGGTCCTAAAGAACCAATGCAGACAAAATACGAATTTGCATTGATGCAGTACTCTATCGATATACAAAAATTGGTTTCACGTAAGACTTTTGAAGTTTCATATCGCATATGGACCTTAACAAAAGTCACGTCAAACTGGGTTTTCATTGATACATAGCGGGAGGTGTTATTTAGCGTTGACATAAGGTGTATAGCTTCATTTAATTAACTAATTTGGCAATTTAAGAAATAGAAAAACAAAGGTAAATGTAAAAACATCTTCTTGCGTTACCTAGCTTTAATATAAAAAAGGTATTGACTCTTTCTTTCAAAGTTTTGGGGTTAAATTCTTAACTTAAAATAGGGTTGATTTAAATATAAAAATAGTGTGTTTTTTGAGGATTCACACTTGCAGTTAGGCATTATAATTGTTGTAATTACAGTCTACAGAAGTTTTTTTTCTCTATAGATGTTTAAAAGGAACTTATAAAAATAATTATTACTAAGATGTTTTGGCCCTACCAGACCGCGAAATTCAAATTTTATTTAATTTTTCGCAATTATTAGACTAACTACACATTGAAGGTTTTTGGCAAGGTTTTGAATTTTGCAGGCATAGTATTTAATAAACTTTGCTCGAAAATTCCCACTGACCTCATATTGGTTCCCGAAATTTCGAGCTATCGGGTACCAATACGAAGTAAATGAGTATTGTCGAGCAGAGTTTTTATTAAAAACATGTAGATGCATAAATGATGTGCCCGCAAAACTCATTATCATAAGCCTACAATGTATAATAAGCCCACTATTAGCGAAAAACTAAATAAAATTTGAATTTTCGCGCCCGGATAGTGATGACGACATTACACACATCGCAATTTAGCCCCAAAGTAAGCGAAAGCTTGTTTTATGGGTGCTTAATTAACTGATAAATATACATAATAATTAAAATACCCAGACATTAGAATACATTTATTCCTATCACACAAATATTTTCTAGTTGTGGGATTGTACTGACAATTGCCCAAAAGCCTAAAGCGCGGAGCCAAGATAAAAACCATAGATTGTCGTAGAACGGGGCACAGACAAGTAATACGTCTTATTTCAATAGGTAACACAGTCAGATTTAGAAGGCTACTATGTCCATATAAATCGTTAGGTTACCATGGATATTTAAATTAGTCGGATTATATGTAGATAGATCCCAACACTATATCGATTGTCACCCATAGTTACAGTGTTAAAAAAGCTTACGTGATACCGGTTGTATGTGACTATTGCAATCATAGTTCTAATGGATATGAGATACTGACAAAAGTTAGCCGATCGACCTGCTGGTTCAGTTTGGTATTCGCTCTCACGGGCGCCGGGCGTATATCGGACAGCGTCGCAAATTTCCAACGCGGAGTTTTGGATCGGTGCCCTTTTAATATTATTAGCGTGTGAAATGGACCTTTTATACTTTCACATACTACACAGTGTGGATATGGACTTATACTCTATGATATAAAAAAAGATATATTTAAAAATTCGAATTCGCGGTTATGGAATCAAAATAGAATCCAATTCGAATGCAACCAAACGTAATATGGATAGTGTTCTGTGATTTAAAAAGGGACAACTGCTAAATTGTATGGGATTATGGTTGCAGTTTGACTACCTATCTCTTTCTACACTTAGTGGGATTTATGAATATCGCGGAAAACACGTTGTAAGTTTATTTTAACAAGAGCCAATGGAAACACAACTCGGGCGTTCAATGTAAACAGAAAACATATGATTGTGTTCCAAATTCGAATTAGAAGTTCTATATTTGAAGTGAAAAATTGTCGCTCGACATAAAATTCGATATTGGAACAATTCTATGTGAAGTTGGGAAAGTCATATCGATGGAAAACTTGAGGAAAATTCTGTAAAGATTTTTCTTATGTGAAAAATATGACATCGAGGAAAATTAATAATAAGGTTGTGTTATCGATTAGTGCTAAGATAATCGATTTTAGATCGTCAAGGTGCTAATGTTTTTATAATTGAATGAAATAAATCAAGAAATACGTAGCCAGAAGCTACCTACGCTGAATCAGAAAAAAGGAAAATAATTGGATAAAGTGTAAGTATTTTGATGTTAAACATTGTTATTGAAAATAAAAATATTTCTCAAATACACATAATAGATGCAAATGCAGTAAGTACAAGTTGTAAATTATCAAAGATCAACTTGCAAAAAAGGTATATGGTAGGACGAAAATATTGTCAGCGACGAAAACATGTATGTATGTCTGAAAGTTCTTTAAATACCTACCAAGTTGTAAAAGGTGTGTGAAGCCTGCGAACCACCATTTGGCAAGCGTGATGACTCTTTATTTTTGTATTAAATTATTATAATTACTAAGTAATTATTAGTTTACAGACTTGTCTAAAATCTCACCTGTCTGGCCAAGAATGAGTCATATCGATGCACTGAGGGTTCCGTACCTACTCGACAAACGACAAAAATTAAGTTTAAGGGCGATGGGTACCATCCGGGCGCGAAAATTCAAATTTTATTTAGTTTTTCGCTCAGTGGGCTAACAATGAGTTTTGCGGGCACAACATTTATGCATCTACATGTTTTTAATAAAAACTCTGCTCAGCAATACTCATTTACTTCATATTGGTTCCCGATAGCTCAAAATCTGGGAAAGTGCAAAAAAATATCTTTCGGGAACCAATATGAGATGAGTGGGAACTTTCGAGCAAAATTTATATTAAAAACATGTAGATGCACAAAAAGTAGGATCGCAAAATGCATTGCCATACATCTACAATATGTAGTTAGTCTAATATTTGCGAAAAACTAAATAAAATTTGAATTTCGCGGGCTGGTAGGGCCACAACACCTTAATGAAACGCGACTTTGTTCGTAGAGGTATATACATACCTTCCTCTGTCATCATTGAAGCTACACGTTAAACTTTTAGCAGCAAATATAAACAGTATTTACTTGCAGTATTGTTACAATTTCATAGTTATTGTGATCCTTACTGGTACTTGAACATTGTGAAGTGTTATCTCAAAGGAAAGTTATCAATTTTTGGCGAAAAACTCAAATATTCAGTGTGGTGTTTACGGGACATTTTATCTATCTACCCACGTTTATCAATTTTGTCACGACGAGCGCCGAATGAAACTATTCTTTTCACCAAACATGTCAACCGATGAACAGCGCAGGTTGTAAACACTTGGATGTCAAATTGATTGCACCGAGATCGATCCTTGGTGATACATCGCCGTTTAGATACTCATTTTTTTTTCTTTTTTTTTATATCTAAAATTTTTGTTGCATTATTACAAAATATAAATCTCAAAATCAATAAATTAAAACATGATTTGTAGCGCCTGTAACTCCAGCATTTCTGTTACTCAAAAACGCGTGAAGTGTTCCAGCGGCGACTGCTCGCTCCTATATCATTCAGAGTGCGTTAACTACGACGAAAACACTACTCACCGATCTAAGTGGATATGCCCGGAGTGTGTTGCCAGCCGGCCTAAACAAGATAATAGCAATACCCCCATATCGGTGAAGGGGAAACGAATGCAGCCTACCGAAGAAATCTTATCACCTACATCTCCGGAATCATCATTAAACTTATCTCTGAACTCCATAATGAGTGAAATCCGTAGTTTTCGTACAGAGATGTGCACTAAGCTCGAGTCACAACAATGCACGCTGGACACCTTCAACGGGACCTTAAAAAAATTGCAGGAGGAAGTCAAGGGTATAATTACGAATTTTACCATCATACAAGACGAATTAAACGAGGCTGTTAAATCCCTTAACTTCCTCTCGAATTTTCAAGATGAGCAAAGAGTCTTAAATGAAAACTTAATTGAACGTATTTCAAAATTGGAGTCTGAAAACTCTGCTCTGCGCAACAAGTCGTGTGAAACTGATTTCAAGATAGCCCAAATGGAACAACAAGCTCGAGATTGTAATTTAGAAATTCAATGTGTTCCCGAGCACCGCTCAGAAAACCTGCAAACACTTATATTGCAACTGGCTAAGGTTATGAATTTTGATTTGGGGTCGAGTGATATAGTTAATTTTCATCGAGTTGCAAAAATGAACTCCGAATCTAAACGACCGCGCAACATTGTTGTAAAACTATCGAGCCCGCTCAAACGAGATAATTTTCTGGCAGCGGTCAAAATTTATAATAAAAACCATGGCTATGACAAACTCAACACCTCCCATCTGGGCTTAGCAGGGAATAAGCAACAGATATACGTCTCAGAGCACTTGTCACCGAATAACAAACGTCTGCATGCAGCCACTAGATTGGCGGCTCAAGAAAAAAAGTACAAATACGTATGGGTACGAGGTGGTCGCATCTTTGTGCGTCGTAATGATGAGTCCCCTTCGGTTCTTATTAAAAGTGTGGACACTTTAAAATCACTCTAACTTTTTTTCTCTTTCAAACAGTGTATGCATGTACATGGGTATTAATTTCTTCACATTCGATTTTAACATATATTATCAAAATGTCAGAGGTTTAAGAACTAAAACAGATGGATTATATCAATCCATATTGCTTTCTGATTATGATGCAATTATTCTAACAGAAACATGGCTAAATGAAACGGTTTTCGATCGCGAATTTATGGACGACAGGTACATTGTTTTTCGACGGGATCGAGCATCAACGTCATCTTATCTGAACAAGAAAGATGGTGGTGGGGTGTTGTTGGCCATTCACAGGAAACACCAGGTACAAAGAAAAGTTGAGCTCGAGTGTTCTTGTGAAGAATTGTGGGTCTCGATCAAGCTTAGTAATAAAAAAAAATTGTACATTTGCGCTGCTTATATTCCACCTCCAGTCGATTCTAATTATATGGATACTTTTTTAAATAACCTGACAAGCGTTTGCCAAAACACAGTTTTATCTTCACATTTATTACTAATAGGGGACTTCAACTTGCCACAAGTACATTGGCACTCCAAATCTGACAGCAGTTCTCTCTCTCCACAGTCTTCTAATAACGTTATAGCTAATAATTTTCTTGATACACTATCCTTTTGTAATTTACGCCAATATAATCCTGTTTTGAACGACAACAATCGAATGCTGGACTTGGTCATATCCAATTATCCAGCATTTTGTGTAACAGAATCTGTTTCTCCACTGATTCCAATTGACCCCCACCACCCTGCTTTGGTAGTAGATTTTGTGGAATGCAACGAAAAACTATTAAAAAGTGTCTCAGGTGCCTCCCTTAACTTTTCCATGTGTGATTTTGATTCACTTAACAACGACTTAACTCAGATTGATTGGGATCAAATATTACATTCTGGTGACATCGATTTGGCCGTAGACTTATTTTATAAAACTCTGATGCCTATTATTTACTTACATACTCCGATATCAAAAAGCAAAGGTAATAATTACCCTATCTGGTTTTCACGTAGCCTCATAAAAGCTTTGAAGGAGAAAGCTAAATATCACTATAGATACAAAAAGTATAAAAATGAAAGAGATAAACTTGCTTTCGAAAGAATCAGACGTCGCTGTGACCTTTTGATACCCGAGTGTTACTCAAGATTCAAAAAATCCGCTGCTAGTCACCTTCGTAGTAATCCTAAATATTTTTGGCGATTTTGTAATCATAGAAAAACCAATAGCACTCCAATTCCAAATGAAATGGTTTTCGGTAGTGAAGCAGCAAGAGGCGGTCAAGGTATATGTAATTTATTTTCGAAATATTTTCAATCGGTCTACAAAGACCGTCCTCCCGACCCACCGGTAACGAATACCGAAGGTTACAATGTGAACTATAGGGAGACAGTATCAGCTTCACAAGTCACTTTGAGTGTTGAAGAGGTTCATAAATATTTACTTACTTTAGACGTCAATAAAAGTAGTGGTCCAGATCAAATCCCTCCAATTTTTCTTAAAAAATGTGCTGAACGTCTGGCTTACCCCCTAACGTTCATATTTAATCTATCATTAAGGTCTGGTTCATTTCCGACCAAATGGAAAATAGCTCATGTTACTCCAATACACAAGACTGGAGCCATAAATAACGTTAGCAACTATAAGCCTATCTCTATATTATCAGCTAGTGCCAAAGTCTTTGAGGCACTCGTTCAACGAAAACTCCTTCATTTGCTAAAAAAATACGTTGACCCCAATCAGCATGGTTTTCTCCCACGGAGATCGACGACTACCAACCTAGTTGGATATGTCACGGATATAGCTGAAGCTTTAGATAGCAATGTTGAAGTACATGCAGTGTACACGGATTTTAAAAAAGCATTTGACCTGGTGAATCATGATTTATTATTAATGAAGCTAAACCAGTTAGGTATACATGGATCGCTGTTAAGATGGTGTGAATCTTATTTAAAAAATCGATCTCAATTAGTTTCTTTATTTGGATTCAAATCTGACATTAAACCCATTCCCTCAGGCGTTCCCCAGGGGTCTCATTTGGGTCCCCTTCTGTTTTTGATTTTTATTAATGACCTTAGTCATATTCTCACTTCTAACTTTAGATTATACGCCGACGACCTTAAAATCTATCGTACTATTACAAATGCATCTGACTCTGTAATGCTTCAAAACGATATTAATAGTGTTATTAAATGGTGTCAAACCAATCAAATGGCCTTAAATCTGGATAAATGCCTGTTTATTAAATTTACTAGAAAAAGAAGCAAAACTAATCATGCGTATTATGCTTTTGAAACACCGTTAAAAGAAGTTGATGTGGTTCGGGATTTGGGGGTGCTTCTAGATAGCTCATTATCTTTTCGTAATCATTTCGACGTGATTATAAAAAAAACATCAAAATTATCAGGTTTCATTTCGCGTCAAATGAAGCTGTTTCGTGATCCGAATCTGTCCATTACCATCTATTACGCGTTGGTGCGGAGCATTCTGGAATACTGTAGTCCAGTTTGGAGTCCATCGTATAACGTCCACTGTGACAGATTGGAACGCGTGCAGAAGCGCTTCCTGTACCACCTAGCATATACCAGTAACAAATGTCGAGAGTTAGATTCGTACGACTCACGTTTACGGTCGTACAATATCTTATCATTAAGAAATAGGCGAAAAGTATTGGATATGATGTTCTGTTATAAAATCGTCAATAGTCATATTGAGTCATCAGAAATCTTGGAGCGTCTCAATTTTTGTGTACCTCGCCCTTGCAGTCGTCTGCAGAATCGGAAGCCGTTTCATTTGCCACTATGTCGCACAAACGTAGGCCAACATGCGCCCTTGTACCGCATATGTTCTTTAATTAATGCGTACCGAAATCGATGCGATATATTCTGTGGTTCCTTGACCTCGTTTAAAAAAGCATGTATGTCTATGTATAATTAATATATTTTTTAACTGTTTGTTTGGATCCTTTACGTAGGTTATATTTTTTGTACTGTAAACTTTAGGTTTATATTTAAATGTATACTCATTGTAATTTGTAGTGTAAACTTTAACGATCTTTAACGTATGTTGTGGTTGCATCGAGTAGGTTACAGTCTCGATTCTCAAATTATTTATAAGCCCTGTAAGCTACTGTATGATTGTAACCAGTTTTGTGACCCAAATAAAAAAAAAAAAAAAAAAAAAAAAAAAGAGGTTTCTTGCTGTTCTCAGAAAAAACAATGCTATTTAAGTACCTATACCTAGTAAGTAAGAGCAAGTGCCGAGTTTCTTGCCAGTTCTTCTCGGTGCAAACCTGCTTCCGAACCTGACGGTAGAGTCTTGACTCTTGACATTTCATGACAGCTTATATCTAAGCCTATGTGAAATAAAGAATTTCATTTCATGGCGCGAACGTAAGCCTAGTTAAATACTAGATATCTAACGGGATAAGATAGGTAGGTAATCTCTTTCCAAACTTTTGTTCTTGATTGTAAACATCTCTTATTGCTTGTTGACGGACAAACTTATGTTTTTCTCATGACAATTCAAATTCTGAAGGCTATTTTAGTTAGTGTCTCACGACACGCTATGTTTATCGTGAAAACACCTCCAGTGTTATCAGTGTATGTCAGGTTTACCTAGCGGAGTTTACCCGTAAGACGAAGTAAGAGTGTGTCAACATAATATACTTAACATATACATATTACAACATAACGTAGGTATAACTTTGAGATAATGCGCCTGCGAAAGATTGTTAAGAAGAAAATGATTTTTTTAGGGTTCCATACCAATTTGGTAAAAATGGAACCCTTATGGTGAGACTTTCTCCGTCCGTCCGTCCGTCCGTCCATCCGTCCGTCCGTCCGTCCGCCTGTCACACTCGATTATTTCAGTAACTATTAAAGCTATCGACCTGAAATTTGGAATAGTTGTAGGTAATTGCTAGTGATGGGCCGAACATGGGTTTCACCGAATACGAACATTTGGCCGAATATTCGGTAAAACTTTTACCGAACCGAATATTCGGCCGAATATTCGGTACATTTGATTTCGTTCCGTCGCACAAATGCAGGTCTAAACTTGTTTACGCTAAGCGCGCGGATTGCCGCCAGACCCACTTGAAATTGAATATTTTCCTTCAATTAAGACCAGGGGGCCTACCACCGTGACTTAAAGCAATATTATTGTAATATTGTTTTGACATTTTCATACAATGTCAGTATGGAAATTTTAAAACAATATTACAATAATATTACTTTAGGTCACGGTGGTAAGTCCCCTGATTATAATATATTATTCTAAAGAGTTTACACAGCAGCCTAATCCCAAAACAGCTACCTACCTATATTTTGCATTAAGTTATTATCTTTTAGTTTTTACCAACCTACTTTAATTGAAAATAAAGGTTCAGTGACGACAAAAGCAGAAAGCTATACTCTAAAATACTTACCTCATTACACTGTACACTCAAATCATGATAATACACGGGTCAATAACAGTAAAAACTTTGAGTGTCACTTTGCCGAATATATTAGGTGATTCAGCCGAATATTCGGCCGAATATGAATATTCGGTAAAGCTGCCGAATATGCCGAATACCGAATATAAAACGAATATTCGGCCCATCTCTAGTAATTGCGACGCGACGTAATTGCATTCATAAAAAATTGAAAATATTTTTTATTTTTATTTAAAAAGGGGGGAAAACCGGGTCGTCAAAATTTCAAAATTAGATAACAATATTTCGAAAAATCTGAAATAATTATGATCAATATGTGTAAACGTATATTTTACAGGAAAAATAAAATCAAATCCCTAACTATTATACTTTTTTTGATAATAACAATAAACCGCCGAAAACAAAGTTAGGTTTGCGGTTTGCCAACAAAAGTACCTACCTATATGTAAATTATACTTACTCGTAAATTCATGAACCAAAGTAATGTTTAACTTCGTTTATGGTATGGAACCCTCGGTGCGCGAGTCCAGTCCAGTCGCACTTTGCCAGTTTTTTTTTCTTTCACATGGGCGTAATTTTTAGACACTTAAAAAAAGTCAAAACTCTACCCCTAAGTTCGAAAAGCAGGCTTACACCAAGACCTGGCAATAACTCATTAGATATAACTCATTTCAGGATAAAAAATGGGAAATGCTTTCCCAAAAACCAACTTCAAATGCCACTACAAAGAGTGAAATAATTTTTATTTAAATTTTAGGTACCTACACAAGTTCGTTCGTTTCGCATCATCAGATCCTGACCTGATTAAAATGGGACCATCAGGAAACAAAACCCTCTTAAACAAAAAAAGAATTTTTCAAATCGGTCCACGCGTCTTCGAGTAATCGGTGAACATACATAGATAAAAAAAAAAAAAGATTCCGACGAATTGAGAACCTCCTCCTTTTTTTGAAGTCGGTTAAAAATCTAGTTAAGTGCGACCAGATTGACTTACATATATAAGGTTCTGCGACATAAAAACTATACGAGTTTATATTATTTTTATAAGTGGGTGATCTAAAACATCCTAACTACAATTAGTATTCTGTGAATATTCTAATTAGCTTTTATGGCTGACGACAAGATACAGCCTTGAATTTTTTTTATTCTAGGTCAAGGGAAAGTAGTACCTTAAAGGTACTTGACAGATGATTTTGTAAGTCGCTTTAACGACCTAAATGTGTGCAACTTTCGATTACTTGCATTTTTTTACACCGTCGAAATATTTCATTATTCGTTTTACATTTTGAAGTAAAAATGTACACGGATTGAGTTTCGTCCCAAAAATTGTTCAAAAATGAACCTATTTTTGAGTAACTAACGTGATATATTAAAATACTCGTATAATTTTTAAAATCGATATTTTTATCGTGACATTGATAATATTAAGTAGGTATAAACATTTCAAGACATTTTCGTATACATTTATTTATTACAAACTTAAATAATATGTCTTATTTCAAGAAATACAGATAGTATTTTAAGGCATACAAGTCGGAATACGAAAATGAATGAAAGAAACCTTTACTTCTAAAGTTAAACAAAAGTGAATTTATTTTCGAACTTTGCACCAGGAAACATATTTGTAAGTACAATATGAAGATCTCGGAATGATATTCCACGAGATTTCTGAGAAATATCTACTCTTGCTTGGCTATGTGCCAGCAGTGTACAATTGTAGCTATTATGTCTTTATCAACACAATCTCTCTGCTAGCTCTACACGTTGGCCGAGGCGAGGCGAGTGACTGCGAGTGGGAGTGAGAGATTAGTACTAATCTCTCATTCGCACTCGCAGCCACTCGCCTCGCCTCGGCCAACGTGTAGAACAGCTAGAGCCTAGAGTCATAATATTTGTGTCTGCAACTAGACCGCCCTGCTTATGGTTGACACTGGTGCCATTTTTAGGGTTCCATACCAATTTGGTAAAAATGGAACCCTTATAGTGAGACTTTCTCCGTCCGTCCGTCCGTCCGTCCGTCCGTCTGTCACACTCGATTATTTCAGTAACTATCAAAGCTATCGACTTGAAATTTAGAATAGTTTTAGGTAATAGTGACCCAACGCCATTGCACTCATAAAATATTGAAATTTGTTTTTATTTATATTTAAAAAGGGGGGAAAACCGGGACTTCGAATTTTCAAAATGAGATAACAACATTGAGTGGGGTATCATATGAAAGGGCGTTACTTGTGTATTCTAAAACCGATTTTTTTTTATTTTTATGCTTGATAGTTTTGGATTTATTGAGCAAACTGTCGGAAAAAATACCGTTCCCCCCCCTTATCTCCGAAGTTTATCAATCGAAAAATCTGAAATAATTATGATTAATAGACATTAATGTATATTTTACAGGAAAAATAAAATCATTTCCCTAACTATTATACTTTTTTTGATAATAACAATAAACCACCAAAAACAAAGTTACGTTTGCGGTTCGCCAACAAAAGTACCTACAGGTAAATTATACTCGTAAATTCATGAACAAAAGTGATTCCTTCAATGTTTTACTTCTTTTATGGTATGGAACCCTCGGTGCGCGAGTCCGACTCGCACTTGGCCGGTTTTTTTTTTAAATACAATTTTATCAAAACGACGGCTTCCGTGGTTTAATATTTCGATGTTCAATGCCGGATGATAAATATTTATTCATTTGCCACTTACCTTATAAATGTAGCAGAATACATATACTTGACGGTCAAAAGTGTATAAAATTATCATTGACATTGGAAGGTGCGTTGGCTTTTAGTGTTATATTTTGAGGAAGATTAGAATTAAGATACACCATGCTAAAGAACACAGTTCTATCGTAATTTTTTTTTCGTCAAAGATCTCTTAAAACAGCGTTTTAAGAGATAGAAGCGTGTATGTTTATGTGGTTCCATAAAGCAAACTCCTTTTACCACACCAACTTACCCATTTTTCTTCTGTGCATGAAAGAAATCAATTGTTCCTGAGATTTCTACGTAAATGAATAGAAAACCTGTAGTTTCATTATAATATTTTAATATTATGGTAATCGAATTATTCACACGTCGCGTGTTAAATGTTAACGTGAAATCAACGGGTCTGCCCGCGAAATTCAAAATTTTCGTGGTTTTTTGCAATTTGTACGCTAATTAGACATGATAGGCTTATGGCAATCAATTTGCGAGAATGGCAGTATCATCTTTACATGATTATATCAAAATCTTTACATAAAAATGTGTATCCTAGGAAATTAGTCCGAGTATCGAGTTTTATGTGAGTAACTCGCAAATCTCAAACTAATTTCTTTAACTCGACACTTTCGAGAAGAGATTTTTATATAAACACGTGAAGAAGATATTGGGATTATCGCAATTTGACGGCCATAAGCCTATTATGTCTTATTAGCTTAAAAATCGCGAAAAACCAGGAAAAATTTGAATTTCGCGGGCACACCCGTGGTGTGCACCTTAATCAACAGTTATTATGCTAAACATTTTAGCTGGGAACGAAACTTTATACCTACCAGAGAGTTCATAGAGCTCTAACAATGACATTACATCTAGGTGAGTGAGTATGTAATGGGCAACGATTTAAAGATCGTTGTTAATGGGTAAAAAATTAATTCACATAGGTTCACCTTGTGCATTGTTACATTATTAAAAGACAACAATTTATTCATACACTTCGTATAACATACTGATGAATCCCCCCTAGATCCTCTTTTACTCTGAGAGACATAAACAGGGAATAATTTAAATATTTCCGTGTTTCAAATGTTTCGATGAATACATACATTGATTTATAAACTAAGGATTTGGGGTCAGCGCTAAAAAGTGTCCGAACCGAATAACATACAAAACGCGAAAAAACATACAATCGCACTTCATTCTCGTGTTTGAAAATTAGGTTGTACTTATAGTAATAGTTTAACACATAAATTGCAATGTTTTAGTTTGTTAATAAAAATACTCATGTACCCTAGTTTATAAAGGTTTTCTCGGGATACTTTTTTCGTAAATTTTGTATTACACCCGTCGTCCATAGATTTATAAGCCTATGAATACATATAATATTATCATCGTTAACATGTTACATGTGATACGGGATCCTAAAAACGCCCGATGTTCATGCTATGACGGTAGATATAAAACGCGGCAATTAGCTAATTACATGACGTTTAATCAATAATGTTGTTTCTATCACGCTGTCACGCCAGTCGCGCCCTCTATAATTACCACAACCAATAAAGTTTACGACTGTTTTCGTTAAAAGCGTTTGTTCATTGCATCTACAACGTGGGTATGAAAATGTTATGACAAACAGAAGAACTGATAAGGCTACACTAGATGGAGCTAACTGGAAAATCGGTTGTTCAACATTTAACAATGTTTGCGGATTGGTGAATCTGGGACTCACACACGTGATCTGAGTTTGTTACAAAGACAAAATAATAACTCTTTACTTATAAATCTGACATTATAGTCAGCGTTATATCTTGCTGCACACGATGCAATTAAATGAAAAAACCTGTTGCACTCTCTGTCACGACCCAAACCCCAAAATACGTGACGTTTCGAAGTTTAAACTGCAGGTCACCAATCGTTTGTGCGTCCCAGCCGCGGTTCAAATCCATATATGAACAATTTTTATACTTTATCGGCAGAGCATTTAACGCACAATACTTTATATAAATCAGAAATTACGTAATTAATGTGTACTTTAACCTATGAAGTTGTTTACACATATAAATTGTGTGAAGGCCGTAGAGCTTTTGCTTTTTCCTTCATTAACAATTATTATCGAAGTCTTCGAGTTTCAATGATAAATAATACTACGTAAGCTGGTAGGTGCCTAATTCGTGTTTACTATTAATATTTATTCATTACGTGCTACCTACGGCATAAATGAAAATAAAGTACCTATAAAACCTAAACTTAAGGATGTACTTATGAGGAAAAAAATCTCGCACATACTTGCTAAAAACCTATGAAGTATTTCTATCAGTCAAAACACAAAACACTTAGAAAATGCTATTACGTGTAGGTACGAAAGTGAACGTTTACAGGCGAGGGAGTACTAAACGGATATGGCTGAAATTTCTAATGCCTAAAATGTACATCTAGGCGAAATAAAATAATTGGTCAGGTGCGAGTCGCGCTCGCGCACTGAGGGTTCCGTACTGTATTACAAAAAATTAAACCATAAGGCCCGGTTGCCACCAAAGCGGAGCGGAGCGGAGTTGTGTTTGAGTTCGTTCGTTTCAGCCGACGGACGTCCACTGAATTTCGACATCTCCGTTTCGGAGATGTCAAAATGACGAAACCTGATTATTTACTCAAACACAGCTCTGCTTTGGTGAAAACCGGGCCTAAGAATCACTTTTTTACCGAACCACAAACTTAACTTTGTTTTATGAAGTTAATTGCTAATACCAAAAAAAGTATAATAGATACAGAGTTGATTTTATTTTTGCCGTAAAATATACGATGATTCCTATTAATCATAATTATTTCAGAATTTTCGATTGGTAAACTTCGGAGATAAGGGGGGGGGGGGCGGTATTTTTTTCGACAGTTTGCCCAATAAATCAAAAACTATCAGGCACAAAAATAAATAAAAATCGGTTTTAGAATACACTAGTAACGCCCTTTCATATGACACCCCACTCAATAGTTATCTCAAAGTTATCTCAATTTGAAATTCCGATGACCCGGTTTACCCCTCTTTTTAAATAAAAATAAAAAAGATTTTCAATTTTTTTATGATTGCACTAACGGCGGGCCATAATTATCTACACCTATTCCAAATTTCAAGTCGATGTCTTTAATAGTTACTGAAATAAAGGGTCGTGACACACAGACTGACAGACGGACAACAAAGTGATCTTATAAGGGTTTCGTTTTTTTTTCTTTGAGGTACGGAACCCTAAAAATCCAGAGAATATACTATTAACTATACGGTTCTCCAAGGATAAGTAAAAAAGAAGAGCAGGCAGTCGCGAAGCCGCAAATACACCTCAGTAAAATATGGGTAGGCGTGTCTAGATGGGGGTTAATAATTTTCTACCCATACTTGCGTGACCTAAAATGTTCTCTCTAGACTCTTTCATCCCCATATGAAATCACTTGACAAAAAGGGACAGCTGAGGGCTTGCGTGCCCTGCGAGGAAACTTTCATTAGTCATAATGTTTATGTGGAAATTCGGATCAATTTGGGGTTAAGGAGCACACCACGGGTGTGCCCGCGAAATTCAAATTTTTCGTGGTTTTTCGCGATTTTTAAGCTAATAAGACATAATAGGCTTATGGCCGTCAAATTGCGATAATCCCAATATCTTCTTCACGTGTTTATATAAAAATCTCTGCTCGAAAGTGTCGAGTTAAAGAAATTAGTCCGAGATTTGCGAGTTACTCACATAAAACTCGATACTCGGACTAATTTCCTAGTATACACATTTTTATGCAAAGATTTTGATATAATCATGTAAAGATGATTCTGCCATTCTCGCAAATTGATTTCCATAAGCCTATCATGTCTAATTAGCGTACAAATTGCAAAAAACCACGACAATTTTGAATTTCGCGGGCAGACCCGTTGATTTCACGTTAATGAACGTAAAAAATGATTCAGACCATTGTAATATCATGTATGTGGCCTATAGAAACAAAGATTTGTATAAGTTAGTTTAAACATGATCGATGTATCCTATACCTTTAAACGAGCAATTCTTGTTTATATATATATTTCTATATAATCTGGATCTCGGCAACGGCTTCAACGATTTTCATGAAATTTAGTATACAGGGGGTTTTGGGGGCGATAAATCGATCTAGCTAGGATTCATTTTTAGAAAATGTCGAATTTACCAAAAAAAAATAATAAAAATTTGACTTCTGCTGCCACCTATTAGCCAGTAGTTAAACTACCGAGCGAAGCACTTCTGCTGCCATCTATTAGCCAGTAGTTAAACTACCGAGCAAAGCTCGGTCACCCAGATATTTTCTTATTAAATTGCTTAATCAGTATGACTGCAGACTCACGTGATGATATAGTGCCGAATGTAGATGCAGCTGCTGAAGATGCATTCGTAGTTCGTAATATTAACTTTAAAGGTGTGTAACATCTAACGGTTGCTACACAGCATTGTACCGAAACGCAAAATCACAGTGGGTCTTTTGCGGTATTTGGTAACCAGTCGCGACCGAAAGCTCCCACCAGAATGTAAAAAATTATAGAGAAATAGGTCTTTGTCTTGTTACAATGTCTTTATTGCAAATTATGCGTTGCAGAATGATGGTAGGTACATGATTTTTAGAAAGAAATAAGTACGTGAGAGTCGTCCGTCGTGAGCCATTCGGTAGAAGAAAATTTTCACCCATCGCTTGATAGATGGCGCTGCCTTCAGTTAGCTCGCGCTAACGTGATTGCATATGCATGCAATTCTGCCGTCTATTGTACTGTTTCAAATTTTCGAAAGTTTCGTAGATTTTCTTAAAAATTGCTAAAAAAACCATTTTCCTGCGCGATACCCTCCGAAAAGAAGCTTTGTTTCAATAATAAAAAAATTTATTAAGTGTCCCGTTCCGAGGATCGAACCCAAGACCTCCTGCCCAAATCAGAGCTCGCAGCCGACTGAGCCAGAGAGGTCGTCACAACGTCATCGTCTTGCAAGGAAACTGTGGTTTTGAACCATAAACAAAATCGCGATGTGGTTTGCCTCTATGGTGGCAGACGGCAGTGAACGATATTGAGCAGGATGTTTAGCGTTGTTAATATTTCAAGCACAGATTTTAATTTCAAGGTTAATCCTTGCCTAATATTAATAGAGTGCTAAAAACGTTGATTCTCGTATGAGTTTTTTTTGCTCCTACTACGATATTTATATTTATATTTTTTGTTTGTGACGTGCGTCAATCAAGTATACATATTAGGTATCTATAATAATATAATTTATGTATGCATCTAGTAGACTAGTTATATACTTAGTAATTTTGATATACTATAAGACCAAAATAGATGCTCCTATTTTTAGGGTTCCACAATGGTAAAAATGGAACCCTTATGGTGAGTCCGTCCGTCCGTCTGTCCGTCCGTCCGTCCGTCCATGCGTCCGTCCGTTCGTCCGTCTGTCACACTCGATTATTTCAGTTACTATAATAGCTATCGACCTGAAATTTGGAATAGACATAGACAATAGTGACCCTACGTTATTGCGGTCATAAAAAATGGAAAATCGTTTATTTTTATTTATAAAGGGGGGAAAACCGGGTCGTCAAAATTTCAAAATGATATAACAATATTGAGTGGGGTATCATATGAAAGGGCGTAACTTGTGTGTTCTTAATCCGGTTTTTATTTATTTTTATGCCTGATAGTTTTTGATTTATTGGGCAAACTGTCGAAAAAAAAACCTTTCCTTTCTTCATCTTCATCGAACTTCAAAACTTCATCGAACCCAATATAAATGGTTAGATAATTTATATACTCGGCAAACTCATCGCTGCCTGTAAAATGTAAACTCCAGGAGTCCAGAGTCTAAATTATCATACATTGAGTGCATGGACACCCAAGAGCAAGGGCACTTCCCTGGCAGCATGCCGGGTCTGCCGTGTGGACGACCTGTGACGGAGTTCTGGCAATGACTGCGATACAAACATAGATACTACGAGAAGTAGTAGCTCCTAGCTACACACGTTCTATATTCAAACATGTTTGGCTTTTCATACATACAGTAGAACCCCGATTAACCGGCCCTCAGTTATACGGATTATCCGGACTACCAGCTGAATCCGGATAGATTTTAAATTTATAAAGTTGAAGAGTTTGTTTGCTTGTTTCTTTAAACGCGCTAATGTCAGAAACTACTGATCCGAATTTTCTTAATTAATTATTTTTCGACGAAGGCGTATTAGTGAGTAACGGCTATGTCACATCACGCTGAATATCACATGTGAGATGACCAATAAAATCCAAGTATCAATGAATAAATAAAAATTGGTTTTAGAATACACAGTAACGCCCTTTCATATGATAGCCCACTCAATATTGTTATCTCATTTTGAAATTTCAACAACTCGGGTGACCCCCCTTTTTAATAAATAAAAAAATGATTTTTAAATTTTTATGATGGCAATGACGTCGGGTCACTGCTAATAGTGATTCCAAATTGCAAGTCAATAGCTTTGATAGTTACTGAAATAATCGAGTGTGACAGACGGACGGACGGACGGACGGAGAAAGTATCACCATAAGGGTTCCATTTTTACCATTTTGATATGGAACCCTAAAAACGTTGCAAAAACGGGAAAAATTGTGCCTTTTCGAGAGCTTCATTGCGTGCAACGCTGCCACACAAAAATTAAGTACGAGGAATTGTTTAAAAACAATCCGCGAAAGTACTTGTCTATCTTTTAAGGTCGACACATTATAACGGGTTGTAAGAACCAAAATTCACGCGACTTAAGGAGCACACCACAGGTGTGCCCGCGAAATTCAAATTTTTTGTGGGTTTTCGCGATTTTTAAGATGATAAGACGTAATAGGCTTATGGCAGTCAAATTGCGATAATCCTAAGATCATCTTCACGTATTTGTATAAAAATCTCTGCTTGAAAGTGTCGAGTTAAGGAAATTAATCCGAGATTTGCGGGTTGCTCACTTAAAACTCTTTACTCGGACTATTTTCTAGGATAGACATTTTTATGCAAACATTTTGATATAAACATGTAAAGAAGTAACTGCCATTCTCGCAAAATTACTGCCATAAGCCTATTATGTGTAATTAGCGTATAAATGGCAAAAAACCACGAAAATTTTGAATTTCGCGGGCAGACCTGTTGAGTTCGCCTTAACAGAGATGCAGATCGTAGGTATGTAAACATTCTGTGCAGTGATTAGTAGGTATTCCTACCTACTTTAGTTCCATCATCAAATTACTGATTGAAGCCATATGCGGGCACATGGAGATTGATTCCATATTATTACGAGTCGCTGGCTGGTCGTGTGCAAAACGCAACAAATGACATGCTCGTGTTACGATTACATGGAATGATGTGTTGACAACACCAGAATATGACACCAACCAGATTATAACAATGATAACCGTAATTAATTACCGTTTTTGTTATAATATAGCTGCTAAATTAAATTTTCGGGATGGTTATGATTGATGGATTAACCGGGAAAGAAGAATGACCAAAGGTGACAAGTTTTCTCACGAACCAAAACCAAAATATTCTAGAAAAATAAAATTGTGTTTATTAATAACCACTTACACTAGGAACTTTGCAAGAAAGTAACTGTTTGAATATTTACATAAAGTTAATTTCTTTTCAATCAACAGTTTCTGATGAGTAAAGTCTTCTATTGGATTTCTTCTATGGTATTCTATTGGACAGGTATACCGTAGAATACCGACAAACAACCTTTCATATATTAGGAGGATTTGACCGACACTGCGTAGGTACAAAGGTTACAAGTGCATACCGTCAACCGCTCAGCGGTTTTATAATGACCCCTGAAGAAAGAGATAGAGGGGAGATAAAGTAATGCAACGGAAAGAGTCGGAGGTACAAGACACTGTTGCGAACTATAGCCGTTACTTAAGTCTATGGAATAGAGTACTATTATCTATTTACGAGTACTTAAATCATTTTGCTTAGTAAATCTTCTGTACCGTAGTCCGTAAGAATACTACTATGGTATTTATTCTGTGCCTATATTACGTAGATTATTTATTATAGATGCATTTGCGTATTCACAGAGACAATCAAAGAACGAGACATGATGCATCCACACAGGCCGTTTTTCACGTCCCACTCCGATACTTCGGCAATTAACGTGAAGCACTTGGTAAGGCGACTTGTGGATGCGAATATAACAGTAACCCTCTTGTTTGATGCTAACTTAACACTATTAACTAACGGATTGCCGTAAAGCTAATATTGAAGACGCGATAAAAATAAAACATTTTAGTATAAATTTTGAGAATAAATTAGAACGCACATGTAAAATGAGCGTACTTAAATGCATGTTTTGAAAAAGTAAAAACTATCATTTGTTTCTTGTTAGTTCTAACTAATGAATTAAACTTAAGGGGCCTCTGAACTACAATGTCTCCATTCATTAAAAATAACAAATCATTAGTAATTCGTGCATATTTGGGTCATGTTGTGGTGTTATTCGGATTCATATAGTAATAATCTATGCTCCTGGCCATAATATTGGGTTCGGAAATACTTCTTTAAAACGAAATAATAATCAATTTTGATCAAAATTTTTATAACTTTGGTCGAGTTCCGTAATACCAAAAATTATGAATGAAAACTTGTAACTTTCTTTATTAACTGGTGTTTTTCTTTAGCTGGACAATAAAAACTGTGCTCCTGAACTAATGCGACGTGAGATAGTGTTGTTTTTATTACAAAACAAATAAGTAGAAAACATGTCCTCTTTGACATAAAAATAAGCAAAACTAAATTCGTTTACATTTTCGTTTAACAAAAGTATTTCGGAACCAAATATGGCCAGGAGCATAGATTATTACTATATGAACCCGAATAACACCACAACATGATCGAAAATTGCACGAATTACAAATGATTTTGGTATTACGTTTGTATGGGAGACACCGTGGGTCAGACGACTCTTAATCGGAGTTCTACGCTAGCCAATTACGAACACAAACGAACGCTATCGGTTAAAAATTCCCACAGTCAAACACACGAATGTTTTCATAATATTGCAGATACATATTGTAGGTATAACTGGAATGTTATATGGGACAGAGACGTAGACAAATGTTTTAACATTTCTGCCTGTGTGTGTCTATTAGTTTCTAGTTTCTACGCATGATTTAAAAATAGTTTTTCGCACCTAACCGTAAAAACGCTTCAACAGCTTTTTATAGCAAACGTTGACACAACGCATTATACCTAGCGCACAGAATGGTTTTGCGAAAAAAGGCGGACGTTATCGTCTTAAACTTACTAGTAATGTAGATGTACTTCTATACATATAGTACGCGTTAATAACCGAAAATATCTGACGAAACGCTGTTCGCTGCAAAGGCCGTCACCTATAAAATATAGGTGACGGCATATCATTGGGCGACGGCATTCAGTTGAATAAATCAAACGTTGAGATAATCTCTTACCTTAAAGTTAGTTTTATTTTACCAATATAAAATTTCGCTGCTCGCAGGGTAGCAAAATGAAAAAGGACGGTGCCTGTTGCCCAGCTGGCCTGCCGTAGAGGAAGGGACAAAAGTGCAAGAGGCCACACTTTAAATAAAATAAATAAATATAACAGAACATTACACACAGCGCAACCTCCGAAGTAAGCGATAGCTTAGGTACTAGATGACTGATAAATATACATAAAAATACAATAAATAGAAAACATCCAGACACTGGAAAATATCCATGCTCTTCACACAAGAGAGTAGCAACAATTCTACTGCGCTATTCGGTCGTCAAATTTTATTCCACCAAAGGCAACGAGTTATTGCACCGAATAGTTAGTGATTATTAGGTGACAGTTTTCTTCAAAGTCCATAAACGCGACGATTTTACAATCGTAACTTCCCTTGCTGTGCTTGTGTGGATTTTAAGCAAGATTGTCCGCAATTTTAACATGTCTATCCTAACACCATAGAAAGAAAAATGTTGTCGTGTATAGTTTACACAAATTGAGCGTAAACTCTGTACTCGGTAGGGTCAAGGAAACATTCTGCGTATGCGCAGCCTGCCTCTGTCCTCATTAGATAATATTATTGTGACGTCAATACTTCGAGTCAAGCTTTCAATTAGTCGTTATTAGTTGGCGACTGAGGCTGAACGACTGTGACTATTATAATTCAGGAGTCAATTAATCAAGGATGGAATGTTTGTCAACATTATTGTTAGATTATTATTGGTTCTCATCAATTTCCATTTACATTTCTTGTAATGTTCAGTGATATCATGTTGGGGCCACAAATATGCCGGTTCTGAGGTCAATAGGGTAATTTTCTCTCCAGGCATTGTTATGCCTCGGCACCCCTTGTGGTCCAAGCGTATGACCAAAGATTATTAATATTGGTAGAGTATTAATAATCTTTGGTATGACCACGGTATGACGGTAGAAGTTGTATTTATTGAACACTCGTCGAAAACTTAGCGTAAGTGTGTGCTAAGGAACTGTTTACGCCATCTACCATCAGCTATCGAAGACCTCTAACTCCTTGAAAATGTAGAGGTAGTAAGTAGAATTTAAAAACACGTTGTCATTGATTACAGGTGACAGATCTGTTCACGCAGATGCGGGATCCTTCCCCTGGGGCCGGCAGCCTCAAGGGCTCCACGGGGTCCCTGAACGTGATGAGGAACGCGGGCTTCCAGCAGCAGAACGGCGCGGAGCACTACCCTTGGACCAACCCCGCGATATCTTTATCGGGGAACTGCAATTCCAACTTGTACGTATCTTTGACCATATTTTTTTAATGGAAGGAAATGCCTAACGCATAGAGCTCCATCAGAGGAAACAGGGGGGTTATGTGGGACTTGCACACACAAAACCTGTCGCTTGCTTCAACGGACCACGTTGTCTTGAGTACGGCATTCGCTTGCGTATTCGCGCTCCCGCCAGTCCTCGACCCGCCACGTCTCGACGCTGCTGCCAACTTTCCTGGGAGGCGCGTCCTTGGAGCCTATTCACGTTAAAGTTTTCACACACTGAGTGATGTGAATCAAGAAATAAAATGTAGTGAAATAAAAAATACATTCAATTTTACACTCTACTAAAAGAGTGTGAAATTGAATGTATTTCAACATAGGAGTTACCCTGAAACCTTATCGCGGATAGTGTCACGATTGTCGGCCATGTTGCGTTTTGAACTACATTTATTTTACGCTCTATGTCAACAGTCGTAAAATAATTTTCTCAGCGTTTGAAAAATGTTTTGTTTTCAATATCGTCTGCTTCTACACCTAAATATCATGACCTTTTTTAAAAATTTCAGTGCACGAAATGTAGTCGACGCGTAACGTGAATAGGCCCCATCAGCATTTTACAGTTTTTCGGCGTAGGCCAGTTTGGAATTTGACAATAGGGTATTTGACTCCAATTTTTTTATTACTTTATTATAAAGTAGAATTAAAATAATGACGTGCACTGAAAGAACTAATTAAATCGATCAAATAACAAAAAAGTTATAAGCATTTAAAAATTTGTGATTAGACAGAGATAGCAACATGAACTTGTGACGTCACAAAGTACCAATGCCATAGTAGCTTCGTGCGGCTTCATACAAATTTTCGTTTTGCGAGAAAGGGATAGAAGATCCCCCCACTCCAAAGTTTAAACGCCTGTAACTTTGTAAATCTTCGTTGGATTTTAATATTTCTGTCACTGCACGTTATTATTTTTATCCTAGTTTATAATAAAGTAATATTTTTTATCAAATTCAAAAGTAGTGTAAGACCCCATTGCTTTCTCCTTACTACCAAATACCAATAATAATCAGTACTTGACTGCAATCTCGAAACCTGTTGATACAGATAAGCAGCCAAAGATTTTTTAATAAACAAGAGCTAGAGCTTATACCATATTTTTACAAGTTAAAGTAAAGCTTGTAAAATATGGTATAAGCTCTATTATACAGGATTTTTGTAAATATTCAAGATGGCGCTGTCTTCCTTTGTCAATAGACTTCTAACACCTTTGGCATCAGGGTTTAAGGTTAATTGGCGTGATAGTTAATCCTTGTGTAACACAAGCTGTTTACAGCGTCTAATTCGATTTAACTCTATTATATGGAGTAGTTTCACAAAGTTTACTTACTTTGTTTAAATACTAGTTAAATATGGTTATCCTGTAAGAACAAGCAATGCTGTAAGAAGTAGGCACAACTATTGTTTACTTCTCCTAGATAGGTAAAATTAAGTGCTACTTAATTTTATTGAATGAATGATGAAGAAGTTGATGAAGGTGTTGGTGATGATAATGAAACTTTTGGTCATTTCAGGAGTAACGAAAAGGAGTCAGGGTTAGTCCGAAGTGTGAGCAACGCGTCTGCTCTAACATCACTGTGCGCTGATCTTTCACCTTCAGATTCACATTTCTTTGAGGTTAGATTCGTTTATTTTGGCTTTTTGTCTCAATTTCGTTTTGCTACTTTTTAATATTTTGCATGGTAATATTTTATCCATTGATTTTTAGGTTTTATATATAGGGAAAGTGCGTATATCCCAGAGGAAGGTTCCAGAATCCCTGATAGATGACGCTCTACACAAGTTTGCGCAACACGAAGCTGAGAAATTGAAAACATCGAGAAGACATAGCTTATTACCGTCTTCAGGAGTACGTATAAATTATTTACACTAAAATAATAATAAAAAATATTAAGTGTATTGCTATAATTCAATTTTTGTTTCAGGATTCGCAAGACAGCAATGATTCTGGTGATTACAATAAAACTCCACATGAAAAAGCAATCGAACGGTACAAACAAAACAATAGTAGTCTTGTACCGAGCACAACACCATTAGAACCTGATAAAAACAGCCCCTGGAAAAGCGTGGACAATATTACAAAACTTGACAACGTTGAGGTCGATAAAGAATTCGATTCATTCAGTAAAGAGCGTATTGATAAAAATAAAAATCCAGTGCCTTTAGAGCCTTCGATATTAATTGTTAATGCACCTAAAAACAACTTAGGCACGGTTGATGAGGATGAAGAAAATAAAGTCGATTCTCGAATATCTAGGTCACCAAATAACACTCCTGTACATGCGGCTTACACAATGAATTTGGAGAAAACTATAAATGATGTTCCCATTCCAAATATTAAGGACACTAATCCTTTTCACCAGGTCATAGAAAAGGCGGAAACAGTAGTTGATCCGTTACTTAACATTCCTGTTGGGACTACAAACCAGAATGAGAATATAGCAGTTAATAATGCTGAAGATACAGCTAAACATGTACCAGAAAATGTATCTCCATTAAAAATTAACCATACAGAATCTAAAACCAAAGATTCAAAATTAAATTTCGAAGAGTTATCCAAAATTTCAAATGAAAGAATCAGCGGAGATAAGAAAATGGGTTTCACAGATAATAAGCCAGTTATGAGGGACAGGTCTGCGTCAATTGGCACTCTCAATTTGAAAACACCAATAGCGCATTTGATTGGGGAACAAAATCGGACGATGCTTTTTCAGGTAAATTAATCATATAACACTTCTTTACTCTTCTTGGAGAAATGCAGTATATCGTATGACTTATACATAATGATACAAGTAATACTGTTTTACGGTAGAATACTTAATACAGGTTACTGGTTAGTATGGGAAGGGACCGCCCACCTTATTACGTGGACCTTATTGCCAACCTAACAAACCTTACTAACCCTGCAAGAAAAGTACTATCATCAGCAAATGAAATATCCTGGCAATCACCATCATCATCAACTCTTTGTTATGTACCTCTACGAATGAGAAGGGGGGGGGGGTTTAGGGTACAAGCCCTGGATTTGAACCCTGTCCCGGTCCCCTGACGAGCCTGACCCTATGGGTTGTCACTGCTTACGGCACCCGGGATGTGATTCTCGAGATAAAATTGTATATCGGCCATCCATCGCCGTTAACCATAGCAATACAGCTATCACCACCCAATTGGCGTCTTGGCTGCATAATCGATGCAAATATTAACCAATCAGTAGCTGCACGACACGACCAATGCAAGAATTAACCAATCGTCTGCCTATATATGCAACCTCGTCGATACTTCAAGTATTTTTGCAGAATCAAGGACCTGTTTTTTGTTTGCCAGGTGGGTAGGTCAGAATTACGTCTTATAAGCCCGGATAGGAAGCAGATCCTTCTTCACAGGGCATTCAAAGACGTCGCTAGTTGCGTCCTGGGAAGGGCTAATAGGGAGCACTTCGGCTTTGTTTGTAGAGAGACCAATGACAGCTACGCGTGCTATGTGTTCAAATGCGAGAGTGACTCTGTCGCCACCGAGGTTGTTAACGGTAAGTTTTATCCGTTTCCCATCTTCTTAAGATTCTTTCCCAACTTCTCCAGCCCCCTTACCATTGGCAGGGGATAACTTCCCCAAGAGGATAGGATACTACGTTAATACCCTCCTATTTATCCACTCTGCGTGCATGAGCGCCGGACATATATACTATCTCCCGAGGACAAATTGAGTATTCAAAGAAAAAAAATGTGTCATGTAAATGTGTATCGTCGAGTGTTTGATTTTTATTTACGGTAGGAAATAGTTCAATATTATCAAATAGTTATTTCGACGTACAAGTATGTTAAACAGACATGAACTTCTTCCTACATTTGCCGTGGCTTACTTAAGCGGCGGAGAAGATAATTGTATCCACTGTCGGAGTACAAAATCGAGGTAAAGATTGTTTAGCCTGCCGATGCTGGAGGGGAAGGTGAACAAGCATTTGAAGTCACTTTGGTTACTCCAAATTACACAACTAAAGATTTATAGTTTCCTAAGAGGATTTGAAATGAAGAGAATTTGGAAATCCCAAGGGGCAAGGATTCGTCACTTTAAGATAATGAAATAACTTATTTGTTGTTCTTTGTTTTACTATTAAAAAGTAAATACGAAAGTTTTTATCAATATATCTATTTGCTGGTTAGGTCAATACAAGAATATTATGAATTACGATTATTTTCAGCAATCAAACAAGCGTTCGTGGCTCACGCGGAACTGTTGAAGAAGTCGAGGGATAAATCTCCAAACATTACTTGTGAACACTGTCCCATGTTATGGTACCATAGACTGTGCCATGACATTGAAGGTAACTATAATATTTTAAGCACATTGAATTTTCTTTAAATGGATTCCTTGCAATAGTCGCAAGGTGAAACAAACGGGTCGGTCCGCATAATTCAAACTTTATTAGGTTATTTGCAGTTTGTAAGCTTATAAGAAGGTGCTAATTCAGTTGTGCAAAATCTCTAAATTAAAGTAATTTGACGCGTTTAAAAAAAAGTGATATCCTTTAAAAATGCTCCCCATGGAAAAGGATAACACTATTTTTAGATGCGTCAATTTAGTTTAGAGATCTTGTACAACAGAATTGGTATTGTTATTATTTATTCCTTTTTTGCAGTTAAATTCTAGACATATTTATACTTAAAAAATCTTTGTTATAATGCATTTTAAGAAATTAGTTACAAAATAGTAGATTCTCGGACTAAACTAATTTCCTAGAGTGAAACTATGTCATAATGAATCTCATAGGGCTTGTCCTTATAATGCATCGAGCATATACAAGCCTATGTGAGGGATGCCCCTACACTGGCTATTCCCGCAATTTAACTGTCAAGTGTCATATGCCTACAACTACAATGCGTATAGATCATGGACTTACTATACTAATTTTGAATGAGTGGGGCGCGTCTTCGTGGATTGAAATGTCTTTAATTAAAATTTGAATTACGCGGGCTGAGACTTGCAGTGAACCTTAATGACCATATGTGGAGTTCACCAAGGATCTCTGTTAGGGTTCAAACATTTCAACTATTATATTACGTACCACTTGAAACTTTATTAATTTATAAAAAGTTTAAAACATTAATTCAGACAAAATATTTTTGTTCTGTGTAATATTGTCTCCACAGGTTTGAATGAGAAGAAAACACACGCGTTTATTCTCCGTCGCATAGAACAGCTACCAGAAGAGGAGCAAGATCTTATTATCACCAAGTATCAAGGAGGAACCAATCATATTTATGAAGTAATGCAACTTTTTAATTTAACTGTTTGATCAACACCTTACCTTTATATGCCAAAGTTGTTTTGCCATTTAGGGGTAAGACTGAGAGTGAAACATGCGGTGGGTTTTCCATTTAATTGCCCTGCGTGCAGCGAGTTACTGTGAACGGCATAGGAGATTTATTTCAGAATTTTAAACTGTCCGTCTTAGTAAGATCAGATGGACAATTCACAATACCATAGAAACGAAAGCGGCATTTTTCAAGTAACATAGTTAACAACCTATTCTCACACCTATAAAATCACTCAAACCATTTCGGAGGAGTTTGGTTACAAATACTGTCATACGAGAATTGTATATATTAGGTCTTACATAATGAAAACTTTAATTGCGTTTTAGGTAAGTGAACATAACGCATTTTTGATGATGCTTCTTCGAGCCCATTGTGAAGCGAAGCAACTGCGACATGTCCACGATACTGCAGAAAATAGGTAACTCAATATAAATAATCTCTCGCTGCCCGCGGTGCAATAAAATGAGAGTGTAAGAGAGTGCAACATGCGGTAGGTTTCCCATTTTATTGCCCTGCGTGCAGCGAGTTACTGTGAACGGTATAGAATTTTAAAAATTTACTGTCCGTCTTAGTAGATCAGATGGAAAATACCATGTAAAGTGTAAACGAAAAACGTAATTTTAAATTTAAAATTACAATCAATATTGTTCAAATAATTATTACTTACAACGAACGCATTTTGTTTGTAGATCAGAATTCCTCAATCAGTACTTGGGAGGGAGCACGATATTTATGAAAGCTAAGCGTTCTCTGTCGAGTGGCTTTGATCATTTGCTGAAACGTCGACAAAGTAAGGATGAAGTGCTCTCCCCATCACCAGTTAAAAAGGTATTTATATCCTTCGTTTCTTTTTAAAGTTTTATGAATCTTCTGGAACATAATATCAATATCAATATCAAACTCGATATCCCTTTTATTTTCTTTGAAAAACTGTCCATCAAGTTCTAACTAATAGGCGTATTCACAGGACCCGGCGAAATTATATCACCAGTTTATTGGTGTCAAAAATGTTTGTTTTGATACCAACCGTAGTGTTTAAGTATCGCGGTCTATGTCGCAGATCACCATACTTGTTATTAGTCCGCACGTGCCTAGCCACAGGGACGATTTCCTCCATGTTCTGGCGTATTAGCGGAAATCTTGAGAAATGGCGCTAGATAAATCTTGAGAATGGGCTCATCCTCAGGTTCATATCGGTGTTCCAATTACATCAAATACTTTGTTGCAGGAGTTTTCTCCAGTTTCTCCGAATGTCGTGCTGGAAACGGCTTCTGAAAACAACAGCGGTGATGTGACCACGCCGGACAGACAACGCTGCAAGTCCCTGACTCCTGGAAACATGGATGAACGTGAGTACATACTATTGCTATTCAAAATCAAACTGCTAACCAAAATTTTTAAAAAAGAAGAAGAATTTATGATAGTTAAAAAATATTGAAAAAAGGAGGAAGAGGAGAATAGAAGGAAGGGAATGGAAGATTTATGACCGTCATGTTGCGATCACTAAATTTTTTTTTTCATAAATATGCCCCTAGATTGTCTAAGAAAAACGTATTCGTCGTTATCGTAATCGGTTACTAATTCTGCCCGCTGATTGGGTTTCTGATTTGCGTCAGCCAATCGTGTGGCAGAATTCGCTAACGATAACGATGAATACGTTTTTCTTACGCAATCAGACCCCTCATCTAAGATTAGCCTTAAACTTTTTTATTGGTTTCCAGATCAAAATAATGCATCACTTGATGAAGCTGTTGAAGAAAACAAGGACGAAATACCTTCTTTGAACTCCCCTATGATGGATATGTATGTGTAAAACCCATGCAATTATTAGCAATTATTTAAATACCAGATCATGGCTACATGCAAAAAATATTACTATTTTATTATTTACAGCTTTCTCAAAGTGAGCGACTCCCGACCAACTACTACGGAAAGTGGCAATGAATCAGATGCAACATGGCGTCAAGCCATTTATGAGAAAGTTATACACACTCCAGCTATTGATCAAGAAGGTAAATGAAATTAATCAAGTATTGGTGAAAATATTGATAAAAAATAATTTAAAGTTTGAATAGTTAGTTTTATCTGTGGAAAGAAGCATAGCGTTGTGATGGACTTTTATGTACATTCTGTGTATCTAATTTTCTAAATGAATGCTACTAAAGACAAAATTATGTATTTTCTAGGTGAAGCAAACCATAAAGACTTGTTGGGTCATCCGATGGCCCCATCGGGCAAGCGGTCCAAGGAACAATTGAGACAGCTGTGGAAAATGGCCATAGATCAGACCATATTACTTGTAAGGATGGAGAAAGAAAATGCCAAGTTGAAAGGTAGATCTTTCTATTCGTAATTGTAATAATATAGCAAACAATTCGCGATCTGTTCGTGCATAATTCTTCTCGCCTGAAATAAGAAAGTATAACGCGTATGTTATACACATGATACTCAATAGTAATGTAGTTTTATGACAAGGATCTGAATTTTCAGAGAGAGAAGAGTCCTCAGCAGTTCGGCGTATAAAGCTGGAATACACTGAGCTCGGTTTATGTGACGCCGGCGTATCTCTAATGTGGGACTCGTTGCTATCGAGAGATCCATCACAGCCTGTCGCAAAAGTCGACAGGCATATGCTGACACAAGCTGTAAGGCAAGGTAACTAAAACATAATATCTGAAGTTTTTTATTGAGTTGTAACTTATCTGGTAGTTTTATCTAAATGTACTCCTAGGTGTCGATTCCGACCTAGAGCGAGAGAATGACATACTGGGAAGAACGTTGGCCTGCGTGTTGAACGTATTGTACATCAGCAATGTACGAGTACAATAGCAATAAAAGTAGCGCCATTTGCCAATATTTCCGCTAAAATTCCGCAACATGGCGGAAATCGTCCCTGTGGATACTCGCGTGTGGACCGCGGCCATGTACAAAACTAAGGTCGGCTAACAACTGACGCTGTAGGTGTCATTACGAACATTTTTGACACCAATAAACGTTTTTTTCGCGCGGTCCGCCGGGTCCTGTGTATACGTCTATTAGGCTGACAGAATAATTATTGGAATGTCCAGGTGTTCCTCGCATGTCCCGCGGGCTGGTGTGGCGCTTTCTGGCGGAGCAGGCGTGCCTGCGCATCCCGCCACCGCACCTGGACCACTTCCCCGACTACAACACGCCCTACCGGACGCTGCTGGCGGGACTCACCAAACACCAGCACGCCATACTTATTGACTTGGGTGAGACTTTTGATGGCAGTGCACGTTGTAAAAACGCAGAATAATAAACTAAACGCTAAAACCAGTGATGAAATAAAACTATCGCCACCATTTTCATCTGAAACCGATCCAAAAGTTATTTTTCCATAAAATAGGCAGTGGAGCTTAAATCTAATGTAATTTAATTCACCTAAATCATTTGCACCATTTATCTATTACGTATTATGTACAACTAGCTGACTGGGTTGTTTAGTCGTTGTTTTGCCATTTAAGGGTACAAAAAATACCTTACTTATGTAGACAAAAAAATTAAATAAACTCGGTGAAGCCGTTACAGACACTATGACACTAGAATTTTATATAATACTAGCTGATGCCCGCGACTTCGTCCACGTGGGATAAAGACTATTCTATCTTTTAAGTTGGACCAAATGACAGATATTCACGAAGTTTGAACTAAATCGGTTCAGTAGTTTAGGAGTCCATTGAGGACAAACATTGTGACACGAGATTTATATATATTAAGATAAGAACGAAAAGTATAAAATTAAAAAACGAGTTCTATTTCTAATAAGAAATCGTACACATTTACATATTTTATTTATACATTCTCCTTCCTTACAGCATTGGTTGCCTGGAAGAGATCGATAGGTAGCGATAAGGCCGCCAAATTGTGTACCTATTCTTTGTTATTTATGTGTTGTCCTTTGTTTGACTTTATGGTGTGCAATAAAAGTATATTCATTCATTCATTCTATCTCATTTCAGGACGTACGTTTCCGAAACACTCTTACTTCGCGTCGGCATTGGGCCCCGGGCAGTTGGCACTCTACAACATCCTGAAAGCCTACTCCCTGCTCGACCCAGACGTGGGGTACTGCCAGGGACTGAGCTTTGTAGCCGGAATACTGTTGCTGCATGTAAGTATTTAAACTATAAACCATATCTACAGTGCGACAAGGCTATTTTGGCGCGTGCCAAAGTCTGAACTAACGCCGCTATCTTGTACTACTGTTTGATAGTTCGCTCTGTCAGTATATCACTATTGTATGTTATGTTGTTTTTGCTTTTTGTTAACTATTTTAAACTAAAATTGAAGTAAAATTGAGGAGATTTTATTTTATGGCTGCCTTTGTTGTGCAACAGCGCCCTCCTTCAAGTGCCAAGAGAGCCTTGTCGGACTGTAAGTTACCACGTACAACCTACATATCACCTCTATGTGAGCAGGTAATACCAAAGGATCATCTTTGGAAATACCTACTGTATTTTATTTAACCGACTGAAGTGTATTTTATTTTACTAAGCTAATTTTTTTGTAAACCTGTGAAGATGAAACTCATATACTGTTTATATACTGGTTATTTTCTTACATATTACGAAAAAAAAACATTGAATATGGAGGGTAGATCGTTGCATTGTATTTTAAAATGTTCATAAAACTACTACTAGTTTTTTTACTCTTTTTAACATTTTTTTTCTATTTCAGATGGATGAAGGAGAAGCCTTTATTTTGCTGCGACATTTGATGTTCCGACGTGGAATACGGAAACAGTATTTACCGGACATGAGCGCTTTGCAAGTCCAGGTGAGATGAACAAGTATTCTAAGTTTAAATAACTAGTCCGCCATCTTGTCTGTTCCGCCATGTTGGATTTACAATAATGAATAAGATAATATCTGCTTTAAAATTAAGATGTAAGATTCCATCTGTTACTCACACGTACATTGCAAATAAATAAAAGCTTTCAAAAATTATATCCAGTATCATACACACTACAAAAAGTAAGTAAAAAAGAAAAAAAAATATTTAAAATGACTTTTAGAAACTAAAAAGGTAAAATCTCTAAATTTCAAAATATTCTTGTTTCTGGATGGACTTTTATGGTTACACCTCTATCAGTAAACGATACTGTACTATTTTTGATGCGCTTAATTTAGGGATTCTAACAGAACAATTCCCAAATTCTTACCCTCTGTCAAACTCTCAGCTATACCAACTGTCCCGACTCCTGCGGGACCACGAGCCAGAACTGCACGCGAAGCTGGAGTCTCTTGACATCTCGCCAGCGCTGTACGCGGCGCCGTGGATGCTGACGCTCTTCACCAGCCAGTTCCCTTTGGGGTTCGTTGTAAGGGTTTTCGGTAAGTCTCATTATTGTCAACCCCTTATTATGCGCCATGAGGTTTCCTCTGAGACAAAGAGGGGTTTTGGCCATAACCCACCAAGCTGGCAAAGTTTTTTTCACTAGGACATTACAGTTGCCATCTAGCCCCAAATTCAGCGATGGCTTCTGTTATGGGTAATAGAGAACTGAGACATAAATACTTGTTATAATGTAAAAAAACACCCAGATACTGATAAACATTCATGCTCATCAAATAAACATTCTAGTTGTGTGAATTGAACCCACGACTCCTGGGTCACAAGACAGGACCACTATCAAATGCATCAATAGATCTAGGTACTGTCTGGTTTCGCTTTCGCAAACCTTTTAGGACAGTTTGGTAAACCCTCACACATTATAGGTTTCTTCACAGACAGGCAATCGCTTTGTTTTATAATATCTAGTGAAATTAATAAATCACAAAATGAGGTAAATGATATAATTTTTATCAATGACTACATTTTGTCAGACCTCATCTTCCTGGAGTCGTTCAACGTGGTGTTCGCGGTGTCGCTGGCGCTGCTGTCCGCGCACAAGGACGGGCTGCTGCTGTGCGAGAGCTGCGAGGAGGCCGCCGAGTACCTGAAGCACAAGCTGCCTGATATGGACAAGGGCGTCTACGAAAAAGTCATGAAAACGGTTAGTTTATATTAGTAGTTACTAGGTACCTACATTTTATCCCTATGTTAGTGGGTGAATTGTGCAATCTACATCTTACCCCAGTGTTAGTACGTACAACCTACATCTTACCACAGTGTTAGTAGGTACAACCTACATCTTACCCCAGTGTTAGTAGGTACTACCTACATATTACCCCAGTGTTAGTAGGTACAACCTACATCTTATACCTATGTTAGTGGGTACTACATACACCTTGCCTCTATGTTAGTGGGTCAATATAAAGTTAGTCCTTTGTTTGTGGTGGCGGCTACCTACATCTTACCTCTAGGTTAGCAGGTACTCCCTACGTCTTGCGTCTATAATTTATACTGACATTTTAATACAAAATATTCTTTTGACCAAATTAATATACAATTTTGCTTTCCAGGTCGCAAAACTTGATATCAGCCGTCAGTTAACGGAGTATGAAGTGGAATACGGAGTCCTGAGGGAAGAAATGCCGCGTCTTGCCACACTCACCGAGCAGAACAGAGTTCTTCTAGACGATACCACCCGGATGGCTTCCGAACTCGATGTACGTACTTACCACAGTTATATGCAAAGGTGTTTTTTGTTATGTTATTTATACCTTCAATCTTAAATGATACATTTTCAACCTGAAATAGCCTCAAATTTGGACTGGAGAACTGGCCAACAGTCTGTCCACATAAGTATCAAAAGCATTTCACAAGACTAAAGTATGTTAGTAAGTCTTATAGTTTTCGTGAAAAAAGTTATAGGAACTTTCACCTAAAGCTAGTTTATAGTCATTAAAAACTTTAAATTCCGAAACTTTTCTAAACCTCAACAAATAATAATTTGTTACAGTCCGCGATGGAAGCGATCGAAAACTTCCAGAAAACCCAAGCCCGTCTCGAAGCTTACAACAAGGCGATGGAACAACACCTCACTCTTCTCAGCCGGTACATCTACACGCACCAGAAACAAGACCTGCCGGTCGAGATAAAGAAGATAGTCCAGAACTACAGCAAGAGATTATCTTTCGGCTCCAAAATCATAACGAAGTTCACTTCAAACGAAGACGAAGATGAATCGAAGAAGAATTATAAACAAGGTGTCAGCGCTCCAAACTTATTCGCAAAGGTTTCAAAAGAAGACCTCCTTAATGCGGTCAATAGAGAGAGGAGCAATGAAGATCGCAAACATTTTATGATAAAGAAATCCCAATCAGTACATTCTGGATTGATATCAAATAAAAATGTGCCATTAAGGGTCTTAGAAGAAAAAACTGAACCTCAAAGAAGAGACAGTTTACGTATTGAAAATATTGCGAACGAATCTATAAGGGATTTAGGCAAAAAGACTTCGGGATTCTTCGCGAGCACTCACGAACAAATTCGGCAGGAGAGAATGTTCGAGCAGCAGCTAAAACACGATTTCGATGCGAACCTAAAGAAGTTAGACGATAAGATATCGCCAAAAGTTTCACCCAAGTCATATTTGGATGATTTAAGCATTTTCCAGAGCAAGAAGAGTATGTCCCTGAATCTGAACACTAATCTAAAGCCTCAAGACACAAAATTGAATGATAGTGGATTTGTGACACCTCTCAGTCCGAATGAAAGGGACGACAAGAAAGAGAATGATGCTACTTCAAACATTTCTCACCCGTTGAGTGATTGCGACGTCGATATAAAATTTGATGGTCAGTTAACGAAGTTAAAACAAATTCGCCCTTTGAAAAGTAATCACTAAAACTGTGTCAGTTGTCAAACTATTCACGTATTAGGAGGAATATTTCTCTATATAAAACTAATACCAAAATGTTAATTAGTTTTATATGTGATTTTAACTTAATTCGATCATAGATATTGTTGTGCGGATTAAGATAGAAAATAGAAGCAAATCTGTTTTAGAGTTTTTTAGCGCATCTCAAAAAGTTTCTCACAGTGGTATTGTTGGAAAGGGATAGCAATAGTCTTTCTAGTGAAAGAGATAGTAGATTTGGAAACGCGCTTGTAGAAACAGAATCGGTACCAATTATATATCTAGGTTTTTAATTTTTTCACAATCAATGGTTTTGATATTTTTTTTGTAAAGTTCTGAGGTAGCGTTTTGTGTATTTAAGTTAGAAAAGTACTGAAAATCAAAGTATGAATTATTTTGAAGATATCTGGGGGCACGGAGTGCTTCCGCCAAGACGAGCTTTTAATTAAGTATTATTATTTTGAAGATGATTCAATTATATTTTGGGCTCGTGAGAAAATGTATTACTATACGAGTATTTCCGTGAATAATTTCGAGTGAGGTAGAATTTTATTTTTTTATGGCTGGACCATTATCCAAAATCATTTCAGATATAGTATTGTTCGATAGAAATATAAGATGTTATAAATGTTACCTGTCGTAACGTATAATCTTATCGTAAATAAAGCATTAATAAAACACAAATACACGCCCTTTATGCCGTATTATATTTTAAGGCTGTTGTTAAATAATATAAATGAATCTTAAAAATATCGATTTGATTTTAAGTAGCGAATGATAAATTAATATTCACGTTGTAGTTCCAAATGTTAATTCTCATGGGCTTACTGGCTTTAGATTGTCACAATGTATTTTTTGCTTACAGGGTTACAAAAAATATACCTAAATGCTCTCGGACTGTAAGTACAAGTTATACAAAGAAGAATGACAAATATAAATAGGTGGTATTAAGTTTTCTCACGAACCAAATCCAAAATATTCCAGGAGAATAAAATTGCGTTTTTTAAGAACCATTGGCATTAGGAATTCGTTTTTCATATCCGGAATTTAATTGTGCATAGAAAAAGTTACTTTCTTTTCAACGCACATTTCATATCATACAGATTTTATTGAGAAGTATCTTTTTATTTGCCTATAACTTTGGAACCCGGATCTTAATTAAAAAAAAATAAGAGACCGTAGTGTATAAAAAATAAATCAGCTTGGTAACGGGTTTCCATACAGCCATGGTCATTATCCTTTAATAATTTTATTTCTTTAGCTTGCCATTACTTTCTGTAATAAAATATCGCACGACGCGTTTTGATATCGATTAATATTGTTATATACAGGCATTATTACTTTTTTTAAACGACTAAGAGGCCATGTCAATGTCTTATGGAAATTACGAAAACGTAATGATTATCTGCGTAATATTAAAAAAGATTTGGTTTTTATGTGAGGTATCGTTTTACAACTCAAATCTCTTTAAACGGTAGTGCGACATCCACAAATAAGTTAAGTATGTGTGTTATAGTGCAATAGATATTAAGATGTAATTGTATAAAACATAACAATAGAACCTTCAATATTAAATACACCGTTTTGAATCCAATGCTTTTATAGTGCTTTTAGACCGTTTACGATTATAGACAAAGTAACACGAGCATGGTAGTATAGAGGCGTCAACAGACGAGTATAATCATCATCATCATCGCGTCATCATCATCCGTCATCATCGCCGCTTGTCAAAAGGAGCCATTAAATTGATTTAATAATGAATTGTGGTTGAGTGTGGATAAATTACATGTTCGGCCAATTTCTATCTATCTCAATAAAAAAATATTTTAAATATGAAAAATATTTGATTACGCATATAATTAATGGAAACAGCGAAAATACCTTTTCTGTTTTCACTAATTCTGAAACAGAAAAAAACAAAAAATATAAAAAGGTTCAGTATTTCAAGAGAGGACAGCTGATATTTTATTATTTTATTATATTTATAAGAATTTCGCTAAAATATAATATTATGTATTACATATTATAATATTGAAGGTTTTAGTGTATTTATGTTTTTGAGTGTTGTGAATCTTGTGGTTATAGTATCTATTAATACAGTATAATAGTTGTTAAACTAAAATGTATTATTATAATAGCTGCGGACTGTACTGACCAGATAAAAACTAATTTCCTTTCACTTAGGAAAAACATGCTTTAATTTTTACTCACGACAGTTAATTTGGAAACTGCTTCATTGCAAAGGATCGCCGATTGTATGATGTCTTATTATATTATGCGTAGATACTTAAGTAAAGATTAAACAAATATACAGAAAATATTCTAAAAATATACAACACAAAACTGTATTTTATTTATTTGTCATTTATTGCATAAATTGCTCAAAATTCTTTATTTTTGTTATGTACTTACATATTATTTTATTTTAAATTGAGACACATTTCTGTAATTTAACTTAAGTTAGTTGTTAGTGCATTTATCAAAAAGGATACTGGATAATACCTACTTGGCCACCACGATATACAAGTTATACTTATATAGAGCTTTACAAGAAAGTAAAAGTGAGAAAAAACTTGCAACTAACTTAAGTTATAAGTTTAAGCACTTTAAAAATGGAAAATCCGTGAAAATGCGTGTTAAACATAACTATCGAAAATTGTGCTGAATAAAATTTTCAATTGATTCAATTACTTTTATTTCTGATCCAACAGAAGCTGTTCAACTCTTGCAACCATAAAATTCAAATGAATTGTGGTAATATTTAAAATGTAGTTTCTTATTTTTATTTTTGGCCGTTCTAGTTAAGCGACGCAGTTTCAACTCGCGTGCAATAAAATTAAAATAAGCTTTAGTAACGTTTCAAATGAAGCTCACTTTTGTTTATTTATAGTAGTTTAATAGAAGCTACTGAGTTGAAAATTTTGTTAAAAACAAATTAACACCAGTTTTATATTTGTTTATATATTAAAGCAGCTACAACGTTACAAAGTAACTTAATAAGATATAACTTTTCAGATGAACTTATGCTTTTTAATTGTCTGCTTAAAAAAGTAGTTCAGTTTCAATTCTTGCAATTGCAACAAACGTTAATGAAACTTGCAATAAACGTCAACAAAATCAAATAAACTTCCTACTAGTATGGAGAAGTACATTAGAATTATAAATGAAATTCAAAATTTCAGATAAATCTTGGTCTTTTATTTCTTTTTGTTTAAAATAAAAGCTCTGTATGAACTCTTGTAATTACAAGAAACCTTATTGAGATCTCCAATGCACTTTCGTTGTATGTGTCGTCTGTTAATGAGAAGCTGCTCACTTTCGTTGAATGTGTCCTCTGTTCACGAGAAGCTGCCACTTTCGTTGTATGTGTCGTCTGTTCATGAGAAGCTGCTCACTTTCGTTGTATGTGTCGTCTGTTCATAAGAAGCTGCTCACTTTCGTTGAATGTGTCGTCTCTTCATGAGAAGCTGCTCACTTTCGTTGTATGTGTCGTCTGTTCATGAGAAGCTGCTCACTTTCGTTGTATGTGTCGTCTGTTCATGAGAAGCTGCTCACTTTCGTTGAATGTGTCGTCTGTTCACGAGAAGCTGCCACTTTCGTTGAATGTGTCGTCTGTTCACGAGAAGCTGCACACTTTCGTTGAATGTGTCGTCTGTTCACGAGAAGCTGCTCACTTTCGTTGAATGTGTCGTCTGTTCACGAGAAGCTGCTGAGCTTGAGCTCCTGCAGCAAGTCGAACACGGTCTCGACGAGGCGGTACTTCATGTTGAAGGTGGCTCGGCGCGCGTCCACCGACCCGTACGACATGTTCAACGTGAACAAATCTGGGTAGAACTGGAAAACATAATGGAAGAATTTATAGATAACAATATTATACAATAGATAATAGATTCTCCGAACTATAGGGCAAAGGTATTCGGAAACCGGTTTTTCGGATAAACTAATTTATTGACCCATACTTATTTATATTATGTACCTATATTACAATTTACAAAAGAGCAGTCTTGTATTGAAAAATGAACATGTAATTATAAGGCACTAGCAAACCCGGCGAACGTCGTTTCGCCACCAGATGGCTTTCCCGCTAAAAAGATTTTCCCGCTTTTCTGTTAAAATTTTTCCTGAATTTTCTTTGCTATAAAGCTCACGGAGCCCGAGACCTTTCCAACGAATACAAAACCGTGGAAATCGGTTCGTGCGTTCTGGAGTTATAGCGTCAGGAAGGAAACCCGACTTATTTTTATATAGTAGATATAATAGATTCTCCGAACTATAGGGCAAAGGTATTCGGAAACTGGTTTTTCTGATTAACGAATTTATTGACCCATACTTATTTATATGTATATTACAATTTACAAAAGAGCAGTCTTGTATCGAAAAATGTACATATTATAAGGCATAAAAACACTTTTCTTATACGAATTTTTTAAAGACGGGTATTTGATCCTGCTCGCTCACAGCTTGTATTTCACAAACCAAGCAGGTAATAAATGCAAATTTATGACTTATCAAGTAAAATAATAACTTTAATTGGCGTGGCGAGGTAGTAGCTCGGATAAGCGGTCTTTCAGTTGATCGACATTCAGTATTTCTAATAGTCGAGGCTCCACTGTACCTAATCCCATGTTTTGTGATGAAGCTGTAAACAACGGGTTTTCAAGCTCTTGCAAAGCCGGCTAAATCAATAATTTATTATTGTCTTACCTGCAAACCTACTATTGGATCCCAACTGAATTCTTGAGATAGCTCAATGCATTTGAGTATCGTAGCTCGCTGTGGAGTCACTTGCAAGAGTTGAAACTTGGCCTGTAATTATCAATCATTTAATTATTTTATTATTGCTCATTTTCACCAACATTTTAAGAGACACCTAAGCCCTTAGGTGACAGTTGTTGTAAGTGAAAACTGTCACCTATTCGGCTTAGGCGTTTCTTAAAGTGTTGGTGAAAACGAGCATAAGACTCCTAAACACTGGAACCTGAAAATATGGTCATGAGACCATTTTACGCAAACCTTCTTCATACAAGAAAATAGTAGTGTCAAAATCTCCCACTAACACGCCACAATATGGCGGAAACCGTCTACATTCAAACGTGCGTACAGACTACTATTGACAAGGTAGTGATCTGTGGCGGGAACCGCGGTCTGCAGACAGTACTGCTGTCGGCTTACTGATGGTGCCAAAACAAACACCTTGGCACCGGTAAACTGGCGACATTTTCTTACGGTCTGCCGCGTCGTAAGGTATAGGTCTATTCTCCTAAACCACTAAGGAATAACCTATATAGATTGTGCATAATAACTCTGCAAACCTCTCTCTTCTTGTCCACCGCTTCTCGTATTTGCATGATGATATTGCGGCTTCCAGCTTGGACGTTCCACCTGGAATGAAAATATAGTTTTAGATGGAACATAATACGAGCTATTGGTGCCAATTCTGTTAAAATCTCTAAACAAATTTGACGCGTCTTAAAATAGTGCTCTCCATGGGGAGCATTTTGATAATTTGATTAATTTTGTCTTGTCTCAACTCATTCTGATATTAGCATACCTAAGTACTTATTCTTTTTGGTCTAGTAGGTTGGATAAAACAGACTCTAGAAAGATAAGGCATACCTGCTGAACTGGAAGTTATACGCTCGGGAGAGGAACGCCATAGCGTGGTAGTTGTGCCTCTCCATCACCCACTCCTTGGGACACGTATTCTCGATGTGATTGTGCCCGTCGAAGTCCGGGAAGAAGTCGCAGGCGGCTTCACGCATTATCTTCAGAATTCAAATAAAAAAATATATATTCTTTATAATATGTTTATGAGAACTTCTTAGACAGTTTGTCCTCCAGACGCCGTCATTGGGTCGAGAACGAGATTTTCATCTTCCTTGCCGAGATCTTGATGTGAAGTGACGGCCTTAGTAATTATGTGTGATCGCTAATTCAGCGCCGACTGCTGCTGCTGACGCTTGCGTGGCCAAATGGCCTTAGTCCAGCACTGCACTGACCTCTTATTATACTAGTACACTGGACCTCAGACTGTCAACGTAAAAACGAAGACACTAAAGTGATTTTTGCCATTTTGGCATTACCTGACTGATTTTAGCGTAACCTTGCCTGAGCATCCATGGAACTAAAATAAAATGACATTTCCAAACGGCGGTTACCAGCAACAAATCTCTAGAATGTTTGACCCAGAGAATAGAGATCAGTGGTCCAGCACTATAAAGTTTTTACCATGTCAATATATTAGCTTGAGAACCAAGATAATATATAGCTGTTGAGCTCAACTGTAAAAGCCGGAACCTGGATATACTCATCATCAGACATGAGTACGGAATCCTGCGTGCCAGAGAACTGATGCAAAGCGATAGATCATAGAATATGATTTGTTTCGAAATGTTTGTGGAACCTGTTTGCCATCAACCTTAAAATAGGCGTCTGGACACATCTAGATGAGCTTTTTCTTAGTGGCACTACTAGGATAGAGTCTACCTGCACCATCCTCTTGACGCTATATGGCTTATTGAAGTGCTCCTTCAGGGCGTTGGTGGTTGCGTTGGCGATCCATTTGAGCCGCACCTTGTTCCCGAGGCAGAGCCACGTCACGGTGACGCACACGCCTGTCACAGTCACTATGACACCTTTACTGTGACACAAAATATGACAATACAGACCAAAAGTCCAGAACAGTCGTATAAAAAGTAAACATCAACAGCGCGGCGGCGGTATATGGACATCAGCGGTATAATATCACTCATTTGGGTTCCATCCAGGCCATCCTCTAGAAAACTTATCGTTTATGGGTGGCCTTAATATTATTATTGATATAATTTAGGAATTCCTTCACATTAGATCAGATCTAATTAGAAAGTTAGTTTAAAAGCTTATGGACCCATTTCAATTTTGTCCAGTTCTGATATCCATGAGAAAACCATAATATAGTCTTAAGCTTGTAGTATGTGCACAAAAAATGGACGAATAACTCAATATCCCGCCAACCGATTTCAATGATTTTTATAATTGAAAGGATGTACTTCAAGGGTTGTTTGGTGACAGTTGAAGTCGGTTTTTTCGTTAAAATTTTGTATTATTACAAGAACTTATAACATTAGAACAATACGTAATTAAAATTATATTTACCCGTTAGGGTCTGGTTTTATGTCCCATCCTTGGTACGGAATGTTGCCATAACGAAGCGTCGCGATACCAATTGGCCCTGAAATGTAAATAGGTTAGCTGTTAGTGAATTTGTAAAAGTATTGAAACAAGTTATAAATTACCCCCATCATATATCCAAAAATTTGTGGTCGTGCTGTAAACCTATGAGGGGTTCTCTGAAACAGAGGCCATTCTAGCGACGAGATTCTTCTTCTGTAGCGTATCTTTCGTTTCAGCCGACGGACATCCACTTCTAGACAAAGACCTCCTGCAATGATTTCCAGCCCGCACGCACCACTGGTATCCAGCGCCTTCCCGCAAATCTTTTAAAATCGTAAGTCCATCTGGTCGGAGGTCTGCCAACACTGCGCTTTCCCGTGCGAGGTTGCCATTCCAGCACTTAGGATCCCCAACGTCCATCCTTTCTACGAGCTATTTGCTCCGTTCATGCCTCTTCAGCTTCGCGATACGTTGAGCTATGTCGGTGATTCTAGTTCGCCTACGGATCTCCTTATTTTTGATTTGATCACTTAGCGTATACTCACAAAGAACTCCAGTCCTGAACTGCACGGTGAGCTTGTCCTCGTTGAATTTGTAATCGTTGACGTAGGTGGTGGTCCACAGCTTCCTCGGCTCCTGCCACTGGCACACCACTGGCGGGTCCGTCCACATCACCTCCTGCGGGAGGCTTGGGAGAACTTGTAAAGTTACAAAGAGAAACAAAGACTTTTCTTCCCAAGAAAATTAAACTGCTACTGATAATAAATAAATAAATAAATAAATACACTTTATTTGCACCACACAAGAAATTGTACAAAACAGAAATAGGTACATAATAAACTAATTTTAGGCACAAAAGGCGGCCTTATCGCTTAGCAGCGATCTCTGCCAGGCAACCTTGAGAAAAGGAAAACAAAGGAACTAGATTTTGCAGGTGGTGAAGATTTATAAACTATATACATACAAATAACTACAAACTAATACATAAACTAGGTTAAACAAATAAACAAAGATATTCAATACATAATCATCAAACTATAAACTAATATATACAATATAATAATATAATGTCCACTAATAAGGACAAGATAATATGAATAAATAACAGTCATCATTTGCATCAACTAGGTACTCAAATAGTGATCTTTGACCGCATTCTTGAAAATGTACAAAGATTTAGACTGTCGTATCTCGAGGGGGAGTGCATTCCATAAAAGAGTTGCCTGTACGGTGAAGGATTTTTGGAACATCTTTGTTTTATGGAATGGCATTTTAAGTGTCAAGGTACGACAGGTTCTGAGGTCTGAATGTTCCCCAAGAAATTTGAATTTCTCCTTGAGGTAAGGAGGGGTTCTAGGATCATATAATACACAGTACAGTAGAGAAAGAACATGCAGATCCCGGCGACGGCGGATAGGGAGCCAGTTGAGCTTTTGTCGAAATTCAGAGATATGGTCATACTTGCGTAGGCCAAATATAAACCGAATTGCAAGATTTTGGAGACGCTCAAGTTTATTAAGCTGGTCTTCATTCATATTGAGAAAGCTTGCGTCCGCGTAGTCAAGTATAGAGAGGAGGAGAGATTGTGCTAACATAACCTTGGTAGGAATTGGAAGAAAAGACTGCAACCGCCGCAACGAGCTCATAGCTGCAAAGGTTTTCCTGCTTAATTCTTTCAGGTGTGTGGCCCATGACAGCTCCCGATCTATATGTACGCCGAGGTCTTTAACAGAACCGCAGTAAGCAATGGTAACCCCATTAAATGACACTGGAGGAAGATTAGGCCAGTCAACTCTGGCGATCATCCCGGGGCTACCAATAATTATAGCTTGATACTTGATTGCTTATACTGATGTTTTAGTACGTCATATGCGATCGCTATGCAGTCTCAGAAGTCAGGACGCTGTGCGTCAGACAAGTCAAGTTATAATTTTGTCAAACCAAGGCAAGTTTGTCTTGTTTTGACAAAATTATGATGACGTCATTTTTGATGACCTCCCTGATGTCCTGGAAGGCCCGGGTTCGATTTCCGGCAAAGGCTAGCTCAGGATTTTATAATTTCTAAATTGGCTCAGGTCTGGTCTGATGCGATTATTTGGCTGCTGCTGAATGCATGAATTTAGGATACGGTAACCAGGCAGGAATTTCGTTCATCTGTATCTTTATCGCATCGTTTCTCAAAATGCTATATTGTAGAGGCGCAGAAGCTTTGTGACGTGCTAATGGAGAAGCATCCGTGGTTTGCAGTAGGCTGAAGATGATAATAATACAAGGCAAAGAAAGCTACAAACTACCCGTGAAGACGACTCACTCGATGCAAACCAGGGCGAGTTTCTCATACTGCGTCTCTACCTTCTTCAGCTCGGCCTCGATCTCTTCCGGGGTTCGCGTGACCCCGGGCGGGGGAGGGGACGGCGCCCGGTACTGCACTTGGTACTTCATGGGTTTCAGCTGCTTTGGGAGTTCCACTGAAATTGTATTTTTATAATTATCAGGGTTAGGTTAGTCATCGACTGTCCATAGATGGCGTTGGCTGTAAATTTATGGAGGATTTCGATTCGTTTGTGCGAGTCGACTCGTAAGTTCGTACAAAAACCTACACTATACTAACCCCTCTGAGGGGTTTCATTGCCCCGAAGGTACAACAGCAACAAGTACAAGTACATATCGACGATCGCCCAGCGGTTTATAAGATGTATGTGAATCCGGAAAGGGATAGAGGGGAGATAACGTAACGGAACAGAGAGAGAGCAAAGTAGGGTGGTTGTAGGTACTCGTATAAGGCGTTGTTGCGAACTGAATTGCACTTTATTGTGTCTGTGCTAGAGTCGCTATTAATTTAAATAATTTTGTTGGAGTTAACATTCTAGGTATCTGGGTACTATTCAGTGCTAGAGCCTAGAACTTTAGAAACGTGTGTATGCGTCATGTCATAAAAGAGTCAAAATTAAAAGTAATAGATTAGTGATAGTATAAAGAGAAGCAATAAAAGAAAGCCATAAAATGCAGTGACGCTGACGCAGCAAAGTAAAGCGCACTATAATTTATATATTTTTTATATATTTATTTATATTTATAGTGCAAATCAGTTATGCATAAAACTGACAGCCTGCGAAAACGTATGAGGCGTAGATAGTGCTGAATTGCGATAAATAATATGAATTAGCGATAAGATACGAGTACAATCGGATCATGTCCAATCAAGCGTGTCTATATTCAAGAAAAGGATATTATAGGTATCTCTCTTTTTGTCATTTATGTCATATTCATGTTTGTGATGCACTGAGAAATCCGCAGACTCAGAATGTACCCAGTTTCACAAATAATGTATTTAACAGAATATTCATCCATTTTCATTTATTGTCGATTTTTAGGGTTCCATACCAAATTGATAAAAATGGAACCCTTATGGTGAGACTTTCTCCGTCCGTCCGTCCGTGCGTCCGTCCGTCCGTCCGTCTGTCACACTTGATTTTTTCAGTAACTATTAAAGGTATCGACCTGAAATTTAGAATCGTTGTAGGAAATAGCGGCGCGCCGTCATTACAATCATAAAAAATTGAAAATCTTTTTTGTTTTTATTTAAAAAGGGGGGAATACCGGTTCGTCAAAATTTCAAAATGAGATTGACAATATTGAGTGGGGTATCATATGAAAGGGCGTAACATGTGTATTCTAAAACCAATTTTTCTTTATTTTTATGTCTGATAGTTTTCGATTTATTGGGCAAACTATCGAAGAAATTACCGTACCCCCCTTATCTCCGAAGATTACCAATCGAAAAATCTGAAATAATTATAATCAATAGAAATTAACGTATATTTTACAGGAAAAATAAAATCAACTCTCTAACTATTATACTTTTTTTGATAATAACAAAGTTATGTTTGCGGTTCGCCAACAAAAGTACCTATATGTAAATTATACTCGTAAATTCGTGAACAAAAGTGATTCTTTCAATGTTTTACTTCTTTGACAGTATGGAACCGTCGGTGCGCGAGTCCGACTCGCACTTGGCCGGTTTTTTTATAATTAGAATACAAACGTACGAACATCGGAACCTACGTAATATATAAAATGATAAAGACTAATCAGAAATGAAGCAAAAGAAGTTCCTTGACAGATAACTCGTCGTGATAAAGGACTGAAAAATAAATAAGCTACGGAGCAACTAGTAATTTTACAATTTCACACAAAATTCTGTTAGACACTAACATGAAATTCGTTGTATGTAAGGATAAGATAATCGACTATTATCGACTAGATTATGATGTTATTTTCAATACATACGACATGCATTCTCTTATTTACAACTATTAATGTTTAGGACATGGTGATTTTATACGAATAAATAATAAATATAAATAACAGAAAGAATTACGGAAAGAAGTTTAATGGACTGAACTGAAATGTAAAAGTGTAGTTTAACAATATAATGGTGAAATATATAATAGATAAGTGATTATGTACATGAATTTAGAAATGAGTTTAGCTACAGATGCCTAATGAAGTGGCGTTAGAGAACGAGAGTATTATTGATACATGGACGAAATGATTCTGAGGGCTGTGTAAGTAATTTCAACTCATAAATAATTGTTGTGTAATTAATCATGAAGAACTGTTTAATAGCAATTATCAAACTTTTTATACTGCTAAGGTATAAAAAGTTTGATAATTGTGATAAAAGGAAAAATAATCCTGAAAATAGATTTGCAAAAAATACTACATCAAGTATTTTAGATATTCTTGGTTCTTTGTGAGCCTCTAATTTACATTGGTCTAGTTTCGTGGCAAGCTTTGACTACAGCTAGTTATTAATAGCATTCTGCCAGTTGAGGCATTACTAGCATGCCACACGAGGAGGGTCGCCTAATATGAAGGGTTCAGCACCGCCCATGGACGATTGCATTACTAGGGGAACTGCTAATTATTTTTGACCTGCAAGGTAAAAATTACAGAGATTTAAAGGTTATGTGTTTGGGTCTTTAATCTAAGAAAGCACTCAGAATTTTTATTTGATGAAATGAAAATAAAAACCGTCTCGAACCTTAAGGGGCCTATGAACTAAGTACGATGTCTACGTTAATGCAAAATACCAAATCATTTGTAATTCGTGAATATTTCGATCATGTTGTGGTGTTATTCGGATTCATATACTTAGTAATAATCTATGCTCCTGGCCATATTTGGTTCGGAAATATTTCTTTAAAATAAAATAATTCTATATTACTATTACTACTACTATTACTAATTTCTATATTAACTGGTGTTTTTCTTTAGCTGGACAATAAAAACTGTGCTCCTGAACTAATGCGACGTGAGTTAGTGTTGTTTTTATTACAAAACAAATAAGCAGAAAACATGTCCTCTTTGACATAAAAATAAGCGAAACTAAATTCGTTTACAATTTCGTTTAACAACAGTATTTCGGAACCAGATATGGCCAGGAGCATAGATTATTACTATACAAACCCGAATAACACCACAACATGATCGAAATATATACGAATTACAAATTATTTTGGTATTACGTTTGTATGGGAGACATGGTAGTTCACAGGACTCTTAAGATTGATTTGATTGAATAAACACAATGTGATAATCTTCAGTAAATATTGCTGCTGGGCGCTGGCTAGGCTTTTTTTAAGTTATTCCTGTCTCTATTTGTTCATTTCCAGAATTTACTGGGATATTCTGCTCATTTCTACAGTGCTGGGGGGTGTAGAGGTGACAGGAAAGGATCTGCAAGGCTACTTCATACGCCCTCAATGTCTCACGGGGTACATGACAGACATACAATCATGGGTGGACGAGTTTGGTAGACTCACTCGCCATGTCGGTAAGTCAAGAAAAGAAGGATACAATATTCAGGGCAGAGAAAGAGAAAGAGCTACAACAAAGTTAGTTGTGGCGGAGCAAAGACGAAATACGCTATGCTAAGAGGACGGGAAAGATGTGACGTATATTGAAGCCAAATATTTCTCAAACATAGCGTCGCGCGTCGAACATTTCTATACTGCTGACGGCACATAATCGCTATCGGTCGCTTACATTTTACAGTTTTGACAAATTAAAAATGATGCTTCAGGGCGGAGCCTAAATATACATGCGTGACGTCACTAAGCGCTGATTCTGTTTATGTTTAATAAATATTGCGGAGCTATAAAATCAACTTAGTAACAGTTACATTAATAACCTGCCTCCTGCATACACAAATTTTATATTCAAAATTGATAAAACAACTCATTACTCAAAAGTTGGTAATAAAGAAAAGTAACAATTCTGGTGATCGTTGCGTTAGAATCTCAAAGGCCGACATTTATATAGGTAAGGTACAATCCTACGAGCAATTCTTGTATATATATTTCTATATAATCTGGATCTCGGAAACGGCTGGAACGATTTTCATGAAATTTAGTATACAGGGGGTTATGGTGGCGATAAATCGATCTAGCTAGGATTCATTTTTAGAAAATGTCGAATTTACGCATGCCTCCTGCTGCCATCTATTGGCTAGTAGTTAAGTATAGCTACTGGGCAATAGATGGCAGCAGGAGTCATATTATCTTGGTAGTAACCGAGCAAAGCTCGGTCACCCAGATATTGTGAAAGTATAATATAAAACACTTGGAAATCGCTTTCATCTTAACACTGTTTGTTAACTGTTTATTGTTTAGATAACAAAGTAGCTTCTTCTTGCAACGCGTTTTCAAATTTGTAGTTTGATCACAAGAAGCGCAAAAAATCACATTCTTTTACAGATATGCGTGAAGCTGCGAGCCTAGTAAATAGAACCAACGTGGTGAGGAGTCTGAAGAATATATTGTCAAGCACTAACTCCTCGCGGGATCGACCCATCAAGTACTTGAGCATGACCAGGTGTCAACTCACAAGAGTTCCATCGGTAAAATATAAAAAGTTATTGTATTTACCTATGTATTTCACGGTTTTCTTAAATTACACTCTGTTCGCGTCTTAAGCGATGGACGTCCACAGTCATTGCTAAATTTTCCTTAACCTTTGTATTTCACGCTCCTCGTCGTCTTAGGCTACAGGTTAAGGAAAACTTAGCAATAATTGTGGACTGGACGTCCATCGTATTTAGCCTTTTTTTCGTCTCAGACAGTAGACGTTCACCACTGAACAGTGAAATGATAGCCAAAAAACATGATTTCGTGGTTTCGTGTTCGTATGAAGGTAGTCTCCCCGTAACTCTTGAGTTTTCTTGATTCTTTTCATGACATTTTCTGTGGTAGCTGGTGGAGATCTTTCAACACAATACATAGCTGTCTTGGATTCTCATGAATATCAGTCATTCAAGCCTTACGAGTCAAGTTCAAGGACTGTGTGAACTAGAAATCATCTCTTTTATATTATGAAAGTTCTCTTGGTTTATGTACTATAACAGCTGTAGCTAGTGTCTATATTGTACATGTAAGTTAAAACGACTCCACGAATAGCAGTAATAGCAGCCAAAGACAACTTTTTGAATTTTTATCTGCAATTTTATCTGTTGCTCTTAGGTATTCAGAATGGAGGACACCCAAGGGCGTAGATTGGCGGACACGTTGGAGTTCTTAACGCTCTATGGTAACAACTTTGGAACACTCGATCCTTACCCGGAGAGGTATAACGTGACAATGAACGCCACCAATGCCCGTGAATTGCCAGTACCAGACCCATTTCAAAGAAGAAGTATGTATATTTGGTTATTTACACGAAGTTTTTTTTGTTTGTTTGTTTCTCCTGCGATAAACAAGTAGATACTGAACTGATTTGGCTGAAATAAATTTGAAACGGAGATAGGTAGATTGTCTTAACTTAACATAAAGCTCGACATTATAATATTAGATATTCCAAAAAAATCCATGGGTCACAAAGAAATTAGTGAAAAACAGAGTTTCACTTGGGCGGGAAGTTTTACTACTCAATACAATATTTTGTTTGATCTGTGTTGTAAGTCATGGACGACGTCATTTTATCTTACCACAGGAGTTAGGAAAACGTATAATCGCTAAAAAATAGCCAAAACTTTTAATGATTTCATTACGATATGCGCGTGGTTCGTGGATGTTCTCCTTCTAAAAGGCTGAAACATTTTATAATACTTTTCTAGATAAAAAAAATATGATTTAAATTTTTACTTAGGATGAGGTTCTTAGTTTCTTAGGAATTTAACAGCACAACGTCTGCTGGTTCAACTAGTTTTGATGTTTTACAATGATAAATACTACAGTAATCTTCTGTTTCAGTGTTAACTTTATGGGCTCAAGCCTTTCAAAATCAGCCGTTTCGCCGTCTGAAGGAATTGGATCTTCGAGCGTGTTCAATACGAGTACTTGGTGATTACACATTCCAAACAATGTCGGAATTGAAAAGTTTATATTTAGGCGAAAACAATATATTGTATATAGAAGCGCATGCTTTCCATTCAATGAGAAGCTTAAGGCATTTAGATATAAGTCGAAATCGCGCTTATAGCGACGATGGCAGTCTCGAAGATTTAGAATTTGAGAACTTAGAAATTTTTAGACACTTAAAATTAGAATCATTAGATTCATCATTCACAAGAATTGGAATGGGGAATCTTCGCATATTGATTCATCCTGCCAAGACTTTAAGAAGGCTGTCTCTTTGCTATTCGGGCTTAGGAAGACTAAGAAATGATACTTTTAATGAAACTTCGTTAAGAATACTTGATGTCTCAGGCAACTCAGATATATTAGGTTCACCAAATGTCCTAAGAGGTATAGAGGATCATTTACAAGTTCTATATGCGGAAAATGTTTCTTTGAAAAGCATGGAAGTATTTAGAAATTTCACGCGTCTAGAAATTCTCAAGTTGACCGATAATGAAATAAATACAATTCCAGAAAACGTCGCTAAGACTCTGATAAATTTACAAATACTTGATTTAGACAATAATAGAATAATGTCGTGGAACAACGGCATGCTGAGTTTGATGCCTAATCTCAAACTATTGTCTCTGAAAAACAATAACATAAATATAATAACGAAAGAAATGTTTGACGACATGGGGAGTCTTTCATTTTTGGGTTTATCCGGCAATTTTCTTGTTTGCAACTGCCACGCAAGAGACCTGTTTGAAGTGGCTTTAAATAATGAACTACTTTTTAATATCACATATTTTGAAACAGAGATTACAGAAAACAAAGATTTTAGAAAATTTCACACAGGTTTTAAAGATTTCAATAACATAATACGTGAAAGGAATAACATAACAGTTTTTTGTGAGCAAAAAAAGGGGTGCAACGTTACTTTGAATGACAACATCACTGGAAATTATTTATTACTTGACTACGAAGAATATTCGAATCAATACAGCTGTTTGTCGGTTTCTGACGGGAGTTCAATTGCACTTTACAATGTAAAAAGTTGTGCTGCAACCAATAGAGAGGCGAATGAGAAAGAAGATATTATTTTACGGAAGAATTGGAACAGATATTTTCTCTTACTAATTCCAGCTATTTTACTGCCATTGTTGTTATTTACATTAGTTTTTAGAAAGAACTTTAAATATTTCCTAATAACAGTACGGAATTCGGCAATGTTAAGTTTGATCAACAAAAACGATGTGCCTGATGGTATGTACTCGCATTTTCTATAAAAACAATGTTTCAAATTTTATTTATTTATTTATTTATTTATTTATTCCTTAAATCTAAAAGAATATATACATCGATTTCTTCGCACCCTTAAGCCTATACGGCTTGTCTGGGTACTGCACATTCCTCTATATAAAAATTCTTACAGGCTAGATTAAGATACGTTAAATTACAAATTACAAAATATGTGGGTAGGCACACTGCCTACCCACATATTTTGTAATTTGTTTCGCACGAGTGCGATAAGCAGTTGTAGTTGCAGGCACATACAAGGTGTCCCAGATCCTGATGTTGGACGTGTATATAATATAATATTATGATATCGTAAATGGATATATTTATTTTAATTTAAGGTATAGAAATTTAAGTTATTCTTAATTATATTATAAGTTTTTATTATTATTGTTTTTAGTGGTTAGGTAAATGAAATATATTAATTAGGAAAATATGTTTGGGTTTTTAAACATAAGGTCCTTTAGTTTGTATTTGATATTGTTCTTTGTTATGGAGCTTCGAACAGCATATGGTATTTTGTTCAATAGACGCGGCACAAGGTATTGCGTGGTTCTTTGACCGTAGAAGTTTTTTGATGTAATAGTTGCAATCCTGCGTTCCGCTGTTCTTCGCGTCACAATTGTCTGATTTACGTAATTATCTCGATATTCGAAGAAATTTTGTATTAATAGAGCGAGTGTTACTTTACGGTGGATAGGTAAAACGTTGCAGAACTTAAAGATCTCATCTTCGCTATTATAGTATTTCTCTTTAACTTTGTGAGGTACTAACATTTTTAGGGTTCTTAGTTGCAAACTGTATATCTTATTTAAGTGTGTTTTGAATGTCCTACCATAGCTGCTCAGGCCATATGCAACAATACTTTCCATGAGTGCTGTATAGAGAAGAAGTCGTGTTTTAAAACGTACTTTATTTTTAACAATTGATAGTTTTGCTAGCACCACACGGAGTTTATTGCAAACAGTTTGAACATGATTTTCCCAGTTAAATCTGCAATCAATCACAAGCCCTAAATAAGTGTGTTCTAAGACCTTTTCTATTTTTGGACAGTTGCAGGCCGAGGCGTTGGAGTGCATGCAATTATGGTCGTGTGATATGAGCTCTGGCTCGATGGTGTTTTTATTGTGGCTCGAACGTATATGCATGAATTTTGTTTTTTGCGTATTAACAACTAGTCCTACGTCGTGAGACCATCTGCAAAGTAAATCAAAGTCAGATTGCAAGTTAGCCCTTGCTGTTTCTATATTTCTGTCAGCAGCTACAATGCACGTGTCGTCGGCATATTGGAAAAGTTTACATTTCCGTATGATGTTTTGTGCATCATTGACATAGGCCAAGTAGTGCAGAGGTCCTAGCACAGAACCCTGAGCTGTTCCCTCGGTTGCGTGGATTTTGTCACTTAATACCCCATCTACCTGTACAGCGTAAGTTCTGTCGGTAAGGTAGTTTTCACACCACCGCAGTAGTGGGCCTCTAATACCTGATAGTTCTAATTTATCGATTAATGTCCTATGCTCCAAAACATCGAATGCTTTGCTGTAATCGATAAATACTATTAGTACATGGTTTTTTTTATCAAGGCATGAATTTATATAATCCGTTAATTTTGACAATAATTGTGTTGTGCTCTTATTTGGTTGAAAACCGTACTGTTCATGTGCTAGAATGTCGTTGCTTTTATAAAATTCATGTATCTGACTTTATATCCATTAAATTGAACGAATTTAATGGATATAAAGGTTATGCTAAATGTTCACATCGCTGTTTATTACTTTTGGCTTGCAGATCGTAGTTATGTTTTTTTCGATTCAATGATACCGTTTTCTAATTCTTTTGTTAATTGAAATCGAGACGCTATAAGCTATGATTTCAATCGCTATAAGTTATGTTTGATTTCAGAAAACAAAGATTTCTGTTACGACGTGTTTGTCTCATATTGCAATGAGGATAGAGCTTGGGTACTGGATAAACTCTTGCCGCATGTTGAAAAGGACTGTAATATTAGCGTGTGTCTTCATGAGAGAGATTTTCAGGTAAGCTATTACTATGAATAGACTAGCAGTCTATTGACAAAATGGCTCACACCATTATTGTTGCTTTAACTGTGATGATTTTCTAATATGAATTCAACGACTCTGGTCTCTGATAGCAAGCTGTTATTGAATTGTGGAGTAAAGCGCTAACTTTTGCGTTAAAAATGTTATCTATAATAATGGCTGGTAGAAGAAGACCAATGAAAGAAAAGCGTTGATGTTAAGATCAATCCAAGAATTACTAACTGTTGGTTATGACCATTGATTAAACATATTAAAGGATCAGCAGTTACTGACGTCACGCATGTATTTATGGCTCCGCCCTGAAGCCGGATTTTTTATTTGTCAAAACTGTAAAATGGCGATAATATAGGCGACCGAGAGCGGTATGTGCTGTCATGTCAGTGGTACCGAAATGTACGACGGGCAACGCGTCCGTCCTCTTAGCGTAGCGTATTTCGTCATTGGTTATAACCCTAATGGTCTAGGATCCCGCTATACAACGACCTTCACCGAGCTGTTTATTGGATGAAAACTATTTTATATCCAATTAAATATGTCAATAAATATATCGCAAGTGGGTTGCCTAAAAAATTTCAGTCCAGGGTATGATTAATTAAGAATTTAAAAAAAATCCATTGTAACATGAACTCCTATTTGTTAGAGTTCCGTTGACATCTTAGTTCAAATTAGATTGGATGAGCGATTCAGGTCGCAAATTGCAATTGTGTATAATTGTGCATAAAACCTACGATTTTATTATCCGTTAACTTTCTTTTGCCAAAAAATATAGAACAGAAATACTTTCCTCAGCCAGGAAAGTATTTCTGGCAAAAAGCACTATTTATGACATCCAATCTAATTTGAACTACGATGTCAACTAAACTGTAACAAATAGGAGTCCATGTTACAATGGTTTTTTTTAATTCTTAATTAATCATACCCTGGACTGAAATTTTTTAGTCAACCCACTTGCGATATATTTATTGACATATTTAATTGGATATAAAATAGTTTTCATCCAATAAGCAGCTCGGTGAAGGTCGTTGTATAGCGGGATCCTAGGCTATAAGGGGCCTGTGAACTACAATGTCTCCATTCATTCAAAATAACAAATCATTAGTAATTCGTGCATATTTGGATCATGTTGTGGTGTTATTCGGAATCATATAGTAATAATCTATGCTCCTGGCCATATTTGGTTCGGAAATACTTCTTTAAAACGAAATAATAATCAATTTGATCAAAATTTTTATAACTTTGGTTGAGTTCCGTAATACCAAAAATTATGAATGAAAACTTGTAACTTTCTTTATTAACTGGTGTTTTTCTTTAGCTGGAAAATAAAAACTGTGCTCCTGAACTAATGCGACGTGAGATAGTGTTGTTTTATTACAAAACAAATAAGTAGAAAACATGTCCTCTTTGACATAAAAATAAGCAAAACTACATTCGTTTACATTTTCGTTTAACAAAAGTATTTCGGAACCAAATATGGCCAGGAGCATAGATTATTACTATATGAACCCGAATAACACCACAACATGATCGAAAATTGCACGAATTACAAATGATTTTGGTATTACGTTTGTATGGGAGACACCGTGGGTCAGACGACTCTTATATTTCAGACTATACCAACCAGTAAGGTAGATATACAGTTATTGAGCTGTGTAATATTATAACAGTGAACTTATTTTAGGTGGGACTTTCGATATTAGAGAACATTGTATCGTGCATGGATCGTTCTCGGATGATAATGCTCATAATATCTAAGAGGTTCTTGCTGAGCCAGTGGTGTCAGTTTGAGATGCATCTCGCTCAACACAGGTAAATGCCTTTCTTCAAATTTGTAAATCATTTGCAAATAGCAAAGTAATCATCACCGTTAGACCAGAATTTACCAAAAGTTTAAACATGTCTAAATTTAACATTATTTGTATCTGTGTTTTCAAAAATTAAACGGGGTTTTGATGCTTTGTAAACTTAGGTAAAAGAGTAAAGTCTCTAAAAACTTAGGTAAAAGTTTTTAGAGGTTTAGTTAAATTAATAGGCAGCAGTAGCTTGGTTATTTACTTGCTACATTTTGTTTTATTTTAATGTATTGCATTGATTGTGTAACTAATAGTATATAAGTGCGGTTATATTTGTATACTAACTACAATACAATATTATAATATTTATAATATAACATTACAATTTTGTCGTTGATGGTTTTTATTTCAATAAATTGTGAGAATCAGTCTATTACCGTCTATCATCTTCAAGATTATCATTTTCACCATCATGATGTTGCACCTATAATTTTACCTAAGTATTGCTATTTTTTATTCTTTTTTCCCATATCAGGTTGCTGGAAACACGTAGAGAAGATCTCATTCTGGTTCTTTTAGAAGAAATACCAAGACGTCTCCGCCCCAACACATTACACTATTTGATGCTTACAAAAACCTACATTGTATGGCCCGAGAAAGATGAATCTGAACAAAGCGTATTCTGGAGAAGGATGAAGAAGAGTCTTGTGACCCATAAGTTGAAGAGTACGGAGAATGTGTCTTTAGCTTGAGACTATGTGTTCGAGATACAGATAATAATACAAAGAGAGGTGAAGAAAAATAATAGGTGAACAACAGTGAACACAACAGATGATGAAAGCTAACAATAGTTAGGTAAAACTAAGAAGTTTTGCTAAACTACTGTCTGAATAAAGTTTGGTTGAATGAGTTCATTGCAGGAGAACAATAAAAATAAAACAGAAGTTTGATGCCATTTCAAATTATGGGGATAAGTAAAAATCGAAAACTGGGATTGATCATAATACCACAATTTAGTTTGTTTATAATTAAATTTGTACAGATTACAAACGTAATTTTCATTTCGCTTCACTACAATTGTACATTTTTTCTCTCCTTTATGAAAATGTATTCTTCCTTCTTAAGTATATTTATTATAGTATTTTTTTCTTATTTACCTATGAAATTATGGTTATTGCTTTCTAACTCAGTATAGTTTTCAATTATATATATTACTTTGTGATTGAAATATTAATTAGCACTTACGTGTCGTTAAAAATATTCCACCTCTGATCTTTTTGGGCTGTGGCGGCGTCACCAAAAGATCTAAGTTGAGTACACCACTGCAGATCCTAAAAGATAAAACGACACTCAAGGTTTCATCTATTCAATCATATTATTATTATGCATGTTTTGGCAATTCCTATATAACTATACTAGCTGATGCCCGCGACTTCGTCCACGTGGGATAAAAACTATTCTATCTTTTAAGTTGGACCAAATGACAGATATTCACGAAGTTTGAACTAAATCGGTTCAGTAGTTTAGGAGTCCATCGCGGACAAACATTGTGACACGAGATTTATATATATTAAGATATTACGGCTAATATCTTGTAAAATATGTTTTAACTACTACACGTTCATCGTTCGTTATGAATCATAAAACTACTATGGAAATTACCTGTATTTTCGAAGATTCAATTCTCCAGTTCTCGTCCGAGTCATGCACTTCTTAAGATATTTAGCGAAGGCTTTCTCTAAAATAAATTGTTACAAATATTGAACTTCTAGTAATTATTTAGCCTCTCATTGTAAGATTACTGAAATGAAGTTTTTTACCATTCTCTTCGGCAACAAACGTTCTTGGATCCGGTAAAAAAGGCGGCTCAGCCAAATTAAGATTATCCAGTTCTTCTTTTTCTTTCTCATTCTTTGTATACCTTTAATAAATTAGTTATTTAAGAAATAACTTTAAAAAAGCTAAATTTCACATCTAATAATCTACGGAAATAACAACTTACGGGTTCGCCTTCAAGAAGTTTTCAATTTCCTTTACCTTATCCCGAATCTCTTTGTAGAATTTGTTCCTAATTTCATCTTGCTCCTTTTTGATTCTGTACGTTTCTATGTGTTCTTTGACGTTGAATATGAATAAATCTAAAAAAGTGATTTTATTTTCATAAAGTACCTAAACAACCTCGTATATATACTGGGATTAAATTGGTCTAGTTTGTAAACTCCAGTGGTTTACAGATAACAATTGATATAGAGTTCGTGAGTTCGTCAAAAAAAAAAGATTTTTGAACATCTTTCCTTAATAATCCAGCAGAACGTAGATAATGATAATATTTTTGGCAGAAATGGCAATAAAATTGTCTTAAGGTCTCCATTTTTCGTAGAAGGTTAAGGTCTCAATCTTTATTTCCTATGAGTGAGGCGTTTTATCCTTATAAATGGGTTTAAGATGAAGTTAATTAATAGCAGTTCTGCCTTTACCTTCGTATCTGTTAGGCATTTCTTGGATTAAATGGAAGTTCCTGGAATTTTCGCTTAGCAAATCAATGGTCGAGCGAGCGGCGCGTACGCATGCACAGGATCCATCTATGATCTTCGGGAGTTTGACCGCTACTGATATGGAAGGGAACGTCAGTTCCACTGGCTCTCTGGAAGGAAAAGATCTCTAAGACTCTGATAAGCTCACAGATGAAGTTTGCTCCACAAACGAATACCAAAGTAACGGAGTATTTAAATGACCCCAGGTTGAATTTCAATACGAGCCAGCTCTGGGTTTTACGATTTACAAAAATCACGTCAAGTCTGGCGCGAGGTTTCGGTTGCAGCAGTTTGGTGGGTAGGTACGGCTAAGCGATGTAGTGTTCTGGTTCAATACTATGTGTCAATCGTCAGAGGAACCTTGCCTGCCAAGCTACCACGACCGTTAATTACGCCCTTTGCTACTTTTTTAACACTTTACAAGTTAGTACTTGGCTACGATCTGATGGTAAGCGATGATGCAGCCGAAGATGCAGCCGAAGATGCTATCGTACTAACTTGGAAGGGGTAAGTAAACTCACCCATAATAGTTGAACCCATAATAGCGGGAATCAAACCCGCGAATCCGAGCGCACGTCCCTGCGCCAGTGAGGTCGTCAAAAACTTATCATCAAGCTCTTAATTGTTGTGAATTACATTAAACCTGGGACTGTTCTGAACTCACGGTTCCGTGTCCAGCGGCTTGGGCTTCCTCGTGGGCAGCGGCACGGCCACCCAGATGTTCAGCTTGAGGCCCTTGAACTCGCGGTGGTAGGTCGCCAGCTTGATGGACGGCCACTGCATGCAGTGCTCCATGTCTCGGAGGAGCGTAAACGACGCGCATTGGATGGCTTGAGATAGTTGTTCGCGTAGAGCAAGGCGGACCTATGGCAAAATCTTCCTGAATTATGCTCTATTTACAGTTCAGAAGTTATTTGAAGGTTTTGAAAATCTCCTAGGGGTAGTTAGGGAAATGCGACAAGATTATCAAATGAAGTGATGAAGTTTCAGTTATTATTCTCTGCAGTCAAAGTTTATTTTCACAACAAGGCCGGTCGGAAAGCCAGATTCTTTTAATTTGATAACTATAGTAATTAACTTTAGTAGCCTAACGCTTTAAGACCGTAAAGTATTCAGATGTTACTCTATTCCTTGCACATGATTCTCACCTCGTTATAACTTTCAGCCTGCAAAGCGGTGTACTGTCGGGAATTAGCAACAAATTCCTCCAGCATCTCGAGCATCTGAAACAAATTTTTAATCAAATATATTTTACGAAAAGACTAAACCAAGTCAATTTTACGAAAAGACAAAATAAAAAAGAAGTCTCATAATTTAATGTTTGCCTTTAGTGTCATACCTGGAGCCACTTTATTTCTTCGAAGTAAGTGTTTTCCTAAGTGTTATTTTTTTCATGGCAAATCTCTCAAAGCTTAAGTAGAAGTTGGCAGTTCTATAGGTTATAAGAATTATAGCAACAGAGAAATCTTTATATATTATATACGAATACATTGAAGACATGACATATTGATCAAAAGCAACACAATATATTGTATTAATGAGGAACATCATCAGTCCGCCGCATCGGGTCCTATGAATACGTCTATTCGTAACAATGGTATTGGTACGACCAAAATTTGTATCACCCACTGGTAAAGCTTCTATGCACCTCCTGTCCAGCTCCTTGTCATCGCAGACGCCGCTCTCTCTCCACACGTGCAGGTACGTGTTCATCTGTGTCACGACACGAGGGTCTGGGAGACCATCACAGCGCAGATATTGTTGCCACTGGAACATTTCAAACGAATCATTCATTTCCACTGTTAGTCACAAGTGCTATGACTAAGTAATAGTTGAGGCATCATCTCAGCAGAAATACTTTACTGCCATGGAAGCAGCATGGCGACCAACTAAAAATGTAGCATTCATTAAAGTAGTTTATCAATGTCAATACATGGGTTATGGCCGATCCCAAAATTGAGTTTTGACATTGATGCAGTTTTTTGATGATTGATACATTTTACGCGATCACCATGCCGGCGTTTTGAAAGCATCTCCAACCTTAGAGTGGAATAATTCTTCTCATTTTCGACTTATTACTAATTGGTTATTCATTCAACAGTGTTCAGCTTATTCCGTTTAAAAAATCTAAATTAAGTGTGTCTAAGAATATTAATATTTCTTTCATAACGGTCTCTGTGAAAAGGATTAACACTAGTTTTAGTATTCTATCCTTTTCCATAAGAGTACCAATACTTACTTCTGCATCCAATTGTTTTTTCCTTGCAGAGTCAAATTTCTGCTTTTCAAATTCTGAAAAAATAAAGATCTCAATTATTTTCTTATTTTATTAGGACTCAGTAGCTATCTGGATGGTTTTTATTTTTTCTTGATAAAAAATTTTAACACTTATACTTATACTCACTGTGAAATAGATTGACAGTTTTAGCGAGAATATCTCTTCTTATCTCCTGTTCAGCATTATCCTTCGCCATCAATTCAGCCCTTTCGCGGGCCAGGGCTATTCTTTTCTCTTTTGCTCCCGCCAGTTTAGCTTGCCTGGTGTACAGAGATAATTATTATTATTGGAAGCTCCTTCTAATTCCATTCAAGCTACCGATTAGTTTAGATGAATCACGTCTCACAAAAAATCTATTTAATAATTAATGTACAGCTGATTATTTGGCACAAGTATTTATCTTGAAAATTCCAACATGAGCACTAACTAAAATGATTTTAATCCAACATTCACAATCTAAAATTCATATAATTTAATTGAAAGTTTATGACTTTTGCTCCATTAACGAGTACTGCAAGCAGTACCTACTTGAGTTCATCAAGATGCAGAAAGTGTGCTGACCTTGAAATTGTTCAAAGACATTATTTGAGTAAAGTGTTTGTGGACTTAGCGAACTAAAGACTAACTTTTCGGCTTCTTTCTCCGCCCGCCATTCTTCTATTCGCTCCAAGAGCCACGCCTCTCTTTCTTTTTTATTCATCCTTTTCCAATTCTTTGGCTGTTATTCGATTATGAAATTAATTATGAATGCTTCGTACAAAATTAGACCCAATTTTAAGTTAAACATCACCCACGTGTTTTTAATTTATGAACATTTTTTTGATTTATTTCCTCGCGTAATTAAAAAGTGAAAAAATTCATAACTATACAAAACGATAGCTACTTTGGATTCGTCCTATCTACACAAGATACTAAATACAACTGAAGATATAAAAAATGTAAAGTCTTATATCGATTGAGTGGTAGCTCAAGTTTTCCCATTAACATATTTTTATGTCAAAAGACATGCACATGTGATCACGAACGCTTCGATTTTCATCCAATAAATAAAAACTCAACCTGGCTATTGCATAGTGTAGGAGGTCGTGAATCATTATTATCAGAAAAAAACATAACCTTTTCAAACTGCGGAATCTCTTCTTTTTCCTCTTTTCTCTTCTTTCCTTTTTTCTTCTTCACCACTTTTTCCTCCTCTTCAACCTTTTTCTCTTTTTCTTCCTCTAATTAGTGTTAACTTTAATTAGAAAATTGAAACCAAACAGTTGAAACGTGCTGCTTGGAATAGCCTAGTACCCAGCCACTTTTCTCTTTTAGGCACGGTGCCCCTAGATTGTGTAGAAAAAACGTATTCATCGTTATCGTAATCGTTTACAAATTCGACGCGTTAATTGGTTCCCTGATTTACATCAGCCAATCGGAGGAGCAGACTTTGAAAACGATTGCAATAACGATGAATACGTTTTTCTTACGCTATCAGATCCCTGATTTTATAAGACAAGTTCATTAAAGGTAATCACGCCTTAGAGAATATATTATGGGAAGATAAAAAAATTGAATTTTCGACACAATATAAGTCGTAAATTTGTTCTTCTTAATGTAAAATCACATTACTAACCAATTGGTAGAGATTCTTCAGACCACTGTAACAGTTCACTGCTAGTTTTCCTCACAACGACTTCAACCTGTAAATTAATGCATTCACTTTTAAGAGTATCGTGTAATATAGACATCATCCTCAACCTCTCTTCAACCGATTTCAAAAAAGGAGGAGTTTTTCAATTCGACTGTATGTTTTTGTTATCTTTGTTACCTCATAACTTTTGAGCGGGCAAATCAATTTTGATGATTCTTTTTTTATTAGAAATATGACACTTCCCTTGTGGTTCCATTTCAATTTAGTCCAGTTCTGATAGTGATGAGAAAAATATAAGTCTTAAATTTTTGACAGGTAAGGATGTATCCAACAGTAGTTTCAGGAGAGTTGAAGTCGGTTTTTTGTTAATTAATTAACGTATCTTTATGGGAGTGGTAAAGCTACAGCCTATCACCAACGAATATATAATATTACTCTATCACGCTGGCCGAGTGCTTGGCGGGCTACGCATACCTTTAAAGAACATTGCGGTGAACTCTTAAGTAGGAAGATTTCACGATGTTTTCTTTCACCGCTAATTAGGTGATATCTTACTTAAAGGAATTAACAGAACTTCAAGAAATTAGAGGTGCTTGCTTGATTCGAACCTCTGGACCATCTGATGACAGGCAAAGGTCTTAACTAATAAATCACCGTCATCATCATCTACATCATATTATAATCATTCCTCTGTATCACTGTGTCGATGGAGCCAAATAATATATCTTTAGACGAATTTTAATTGTTATGTGATAAAAAGAAATGGTTTTAGTCATAATCAATTTACCTCTTCGGTTTTCTTCTTTCCTTTTTTCTTTTTCGCTTTCGGCTCTGTAATGTATGAAATATTTTTCTTTGTAAATAATGCAAAAAGACTGCATTAAAGATTAAGAAGACCTGTTTATGTATGTAAAAACACAAGACAAAGAAAATGTCTAAAGAAAACATAAATGAAAGAACTCATTTGGTTACACTATCTGAAAAATGGGAAAGACCTGACCCAGTAAATATTATGGTAAAAAGTATAATTTATATGCAGTTTACGTGTGCCTTTTACTTTTACAACCCAAGAAACAGCAACGGGTGTAAGAAAAGTTAGTTACTATAGAGACGGAGGTATCGATAAAATAACAGACGACAATGAAGAATATACGACCATGAAGAATTATAGCCAAAAAAGAATACCCAGCAGAGTTTGCTGTGTGATCTTTTCAGTAACTTTAATTTTAAGACGATAATATATACTCGTAAAATACATAAATATGATCATTAGGGTGTAACGTATGTTTTACAGGATAAATAAAATCAACTCTCTAACTAGTATACTTTTTTTGATATTTACAATAAACTTCTAAAACAGAGCAAGGTTCGCGGTTCATTATAAAAGTACTCCGTACATTAAGTATGGTTTAATCAGCAGAAGTGATTGTCTTAAAGTTTGACTTCTTTTATTACTATAAAATCCTCGTTGCGCGAGTTTGACTCGCACTTGACCTCTTTTTTTTAATTTTTTAGGGATTTAAATTGCATTTTTTAAGCCTTGTATAGTTTCGCCAATGTTAACCCCCTATCTCATTTTTGGGGATAAAACATGCAGTTACCTTCGGGGACCGGTGGCAGAGACTCGAAAGAGGCGCTGGTATAGGAAGTGTCAGTATACTGGACTCCTTCAGGCTCTGGTTCCAGGTCGGTGACGACAAGCAGTTCCTCCTCTTGCTGAACATCTGGAGAAACTTTCAAGCCATCACACCAGCCCACTGGGCATGGAACCCCTTATAATGAGTAGGTTTTGGCCAGAACTCACCACCAATGCTTGCCCAATGCCCATGGTAATGATATAGATGAAGTGCAGGACATTTCATTATAATCAGACAGTGTACTGAACCCATCGTCCTGAGGCATCAGTTTTTAAGTCTTTTTTGTTCGTACGTTTCAGCCTACAGACGTCGCAGCTGGACTAAGGCCTCCTGCAATGATTTCCAGCCAGTTCTACGCCACTTTTATCCAGCGACTTCTCGCGACTCTTTTAATATCGTCCGTCCATCTAGTCAGAGGTATGCCAACACTGCGCCTTCCCGTGCGGGGTCGTCATGCGGCACTTTGGGTCCCCAACGTCCGTCGCCGAGCTAAGTGCTCCGCCCATTGACACTTCAGCTTCGCGATATTTTGAGCTATGTCGGTGACTCTGGTTCGTCTATGGATTGGATCTCCTCACTTCTGATTTGATTAAGTAGAGAAACTCCGAGTAAAGCTCTCTCTATCGCCCGCTGAGTGACTCTTGAGCCTCCTTATGAGACCCATAGTATATTAGAGGCTCATTATAACCATATCTCGGATCCAGTTTATGTTATCACTGGTAACACGCAAGTTTCTTTATGCCCAGTATTTTCGCTTACTTATGCTAATTCTCTCACAAGACTTCAAGAAAAGTCCTAACACCAGTAAGAGTTCGCATAATACAGATTAGCAGGCCTCACCAAAGATTTTAATCGCTAGATAAGCCCTAAAGCTCCAAAAACGTCCACGTTTTTGTGTTGTGTGCGACACGTTGTCACTCCCTCTGTCACAAGTGAAACTACAGCAAGCTAAGAGCACTCACCCAGCATGTTTGTGGACGTTTTTGATGTGCGCAATGTAGGTGATATAAATCTTTGGGCCTCACACACATTCGATGACACACCTTTGAGAACTTTAATGAACATGTCAATTATGCAGGTAAGTAAGTAATAAGGTAGCTATGTAACTAATTTAATTTCCCTAACTTAACGGCTGAATTTTAAAAAATCCCTTTATATTGAATGGTTGCGTTTTATTGATAGGTGAACGCAAGCCTCAGTGTGAACGAAAGATTATACCTACTTACCGGGAGGTTCTTCTTTTTTTTCCTGAAAAATAATGTTTATGTTACTATGATCTATGATACCATAAAACCCTATAATAATGTTGTTTGTTAAGAATTTCTGTAGACCACGCTATCCCAACCGGTGAATACAGATAACTTGCACGTAACTTGGCAAGAGTCGTTACGTAGAAGATTACTTTTGGGTGTCTTAGGTTACAGCGCGGGGTACGGGGAAAGAGGCGAGGATCCGAGCGTGCTATTGGTTGGTCAGTAGACTGTTGTCTCTTTTCAACTTCGTTGTACGAAGTGTACGATGCGCAAATTTTCCCCCACCACGCTGAAACCTTGCCAAGTTATGTGCCGATGATTGTACCCTGTTACTGCATAGGCTACTTTTCTTCATGGAAAAATCAGTTCTGGGTATAAAGAGAAATAGGTACTGCAGAAAGCTAAAATTAATGATTTACGATCATTAGCATAGAGTACGTTTAGTGATGGTGACAAACCTAAAAAGCAGTGATAGCTGAGTGGTTCTGACCTCTGCCTGTCATAAGGAGGTCGCGGGTTCGAATCCTGGGCACGCACCTCTGACTTTTCCGAGTTAGGTGCGTTTTAGGAAACTTAATACCACTTGCTTAACGGTCCAGGAAAACATCACAAAAATGTTCTCGAAGATGTGTGAAGCCCGCCACCCGCACTTGGCCAGCGCGGAGGGCTATAGCCAAACTCCTCTCAGTCTGAGAGGAGACCCGTGTCCAGTTGCAGTGGGACGTAAAAAGGGGTTTGAGATGAGATGAGAGATGATGATAAACCTATAGTTGTTAGAGATACATACTCACTTTCTTTTTGTCTTTCTTGGCCATATTTATAAAATTTTGTAAAATTGAATATGTATTTTGCAATAAAAAAAAATATAAAATATTATTGAATAAAATTCGTGTTAATAAACATGACTGTTGACATCCATGTCGTTAATGACAGAAGTTGACAAGGCTCTCTTGGCACTTGAATAACATTGTCTGGAGGGCGTTGTTATAGAACAAATGCAGCCAGAAAATAAAATATCCTCAATTTTACTTAAGTAAATTTTAGTTTTATTTTAGTTAATATTTAGCAAAAACCACACAACATATTATAATAGCGATATACCGACAGAGCGACTTATCAAACAGTGTCACAAGATTGCTGCGTTAGTTCCGATTTTGGCCACGCACCAAGATAGCCTTGTCGCACTGTAGGCGTAATCCACGTGTAACCTCTTTCTCTAATTTAAAATTCACATTGTTTGGTTAGGGTTACAAACACTCGTGTCACAGTGTTTGTAACCCTAACCAAACTACTACGTAACGGCTTGACCGATTTTAATGATCTTTGTCTACATTCGGTAGGTCTCAGAATAGGTCGTAAGGTATGGTTCACATGACAAAACTACGTTTACCAAGTCAGCTAGTGCTTCTATAGGATTTACTGTGCAGGGTATAGAACTCGGGAACTTTAATGAATACTCATACTCTTAAGACATACTACTGATGATGATGATGATGAAATTATATTTTCCTCACAAGTAATTTTTGCGTGAACGTAAAAGAAAAGATGTCTCAGCAAGTAATTAAACACCCAATGAGGCATTAAATATTCATCCAAAAGAGGGGAATTTAGCACCAACTGGATCCAATTTTTTTATGATTTCCGGCTGATAAATATAATAATTACAAAAGCTCTAACGCTGAGTGAAAAAATAATATATTTAAATGGTAGGATGGTACTTTAACTTTCCGACATTTCTTGTGATATTTAGGGTTTCGTACCTCAAAGAAAAAATACGGAACCCTTATAAGATCACTTTGTTTAAATTTGTTTCTAAAATTTCAGATTTAGGGTGTTATTGATTTTATTACATGAAATAATTTAATTTGGTAAATGAAAAGCAATCGATTGCTTTTCATCTACCAAATTAACCGTGGATTCATTAAAATAGTTACCCATTTACCCTCTAGGTTTGAACGAAGTTGCCAAAGTTTCAAATGGAGCTGTTGATCAAGCACCGAAAAATTAGAAAACGTGCCGATTGCCGTACTATTTGTTAGCTGGATTTGAGTTTAAGTGTAAGTTTAATTTTAGTAGAGTTTTATATGAAACAAATGTTATAACTATTTAGAGTTGAAAGGTGGGTCCAATTACATCCCTGAACCCTCGGAGCAATTAACAAGCCTAATTGCTCCGAGCCTGAACCTTTTTTTACGATGTCAATGTCGATCGATGACTTGATTAAGTTAATTTTAATTAAAGAAATACTAAGTGACACGGCAAACACTGTTCTGTCATATAATATTTCCTCACTAATTATGGGTATGAAAGATGAAAAATAGTAATTCTAAGTGCTTCCGGATACCAAATTAAAATAAGAATCCGAAGAGATTTGTTACAAACACTTGTGACTGAGAACTTTATATTATGTTAGAAAAGATGAGAGCAGTAATTTTTGCAGAGAGGTATTAAAATATTATGTTTTCGTGTTTTCCACTTCCGTGACCCGGGTACTTAATGCGCTAAGGTAATGAAAGCGTATTGTGGTTTGCGCAATAGTGCAGTCTCACTGTTTTATAGTAGCAAGTAGGTAAGTATAAGGAGCACAATAAACTACTGAACTGGCGCATAATCAACGAGTATTAGGTACTGTCGCATCAATTCAGTGCGGTTTATAAGGCACGATACGACCACGATCTACCACCTACCTGTATCTATACGATACCTGTTAAAATAGTCGTTGCCCGCGGGGCGGTAAAATGGGAATAATCGGACGGTGACTGTTGCCACACAGGCCCGCCGTAAAGCCCGTAAGTGCAACAGCGATGAGAGGCTGTTTCCTTATTTCATTAACCCATGTGCAGTGACTTTTTAACACGACACTAACTGCGATTAAATTTTTTCAAAACCTAACAGACATTTTGCCGTTCCTTATCCAAATAAAACAAAGTCTACAAAGATATCGAAAATGTTATTTCATTCAATCTGACATCTTTATGGGTGTTTGCAAAATAGTTCACTAAAATTTTGACGATTCCCGTGAGCTACTTGAGCAGGTAAGACAAGATTTCGGCAGATGACCTGCTGACCCACGCTTTGATAGGAGGAATAATGAAAATATATCGGAATATTGAAATTTTAAAAACGTGTGGCATCAAACCGTGGCTGCAACACAAAAATTCGCAGTCCTCAACGTCACATCTCAAATACCAAGGGTTTAGTGGGTTCAAACCTAAAACCGAAAGGTTGAGAAGACTAATGTTAATTATTACATGCCATCTGGTTAATTATTACCAAATAGACTTACGCAAAATGACACTTCACATCAAGAGTAAACGTTTGTTAGAAACGTGTTAGAAACTTTAAATATATCAAAACTCAAAACTCAAAATATCTTTATTTCACATAGGCCTAATATACAGGCGCTTGTAAATGGTCCTTATGATATTTGTCACATTTGTATGGCGATAACTCCAAGTCGACTTAAAACTAAGTTTACGAGGGTTCCAACGCGCCCTGCACTGAGAAGAAGCCCACAACAAACTCAGCCGGGTTTTGTTTTCTGTTATCACCACTTCACAAAAGCTCTTAAAACTAATTGAGCTAGTATAATTACAGCAGTTCATTCATCCCCAAGGATTTGATTCATGTAAGTAATCCTTAATACTATAGTAAGCTTTAAAAATGAGCTTTCGTTTTACAGCGACTTTGAACTTATTGAGTGATTAGTTTAATATTTAAGATATCTTGGGAAAATAACCATTGTGGGTCGTGGAATATAAAAGTCACTTCTAATAACGTCATTGTATCGACCATTGAGAACGGTTTGAAACGGAATTGCTAAGTGTGACTCCTGACCTTACGGACGTAGGTCCTATCGATGGAATATTTTGGATTATTATTCAAAACAATTATAAAGTTCCGGTTGCACCCATTGTTTTGCTCATTAACAGTAAGGTTAGTATAATTTTATGATATTATTATAATTCCTTAAACTTTAGAGTTTCTTCAAAGGCCGTTAAAATACTGGATAAATGAAAATGGTTTTTTTTTTGTAATAAAATTATTAGGGAATTATTTGTCAGATCGGTGATAGAAGATAATGAAAAGGATGAGTATAAAATTGGCCCATAGCTACAAGTTGAAAATACATGTAGGTACACAAACATAGATAAGTACCTTAATATTGATAGCGAAGAAAAAAAATACCATCCCTAATAGTATCTAGTGAGCTCCATTGGCACTTTGAATGTAAAAATCCGTGTTTGAATGGGACTCATCTATAAATAAATACAGGTTCAAACGGCGTAGAGGGCGTATTTAAGCGCGTTTTAGTGATAAAAACTTACATTCAAACTTTCAAAGATCATTTTCAATTACTTTCAACCATCATATATTTTGGCTCTCCAATCTAATCGCTGTGAAGCAGAACCACGATTGGTACAATTTTCTGGATAGATAGTTCTCCCAAAAAAAAACATAGGTACCTACGCGTCGAATTCAGAACCTCCTCATTTTTTTGAAGTCTGTTAAAGAGTGCTCCAAAATCTCAACTTCTCTAACTTTTATCGGAAACTACAATGGATGTAATTGTAATTTCAGTAAATCTGCTCAAGTGTCATTTTATATGGTTGAATTTCCACCAACGACTCCACGTCGCTGCAAGCATGAGGTGACGTTAACACGTTCACTGTCCTAAACAAAAAAAAATTTAAGCCGCAAGCTCAACGGACTTTTTGCAAAATACTGTTGTTATGTTGTCAGAAGAAAACACAAGTAAATAAAAAAATAAAAAAAAACTACTGGAAGTAGGTATTCTTTACTATATGATCGTCTTAGCAAGTCCCATGCAAATATTGTACAGTACCGGCGCGCCCTGTAAAAATATTAGCCATAGAAACTGTATGCTTCCCCTGACCCACATATGGCTCAGGAACGTATTAGTGTATAAAACACGCAAGTTTTTGAGCCATATGTGGTTCAGCGGACAGGAAACGTGTTAAACATGCCTTTGCGAATATACTCGTAATTATCGTTGAGCTATAGGTTTACTACGCAATACATACTATTATCTCAGTGATAATAAAGAATTGATTATAATTTATTTATTTTAGAGAATATTCACCCAGGTTTCGTCACAACGTTTCCCTCCACCGTTCTATATGGATCAGGGTCTGTTCGTTATCCGAAAAACTTGTGTAATCTCGTTGACTTAGAATGCTTCGCTTGCATGAATTTGACTTGCGTTGCAACATACTCCTCCGTAATTATTACATACTTATACCTTTTTTTTAATGATGCAAATAATTTTTCATTTATTCATAAAGGCTAACTTCAATCTTAAATGAATACGCTGCAAATGTATAAAAATATAAATTATGTAAACTAAAACAAAAACTTCGCTAACAACTCGTCGGAGCCGAGGCAGCGAGGCATAGTACCCAAAATGCTGACAGAGTTACCCCTTTGGAGGACCAAACTTATCTTTTAGCCAATGTAGCTGCAAACTCTTGGATTCCCGGTGGACTCGACATTTCAGCGAAAAGGGAACGAACCCCTGGGCCCCATGGCCCCAGGGTCTCAACTCCAAAAGGCACAAACATCAAGAGTGCTTATATTTATCATATGCAAGTACCTACGAGTAGTGAAAAGTGGTAAAATCTGCTATGTTTCAGTTGATGTCCATCTGAAAATGGCTTTCCTAAAAGAGCGAGATCTGAAAAATGTGCCAACCATTCGGGAGTATTACAAAAATAAGACTATATTCATTACTGGCGGTTCAGGTAAGTAGTTATAATATGTTGTTTACGATTTCATTCTACGTAAATTGATTCGCGCAGATTTCAATCTTTGAATTTCTTTAATAATAACTCTGATAAACCACGCCAAACTGTTTCAAACCAAAAAAAAAAGATTTAATCAAAATCGGACAAGTCTTCGATGAATATACCGAGATGTTGTTTGGCAACTTCCGTCTTTCCTAATTTCTAAATTGGGGATCGTCGTAATAATGTAAAAGTGTCGACGTCACTCTTCGGAGCTATAGATATTTCATTTCACGAAAACGCTCTCCACTCTGTCAAAATCCCTTATAGATCAATGGTTTCATTCATTCGATTTGTATGGAGTTTGACAGAGTGAGGCGCGTCATCGTAGATTGAAATATCTCTGCGTTGCATTGCTTCCAATCAACTTCCAATCGATACAATAAAGTTGTACGTAGGTAACACTTTTGTTTACCAAAAAAAATATGTGCCGAATTGTGTCAAAGATCATCTTGCTCCAATTAGCCTTCACAGTTGTGAATTAATGTACTGTTTTGTATTGTTTGTTTTCAGGTTTCATGGGCAAAGTCCTTGTTGAGAAACTGCTGTATTCTTGCTCCGAATTGGACAGAATCTATTTACTGTTAAGGAATAAGAGAGGTGTTAAACCTGAAGATAGATTGGCGGCTTTGTATTCTTCTAAAGTAAGTCAGTACCCTATATTACTATATTGGACTCGTAAGGGATAGAATTTCTGAGTTTGTAGGTCAAAAGTTTACTGTAAGATATTTTCTTTATTTTTATTTATGTACATAATATGTTTGTTTCTATCTTGCATCTCCATTTTGACACGCATTGACACTGGTGCCTATTCTAATGTTATCTTTTCCCATGGGGAGCTTTTTGAAAAGGATATCACTATTTTTAGAGAATTAACACCATTGTTTATGTCTTAGTGATTAGATTTCACTTTAAGAGATTACTTAGTGCAGAAATAGATCTTTGAAATGTGAGAGCGTTAGTTGTATATGGGTGGCGTAGCTTAACGGCGTAGAAGCCGTATTTAAGCGATCTTTAGTAAAGTTTTGTTAAAAACTATGGAGACAATTACTTTTAAATTTATACGTCATGTATTTTGGGTCTTTAATCTAAAATCGTTGAGAAGCAGAAACACGATTAGATCAAATTTTCTGGATAGAAAGTTCTCCCAAAAGTTGCTCTAAAATCTCAGGTTTTCTACTTTTTATCCGAAACTACAATTTATGTAATTGTAATTTTTGTTTTAATGTGTCTCGGTAATAATAATATCTAAAAACTTTGAGAAACAGATTTTAAATAACTGGCTTAGTTTTAGAGAAATTAGGTAAAAGGTCGTTTTTCTGTAATATTCTTCCGCGACGCTGCATGTCGCACCCATCAACGCATTCGTGAGAGTGACAAAGACAAAAATAAACTCAATAAATCCCGCATGTGCCTGTTGCTGCTGCAATTAATAATTTTGACGCTATAACTTTCTTCTCCATAGTGTTTTGACCGGCTGAGGAAGGAGAAACCGGATATATTTCAGAAGAAAGTCTTTTTCATAGCTGGTGACTGTAGCGAAATTGGATTAGGTTTGTAGCCATATAAAATTTGTTCGTAGTCCGCACTACGGACAAAAAACTTTCCATAATACATATCTTATTTCAGGTATCTGTGCAGAGGACCGGACGCTTATCGTAAACAGGACGAATATAATTTTCCATGTTGCAGCAAGTGTCAGGTAAAGGTTCGAAAATCAAAATTTCCACATCGAAACACCTTTTATGTCATTTTCAGCATGTAGGTACAAAAGTACCTACCTAAAAAGTTTACCTTAAGCAACTGAGTGATGACGTACGGATCGGAGATATGATCATTGACTATGTCTCATTAGAAGGCTCAGAGTCACTCAGCGAGTGATAGGGAGAGCTATGCTCGGAGCGTCTATAAGCGATCAGAAATAAGAAAATCCATAGACAAACGAGAGTAACCGGCATAGTTCAATGAATCGCGAAGCTGGGCATTGGGGACCCAAAATGCTGGAATGGCAGTCCCGCAAACCTCCGACCAGATTGACTGATATTAAGAGAGTTGCGGAAAGTTGCTGGATACAAGTGGCGCAGGACCGTGTAGGTTTGAAATCGTTGATGAAATGGAGTAACATTTTCAATACTTTGGGACCTTTTGACTGCTCGAGAGATCTTGGTGCTAAGATTGTAGTTTACTTTTCGGTTTCAGATTCGATGATTCCCTAAAAACTGCAGCCAGGCTCAACCTTCGAGGGACAAGGGAGATTGTCGAACTGGCAAAGGAGATCTGTAATTTGGAAGTTAGTTATATTTTTAGATTTTTTCCATTTCAAAAAGAAACCTAACTTACGTACGTAACGTAGTTAAAAACGTATATAAAAATAGTTTGTCATATTCTTAGATTTATCGATATTTACAAAAAAATCATAAAAATCGGTCGAGCATTTGCTTACAAACTCATTACATGCTTTACAGATTTTACCGAACTTTCCATGCTAAATCTTTCTCGCTAATGCTCTGAAATACAGATTTTCCTGATTTTTTTTAACCAAACGCACTTCCCACTTTATCATTTTATGCAGTTTCGCTCATGTGGCCTCCATTTTATCCTCTAGGGTTGAATTTTCCGAAAATCCTTTCTTAGAGATAACCTATGTCCGTTACAATCAGTACTCTGTGGTTACAATGACTACTATCATGTGCGTCAGTCAGTCAGTCAGTTACTCATTCCCCATTCCTTTTGTAAATACAGATTACCATGCTGCAGAAGAATGGTGACGAATACCTTTGACTTCCAGGCACTAATCCACGTGTCGACGTCTTACGCCAACACAAACAGACAACGAATCGAAGAGGTCATCTATCCAGCGTTTGCGGACTGGAGGGACACCCTGGAAGTGTGCGAGAATATTGATGATAATACCCTCAATGCTGTTACTCCTAAGTAAGCATACATCGTCAGCCTGATTGTTAATTTCCCAGAGTTGTGCTAAAAAGAGATTTATGGTACAGATGAAAAATTAATGACTCGGTTTCCGAAAAAACGTATTCATCGTTATCGTAATCGTTTCAACATTTTTCCCGCTGATTAGGTTGTTTTTTATATTTTTGGATTTATGTCAGACTATTTGGGGGCAGAATTCACTAACTAACGATTACAATAACGAGTTTTTCTTACGTAATCCAGACATCAGTTTACAATGTTTGCATCAGTTGTACAGCGTAGGCACCGATTGGCTGTTGGTGGTTGTGTTGTTATGGTTTCTGGCAATGTTTGGGTGATGTAGATATAATTTTATTTAACCCGAACGTGCACCGATATCTCGTTCTCTTCTAAGCGGACTCTTCACAGCTGTCCGTGATACGTACAGTGTAGAAGTCTATACTGTGTGTTCAATCAGGGTTACTACACCATTGAAGAATTTTTAATTAACAAAGATTCTTGGAACGATAGTGATATGCTTCCATCTCCTCACGAGATTTCTTAAAAATATTGTTTCATACTAAGTACTAAAAATTGTATATTGAGACATTTTTTGAAAAGAGCAAGTACCGAGTTTCTTGCCAGTTCTTCTCGGTGCAAACCTGCTTTCCGAACCTGGCGGTAGAGTCTCGACATTTCATGAGAGCTTATATCTAAGCCTATGTGAAATAAAGAATTTCATTTCATTTCAATGGTCAGTGTTTTGATTCCCACAGGTACCTAGGAGAGCTCCCAAACACTTACGTCTTCACCAAGCAGTTGGCTGAACATGTGATGGCTGAGCAGAGGGGGAAACTGCCCGTCGTCATAATGAGACCGTCTATTGGTACGGATTTTCGTGTTGACTTAAGGAGCACACCACGGGTGTGCCCGCGAAATTCAAACTTTTCGTGGTTTTTCGCTATTTTTAAGCTAATAAGACAAAATAGGCTTATGGCCGTCAAATTGCGATAATCCCAATATCTTTTTCACGTGTTTATATAAAAATCTCTGCTCGAAAGTGTCGAGTTAAAGAAATTAGTCCGAGATTTGCGAGTTACTCACATAAAACTCGATACTCGGACTAATTTCCTAGGATACACATTTTTATGCAAAGATTTTGATATAATCATGTAAAGATGATACTGCCATTCTCGCAAATTTATTGCCATAAGCCTATCATGTCTAATTAGCGTACAAATTGCAAAAAACCACGAAAATTTTGAATTTCGCGGGCAGACCCGTTCATTTCACGTTAACTGCACTGTAGACTGTAGACCTTTGTTTCATACAGACGACCAAAAGAAGATCTAAAGTTCAATAAAAGACCATTTTCAACTCAATAGACAGTCAATTTCCACGACTCTCGCGGGGTTTTTAAAAAGCTAAAACTCATTTTAATATTGTTGGTACGAGAATTTAGAATACTTATAACATCCTACTTACTTTACGTCGAACGTTTTTCAGTGATATCAAGTTTCCAGGAGCCAATGGCCGGATGGATCGAAAACCTCAACGGGCCAGTTGGTATGATGATCGCTAGTGGCAAAGGTACACTAATCTTTGATTTATTAATGCAAAGTACTCGTAAACAGCAAAATGACTGATTGACACCGATTTTTGCTCTATAGGAATTCTAAGGACAATGTATACAGATCCTGATCTAGAAGCCGATTATATTCCAGTAGATACGTGTATAAAATCGTTCATAACCGCTGCTTGGGCTCGAGGCACTCATAAGTAAGTCATTCAAAGTTTTATTTTACTGGTACCTAGTACATATTCGTCAGCCCTGGGCTTAGAGCATGTACTTACTAAGCCCTGGATCTAGGTGGAGGTCAGAACGCGGGGCACCGCCCGGACTTGTAAGGTCAGAGGGCGCCAAAATATATTTAAAAATAAATAAATTGCTCCACAAAGGCTTGTGAGAAAAAAAGCCAACACACAGGCCCAAAAAGAAGGAAGAGCCCGGTTCAAAATACGTAGATTTTTAACCCCCGGAAAAACGATAGGTGGTATAACTTTAACGCGGCTATATTTTGTGTGTTTGTCGGTGGCATCGTAGCTCCCGAAATTATGAATCAATTTAGTTTTTTTTTTGTGTTTTGTGAAAAGCCGGCCGCCGCCACTAATGTGTGTAAAAACTCCCTTAATATGGGTATAATGTGGTGATCATGGGCTTTTTTGAAATTTATTCAGGTTATGACCTAAAGAGTTAAAGTTAAACTAGATCACCTGATGTTAAATGGTGGTAAATTATTCAGGTTGAAGCCGACAGATGAAGTGGAAGTTTACAACTGTTCTACAAGTCACATGAAGACAATGACGATGGGTGAGATCGTGGAGTGTGGTAAGAAGGTCGTCCGGGAGATTCCTCTGGAGGGCATGCTGTGGTTTGCCGGAGGCTCCCTGACCAGATCCAGGCTCCTCTACAATTTGAAGGTGAGATACTCTTAGAGATAAACTGGTTTAGGCTGATGATTCACCATCACATCAGCCTGCGGACGTCCACTTTTAGACATAGGCCTTCCTCATCCAGCCACTCCCCGCCAATCCAGTGACTTGGAAAGCACCCCACGCTACGCTTGCTTATAAGCACACAAGCATGACCTGCCCACTGCCACTTTAGCTTGCTAATGGTTTAGGCTATGTCACTGACTTTCGTTCTCCTGCGGATATCCGCATTTTTTCCCTCAGGGAAACTACTTACAAATTACATAGTCCTCTCCATGGCCCATTGAGCGACTATAAATTTGTAGATCAGGCAATGTGTGAGTGTCCACGTTTCAGCACCATAGGTGAGGAAGGACGCACACAGTCCAGACATTTTATTCGTCTGTTGGCTTCTTCGTCGAAATTATTTCTGCCTAACTTAATGTTCTTATGATTATAAGTTGAGAAACAATATCTTTTATTATCCATGAAATTTCTATTCACAGGTGCTGTTCTATCATTTGCTGCCGGCAGTTCTGGTTGATCTCATGCTGAGGATCACCGGCAACAAACCAATGTAATCAATACTAATATTACTTTCCTTCCTATATTTACTATTCAAAGGTACAAAACGGAACCCTATTACTAAGACTTCGCTGTTCGTCCGTCTGTCTGTCCGTCCGTCCCTCCGTCTTTCACCAGGCTGTATCTCTTAAACTGTGAAAGCTACACAGACTTGAAATTTTCACAGATGATGTACCACTTCATGACTCGCCATTTGAGCTGCTTCAGATTGCGTGCCTTTTATCCTGCATTACCTATATGTATAATTAAAATTGACCTATTTGCAGGCTGGTAAAAATACAACGACGCATCTACATAGCCAATATAGCACTCCATTACTACGTGACCCAGCAATGGACTTTCACCAACCAAAACATTATAGAACTCCGAAGTAAACTCAAAGACGAGGACATAGATCACTTTTATTATGAAATGGAGACTATAGACCCTGAGGAGTTCTTCCGGAACGCCTGTATTGGAGGGAAGGAGTATATTTTGAACGAGAGGATGGAAAACCTTCCAAAGGCTAAGGCCCATTTTAAGAGGTTAGTTTTTGGTTTTTTTTTACGACTGCCTGAAACCAGGAGTATATTGTATAAGCTTTTCAGAGTTCATTCATGTACAAGAATGTGTGTATGGGTGTAAAACCTTGATTTTAACATTAACAAATTATTTAGCCTTGCGTTTATAATTTGTTAATGTTTAATTTATCCTTGTTTCAGAATGGAGCTCCTAGACAGGGTTGTTACTACTGCAATTCAAGGATACGCCTTGTGGTTTTTCGTCAATATAGGATTCGTTAAGCATTTTCTGCAATCTTTGTTTTAATTGTATTAGCTTGTAGACTAAATTACTGTATTAAATGTTAAATAAAGCCATTTTTGTGACAGAACCTTGTGTGAATCATTGTCGTTTCCAACCAGTGGCTCCGCCCGTGTGAATTTTGGTTTGCATGTACATATAATATTGTTCTGTTATAATGAGTCAACCTTAAGAGATAGACATGTGGTGTTGCAGACTTTTTAAGAACTTTTGAAGAGGAACAATTCCACTATGTACTTGATGGTTGCATAAACTAAAACCATTTACGCAGCATTTACGTTTATGTTTTTAATTAAAACTCTGAAACAAATAAGGACAGGACCATTGATTAGTACCTAATTAAAGGTCCTACTGTGCTATTCTACAAAATGAAATAGCTGCCAGACAGCTGCCAACCCGAATATGGCATGCAAAATTGTACTCTATTACAACTGACAAATTCATAGATGCAGAGATGTACACTCGTCGCTGTTTTGCAGAATAGCACGGCTGTCCTTATTTGTTTCCTATAGGTCTGTGAAGTCTATGGATTTGCAGGTCATAAAAGATTGACACATATAATTTTCAAAATGTTTGAATGCCGATTTAAATGTAAGTATTTAAAGATTAAGAGCACTCTCCTAAGACAGTTTTCTCTGTAGCTACACGGAGCTCTAGCCATTTATGACACTCAAATCCCTATAGATTAAGAATGCACTGACCTACGTTTTCTCCATATATTCAAAATACCAAATCATTTGTAATTCGTGCATATTCCGATCATGTTGTGGTGTTATTCGGATTCATATAGTAATAATCTATGCTCCTGGCCATATGTGGTTCGGAAATACTTCAAAACGAAATAATAATCAATTTAATCAAAATTTTTATAACTTTGGTCGAGTTCCGTAATACCAAAAATTATGAATGAAAACTTGTAACTTTCTTTATTAACTGGTGTTTTTCTTTATCAGGACAATAAAAACCGTGCTCCTGAACTAATGCGACGTGAGATAGTGTTGTTTTTATTAGAAAACAAATAAGCAGAAAACATGTCCTCTTTGACATAAAAATAAGCAAAACTAAATTCGTTTACAATTTCGTTTAACAAAAGTGGTTGCGCGTAATCCTTTAATTTCCATATTTTCCTTCTCCTTTCCCCAAATATCCAATTTGGCACTACATCTCGCTCGCACGTACGAGAGAACTGCATACTGCGTGGTGCATTTTGATTGGACGCTGGGAATCACACCACCGCTGACGTGTGGTTAATTCGTTCGTTGACCGTCGTGACTCGAGGACTACAGACCTATGTCGAATTCGAATTTTACCGCCGCTCGCTATCGCTTATCCCTGGACAATCCGCTGTTCCATGTGAATTTAGTGAAGGAACTTGCTTGGGGAAATATTTATTAGGAAGTGCATCATTGTGTCTACGCATACCGCCGCCGGCAGTTCCTGAATCCTGATTCGTGGTCGCTGTTCGTCTCCAAGTAAGTGGTGCCAATTCCTTCATTTAAATAGTAATCCCGCAAAACCCAATAGACCCCCCTAATCCATACAGTCCATTGCTCCCGCACGACCATTCTTTTTGGTTCCCATCGAACCGGATAATTTAGTGTCCACGTGGTAAGGTTAGGTAATATAATTAGTTAGTTAGTTCCGCATTGCTTAAACCTACACATACTATAGTAGAAACCGCTTATAGATATAGATAGAACTATCGTATAACGTAGTTAACCCGCGATCCGCGTCGCATTATAGGTAGTTAGATTGATAGATTTCGCTCAACATAGATAGGTATTTAAGTAGGTAACAATTTAGTAGTAGAACCACATCGCTTTCCTACCTAGGTACCTAGATATTGTAGTTTTAATCCCGCTTATAGTTAGTTAGAATACGTATAGAAAAATAGGTACGCTGCGTGGGCGCATCGCTGTTACTTAGCTGAACATCTCGTAAACAAGATACATAGATATAGCTATAGATACGCGCTCGGCGCTCGCCGCGCGGTTAATCTACCCTTTGGTTTATGAATTACATACGCATTATTACATAGGTAATAATTTACTTGTTAATTACTAGGTAAGATGGAGTCTAAAAGACGTGCTGCGTCCCCCTTACCTAATGATAAAGAATTAAAGCTATTAGAAGCTAAACGAAATGTTATATTTCAGAGGGTTCAAAATATTTACGACCTTACGAAAACATTACATACGGACGAAAATGCCAAGGATAGCTTCTTGAGTGCAGTTTCTACCATTGATTCGTTAAGGTTGGACTTCCAAAACATAGTAGATAAATTCAACGAACGTTTGTTAACGATAGATGCAGATGCGTCACCTCAATATTATAGCTTAATATCGTTCGATGAGTTATACGGCCGCATTAAATTAGTAAATTCGAAACTTAACCCTCAAACCGCCCCTAGTACTAGTTGCGATCATGCATTACGAAAAAAGACGCCGTATTTGCCGCCTATTCAATTACAAACTTTTGATGGTAGTGATTATTTCGCATGGCCATTGTTTTATTCTAATTTCAAATCAACTATCGATCAGAATCCACATCTCACCGATTCTGAAAAGATGTATTATCTCATTGGAAACTTAAAGGGTCAAGCGTTATCCGCCATCTCAGGAATAACTCCCTGTGCGGAAAATTATTCCGTTTTATTACAGACCTTAATTGACAAATACGAGGATAAACGAATGATCGCATCTAAGTATCTAGATCAAATGATAGAATTTAAATCGATTACCGCTTCCGCAAATAATCTCGATTTGTTTTTAGAAAAATTCGTAGCAGCTTATAGGGGTCTTAAGGCTCTAAAGCTACCCGATCTCGCCGATTTCGTAGTGTTGCACTTAGCGCTCAAGAAATTAGATACAGATTCGATACAATTGTTCGAACGTTTAGGCGATTCGAATACTATTCCAACCGTTGAAGATTTAATAAATTTTGTTAAAAATCAAGCTAAAATATTACAACGATCCTCGCCTGTGAATAATAACAGTCGCAACTCTAAGAAACCGGTTGAGCGTAGTCGGATCGAAATTAAGAAAACTTATACACCACCTAAGGTGTCTTTGACAACTACTTCCACGGAAGAACATAGTGTGAAATCCGCCGCTAAGTGCTTGTGTGACTCGGTCGTGCACAATCATTTGTCGCAGTGTCCGCGCTTTGTTAAGGCCTCGCCAGAGGAGAGGTACAAACTAGTTAAGGACGTCGGCGCCTGCTTGAATTGTACTTCTATTAGGCATTTTATTAGCGCCTGTAATTCGCCTCATAACTGTAAGAAATGCCTTAAGCGCCATTCCAGTTGGATACACTTCGAATCGAACTCCACTGCCACGAGACGCGCGTCCGACCTACCAAGTAATGAACCTACGGTCTCGCCCGGTGCAGCCGCCGCTCGCTCCGCTGCTACACGCAGTGATCCGACTAAACCGCAACCGTCGTCGTCTGGCCCCGCGCGCTCCAGTGACGTAGCCACGCTTTGTTCCTCGTCTAATAGTAATAGTTCACCTACCACGGTGTTGCTGTCAACCGCGAAAGTTATAGTGTTTGATACGCATGGCCGAGAGCATAGTGTGCGCGCCTTACTGGACTCGGCCTCTCAAAGTCATTTCGCTAGTCATAGCTTATGCCAACGACTAGGTTTGGAAAATAATTTAGTACCTAATAGCACCGAGGTTAAAGGGATTGGAGGTACAACCAAACCCACTCAAGGTTTGGTGCAAATTAAATTCTACTCTCGATTTGATAAAAATATTTCGTTTGTTATGGACTCGCTTGTAGTCGACAAGGTAACCGAACGCTTGCCCACGGTTCCGGTTGACATTTCAGCTTTAGTTAATTTTGATGGTTTACCTATGGCGGACGACAAGTATTCGGTCCCCGGTAACATAGACTTATTGATTGGTGCGTCAATCTTTCCCCATCTCTTGTTATCGCATAAGGTGGAGGGTCGTTCGGACGCCCCATCGCCGATAGCAATAGAAACGGTACTAGGTTACGTCGTATTGGGATCTGCCGCAGCTCGCATCAATGATTGTTCGCTCGTCTCATACTGCTGTGCCGCGGACCCACTAGACGCCGCCGTGCGCAAGTTTTGGCAAATAGAAGAAATTAGTGACCAACATACATTGAGCCCAGACGACACGGCGTGTGAGGAGATTTATAAAAATACGACTACCCGCGGGGAAGATGGTAGATACCAAGTCGCACTCCCATTTAAGGGAGACGTGTTGTCGCTTGGCGATTCCTTTCAAAAGGCTAAAACTCGCTTTCTTTGCCTAGAACGGAAAATGTTAGCTTCTCCCAAACTTAAGGAGGCGTACGATGGCGTCATCCTTGAGTACCTAGAAAAAGGCTATATCTCGCCTGCGTCTCCGGACACAGAGGCAACGCAAGATTTGCCTTCGTACACCATTTCGCATCATGGGGTCATACGACACGACAAATTAACGTCACGTTTACGTGTCGTAATGGACGCAAGTTCTAAGACTACCACGCAGATTTCGCTTAATGACATTTTGTATAGTGGCCAGAATTTACAGGGAAACCTATTTAATATCATTGTTAATTTTCGCTTATACCGCGTAGCTCTTTCCGCAGACATCCGCCAAATGTTTCTCTGCATCGGAGTTCGCCCATCTGATCGCAGATTCCAACGAATTCTATATCGCTTTTCTCCGCAAGATCCTCTTAAGGTATATGAATTTAACCGCGTCTGTTTTGGGCTAAAGTCCAGTCCGTTTCATGCTCTCCGCACAGTGAAGCAGCTCCTCTTGGATGAAGGCGCTTCTTATCCGAGAGCCAAGGAGACGGTCGAAACAGGTTTATATATGGACGACTTTGTCTATAGCATCGATAGTGAAAGTGATGCTATCGCCACCGCTGCAGAGGTGATTGCTTTGATGAAGGCAGGACAATTTGATCTCGTTAAATGGACGAGCAACTCCCAAGAGGTATTAGACTCTATTCCGCCTTCGCGTCGTCTCTCTGCAGTTAAAGAGTTCGACGATTCGGAGCCACATAAAGTACTCGGCTTATGTTGGTCACCCACAACAGACAATTTTAGTCTCAAGATTAGTACGCCCGCTGCTGAATCTTGCACAAAACGCATCATTTTGTCTTGTATAGCAAAAATATGGGACGTAACTGGTTTCATAGCTCCGGTAGTCCTATACGCGAAGCTAATCCTCAAACGCCTTTGGTTATGCAATTGTGATTGGGATGATGTGCCACCCGAAAACATTGTCCAACTCTGGGCTCGATTCAAGGAAGAGCTTCCTCAGCTTAGCAAATTAGAGATTCCACGACACGTCGGTATTGAGACAGGTGATATTATAACCGTTGTGGGATTCGCTGACGCTTCAATGGATGGATACGGTGGAGTGGTGTATTTTTTGGTGCAGGATAACAGTGGCGTACGTAAAAATGAATTACACTTGATAGCCGCTAAATCTAAAGTCGCTCCTCGTAAAGTTGTATCGCTCGCTAGACTTGAACTTTGTGCTCTTCTATTATTAAGTAATTTACTCACAAAAGTAATAGAAGCTTGTCGCAACCGCATAAATATTGATCGCGTTTTTGCATTCTCCGACTCAACAGTCGCGTTGTGTTGGGTGCATGCTTCACCCCACCGTTGGGACACTTTTGTTGCCAACAGGGTCACTAAAATTCAAAATGAATTTCCCTCGCAAACCTTTTATCACGTGTCTGGCGCTGAGAATCCCGCTGATTGTTTGTCGCGCGGGCTTAGTCCAGCACAAATATTAGATCATCCGCTTTGGTTCTGTGGTCCTCCTTGGATTCTATCAGATCCCGACTCATGGCCTATAGCTCCATTTAATCCCGCTACGGTGTCACAGCCACCGGAAGAAAGAAAACAAGTTCTTGTCACGATAGAAAAAAGTGAGGAGAATTTAATAATCTCGCTCGCAGAACGCTTCTCGTCTTGGTCGAAGCTTCTACGTGTTGTAGTATATATTTGTCGCTTTGGAAATTTGCTTCCAAGACGTGATTTAGTTACAGCATCAGATTTAGATTATGCTGAAAATTTAATTCTGCGTGAACTTCAAGGTTCTTATTTCGCTGAAGATATCGCTAAACTGCAGGCAGGGAAATGCTGCAGCCCAGCGTTACAACGTCTAAAGCCTTTCTTAGACGGTGGAATTGTTAGAGTAGGTGGTCGCTTAAGTAACGCTGACTTGAGCTTTAACAGTAAGCATCCAATATTATTACCTAGAAAAGCTCACATTTTAGATCTGTTAGTAGATTACCATCACAAATTAAATTGTCACGCAGGTCCAGATCTCTTGATGTCGTTGTTGCGTCAGAGATATTGGATCCTGTCAGCTCGCAACCTAATCCGTAGTCGTTTGCACAAATGTCTCGCTTGCTTCCGACTTAGCGCCAAGCCAGTTCATCCCGAAATGGCTGATCATCGTTCCTGTAGAGTAAATCCAACCGCGAAAGCGTTTATATACACCGGTACAGATTATTCAGGACCCTTTAAGGTGACGACGTTTCGTGGCCGTGGCATTCGTTCGACGAAAGCATACGTATGCCTTTTTGTGTGCTTGACTACTCGCGCTGTACACATGGAGGTTGCTGGCGATTTAAGCGCTGCTAGTTTTCTCGGAGCGTTTAAACGTTTTTTGTCTCGCCGAGGTCCAATTTCTCGTGTGTACTCAGATAATGGAACAAATTATGTCGGTGCTAAGCGTATTCTCTCAGAATTGCATGATTTTCTGTTGTCAAAACACTTTAAGACAGAATTTGGTCACATGTTAAATGAAAATCGCATCGATTGGTCGTTAAATGTTCCGTCAGCTAGCCATTTTAATGGGAATTGGGAGACTAATGTTAAGAGTTTCAAGACTCACCTAAACCGCGTAGTTGGTGACCAAATTCTAACGTTTGAAGAGTTCAGTACTGTACTTGCTCAGATCGAGGCAGTAATGAACTCCCGCCCTTTGTGCCGCACGCTATCTAATGACCCATCGGAGCCCCTCGCGTTAACTCCGGCTCACTTTCTAACTCTTACGCCCTTGAAATATCTTCCCGCGAAGGAAATAGAAGATGGTCCGTTACATTTGCTTTCGCGTCAGGAACTAATTGATAAACTTGTCCAGTCGTTTTAGAAGCGCTGGAAATCTAATTATTTACATACACTACAGACGCGAAGTAAATGGAACACACCAACGAATCCAATCGAGAAAGGTGATGTGGTCATACTAAAGGTCGATAACGCTCCGCCTCTACATTGGCCATTAGGGGTCGTGGAAGAAGTATTTCCAGGCTCTAATGGAGTGATTCGCATTGTTAGGGTTCGAACCGCTACTGGGTCTTATTTACGTCCAGTTGTGCGTCTTTGTCCCTTACCGAAAGAATAGTTAGTTTAGTCGCGTAATTCCTAGTTAGTTTCACTTTAGATAGTTTAGTATCGCATGTTAGTTTATTTTAGTACATTTGCTTGTAGTTTTGAGACCGGAGGTCTCAAGCCCGGGGGAATGGTTGCGCGTAATCCTTTAATTTCCATATTTTCCTTCTCCTTTCCCCAAATATCCAATTTGGCACTACATCTCGCTCGCACGTACGAGAGAACTGCATACTGCGTGGTGCATTTTGATTGGACGCTGGGAATCACACCACCGCTGACGTGTGGTTAATTCGTTCGTTGACCGTCGTGACTCGAGGACTACAGACCTATGTCGAATTCGAATTTTACCGCCGCTCGCTATCGCTTATCCCTGGACAATCCGCTGTTCCATGTGAATTTAGTGAAGGAACTTGCTTGGGGAAATATTTATTAGGAAGTGCATCATTGTGTCTACGCATACCGCCGCCGGCAGTTCCTGAATCCTGATTCGTGGTCGCTGTTCGTCTCCAAGTAAGTGGTGCCAATTCCTTCATTTAAATAGTAATCCCGCAAAACCCAATAGACCCCCCTAATCCATACAGTCCATTGCTCCCGCACGACCAAAAAGTATTTCGGAACCAGATATGGCCAGGAGCATAGATTATTACTATATGACCCGAATAACACCACAACATGATCGAAATTTGCACGAATTACAAATGATTTTGGTATTACGTTTGTATGGGAGACATCGTGGGTTAGTGGACTCTTAAACGCAAATGGAACGAAATTCGAAAAATGTAGGTATAAGAATGCGTGGAAGTGACGTCATTAATGAAGCGATTTTCATATACTTTTCAATTTCGTTCCATTTCCATTCCATCACAATATGTAATATATAGATGGAGCTGCTGCCCCTCAAAAAATCCTCCTCATAGGTATTATGAATATTCATGAAAAACGAAGCTCCACGTGTAAACACAATGTATCGATTGAAGCCACATCATACAAAGGTACGAGGCACAGGTTTACTTCCTATCCACCTACAAAGTGAAATAATTCTGCGACTTTACGAGTATGTTCAAGGAACATTCACATTGACTTATTTAAAGCGCGACGTTATATAAATCCTGTATACAATTATATACATCCAGACAGTTCCGTGTGAGCTCACCTTTAAGGTATTATAATTATTCTAACCAAAGTGCCATCAATTCCCTTTACAAAATAGGCAGTTCTCGAATTAACTTCGCGTCGAGCTGGCGCGTTTTGCAATTGTGATCCTATTTGGAGAATTATTTATTGGGTAAGCAAAGTGTGCTTTTATGTTTCTCCAAAAGAGTCCGTAGTAAAACTTATATTTTGGGCCAGTTTGCTGGCGAATTGACGGCTATTTGATAGTTAAATTCTATTAAATATCAAGGTCAGATTTCTGCACTCCTTCTCAACTATATCAATTAATAACTATATAATGAATTATAATTGTTTTAGAAGTACAGTGAGATTTTTTGCTCTTTTTAATTTCTAGTATATTTACTCTTAATATTATCTTAGTTGGTTCTATAAAAACTTGATCCTAAAATGAAATAGCATCGATTGTTTAAACTTTAAATCAATATTTGTTTGTGATGGCAAAATTACCCATTTTTAATTTTTTTTTTAAATTCTCTGAAAGCAAGTCAGAATTTATAAAAAAGTTAAAGACAGTCTTCCTCACAGTCTTTCAAAGACTCTCTCTCTCTCTACTAAAATGGTTAAAGTAGCCCGTCTCTAAATTCCACCTTGTATATTCGACCTCTACCTATGTATCTTATATTTTGATCGCGTACCTTGCGTTTTAACCATTTTTTTTCAATTTTCATTTCAGAGAAAATGACTTTTTTGGAAGACAGAGACTTGGAAGATGTCCCAACTATACCTGAATATTATAAAGGGAAGACAATCTTTATGACCGGTGGCACAGGTAATTTATCATCTTTAAACACAATTAAATACCATAATGCTCTTGGACTATAACAAGCAACGATTTGGATCTTTTTTATGTTTTTCATGGATATATGCACGTTCATTACTCTGTAATGAGGTGCCTACTGTCTGGAGGTAAAGGTAATTGATACTGCGCTCTGCGCATATTGTCACACGAAGTAACGGCAGGTTAAAAAAATAATGAAAGTGATAGTTTAATAAAAGTCCTAGGACAACAAAAATTCTTAGTTTTAATGTTAGAGTCTTCGGTATATTTTATTTAAGCGCCTAATAATTTGCACTTAGCTTATTAGAACTTAAGACTTTGGCTATACTTGGGAGATAAGGGTTTGACTTTGAGGTTCGTGGCAGTTCAATAAAAACTACGTGATTTCTTCTATACACACAAAGCTGTGAGTGAGAGTTCTCCATGGTTTTATCAAAATTGGGTAAAGCCTGTCAACCCGCACTTTTCTTTAAGCCTTTCTCCTCTCAGAGAAACATGCCCAATTGCTGAGTCAAAAAAACTGAGCTGCTACAAGATGACCCTGTTTTCTGTATAAATTTAAGTTTACGTCATATTCCTATAGACCTCCTGAACACAAAAAAACAAGGATATTTCAGACGCTTTGTGTTACTTAGACTCACACGATAATTCTTATATTATAATAACAAAAATAAATGTTTGAAAGGTAAAACTTATTTACTGAAGTTAAATTTAATGTAATTCTCACCTTTTGAATATTCATATTTAATCATAAATAAGTGTTCCAATATTCAAAAGCATTTACTATTCCGGCACAGGTCAAATGTACAGTCACATTTAAATATGACTAGCTGTTGCCCGCGGCTCCGCCCGCGTGAATTACGATTTTTTTTACATAATATACCTTCCTACTGGAATTCCTTGATTTTTCGCGGGATTCTGGTGTGATGTTGTACAGAAACCTGTTCTTACTTTGCACGGGTTATCTTGTGGTGATTTTGAAAACTCCTTCTTCTTAATAATAATATAAAGTTTCATTAATACGTAGTTGAAAGATCAAAAGGACGATTTTAAGTGTCGATATTTCGACCCAGTGGCACGGGTCGTGGACACTACGTGACCACGACTTGTACCAATGTATCGAAATATCGACAGTTAAAATCGTCCTTTTCATTGTGATTTTTATTCTGAAACCACGAAATATGTCAAAAATTATTAAACCATGTGAAAAGTTGTACTGGTGGTAGGTACCACTGGGATAAATTACTCTACTAACAATATTCCCCAGCCCAACATAATATAAGAGTCTTTTAAAAATCTTTGCTTCATCTCAATACAATCCAAAACATCAGAATGGGCAATGGCTATATATTTCCTTACGTATAGAAAGACCTTAGATGACAGTCAGTCGGTTAGGATCGATAAGACCTAAGAGTTAAAAATATTTGTGAACCATTATCTTACCCTTTCCATATTGCGGATGATAAAGTTTAAATCTGTTCATGTCTAACAGTGCCATCTTAATATAAAGTCAGGAACCAGTAAATAACATGACAGTTAATTTTTATTTAAAAAAATTCGGTAGTACCTATCTCAAAGTTTTACATTCAAGTTCCACATAAATTGTAGAGATGGCGCTATACGGTATAACGTAGCGATAATGCCAGTTACATGATTTTTGTTCACCCTAAAAGTGAAAAATTTTAAACCATACAAAATCTCCTGCTAAGCCTATTTATTTACGGCTGTAAGGGTACTCCGGTCTTACTTGAGTCCTACGTCCTAGCCCTAGGTTCTTTGTGCATTCCGAGTTTCAAGTCACCTACCTACTTGAACTTAATGGTTCTGATGTCTGTAATTTCTGAACTACAAAAGTGATGATGATAAGATTTGTATGAAATAATCTTTAAAGAACCTCCTTTCTAACAAAAAAAGAATGAATGGAATCGGACAACGCGTTAATGAATTATAACTAAAATACGTTTGGACTTTGATGCCGTCTTCCAGGGAAACCATGATGAATTTCGGGACAAAAAGCATCCTATGTCCTACCTCGGGGTATGAACTATAATCATGTCAAGTTTCATTTAAATCCATCCAGCGGATTAGCCGTGATGCCCGGTCGTGAAACAGACAGACAGACAGACAGACAGACAGACAGACAGACAGACAGACAGACAAAAATTAAACAAATTACAGTTTTGGCTTCAGTATCGACTAAATAGTGTCCTCCAACAAAAATTTTCAAAATATCTTCAATGTACAGAATTCGACCCTTTACAGTTTTATTATAAGTATAGATTGTAGGCTGTTGACTCAAGGCAAAGGTATTGTTCGAAAATCGATTGATTTTCCATCCAATGAAATTCATTTCAAATTAATTCCTTTTTGAACCCTACAGATTGTTTACGTTAAGAGATACCTGTTTACCGGATTACCGGGTAAGATTTTCCGGATTGCAATCCTTATTTAATCCCTCTCTTATAAATTCTTGCAGTCAATAGTTTCCCGCGACTCCGTAAGCTATGGTGGTTTCATTGGATTTGACACATATTATCTTCGCACTTTAAGCGGCCTTCTGTTACCGCTATTATAAATTATTTTTCAGGCAAACAATGTTTCCCCATTTACTAGGCATTAAAACTACGTTTAGGTATGAGTACTGAGTAACATTCTACATGTTCGGCGCTATAGGTAAATTTGTGATGTATATTTTTTGTACATAATTTCTGTTTTCTATTACAGGATTTATGGGGAAAGTTTTATTGGAAAAACTGCTGTATTCGTGCACCGATTTAGATAGAATATATATGTTGATGAGACCTAAGAAGGGGGTTAAGCCGGAAAAGAGACTGGCTGCCCTTTATTCTTCCCCAGTAAGTTGTAGAACTGTATTATAACTGAATCATTCTTTTAATCAAATGACTGTAATGCTTAAGTGGCGTTACTTTGTTTGCTTATATTTTGATGAATTCGGGGTCACTAATTTAGGAATACGACACCTGGAAGAAGAAGAAAGAAAGGCACCCGAAAAGTTTCTACTTTTTAATATTAGTGTAAGTATTCTCAAGCTTTTCGTAGTCGTAAAAACTAAAATGGTCGTAATATCTGGTTTTCAGTGCTACGACCGGCTGCGTAAGGAAAGACCAGGAGTTTTCGAGTCCAAAGTGTTTTTCGCAGAGGGAGATGTCAGTGAAATTGGACTAGGTATACACGTGTTTCCTTATTTTCCCTACTGAGCTTTATGTTTACGAAGTTAAGACTGAAGAAATGTTAAGACTGAAGTTTACCTAATTTGAAATACTTGCAGGTTTATCAGACGAAGACCGGGCATTGATAGTGAATCGCACAAACATTATATTCCACGTCGCTGCAAGCGTGAGGTAAGGTTTTTGAACGAATTTCGAGTCGACTCGCATCGCAGAAACGAATCGAATTCCCCCATACATTTACAACCAACGCCATCTATGGACGGTCACTGGCGAACCAATGTATGTTGTGTGTTGTGTGGACTGTTATGTCGATGATAAATATAAATAAATAGGTAAAGACGACTGAAATTCAATTTTTTAACATTTTGGAACCAATCCTTTTTTAAAGAGCAAACTAAAATTCAAATTTTGTAATGTGTGATTAACTGCATTTTTTTTTATTTTAGTGTTCAATTAATTATTATTTTTTCAGATTCGATGACCCATTAAAAGCGTCTGCTAATCTAAACCTTCGAGGTACGCTACAAATGATAGAACTAGCTAAAGACGTGCGAAATTTAGAAGTGAGTGAGTGTTTCAGTAGGTACAGTTTACATTATGTTGCTTTTAGTTGAGATTGTTGTAGATCTCACCCTACCTTACCTAAACGTTGTGCTCTCTTTCTATCACGTTACTTTATCTCCCCTCTATCTCTTTCCGGCTCGCTACAGGGGCCTGATAAAATTGCTGAGTGGTCGGCGCTATGTACTTGTACACTTTGTACCAACAGTACTAGTGAAAGCCCCTTGCCGTAATTTTAAGCAGTTATCTTATTGGTTCAGAGGGGTTAGTAACTTAGTATAGGTTTTTATCGACTATCGAATTCCTCCATGCATTTACAGCCAGTGCCATTTATTGACAACCGTATGTCTGGGACTGTCCATAGATGGCGCTGGCTGTAAATGTATGGAGGAATTCGATTCGTTTGTGCGATGTGAGTTCACTCACAATTCGTAGAAAAACCTGTACTACCTTCCCTTCAGACATATTTTATTTTTCGTCTGGTCGGAGGTTCGAATCTTGTGCACCCCTAACTATTAGAAGTTATGTGAGCTTTAATATAGGTACAGGGTTAAATGAAACAAAAAAATACGTGAAATAGAACAAGTGATTAATGAAGATGATAATAAATTTCAGTGTTTCGTCCATGTGTCGACTTCGTACTCAAACACCAACCGAGATCCCATAGAAGAGACCATGTACCCTCCTCTAGCAGACTGGAGGGACACGTTGGAGATTTGCGGCAACCTAGATGACCGGACCGTGAATGTTGTGACGCCCAAGTGAGTCATTACACGACTGCCCAAAAAAAGGAGTGTAATGTTTTACGGTTCATGAATGTATGTATGTATGTATGTATGTATGTGTATATGTATGTAAGTGATGTTTCTTTATTCCTCCATAACTTCTGAACGGCTGAACAGATTTGGACATATGGGGTATCGTTAGAATCCTTGGATCCTCCCGAGTAACATAGGCTATAATTTTTTCTGGAAAAAATCAATATGGCGGATGTGAGGCGCCATTTTCAAAAATGGAAAACAAAATTTTTTCTTCAACGATCACAATATAGGTATCAAAATGAAGGTATTGGAGAGTACTAACAAAAAATATATAATTTTACATAGGTAGGATGTACACCCAAAAAAAAAACCTTTTTTCATACGACTGTTCAAAAAAGATTGTATGAATGTATAAATATATAAGACATTGAGGATCTCCAAAATTAAACCACAAATTGTTTCTCTGAAATAACAAAGTTTTGTTTTATTACAAGTTTTGTTTTATTTTACAATTATCTAGTTATTATCAAGTTACGACAATTACACTTCTATCTCACCTGAAATAACAAAGAAACGACATTTAAAGTTCACTATATCTCGAGTCCTCAATCACATTCTTTCTATGAGTTTTTATTACGATAAAAATGCACAAAACAATTTCAGCGTCCCTCGCCATTTTAAATCATCGACACAGATCACTAATCATAGGTACCTACGCGACAGACAGCTGATACGCGAAGCGCGGCAAATTCAAATGAATGAAATGTCACTCATTTCATTACAAATATGTATGTAGGTACGTTTATTTTCTATATTTTGTCTCTCAAGGCGATCCGATTGCTACGTTGATCACGTGGCTTACCGATTATTTTTGCTTTGAAAGCTAGTACTTCTCGTGTAGTCCAATTTCAATTAGGTCCAATTCTGACAATGTCATCCATGAGACAACAGCTATATTAATCTTCTTATTTAATTTTTGTTGCACACGTAACATTAAATATTATATGTACAACAAATGGACATAAGAGTATAACTCAACATCACGCCAACCGATTTTGATTATTCTTTTTTCCATAGATTTATAATAGGTCGTCGCTCGCGGGACCTCTATGCTTTTTTATTGGAAGGGATGTTCAACTTTGATGTTCAACATAAAAAGTTGGAGTCGGGTTTTTGTGTTAATTAATTAACTTACAGTATATTTACTTTCGAAGTAATTTGAAGCATTTTGAGATGAAGTTTGGCTTGATGTAGACCAGTAAAGTCGTTATGTGGTTTTGGGCTGGCGCTCATGAAAAAGTGATCATAAACTATGGATTGCAGATATCTAGGTGAGATGCCCAACACCTACGTGTTCACAAAGCAGCTAGCGGAGCACGTGGTCTATGAGCAGAGGGGACAGCTGCCCGTTGTCATCATTAGACCATCTATAGGTAATTATTGCAACTATAAATCTCTAATCTTCCTATCTCTACTATATATTATATATCTCTACTATATATTTTGACGACCTCCGTGGCGCAGGGGACGCACGCTCGGATTCGAGTGGGAGGTCGCGGGTTCGATTCCCGCCACGGGCCACTTTGGAATTTTATAATTTCTAAATTGGCTCAGGTCTGGTCTGGTGGGAGGCTTTGGCCGTGGCTAGTCACCACCCTACCAGCAAAGACGTACCGCCAAGCGATTTAGCGTTCCGGTACGATGCTGTGTAGAAACCGTTGGGGTGACTTAACTTACCTCTTCCAAGTTAGTACGCTAACGTCTTCGACTGCATCATCACTTACCATCAGGTGAGATTGCAGTCAAGTACTAACTTGTATAGCATTAAAAAAAATGTAAGTCGGGTTTTCCCTCCTGACGTTATAACTCCAGAACGCACGAACCGATTTCCACGGTTTTGCATTCGTTGGAAAGGTCTCGGGCTCCGTGAGATTTATAGCAAAGAAAATTCAGGAAAAATTTCAACAGAAAAGCGGGAAATTCTTTTTAGCGGGAAAGCCATCTCTGGTGGCGAAACGGAGTTCGCCGGGTTTGCTAGTATAATATAATTCTAGTGAATATTATTCTCGTGTTACAAACTGCTTGACCGATTTTTATGAAATTTTCTGCGTAGATTCAGTGGGTCTGAGAATATAGGTCGGAATTTTATTGTGAATCTTAATTTGTGGTCTCGGGTCAGCTAGTATGTACGAGTAGGTATATACATATTATACACATTATACAATTCGCGTCTCACAGTGTTTGTAATAAGACTCCTCTGAAACAGCTTGACTGTTTTTTATATATATATATTTTTTTGCGTAGGTATATTTGTAAAATCTGTGGTCTGTGGAATAGGACATGAATTATTTACATATCTACAATGGGGCGCTCATATTGAGACTCTGGCAGGTAATCTTAGTTCAGCTGCTTATGCTGTGAGAAAAATTAGACAATTTACAGACATTGATACAGCCAAGCTTGTTTACTACGCATACTTCCACAGTGTTATGTCCTATGGTATTCTATTATGGGGCAAAGCTGCTGATATTCAAACTATATTTGTATTGCAAAAGAGAGCTATTAGAACTATATACAAAATGAAGGCACGCGAATCTCTTCGCCAAAAATTTTAAAGAAATAGGCATTCTTACAGTGGCGTATCAATACATTTATAATTGTCTACTGTTTGTACGTCAAAATATTAATAATTACAATAAACGGATAGATATAAGTAACCGTCCAATTAGAAGTGGAGCACATAAGTTAGTTATAGTGCCACACCGTTTGCGTAAAGTACAGAAGTCCTTTGTGGGGTTGAGTGTACGCTTCTACAATATGATCCCGAAGTCTGTCTGGACTTACCTTTGCACCGGTTTAAAGATACTGTCAAAAACATCTAATAAATCATGGTTACTACACCATTGAAGAATTTTTAAATAACAAAGATTCTTGGAACGATAGTGATATGCTTCCATCTCCTTACGGGATATCTTAAAAATATTGTTTCATACTAAGTACTAAAATTGTATATTGCGACATTTTTTGAAAAGAGCAAGTACCGAGTTTCTTGCCAGTTCTTCTCGGTGCAAACCTGCTTTCCGAACCTGGCGGTAGAGTCCCGACATTTCATGAGAGCTTATATCTAAGCCTATGTGAAATAAAGAATTTCATTTCATTTCATTTCATTTCATTTCATTTCATATCCCTCACCTCTTCATACATAGGTTGTTATTCCTTGAAAATATAGGTTTACGTAAGATTTTTGGAATAGGTACATAAAATCGCGCCATAAAGATTTCCATTTTCATCATAATATTAGTCTCGTATATGGAACCCTAAAAAGACGAACTCAGTTAATCCTAATAATATTATAAATGCGAAAGTTTGTGTGTGTGTTTGTTACTCCTTCACGCCGCAACTACTGAACCGATTTGGCTGAAATTTGGAACATAGGTAGTTTATAACCCGGATTAAAACATAGGCTACTTTTCATCCCGGAAAAATTTGTAGTTCCCGTGGGATACTCAAAATACCAAATTTTCTAGAGCAATCTATAGCTAAATCTATAGATAGATTGTTCAAGCGAACTTGCTCGAAAGCATTTTTAAAGGTTGGAATAGGGAACGATAACGGGAAAATGACGTTTCCCTTAGGATTCATGAAAAAGCGAATTTGACGCGGGCGGGGCCGCGGGCAAAAACTGATGATATTATCACTATAAATGTGAATCCTAATATATATAATATATATAATATTATAAATGCGAAAGTTTGTGTGTGTGTTTGTTACTCCTTCACGTCGCAACTACTGAACCGATTTGGCTGAAATTTGGAACATAGGTAGCTTATAACCCGGATTAAAACATAGGCTACTTTTTATCCCGGAAAAATACGTAGTTCCCGTGGGATACTCAAAATACCAACTTTTCTAGAGCAATCTATAGCTACATCTATAGATAGATTGTTCAAGCGAACTTGCTCGAAAGCATTTTTAAAGGTTGGAATAGGGAACGATAACAAAAACTGAATCTATAAATGTGAAAATGGCCACTATGTAGGTTCTGAACATAGCACTGTACGCATTTAACAAGTGTGTTTTAGTTGAACAAGGGGATATGGGATAATAATGCTATAATGCTATAAATAATGCATAATGCTATAAATGTGAAAATGGGTACCCGTATTATAGGTTCCGACATTACAACTGTTTCGCTATTAGCATTTTGTGTTTTAGTTGAGCAATGAGATACAGGTTAATAATATTATAACTATGAGAAAGGGTACCTATATGGTATAGGTTCTGAACTAACATCTGTTTCGTTACTGACAATGTATGTTTTAGTTGAGCTATGGGATTTGGTATAGTAATTAGTAATGCTATAAATGTGGAAATGGGTACCTACCCATAAAGGTTCTGAAAGTACAATTGTTTCGCTATTTATAATGTGTGTTTTGGTTAAGCAATGGGATAAAGGTGTTCCTGTATATTTTCTGATTTTAGAACTGTTTCGCTATTAAATCGTGTTTCTGAAGTAAGGTTAACACACATGATGTTTTTTTCCCAGAAAATCCAGGACTCCCACGGGATTTGTAAAACCCCGAAATTCACGCGGGCGAAGCCGCGGGCAAAAGCTAGTAGCGAAATATAATCAATTAATACATTAACCTTCTACTAATTCTTTTTTTTTCAGTAATTTCAAGCTATAGAGAGCCGACGCCTGGATGGATTGAAAACTTCAATGGTCCTATAGGCCTTATAGTTGCTAGTGGAAAAGGTAGGATTCTTCTTGGTTTGAATATAATTTAGTAAAAAAAACTACACTCTACACAAAATATGCTAATGATTTTAAAGCTGCGTTTCCACATATAACCAATGCGGCTTAAAAGTGAAAGAGGTCTAGGGTACTAGGTGTCCACCACAGGTGATGTGCTATTTTGCTTTGCTTCGTTTTGTGTCATATGTTTCAGAGATGGACATTTTGTAGAATAGCACAGCTGATGCTTCCCGTGTGGCCCCATTGCAATTTGGTCCAGTTCTGATATCCCCTACAGCCTCACGCCGAGAACCTGTGGTTCACCCGAGGAGCGTGAATGTGAGGAATTTCTCACCTTTTCTCGCGCTCGCACGTTCTCAAGTCGGTATTTTTGCCCGAGACAAAGGATTTCTCTGATCACAAGTGAGAAAATTGAGAGTGTGGACAATTTGTTCAGAGTAGTCTAGGTGAAACTTCTCTGTCTCTAAATAGATATAAGAGAAAACCATATATAGTCATACATTAAGGATGTACTTCAAGGATAGCTCCATGAATGTCTAAGCCGGATTTTTTGTTAAAATATGTATTGTATTATTCAAGGTATTCTTCGCACACTGTACGGCGAACCAGACGTGACGGCAGACTACATACCAGTAGACGTAGCCATCAGGGGGATCATAGCGGCATCGTGGATCAGAGGGACCAAGAAGTAAAAGTCCTTTTCTTCTTTCTTGATCAATACACTTAAAGACCAGCCGTGCTATTCTGCAAAGCAGCGACGAGCGTAGGTACATCTCTGCATCTATGAATTTGTCAGTTGTAATAGAGTACAATTTTGCATGCCATCTTCCGCTTGGCAACTGTCTGGCGGCTGTTTCAGAGATGGACATTTTGTAGAATAGCACTGCTGCGCCCTTAGTCATATTATGTCTATCTAACATCACTCATTCCGTATCTCAATATGGAATAAAATTATGAAAAATTCATCGGGATGACGTATCTATAGGTAACTTTTGTCAAAATTTCGAACTGGTTTGAAACAGATGAACAAAGAGTTCGAAAACCCAGGCGGGGAAAATTATTGTTAAAATTGATTTTGAAAATTTATATATATTATGTACTAGCAAACCCGGCGAACTCCGTTTCGCCACCAGATGGCTTCGTTTTATATAACATTTTTAAATTTTTTATTTTTTTTTTATTTTTGCTGAATTTTCTTTGCTATAAACCTCACGGAGTCTGAGACCTTTCCAACGAATGCAAAACCGTGGAAATCGGTTCGTGCGTTCTGGAGTTATAGCGTCAGGAAGGAAAACCCGACTTATTTTTATATAGTAGATTTAATAAAAATTTTCGCGCATTATTTTAGTAAATTACTATACAAACCTTAGCCACAACTAGAAATTGGTGGACTTGCGTACGAGTATGACCGCTTCGACATCGCTTTAGCCACCACGTTCGTCCATCAATGCCTCTTTGCTGGCCGCGGCGGTAATGTTCTGCACTTTGTTGTTTCCAGGCTGGAGCCATCAGACGATATCCCCATATACCATTGCTGCGCCAGCTCCCTGAACCAAGTGTCTTCACAAGATATATTCGACATTGGTCACGAAATCGTCGCTGAGTATCCGTTAGACAACATGATCTGGATGGCCGGTGGATCGCTTACTAATTCTAAATTGTTGCACTTTATTCAAGTAAGTGATAATTATAATAATTCCCTATTCTAGGATCTGCATTCTATCGTCTGCATTTTGTAAAGTGAAATGCTTAAAAAGGTCATTGCATCAGGTCGCGCAGTAATTTAAGATCGCTCGGTAAAAGTAGAAGGGGTATGCGCAGTATTCAATTCTTAGGTCTAAACGGAGGGGTGAGGTCAGTTTGCGGGGCGGGTGCGCCTGAGCGGCGCCACGTCATTGGTTAGTTCACTTCCCGCGCTGTGTTTGCGCGTCTCGGTGTGTCTTGAGTACAGTTGCGCACAGATTGCTTAATTTAAAAAATGCCTAAAAATAAACTTTTAACACGGCAAGCCCGAAAAATGGTTTATGACGTGAATTGTTACGTGAAAAAGGAAACTGATGAAATCGTGGGTAAGCTAAAGCAAGTAGAAAAAACAAGAGAAGCCGCGACATCATTAGAAAAAATATTAGTAGCACCTATAAATCGTTTACAACTGATTGCAAATCGACCAACCAATGTTGCTGATAAATCTCAAGCAAACAATAGCGTTTTTATTTGCTCAATTACTAATATACGAAATTATTTCCCTTAGCATTTAGTGCGTGATTGTACACATGCGCAGATTACCCCCACTAATTTCACCGAGCGATCTTAAATCACTGCGCGACCTTGTAAGCACCAAATTGTATTGGAACCAAAAACATGTTTCGCAAACACTGAAAAATTAATTTTATGAAGTGTCCTATTGACATAGAGCGTAAAATTTAATGTATTTCAACACGCGACATAGTCGAGATTCGTAAAATTAAATTTAATATGGGCGATAAGTTTGAAGGACTGTATTACCTTTGTTGAAATACATTCAATTTTACTCTCTAAACCAATAGACGTAAAGTTAATTTTTCAATAAAAAAATTTTATTTTATTTCTTGATTCACATCACTCAGTGTGTAAAAATGTTACGTAAATCGCCTTTTTGATAATAAACTAATTAATCAAATAAAGAATTAAAGATTTAGTTACATGTACCTACAATTTTTTGGCTATTAACTGATTAAAACTTGAATTAATTTTTAGGTTATAATTCTACAAGTGTTACCGGCCATTTTAATCGATGCTTTATTAAGGATACTTGGAAAGAAATCAATGTGAGTGAATTTATTCAATTTAAATATAGATAATTAACCCATTAAAAAGTTACCTAACCCATTGCATTACTTCAAATTACTATTTACGTAGCTACTGTTAATGGTAATAATACCTCTATTATTCATTTGTGTTTCTAATAAAATCATAACCAATTTTGATAGCACTCATATATAGCAGGATAGCTATTTCAAGCAATATTTTAACTGAAACAAGTGAATGTGATACTAATTGCAATTGCAAGCATTAATTAATTATGGGTGTAGTTATTTTAAAAAACAAAAATAATGAAGGGCTATGCCATGCTCTGTTCTTTAAGACATAACTAAAACTCTCTTGTAATTTTAGGGTAGTAAAAATCCAACGCCGCATATATTCAGCGAACTGCGCATTAGAATACTACCTCACCCAGCAATGGACTTTCGCCAACAAGAACTTCATCAATCTCCGCTCTAAGATAAAGAGTGAAGACGAGAAGCAGTTCTACTATGAAATTGAGGGTATTGACAGATACGAATTCTATAGAAATTCGTGTATTGGCGCCAGAAGATATTTGCTGAAAGAAAAGGACGAAGACTTGCCTAAAGCCAGGGCTCATTACCAGAGGTATTGACTTTTCATAAAAGAGTTAGGTGTGAGACGCTAGTATACCTAATTACCAACAATTGTTAAACTTAACGGCGTAGAAGTAGGGTTGCCAGATATACGCTTATCATTTCCTGGAAATTCAAACCCGACTACAAAGAGTCCAACTACAAATGGTGGCTGTTGAACGTGCAGTAAAACCAGTAAATAATTTAAAAATTGAAAAACACGACTGCCCTGTGGTAAAACGACTACTTACTACTTTTTTTATTATTTATCACTTTATTTTGCCATTTTCGAAGCAAATTTACCCACTTTGGAGCTAAAATCGCGTCTTCCCTTGTTGTCGTACCTAACTTTATAGAAAAAAACTAGTGCTCATGAATTCCGGGACAGTAGAGTGTAATTACTGGACACGGGAACGCACGTGAAATTCCGGGACTTTCCCGGAATTCCCGGCCATCTGGCAACCCTACGTAGAAGCCGTATTTACGCGATCTTTAGTGAAGTTTAGTTTAAAACTTATAAAGACAATTACTTTTAAATTTATACGTCATGTATTTTGGGTCTTTAATCTAAAATCGTTGAGAAGCAGAAATATAATTAGATAAAATTTTCTCGATAGAAAGTTCTCCCAAAAGTTGCTCTAAAATCTCAGTTTTTCTTCTTAAGTTTTTGCTCTACATGAGATCTGATAACTCTTTGACAGTGTTAGCCATATTATTATGCTCCTTCTTGGCAACATTTTACATAAAAATATTTTTGGTGGGATAAAATATTGCAATTCAGCTTATAGTTTCGGAGAAAATCGTGGTTCACTCTAAGTAACATTTATATTATTACCTCCAAAAACAACTTTGATAAAGTAAAGTGATTTTCATGGTTTATGTAACTGCAGTAATGCGGAATTCTCGGTGCACAAGTCCGACTAGCTTGTGATCAGTAGAGTTAGTAGGTACAGGTTTTTGTACGAACTATGAATTTCTAGTCGCTGACATGCAGCTGTCAATAGATGGCGCTGGCAATAAATGTTTAGAGGAATTCGATTCGTTTTTGCGATGCGAGTCGACTCGAGATTTGTACAAAACCCCGTACTAACCCCTCAGTTTTTTCCACTAAGACCTACTTAATATTTATGTTTCATTTCAGAATCTTGTTCTTGGACAGGCTGCTCAAATTCGTACTCTGCGGCAGCGTGCTTTGGTGGCTCCTACACAGTGATTTTGTACATAACTTAGTTGTTAAAACATTGTATTAAAATAATTTTTGTTTACGTATAATTCTCAATGGACCTACACTTATTTATTGCTAGTTAACATTAATATTTTATTAAATGCTAAATATTGCGATTTGTTTTCATTCCTTTTCCCAACCTACTTTTTAAAAGAAGTTTGCCATAGTAATGGACTCCTATAGCTATAGCGGAATTCTGTTTCTTCAAAATCCCGTGAGAATCGTGATTTTCCTGGGATACAAAATAGCCCATACGTCAATCCGAGGTATAATCTGTCTACACTCTAAATTTCAGCCAAATCGGTTTAGTAGTTGTTGAGTGATTAAGTAACAAAAATCAGTACATACTAACAAAGGAGACGTTTCATCAATGTATGAGCCCTGGGCCAGGTCTATGTACGGTATACTTGGGTGTAGCCCAGATTACAAAAAACAGATTTTACCTACATATTTTCTTTAAAAATGGCTTTTTCGGTTGTACAAAACAAGTGTTTCTGCCCAAGGATATAATTACAACACTTAACAAAGATTCAACATGGCGGTAATATGTATTTCATTGTGAATTGACATTTAACTTTGACAGAAATGACAACTATTGACAGATTGAGTCGTGGTTTACGTCAAATCGTACGACGCAAGCGACGCCATATTGAAAATAGATCATATAAATAATCAAAAAAAGATATTTTTGTACACCGAAAGTATTCGTTTTAACTAAATAATTTTATTTTTATCGTGAACAACAGATTTTTCTTGATTTTTTAAGATACCGTAAATGACCTAGCCCAATTTGAAATATCTCCTTTCAAAATGTATAACATCTAGCTTACCTACCTGAAAAACGTGGTTTTATCGTATGAACATACCAGCAAGAAACAGTTTCTCACTTAGCGGTATGAAGAATAGTTTACGCAGGACAGATAAATTTGTTTGCTATAATCCGCTACTTGAAAAGATTCTGTATGGTATGCAGGAACACTACCAACATGAAACAACACACACAATTTTCTAACACTTTCTTCGACGCACGTTTCGCCCCGACACTGGTACATCCTCAGTAGATGTTGACTTCACAATGCAAAATCGTAGAGCGAAATTATATTAGATAAATACGAGGATGAAGACTATCCATTTCAAAACTAATCTGGCTGTATACAACGTGTAGATTAATTGCCCTAATTAGCCGAAAGTCTAAAGTAGGGAACGATGTATAGATGCGTGAAAAAATATCACAAAAAGTGTAGCTCACATCCTGAGGGAACTATAGGGAGTTCAAAAATGTACCATCAATTTTAAGTGACATCCCTAAAAAGTAAAAACAGCTGGTTCAATATCAATTAACTGGGAATAGTGACAGTAATATGAGGTTTGTCGATACTTTGATTATGTAGTGTCGATATCACAATTACGGTTATTAAATTTAATTTTTCTCTTTATCATTATAATTTTATCTTTCAAATAAAATAAAGAACATTGGCAGAAATTAACACAAATAAAGTTTTCAATACAGTTGTATGGTATGGCGCACTTTCAGAGGCTGTCATTAGTATTCCAAAGTTAAATCTTACGCACAGGCATCTTACTTTTTCGTGGTCGTAACTTACTTTTACAAAACGTTTGATACCAAGGAGTTTTCATTGTACAATAAAATGGGATGAACATTGGGATGGGATGGACACAGGAGGAATTGTTTTTTCGTTTTCTTTTATCTTTTACCTTTTATCTTTTATCTTTAATCTTTAATCTTTTATCTTTTTATCTTTTTATCTTTTTATCTTTTTATCTTTTATCTTTTTATCTTTTATCTTTTTATCTCGTATATTTTTATCTTTTATCTTTTCATCTTTATCTTTTATCTTTTCGATTGCGAATTCATCTTTTATCTTTTTATCTTTTATCTTTTTATCTTTTTATCTTTTTATCTTTTTATCTTTTTATCTTTTTATCTTTTTATCTTTTTATCTTTTTATCTTTTTATCTTTTTATCTTTTTATCTTTTTATCTTTTTATCTTTTTATCTTTTTATCTTTTTTCTTTTTATCTTTTTATCTTTTTATCTTTTTATCTTTTTATCTTTTTTTATCTTTTTATCTTTTTTTTATCTTTTTATCTTTTTATCTTTTATCTTTATCTTTTATCTTTTATCTTTTATCTTTTATCTTTTATCTTTATCTTTATCTTTTATCTTTTACCTTTTATCTTTTATCTTTTAGTCGCCTTCGATTTCGATCTTCGATATTTTATTTAAGGTAAAAACCAAACAAGATAGAAATTGGCCCCCAAAATCTTGAGCAAACATATTATCTCTTTGATTTGTTTTTTTACTAATTCTCACAACTGTATTGAAAAACGTCGTGTAATACACGGGTGTATAGGTTTTTGCAAACTCGTGACATTAAAAACCCTCGCCTTCGGCTCGGGCTTGTTAATGACAGCTCGTTTGCAAAAAGCTACTTTCCACCCTTGTATCACAATGTACTATTAGCGTCTAGATGTAACATTTATTACAAGACCGTTCTAATAAATAACTGAATTTTTTCAAGGTATCACCAGCTAATGTAAAGGACGGGTCAAAAAATAAATATATTACCTATAGCTACCGAATATATATTATGCTATAGCTAACAATACGTCTAAGATTTTCATATTGCCTTTGGCACGGAATACATAAATGTACTAATGCTTTTGGTTGGATTTCGAAAGCAGTTTTCTTGAACTGGCAGACCATGGTTAATCGCTAGACCCATTAGTATCGCTGATAGCAGTTTGTGCTTGGAATTCACGTCTACTGGTGAAAACCACATCAAAATATTGGTGCTTTCAGTCACGAGAAAACCTCAAAAAACCTGAGTCTGTCGACAAGTAAGCAAGCAAGCAAGCAAGTTAGTCGGATAACTCTACATGCAACCTATCGAATTCAGGTTTTTTTTCTATCGATTGGTAGTACTAACCCGAGGAGCTGTATAGTTTTTGGTGAAATGTGGATGGTAAGTAGCTGAGATATAGGCAAACAATTTCGCACTTCTATCGTAGTAAACTTTTGTGGACGGTGTGAATATGCCCGCGATGACTTCTGTCATCGATACTAGTTTGTACTACGGACAGAAACCCATCTTTATTCATAACACTACATTGTTGTTGCCGATATTAAAAAATGCAATCGATTAACCGGTCACCTAGTTAAAAAAATAGTAATTAGGGTTCCAAACCTCAAAAAGAAAAACCGGAATTCAAAGTTTTGCTTTCTATGTGTCAGTTTGGTTACGAAGTCTGCGACACGGGAATTTTGTGATATATTTGATAATGACGATTGTTATATTATGTTTCTTATGAAGATATATCTATAAGGTGGTTTTATCAGGCAAAATGTCGAAAATAATGACTTCCCCACCCTAGTTATCCGAAATAATGATTATAATAGCGATTTATGTATACTTCATATTAAAAATAAAATCAACGCTCCAACTGAGTAGTATACTTTCTTCGATATTAACTATTACAAACTAAATTAACTTTTACAAACAAAGTTGGTTTTGCAGTTAACATGTGATTTTTAACGTTTTCTTAACTTCCTTTGTGCTATGGAACCCTCCGCGCGCGAGTTTGCCTCGCCCTTGGCTGCTTTGTTTAATGTCTACCTACGCACGTGGAGGCACATATTACGCATGAAATAATAAATAATAAATAACCACATCAGTGTGACTTTGCGAATTCAGTTAATTCCGACGACTCTATTTGTGATTTAGTCTATGATTAGTCATACTCTACATCGGGTAAGTTAAAGGGCTAAATGCTTATTTAAGCGACTGAGGGTAAAAACTGTAAAGACGATAACTATAACTCAATCTTAATTGCAGATGTTCATTATTTTTAAAAAAAGTTATTAAGAACTGTGACTATTAAGGGTCATGACTTTCCTAGAAGAGAGGAATTTTGAAGATGTTCCAAGTATACCGGAGTATTACAAAGAAAAAACCGTCTTTATGACGGGTGGTTCAGGTAAGTCTAAGCAACGCAAGAAAATCTGAAAGCTAATAATAGTTATTTGTTATGCAAGGGCGCAAAGTGGATTTTTGGGCCGAGTGTCAAATTTGAATGCTGAGCGGCGAAGGATTCTAGGGTTGAACCCTGAGCGCAGCGAGGGGTTCAAAGAATAGAATCCTGAGCATAGCGAGGCATTCAAAGACACGAGACCCAAAAAAATTTGCGCCCGTCCATAACACAAAATTTTTCATCTCACCACAGCGAGGAAAATCACCAGAAGAACACATTAGATCGGCATTGCGATTTATGTTAAATGTTGTTTTTGGTAACTCTGAATAATTTCACTTACTGAAACCACCTTCAATCATCACTCACCTTATTTCAAAGTTAAAACAAAAAAATAATGAATAAAGTAATAAAATATTAGGTATTTTCATTTAATCACGATTGGAAACATAGACAACTAACACTAGACCAGAAAAAAAAATTGAGAAACTTTTTTTTTACTTTTTTTTGAATGCGTTCTGAAATAGGAATTTCTAAGAACCAAAGATAATATAAAATTTTATAAATATTTTAATAATAAATACATAAACAACGAGGAAAAATCATGGATTTAATTAGATTTCTTTTATAATTAATAAAACTAAATAGGAGTTATTATATTTATTGATATTCAAAGAAAAAGTAAAAATAAAAAAAATAATGTACCTATACAAACTCTAAGGTCGAACTTTTTTACTGAACGTATGTGTTATTAGAAAAAAAAGAAGTCTTCAGCTTTGACATTGACATGACACGTAATTCGAGTTTGACGTTGGAAATGCTTTTCGGCCCAAGGGCCGGAAGGGATTTTCATACTACTTTGTCTCCCTTGGGAAAAATGAAAATGCTTTGGCGGCCTAGGGAATATAATAGCATTTTCCGCCCGCATTTCGGGCATTAAAAAACGCTTTTCGGAGCGGGTGAGATGAAAATAATAAATCATAGAAACTTTGTTCGAAAATTCCCACTTTCCTCATATTATTTCCCGAATGATATAATTTTTGCAGTTTCCCAGATTTCGAGCTATCGGGAACAAATAATATGAAGTAAATGCGTATTTTTGAGCAGAGTTTTTATTAAAAACATGTAGATGCATAAATGTTGTGCCCGCAAAACTCATTGCAATAAGCTAAGATGTATAGCCCACTATTACCGAAAACTAATTAAATTTTGAGCCAATTCCCCTTAAAATATTTAGATAGAGGGTTTGAACATTCCGGGAGATTGGGTAACATTATAGTAAATAAATAAATATATTAAGACTTTACACATGTTGCAATTTTGCGCCAAAGTAAGCGATAAAACCAATTTCTTGTGGTAATTGTAATGAATAATTGTAGTTTTAATAAACGTTCGTAAACCATTTTAGTTTGTCTGCCAGATCGCTTTTATGTTTTTGACTTTGTCTGCCATCTACGTGGCAAAACAACGTTTGACGGCTCAGCTACCATTAAAAATTCGTTTGCACAATAGAATTATTTTTGTATTATTTCTTCTGTTCAAGGTTTCATGGGGAAAGCTTTGATAGAAAAGCTTCTTTACTCGTGTCCAGATCTTGACAGAATATATCTATTGCTGAGACCCAAAAAGGGAGTCAAGCCTGAAGCCAGACTGTCAGCTATTTATTCTTCTGATGTAAGTTTAATTTCTTTGAGAGAGTCCATAGGAATCAATGAATTACAAAATGATTTTGCAATACTTTGCCATATCGTCTAACCTCACGAATCCACCAACACATTTTATGCTCGTTTTCACCGACAATTTCGGGAACACCTTAAGCCATAGATGACAGTTTTCACTTACACCAACTGTCACCTAAGGGCTTAAGTAGTTGTCCCTTAAACTACAGGGTGAAAACGAGCGTCGAGCATATTAAGAGTCCGCTTACCCACGAACCAAATATGGCCAGGAGCACGAATTACAAGTGATTTGGTATTTTGAATGAATGGAGACATCGTAGTTCACAGGACTCCTAATTAGCCTATGATTTGTCAGATATTGCGGAGTAAAGCAAAATAATCTGTAGGAGGTTTGAAACATTTTGATTTTCTATTTTTAGAATGTTTTCTTACATTTTTTCAGTGTTTTATACGGCTCCGTAAGGAAAGGCCAGGACTTTTTGAGTCAAAAGTATTTTCCATAGAAGGAGACTGCGAGGAAGTTGGACTAGGTATTTTCTTTACATCTTTATATTTAAACTACGCGTAATGGCGTGGCGCGTTATGCGCCCTATTTAATTGCATACCTATCTCAAATGATGCGCCCAATAGTGCCTGTGCAATCGAATGCAGCGAGGTGCGCGGATTCTTCCACAGTTGATTAAGATTTAATTATTACACACTTAGGTAATTGATTATTGATTAAAAATAACACAATTATATAAAGTAACGCTTTGCATATAAGATTATAATAATCTGCATATGCACAGAACCCACTTCATACATTCGATTATACAGAACAGACCTGAGCCAATTTAGAAATTATAAAAATCTAAAGAGGCCCGTAGCGGGAATCAACCCCGTGACCTCCCACTCGAATCCAAGTGCGCGTCACAGCGCAAGGGAGGTCGTTTTAGGATTCCATACCAATTTGGTAAAAATGGAACCCTTATGGTGAGACTTTCTCCGTCCGTCCGTCCGTCCGTCCGTCTGTCACACTCGATTATATCAGTAACTATCGAAGCTATCGACTTGAAATTTAGAATAGTTTGAGGTAATAGTAACCCAACGCCACTGCAATCATAAAACATTGAAAATTGTTTTTATTTTTATTTAAAAAGGGGGAAAACCGGGGCTTCGAATTTTCAAAATGAAATTACAATATTGAGTGGGGTATCATATGAAAGGGCGTTACTTGTGTATTCTAAAACCGATTTTTATTCATTTTTATGCCTGATAGTTTTCGATTTATTGGGCAAACTGTCTAAAAAATACCATGTATATTTTACAGGAAAAATAAAATCAACTCTCTAACTACTTATTATACTTTTTTTGATCATAACAATAAACCGGCAAAAACAGTTATGTTTGCGGTTTGCCAACAAAAGTACCTACATGTAAATTTTACTCGTAAATTCATGAACCAAAGTGATTATTTTAATGTTTATCTTCTTTTATGGTAAAGAACCCTCGGTGCGCGAGTCCGACTCGCACTTGGCCGGTTTTTTATTATTAGGACGTACTTATACCATAGAAATACGTAGCTCAGCTTTCATTCTGTTTCCCAGGTTTGTCCGAGGAAGACAGAACATTGCTTGTGAATAGGACGAATATAATTTTTCACGTTGCTGCCAGTGTAAGGTAAGTTGCTAATGAGTTGCTATTATAATTGAAGATGTCAGTTTTTTTTTAAGTACACACTTACTTAATCAGCCTATGGACGTCCATTGGACGAGACGCCTTTCCGAGAGCACGTCGCCACACACGGTCCTCCGCGTTCCTCATCCACCCAGGCAGGAGGTCGTCCTACGCTGCACTTACCGGTACGCGGTCTCCACTCCAGAACACGTCTGCCCCAACGGCCGTCGGTTCTGCGACAGACATGGCCCGCCCACTGCCACTTCAGCTTGCTAATCCGTTGGACTGAAGGACACTAAGGCCCGGTTTCAACCAGTGCGGAGCGGAGCGGAGCTTTGTTGAGAACCAGCCAGATTTTGTCATTATGACGTCTCCGAAACTGAGGGGAAAAGATACGTCGAAATGACGAAATCTGATTGGTTACTCAAACACAGCTCCACTCCGCTCCGCACTGGTGGAAACCGGCCCTTATGAATGATAATTTTATTGACCTATGTGTTTTCAGGTTCGATGACTTTTTAAAGAAAGCTGTGAATTTTAATCTCCGAGGCACCAAATATGTCATAGAATTAGCTAAAGACGTTCACCATTTAGAAGTAAGGGAATTAACTATTTGTTCAATTAGATACTTACTATAAAATACCAATTTTCCTTTACCTGGGCTGTAAGACCTATCTTTGCATAATTCATGATTGATGATCGTAATCTGTGATCCTATCAATGATGATGATGATGTCCTATCAATAAATCTAATATACCTATTTAACCGAGCAATTCTTGTACATTATCTCTGTTTATAACTTTTATCTAACTTTTGTTACCAAACCTCGACCTTTTGACGACCTCCGTGGCGCAGGGGACGCACGCTCGGATTCGAGTTTTTGGAATTTTATAATTTCTAAATTGGCTCAGGTCTGGTCTGGTCTGGCTTCGGCCGTGGCTAGTTACCACCCTACCAGCAAAGACGTACCGCCAAGCGATTTAGCGTTCCGGTACGATGCTGTGTAGAAACCGTTGGGGTGACATAACTTACCCCTTCCAAGTTAGTACGCTAACACCTTAGACTGCATCATCACTTACCATCAGGTGTGATCGCAGTCAAGTGCTAACTTGTATAGCATAAAAAAAAAACTCGAGCGATTGTTATAGTATTTTCTATAAACGTTCGGTAGGTCTGAGATTAGGCTATTTTTTATATCCTTAATGGAAAAACAGCGTCTCCCGGGTCACGGGTTTCATATAATAAACTGAATCTTGGAAACGGCGCCAACGATTTTTACGAAATTTAGTACACCTATACTGGGTTTCGCAATAAATCGATCTAGCTAGGATTCTTTTTTAGAAAATCTCGTATTTGCCAAAAAAAATACTGGTCACCCAGATATTAATAATCTAAGTTTTTTTTGTGTGCTTGATTTAGATTTTGACGACCTCCCTGGCGCAGGGGACGCGCGCTCGGATTTGAGTGGGAGGTCGCGGGTTCGATTGCCGCCACTTTGGAATTTTATAATTTCTAAATTGGCTCAGGACTGGTCTGGTGGGAGACTTCGGCCGTGGCTAGAGTTACCACCCTACCAGCGAAGACGTGCCGCCAAAGCGATTTAGCGTTCCGGTGCGATGCTGTGTAGAAACCATTGCGGTGGCTTAACTTACCCTTTCCAAGTTAGTAAGTACGTTAACATCTTCGGCTGCATCATCACTTACCATCAGGTGAGATCGCAGTCAAGTACTTGTATGTTATAAAAAAATATCTTGCTCTTGTATATTTTACAGAGCCTCGTCCACGTGTCGACGTCGTATTGTAACACGAACCGAAACCCCATAGAGGAGGTCATGTACCCCCCTCACGCTGACTGGAGAGAGCTCCTGGAGATCTGTGACAGCTTAGATGACCATACTATAAATGTCATGACACCTAAGTAAGTTTGTTTGTAACTTGTATTTTCTTTTCATAACTCAGTTTACAATTTTTTTTAATTATAATCTGTAACAGAATAAGTAGGTACATGTAACATTGTTATAAATTACAAATCTATACTAATATTATAAAGAGGTAACGTAACTATGTTTATCTAAGGTCTAAGCTCATTGCTTAAAGTTCGAATTATGAAATCAACATGTGTCACATATTGACATACTTTATTCACAGACTTCTATAGTTACTGAAAAGTTATTCATTATAACATCGCTGTACTATGGAAATATCTCAAGATAGTTGAAAATTTCCATTACGATACGCGTGTGCTGCGGAAACTATTGAGGATAGAACAAAGCACTGTTCTATAATATTAATTATTAAAGAACGTATCAAAATCTCTAAAAAAGTCCGCAATAGCATATGCCTATCTCCTACAGGTAACTCACAATAACTGCTTTTACTGGTAAATTGTGGTTTAAAATGAATAATTTTTGTGAAGAATATTTAGCCCATATGGTATTAATGTATATTATCTTTGTAAATATGTTTTTAGAGCGGAAATTTAATGTAGAATATATTTGACTCTATACAGTTTAAACAAATATCTTCAAAGATATTAGCAAAATAAAAAAACCGGCCAAGTGCGAGTCGGACTCGCGCACCGAGGGTTCCATACTGTAAAAGAAGTAAAACATTAAAAGAATCAATTTTGTTCGTGAATTTTTTTTTCTGGTTCTACTTTTGTTGGTGAACCGCAAACTTAACTTTGTTTTTGGCGGTTTATTGTTATTATCAAAAAAAGTATAATACTGAGAGTTGATTTTATTTTTCCTGTAAAATATACGTCAACTCCTATTGATCACAATAATTTCAGATTTCTCTATTGGTAAACTTCGGAGATAAGGGGGGGACGGTATTTTTTCCGACAGTTTGCCAAATAAATAAAAAAAAAACTATGAGACATAAAAATAAATAAATCGGTTTTAGAAAACACAAGTATAACGTCCTTTCATATGATATCCCACTCAATATTGTTATATCATTTTAAAATTTCGACGACCCGGTTTACCCCCCTTTTTAAATAAAAATAAAAAAGATCATGATTGCGTTAACGGCGCGCCTTAATTACTTACAACTACTCCAAATTTCAGGTTGATAGCTTTAATAGTTACTGAAATAATCGAGTGTGACAGACGGACGGACGGAGAAAGTCTCACCATAAGGGGTCCATTTTTACCATTTTGGTATGGAACCCTAAAAATACGTGCCGTGCTGCTGAAGTACGCTGGACAAACGTAACGTACGCGGACAATAATATATTTATAACGCGGAACGGAGTCCGCGGGCACTGCCAGTAAATCATAATTTAACTATTTCTAAATTAAAATCTACATAATACTATGTACTTACTAAAAATATCTTAGAACTAGTATGCGTCCTTTATTCCAGGTTTATCGGTGAACTGCCTAATACGTATGTATTCACCAAACAATTAGCGGAGCATATGGTTTATGAACAGCAAGGGAAAATGCCTATTGTAATCATGAGACCATCGATAGGTGAGTTTCAGTAATTTCTCTAGGTATGATAATGTTTGGGGAAAGTGATTTATTTTGTTTAGACACGATATTAATGGGCCCGTAAACTACAATGTCTCCATTCATTCAAAACAACAAATCTTTAGTAATTCGTGCATATTTGGATCATGTTGTGGTGTTAATCGGATTCATATAGTAATAATCTATGCTCCTGGCCATATTTGGTTCAGAAATACTTCTTTAAAACGAAATAATAATCAATTTTGATCAAAATTTTTATAACTTTGGTCTTGTTCCGTAATACCAAAAATTATGAATGAAAACTTGTAACTTTCTTTATTAACTGAACACTTTTAGCTGTACAATAAAAACTGTGCTCCTGAACTAATGCGACTTGAGATCGTGTTGTTTTTATTACAAAACAAATAAGTAGAAAACATGTCCTCTTTGACATAAAAATAAGCAAAACTAAATTCGTTTACATTTTCGTTTAACAAAAGTATTTCGGAAACAAATATGGCCAGGAGCATAGATTATTACTATATGAACCCGAATAACACCACAACATGATCGAAAATTGCACGAATTACAAATGATTTTGGTATTACGTTTGTATGGGAGACACCGTGGGTCAGCAGACTCTTAAATCCAAACCTTATTTTCAGTGTTATCAAGCGTCAGTGAGCCTATGCCGGGATTTATTGATAACTTTAATGGACCAGTTGGCATCATCGTAGCTAGTGGAAAAGGTAACTATATTCCAATATACTTTTTTTAATAAGATACAATCAGATACAATCAAGTTGTTGGAAAAATCTAAAATTAAAGATTTTTTAAAATGTAGGTATTATATAACTTTAGAGATCGTGTAATTTGAATGAATCCCCCCAACTGCAATTTTCTTTCAACGTGTGTGTAAACTCGTGGAGGAGCGTTCATTTTTATATTAGAGGATCTATACCCCATTATTCTATTAATAGTTCGAAACTTTTCTTTTAAATTAATCGTTAATATTGCCGTAAAATTTTAATATCCCAAAACAAAAATCCACGCTCAAGGCCCGCGATAGAAGCTATGCAATAGCTTAATAAAAATATATATTGAGAACGTAGCTGACACTTATGATATAAATTATTATTTTATTGTTTCATTCAGTTTCGTTCCAAGTTACATTCTATGGTCTGTCTCAACCGCCAAAACGGGTCTGTTATTAACCGACTTCAAAAAAAGGAGGAGGTTCCCAATTCGTCGGAATCTTTTTTTTATTTTTACAACTATAAATAATTATGTTGAAGCGTTAAGAGTCCTGTTACCTACGATGTCTCCATACATTCGAAATACCAAATCATTTGTAATTCGTGCATAATTCGTGCATTATAGAAAGGTATTTCCGAACCAGATATGGCCAGGAGCATAGATTTCATTACTATAATATGAACCTGAATAACATCATAACATGATCGAAATATGCACGAATTACAAATGATTTTGGTATTACGAATGTATGGAGAAATCGTAGGTTAGCACATTCTTAAGGTGATATCATGTGGTTTATTAAAAGTAGATTACAGATAGTGAGGATAGTCATCAATATATATGGCACCAAATAGTCACAGATACTTAGTTTATTTTTGTTCAGTTCACCAGTGTGAATTTTGGCTTAAAAACGCAGGGTATTATTTAAATCCAGTCATAGGACCATTTTTTTGGTAAGTAATTTATTTCATCTTTTGTAGGTATACTTCGTTCTCTTTATGCTGACCCTAACGTACTTGGAGACTACATTCCATTGGACATTGCGATCAAAGGCTTAATAATAGCATCATGGACTAGGGGCACAAAAAAGTAAAGTACCAGTTTAATTTTCTCGCTGTATTTTTTCAAGTTGCGACTAATATTATGGTGGCATTATTTAAAATAAGAGCTAATTCAGCCGTGCTATTCTGCAAAACAGCGACGAGCGTACATCTCTGCATCTATGAATTTGTCAGTTGTAATAGAGTACAATTTTGCGTGCCATATTCGGGTTGGCAGCTGTCTGGCAGCTATTTCATTTTGTAGAATAGCACAGCTGGTTATAGCCAATTTTGGCGTTAAAGAATAAATAAAAACCGGCCAAGTGGGAATAGGACTCTCGCACCGAGGGTTTCGTATATACGTTTCGTTTTTAATAAAGATCTTGAAATGAAGTAACGTTATTGAGCGAAGCTCTTCATCATTAATAACAAATAAACGTGGTAGTTATAATATATTATATAGTAGTGATATCTGTTAATTTCCAGACTTGCTCCTACCGATGATATTCCAATCTACAATACTTGTACCGGTCTAGACGGTTACACACTCTCTGCGGCAGAAATTTTGGAATATGGCCACCGCATCGTCTCCGATGTTCCATTAGAGGGAATGGTCTGGAGTGTTGGTGGTTCAATATCTTTCAACAGATTGTCTCATTTTATGAAGGTAATTAATTTATAAAGGCAAATTATTTAAAACTGTTTTAAGTAATCCATTTTTATTGCTTTATTCAAAACTAAGTTAGAAATACTGATATCCATTGAAAATAAAATTCTCATCCGACGAGGAAATGAAATGTAACAAGCATTTGAATTTTTCTTCCGTCCCTCTCTCGCAAAACGAAAATTTTTGTACTTATAGAAACGTGGAGTTACTATCTAATGGCTACGAAATACATAATAGAACAATGACAAAAAACCTTATAGTTCCTAATTGCCATACAATTTAGTATGTAAAAAAATATTCCACCATTTTTAATTTTTTTTTCTTTTCTCATCTCAATTCATAAGCTTTTCTATCTTTATTAAACCAATTTTCTATCTTTCATACTTTCTGAGATAGACACCGACGAAATTTGTATGGCGGCCATCCTTATTTCGTCATTTTGAAAATTTTTTCAGCTCACTGGCAATTGCGTGAGGTTTCGAATGACATTTGGTCAAGCACCTCCCACCTATCTTCAATACCCTGGCTGAGCCCTTCACCCGTCTTATTCTTCACATATTTTTCACCGAGTCATTTCTTGACATCTATACGAAGCCTTAGTGAAAAAAAATTGTTCATACAAAATTTTACAGGAGGACATTTTGGGAAAAATCTCGAAAACTACCTCAAATATGGCAACACTGTTTATGCATTTCGATACTGCTAGTCGAGTCACACAATCGATTTCTACATGTCGAATTTCAGAAATGTTGGCAAATGCCTCAAAAACACTATCAAAATATTCAAAAAAAATAAATGAATACAAAATGGCCGTCACCGCTTTTCACAGAAATATTTTACATAGTTTTGTACTTTTCCCAGTAACTACAGGATATGCTGCTTCGTATGACATTTCAATTTTTTTTATCTCGCTCGCACCCTGGCGACATGATGACCCCTGAAAAGTGACCATGTCGAAAATCAGTTTTGACAAAAATACCCAAATGTCACTATAGCCTATGACACTCCACAATAATGGAACTTTCTATTGGTGAAAGAATTTTGAAAATCCGTTCAGTAGATCCAGAGAATACCCCTTCCAACGTCACAAACTGTACGTTTGTAACATATCTGGGTGAACGAGCTTCGCTCGGTAGTATTACAGCTACTCACCAATAGATGGCAGCAGAAGTCATATATTTTTTACATAGTTTTACTTTTTGCCAATAGATGTCAGGAAGACAGGCAGAGTTATATTTTTTTTGGTAAACACGACATTTTCTAAAAATGAATCCTAGCTAGATCGATTTAACGCCCTCTATACTAAATTTCATAAAAATCGTTCGAGCCGTTTCCGAGATTTGGATTACATAGATATGTATAATAAAAACTATATTAATAGCGGAAATAGACCCCATCGTCGTAGGTTGCGACGTCACCCGACCAACTCAGACCAACTTCTATAAATATGGCGCTGTCGTTCAGCCTCGGACTCACTTTTGCATTGCGAGCGGTCGCAGATGGTTGGTCTGGTGTCGACGTAATCTGCACTTGGTGAGATGTATCTGTGTAATTGTGGATCTCTGTTCGTGTTCTTTGTGTTAATTGATTACTGTTTCTCTTTTAAAGCTAATTCTGTGTAATTTAAGAAGTGTTAATTAAAGTAGACGTGTTTGATTTTGTTTTTTTTTAATCAAACCTACTTCTGATTGCTAAAAATATATATAATAAAAACTATATATCGTTTACAGGTATGGGATTTAGTATTTGTTGTTATAGCGGCAACGGAAAATTAATATTATCTGTGAAAATTTCAAGTGTCACGGTTTGAGAGATAGCCTGGTGACCGACGCGCGACGGGCGTACTTATATGGAAGGCGAAGTAATAATAGGGTGACCAACGCGCGACGGGCGGACTTATATGGACGGCGAAGTAATAATAGGGTGACCGACGCGCGACGGGCGGACTTATATGGACGGCGAAGTAATAACAGGGTGACCGACGCGCGACGGGCGGACTTATATGGACGGCGAAGTAATAATAGGGTGACCGACGCGCGACGGGCGGACTTATATGGACGGTGAAGTAATAACAGGGTGACCGACGCGCGACGGGCGGACTTATATGGACGGCGAAGTAATAACAGGGTGACCGACGCGCGACGGGCGACTTATATGGACGGCGAAGTAATAACAGGGTGACCGACGCGCGACGGGCGGACTTATATGGACGGCGAAGTAATAATAGGGTGACCGACGCGCGACGGGCGGACTTATATGGACGGCGAAGTAATAACAGGGTGACCGACGCGCGACGGGCGGACTTATATGGACGGCGAAGTAATAACAGGGTGACCGACGCGCGACGGGCGACTTATATGGACGGCGAAGTAATAACAGGGTGACCGACGCGCGACGGGCGGACTTATATGGACGGCGAAGTAATAATAGGGTGACCGACGCACGACGGGCGGACTTATATGGACGGCGAAGTAATAACAGGGTGAGCGACGCGCGACGGGCGGACTTATATGGACAGCGGTTATATATAGGTTACCTATATACCTACAATTTTTTTTTTTTTTTTTTTAATAATATTAAATTTATTTGGTTGCAGGTATTTTTTCTGCATGTTCTTCCCGCAATTTTCCTCGACACGTTACTATGGATGTTTGGAAAAAGAACAATGTAAGTTAATTTATTTTATTCATAGAATAAATTAATCCTAATGTTTTACCGATGGTTAAGACGCAAGGTATAGCCCAATTTTCATACAAAAATCGGCATTCTCCTTTCGTTTGATAGTAAACTATACTACTTTTATTTAAACGTCATGTATTTTGAGTCTTTAATCTAACTTCGACCAGAACTAGAAATACTATTGGAAGAAAACTGGATAGATCTGAGAGTACTGGTAGATCTTTAGGAAAGTTTCCCTAAAATGATCTTACATAATATTAAAAATTATAATAAAATATATTATTACTCGTATGTTTTCCGCGGACTTTCGTAAGAAACACTTCAACATGAGAATTTTAAATATCACATGTACGTAGGTTATATTGAAAAGTTGTTGTCGTAGGTATCTACTGACTACCGTATAATTTTAATGTACTTTTATAGGGTGCTTAAAGTTCAGCGTCGGATTTATACGGCAAATAACGCTTTGGCGTACTTCCTGACACATGTATGGATTTTCTGTAACAAAAACTTTATGAATCTGCGGTCAACTTTGAAGGAGGAAGACAAGCCCCACTTTAACTTTGAAATGGAAAATATAGACATTTATGAATATTATAAAATTGCTGTTCACGGCGCAAGAAAATATTTGTTAAAATGTAACGACGCTAATTTGCCAAAGGCTAGAAAAAAATATCAGAGGTAAATATTTATTTTATATTTTTTATATTCAGAGATGTAAAACCCAAGTAGCACATGACAGCCGCACAGTGACTTGATTATAGAATTAGTGACTACTTAAATCTGTTTTAGTTTCCTGCATAAGGGCTGTGTAGTCAGCTACCCAGACCTTGTAATTCTATTTTGGGCCCCAAATTAACCAGCTCTGAGCATTACAGTTGCTGGTTAACGGCAGTATAATCACCGAAACAGCTGAACAGGGCCTGTACAATAGCTTATACAGCTATACAACAGTCATTGCAGCATAAGATTCAGCTACTTCAATTCTCTTTAACAGCTTTTAGATGTTTTGGCGCTTCGTAATAGCTTTTATTTAGATATACCTAAATAACAAAAAAATATATATTTTTATGAATTTTGTGTATTAAGTATGTGACAGCTAGTTACATTTATATTGTTTGCTGAAGATGTGCAGGCGGACATATTTTTTAATAGTTTTTTTTAAGTTTTAATTTTGATGGTTTTGGGTGGCATTATGTACTGTAAATTAACTTGCGAGTACCATTTTACTGATAATGTGTATAGGTAATTACATCAAATATTTCATGCGCCATTAAAATGCGAATAATATCGCGTTTTCGAAAGTATTTCACAAGATAATTTGTATGTGAATAATAAATAAATTTATCGCTCTATAATGGGTGTTTTTAACTTATTATATTCTATTAAGGAAATAAGTGGAAAATATAATATGTAGTTTGAATTAAATGCTATCAAGTATTCTGAAAATCATTATTATGGATAATTCATTCAAAAACATTAATAACACATCGTTTTTGTACTGCTAAAAATGGTGTCCATTTGTTATCCAGCACAAATTCTCCAAAAATGCATTTAAAAAGTTATTTAATGTGCAGTGGTGTTACCAAAATCTATTAAGTAGCTTATAGCATTATGCTGGCTGGACAAAGGATTTTAATTATCTTTCTTACTGTGTACTGCTGTGCTATTCTACAATATGAAATAGCTGCCAGACAGCTGCCAACACAAATATGACATGCAAAATTGTGCTCTATTACAACTGACAAATTCATAGATGCAGAGATGTACGCTCGTCGCTGTTTTGCAGAATAGCACGGCTGGTATAAAGAGAGAGCATACAACAGCTTTCTAGGGATAAAGAAAAATTGACCGAAAACCATTTCATTATGTACTGTATGCATTTTTAGTTTAACAATTTTTAATTTAAAATGTTTAGACACACGCGTATAACTCGTGAAGTCGCGTCACACGTTATGCAAAAAAAAAACAAATCTGACGTAATTTGAACACTAATATTATATATTCGTTGCTAATAATCTAGATCTACTCTTAAATAACGCTGAAAACTTTAAAATAGCTGCCAGCTAGACTTTATGCATTGTGATTAGAAAGGAGTTTAGCTACTCCAATTTACAACTCACAGTGTTTAAAAATTTTATTATAAATGCAACGGCATTTTAAGAGATTACATATCCACTTTTAATCAGCCATTAACAAGCTCGTTGAAGTAGACTTAGAACTGAATTAGTGTACACCAATTTAAAACCAGTGAATACTTCAATGCAGCCCGCAGCATTATAAGAGAGGTGAATTTTTCGTGTTAACCAGCCGTTAACAAGCTTTGGACTTCTAAATCAGATAATAGTATCACATGCAGCCAATAGCTGGACAAAACCATTTTAAAATGCTGCTTAAATGCTTTTAGTATAATTTTTCACCATTATAAAGTCATTAGTTAGCTATGCTGTTTAATAGTTTAGCTATGCTGTTTAATAGTTTCCTCAGTACAGCCTGAAGACTCATCCTATCCTTTAGTACATCTGCATAAAAGCAATAGACTGTAATGTAGCTTGTTTATAACGTAAGTCATCGCTAATGTGCTACTTGGGAAGTAACGAAAATATTATGCATACGTTATTCGGTAGCGATACGATAGTAACGAATAACGTTACTATCGTATCGCTACGTTACTCGCTACTTTTGATACCCGATTACATAAAGTATGGCAGGTCGTATTGCGTAATGCGTACGGTATAAAGTTGACGTCGCGTCGTTTGTACTTTGTAGAAAACTTTGTGTTTAAAGTTAAATAATTAATAAAAAGTAGTAAGTAACTTTGAAATAAGTAACATCACCTGAAGCGAAGTTTAGATTAGCAACAAAACTTGCAGAAATTAACGTCTGCAAGCTATTCCTCTTTTATTTAGTACCTAGCTTGCGTACCTGTTTACATTGCTTTCAGAGGGGTTAGTAAAGTTTTTTGTACGAATTTCGGGTCGACTCGAATTGCACTAACTAATCGAGTGCCACCATTTACAGCCAGCGCCATCTATTGACAGCCGCACGTTAGTGACTGTCCAGAGATGGCGTTGGCTGTAAAAGTGTGGAGGAATTCGATTCGTTTGTGCCATGCGAGTCGACTCGAAATTTTTACAAAAACTTGTACTATCCCTACTGAAGTCAACTTCTGCAAGTTTTGTTGCTAATCTTAACCTCGCTTATCATGCGTGTAGCGAAATGCATATTTTATGTAACGTTTTGGTACTGGATACGGATTGTGTAACCGTTATTCAGTACCGAATACATACAGTTTGCTACAACCCTAATAATATTTATTATATTTTGGGATTTATTTTATGTTCTGCTTATTTTCAGATTAACGATACTAGACAAATTGGTCAAATATTTGTTCTACGGCTACATATTTTGGAGGATTATAAACAGTGATTATGCGCAAAATCTTGTCTATAAATTTTGTTAACATCGTAAACTAATATTTAATACTATTATTAGATATACTTTGAGAATTGTTAGGTTTATTGTTGTTGAAAAAAGATTAATCGTTAATATTACACTCGTGGGATAATTAATATTATTATAGTATTAACCTGAGAAAAAAACCATTTTAATTAATAATCACGATTATGCTCCAAACCTCCCTAACTAAGTGAATAGATAAAAATAGTCGAGATAGGCCCATCCGAACATTTTACGTAAACGTTCTTCATACAAGAAAATGTAGCGCCACCTGTCGAAACTCCTGCGAAATACATGTTTATTTTTTTTTTATTTTTTATCTATCTGTCTGTGGTCACCTTGCCTGCAATATTATTATTAATTCAAAAAATAAGAAATAGGTCTTTACCTATGTATATGTATACTGACTACTGACGGAGGAGGGTGCAAAATAGTCATTTTTGCTCCCATAAACTGGCGACATTTTTTGCGCTGTTCGCCCTGTCTTTAGTATACAAGTCTGTGCCTAAGTGTTTTTTTTTGTACCGGAGTTCAGAAGAACTACTAGTTAATAAAAACATCCAAAGAAACCTACAAAAGTAAATAATGTGAATTGAGAAAGTGCCTATGTATTATGAATATTTTCACATAAGGTTAATTTTTAGAAATCGTGTTTGAATGTAGAAACGTCCCATCATTCCATTTTATTGCAGCGAGGAGAGCGAGATATTGCACCGACTAAACCTTGTCGTAGGTCTGATGTCAGTAAATCAATATGAAAAAAAAAATTGGTCAAGTGCGAGTTGGGCTTGCGGACTGAGGGTTCCGTACTATTAAGACTAATTCTCGAAGTAAATTAAACACCCCTGCCCACCAAATTCAGAAACGAGACATGCGTTTTAATTTTAAATGAGTATATTGTATTGACTGATCCATGATTTCACCCAGAATAATTCCGGGCCAGTGGAAATTCAAATCCAAAGTATTCTAGGAAAATAAAAAAGTGTTTTTTAAGAACTGTTGGCACTGGCAATTTGTTTTTTATATCCGGAATTTAAATTAGCATACATAAAGTTACTTTCTTTTCAATGCACATTAATTTCTGTCATACAGATGTTATTGAGAAGTAGGTACAAATTGTTTATTTGCCTAAAACTTTGGAAACCGGATGGTAAATAATTAAAACAATTATAACTGTAAGAGTTATTGTGGAGACCGTAGTCTATAAAAAAGAAAGGAGAATGCCAGAAAATGGGCTAGATTTGCGTCACTCTGCGTCTCAAGCACGTATGCATGAATAATCTTCTTTCAAATTTTAATATTTATGTTAGTGAAATGTGAAAAAGGGTTCAAAAGTATTATAAAAAAAGTAATTAAACGTTTCGAAACATGTGGAATCGCCATGCCACTTATAAAAATTAGAAAATTAACCACTTAGAAAATCAGATTATTACAATTTCCCTGTTAATATCTTACTAATCTTTTTTTTTTACATAATATTGAGAATATTTCTAATGTTTTACCGATGGTTTGGTTGAGACGCAAGGTATAGCCCAATTTTCAAAAATTCGCATTCTCCTTTGAATTTGAATCAGTAGTCTTACGCTTTGAATTTACCACTCTACAAAATTAGATTTATTTAACGATGTCGTCGTTTGAAATAACAATTGAACTAAGGCAATAAAAAAAAAAACAGATTTTTAACGCTAATAATTATCGTTACTTTACATAATTATTTCACACCACAACAACTGTGAACATAATAGGAATTTTTTAAATAAATTTTCCTGATGCATTAATTATAATATTTTATCAGTGTTTTATTAATGAATAATTTTTCAGTGATGTTCTTTATATTATTCTATATGTGAATTCGCGATTGCATTCGTTTGATGCACTTGAGTTGAGCTCCCGAATTTAAATAAAAAAAGCTTTTAAAAAGATATTATTAAGTAAGTTTTTGTAATCATTTATCAATTTTATTATATTTATATATTTTATTTAATACGTAAATCATAAAATAATATTTTTTCTTAAAATTAATTAAATTAAAACGTAAATAAAGTAAAATTATTTACTTAAATTTTTTGGCAATCCTTGTTAATTAATTTATGTATTAAATTACTTTTATTATTATTTCATGTTCATCAATTATTGTAGCGTGAAAAAGTAACGAAAATCTAAAAATTACCTTTTAATAATATTTGAAATTATTTAATTTGCGGCTGGGATATGAGTTCTCTGCAAAACCAAGCTTTAATAGATGTGCCGAGTATTCCGGAGTATTATAGAGGGAAGACCATCTTTATAACTGGAGGATCAGGTGAGTTTCTAATCTAAAGTGCATTGGCATATAAATCTATGGACCCCGGGTGTAATGCACAATAAATAATGTAAAAAATTGTGTATTTTTATAAACAAACTAAAACATTGTAATTTATGACTTAAACCATTATGATACAGCCTAATCCTATACCTTTAAATGAGCAATTCTTGTATATAATATATATATATTTTATATATTTATATAATCCGAATCTCGGAAACGGCTCGAACGATTTTCATGAAATTTAGTATACGGGGTGTTTTGGGGGCGATAAATCGATCTAGCTAGGATTCATTTTTGGAAAATGTCGAATTCACCAAAAAAATATGACTCCTGCTGCCATCTATTGGTGGATAGGTATACTACCGAGCAAAGTCCGGTCACCTAGATATTTTTGCTTAAGTGCGATTGGAACTCTTTTCGCTTTTAAGATTTCATTAGGTTCGGACACTTTTTAGCGTTGACCCGAAATCTTTAGTATTATAAGTATATCAATGCTAAAGCGTGTAAATATAGATACTAACAGTCTCTTTTACTATGCTAACGTATCTATACTAATATTATAAAACTCAAGAGTTTGTTCATTTGTTTGAAGGCGCTTATCTGAGGAACTACAACTACATCCAAATTGGAAAATTATTTTTATAATCCATTTATTTGGAAGGGCAAAAAACAGGAAATTCATGCGTTGCGTAAACGGTTAAAGTTATTCAAAAATCATGTATGACGGGATTGTTTTTCTTTAAAAGTTCTAAAAAAGTCAGTGACACCACGTTCTTATCTTTTAATACATTCGTAATACCAAAATCGATAATGTTGTTATTCGGGTTCACATAGTCAAATCTGGTTCCGAAATACTTTTGTTAAACGAAATTGTAAACGAATTTAGTTTTGCTTATTTTTATGTCAAAGATGTCGTTTTCTGCTTATTTGTTTTGTAATAAAAACAACACGCATTAGTTCAGGAGCACAGTTTTTATTTTCCAGCTAAAGAAAAACACGGTAATAAAGAAAGTTACAAGTTTTCATTCATAATTTTTGGTATTACGGAACTCGACCAAAGTTTTGATCAAAATTTATTATTATTTCGTTTTAAATAAGTATTTCCGAACCAAACATGGCCAGGAGCATAGATTATTACTATATGAATCCGAATAACACCACAACATGATCAAAATATGCACGAATTACAAATGATTTGGTATTTTGAATGAATGGATACATCGTAGTTCACAGGACTCTTAAGGTTGACTCATTATGAGAGGATATATAAAAAACCGAAATTCACGCGGGCGAAGCCGCTGGCAACAGCTAGTAAATAAATAAAGTACTTACGGGGAAAAATCATCAATAATTACTTTGCATACGCCAAGGTCGTTTGAATTAAAATATAAAGAAAAAAATATTATGGACAGTATGGGTCAATGGTTAATTTTTAATGTGTTGTATGTAATTAGTTAATATTCCATGAAAGTTAAATATTTTTTTTATTTTTCGTTTGCCTTAGTAACGATTTTCGATACCTACTTGGTTAATACTTTCTTACTACTTAGGTACTTGGTTAAGTAATAATGCCTTCATGTTTCAGGATTTTTGGGGAAGATTTTAGTAGAAAAACTTCTCTACTCGTGCCAAGATCTAGAAACAATATATTTGTTAATGAGACCTAAAAAGGGGGTTACACCTGAAGATAGATTGTCTGCTATGTATGATCTGAAAGTAAGGTTCTTTGAAAGCATTCTTTTCTTTTTTCTGTAATTGATAAACTAGATAAAACATCAATTACAACAAATATCCTATACCTTTAAACGAGCAATTGTATATATATATATATGTATATATATTTCTATATAATCCGAATCTCGGAAACGGCTCGAACGATTTTCATGAAATTCAGTATGCAGGGGGTTTTGGGGGCGATAAATCGATCTAGCTGGGAGTCATTTTTAGAAAATGTCGAATTTACCAAAAAAAAATTATGACCAATGCTGCCATCTATTGGTGGGTAGATATACTACCGATAGATATATAGGTCCAACAAAATAAGAGTATCTTTCCAAAATGATGTAAGTCATTTATACATGACTGCCAAAGAGTGTAATGTTTTTAGGGTTCATGTATGAATGTATGTATGTATGTATGTATGTAATCGTTAAATGACAAGCGTAGGGGGTGTTTTAAATGTTTCATTTATAGTTATTAACAAATAAACCTTATAATATACTACTTAAAAATTCGGCATGCTACTTATTCACTCTGTATTCTTGCACCATTTAATGGTATACCATCTAGACTTTATTGGAATACGATAGGCATAAGTTTTACTGTAACATTTATTAAAAATTAATTAATAAATTATAATTCAAAATTACTATTAAATAATTTTTATTAATAAATCAAATTATCAAATTATTATTAATAATTTTTTAACAAACAATCTTAATATATATAAATCTCGTGTCACAATGTTTGTCCTCAATGGACTCCTAAACCACTTAACCGATTATAATAAAATTCGCACACCATGTGCAGTTCGATCCAACTTGAGAGATAGGATAGTTTAAATCTCAATTTATCTATTTTTTAGTACCCCTAAGGGCAAAACAACGTTTGCCAGGTCAGCTAGTAAATTATAATTCGTGTTTCATTTCAGTTATTTGATCGTCTACGCAAAGAACGGCCAGGATCTTTTAAATCTAAAGTACGCGTCTTACAAGGGGATTGCAGTGAACTTGGACTCGGTAATACTTTTATTTCACATAGGCCCAGTTTCCAGGTTCCCATGGGAAGTAAAAACTCCCAACTCAAGTTCAGAAAAAAGGAGTTTCTGATTTCCACCGAGAAGAATTACTGGCAAGAAACTCAGCACTTTATTTTCTTTTGAAAAATATTTTCATTCAAGTAGATTTTGTTACTTGATGAAAAAACTTGTAGTAAATAGATTTTATGTGTAATTTTAAGGTTTATCTGAAGAAGATAGAGCACTTGTCATAAATGAGACGCATATCATTTACCATGCAGCTGCCAGTGTGAGGTAAGTTTTATTGAAATATCCATGAAATAACTGTCTATTTACCCACGGCTCCGCTCGCGTGAATTTCGACCTGAAGAAACCCCGCGGGAACCGTGGATGTTTCGGGAATAAAATTGTATGTAAATTTTAATCCAGGCTATAATCTATCTCCATTCCATAATGACCATGGATGATGGATCTATAGAATGCTGTACCAAGCTGATTCAAATTTTTCTTTAAAATACACACAAACTTTCAATATGCTTTATATACCTATGCTTTATGCTAATTAAAAAGTAATGTAATCGTTTTCACCTATGTTTTATATTTCAGGTTTGATGATTCTCTCAGAGTGTCTGTAAAACTAAATCTTCGAGGCACCAGAGAAATCATAGACTTAGCGAAAAATGTTAAAAAATTGGAAGTAAGTTGTTTCTATGCATTACTTAAATATAATTATTGCTCACTTTGAAATAATTATGTTCATTTATTTAAGTTATGGGTAAAGCTCTGAGAGACGGACAGACAGACGGACAGGAGCAAATCTACTCAAGATTACTCGAAGACCACACTTCGCTCCAATTTTATCTACGTAGAATTTGATAAAGATTGACGTCAATCACAAACATAACATAAGAGATCGCTAGGTAGCGATAAGGCCGCCAAATTGTGTACCTATTCTTTGTAATTTTTGTGTTGTCCTTTGTTTGATTTTGTGGTGTGCAATAAAAGTATATTCATTCATTCATTCATACATAACATAAGTGCCTATTATTGATATTAAAATATATGAGCCACTACCAATAAGCCCCTAGGAAATAGGAATACATAATATTCGCAGAGTCGATAGTTATGATACGTACCTATACGTATCACAATATTCAGTCCTTAGGCACTTAAGTATTCAAAACTTATAAGAATAAAATAACTTCCTAAAGGTGGGGTCTAATCTAGGCGAATCGAGCACGAGCCGAACACAATTCGTGTAGACAGACTTACAAGCCTCGAACGAGTGCGCTGCGAGTATTTCGTTCGTGCTCGGCTGCGTTCCGCCTGTTGTCGGTTTTTTGACGAACACAAAGAGATTGGAGGACAGTGATCGTTGTAGGTTCGGTGTACGTCCACACTTGACGCCGCGAACGACGAAGCGAAACGGCTGCGCTCGTGCTCGGTTCGTGCTTGATTCGCCTAGCGTAGACCCACCTCAAGAGTGTGAAGCACTTCATTAAAAAAATAAGTTTTATTTCTAGTGTTTTGTCCACGTTTCCACATCGTACGCGAATGCCAACCGAGACGTTATCGAGGAAGTTATGTATCCCCCACATGCGGACTGGAGGGATACCCTGGAGATTTGTGAGAGCATGGATGACCACACGTTGAATGTTTTAACACCCAAGTGAGTTACTTCTGGAGATACAAGCGTTTACCACTATCTACTAACTGTGTACACATCAGCCCCTAAATATTGTAAGAAACCCACTGATTGGTTTCTTGATTTACGTCAGCCAATCGGGGGGCAGAATTTGCTGACGATTACGATAACAATGAATACTTTTTTTTTGCAATTTGTACGCTAATTAGACATGGCATTCCCGCAGGATACTGCCAATGGCAGTATCATCTTTATATTATGTTTATATCAAAATCTGTGTTTAAAAATGTGAAGTGGACACTTATAAGCAAAGATTTATAGTCTCCTTGATTACTTACGACTTAAGCCAACTTAAGCAGTCAGGATATAATTTTGCAGGTATCTGGGTGATATGCCTAATACGTACGCCTTCGCTAAGCAGTTGGCTGAACACGTGGTCTATGAGCAGAGAGGCAAGCTACCTATTGTCATCTCGAGGCCATCTATTGGTATGTTTGTCATAATCCACTGCTTATTTATGGAGGGTCATTTTAATTCATATTTAGGATAGTACGAGAATTAAAATGACTAATTACGAACAGTTGCAACGGGGGGTTCATCATAAACATAATCATCACATGCCAATATTTTTCAGTTGTAGCAACCCACTATGAGCCGCTACCAGGGTGGATAGAAAACTTTAATGGCCCAATTGGACTAATAGTTGCAAGTGGAAAGGGTATGAATTTTTAAACAACACGCAATTTGATTTTTTTAATTTGGACTCTTTATAGACGACTGAAACGAAGTCTTTGCTCTTGCCCGTCTGTCCGTCTGTCAGAGCCTTAAAACATATGTAGGGTTAGTACAAGTGTTTGTACAGATTTCGAGTCGCCTCGCTTCGTACAAACGAACCGAATTCCTCCATTCATTTAAAGCCAGCGCCATCTATGGACGACTCAGGTTTTTGTACAACGTTCGCTTCAAACAAACGGAACCGATTTCTCCGTCGTCATCTATAGCCATTCTACAACCAGAAGCGGACTACCAAGAGGGACTCGAAGTCGAAAGTGTCGACTCATAATTACAAAAACTTGTACTAACCTAAGGTAATTTCGCCGGCTACAGTGTCTTTCAAACCGCTACACAGTAAGTAATTACTGCTTCACGGTAAGAGACATACATCTACTATAGACAGGGCGAATCGCGCGAAAAAATGTCGCCAGTTTATGGGTGTCATTAGTACCAACAGTATAAGGCCACTCGGTAGTTCGGTCAGCGGCGGCAGCGGTATTTTGACAGTTGGCGCTACTGTTTGCTTGTATGAAAAAGGTTGGCGTATATTTCCTGTAAATAACTCCTATTGATCATAATTATTTCAAAATTTTCGATCTACTTATCAGAGATAAGGGGGGTATTTTCAGTTTTAGAATATCCCTTCCATATGATACCCATTCAATATTGTATACCTACCTATCTCATTCCGAAATTTAGACGACCCGCTTTTCCCTCCTTTTAAATAAAAAAAAATAAAAAAAAAAAACAATTTTTAATGATTGCAATGACGTCGGGCCATCAATACCAACAACTATTCCACGGTATCTTTAATAGTTACTGAAATAAAGGGTCATCACGACAGACAAACAGACAGACAACAAACTGATCTTTAAGGGTTCCATTGTTTTCTATTTTACCGACCGGCTTTTTAATAGCGGTTAACCATTTTCAGGTTTCCTTCGCATCATATACGCCGACCCGGACGTTGCTGCGGATTTTATTCCCGCAGATCTGGTTATCAAGGGCCTCATTATAGCATCGTGGATTAGAGGAACCAAAAAGTAATAATATAAACTTTTTTTTTAACACACTTGCTCATAAAGTGGCTCTAATTTCACGGCAATTAGGCACATAATGTCACCTATAATCGCAAACTGTGACTTTTTCACTACTATTATTCACGAGTGAGTTAGACAGATTTTTCTATTTTATCTACTATATAAAATTATTTTTAGTATTATTTTATTCACAAGTGTGTTTAAAAACGTCGTATGATACACGTGAGTATTAATGATTACTATCCTCGGATATCTTAAGACCTCAACTAACGGCTCGGGTCTCAATGGCGCCTCAGGGGTAGTCACCAACTTTACTCACTTTTACAATAAACTACTATTAACCCTTTTCAAAAGTTTAAACTTACTAATAAGTATACCAAAATTAAATTTTGAATTCTTCCCATCATGTAAATGTACTCGAATTTATCAGGATCTCTAGAGATAATATTATTTATTTTGAGTAAAATGTAAGGTCAGATGAAATTAAATATACGAATTAATTTGAATTGTACGCGCTCTCTCGAAAAGGTCCTTGTCCAGAAATAATTAAAAAAAAGAGTTGCAGGTTGTAGTTAAGTAGGTCTAGGTTGTATAAGTCTTTAGTCTATAGTTCTTATACCCAATTTGAAAAATTTTACAGACTGGAATCAAAGGACGATATTCCAATTTACAATACTTGTAACGGAGAGATGGGATATAAAAAAACTTACGGCGAAGTGAGCATTATTGGCCACAAGATTCTAAAATCATTACCATTTGATAATATGATTTGGAGTGTTGGAGACACCATCACTAAAGTTAAAGCTCTTTATTATATCCAGGTATCAATTTAATCACTATGTTAACCTTCATAAAAATACTAACTTACAAATACATTAATTAACAATCGCGTATGGTGAGTACCCACGGTAAGTACCTACTCAATTACCCATACCCAAGCTGATGTTAGTTTACCAGGGTTTTTGTCCTCGGTCCATGCCACGGAAAATTTTAGTTTCTACACTGGTTAATTTTTAAGCGGCGTATAAAACCGAGGCCTTGGAAAGTAGCTTGTCCAAGCACTGATATACGAAAAAAGTTATTTTCCCAGAGACAGTGGGACGAGCCGCTCTGCAGTCTGGTCTAATCAGTTAAGTTAGCTCCGCCAACGCTGCTGAGCGCGTCCGTTTGCTGGTTGTGGGAGAATGAGGATCCGGCCTTTGGCTTCAAGCCATTCCTTCGTCTAGCGTTGACCTTGTTAGACGACACCACATCAGTAGTATTAGCGGAGACTCTTAAGCGGCACAAATACAGTAATCTTGTTAGAGATTACTTATTTGAGCTGTTTGGAGTCGAGACGCTGGGTCCGTGGGGTCCGGGTACTCGCTAATTTTTTAGAGAAATCTCAAAGAGCTTAATCGACGCCTGTCGTGACCAGAGAGTTGGCATATTCTTAGGTCAGATTATAAGCATTGCCATTCAACGTGGCAATGCTGCCAGCTTATATTGGGCACTTTTCTAGTTGACACCGATCAGAGGAATACTTTGACGCTTAATTTAATACATTTTTTACACCTTTTTTTAAAGTTATATTTTATGTATATAAAAATAACCATATCGCTCTCGACTTGTAAGTTGTAACAAACAACTTTTCTTCTACGACTTTTTTATGACTCGATATTTTGAGAAATATCAAATATTCAATATTTAACAGAGATACTCTGATTGTTACTACTCTGTAACGTAACATCGGCAACGGCGGCAGCGCGCCGATTGATTTCAGTGTAATGTCACTTTACAGAAATAACATGATTTATATTTTTTTTGTATGAAATTAATTAATACTGAATTATAAAATTCGTTGAACAAAAGTTTTAATTTAACTACAGACCGAGAGCGATTTAGTATTTTTATATGACTCTGTATATTAGTTAAAATTTTAGTACATATAATGTTCTTCATATTTTTAAAGTTTTTTTATTCGTCAATAAGTACTCTCAAAAAAAGTACCCATATTTAATCACAAATTAATTTCAGATATTATTACTTCATGTTTTGCCAGCTATACTACTAGATACTTTACTGTGGGCATTTGGTAAAAACAGAATGTAAGTAAAATATAATAAAGTGTCACCTATTTTACCCTATTAACTAGCGTTATCTCTATTTACCGTATCAATTAGCGTGACCTCTATTTTACCTTATCATCCAGCGTGACGTCTAATCAATCCTGTCAACTAGCGCGACCTCTATTTTACCCTGCCAAATAGCGTGACTGTCAACTAGCACGACCTCTATTTCATCCTACCAAATAGCATGACCCCTATTTTACCTTATCATCCAGCGTGACGTCTAATTAATCCTGTCAACTAGCGTGACCTCTATTTTTCCCTACCAAATAGCGTGACCTCTATTTTACCTTATCATCTAGCGTGACGTCTAATTAATCCTGTCTACTAGCGCGACCTCTATTTTACCCTTCCAAATAGCGTGACCTCTATTTTACCTTATCATCTAGCGTGACGTCTAATTAATCCTGTCAACTAACGCGACCTCTATTTCATCCTACCAAATAGCATGAGTATGACCCCTATTTTACCTTATCATCCAGCGTGATGTCTAATTAATCCTGTCTACTAGCGCGACCTCTATTTTACCCTTCCAAATAGCGTGACCTCTATTTTACCCTATCATCCAGCGTGACGTCTAATTAATCCTGTCAACAAGCGCAACCTCTATTTTACCCTACCAAATAGCGTGACCTCTATTTTACCTCATCATAGGCAATAAACCCAGGTATTTGATGTTTATCATATTTTAATCTTTCAGATTGCTCAAAATCCAACGTCGCATATTCTCAGCAACAATTGCGCTTCAAATATTCCTCACGAAGGTATTTACTTTCTGCAACGAAAACTTTCTCTCGCTGCGGTCAAAACTAAAGGAAGAAGACAAAGAACACTTTTACTATCGCATGGAAAACATAGACGTGCCGGAATATTTGAGAAATGGTATGCTTGGAGCAAGAAGATATTTGCTAAACGAACCGGACGAGAATTTGCCTAAAGCTAAAATCCACCTAAAAAGGTATGCTGAAGAAAAAAGTTGTATGCTCGTTTTCACCAACATTTTAAGAGACACCTAAGCCCTTAGGTGACAGTTGTTGTAAGTGAAAACTGTCACCTATCGAGTGTTGGTGAAAACGAGCATTAGTGTGGCAAAAAGAGTAAAGATAATATATACTGTTTACACAAAATCGATTCAAATTCCAGTCATTTGGACAACATGCAAAGACAGAAATTATAATATTCAAATTACGCAATACTGAGCACATAAACGGCAATGATTTTTTTTTTATTTCGCATCGTGATACTGATACCTTACGACATCAATTCCAACTGTGGGATTTTTGCAGTATAGTTCTTTTATTTATTTTTCTTAAACATGCTCGGAATATTTGAGCATAAGATATTTGACAACCTTCTTCGAAATAAATTGCCTCGTAAAAAAAATATTTTGTTAGTTGTTCGTGATTGATTTCGAAAATTTCTATGCATTGTTTAAGAAAAGTACTACGAGTATCTTGGCCATAACTAGGCATCGATCGACTTACGTAGTGCCTCGGTGCTGCTTCGGCCTATATTTACACGTTCATTCATCAATTCCTCTTTTGCTGGCTGCTGCAGTAATGTACTATAATTTAATTTCAGAATTGGATTATTGGACAAGATCGTCAAGTGTGTCTTTTTCGGATTCACAGTTTGGAGAATCATGCAGACAGATTTTATTCGAAATCTTTTCGTTAATTTGTAATTAAATGTACTAACTGAAGTATTTATTGTTATCAAAAAAGAACTAACTATTAAAAGTACGTAAATAAATTTTTTAAATAATAACTTTTAACTTTCATTTATTAGTCCTAAAGGTATTATTGTCTGGTATTTAGTTTTCCAATACAGACACAGTTACCTACTTCACTTCGATGCAAGCTAAACGCCCCTGACCACCTAATTCTAAATTTGGGTTTCTACAATATTTTTTTGTTTATTTTGTTTATTTTTTCAAAAAGGCATAATAGGCTAGGTAATTAAATTTCGTGAAAGGCAATAAAATTTTCATACAATTATATTAAAATCTTTACTTCTAAAAGTGTTCATTTTAAGAAATTTATTTGAGTAACGAGCTCGAAGTCAGTAACTTCTCGAAATGATTTTATAAACATAATACTTTTAAGTATAGATTTTATATAAACGTATGAGAAGATGATACTGCCATCATGGCGTCATCAAATTATGAAAATCCAAAAAAAATGGAATTTGGAGGACAAATCGTTGCACTGAGCCTTTTCTTTCAAAGAAATGTGAACGTTTGGAGAAAAAGAAACAAAACACATTTTCAATTTTCTAATAAATTTTTATTATAATATTTTCAACAATTACCAGTAAGTAGCTACTTGATCATCGTAATTATTGTAGTAACAAAAATATAAAAATTATTGAAAATATTCTATACAAAAATATAAATAACGTTCAGACATTAAAAAAAAAACATTTTTATATCACAATTCGAGTTGAGCTTTAATTCAAGTTATTTATAAACAATCTAGGTCGATAAAATTACTGTCATTTTTAATGACCATTTTTTTTATTAATTTTTTTTTTAATCAATTACTCTTTGCCTTCCAACGTGGTGGATGAGGTATAAATGTAACTTCTTGGCCCGATTGCTTTAAAAACCACCAGACGGCGTAACTGGTGCTTTAACTGCGATTCTAAAGTTTTTAAAACTATCGGGTCAAGTCCACCTACTTTTGTACGTGGCTTTTTTTATTCATCGTATAAACTTAGTCATGAAATGTTTAAACTAATTTTCGCAATGATGATGTTATCTTGAAGAGAGTGTAATTTATTAAAAGATGAATGAAAACTGTTAAGAGTCCCATGAAGTACAATGTCTCCATACATTCGAAATACCAAATCATTCAAATCAATTTTGATCAATATTATATCAATTTTCATCATGATTATTATAATTTCGGTTGAGTTCCGTAATACCAAAAATTATGAATGAAAACTTGTAACTTTCTTTATTAACTGGTGTTTTTCTTTAGCTGGACAGTAAAAACTGTGAACTCATGCGACGTGAGATAGTGTTATTTTTATTACAAAACAAATAAGCAGAAAACATGTCCTTTCTGACGCAAAAATATGCAAATCAAAATTCATTTATATTTCGTTTTAGAGAAGTATTTCCTAACCAAATATGGCAAGGAGCATAGATTATTACTATATGAACCCGAATAACACCACATGACCGAAATTTGCACGAATTACAAATGATTTTGGTATTACGAATGTATGGGAGACATCGTAGGTTAGGGCATCCTTAAGATCCAAATTTTATTTGGTTGTACTTTTCTTTCAGTAAAACAAACCCTGTAGGTCCAATTATAATACAATGTGATACATACAAAACCTCGTCAGATGCAAAAACAATAATAATATAAAATGATTTTCCAAGTTTTCCTAATCTGACCACACCGTTTTGTTTTAAATTTTTTATCGTTTTTATTTATTTTTTAATTGTAATAATTAATAATTTAGAGCAAAATTTTTGTTTACTATTTTATTAATAAAATTTTCCTTTGTGATTATTATCATTAACAAAATTAATATAAAAAATATTTTTGTGTTCTTATATAGCGAGAATCTGACGAGGGTTTTTATACACTTTATATTATAATAATATATTTCTCTTTACAATAATAAAAGCGTTAATTGAGCATTTTACGTTTAAATATTTACAATTAATTTAATTTTAAATTCTAGTTGGAACTTATCAATGTAAATTAATTTACAGGTAGATATTGGTATAATAATATTAATTCAGATTGTCATTTTAATAAAATCGCTGGTTTCCATTAGATATAATATCACCTATTAACTATTCATAATATTATAAACCCAACTTATTCCTAGTTGCATATGAATGTATAACGAAATTAATTCTCATTATGTTTTAAATAAATATGCATATTACAATTTAATGTTTTGCTTAACAAAACAGAGCAACACGTTCAGGAAATTATTAATATTGCATAAATGCATATTTTATTTCATTGTTCCTTATTCGCACATCTTATTTTATAAATAATAAATTATTACATTGAATTTATATTAAAAGTCTCATTGATGTTTAATATTAATAACTTCGATTTTAACCCATTTCCTACGAACCAAAAATATTTAAAATTATTACGTCTTATGCTGATATTATTAAATGAAAAAGAAAAACTAGAAAAGCTTGTAATTTATGATAAAAATATGTAAATGAAATAAATATTTTTTTAACAAACTTTGTTTTTTAACCGAAATTATTAATATTAAAGCATAACTTACATTATTCGTAAACGTATGTTAGCAATTTTAATTATTAGCCTTCTTATTTTGACGTCACATCCTGTTGGGCAGACCAGTGGCGCCGCATTCAACGTAATATCGTGTCGCGTCGGCATGATTCGGCTGTCGCCTCGGCGAGGTTCGGCTGTCGTGTCTATGCGAGGCGACTAGTATATTAAGACAGGGTTTTAGGAAGTCCGTCTCTTTTCGGATACAACCTTCGGACAGTGAATACGTAAGTGAATAATCAGTGCAGTGTTAAATGTAAGCGTCATCACGAGTATTAGTGTTATATTGAGTACAGTAGTGGAATATTTATCAGTTTAAATTACCAAGTCTGTGTTTAAAATACCACTGAGTTTATAGTTCAGAAGTGCGATGCCGGGAAGGCAGCCCTTTTACCATCCTGGTTAAGGACTACGCCCAAAAATCAACACACGATGGAGACAAATGTTATTAATTACTGCACCTCTATAAGATTAAAATGGATGCTGTTTAATTAATTTGATTATCTTGACTAGCAAATATTTCTAAGTAATTTTGATTATTTATATTATGGATTCAAATATAGTTCATCATTCATGTTGATGTTGTCCATTGATGTTAAGATACATCTTGATAATATTAAGTTGGTAAAATAATTTTATTATTGGTGTAAAGTTGAGAGTAATGGGAAAATAATATTATTTTTCAAATGTCGAATGTTCAGTTGCAATGTTCTGTTGGTTAAAAGTTGATTATTCTCTGATGTATTGTTTGAGTGCAATGTGAACAAATAAATGAGATTGATTCGGTGCAAGATAGTAAATATAAATCTTTAAACCATTATACTGTAGTGAACATGAATGGGGTCACTCAGCAGTCAGCTTACTGTAGTGAACATGGAGGGGTCACTCAGCTTACTGGTGTGAACATGAAGGGGTCACCCAGCAGTCAGCTTACTGTAGTGAACATGGAGGGGTCACTCAGCTTACTGGTGTGAACATGAAGGGGTCACCCAGCAGTCAGCTTACTGTAGTGAACATGAAGGGGTCACTCAGCTTACTGGTGTGAACATGAAGGGGTCACCCAGCTTACTGTAGTGAACATGGAGGGGTCACTCAGCTTACTGGTGTGAACATGAAGGGGTCACCCAGCAGTCAGCTTACTGTAGTGAACATGGAGGGGTCACTCAGCTTACTGGTGTGAACATGAAAGGGTCACCCAGCAGTCAGCTTACTGTAGTGAACATGGAGGGGTCACTACAGTAAGGGGTGGATGGTTGAAGTTGTAAGGATGCTGGTTTGCTTCACGGGACGTGAACTCTGTCAGGAAAGGCCGACTGTTAGCAATTTTAATTATTAGCCTTCTTATTTTGACGTCACATCCTGTTGGGCAGACCAGTGGCGCCGCATTCAACGTAATATCGTGTCGCGTCGGCATGATTCGGCTGTCGCCTCGGCGAGGTTCGGCTGTCGTGTCTATGCGAGGCGACTAGTATATTAAGACAGGGTTTTAGGAAGTCCGTCTCTTTTCGGATACAACCTTCGGACAGTGAATACGTAAGTGAATAATCAGTGCAGTGTTAAATGTAAGCGTCATCACGAGTATTAGTGTTATATTGAGTACAGTAGTGGAATATTTATCAGTTTAAATTACCAAGTCTGTGTTTAAAATACCACTGAGTTTATACGTATGAGTCATTATTTACCCATAGTTGCCACACATCGAATTGCACATTAATTACGTGCCAAGGAAACACAAAGTTTTCAATTAACTATCGAACAATCCTTGGCACTAACACCAGTCTCAATAAAAGCAGCTTATCACTGAACTTACGAGTCCTAATATATCGGCAAGTCCAACACGGCAAGATGCTCGAAACATCGAATGAATCACTCTATTCTTATCCGTAAATCTTTTTTACTGTTGTCCCTTCGACAATCGTAATCATCGAATTCGCTACCATCATCTAAGACTTCTAAATATTTGTAATCTTCCTCGCTATCTGTTTGTTTCACTTCCCGATATTTGCCCGTAACCTCGGTGTCACTTTCACTCGTATCACTCTTGAACGCTTCATTTATTTCATCTTGTGACTCTTCAGGATTTATCAGTGAGTTCTTTCTGTCGTTTGCCTTCGAATGTTTCGAGTGAGTCAGCTCAAACTTCCCTCTGACATCGTGAACTTTACCACTCAACCTTTGCCCTAATTCTTTGAGTCTCTCACTTTGGGATTTGACGAACATTGGTTTAGTATCGAAAGCTTGATCTGAATCTGTATCTGAGAGAGGCACTTCACAGGGGGCGTATATGTCGTCTTTGTTCATTTTGTTCCTCTTTTCTCTTTCGATCCAGATGTTTGTTCTGAAATTGACATTATGGTTCTTCTTGTTGTAAGACTTGAACATGATCTTGAATGTCAAGATGTAGGTGGTGATTAGTATCATGATTATGCCCACGATAAAACCAATGTACATAATACACTGCTCCATAACGGGTAGTATGTTCAGGTAGAATTTAAATTTGAGCTCCATTGATGGTGGGAGGGAACTCATTGTCTGTAACAGAAAATTATAAAAGGTTAATAATAAAATAATGATTTTGATAAATGTACCGAATACCTACAAATGAGGGACCGCAAGTCTGGGTGACGGAAGATTTGGAACCAGATATTCTAGTGTCAGAGGTGGAATTAGCAACATCTTCACTGAAACTAGGCAAGTCTCCAGGAAAGGATGCTATTCCAGCCGAGCTCATTAAAAACCTAGGTTCAACAGGTATTAGAATAATAACGGACATCTGCAATTCCATCTGGAAGGCGGGGCAGTGGCCTCAAGATTGGACTGAATCCGTTTTTATACCGCTGCACAAAAAAGGTTCTACTACTGATTGCGGAAATTACAGAACAATAGCCCTCATATCGCATGCAAGCAAGATTCTTCTTCATATAATCAATAAGCGATTAAAAGCCTATCTAGATCGGCAGATCCCCGAAGAACAGGCAGGTTTTGTGAAAGGGAAGGGCACGCGAGAACAGATTCTAAATATCCGCCAGATTATAGAAAAGAGTCGCGAGTTCAACAACCCCGTTGTTCTCTGTTTCATAGACTACGCCAAAGCTTTTGATTGTGTGGTATGGAACAAGCTATGGTCGGTTTTGGAAGAAATGGGTGTACCAAAACATCTAATCGATCTTATCCGTAACCTTTACTGCAGCAACCGATCCTTTGTTAAGATAGACACCGACTGTTCAGATGTGTTTGTTACAAACAAAGGCGTACGTCAGGGCTGCATCCTTTCTCCAATGCTATTTAACATATACGGAGAATACATAATCCGCAAAGCTTTGGAGAATTGGGACAGAGGATTCCCGTTAGGTGGAAAACGGATATGCAACCTAAGGTATGCAGATGACACTGTAATTGTCGCTACTTCAATGGAAGACATGCAAGAACTTTTGCGAAGACTGGAAGCGGAGAGCTTGGAGTTAGGCTTGACTATCAACAAAAGCAAAACCAAGCTCATGATAGTAGACCGCGCTGAGAAACTAGCAAGATCTTGCACTATTCCATCTGTAGAAATTGTGAAGGAGTATATCTATTTAGGCTCACAAATATCCAGTGACGGGAGCTGTGTCCCAGAAATAAAGAGACGCATTGATATGGCGAAATCTGCCATGACACGTCTAATTGGAATATGGAGGAATCGTGGTATAAGCAACACCACTAAGAGTCGTCTGGTCCGTGCTTTGATATTCCCAATATTCATGTACGGAGTGGAGACATGGACTATAAAGGCGAGAGAAAGGCAAAGAATAGATGCGTTCGAAATGTGGTGCTGGAGACGCATGTTAAGGATTCCTTGGACAGCCAAGCGCACAAACGTGTCTATTCTGTCGCAGCTAGGAATCAAAACGCGACTTTCCTCCATATGTTACCAATGCCTGCTCTCCTACTTCGGACACATCATGCGACGTGGAAACGATAGTCTGGAAAAGCTCATTGTGACTAGCAACACCGAAGGAAAAAGAGCGAGAGGCCGCTCACCAACCAGATGGTCGGACCAACTAAGGGATTCCAAATGCAAGTTTTACACTATTGCACGGCTAGCCTCCGACAGAACCCGATGGAAAACTTTAATCCGCGCGAGGTTGCAACCCCAGGACCACGATCTTCAGGAATGAAGAAGCGACTAGAGAGAGAGAGACCGAATACCTAACATAAATTAATTTTGACACTTATGCTAGAGTGCAAGGACAAAGTTATTTGGCCTTCGTTAAAGAGAAAGAGTCTTGACCCGGATAGTGGATTTTCGATAAAAGCGATATTAATGGTAAATAATAATAATATGTTGTATACAATTATAAAATGAATGAAGGATATACTTACAATATCAAACCACAGTAGTGGAAGGTGCATGTTGGAGAATTTCTCCGTGTTCCTGATGTTGCTAATATCGCCGAGAGCCATGTTGATTTGAAACTTGGAGCTGACGTCGAGAGGCAGCCCTGCATCCGGTTGCACCCAGAACCTGAGAAAAAAATCAGGGAATGTTTTTCTATAGGAGGCTAACTAAGATAAGAGGAAAGAAAAAGAGTCTTATATATCAATTAAAAAGAAAAATTCTATATAATTTGTAGTGTTAAGAGTCCGCTTACCCACGATGACTCCCATACATTTGTAACACCAAAATAATTTAGTATTTTGAATGAATGGAGACATCGTAGTTCACAGGACTCTGCATATTGATGTGTACATACTAGGAAATCATTCCACAACTATGATTTCTACCTGGTCGTACCTCATAACATAAGTACAGTCAGCGTCAAAAGTCGATATGGAATTTGCAAACGAGATCCCTTGCATGTATGTGTTAGATAGAAATATTTGAAACCAGGTGTTTGATATTAATCCAACATATATAATGTATATGCATTTTTGAAAGTAACCGTACCTCCATGAATAAAAGTGACCAATGTAACGTGTCTGTAGTAAGCATTTTTATCGAAATTTTATTTTTATCGAAAAATATGTATTTTTTTATTCATAAAATTATGATGAAAAACTTTATGTCCAAAAAATAAAGAAAAAAGGCATAAAAAGTAAGTTGTGCCAATATATCCTTACCTAGTCTCATGCAGTTCCTTATTGGGAGACAGGCCTTCAACTTTGCTGAACAGGATTTCGTCTCCTTTGTAATAGTGAGGATAGGAGAGCGCGATCGGGAACCCGTAGTAGCAGTCCGTGACGTCAATGAGTCCTTCAGGAAGACATTTACCTGAAAATGGAGTGAAATTAAGTTTCGCTAAGAAATCTATAACCCGGTTACAATATCTGTGGACCTGGCTCGATGACGTCACGTCGTGTCAGCGCTCTGATATGGTGCGCAAAACAATCAAGCCGGGGCGAGCGCGGGGAGATGAAAGGAGAACGGGAAGGGGGTACGCATTCCAGCGAGGTCCACAGATATCGTAACCGAGTTGTAGAGCCGATTGCATAGAATAAATTGACTTGGAGCGAAGTTTACCATTAATTTGACCCCCTTTAAACATTGTAATGCTGTCCCAATTTGGCGCATGACATTTCGGAGACTCAAAAAGGAGAGATGAAAAACTAAGAAAATATGCTACCATTGAACGTAACTTGGTAAACATGGCTGATTTTTGTTTTTCAAAATCTGAGATAAAGTGATTGCTTAAGAATTTCTAGAAAGCCTTTCTTATGCCTTATCTAGATTATGAACGAAACTTCTGCGTAAAACTTCAGTCATGTAGTTCACGCCTGATGAAAAATTATTATACAGTCTACGTTGGAGCGCGCTTGCCTAAGAGATGCCTATTTCTTCTAGATTTGAAAGCACCCAAGTTGTAGGAAGTAAGGAAGACGGAGCCCGTGGGAGTATTCCAGACTTTTGCGTTAAGTATCGAGGGCGAGGAACTAAAGCGCGTTGTACACGCTGGGTGTGACTTATGAGGCAAACTTTCCGAATATTTTCGTAACAACTCACCATGTCTACAGAAGCACTTGTTCTCCTCGTTGTACTTGCCGTTGTCCAACATATGTTCCGGGAACACGTACTTGTATGCCTTCATGCCGTTCTTAATGCCTTCTTCTACCGGAATCTGAAAAAATACACAAGTGTCATTGAATTTCCCGACCTGGAACCAAAACAATTTTTTTAAATCTTCATTTATTTTTCGTTGGCATGCATATGCATGCACTTCTCAAGTTCTCAAAATATCTAATTTCTCTAAGCTTTAAGTAGTTAGCTTAAGTAGTTAGTCGTAAATTATTATTGCTGCCAAACCAAACAAATTCTGCCAAATATAGTTATTGCCGCCAAGTATTACTAAAAAGAAGCTTTCAAGAGAGGTGTGATTACAAATATTCTGACAGAAAGTGTTAGTTCAGCATAAAGTGAACTACGCTTGAGTAGAATATCTCTATTACCTAACTCTTAATTGAAGAAGGTACATTACATTGTGAGTGCATAACTATTTAGTAAGAAAGACGTAGGCCAGGATGGTATGGAACTTACCAAGGGTGCAGCTCGGCATAAGCTCTTCCTGTAGAACAGCACAGATTGGTTTCTGCTAACAGCCCCCTGGAACTTGGTGCCGTCGGAAGCGTTCTGGACGTTAGAGCAATGCTTGCCGTCCCACTGCGGTAGATCGGTAGACCCTCTGTAGGTGTCGATGAGGCCGGATAGAGCGATGTCATGCTCTCCCGTAAACACGGTCTCGTAGTCTCCGTTGAAGTCGTACATCTGTTAATTTTATTAAAGGTTATAATACTATCATAATTTAACAAACAAATCTTTGATGAGTGATTATCTTATCATACTCCAGTATTAGCCCTAAACGTAAAGAGAAAGTTTTTGGAAGAAAATTGTGCGGATCACACAGAAATTGTGCGGATCATACAGATTCATCTGATCGCGGATTACAACAAAACTGTGTTGTAATCTTTCACATAGGCCTAATTTACACGTAAAAACACTACCAAGGATTAAACTGATAAGAACTGCCGAGGAACTCGGTACCTACTTTTCTCTGAATATATATGACGATTTATAATTAATTCTTGCGTAAATAACTTGAATTTTACGAGGCACGTCTCCTGAGCAAGCTGAATGCGTATCCTTCCAAAAATTTTTGTAGTTTTAGAATTTTTTTACATCTTTTATGACAGATCTTCCTTCCTTATGCAAAGGTTTAAAGGATCTGTCATAGAATAACATTCAAATACTGGTAACTCACCCTATCAATAAGGCCGAGTTTATCGAAGTAGATCCAGCCGGGCATGAAGGTGTTGCCGAGGGTCATCAGCTCGGACTTGTAGCCCATCATGAACTCCTTGGCGGTCATCTTCATGAGGGGCTGGCTGTTGGTCAGGCCGATCAGGTTGTTCAGCCCAAAGCGGGTCACGAAACTTTGCTGGGAGACCACGTTGGCGATCGACTGTAACAAGCGATAAGTACATCGATTATTTATCACCATTAAAGTTACCATGTAAAACAAAACGACGTATCATAAGAGCCTTTGTATGCTAGGCCTATATGAAATAAAGAATTTTCTTCTTTTCTATTTCTATTTCTATTTCTATTTAATTATACAGTATGGCAAACGTGAACGGTGTGAAATAAAGTTCATTTTAAGTAAAAAATAAGTGCCTGGAATCTGAGAAACTAAAAAATCGAAAAGTTACCTACATAAAAATTAGAAAACTAGCCGGCATAATAAGGCCCGGTTTTCACCAAAGCAGAGCGGAGCGCAGCTGTGTATCAGTATCAGATTTCGTCATTTTGACATCTCTGAAACTGAGGGGAGAGGAGATGTTGAAATGACGAAATCTGATTGGTTACACAAACACAGCTCCGCTCCGCTCCGCTTTGGTGGAAACCGGGTCTAAATAACATAGCGGATGTTTGCTTTCTGAGCAACACAGCCAGGGGGACGATTGACAGCCCAGAACTGTTTAACTGAAGGGGGAATCACTACAAACAGCTCTTCAGTTCTTTTTTGTATGTTTTCCTTTAAAAAATAAAATAAATAACTGCCCCGAAAAACGTTGTTTTGCCATTATTATTATAAAAAATAGCTTACCAACTACTCTCAGACATACCAAACATACACAGAAAATTTCATAACAATCGGTTCAGCCGTTTTGGATGAATTTGGTAACAAACATGAGACACGAGAATTTTATATTTTTGAGAAGATATGTTTCTACAAGTAATAAGTATACTTAGTTGGCTAGGCAACGAGCTAGATTTAATGGTCAGTGCTGATAGATACCTAGTCTGGTAGGTCTGAATACCTAGAACTGTAATAAATTATTACCTCATATTTTTTATGTGTGTTAACATCAAAATATTGTTGTCTGTACCGATAATTATAGAATAATAAGGAAAATATTGAAAATATACCATAAAACTTAAAGTGATCGTAAAAAAGTTATTGCTTGTTAAGTCAGCAGGCGCAAATCTTTTCGCAGTGATTAAATTAGGGCGCCGTCAGAAGTTTGCTGTCTGTCGCTAAGGTCTGAAATAAGGGGAAAATATAGGATGAAAAAAAGGAAAGAGGAATATGGTTCCTCAATGGTTCCAGAGTGAGAAACCTCCTCGTGCCTTCTCCAGGACCATCGCCTTCTGCATGCGACAGAAAATCGTCCAGTCTACATTCCATAATATGGCTGTATGCTCATGAGCAATATGTAAGGTACTTTGATACTTTTTCCTTCTGTCACAAGATTCTCATGCGGAAGGAATAGTGCACAATTAGGTAATACTATTAGGTAATATTAATGCACGGTACGCCAATTGGACAACCGATTATTTTTCTAGTTTTTCCGAAAATTTTCATTGTTGCTTCGCTCTTATTGGTCATAGAGTTATTATAACCTTCCTCTATAAATAGACTATCCAAAACAAAAAGAATATTTTAATTCGAAAGTGTAGTTCCAGAGATTAGCGCGTTAAAACAAACAAACAAACAGCTTTGTAATATTAGTATAGTATAGATTATTGAAATCCACACAGGGATGTTGTTGGATAGCGGGCAATAGTAGGTACCTATGCATACAATATAAAAGAGGTCAGTTTTGGGTTAAGGTTAATGTAATATCTAATGTTATTATTTCCTCATATGAGATAAGTGCGATATGAGTTTATTATGATACCTTGTAAATTGTAATATTAGCTGGGTTAGCTGGTATAGTGGCCTGCATTCTAATGGGGTGGTAACAGGTTCGAATACCAAGCATGCAATTCTGACTTTGATGGAGTCTTCGATTGGTAGGTACCTAAGATGTTATGCAAACCCCCAACGACTTACGAGCCTAGATTTTTATTACTCAGAGTTCAGACATCTAGGAAATTATATTGTATAGGAAGACGCGATCTACTAAAACATAGGTACTTCCGTAATTTATTCGAAACTTATTTGAATATGTAAAAACATAATATTTTATGTTGCAAGCGCATCAAAACGGCAAATTCAGCTTTTTGATACTATTTTGGCAAGTATCGAATAAATCCTGTGCTTAGCATATTTTTTTACTTTATTATTTTATTAAATATTTTTCACTTTATTATTTTTTTTAGTTTAGTTGTACTTTTAGATTTAATTATTATATAAGGACTTGTTAATATAAATTATATGCGTGTGCTTAGCATATTTAAGTATATTTTTGATTTACCTCTGATCAACCTACCACTGGTCTCAGACATGATATCAGAATGAAATGGGTTTGGAAATAGCACAGTAGGCGAGTGCTGGATGGCAGGATTCACACAACTTTGTGAACGTCATGGAAACTTTATGGCAATGCAAGTTTCCTCAAGATATTTTTCTCAACTGCTTACAATAATTACCTACATTCTACTCTACCCCCCTTACAAATAAACGTGGAATAGAAGTGGAATAGTTATAACTATTATGCATTCCTTTTTTACATTCGAATTTCAAATTAGTTATGTAGCATGAGAAAACAGTCAACAGCAAACTATTCTTAGTTAATTTCTAGGAGGTTTATTTATTTTACCGATCTATTAAAAGTATAAAAGAAAGACATAATATCTCTTTAGTACTTGATTCTCTTTACATAAGTAATTGATTGCACGTGATTAGATCTAGGTTATTCATTTATCTCTATATTTTCGTGGAAAAGAAGTGACTATACCTATATACTAGGCTGTTAAAAAACCGGTTTTTACAAACGGCGGCGGTTTTTTACAAACGCCCAATAACTCCTAAAACGAGGTGCATGTGAAGGTGCCGACATACAATATCTTTAATCTGTGGTGCCGACAGTGATTCTATTTTTGAATGATTATGAACGAAAGCGCTTATTCTTTATTCAAATATATCTATCTATTTGACTAAAGGACAAAATATGCTTTCATACTTTATTTTCGTTCACTATTTGATCAAATATATTTGAATAAAGAACAAGTCCCTTCGAATTATTCAGCTAATACTGCTATTGTTAATCGTTACTATAATTTTATGCTAATATCCTCTGCTGCTATGAAATAGCAGGCAAATGGCAAGATGTGGAAATCTCAAGTGCATATCCGATTTCTATTGAACGATTCCATACAAACGCATTGGCATCTAGTCTTGGCCTACAAGGCGTTACGAAAGATTGCGAAATACCTATTTTAATACCTACCAGTAGATATAAAGGGTTCTGGAAATCCTTGACTATGTAATATAACTATAACTATAGCGGACGCTCTCGGCTTCCACAAGACCTCCAATTAGTCCTTTTACTATTTATTTTACCTCAGAAATTGTAGCCATAAGACTAATCTATGTCTATTCAATTACCTAAAATGGAACGAAATTTAAAAAAAAATGGTCAAATGCGACACAACTATCACGCATAAAAAACTGTTTTGAATACAAAAGTAACGCCCTTTCAAACAGTAACCTTCTCGATATTGTTATCTCATTTTAAAGTTGCAACACCCTGGTTTCCTTCACTTTTTAAATTAAAATAAATACAAATTTCTATTCGTTTATGATTGCAATGACGTTAGGTCACTATTACCTATAACCATGCCAAAGGACAATGACCATGGACGTATGGATTCCCGTATCAAGCGGAATCAAACCCAAACTTTATTTTTTATAGACTACTGTCTCCACATTAACTCCCACAATTATTACTTTTTTTTAATTAATATCCGGATTCTAAAGTTATAGGCAACCAAACAAGTGGTACTTACTTCTTAGTAAAATCAGTGTGACACAAAATGTGCATCGAAAAGAAAGTAACTTTTTGTATGGAAAATTAAATTCCGGATATGGAAAACAAATTCTTATTGCCAATAGTTCTTAAAAAACCCTATTTATTTTCCTAGACTATTTTGGTTTTGGTTCATGAGAAAACTTGATACCACCTTTGGTCATTCTCTTTTCAGGTCGATAGCTTTTTAGTTACTGACATAATCGAGTGGACGGAGGGACGGGGAAAGCCTGACCATAAGGGTCCCATTTTAACCAAAATGGTATGAAACCCCAAAAACATGAGAATATCATATCCTATCGACAAATTGATCACGTGAATTATTATCGAGGATAAATGTCATTCTCATTATAATATATTGTTATAATCATAAGTTAAAATCTGTGTCATAAGTATAGGAAATGGCATAATGATAAAGTTAATCAAACTGGGTTAGTATAATAATTCATCGTGTCGAAGTCAATTTTATTAAAAATCTTCAACGAACTTTATTCTTATGCATTTTAATTTTTAATACTTTAATACTAGTTAGTGATTTCTAATTAATGTTAAATGTTAGTCTTCCTTATTCGGTGAATGTTCATTAAATGTACGAGTATAAAATCCAATACATACTGACTTTCTGTAAATCTGATTTTCTACGTAATATAGAAAATATTTTGAAGCTTATTTTGTGAAAGTATTATAACAAATTAATAATTTAACACTTACTTTATTACGAGACACTACGTTGACTCTTCACTTCGCACTATAACTTAACTGATACCACTCGCGTTACTAAATCAAGACTGCCATAACTAAAACAAGACTCGAACAAGACTCGAAACAGACTAAAACAACACTGACTCGTTCTCCCCGTTTCGCCCTTTTTATACATTCGTATCAACCTTTGTACAAGTAAAAACAAAACGGAAGTGGCGCCACTGCGCGCGACAGTGGCGACACCAAGCGCGTAAGTGGCGCCGCCGCGCGCGTAAGTGGCGCTTCCGGCCCAATGCTGCCATCTGCGCAACCGTAAACAAAGCACGCTAGTCATGGGCGACAACATCCGGCCCTCCTGCTCACGCATTCGTCCCGAATTGCGTGTTTGTCTGGTGTAATTGCTGAGAACAGAAGATAATAATTTAAGCAAATGGTAATTGACGTTCGGATCATTCTGAATGTGTACATTGAATTCAGAATACCCATTATTCACCTTCCCTTTACAACAGAACACACGAAACTAGTTTAAGCAAATGGTAATATAATGTCAGGATCATTATGAATGTGTACATTGAATTCAGAATATTCTTTATTCCGTTACACCTTTCCTTTACAACAAAACACAAGATGCTACAGTACGAATGTGGCAACTTGTCAACTTGAGCGTGTATTGACCCGCCATCTAGGGTCGTGGCTCACGGTTATCATTATACCAGTGTTCACTCGGATATCTGGTACAATTTTGTATCACACTGTAAATCTTATGTTCGAAGCAAATACATTATACAACAAAAATCAACCATTTAGTCGAAATATCACCTTGACAACATCCGACTTATAAGATCACAAAACACCATAATATTCATAGCTATCAAATATGTGTTTACTTATTTATCGTTCGGCCTCTCCTGATTTTAATGAGTCGCGAATGCAACTTCTTTATGTGAAAACTTTTGGAAAAATGATCATTTTCATATTTAACGTTAATGCATGCTCTGACGCGCAAAGGATTTATCATGTAAAGAGTAACAATCAGTTTTCTTTACTTTATCAAAAATGTTCTTTCCACGGCACGTCAACGGGATTTTAAAAACATTTATTCTAAGCAACCAAACTAATTGCGCTTCTACCCATTAGCCACATATTAACATTATTCTATAATGGGCCAAATTCAGATAAAATAACTGAGACTAATAAAATGTTTCAACTCACTTTGACAGCGTCGCTTATTCCTTTTCCGATGATACTACTTAACAAAGAAAAATGTTACCAAATTCAACTGGATGTCCGCCTGCGTTTATGCCTTTCTTCTCGAGGCATACCGGGACACGTGGTTCTTGAGCACTTCTGATATTACGAGACACTACGTTGACTCTTCACTTTGCACTATAACTTAACTGATACCACTCGCGTTACTAAATCAAGACTGCCATAACTAAAACAAGACTCGAACAAGACTCGAAACAGACTAAAACAACACTGACTCGTTCTCCCCGTTTCGCCCTTTTTATACATTCGTATCAACCTTTGTACAAGTAAAAACAAAACGGAAGTGGCGCCACTGCGCGCGACAGTGGCGACACCAAGCGCGTAAGTGGCGCCGCCGCGCGCGTAAGTGGCGCTTCCGGCCCAATGCTGCCATCTGCGCAACCGTAAACAAAGCACGCTAGTCATGGGCGACAACAACTTTAGTTTTATAATGCTTATGCGCCTTCTCAAAGAATGAAATAGGCTACTTTTAGCCTGAGATGTTTTAAATAAATAAATAAATAACTAATTGTAGTTTGAAAAATGTATGATACCTACACAGGCTTGTACACTAAAGACAGGGCGTACAACGCGAAAATATGTCGCCAGTTTAAGGGAGCAAGAATGACTATTTTGCACCCCCCGGCAGTAGTCAGTATAGGTAGTTAGGTGAAGATCTATTTCTTTTTTTGAATTAATAATAATATTGCAGGCAAGGTGACCACAGACATATAGATAAAAAAAATATAAAAAATAAACATGTATTTCGCAGGAGTTTCGACAGATGGCGCTACATTTTCTTGTGTGAAGAACGCTCAGACTACATTAAAGAAGAACGTTTACGTAAAATGTTAGGATGGGCCTATCTTGACTATTTATATCTTTGGATACCTACAATTTTTTTAGTCGTCTATGAGGATTTTTCTCCTCTAACGAGAAAATACCTAAAACGGGCAGAACGTTAGAGTTAATAACTACTACTGATGATAATGACTATAATAATAATACGATGTACAATGTTATCTGGGACGTGGTCACTGACCCCTGATTGCAAATACTGCAATCATTTTAGCGATTGATATACTAGAAACGCATGGGCATATCTTACAGGCAATTTTAGGTCTTAACACGTTATATACTAAGAGCGATTGTCTTGTGGTTTATAAAGTATTGTATTTTGCCCATTTGTAGGCGAATTTTCTAGACTAAATCATACTTGATAGCAAAATTATCTGGCTAGCAATTTTAATGTGGTAAGTTTGAAATTACGGTCGAGGCGTAGACTAGAGTCATTTTTAGAAGGTTCTAAAAGTTCTAAGTTACTTAGATTATGTATAAGATTTCCGTCTCATGTGTTTCAGAGGTTGGGGGGGGATAAAAAACGTTATCACCCGAAGCAACATTTCAAGAACAAAAATGTAGACCTAGCTCTGGACTTGCAACTCTCGGGTTGCTCCCATTTCGCCCGGTGCGTCTGCCCGGTACCGGGCAGGATGGCACAAAAAATTCCCATCCTGCCCGTTGCGCACCGTGCAATCGATTGGCGGGCAGGATGGGAATCTATTCTAAAAAAAATCCCATCTGGCCCGGTAACATTTAGTTATGAAAAAGAAGCCTCTATGCGAATATGGATATCATTTTTGAAAATACCTACTCGCGTGGCACTTCGTCATGATACGATACAAGGTCAGGTTCACTTATCACATGATCGAAGAAACTACAGGTAGCCGTCTACCGCCGCGCGCCGGCTGCTAATTTGCTCGCGGTTCTTGTACGGTTTATTTCACTTGCTGCGTGCGCCCGATTGCGAGGCAACCTCAGTACGTCGAATGAGATAAAGTTACGCGACACAACAACTTTGCGTTTGTTGCGTGTTGTTTGCGGAGGCGGAGCCAGCCGCTATTGCGAACTGAATTGCACTTTTTGTGTCAGCGCTAGAGTCGTTATATCTTTCAATCATCTTGCGGAGTGAGCCTTTCTGTACAATTAGGTACTATTACGTATTCCGTGACGATATTCTTAAGATAGGTTTAAAGACTTACCAGCAGAGCGATGTGCGGCATGTACAAGACGTCGTCCTCCTTGTTTCCCTCGGAGAGTTCCTCCTCCCAGACCAGCGGATGCAGCGGCACGGCACTGAGAGTTCCGTTGTCGTTGAAAGTGATGTTGCTGTGCTCTAACGCCTCCCTGGAAACAAACAGAAGGTAAGGATATCTAGCGCTTCGGAGCCATCAATTTGCCTTGTATTATTTTTAGAGTTCCGTACCCAAAGGGTAAAAATTGGACCCTATTACGGAGACTTCGCCGTTCGTGAGTAGGGATAAAAGCCCGTCCGGTATCTTGCTGTGCGGTGGAAAAGTGGTGAATTCCCATATCATGCTGGTAGGACTCTTCTTGTGAAGTTCATCCGAGTAACCATCACAATAATAGTTTTTCTACCGTGAAAAGCATTATTCTGTTTCGGTTTGAAGGGCACTGTAAGTCGATGGGATTACTGAGCAAAATTAGGCTTAAAATTCGGCCAAGCGCGAGGCGGACTCGCGTAAAATGGGTTCCGTACCATTATCTATGTAAAAACTGTCTAATGTCTAATAGGGTATTTGACTCCAATTTTTTTATTACTTTATTATAAAGTAGAATTAAAATAATGACGTGCACTGAAAGAACTAATTAAATCTATCAAATAACAAAAAAGTTATAAGCATTTAAAGATTTGTGATTAGACAGAGATAGCAACATGAAATTGTGACGTCACACCTTACCAATGCCATAGTAGCTTCGTGCGGCTTCATACAAATTTTCGTTTTGCGAGAAAGGGATAGAAGATCCCCCCACTCCAAAGTTTAAACGCCTGTAACTTTGTAAATCTTCGTTGGATTTTAATATTTCTTTCACTGCACGTTATTATTTTTATCCTAGTTTATAATAAAGTAATATTTTTTATCAAATTCAAAAGTAGTGTAAGACCCAATTATCACGGTTGAAAGAAAGAAAGAAAGAAGGGTCCCGTTTTTAACTTTGGGTACGGAACTCTAATACTGTACTGTCAAGGCGATGAGCTGCACAAATCTTTGAAAACATTTTGGTGCACTCTCAGAATCTGTCATTGGCATATAAATGGTTATAACACACGATGTTTTATTTCACTGCTAAGCAAGTGATATCACACACCCAATAATTAAAGGTGCTCGCACATGATTCGAACCCCCGAACCCGTGATAGGAGGCAGTGATGGGGGACCAATGGGGTATCACTAGTACTTTTTAACCGACTTCAAAAAATTAACCGACTTCAAAAAAATTGAGGTTCTGTATTCGACTCGTAGGTTTGTCCGCAATTATTTCGCGTTTGGCTGAACCGATTTGGATGCGGTTTTCAGTAAAGTATTTTTTACATTTTGGAAAAAGGTTTTAGTATATTAAGCGACTTTGAAAAAATTGAGGTTCTGTATTACACGTATACCACGTGGGTTCGTCCGAGATTATTCGTCGTGGTAATGCTAAATTGCCTACCGATATACGAAGGGGCCGATTTCCTTCAGCTTGAGCTTGGTGTCCTCTCCGGCGAGGTACTCCTCCGCGTTGGTGACGTTAAACAGGTACACCTTACAGTACAGCTTCACCTCCGGCTTTCTCCACGACTCGAAGATCTCACCGCCTTCCGAGAACACCACTTTCTGAAAGGGCAGTAAAGATTAAGGTCCGGTTGCATTAACAGGATTTAACAGACACATACTACAGGAAAATGTACAAGCAATAACGGTTTTTTTATTTATTGAAAAAAAAAATACTTTAAGGTGTCTCGGCCCAAATAGCCCGTGAAATTCATACTTAATTTAGTTTTTCGCAAATATTAGACTAAGTACACATTGTAGGTTTATGGCAATGAATTTTGCGGGCATATTATTTATGCATCTACATTTTTTTTATAGAAACGTTGCTCGAAAATTCCTACTCGCCTCATATTGGTTCCCGAAAGAAAATTTTATGCAGTTTCTCAGATTATGAGATATCTAGAACCAATATGAAGCAAATAAGTATTGTTTAGCAGAGTTTCATTTAAAACATGTAGATGCATAAAAGATGAATCGTAGGCTTATGGCAAAACTCATTGCCATAAGCCTATAATGTATAAATAACCCATTATTAGCGAAAAACCAATAAAAAATTTGAACTTTTACGCCCGGGTGGTACCCATTCCTCCTAACAAATTTACCTTTGAAGAACATTAGAAACAATTCCCAACGCTTTAATAAATAATCAGGCCTTAGAGGCAAAGCTTGATAGAAAACCTACCTACTCCAGGTAGGTTTCTAGATAAATAACCTCGTTGGAGTTAATGAAGAGTGAGAATAAGAGAATTGACTTATTCCGTTTTTTGGAGCACGAAGTCGTAACTTATTATTTTAGATTCCTATTAGCTGGTAGGGCAAACGTTGTATTGCCATTTACGAGTATGCATAAAAGCTTACGACTTCTTCTCAAAGTCTCAAACCTACCTAATGTAGACAAGAAAAACCATAAAAATCGGTCAAGCCGTTGCGTAGGAGTTTAATTGCAAACACTGTGATACTAGAATTTTATGTATTAGGTTCATAGGCTTATAAATCTATGGACGACGGTTGAAATACAAAATTCACGAAAAAAGTGTCCCGAGAAAACCTATATAAACGAGGGTACATGAGTATTTTTATAAAAATAACTAAAACATTGTAATTTATGTCTTAAACCATTACTATACAGCCTAATTTTCACGGGACTGAAGTGCGCTTGTATGTCTTTTCGCGTTTTGTATGTAATTCGGTTCGGACACTTTTTAGGGCTGACCCCAAATACTTAGTTTATAAATACATTGATTACAAAGATATCATCTATTCTAGGGACTAGAACCGACAAAGGTTAACGAAGGAGATATCTTACCCATCGAAATAGTGCGTCGTAAGGGTGCACGAACACTATAACAAAACCCAATCCCAGGAGGATAAATCCAAGCAGGAACAGGACGAATAAACCTGGAACAAAAGAAAATATTTCTTAATATTAAGTTTTTTGTACCTATAACTAATGGATATTTATTTGTTTCCTATCTACTTATACTATGGCCTTAGCAAAACCACAGCATATCTAATAGAACCTTGCCAGCAAAACCACAGAATACTTAATAGTGTACATAATTTTTTTTTTTTTTCTTAAAAATTTATCTAAATTCCCAGCTGATGTGCGTAGACATTAATAACTTCCGTCATAATGCTCTACTGAGGAAAAGCTAAAAAGTAATGACATTAAACTTATTGTGTGTGAGTACTGCAGTGCTATTCTAGAAAATGTCCATCTCTGAAACAGCTGCCAGACAGCTGCCAAGCCGAAGATGGCATGCAAAATTGTACTCTATTACAACTGACGAATTCATAGTGAATGCATAGATGTACGCTCGTCGCTGCTTTAATTATTTTTGCAGAATAGCACGGCTGTTTTTGATAACACAATACTATTTAGCGGGCCTAAGCCCTAAAGTAAAACAAAATAAAAAAAATAAAAATTTCTGTTCCTAATAGTGATTTATTAATGGTCAGCCTTATATGAATGTATTCTAATTAAACTTCCATAGAACTAACTGGAATATGGCTTCTAAAAAAATACTAGTATAATAAATAGCTTGAAGGTCATATTATTATGACATTAACGATTTATTGTCACCATAATTTAATTAAGGATTGTTACTGGCAAAAATGTCGACTGAGTCCGTGTCATAATATGTTAAATATTAATTTGTTTATATACGAAAATCTAGTTATACATGCGATGTTATGTCATATTTAGGTACTATTTTAGCACTTTTTTACTAGTTTCTATTCAAGTTCAACCTTTATCTACTAGGTATATAAAAATAAGTCGGGTTTTCTTTCCTGACGCTATAACTCCAGAACGCACGAACCGATTTCCACGGTTTTGCATTCGTTGGAAAGGTCTCGGGCTCCGTGAGGTTTATAGCAAAGAAAATTCAGGAAAAATTAAAAAAATAAATAAAAAATGTTACATTAAACGAAGCCATCTGGTGGCGAAACGGAGTTCGCCGGGTTTGCTAGTATTTTATAAATGGAAAAAGCTATAACTTATTATTTTCTCTACTGAAAGTTCAGCTTTTCAGGACTTCAAAAAAGGAGGAGGTTCTCAATTCGACTGAATGTTTTTTTATGTTGGTTACCTCATAATTTTTGACTGGGTAAATCGATTTTGATGATTCTTTTTTTATTAGAAAGCTGACGCTTCCCATGTGGTCCCATTTTAATCTAGTTTAGGTAACGTATATTATAAAGTTCAACAAGTGAAGTGTGCGATTCCCGCCAAACTTGATATTATTAAATTTGATTTATTTATGCTCGTTTTTACCAACATTTTAAGAGTCACCTAAGCCCTTAGATGACAGTTGTTGAAAGCGAAAACTGTCACCTATCGGCTTAGGCGTTTCTTAAAGTGTTGGTGAAAATGAGCCATACTCATCGAGTTACTCAATTTTTAAATGTTTTTGTAATGTTACAGATTTTTTAACACTATAGTATTTTGCTGTATTTTTAGCTGAAGTGGCAGTGGGCAGGTCACGCTTGTCGTAGGGGCGATGGCCGTTGGAGCCGGAAAGTCCTGGAGTGGAGATCGCGTACAAGTAAGCGTAGTGTGGGGCGACCTCCAACTCGCTGGACCGACGATATCAAGCGGGTGGCGGGAAGCGGCTGGATGAGGAAGGCTGAGGACAGGGTGTGGTGGCGTGCGCGCTTGGGAAGGCCTATGTCCAGCAGTGGACGTCCGCAGGCTGAAATGATGATGATGATGATGATGATAGTATTATAAAGAAACACTGAATTATGTGTTGCAAAAGGTGAACATAAAAAACACACGTTGAAATTTAAAACAAGATACCTATTTTTGTCTAAATAAAAAAAAAATAGACACAAATATTAACAGATAGATTGAATAATAAATAGGTGAATCGAGTTCGGTCTCACGTGGTATACCTCGTGTGGTTTGTAAAAAATAAAAACCGGCCAAGTGCGTGCCCATGCAATGTAGTTGCAGAGTTGGTTTTATGTTTCTTGTAAACATTAACCTCTATCAGTACTAATTTAAATATTTTAGATTTTTCGATTGATAAACTTGGGAGATACGAGTGGAATGGTATTTTTTGTCACTGCACGATACTTAAATTAAAAAAAAAACTTCTGTGTATAAATATAATTTACAAAAACTACCTACAATTACTACAACTACATATTATAGGTATTTTCACATTTCATACCGATACCTACTTATAATATGTAGTTACTCATTCGGCTGGAAATGACTATTTTAACCATTTTGGAACGGAACCCTAAAAAGGCGAACCTTTTTTCGTGGTTATGTTGGGTATTCAAGTTTATCTTTTTTGTTTGGGTCATTAATTATTATGTATACCTATATTCTTAAGGCTAAATAAATTTCACTATATTAAATAAGGTAAGGCATGAATTCTGCCAATATACTTATCTTACTGTTTGAGTTGGCCAACAAAGTTATTGCAATTTTATACACGACCGGGCTAAATACTGACGGATATAAAATGCACAATAAAGTTTAAAAGGTTAATAACTCTAGTAACTTTGCACCGCGGATCAGCCTTCAGATCAGGTTATGTACGAGTACAATCGTTATTTAGTTGATTTACGTGTTATTTGCTCTGATAAAAAAATATGACGCAAAGTTCATCAATACATATCTACTACATAATAATATCCAACCTTTGCCTGTGTATATTTACATCCACTGAGGCGGTGCAGTGGCAGGCCAAGTCCACTTATCACGTGACCGAGAAAATATAGGTAAGCGTCTCGACGTACTAATTTCAGATGGCCGCCACTCGCCGGATACTTTACTCCACCTTTACTCGCGTTAGTTCGGGTACGGTCTAAATCAGAGATTCTCAATCTTTCTTATTTCTTTACCGTCCCCTTTGAAAATCATTTTTTTTCCCAGCGCCCCCAATTTTTTATACACCCCTAAAAAACCCAAAAAACATAAAAAAAAACACTACTTTAATTTAGTTATGGTGCTTAAATTAATTTAGGTCAATCAACCAGCCGATTGGTACTGAATTGCACCTGCGTTATTTGACAAAAGCTTGTTACAACTAGACTGCGTACTGCGTAGGTGCAGGCTATTCCACGAAAGCTATAATATTTTATTATTTTTAGATTGTATACCATCATACCTAAACTAATTATTCGATATTGAGTAGTAGCACCTAGGTAGGTTTTATTTTTTGTAAATTTTAAAATATAAAGTAAGTATACTTACTTTAGTATAGTACACAAATAGATATCTAAAAGAAATTACTAATCTGCCATCGCCCCCCATTTTTTTCTGGGCCCCTTAACGCCCCCTTCTAGGTGTCCAACGCCCACAAAGGGGTGTTATCGCCCACTTTGAGAAAGACTGGTCTAAATTCACGCGCTGCGTGCGCCCGATGACAAGGTAGGCCTAGTACGTCGAATGCAGGCCAACATATTGTAATAATACTATGTAAGATGTAAAGATGTAACTATCAAATTGCTTCAAACCTAGCCTAACAACTAGATATATATATTTACATGTCTAACTTTAAGGTCTTACCGTCAGCACTTGTAGCAATAATTGCAGGACTAATAATACAGGCACTTGTTGATAATAATAGGTCATGATTATTCATTGAACAAATGAACTCGACGATAAATCAGTAGTAATAATGGGCACTTATATAATTTAATTATATTTTCTAAGTTTTAATATACACTAGCTGATGCCCGCGACTTCGTCCACGGGGGATAAACACTATTCTATCTTTTAAGTTGGACCAAATGACAGATATTCACGAAGTTTGAACTAAATCGGTTTAGTAGTTTAGGAGTCCATCGCGGACAAACATTGTGACACGAGATTTATATATATTAAGATAATTGGCTAAGTTCAATTGACATCTGCGCGCGTTGCTATATGTGTGCTCAAAGTATATAAGTGTAACACGCACACATACAAACGAAATCTTTATATAGTTCGAAGCCCACACATACAGCGCCATGTGCACATATAACATGAATAAGTGTCTTTTATAGTAATATGTTATGATTCAATCTTATAATTAAACCGGTCTTCACGTATCATGGACCTTTGTTCCTCATCCTATGGTTACTTAATACTGTGGTAAGAATGACAAACCCGATCAACATATCACGTGATTTATCGATGACAATTCTCATACATACGAAGTTGATTTTCCGTGAAGATCAACGTGAAACGGAAATGCTTTCTCGCATCCATTATATCCATATACCACAAGTGATACCAATGAACAATTCATTATATTTTAACTTACTTTAAGTATTCGCTCTTGGAAGTTCGGAAGTCAACCTCGAGGGTGTTACAAAAAAGGTCATTGGCCAAAAAAATTGCAGGAAGTGCGAACACGAAACTGACATGTCTACTCACGAGCTTATATTACTGTCTAGCTTTTGCCCGCGGCTTCGCTCGTGAGAGTTAATAGGTTTTTGACATTTCTATCTCAAAGGTGTGTGAATCATATTATATCATCAATTAGGTCCTTACGAGTATTAGTCTTTGTGAGAATGACTTCTCTAATGAAATTAAATTTTCCCAAGAACTGTATACTCAATAGAAATTTAATTTTTTTTTTCTGAGAACCGAATATAAATTTTAGAAATTTAATTTTCCCGAATAAACCATATTACCTTCCCTTGACTAATTCTCTTCAAAATCGTTACAGTCGTTCTGAAGATCGGTAGGTACACTTGTATAGACAGTAGACACACACGCAAAAATTTAAAGAATGCAGTTATTTCGTACACAGACTGACATTTCAATTTAATTATATATTTAGCATTAGGTAGTAGTTATATTGATAAAGAAATGACTAAAGCAGGCAAGCCGCAAGGTCTGATTTGGTTTTCTAAGGTTGCTAGATTGAAGCATTACATAGATATAACTATAGGTTATAAACTGTGGTTAATCTAAAAGCTTGATGCTCGTTTTCACCAACATTTTATGGGACACCTAAGCTCTTAGGTGACAGTTGTTGTAAGTGAAAACTGTCACCTTTCGGCTTAGGCGTTTCTTAATGTGTTGGTGAAAACCAGCATGAGAAGCATGTTTTTATTTGGATACTGGGGTTTTTCATACACTACAATCTCAACTGATAGTAATTGACTATGCAGGCGAAGATAACTATCGTAATATCTTGTCTTGTGAGGTGGTATGCAATTATATAAGCATCTCCTAACAATGTTTGACGACCTCCGTGGCGCAGGGGACGCACGCTCGGATTCGAGTGGGAGGTCGCGGGTTCGATTCCCGCCACGGGCCACTTTGGAATTTTATAATTTCTAAATTGGCTCAGGTCCGGTCTGGTGGGAGGCTTTGGCTGTGGCTAGTTACCACCCTACCAGCAAAGACGTACCGCCAAGCGATTTAGCGTTCCGGTACGATGCTGTGTAGAAACCATTGGGGTGACATAGCTTACCCCTTCCAAGTTAGTACGCTAACATCTTCGGCTGCATCATCACTTACCATCAGGTGAGATCGCAGTCAAGTACTAACTTGTACCTATAGCGTAAAAAAAATGTCTACACAGCATGGCACTGTCACGCTAAAATGCTTGGCAGTGCGTGTTTGTTGGTAGCTAGGCCACGGCCGAATCCTCACCACAGACCAGACTTGAGGCAATTTTGAAATTATAAAGTTCTAAAACTAGCCCTTGGTTAGTTATAATCGTGAATGTTTGCTACTCCTGCTTCAGCTAGGGCAACTCCAGGGGTGCATACCCTGGGCCTTGATATTCTATAGGTAACTGAAGGGGAATCTCAATTCATTTTAGACAAGCTCCTCGAAATATAATATATATAAGACATTGAGGATCTCCAAAATTAAACCACAAATTGTTTCTCTGAAATAACAAAGTTTTGTTTTATTACAAGTTTTGTTTTATTTTACAATTATCTAGTTATTATCAAGTTACGACAATTACACTTCTATCTCACCTGAAATAACAAAGAAACGACATTTAAAGTTCACTATATCTCGAGTCCTCAATCACATTCTTTCTATGAGTTTTTATTACGATAACAATGCACAAAACAATTTCAGCGTCCCTCGCCATTTTAAATCCTCGACACAGATCACTAATCATAGGTACAGACAGCTGATACGCGAAGCGCGGCAAATTCAAATGAATGAAATGTCACTCATTTCATTACATCTCCCCCCCTAAGAGCGAAAATTCTAAGCAATATATCTGTAAAATGTACTTATAAGTCATCTTCATATTCATTATCATCTCCTTCATCTTCTTCAGCCTCTGTTATGACAGGTTGCAATTTTGTTATATGAAATAATGTTGATTCTGTTTTTCTGTTGCCTGTATCAATCCTATAAATGGAATTCGATATTTTCTCTATTATTTTGAAAGGGCCTATTTTTAATTCGTCTAATTTCTTTCTATTCAGTCTATTTCCATTTTCTACATATACACTGTCTCCTACATTAAATTCTTGCATTTTTCTATTTCTATCAAATATTTTCTTGTTATACTCATGAGATTTTATTGTATTCTCTAATGCCAATCTTCTATCAGCAATCCACTTGTCTTCCTTTTCCATCGTTTTGAATTCATTTGGTAGAATACTGACATTTGTACCATCCAGTAAATATTTTGGTGCAAAACCTGTAACGGAGTGTTCTGTTTCATTATATTTTTGTATACATTCTCTTGCCAGTGTTGTCCATGTTCTCTTATTATTTTTCTCATTCATTTTACACCTTATTTTATTTACTATTATTTGGTTTAATCTTTCATTCAAGCCGTTCGAGAATGGTGTATTCACGGCTGTAAAAATTAGTTTAATATTATTTTCCTGCAAAAATTGTTTAAATTCTCTTGAATTTATGCCCGGATATTGATCTGTCAGGATAATTCCAATCTCATCTGTCTCTAGTACTTTCTTTGTTAAATTTATAAAGTCACATGCATTCTGGGTTTTCGAAGTCGCAATAAATGCATATCTTGTGTAGTGATCTACTATAAGGTGTAGATATTTCTTTGTAGACCTAGATCCTCCAAATCCACCAATAGTATCCATTGACATTATTTCAAATGGTTTGGTGGCTGGTCCCAGTTGTGACAGTAATCCAATTTTTTTTTGACATCTTGATTTATTTTTTATGCATATTTCACATGTTTTACAAATATTTATGATATTTTTTGTTAGGTTTATAGCCGTATATATTGAACTTATTTTTTTCTGCAGTTGTCTGATCCCAATATGGCATAAATCTTCATGCACCTTTTTTATAAGTTTTTTACTAAATTCTTCTGAGAGGATAATCTTTTCCTGTTTCTTTATTTTTTAATAATAGATATTATTTTTTAGTATTAAATTTTGTTTCTTTTCTCTTATTGTTTCATTTTTCTCTTGGTCTCCAACTATATCTTTTATTTGTATTAAATTAACTATTCTCAATGTTTCCTCTCTGTTATCTTCTGGTTCTAATACAGGGTTTCGGCTCAAACAGTCTGCTTCTACATTTTCTTTACCAGGTATATATTTTACGGTAAAGTCATACTGAGATAGGTAGTATGTGAGATCACCCAATTCTTCATCTGTCCTGCATTTAATGTTCATGTTCTCTAGAGGTTTGTGATCTGAGTAAATGGTGAATTGTTTTCCGATGAGCCAGTGCTGCCAATATTTAACAGCTTCTTTCATAGCAAGACATTCTAAATATATAGCCTTTTTCCGTTTTTGATGTTCATTCAATTTTTTTGAGAAATATGCCACCGGTTTGTCTTTACCATCTAGTTGTGTCTGTTTTAACAATATATGTATGATGACTCACCGGCTTCAGTTCCTCGGGTAAAACATAACATTTTCCTTCTTCAGTACATATTGAAGTTATGGCTAATACATTTGATTTGCCATCATTTGAGGCTATCATCGTAAACTCAAACTGAAGCCGGTCCATATTCTCTTAGTTCACAAAAATGTCGTTTTATATTCCTTTATAATTTTCTTTTGATTATCTAAATGGTCTGTCATACTTATAAATTCCTCTGTTTCTATGTGTTCATTGAAATTTACTGTATATTTTTTTATATTATTATCTTCATTTCTGTTATCTTTAGACATCCTGTCTATTTTATTTGTTATTTTCTTTTGTTCTATCTGCAAGTTCTCATTTTGGGTTAATCTGAATTTCTTTATCATATCTAATCCGATTATGAAATCTTCATTTTCTACTATGTATACATCCACCTCTTCTTCTAAATCAAATATTTTAATTTTTATTGTTATCAAGCCATCCATCTTCTTCACTCACGTCGTTCATATCGTTTTATAAGACATTGAGGATCTCCAAAATTAAACCACAAATTGTTTCTCTGAAATAACAAAGTTTTGTTTTATTACAAGTTTTGTTTTATTTTACAATTATCTAGTTATTATCAAGTTACGACAATTACACTTCTATCTCACCTGAAATAACAAAGAAACGACATTTAAAGTTCACTATATCTCGAGTCCTCAATCACATTCTTTCTATGAGTTTTTATTACGATAACAATGCACAAAACAATTTCAGCGTCCCTCGCCATTTTAAATCCTCGACACAGATCACTAATCATAGGTACAGACAGCTGATACGCGAAGCGCGGCAAATTCAAATGAATGAAATGTCACTCATTTCATTACATATATATTGCAGAATAACAAGGTAACCTTTGGAGATTTTTGTTAAGTGTCATTTGACTCTATAGAGTATAGACCTACAGTACGTAACCATTTTTTGTCCAGCTGACTCTTTGCCCAATCAAATCTTGTGACGCGCAGTTGAACAAGAATATACGTAGTTTACTTTTTTTTGGTTGGAGAATAACCGGTTGGAATGAAATGCCTGGATTGATGAATACACGCAGATTTTTCGTTATTTCACGTGCGTGTATTTTGGCTTTAGAGTTCACTTTCTAAAGTATACGTTAGCCCGTTTAACTATGACTACCCCTGCTACTTCATATGACCGCGGCTCTCGCTCGTCTTTGATCAGACGAGCGAGGGTCGCACGCGGCTTCTAGATTGGTTTGGTTAGATTAGGTAAGGTTTGTTAGAGCTAGTAAGGGTGAGCAATGAATTAAAATAAATATTTCATTAATGCACAATACACACAGCTTCATTATTAATTTCTGACATAGGTATGCTCCTTTTTCTTGGGAAACTGTGATTATTTTGGGCAAGATAGCGGGCAATACCCATATAGGAAGAATATACCTACAGTTTTTGAAAAAGCCTTAATATTATTCTTATTTGTAGTTTGCTTGTATCCAGAGGAAGAAGATCTTGTTTTGTATTTATTTATAATTGCATCGTTTTACATTGATTTATAATATCTTGTTTGTTATTTTAATACAAAATGAGGTCGGTTTATTTCAACATATTCTAGTTATTGTATTATACACGTGATAAGAATTAACTTAATTGGTGTACCTATTTGTTTATTGGTAATAATTATTTTTTACTCTGTGTTTAGACAAATATATTTGACCTAATTTTTTACATTTATTTGTAAATGTACCAGTAAGTTATTAGCGTACAATTAATATATTAAACTTATCACACAAAACGAAATATGACTGTGTGCAGAAGGCTGCAAACGTAAACTATTGTTAGAAATTTTCGTGCATCCTGTAGGAATAATTAATAAGAACTAACTTAAACGAGATATTTATTTAGATATTACTAACTGTACTACTCTCCATCTGTACTACGTCCATTTGTTTGTTGTCTTTTTGACTACAGGAGACTATAAGTAGTATATATATATAGTTTGAAACTCAGACATACGATTTCCACAAAAGTATCTGTACTATTGTGTCTCTTGCGGTAGATTGGATTAAATATTCATCGACTTAATTTCATTTCGAACCCTCAGTACAGTACTTACAACCATGACGCACTTGGTTATAATGATTTTGTTTACGACGTCCGAAATGTCTGATTTCAGTGCAAAAAATGGGACTGCCCCGGCCCGCCATACACCGGTTTGTGGACGTTTATTTTTACGCACCGAAACCGGAGAACATTTTTTACCATTCATTATTATTAATCGAAGCTTCAAAAAGCTTTAGATTTTTATCAGCACTTTGAAAAATTACTTCGGGCTACTATTCTAATTAGAGACATACTTATCTACTTCACAATCATATTAGACTGTGTACGAACGAACGAAGTTCGGGTCAATTTTCATATTTGAAAAGCCGACCAAATAGACCAAATGTCCCAACTCTTTAGTTCTCGCTATAATAATATGTTCCATCCATGCCTTTTAATTATCCTTCGAACGAAATTCAAATAAAATTACAGAAGTACGTGACCGATCTATTTTAACTTAACTATCATCCTAAAGTCCTAACTTTATATCGGTTGAACCTACAAGACCTCCTTACTAAAGCACCACTGAAGTGGCAATGGAAGTGGTGAATACATGGACACCAACGCACATGTTGACAGCACCCCAGATGAACTTATGACATTAAGAGAACAAAACCTTGCAGGTTGGAGTTACTTTCAGCAAGCTTATATCTAATAGTAAACGTCCATCAACTGAAACGAATGATAGAACGACTGGAATAAGAACTTGTATCATGTATATTGCCGTATACTCTAGACGGGGCGGACTGCGCGAAAAAATGTCGCCAGTTTATGGGAGCAAAAATGTCAATTGTGACCCCCTCCGGCGTCAGTAGTAAGCTGTAAGCCTACGCAGTATTTCGCAGGAGTTTCGACACATGGCGCTACATTTTTTGTATGAAGAATGTTTACGTAAAATGTTCGGATGGGCCTATCTTGACTATTATAATCACTGATCATGTATGTCTTATATTGTGTTCGTACAGCAAGCTATGTAGTCAATATTTGCTTTAAATTATACAACAATTTTCAATACGGAATCCGGAGTATGAACGATTATTTTTGTAACAACGCAGCCTTTAATCGATTAACCGACACTCCAGTCAGTAATTTTCCACTACAAAGCGTTCAAAGCAAAGGTCAAAACAGAACAATTTTGCACTCTAAGGCCCGGTTGCTTGAAATACGAGGAACTTTAGCAGATAAGGTACCATTAAATATGGCGGTTTGACCCTTATGTCGAAAGATATATGTACGGCCATATTTAACGATAACGTTTCTGTTAAAGTTACTTGAGGCAACTGGGCCTTAGATTGTGAGTCACAAACGAAGCAGATGCGATTGGGGTTTTCAGAGAAGGAGGGGCCGAATAACCGTATAACCGTAGACATTTAATACCTATACCTACTATAAGTCGGAATGCCTTTGCAGATTGTAAACTTCTTTTTATGATTGTTACTTTTAACGTCTCAAATGGTTTAATTGCTCCCATTTGGTGAAGATCGAACGAACAATTTAGGCGGTGGTCTCAGACGCTTTAGGCGGTGGTCTCAGATGCTTTAGGTGGTGGTCTCAGACGCGTTAGGCGGTGGTCTCAGACGCTTTAGGCGGTGGTCTCAGACGCTTTAGGTGGTGGTCTCAGACGCGTTAGGCGGTGGTCTGTAAAAGACGCGTTAGGTCGTGTCCGACGTTAAGCTGCGGCCAAACCTGCGCGTCAGTAGCGCGGGACGCGGGACGCGAAGCGGGAGCGTCTGCAACGCGAAACTCGCGTGCACACCTGCGCGACTACGGCGCGAACCGTGAACTTCATTTCTTAATGAACAGTCACTGAAGACGCGCGACTTTATCTGGTGTAACTAGTAAATAGTAGTGCTAATGACATCCTCGTACCTAACATAGAGACCTCTTAGAATAGAAGGTATCCGTCAGAACAGCCCTCCGACTGCCATATGAATTTATCTGTTCAACTAAAATAACTTGTTCCTTACTTTTTAGTTCGTTTTATAACAGGGCAGTTGTGTTTTTTTAATTTTTTAATTACTTATTTTTATTTTATATCTTTTAGTGATGGTCAGCAGTTAGGTGATGCAAGAATTCAACAATAACCCATAATAATATGTCCAAACGTCATTAGTCATTCAAAAGTTATGGTAAATGGCAATAAATTTACCTACACAATCTTTTTTGGACAGTCATATAAAAAAGGTTTTTTTGGGTGTACATCCTACATATGTAAAATTATATATTAAATATATATATTTTTTATAACTACTCTCTAATACCTTCATTTTGATACACATATTGTGATAGTTGAAGAATTTGTTTTACACATTTGAAAGTGGCGCCTAACATCCGCCATATTGATTTTTCCGAAAAAATTATAGCCTATGTTACTCGGAAGGATCTAAGGATTCTAACGATACCCCATATATGTTTAAATCGGTTCAGCTTTTCATAAGTTTTGGTGGAATAAAGAAACATCACATACATACATACATTCATGAACCCTAAACACATTACACTCCTTTTTTTGGACAGTCGTATAAATAGGATACTCTCGCACTCGTTCTATAAACAACTGTATTACGAGTATCTCCTGGTGTAGCCATTGTGGAATAAAATAGGTAACAATTAATTGTGTGTTGTTATATTCGCTTTTACAAAACACACGTCTGACCACTGGACGCGTACGTCCCGCTCTGCCGACGCGTACGTCCCGCATCGCGGTCGCGTAGGTGTGCAAGGCGCCATAAGAATACATGGGTAGCGTCCGCCGCGCGGTAGACGCTCCCGCTTCGCAGTCGCTTTGGTCGCGCAGGTTTGGCCGCAGCTTTACGCTGTACGCGGCCTATGAATGCTTACTATGGAAATGTACTAGTGTGGTCTCTCTGACGCCTTACAGACCACTGCCTTAGAGATTGAGAAGTATAACATAATTACTCCGAAACATTGCTGATGGTCCATTGTTTGCATTCATTACTAAAATACATAAGATAAGTGCATGGGCATGCCAACTGCAGTTACTTCGAGTGACTCTTTTAATGACGTCAATCCATCTGGTCGGAGGTCTGCCAACGCTGTACTTTCTTGTGCGGGGTCGCCACTCCAGCACTTTGAGTCCTCTACGTCCGTCAGCTCTACGAGCTATGTGCCCTGCCCATGTTGTCACTTCAACTTCGCGATACGTTGAGCTATGTCGATGACACTGGCTCGTCTACGGAACTTCTCATTTCTGATTTTATAACGAAGAGATACTTCGAGTATAACTCTCTCCATTGCCTGCTGAGTGACTGAGCCTTCTTATTAGCCCTTAGAGACCATGCCTCGGATCCGTACGTTATTAATATCAACACGCACTGTCCGAAGACTACTGTTGAATGAATGAGTTAATGAATGAATATACAAAAATTACAAAGAATAGGTACTACCTACTACGTTATACTGTTTAGGTATATTGGACGAGAAGATAAAAAGGTGAGATGATGATGATGACTGTAACCTCTTACGGGTTAAAGAGAGAGCAATGTATCATATCATTACAAGGTCAATGTACTGAACTTGCGAGTAACTGTAGCGCAAATCTTAAACTCATTGTCAGTTCATATTGGGTTTCTTCCGCAATAAGAAAAACCGTTCTACCTACTCAATTAAGGTTGCTAGATGGTTCTACCAGTCACAAGAGTAATATTTCTAAAGACTTCATACTGAAGTATGAAGATGAGTATATGAACATCATCAGAAATTCTTCTCTCAAAGAAGTGAGAGTAAACTCTCTCACAAATTAATTTTGTCCAGGCAACATCTCTTTTGATGCCCTGTTGTCACCATAAACCTAAAGGTAAAGTTTTCGAAGAAAGTAAAAAAATTGTGTAGTATAATATGATTTTCATGAAATTTTGAAATGAAAACTTACTTTGACGCGTTGGGTACTTTGAGATAGGAAAAACCATTGAAATCACGACTCTGTTACCATAACCGACACCCAAGTATGTAAGTATCTGTAGTGCCTATGTTTTTTTGGTTCATTGAGGACCTTTACAATCTAGGGACCGAGTTATGCACCAATCTATTTGTAGTGTTAGCCAAGTGCAAAATTGCAGTATAGGTTCAACAATAGAACTGCGCCTAAACGGCAATTTCACAGTTGGGTTGCGACTTGCGGGTGCAATATTTTTTTTTTTTACGATAGACAAGTTAGTACTTGACTGCGCACCTGATGGTAAGTGATGATGCAGTCGAAGATGTTAGCGTACTAACTTGGAAGGGGTAAGTTATGTCACCCCACCGGTTTCTACACAACATATAACCATCTTCTATACTTATAATAAAACTGTAAAGGGTCGAATTCTGTACATTGAAGATATTTTGAAAATTTTTGTTGGAGGACACTATTTAGTCGATACTGAAGCCAAAACTGTAATTTGTTTAATTTTTGTCTGTCTGTCTGTCTGTCTGTCTGTCTGTTTCACGACCGGGCATCACGGCTAATCCGCTGGATGGATTTAAATGAAACTTGACATGATTATAGTTCATACCCCGAGGTAGGACATAGGATACTTTTTGTCCCGAAATACATCATGGTTTCCCTGGAAGACGGCATCAAAGTCCAAACGTTTTTTAGTTATAATTCATTAACGCGTTGTCCGATTCCATTCATTCTTTTTTTGTTAGAAAGGAGGTTCTTTAAAGATTATTCCATACAAATCTTATCATCATCACTTTTGTAGTTCAGAAATTACAGACATCAGAACCTTTAGCGCTAAGTTCAAGTAGGTAGGTGACTTGAAACTCGGAATGCACAAAGAACCTAGGGCTAGGACGTAGGGCTCAAGTAAGACTGGAGTACCCTTACAGCCGTAAATACATAGGCTTAGCAGGAGATTTTGAATGGTTTCAAATTTTTCACTTTTAAGGTGAACAAAAATCATGTAACTGGCGTTATCGCTACGTTATACCGTATAGCGCCATCTCTACAATTTATGTGGAACTTGAATGTAAAACTCTGAGATAGGTACTAACGAATTTTTTTTAATAAAAATTAACTGTCATGTTATTTACTGTTTCCTGACTTTATATTAAGATGGCACTGTTAAGACAAGTTTTCACTTCTGTCGACATTCCCGGAGTGCCGCGTCTTTATCATCCGCAATATGGAAAGGTTAAAATTATGGTTAATAAATATTTTTAACTCTTAGGTCTTATAGATCCTAACCAACTGACTGTCATCTAAGGTCTTTTTATACGTAAAGACATATATAGCCATTGCCCATTCTGATGTTTTGGATTGTATTGAGATGAAGTTAAGATTTTTAAAAGACTCTTATATTATGTTGGGCTGGGGAATATTGTTAGTAGAGTATTTTATCCCAGTGGTACCTACCCGGCCGAACTCTGAAAGAAGAGTTCTACCACCAGTACAACTTTCCACATGGTTTAATGATTTTTGACATATTTCGTGGTTTCAGAATAAAAATCACAATGAATTGGAAAAGGACGATTTTAACTGTCGATATTTCGATACATTGGTACAAGTCGTGGTCACGTAGTGACCACGACCTGTGCCACTGGGTCGAAATATTGACAGTTAAAATCGTCCTTTTGATTTTTCAACTACTTATTAATGGAACTTAATATTATTAGTAAGAAAAAGAAGTTTTCAAAATCACTACAAGATAACCCGTGTAAAGTAAGAACAGGTTTCTGTACAACATCACACCAGAATCCCGCGAAAAATCAAGGAATTAAAGTAGGAAGGTATATTATGTAAAAAAACCGTAATTCACGCGGGCGGAGCCGCGGGCAACAGCTAGTACCATATATATGCCATAACCAGTAGCCACTGTTACTTCATAGACCTGAGTCTTGCCCAAAAAATTTAGCTATACATTGCCATTTATGCATGGAAGCACCAAATATCCCAACATGGCGGCGGTGCAATAGACACTGTCCATCTTCTCATCATCATCATCTCATTTCAACCCCTTTTTATGTCCCACTGTTGGGCATGGGTCTCTTCTCAGACTGAAAGAGGTTTGGCCATAGCTCACCACAAGTGCGGGTTAGCGGGCTTCACACGCCTTCGAGAACATTTTTGTTAACATGCATGTTTCCTCACGATGTTTTCCTTCACTGCTAAGCAAGTGATATTTAGTTTCCTAAAAACGCACATAACTCGGAAAAGTCAGAGGTGCGTGTCTAGGATTCGAACCCGCGACCTCCGTATGAATAGCAGAGGTCACCACTGAGCTATCACTGCTTTAATTGCTTCAACAACTTTAACTGTCCATCATAGCAATGTCAATATTTTGACCAACATTAAGGCTTAAAAAGAGGCCTCGAGGACTTAAAAAGAGTTAAATAATATGGGTCCCATGAAATTAGTTAATGGTTGCAGATGGTTTTAAAATAGCTGAGTCAAGTCAGTTAACACTCTGCTGGCAAAGACACACCGCCAAGCAATTTAGCGGTACGGTGCGATGCTGTGTAGCAACCATTACGGGTTACTTACTTGCAAGTTGGCACGATAATGGCTGCATTGTCACTTACTTACATTACATATACAAGAAAACACACAGATGACGTGGTTTTTAAGACAAGTAAACCGCATGGACTATTTTCCATTCTGGAATAACAAAAAGTTTGCTTGATACCTATTTTTGACAACCCAGTAAAGTTATAAAAGCTTCCAATATAATATGAAAGCTTCGTATCATAAAACTTTTCTTTCACAGCATGGAAAGTTCAGACGGACTAAAAATCTTAATATCCTAACACAATAAATTAATAAAATGTATTTGTATGCTAATATTGGTCCCATTGCAGTGAGAAGGTGTCAATTTTTAAGTCGAAATTAACTTTAATCGTTTTGCCAAATATATGTGCCGTTTTCTTCCCACACGAGTTTCTAGATCTAACTATTGTAGGTATAACCACAGAACTAGGTACTTATACAGATTTATTGCGAATGGGTAGGTATACCTAGTTCTATGGGTATACGTTTGGGTATACCCATTATGCTATGGCGTTGTGAAATGCTAAATTGGAAATGTTTTATATAGGTAGTCGCAAGCTTGTTTTGTAATCTAATGGCTGTCCTGTAAAGTTTAATAATTTATGTCACATCCGTCACTATTCTACGACTATGACGATAAGCAATAAGGAGGATTCCAAAGGATTCTAAAGGTTAGTTAGGAGTCCTGTGAACTACGATGTCTCCATTCATTAAAAATACCAAATCATTTGTAATTCGTGCATATTTCGATCATGTTGTGGTGTTATTCAGATTCATATAGGTACCTAGTAATAATCTATGCTCCTGGCCATATTTGGTTCGGAAATACTTCTTTAACCCTAGATAACTAAACTACTCGTATATTTGTAGATACATAGTAACTAAACTTTCGTCAGGTGGACTACACAATAAAAAACGTGAAAATTATCGAAAGTATTTATTATCAAAAGGAACTGATTATATGGCATTTAAGTTTGGTTTATTTAGAATGAATATAAGACAATTTAAATAGAAATTAGTATTCCGAACAGATATTTCACATGTCAATATTGTGCGATCCACAAATGGCATTTTTGCATTTAATGCATCGATGTTTTTTCATCCTACGAGCCTTTGAGGGGTATCAATAACAGATAACGCACATTAGACACAGAAGGAACAGAAGCTTCAGGCACCGAAGACTCACTAAAATTATCTTTTATCATGACCTTGATATCACGCCTCAAAGTTACCATTTGTAATCGCTCCCGTCCATCAATCGATCTCCCATCTTCATGAAAAAATCACGTTGTAGTGTTGGCTCCTTTTTATTTTTCATGTTGTTCTAGACGTAAATAGCATAAGCATTGATAGTAGCCAGGTTTAATATTTTATAAAAATGCATAATGGCCATCTTTTAGTTTTTCATTTGAGCACATTTGATCAACTGTGTCTACGGCACCCTTGGTACTATTATAAAAGTGAATCTTTGGTTTTCCTGTAGTTTCTTCAATATTCGGTTGTTCATGAATTGTGTACAAAACAAAAACCTCAAGACTCCAAAGATACGCAAGAGGATTAAGAATCAGAAGTGTTGATATGTATTTCTTCCTCCACATTATCCTCTGTCTCTAATGCCGATTTATTCAAACCCTCCTGAAACTCATCCTCCATTTCTTTTTAGAGCCATTTTCTTATCTGCTCTTCTTGTTTTCTCAAATCCATCTAAAAAATAAAAAGTACAAGTCATATTAAACACTGACATGATCAGTTGCAACAAAGAGAGATCTCATAAAATTTAACCTTTTTATAATCAATCTAATTTATATAAATTTTAATATATGATTTTAAGGTAAAATATATCATTTCAATAAGAATTAAGAATAAATATTTCTTGAAATTCTTTTATAAATAACAAAAATATATCAAAAAATAATAATACATACCTTTGCAATCAACCAACGTAGTTACTAAACTTTCGTCAACCGGACGACGATATAGCCGTAGCTCATCTCCTAATTAACGTGTAATCGCAATTGCATCACCCGATGAACTATTTGCACCTATCAGAAAGGTAAACAAAGCGTGGCACGTACGGGACGCGGGGAAGTAAGTGCACTTGAAATTCTCGGACAGGTGCGTCGTCGCGTGGACGAATGTTTAGTTAAAGGTTAAAACGAAATAATAATCAATTTTGATCAAAATTTGTATAACTTTGGTCGAGTTCCGTAATACCAAAAATATTGAATGAAAACTTGTAACTTTCATTATTAACTGGTGTTTTTCTTTAGCTGGACAATAAAAACTGTGCTCCTGAACTAATGCGACGTGAGAAAATGTTGTTTTTATTACAAAACAAATAAGCAGAAAACATATAAAACGAATCATAAGAATAGATACTTATACTATACCTTTAAACGAGCAATTCTTGTATATATATTTCTATTTAATCTGGATCTCGGAAACGGCTTGAAAGATTTTCATGAAATTAAGTATACAGGGATTATATATTAGGGTTTTGGGGGCGATAAATAGATCTAGCTAGGATTCATTTTTAGAAAATGTCGAATTTACCAGAAAAAATAAAAAATATGACTACTACTGCCATCTATTGGCCACCCACCCAGATATGATCGGGTCACCCAGATATTAAGATTTTGTAACCTTAATGTTGTTCTTCACTAAACTATGACACTGATTTTGACCATTATTTATCGAGCAAAATCTATATAATATAATCTGAATCTCGGAAACGGCTCCACCTATTTTCATGAAATTTAGTATACAGGTTAGTTTCGGGAGCATTGGAAAATGTCGTATTTACCAAAAAATACCAGTCACCCAGATGTTATATTTATGTCTGGAAACTATAATTCACTTTCCGGATTAAAATTAAGTATTATTACTAGCGACTCGCCTCGGCTTCGCAAATAAATCTGATTTAAAATCGTACTCTTAACAGGTTATAAGTTATAAAGGATCATCAAAGCTTATCTCATAAAATAAGCCTATGTAAGTTCATAATTTAATATGAATAAATTAAAAAAAAATCCGGCTTTACATAGATAACATCAGCCATATTTTCCGACAGTTGAATTTATTTATTACATATTTTTAAATGGCATTAATGCCTTTTTCATCAAGCCATAAATTTATAGAGGCACTATCTTTTCGTACTTGAACTACAGTTTAAGGCATATACCTAAAGATCCATATTATAAATTGTGATTAAATCTAGCGTGACACAATATTAATTGAACCTACAGTAAAGGCTATCAGATTATTATAGAATTAACGCCGTAGAAGCCGTATTTACGCGATCTTTAGTGAAGTTTTGTATAAAAACTATAAAGACAATGACTTTTAAATTTACACGTCATGTATTTTGGGTCTTTAATCTAAAATCGTTGAGAAGCAGAAACACGATTGTATAAAATTTCCTCGATAGAAAGTTCTCCCAAAAGTTGCTCGACAATCTCAGTTTTTCTCGTTTTTATCGGAAACTGAAATGGATGTAATTGTAATTTTTGTTTTAATGTATCGGTAATAATTATATCTAAAAACGTTGAGAAACAGATTTTTGATAACTGGCTTAGTTTTTGAGTAATTAGGTAAAAGGTCGTATTTCTGACATATTCTTCCGCGACGCTGCATGTCGCACCCATCAACGTATCCGTGAGAGTGACAAAGACTAAAATAAATTCAATAAATCACCTTAATGAAAAAATTGCCCTTCTGGTCGTGTTTTTCTGATTAATATAAGAAAAATAGCACTTTATCATCAAAGTGAAGGTTTGCACCATGTATGAATGTTTGCTACTCCTTCACACCACAATAACTAAAAGTTTAGAATAGAAATAGATTAGGTGTATGAAACAACACAGACTACTTTTTATGCCTGATTAATCCCCGGTCTCTATTTCTCTACAGGACTTATAGGAGCCGCGACAAAAGACAACTTATTAAAAAGGACCAAATATCATTGGACTACCGTTAACTACTCCGAATTTTATATAATGTAGAAAAATTTGATAAAATTACGTATTATAAGTAATAAGTAATGGTTATGAGGATATAAAAAAGTTGAGATGAAATAAAAAACGAATTCTATGGCAAAACGCTCAGAATTTCTGAAAATATACTTTCAGTTTCCTCGTATTCCTATGTCTATGTATTTATCTATGTTATACAATTGAACTTATATGATAGGTAAACATATAAAAACATATAAAAACTTTGATAACAAGCAAAAAATAAACTAAAAAGTCAATTATGAATTAAAATAATATTTAATAACAATATTATGACTTGTGACTGAAAAAAATCTCATTATAAAATACCAATCGAACTTTTTTCAGTGCATACCTTAGTCAAGTATGTTTATTTACTGTTTTTTTTTTTATATTCAAATATCGAGTGCTTACTAACAATACACGTTATTGACAGGTTCTCGAAATTTCGTACGTCTGATTGGTATTATTTGAAACAGAACTTTTTTGCACATGCAAAAGCTTGACATTAAAATTACCTATACATAATCATCGTATATCGTATTAAAGACCCACAGAATTCTTTGAAGTTTCTTTTCAAACTGGAGATGACGGTCAGGTTTGAAGCATCATTAGTTACAATAATGAATCCCAATCTAATATTATGTTGGTTATACAATTATTGCGTGCGTTGACCTTTGCTTTATTATTTTCGTGGGTTTTTACAAGTTACATTTAATCTTAAATTACAGACCTAATTAAAAGCACTAAGGCACTTCTTGATCTACTGAATAGAAGTTAATATGTTTGATTAATAATAGGTATAATTATTAGAGTGAAATTATGTCACTAAAGTTATTCAAAATATTATGACTATTTTCATGGTATGAGTACCTCAATACTTAAAAATAAATGTCAAAAATCATAGAGTGAATATAATAAGTATTACTACAATTTAATGAGTATTGAGTACTTTTAAAAAATATATGACACCGTAGTTCCATAATACCCAATTTTTAAATTATGTTATTTTTCGAAGTAATAATGTCACCTCTCACCGAGTTTGTTAACTTTTTATGTGATTTATTTGTAAATTGTTTAATGCAACGAAGCAAATTTTTAGGATTCCCAAGCGAATTGGCACTAAGCAGAATTACTGAATCATTATAATCATATCCTACGAAAGCTAATACCCATATATATAAAAAGCTTTTTTTTTATAATCATATGTCATTAATAAAATATCTGTCATAAATGCTAAATATGCGTCACATGCCCACGCGATTTTATTAGATTTATTAGTGTAGTTCACTTAAGGATATTATATTCTAGTTTTTGTGAACAACAATAAAATCCAACTGACATATTCAAAAGTGCGCTTCCTTCTTATATTTTCGACGAGCAATCTTTCGCTTATTAAATCAACGATAAAGGTAGGAATATTACCTCCTAAGTAGATAGGTTTTCTCTATGAGCATTATTTATAGACTTGTTACTACAATTAAGGTAAACCTTGGATTTAAAATACATATAATATTTGGCATAAGCACTGCACAAACATGGGTTAACTTTTAATTACGGAAAAGTTGATGAAAATTAACTATCTACACCAACACGCCTTACAATATTGGTATATAAAACAATACATTTGGCATTGATAAGCAGATATTGGCTGGCACGTAAGATTGCCATGTCGTTATGTAAAAAATATAATAATTATCACAGAACCGGATTTATCTAAAGTTTGTTCGCATGGTTTTAATATCGCCAAGTAAATAATGGCACAGGTGTAATTAGTAAAATTCTTGTTAACTGATGAAAAGTTCTTATTATGCTTCTACACGTGTGTACTTTATTGTTCGATGTTATGAAGTTCATTCCATAAATTTCGAATAGTACCGCAATACATACCGTAGTTATTTTGAAACTGCCTTTTCTTAAGTTATAATTATATTATCGATTATTGGCAAACAAAGCCTTGAATACAGGTCTAAATTAAAAGCTAAAAGTAACAAAGTGATTTCACGAAATCTCAGAAAGCGAGTTTTTAAATGAAACCCTTAACCCCCTTCGGCCATGATACAACCAGTAGTACGTAAAAATACTTTGTCTTACTTCGAAACCAGTTACGAATACTTTTTGTTCTTTGTACAAAACCAATTAACATGTGATAATAATCGTAACCAATATTCTAGCTTGCTCGGCGAGCATGTATCTGCGTGTAAACGCCGCTTTATCATAAGAATACCAATCATAGCAAATATTGAAAGTAATCCAGCAAATCGTGAATTCCATTCTAAATGTATTTTAAGTGCTAGTTTAAATTAGTTTTATTCTCTTTGCGATATATTTCACAGTCTATTCCATCGAATTAAATTAATAGAGTTCCAAAAAAGAAGATCTGTCAAATCAAGACATTAAATTATATTAAAATTATTTTTCAAAATAAAGATAGAAAACATAAAAAGAAATTCTTAAAATATGTCATGTTTTATTAACTTTATCGAGAATTTATAACGAACGTAACGAACGAGTAAAAAACTGGATTTTTGAATATGAATTTTTGTTACGCTTGCGTGAGTATTGGTTTTTTAAATTTAGAAACAAGAAGATAATCATAATAATCTAAGCTTGAGGTCACGATATTTCTATTTTGGTTTTGTTTTTTTTTCATATTCACGAAAATAATTATACTCGTAGCTAATTGGCCATATGATTGGCTTCGGTTGGTTTTTGAGAATTAGAGTATCCATTTATTTACATTATTAGATACGTTTTTAGTTCCCAAAATATAATAAATATAATACATTTGTTTGAACAATTTATTCAAACATATAAATTGTAAACTACAGATTAATTGTTTCACTTTAAATAGACTGATAAATAATATTTTTGTGAGCTTTTATTTAAATTTAAATATTTTTCATAAGTTTGTTTGATTTCAATTAGTTTGCATGTAAGATTATTTGAAATCCCCAATCAATGTAATAAAATATGGAAAGGCAATTAAATGTACAAATTATATTTAGATATCTGTTAAAAAGAGAACTTGCAAAGAAGTAATTTCAAGTCATTGATAAGTTTGGAATAATTACTAACCGACTTCAAAAAAGGAGGAGGTTCTCAATTCGTCGGAATCTTTTTTTTAGTATACGCAGTCCCAGTAACATTAATGAGTGAGCAAAGTGATGTTTGTGTCGTAAATCGCCATTAGCCTAGTATCCGCGTAATTATTAACTTTAATTAGTATTTTGATAACGTCCTGCATCGGCCACGTTTCGATGCGTCAGTGCATCTTAAGTCACAAATCGTCATAGTCGTAGAATAGTGACGGATCTGCAAAAATTACGAAATTCACTTTTTACCATTTTTGGACACTACTATGTCTATATTTTATTACTGCATTAAAGGAAAATTAAAAAATCTTTTAGATTTCAAGATAACCAGTAGGTAAACTGACGGATGTGACGCGGCGCTCATAGTAAAATGGCGGTTGTGAACACTCGTCTTTTTACAACGCGCGGGAATCCCCCCTCACCCCCTCCCGCAACTGACGAATCTGCGCATCCGCCACTGTTCATCGGACGAGTAGGATTGCACATAACGTCGCATTTGACTATCCGTCAGTTTTCTACGGAAAATCAAAATCAATTTTAATTTTAATTTAATTAAGATAATATTAATCTCTGCTAATACTAAATATAATTCTGTTGAGATTATATCACATTTAAAAATTGCAAATTTTAAGTCGCATGTAGACATACTTCATTTTTCTATGGACGCGATAGTGACGCATGAGTACAACCGACGATATTCTGCGGACATAATTTTTTATTTAACGGTCGTATATGAACATCCCACTTTATTCTTCGTGCTAAATTCACTTCCGCCTTTTTTCTATTGAAAAACACTGCCTATTTTTATAAATTTAATATATTTTTCTATACAAGAATGATCCAATCTGAGTAATAATTCTTCTGTATTAATAAAAAGACGTTAACTTTATTATTTTCGTCCTTTCGACACCATTTATCGTGAATGGTCTTTAAGTTTAGAAGTGGGGCTTGCGACCACTAAAATCTGATTTTGCCACGATGCGACGGTCCGTATGGGCGGGAGTACGGAATTCACTTGATTATTCACCGCGCTCACACTGGCCGTCATTACAAATAACATTGAGTTGTTGGTGTTGTTCTTTTTTGGCCGTTTATCAAAATTCATCTTTATCATTCAGATCAGTACATATTTACTCCAGTCAAAACATCAGTATGGCGCCCTTTTCAAATATCAGCTCAATTTTGAAACCCCTTTAGATACCTCAACCGAGATATCAGATCTGTCATCATACTATGCCCTTATCAGCAAAAGCCCTTGTATGTAACGTTTCTTTTCTCCCACTCACGATAGTGCAACTGTCTTAAGACCTTAGCAACTGTCTACCAAACAATATTGCTTTGTCTTCATGCTAGTTGTCTCTAGCAACTCTCAAGGTAGGGGTAAAAAAAATGTTCAAAAATTTGAAGATTGCAAAATATTAATATATAAAAGAAAACTCCTCTGAAAATTGCGTAATTGTTCCATGAAAAACTATAGGCAGGCTTTCCACGTGTAAATTTAAATATTACTCTATGTTGACTCTCGACAAAAAAACACGATGCATTTGAAAACCTTTGAAATTAGGTGATAGTGAGATAGTAAGGTTGCATCGCTAAATATCCCTCAAAATTTGGGAGATCCTGTCCACAGTTGAAAATAAAATCATTTATACGCCAGTTGAATAAACATTACTTCTACGATGAACTAGAAACAAGACGCATTTCAGTCGTTAGGTTTAACTTTGAAAATTAGAAGATACAACTAACAACAAAGTTAATAAAAACTCAGCTCAAAAATACTAATACTAACTGGCTTCGTATTGGTTCTCAACGACTCCAAATATAGGAAACTGCAGAAAATGATCTTTCGGAAACCAATTTGATGTGAATGGGAATATTTGAGCAAAGTTTTTATTAAAAACATGTACATGTGTAAATATATATGCGCAAAAAATTTGCCACAAGCCAAGCACGATGTATAATGAAATTAGCCTACTACTTGTAAAAAACTAAATAAAATCTGATTGTGGCAGGAAAATTTTACCCATTCACCCTCAGTTTCAGAGAGTAATTTACCACAACGAAATTGCTGCAACACCTTCTAAATCTTTGCAGTACAAAAATAATGCTGTTTTTTGCTAATTACTTAAGCTTATGTTTTTTTTTTATTTATTTATAATGGGTACGACCAAAATGGTGTGTTCAATCTATCATATCCTACCTATCCCAACATAATGTTCGATCCATTAGGAGTTACTTACCCCTGCCAATTTATAACTATAACATATCTAGGGTATCTGGAAGAGATCCTCTTATGTGGTGATAAGATGTCCTTGTACATGTCATTTCTGTATGTTTCCTTGTACATGTTCTTTCTATACTAAATAAATAAATAAATAAAATAAATATTTGGCTACATCTTCACTTAACGTGATTTGACCAAATTAGCCCAGGAATTACAAATTTAATTGAATTTTTCGTGAATAATAGGTAGGCAATTATACATCGTAGACTACTACAGGTACAGGTACAGGTACTAGTTTTGCGATCATAACACTAATTAATTTACATATTATTAATAAAAAATTGCGCAAAAATTCCCAATCGTCTCATAGAGGTTCTCCCAAAAGATTATTTTCTGCATAATCAAAATACTCATTGCCATAAGTCTAGGATGCATAAATAGCCTACTATTTACGAAAACAAAAATAAAATATAAATTTTCGCGACCGGATGTACGCAACAACCTTAACTCAGGTAAGATTGCAGTCAAGTACTAACTTGTAATGAGTAAAAAAAAATGACAGACTTCACATCCGACAAAATATTTCTCAGTAAAGTCGATAGAATATAATCGGAAAGTAACATCCGTCATACTTTGAACACCAACTTTCCGAAGAACGATGTCGGATATTACCTTGCGACCGTGTTGCCTCCGAAGTAAAATGAAGGATGTGATTTTTCTGGAAAACTATACAAATTTAAGTTATTATTTCTGTTCCATTTTAAAACAAACCCTATCATTTATTGGTTTGCCAAGTTTCATAATTAAAGATTAAGAAATAAAAAAGTTATGTCAAAAAAACGAAAGTAAAACTTTCAAATGGCTGTCCTGTAAAGTTTAATAAATGTCACATCCGTCACTATTCTACGACTATGACGAAATATTTATTTTGCTCTATGTTCATTATAATACGATATTTAACGCACCTAGTTTTACAAATGTTTATGGGTGCGATTATCTTATCATTCGTAGAAACAATAATATAATTTTTATTTTATTTGCAAGTCATTTACAGGAATATTTTAAATTATGCATACCTATAAAATATAGGCACATTAAGACCTATTATAATTAGTTTCTAATTTACCGGCTTCAGTGCCAGTAAATACATACCTACCAACGCAAACGGGTTTTCTACAAAGACTTAAATCGCTAGATGAGCCCTAAGCCTACATTGCGCACATCGAAAACGTCCACAAACATGCTGAGTGAGTGCTCTCAGCATGCTGTAGAGTGCGATTATGTGACAGAGAACGCAAGTGCAAATTTCGTTTAAGAGTAAATGAGACAATATAATGAGTTATGTCGCTGTGTGTGTAAGATGACAACGCGTCGCAAACAAGACAAAACCGTGGACATGTTTGGAAATTTAGGGCTCATCTACCGATTAATATCTTTCGTTTTCTAAGATGTCGAATTAAATGTCAATTGTCGCGAATAACGAATAACGATAGACAAGTTTGATAAAAATATAACATCATGAACTGTTCTAAAAATAAAAACAAAAACTAGTTCAGTAAGTGCTATTTCAAACAACGTAATTTTAATAAGGAAGGAAAAAAATTACAAGCAAAACCGTGGCGTCATTTTTTTTTTCATTCGTCTAAAAATAAAATTTGATCTAACATAATATAAAAAACTGATCAGTTAAAATATTGAGTTATGATTTTCATTAGTTCAGTAGAAAATTACAGTAGTAGGCAAGGCGCGTTTGGAACCCTCGTAAACTAAGTTTTAAGTCGACTTGTAGTTATCACCATTCTTATGCAACAAATATCATACCGACTATTTGCAAGCGCCTGTATTTTAGGCCTATGTGAAATAAGGATATTTTGAGTTTGAGTTTGAGTTTGCCTACCTAATTAATTTTTTAGAATTTCATTAAAGATTGACTTCCTAAAAATAGATAATAAAAGTTACTTTTACAATTATTTTGATAACAGTTCGTTAACTTTTAGTGCAAATACTATCGACTGTGTTTTTACAAACCTTATCGCAACTTGTTTGTCATTTCTGTGTAATTTCACGACATCATAATATTATAATATGAAACATAACAATTGTAATAAAATTAACATTTCATTTAAATTTCAATATGACGGACCGGTTCCAGGAGATTAATTATATAGTTTAAGTCACGTGCGCAGACATGCTTTGCAAAATCAAAATAGAAATGTAGTGTACCTACCTATGTGTTGTTGATTATTTATTAATTAATTTATTTGGTCTCAAAATATATCATTTAATTTCCTTAAGCGAGCATCCGCGACTTCGCTAGCATGACCTCTATTTTAATCCCTTAAAAAAAAATTCGAAATTCAAAAAATCTTTATTTCAGATAGGCATAACGTACAGGCTCTTGTAAAAGGTCAATATGATATTTGCGATGTATATGGTGATAATTACAATTTGATTTAATAATATATTATAATTAAAAAAAGAACATCAAAATATTAACCATATAAACATGATAATTAAGCTCAATGCTATGCGAAAATTAAAAGTTAAATAAAATCTTACAATTCGAATAGATTCGAAAAAAACAATTTTTTTTTGCAGAAATTTTCTCTGAGATCAGTATTTACAAGAAATGAGGAAATAAATCATTTCGAACTCTCTTGTGATACTAAACTAATAAACAAAAGTACCTTCAGATGCCAAATGTTTAAATACTAATTATTTTGCTACTAGCAGAAACCCGCAGCTTCGCCCGCGCAAATTTTAGTTTTCCCTACACACGGGAACCATCTATTTTCCGGAATAAAAAGTAGCCTTTGTGCTAATTTGGGACGAAATCTGTCTTCATTCCAATTTTCAGCCAAAAAAATTCAGCAGTTGTTGTTTCCTGCAAAAACCATGGATTCTTCTGGGATAAAAAGTACCCTATTTATTAACCTAGCATAAAATCTATCTCCATTCCAAATTCCAGCCAAATCGGTTGTGCACTTGCGGCATGAATATTTTTTTTCCGCGTGAATTTCGCGTTTTTTACTAATCCCACGGGAACCATGATTTTTTTCGGGACGAAAAGTAGCCTTCGTATTAATCCAGGATATAGTCTATCTCTTTTTCAAATTTCAGCCATATCAGTTCAGTAATTACGGCGGGAAGTAGTATTTTTCCCGCGTGAATATCGGTTTTCCCTTCTCCTGCAAAACCCATGGATTTTTCCGGGATGAAAAGTACCCTATTTATTAACCCAGGATATAATCTATCTCCATTCCAAATTTTATCCAAATCGGTTGTGTACTTGCGGCGTGAGATTTTTTTTCCGCGTGAATTTCGGTTTTTAACTTATCCCACGGGAACCATGAATTTTTTCGGGATGAAAAATAGCCTATATGGTAATGCAAGATATAATATACCTCCATTCCAAATTTTAGCCAAATCGGTAATCAGTAGTTGCGGCGTGAAGACGTATTTTAACTTGATAAAATCCAAACTTCGGACCCCCGTTTCACCCCCTTAGAGGGTGAATTTTGAAAAATCCTTTCTTAGTGCACCCCTAGACCTCACAAGGAACATATGTGCCAAATTTTGAGTCTCTAGACCCAGCGGTTTGGGCTGTGCGTTGATATGTCAGTGAGTCAGTCAGTCAGTCAGTCAGTCAGTTTCTTCTTTTATATATATAGATAGGTACTTAGCTACTGGCATCCCACTGCACAAAAAAAAAACAGCAAATCTTCAAAAAAAAAACAGCAGAATAAAAGGATGATGTTAGGGTATCGAAGCGGAAGGCACGTTAAGAAAAGTGCAAATTGATTAGAAATTAGGACTCATGTGCTATCTTAATCTTAATAGCTTAACTATGACGTTGGGGACCCAAAGTACTGGAATGGCGACCCCGCACGGGTAAGCGCAGTGTTGGCAGGCCTCCGACCAGATGGACTGACGACATTAAAAGGGTCGCGGGAAGGCGCTGGATACAGTTAGCGCAGGACCGTGCGGGCTGGAAATCATTGCAGGAGGCCTTTGTCCAGCAGTGGACGTCTGTCGGCTGAACCGAACGAACGAACGAACTCATGTGCTAAAGGCCTATTATTTTAGTTGGTTATCTATCTGGCCTAGGGCCAATCCACACGCGTTGATTCAATTTGAGCGTTGAAGGGGCGGATATTCCTCTGGGGCTGCGAATGTCGATGGGCGGCGGTGATCACTTACCATCAGGTGACCCACCCGCTCGTTTGCTCGCGTTTATTATTAAAAAAAATTTATGTCATAAACTTTAATACACATCCATTATCCGAAGCTATAATTCATTACATTATGCACGGAATTTTATTGACATATAGACAAAATAAATGGTTACCTATAAAGTTTTTGGGACCGGTTTTTTTTCAATGACAGCTCAGATCAGATGTCGCGATGTTTGCGAAATTTCGCAGTCTCATAATATATTATTGATTAATCTATTATTACAACTGAATTACATGATTATGTTTATGGTCACTTTAATTAGATACCATTATAGTAAGGATTACTTAAAGTAAGGATTACGAATAACTATAGCGATCGTTTATATGACTTTTTTTGGATTTCTGTATTCCAGTGACTAACAAAATTGTCCTACAGTCGTAGATACTAGTAGATACTTAATACATCGTGTCGTTTATTTTCTATTTAAATTAATTCCAAAACGCCCAATGTGAGGTTTTCTAAAAGGAATGACTCAAATATTTTGTTATTTTTATCGCCAAAAATAAATATTGGAATTTTTCAATTTAGATAAATTTTTTGGGCACTCTATCTCATTCTCAAAGTAAAATCCTTTTAAGAACGGAAAATAATTGTACATAAGTACCCTACTTGATTTTTAACAAAAGAAATTCCAATCAATAGAAATAGGCAATGCATATTGCATTCCAGTCATTTCTTGTGTCAAAATCTCTAAACTTAACTAATTTGTAGCGGCTAAAAAGAAAATCTTTTCCATTGGGAGCCTTTTATTTTGAAAAGGACAGCCCTATTTTAGACGCGTTAAATGAGAGAAATTTTGCACAACGAAATTACAACCAAAATAAACAACAGAGTCAGTTCTGGCTTTTACTACTTATTACTAACAAAAAATACACTATGTTTAATACCTACAGTAGTTATAGGTGGAAAAACCTATTTACAAGATCATAATAATATGTGGTTAGTACAAAAATACCTAATTATTTTACAAAAATTATAGTAATACATCTTAATAATATCTGACAGTCATAATAAAAATCGTCCACGTTTAATGAAATATTAACATAGTTTACCTGGTTTTACCTATTTGGTAAACGTCAAATAATAATATTTAGCCTGTAATTTATAAGACTACTTCTTTATTTAATTACACGCATCACGCGATTTATATTTTCGTATAAGTTTGCAATCAAATGCTTCATTAACCGACTTCAAAAAAAGGAGGAGGTTCTCAATTAGTCGGAATCTTTTTATTATAGTTTAAAATTATGTAAGATACCTAATCTGTTTTTCCCAAAAGTAACTTGTATTGTAAGATAGTCTACCCGAGATTTTACACGAGCAAAAAAAATTACATTACAATTTACAAGATCTTATCAATCAAATTATTCTTTTGTTAATTCAATTAAATTGGTATGTTACACGTACTAATGTAGTCGTAACAGATTTTATCTGGTAATTATAATAAATTTGGATGGTTTGTTTAAGCTTATGGTATACAGGCTAGTTATATCCTATTTTAGATATTGTTTCGAGGCAATATTCTTACGAGAAAAAAGGTCTTGAAGTTTTTAGTTCAAAGACAAACTCGCTCAATTTCAAAGACAAAACTATGTAAATGACGGACATTATTTAACAGCACACCATTTTAAGAAATCCATGATTTTTTTTCGAGCAAATTCTTAATTGTGTGTATTGTATTGGCAATAATGTTTTATTGACATGATAATTATTGATACGAAAATAGTAGACTTCACTAAAATTCCAACGAGTTAAAATGGTGTTATTATCTTCTGAAATTATGTAAATTTTTTTTCTTCAATATTCAAGTAATCTTCACTAATTATAGAATCAGCATAGTATGACGTGTGTAGAATTCATAATATTATTTGCTTTTTTTGCAACTCACTACCCAGTTGAATTTAAGTTAGCACTTTTTTGTCCTTACACGAGGAACTGTTTAAATCGGATTCATTCCAATGAGCTTGCAGGCCAAATAATGATAAGTAGTCTAAAAAAGCCAATAGATTGCATATTTTGCTCTACAATAATTCACCATTAATATAATAATGAAAGTTTCTTTTCTCTCCGATTTTAAAGCAAATAGAATAACATATATTTTTTCCTGATTTTTGCATTGACACGATAAAGTATTAATTATTATCATAAGCCAAAGTCGAGTAGGTACTTTTAACTAAAAACAGAATTTTTAGCCTCAGAATCAAAACTGATTTTTTATAGTCAATGTGAGAAAACGAGCGGGCACCCCATGGTCTAGGATCCCGCTATACAACGACCTTCACCGAGCTGCTTATTGGATGAAAACTATTTTATATCCAATTAAATATGTCAATAAATATATCGCAAGTGGGTTGCCTAAAAAATTTCAGTCCAGGATATGATTAATTAAGAATTTAAAAAAAATCCATTGTAACATGAACTCCTATTTGTTGGAGTTCCGTTGACATCTTAGTTCAAATTAGATTGGATGAGCGATTCAGGTCGCAAATTGCAATTGTGCATAATTGTGCATAAAACCTACGATTTTATTATCCGTTAACTTTCTTTTGCCAAAAAATATTAGAACAGAAATACTTTCCTCAGCCAGGAAAGTATTTCTGGCAAAAAGCACTATTTATAACATCCAATCCAATTTGAACTACGATGTCAACTAAACTGTAACAAATAGGAGTCCATGTTACAATGGTTTTTTTTTAAATTCTTAATTAATCATACCCTGGACTGAAATTTTTTAGGCAACCCACTTGCGATATATTTATTGACATATTTAAATGGATATAAAATAGTTTTCATCCAATAAGCAGCTCGGTGAAGGTCGTTGTATAGCGGGATCCTAGGCTACCATCATGGTAAGCGATCACCGCCGCCCATGGACATTTGAAGCACCAGAGGAACTGTGTTATAGTTTTGAGAGAACACTGTTGCTGATTGATGGTTCCATAGTTATTTATCAGAGTTTATTATTTCTAGATTTTTTTAATTATAGTAATCTTATTGATGATTTCGACATTGAAGACTAGTATTCTTTTAATTATTACATTATTTTCCTCATTGAGGATGTGTCTGTTAAAAATCTAAGGAGTAAGAATAATTACATATCTACTTGAAAATGCGTTATTCTTTATATTGTAATTAAAGTGTGATGGTTATTTAAAATATTAGGTGTGATCGAAGGAAAGCAACATATAATTATTTATTAGTAAAACCATTTTAGTAAAAATGTTTCATGTACTTAAATCCCTTTTCCATCCGAATCTAACGTAAATATTATATCTACACGAGGTATTTAGTTATTTACCAAGCAATAAGTACAACGTGATGTTTATGTAAAACAAAATACAGTTAATTATCGTCTGACATGCCACCTTCATGAGAAATTGCAAACACATTGAAAAAATCCTCACGTGCCGATTCATTTAAGGGAACTTATGCTGACTAAATGGCTTCTAATAATGCAAATCATTCATACATGCAAGCATTCAAACAGCTGGTTATGACGTGGTGGATTGTAACATAGTGTTAGATTTGGTTTCATCTTTCACCTATTAGCAGGAAGGTCCTAGGTTTAAATCCCACGCACAAGTTTTCAGAGTCACGTGCGCTTCAGGAAATTGTATGTGATAATGTTCTTAAGGTGAAAGAAAACATCGTACATTCCAAACACGATAAAGTGATCTCATTTTGAACAAAAAAATACTAATATCGAGTAATAAAAAGCAAAAAGTAAAGTTACACATCACCAGGCTAGTTAGATTGAAAGAATTAGTAGAATGTTATCGTTAGTAGAATTTACATAGAAAAAGTTTACATATTATAAAAAATTTAGAAAATATGCTTTTGACCTTTTTCAACGTTCTGATTTTATATTTACCGGTACCTACTATTAAGGTTGTCATAGGTAAAACATAAATAAATATATAATGGGCGATTGTTTTAGACCGAGTCTTTAAATAGATTCGATGATAAATAATAATGAATTGCAAAAAATATCTTTGACTAACCTGATGCCATACCTCATATCATGCGTGCGCGTTTTCCAATAAATATATAAATAAACAATAATGGTCGATTGTTGACAAATAGGTACGATGATAAATGATGAATTGCAAAAAATATATTTGACTGTGCTCATACCCAGAACTTAAGTGGATCATGAAGTTATTCAAACAATCGTACCCGACTTTAAAACATGGAGGGGCTCCCTCGAATATAGACAATTCTAGTGGCATTATCAGTTCATATGTTGCGAGTCCCAGGTTTCTGACCCAAGCCCAAGGCGCGATGCAAGCCAAAATGTCAACTTTTAGAGCAATTAATGTATAAAAAATAATTCATTTTCCAAAACAAAAATTCTACATCATCGTCTGTAGTATTTCTAAAATCCTTCATGATATTATGGCTAACTAGGATTGTCAATAAAGCCCTATTAGATAAAACGACATATTTATAAGTACATAAGATAAGATGAGAACTGGAATTCTCATTAGCATAAAGTACAGATTAAAATTGTAATATGGTACAACTAGCTATATATCCATGATAATTAATTATAGGTATTATGTCGTACTTAGCATGAGCTATAACGTTTTTACACAAAGACGTAAACAATCATTAGGCTTAACCACTGAAATAAATTGATTTAACGGCTAGATTTTATAACATTAGTCATTAACATTTATAAAATAAAATAAACCTTCTTATAATAATTTTCCACTAAAAACCTATTTAATGACTAATTTCATTGATTTTCAATTAAAAAGAGCTTTTTTATCCCTAATTCCACCAGGGGATGAATAATTAAAAAATATATATATATATATATTTCATATCATTATAACGCATTCTAAATAAATCCTGTGCAGTGTTAAGTCTCATATCTTTGTATTTTATAAATTATATTATCACTATAATGATTCAAATGTAAATAAAGAAAAGTTTTTGGAAAATTATTGTGTCCACAGATTTGTCCGATAATAATAATGCGAAACAAAACAAAGTATTTTCATGGGTCTTCCATCTAAGTAGTATTTCAGATAAGTGATTAAAAACGATACCTACTATTGTAGGTATTTTTTGGTAAAGGCTTGACTGCCTGATCTAACAACAACCCACAGTTCAAACCACTGGACAAATCGGGCTGAAAATACAAGTTGTATTTAGTACGTTGCTATAACGTAACCATCCATTAAGAAAAATTTAAAATTTCAAGCTGAGTAAAAAGGAGCTTAAAATTTTATACGACTAACTAGCAAACCCGGCGAACTCTGTTTCGCCACCAGATGGCTTTCCCGCTTAAAATATTTTCCCGCTTTTCTGTTGAAATTTTTCCTGAATTTTCTTTGCTATAAACCTCACGGAGCCCGAGACCTTTCCAACGAACGCAAAACCGTGGAAATCGGTTCGTGCGTTCTGGAGTTATAGCGTAATATTGCATCTAGGTCGAAAGTGATTTGCTAACGCGCCGTACTTAATAGTTGTGTGTGCGACCGTCACCTTGACAGTGATAGTGCAAAATTATCATTTGTTTTATCTCACACGTAATCACCAACATGTGAAGTTGTTAGACTTCCTGCTTTTTTAGATAAAATTAGATGAAACATTGCAACTAATTATTTAACTCTGTACTATGTATTTATACACCTGTTTGAAAAGATATTGTTTTCTCACTAACTTCCATCAGTAGTCAACTCTTCTGAAGACCATTATTCTTCGTCAATTCATATCCAGTACAATACTAATTTATTCGAATGCAATAAAATCCTCAAACCCAAAGTACATGCATTTTTAATGACAATTTTAATATCGTAAATCCATAGAAGGCATTTTTTAAATTATTATCGTATAAAAATATTTTGAATATATATTTCGCCTGATTGAAGGTGGTTAAAAAGAAATTGCGCAAGCGAATATTAAAATGGCATTGCCTCTATATCCTTCTCCCCTTGAACCAAATACTTAGTCTGTCTGTTTATCATACTTTCGCAATCTGTAAATTAAATCCGATATTTTTATCTAATCGTTATTCTGCATAATTGGTATGCATGATAAAATTCGCATAACCGATAAATCTTTGTTTATGCATGGAAATAATTATAATACGCGTGTAATAATCAAAAATTATAAAACGCATAATAAAGGTAAGAACACGTAGGAAAGTATTTTGGAAGGATATTTGAAAGTTCATTCCCTGAGGGATTTCAGTAGGGGTTGAAAATTTACCTGACGTTTTAAAATCTCTACTGAAGTAAGAAGTTTGAGTTATGAGTTTCGTTAGCAACTAGATATCAAATTGAAAGCAATAATAATTCCGTAATAATAATTCATAATTCAAGTTTTCTACATCTCTTTATGGAAGAAGTGGTCCCAATCATATCTAATTATCTAATTGTCCTGTTTTCCAGGAAAAACTAAATGGTTTGGATTTTTTGCGCAAAAAATTAAGATTTAATCGTGTTTTCGCGTGACAAGTGAGTTGGGTCATTTTTTACGCTAAGAATCTTAATAGTAGCGGCATCCTTTCTATATGTATAGTTATTTATATTTGAATTTAGTATATTATTATCTTCTACAAATATACAATGTGGCTGAGTGGTCAAAGACATGAAGAGTCGTTGGCACTCCATTTAATAGATAGATAGATAGATAGAAAATACTTTATTGTACACCATTAAAAAAAGAAAGAAAAAACAAATAAAATAACCAGAAAACAAATGTACAATATGGCGGCCTTATCGCTACACAGCGATCTCTTCCAGGCAACCATCGGGTAACTATCATTAATATGTACGTATTGGATTTTTTTGACTATGTATTTTTATATAATACTAGCTGATCCGGAAAACGTTGTTTTGTTTTAAGGGATATAAAAAATAGCTTACGACATACTCTCAGACCTGCCGAACATACACAGAAATTTTCATAACATTCGACTGAGCCGTTTCGGAGGAGTTTGATACCAAAAATTGGAACGAGAATTTTATATAAGAAAGAAGAAGAAGATTAGATAAGCTAAAACGAATATCATGCCTAAGTCTAGATTGAAGCGCGCTTGCCTAGAAAATACCTATTCACATTTTCTTGAAGGCGTACAAAGGCTGGGAATACGAAGGCTGAAAGGGCGTTTCACATCTCAGCGGTTCGTATCAGAAACGTGGAAGGAAAATGTTTCGTGCGAATGTAATAAATAAATAGTTTGCCAAGCACTGAATTTTTATTATAATGGCCGACTCTGCGGCGCTCTCGAAAAGTTCAGACATTTTGCGTATCAATTTATTACATTCCAGATTCCATCAAGATGCAGGCTTTGACGTAGCATGCGTAAACCCCGCACAGACTTAAATTGTATCCGCTTCAAACCTGATCGTAAAGGAGTTTTAAAATTTTCCACGGACCGGTGTCCGAGTTAGAATTAAGTTGTTATTCGTTGCGGTTTAACTATTAAATTGTTTGTTTTAATTAGTCCAGTACGTTGTTTTCAAGTTCGAAAGTCCAAACAAGAGCGAATTCGCTAAAAGAACCTAATAGTCATATACTTCATATTTGAAATAATATCTAAGAATGAGTAAGTGCCTATAGGTCGAACGAAAATTTTGTATGCACCGAATTTTACGATCTAGAAACCGTATTTAAGTAATTTTTAGTTAAGTTTAGTTTAAAAACTATAAAGACAAAAACGTCATGTATTTTGGGCCTTTAATCTAAAATCAAAGCAGAAACACGATTGGATACAATCCAAGGAAAGTTGCTCCAAAATCTCAGTTTTCTCATTTTTATCGGAAACTCCAATGGATGTAATTGTAATTTTTGTTTTAATGTATCGATAATAATATTATTCAACAACGCTTGGAAATAGATTTTTGCTAACTGGCTTAGTTTTCAAGTAATTAGGTAAAAGGCCGTTTTCCTGTTATATTCTTCCACGACGCTGCATGTCACACCCACCAACGCATCCGTGAGAGTGAGATAAAAATAAATACAATAAATTTTATTAAAATATGTAAACCAGAAACTTTATGTGTTAAGGGTACCATTGATGGACTAACCATCCATCTGTCTGCCTCATGAACTGTAATAGGAAGACTAAAGACAGCAATAATAAAGCAAAAATACTTACATCAATGGTAGACTGTTAAATTTTTCCAAAGAATAGGTATGTAGTCAAATCGCGGCAGGCACAGATATAAAACTGAACTAAATTAAAGTTGACCTTCATACAAGAAACTTGTTTTTTTTTATACGTTTTTTCCTATACCTTTACAATCGATGAATCTCTACGACTGCCCGGAACCCTTTGTGTGCAATTCGGACTCTCACTTGGCCATTTAAAACATATTGCGTGCCCGATGCAAGATGTGCAGTAAACTAAAATTACAAAAAAAAACGATCGAATTCTGGCTAGCAACCCTTTTTTATGAAAATTATCACAATATTTTTCATATGTGTAAATGTTATATTAAGTAAAATGTAAACCATCACCACGGTAAAGACTTCAACGCGCTTGCAGACTCCCAAATTTCACCCTAACTTGGTATATCGATGCTAACAAAGTACTCATAATTTCATTTCTTTATTTTATTGATGTTAGGGTGTATTGATGTAAAAGGGTTGTGGAATCGAATAACTAGATTTCAATTCCACTTAAAACCCTTTTGCATCAATATATCGTCCAGAATTTTTCGGTGTTAGTAATTGAAAACTGTATGGGCTTCGAAAAATAAGCTTTTTGCCTATAAGTTTCTCGGTTTTGAATTTTACCGCCGGAAGTTTTATCAAAATTAATAATTAACATCTGGGTGACCGAGCTTTGCTCGGTTGTATTTTTACCTACTCACCAATAAATGGCAGTAGTTATTATATTTTTTTTTGGTAGATTCGACATTTTCTTAAAATGAATTCAGCTAGATCGATTTATCGCCCCTAAAACCCCTGTATATTGAATTTCATTAAAATCGGTCGAGCCGTTTCCGAGATTCAGATTTTATATAAATATATATACATATATGTATACAAGAATTGCTCGTTTAAACTTATTGGATTATTTGTATTGCTGTTCTCAAAAATTCGAGAAACCGATATCGATTTGTAATATTTCTAGATACAAAGACACCGGCCGTCGCCCGATAATTTGATGGATCGTTCGTTATTGTTGATATAATTTAGCCTGGTTACAATTAATTGAATTTAAAACGGATTAAAATTGGTGGTCTCATCAAATTGCAATTAATGTGATGCTTTGTTTCCAATGTTTTAGCAGGTTATCGCTGTACTTCTCTTGCATGCGTATTTATGTTTTTGGGTTATACTCCAAGGTATTTTCAGTATGTAAACAATATTAATTTATCCTTCATATCCACCGTTAGATTCTGAGGGCTCGCCATCATCATTGGGTCTTCTGCCTTCGTCGTATATCAACAACCTTTATCTATTTTAAAGGTTCTGCATCTCTTACAAATCTTGTTTTAAATTATAGTACTACAGGCTACTAGTGAGAATAAACATTAACCTGAAAATTAGCAGCTTTAATCTCCTTTAAATGGAGATGTTCATCACAAGATACAATATTAAAATGGTTTGTCAGCGAAGTTTTCAACTTCTACCGACAGACTCGTAGCAAAACGGAAAGGCTTTGTAAATTTCAACGGATCATGATTTCGGAATTTGCAAACGTTACAACTTTAATGATTGAAATGATACTTTGCATTACCTACCTTTATCGCGAATATCGAAAAAACACAACTGGTTGAAATTTTTCTTGATTATAGTAAACTATAATTTATGTGTGCAAAACATGTATTTGTATTTTAATTATACAACAAATACACGTTTTGCACACATTTTGCTAAATATCTCACGAAAAGTACACTATTTTTGTTAAGTTAGGTTAGGTTTTATCAAGGAACCTTGAAATATCTTTTCAGTTAGATTTTTCGATTGGTTTCTTCATTAACTTGTAAATAGGAAAAATTACTTTTTTTAAGATGCGTCTCTTAATGCGTCCCCGTTGGCCGTTGCAACCAGGTAAGACAATAATTTCTCTCCTCACTCTTATAAATACAGTGAATTCGAAAAGAAGGGAGAGAAACTGGCTGAGCATATTACCCCAGGCAGTTTGTACTTGGAAGGATAGCCTCATAAATTTAAATTTAATTTATTTTATTAAATAGAAAATTAATAACACAACTCAAGTTTATAATGTTAAGTTTGTGTAATAATCGCGAAAATGACAGTAACACATCCACATGCTTTAAACTATACTTTGCTCAATATTCTTTAGCTATCCTAGTCTGAAAGTTTTTCTTAATCTACTATATAATATTAATAATGGAAACATTTATTATGAACTAGGTGCCTAAATATGGATTAACATTAGTACTCACATTTGGGTTTCCGCGTGGTCTGGCCCTGCCGCCTTTTTGCGAACAATCGATTTATAATCTGTTCTTTTCTGTCGTTAAAGTCCAAATCATCACTGAATTTACTATTAAGTCCTTCGCACTCGGATAGATTCGCTTCAAAAGTGGACCTATCAATATCCCTTCTCAATCGATTCTTCGATAAATCCCTCAGTTCCTTATCATTCGAATTCACAGATGAATACTGCTTCCCCGTCACTCGGTTCCAAATTTGAACAATTTCTTTCATTTTTTATTCAATAGAAAAATTCAAACATAGAACACAACAATGATACAGGGTTCACCAAAATTTCTCTCAGCTTATAACTTTATCAACACAATATTTTAATTAAACACTAATAATACTGTGCTATAAATCACAAAGGCGAAAAATAAAACAAAAGTTTTTCTCCAACGGTTTTTATCAAAGTTCACTGACAGGTTCGGTCCAAGAAATTGTTTTTTTAACGACAACACAAAGCTCTATTTAAAAAAAAAGTTATTTGTTGTCTTCAATTCGAATTTCCCGCGCGCGCAAACGTCATTTACATGCCACAGATGAAAAATTCACCGTAGGTGTGCATCGAACCGCCGCCAAGACATCGAGTAAGATAAAACCTTCCTTCGCTTATATTAAATCGCTCACCTCGTGTAGGTGTGTGCGTTTTAACGTCAGAAATGGTCGCAACCAGTTTCGTGCGAAAATCGATTTTATAAAACGGTCACTGTCAAGTTCTTGGGGTATCGTTTGATCGTGTGGTATCGTAGTGCGTCATCATGGGGTTCGGAATTTAAAAATTCCACTGTCGGCCTTCAGTTTCTTATAACATTTTTTATCATTTTTAGACGTATATTTCTAATAAAAGAATATATTTTTAACGTTGATTTAATAAATAATTATAAATAATAATCGGTAGTATATCGGGTGAGTATTTTTATCAAAGCTTGTCGATGAGTTTCCGATCACAGACATTTATAGAGATTAATTGATTGAATAGAGTTATTACTATTTTTGGATTCTATTTTGTGCTAAAATATGTTTGAAATCTTATCAATGCCCAAGGTGCAGATATCTTTTGGGTACATCAAAGAAAAAAGAAACGATAAAATTTTATTACCGATGGTAGGCATAGGGATTGCAATCCGGTAAACCGGATCCGGTAATCCTGCGGATCCGGTGTCATTTCACGTCTACCGGATCCGGTTCCGGATCCGGCAAATTAAAGCCGGATCCGGCACCGGATCCGGTATGATTACAATAATTTTCGGCAAAATAATTGCTTTTGGCACGGTTAAGTACTTTAAACGCATGGAGCGTGTTTATGAATGTATAAATTATACATAGGCGTGTATATGTATTATTTATTCCAGTTATTTGTTACGATCGTATTTCCACTAAAACTGATTTTTGAAAATTTTTTATTGAAAATGTTAGCTATAATAATCTGAAGAAGCTAGAAGTCATTGTTTTTCCCCATATATCGTATAATTTTTAATATAGGGTCATCACTGTCGCAGGATTCTCAATAAATCTGATACAGGTAAAAAACGTATGCGTAATTTACATTTTCTTAAATGACATTAGACATTGTATCGTAAGAGAAACCCAGCGGCTCTTATTGGTAGCAAAGCGGGAGCACTCAGTGAGCAAGGAACTGGTAGCGGCCCGGATGATATCAGTCCATCTTGTTGGGAAAAGACCACTTAAATGCATACCTTCCACTCCCCTTGAACCACGAGACGTTCAAAGGTATCCTCCTTTCTTGTAATGTGTCCAAACATTACAAGAAGGGAGAAGTAGAGTAATGATCTAAGTTCCTTGAGGATGGTGACTTGTACGGATTGATAATTTTTAAAATACGTTGCTAATTATTGTGATTTCAGTAAACTACTAAGCAAAATAATAATTTATACTCAACACTAGATTAAAATACAGGTACCTATAGCTTCTCGGAGTTAGGAAAAAAAAAACTTGAGGGATCTTTCATGGCTGAGAGAAGCGTGGTATGCTATGACGTCATTGAGACCCGTGCCCAGCCGTGGGACGTAAAAATAAATTGATTTCAAAAACGTTTGTTGTATGGGAGACTCCCTTTATATATATCTTATTATGTTTTTTAAATATTTGTTGTTATAGCGGCAACAAAAATACAATTCTTACAATTCTTACAAGGCTTAATCGCCAAACATCTAATACGCGTAAAATCCACAGTGACAATCGTTTTTTTTTTTTTGGAAAAATTACCTTAGGCTGAAACAGGCTTGGATTTGCGTTCATAATATCATGTATAATCATTTCATATTATAAGTTTTCACTTTATAAACTAGGAAATACGTCACTATTCGAATATCTATTACGATCTGACGCTTATAGTTTATCATTTCATTAAACGTCACTAAACAGTGACACATTCATGAATAAAAGATGCTGCGTAAAGATCAGCGCGCACTACAGAAGCATTTTTGAACTTTTTCATATTTTTACTTATAACAATTTATTAAATATTTACTACTTAAATACTTTCTACGAAGATTTTTTAAGACAGGAGACTAGGTCATTTGAATAAAAAATATATAATATTTAAAAACCTCAATAGTACTTATTGAATATTTACCTACTTTGATTAATTTAATCTAATAAGTAGAAGATAAAGAAATTATCGCGCCTAAAAAAGAAAAAAATATAAATAACTGGCACACGTGTGAATGTCTGTACAGAAACGTGCAAGAACTTATTACCTCATTATACGTTTCAAATGTATCTATTTTGTTAATTTTGTAACGTGATGAATTTTTTCTCGTGAAGCTTAATTGAACGGATTCAAAGCAAAAGCAAAGCAAATACAAGAAACATTTTAATTAGATTAAACAAAAAAATATAATAATCGTGTACATTGATAATAAATCTAAACTAATTTGAATTTGATGTCTAAAAATGGTGACTGATCCAGTATCCAAAATATTCATCGTAGAAAGCATTATTAGGCGTATGAAAATACGGTTCTGTAAAACATTAACGACGACCAAGCATCAATAAAGCGCTAAATTTATTTTTGTTTTTGTCCTTCCTACTTTTACGAATAAGTTGGTGGGTACGACAGGCAGCGTTGCGAAAGAATATAACAGGTAAACGAGGTTTTACCTAATTACCAGAAAACTAAGCCAGATTTATCGAAAACCCGTTCTGAGCATTTTTTTGAATATTATTATTACTGACACATTAAAATGAAAATTACAATAACATACACTGTATTTTCCGATAAAAATTAGAAAAATGGAAAAGAAAAATATCCAATATCCCGTTACAATGCAAGTCAATGTTATAATTTTTAGTTCTTGTGTAATCGGCGCACGCAACGAAAGATCTACAAACAGAACAATTTTTCCCGTTTTTCCAACATTTTTCATTGACGCTCGGAACCTATTGGTGGAAGTTGGCGTGATGTCATATGGCCTATAACCTTTCTTGATAAATGGAATGGAATGGTGCAACCTGGACCTGTAGTTCCACAGATAAGCAAGACACAAACAAACAAAAAAAAGGCGTGTGGCACTCGGAGACTGCCGCGGTACAGCTATTGCATAGAATTTAAAGTTATTTTTAGTTTTGCCATCAATCGAAAAGTAGAACTTTTGGTACTAGGCTACCATGAAAGCAAGGAGCGTAACTTCACAACTTTTTAGTTTTAAGTTTGCCATCTATCGAAAAATAGCAGAACTTTTTAATGAATTTTTGAAACATCACGCACGTGATATTTCAGAAAGTCATTACTTACTTACTTTACTTTACTTTAGGAGTGCCAGGTTATTTTCGTTACGGAATTTCTGGATTCGGTCTGCACCGTCAAAGCCCGCGATAGAAGCTATGCAATAGCTTAAAAAAAAACAAACAAACCCGTCAGCTTTATAATATTAGCAGAATATATAGTAGATAATGCGCGCTAACCTTAATCACCACGTTTTTCCTGCTGCCGCCTCGAGTCATATAAAAACGTCACTATGTACAACGAAAGCCGCGCCATTGGCCATTAATAATGACGTTCTAATAGCCATTGGTTATTAGAACGACACTACTCGATATAATAATTAAATTCCTACCGGGAAAACAATAACATGGAAAATTATAAAGTAACCCTTTTCGTTTGTGACGTTTTCACTATACGAGTAATTAAATCGAGCGAGGAAAACCCTAAATCGGATACGGCTGCTTTAGTTTTTATGTATGACGTCACAACACTACGTCACAGCTGTGAAAACCTCCATCGGAATCCCGTGTCGAGTAAATTCACCAACCTTATCACAATAATATGTTTATGCTTAAAATTATCGTGTCAGTGTTTGTAGCAAAACATTTATGAAAAAGTTATACTTATGTTATGCTATTTGTGTAAGTTTATTTTGGTTTATTTATTCTGTAGCTTTGCGAATAGAACATTTACTTTTTTTTTTAATAAAGGGCGGAATAAGCAATAAGGCAAAACAACGTTTGCAGGGTCGGCCACATTTTCTTATAGGACAAAATTGTCGTGTCCCAGTGTTTGTAGAAGATTTTTGTGTGTATTCGGTATATATGAGAATAGGACGTAAACTTTTTTTCATAGCTCCAAGTACCTACGCATTAATTTATATAGCAAAAAACAACGTTTACTGTGTCAGCAAGTAATTATATAAAAGCAAAAGCTTGTATGTGTGTAAGTTTCTAACTCCTTCATGCCGCAACTAATGAACCGATTCGGCTGGAACTTGGAATGGAGATAAATTATTCCCTGGATAAACACAAAGGCTACTTTTTATCCAGGTAAAATCCATGGTTCCCGCGGGGTTGGTGATGGGCCGCTGCCGCCGTGGGCAACGTAGATTTTTCAGCTCAACAATTAGGGAAGAATTGGTCTAAACTCTAAAAACGCAGTTGCTATATTCGAGCTATACCCATTCCACACTTGGTTTTAAATAAATCTTCTAAGTTGGACGCTCACGTGCGAGTCGGTGAATCACAAAGGTTTGAGATTAACATTAACCAGAGCATCCGAGAATACCCCGTTGGGACTTTCCCTGAACGTGATACAATTTCTTTTTTCTACATGACTTTAAAAAAACTGAGCTAGCTCATTGGTTTCAACTCCTCATGAGAGGGTTTGAGAGTTCAGATCTCGACTACGCACTTGGAAATTTTCCGAGTTACGAATATGTGTCTCTGGCAACTAAATATAACTAGCTTAGTGATAAAAGAAAACGTCATTAGGAAATCGGCCTTAGAGAGTTCATCACAAGATCTCAAAGATGTGCGAAGCCCCCAACCCACTTTTGACTGTCATGATGGGCTATGGCCATACTCCTCATAAAGAATTAATAAGGCTCGTGTTTCACAGAAGAGAGTAGACCCGTGCGCAGGAGGAGATGAGAGGACACGACTGAAATAGACAGAAAATGCCTAACGCATACCCCTCCGTCAGGCGAAACTCAAGGGTTATGTGGGGCTTGAACCCACTAAAAGCTGTCTGTTTCCACGGCGGACCTGCTGACGGGAGTACGGGATTCATTGTGGTATTCACCGTGCTCCCGCCATACTGCGCATGCTTTTCAAGACTAAGTTTTGCACTACATAACAGTTCGACATAAAAAAATAATTTATATACGTAATTATTAACAATGCCTGAGAGATATTTTTTTCTACAATCACATATAAGTGATGATTATATTTAATTTATTACAGAATGTGTTTTCCAAGAACGTATCATAAAATAACTTAAATTATTATGATAATTTAACTAAACGGTTAGTTAAGTAAATCCATGTCAGCATTCATTAACATTGTTATAAAATAAGTATTAAAAATTTTAATCCCTTGGTTAGCACTATTATATAATACTAATAATTTATTTATTCAGGAAATTAATTGTCCATCTACATGTTACAAAAACAAGATATGGTACTAGAGTGTTATTTATGTAATTATTATAAAATATATTAATTATTACTAATATTTTTTATAAGTAAACAATTAAAATTACAAAACAGGCAAAAATCTGAGAAGAAATTGGAAAAAATTAATAAAATGAATGTCGAATATAAATTAACATAAGTTAACATAAAACTTAAAAATGTTATTAATTTAAAATAAATAAAATTAAGAATAATTTTAATATCATTTAATCTTAGACATTTAATATATTATCATACCCAGAACTACTGATATTGGTTTGCAACTCCATTGTTTGACACAAAGTTATAATATTAGGTCCTAAAATATGAAATTGTAAAAATGTTAAAAATGTTAATAAATTGTAATAACATTAATCTTAACGTTTGTTAGTCGTATTAATGGCCCAAAATAAGTTCTTTATAAACTCAGATCGTCAAATTTAAAAATAAATGAATAAAATTATAATAAAAAAGATCGTCAAATTAGTTCATCTATATATATAAACTAGTAGGGCGCGTGGGAGCGCGGGCCACATGTGGCCCGCGGGCTGTCTTCTCACCTATAAAAGAATCGCCGTCATCTCCATCGCCAATTGGAATCCGATTGGCAATGGGCTAAAAGAACTACCTCGGAGCACGGTCATGGATTTAAAGATAGTTAAGGGCTGTTTGAATAAAAAATACACTGAACCTCATCGGATGAGGTTCAGTGTATTTTTTATTCAAACAGCCCTTAACTATCTTTAAATCCATGACCGTGCTCCTCAATCATCATCCAAATCGTAGACCATCATCTCTTCTCATACTTTTCATAGTTTTTCATAGGCCTTGTTTATTGTAGCATTCACATTTTCCATGGAAAAATAAATTCAACCTCTTTGATTTTTTTCATTCATCCCGTAGACCTTGAGATTCTAATTATGTCTTGCAAAGAAATCACTCTCTTATCTTTTATACTTTCCGAGATAGAACAACACGAAATTTGTATGGCGGCCATCTTGAATCCGCCATTTTGATTTTTTTTCAGCTAACTGCCAATTGGATGTCGTTTCGAGTTACATTTGGTCGAGCACCCCCACCTATCTTCGATACCCTGGCTGTGCTCTTCACCCGTCTCCGAAATCCTCAATCATCAGCTCTCTCCATATTTTTCTCTAGTAACTCTCCGAAAAACCGCATCACAACCTTGCATAATTACCAACTGTTAGTCTCTTCAACATTCCCCATACATTTTCTATGGAAAAATAAATTCCGCCATTTTGAATTTTTTTTTCTATTCATCAAATAGACCTTCGGGTCCTGATCATCTCTTGTCAAGAAACCGGTCTTCCACCTTTTATACTTTCCGAGATATTGACGAAATTCGAATGGCCGCCATTTTGAATCCGCCATTTTGAATTTTTTTTCAGCTCACTGGCAATTGGATGACATTTCGAATGACATTTGGTCGAGCACCCCCCACCTATCTTCAATACCCTTGGCTGTGCTCTTCATCCGTCTTCGATATCCTCAATCATCAGCACTCTCCGTATTTTTCCTCCGAATGAATTTTTCCCTTATATACGAAATGGTCATGGTCAAAAAATTTTTTCATACAAAATTGTTCAGGAGAGGTGATCAATCAGTCAGTCAGTCAGTGAATCAGCACAAGCAGCTATATATATATTAACTATTTTTTCGCGTGGGGGCGCGGCCCGCTAAAGCGGACCGCGTAACTGCTGGGAGGCGGGAGCCATTTACTTGGTCGCTCATACTCGGATTTTGCAAAAAGTGGGTATTTAGATTTTTCCCCAAAAATGGGGTAATTTTTTTTCACAAATCGACACCCGAAGTCTGTACGTACGATCACCAAATAAACATGCAAATGTTCTGATCTTGCCAACTGTGACAAATTTGAATTAAACGGTCCCGGTTTGAGGTAGAACAATGAAAATGTTGAAAACACTAAAGCTCAGCCGCCATCTTGCTTTTACAAGATTTTCCATTTTTTTCTATAACCAATTTACTCATTTCCTCAAGTACTGCGAGTTTGAACGAAATCGGTTGGAAAACAAAAGAGTTACAAAAGTCACGTCGGCCGCCATTTTGTTTTTCTGAAATGTCATAATTTTTCCCTACTGCAATCTTGCACTCAAACACATCTCCCATAAATCATTTTATCGTTTCCTATCTGTTTGCAGGAGAACGATGACAATTTTCTTATAGTTCATAATCGCCATACAAATTAGTATGAAAAAAAAAAATTTCGCCATTTTGATTTTTTTTTCTTTCTATAAATAAACCCTCTCATCCTAATCATCTTTTGCTAAGAAACCACTTTTCTACCATTCATACTTTCTGAGATAGACTCCGACGAAATTTGTATGGCGGCCATCTTTTTTACGCCATTTTGAATTTTTTTTCAGCTCATTGGCATTTGCACGAGATTTCGAATGACATTTGGTCGAGCACCCCCCACCTATCTTCAATACCCTGGCTGTGCTCTTCACCCGTCTCCGAAATCCTCAATCATCAGCTCTCTCCATATATTTCGCCGAGTCATTTCTTGACTTTTATACGAAGCCATAAGTGAAAAAAAAATTGTTCATACAACATTTTACAGGAGGACATTTTGGGGAAAATCTCGAAAATTACCCCAAATGTGGCAACACAGCTTATATATCTCGATACTGCCGGTCGAGTTACACAATCGGTTCATACATGTCGACTTTCCGAACTGTTGCCAAGTGCCTCGAAAACACGATCAAAATATTCAAAAAAATTAAATAAAAACAAAATGGCCGCCACCCCATTCCACATAAATATTTTACATAGTTTCGTATTCTTCCTAGTAACTACAGGATTAACCGCTCCTGATGACGTTACAATTTTTCATCTTGCTCGCACCCAGGCGACATGATAGCCCCTGAAAAGTGACCATGAAAGTGATCACTTTTTCTTTGATAGATTCCAGTGTTGCCAGACCTTGGCGACAAAAATACCCAAATGTTATTTGTACCAGTAGGACGCGTGATCGCTCATACTCGGATTTTGCAAAAAGTCCGTATTTCGATTTTTTACGTTTTGGGGAAAATCTCGAAATTTCCCGAGAAATGGGGTAATTTTTTTTCCCCACTCAATACTTCGAGCCTGTACACACAATCGCCCCATAAAAGTCGAAACGCTCCGATGTTGCCAACTGTGAGAAATTCGAATTTTAAAATCGCGTTTTTTCGTACTTCATACTGATTGGCCGCCAAAACAGCCGCCATCTTGGATTTTGAAAAATTACTGCCGTTCTGTCAAAATTCAGGATAATTGTGGGTGAAACAAGAAAAAATTAACATCCACAACCACGCCGTTTAGGATCTATGGCGCCGCGGTTTAGGGTCGAAAAATGAAAAATTTTAAAACGCCACAGCTCGGCCGCCATCTTGTTTTTCCAAATTTTTCCAATTTTTCTAAAAACCATTTACACATTTCCTCGAGTACTGCGAGTTTGAACGAAATCGGTTGGAAAACAAAAGAGTTACAAAAGTCACGTCGGCCGCCATCTTGTTTTTCTGAAATGTCATAATTTTTCCCTACTCGACTCCCGCACCCGAACACATCTCCCGTACATCATTATATCGTTTTCTGTCTCCTTCTGGGAGAACAATTATGTCAATGAGTCAGTGAGTCAGTCAGTGGTAATCGAGCTATATATATTACTAGTAGGGCGCGTGGGAGCGCGGGCCACATGTGGCCCGCGGGCTGTCTTCTCACCTATAAAAGAATCGCCGTCATCTCCATCGCCAATTGGAATCTGATTGGCAATGGGCTAAAAGAATTACCTCGGAGCACGGTCATGGATTTAAAGATAGTTCAGGGCTGTTTGAATAAAAAATACACTGAACCTCATGATGAGGTTCAGTGTATTTTTTATTCAAACAGCCCTTACCTATCTTTAAATCCATGACCGTGCTCCTCAATCATCATCTAAATCGTAGACCATCATCTCTTCTCATACTTTTCATAGTTTTTCATAGGCCTTGTTTATTGTAGCATTCGCATTCTCCATGGAAAAATAAATTCAACCACTTTGATTTTTTTTCATTCATCCCGTAGACCTTGAGATTCTAATTACGTCTTGCAAAGAAATCACTCTCTTATCTTTTATACTTTCCGAGGTAGAACAACACGAAATTTGTATGGCGGCCATATTGAATCCGCCATTTTGATTTTTTTTACAGCTAACTGCCAATTGGATGACGTTTCGAGTTACATTTGGTCGAGCACCCCCCACCTATCTTCGATACCCTGGTTGTGCTCTTCACCCGTCTCCGAAATCCTCAATCATCAGCTCTCTACATATTTTTCTCTAGTAACTCTCCGAAAAACCGCATCACAACCTTGCATAATAACCAACTGTTAGTCTCTTCAACATTCCCCATACATTTTCTATGGAAAAATAAATTCCGCCATTTTGAATTTTTTTTTCTATCCATCAAATAGACCTTCGGATCCTGATCACTTCTTGTCGAGAAACCATTCTTCCATCTGTTATACTTTCCGAGATATTGACGAAATTCAAATGGCCGCCATTTTGAATCCGCCATTTTGAATTTTTTTTCACCTATCTGCCAATTGGATGACATTTCAAATGACATTTGGTCGAGCACCCCCCACCTATCTTCAATACCCTTGGCTGTGCTCTTGACCCGTCTTCGATATCCTCAATCATCAGCTCTATCCATATTTTTGTTCTTAATGAATTTTTTCCTTCTATACGACATGATCCTTAAAAAAAATTTTTTTCATACAAAATTGTTCAGGAGAGGTGATCAATCAGTCAATCAGCACAAGCAGCTATATATATATTAACTGGTTTTTTGAGTGGGGGCGCGGCCCGCTAAAGCGGACCGCGTAACTGCTGGGAGCTATTTACGTGGTCGCTAATACTTGGATTTTGCAAAAAGGCCGTATTTCGCTTTTCCCGAAAAATGGGGTAATTTTTTCTTCACCAATCTACACCCCAAGTCTATACGTACAATCGGCGTTTAATTGTAGGCAAAATAAGAAAAAAATATCCTCGACTACTCCGTTTAGGATCTGTGGCTCCACGGTTAGTGGTCGAAAAATGAAAATATTTAAAACATCACAGCTCGGCCGCCATCTTGTATTTCCTAATTTTTCCAATTTTTTTAAGAACCATTTACTCATTTCCTCGAGTACTGAGACTATGAACGAAATCGGTTGAAAAACAAAAAAAGTTACGATACTCACGTCGGCCGCCATTTTGATTTTCTGAAATGTCATAATTTTTCCCTTTTCCTATTCCGCCCTCAAACAATCTTCCATACATCACTGTATCGTTTTATGTCTGTTTCTAAGAGAACAATGTCAATTTTCTTATAGCTCCCAATCGCCATACAATTTAGTATGAAAAAATTTTTTCCGCCATTTTGAATTTTTTTTTCTTTCAATAGATAAACTTACTCGTCCTGATCTTCTATTGCTATGAAACCACTTTTCTATCTATCATACTTTCTGAGATAGACACCGACGAAATTTGTATGGCGGCCATCTTTCTTTCGCCATTTTGAAATCTTTTTCAGCTCACTGGCAACTGCACGAGGTTTCGAATGACATTTGGTCGAGCACCCCCCACCTATCTTCAATACCCTGGCTGAGCCCTTCACCCGTCTCCGAAATCCTCAATCATCAGCTCTCTCCATATTTTTCACCGAGTCATTTTTTGACTTCTGTACGAAGCCACAAGTGAAAAAAAAATTGTACATACAAAATTTTACAGGAGGATATTTTGGGGAAAATCTCGAAAACTACCCCGAATGTGGCAACACTGCTTATACATCTCGATACTGCTAGTCAAGTTACACAATCGGTTCATACATGTCGACTTTCCAAAATGTCGCCAAGTACCTCAAAAACACGATCAAAGTTTTTGAAAAACAAGAAAAAATACAAAATGGCCGCCATCGCATTTTACAGAAATATTTTACATAGTTTAGTACTTTTCCCAGTAACTACAGGATATGCCACTTCGTATGACATTTACATTTTTCATCTCACTCGCACCCAGGCGACATGATGGCCTCTGAAAAGTGACCATGTCGAAAATCACTTTTACTTTGATAGATTCCAGTGTTGCCAGTGCTCAATCCCAAAAATACCCAAATGTCATTTGTACGAGTAAGACACGTAGTCGCTCATACTCGGATTTTGCAAAAAGTCCGTATTTAGATTTTTTACGTTTTGGGGAAAATCTCGAAATTTCCCGAGAAATGGGGTAATTTTTTTTCCCCACTCAATACTTCGAGTCAAAACGCACAATCGTCCCATAGAAGTTGAAACGCTCCGATGTTGCCAACTATGACAAATTTGAATTTCAAAATCGTGTTTTTTCATACATCAGACTGATTGACCGCCAGAACAGCCGCCATCTTGGATTTTGAAAAATTACTCCCATTTTGTCAAAATTCAGGATAATTGTGGCCGAAACAAGAAAAAATTGACATCTTCAACCACCCTGTGTAGGATCTGTGGCGCCGCGGTTTGGGGTCGAAAAATGAAAAATTTTAAAATGCCACAGCTCGGCCGCCATCTTGTTTTTCCAAATTTTTCCAATTTTTCTAAAAACCATTTACTCATTTCCTCGAGTGTTGCGACTTTGAACGAAATCGGTTGGAAAACAAAAGAGTTACGAAAGTCACGTCGGCCGCCATCTTGTTTTTCTGAAATGTCATAATTTTTCCCTAGTCATCTCCCGCACCCGAACACATCTCCCATACATCATTATATCGTTTTCCGTCTCCTTCTGGGAGAACAATTATGTCAATGAGTGAGTCAGTGAGTGGTAATCGAGCTATATATATTATAATAACTAGTAGGGCGCGTGGTAGCGCGGGCCACATGTGGCCCGCGGGCTGTCTTCTCACCTATAAAAGAATCGCCGTCATCTCCATCGCCAATTGAAATCCGATTGGCAATGGGCGCGGGCCACATGTGGCCCGCGGGCTGTCTTCTCACCTATAAAAGAATCGCCGTCATCTCCATCGCCAATTGAAATCCGATTGGCAATGGGCTAAAAGAATTACCTCGGAGCACGGTCATGGATTTAAAGATAGTTAAGGGCTGTTTGAATAAAAAATACACTGAACCTCATATGAGGTTCAGTGTATTTTTTAACAGCCCTTAACTATCTTTAAATCCATGACCGTGCTCCTCAATCATCATCTAAATCGTGGACCATCATCTCTTCTCATACTTTTCATAGTTTTTCATAGGCCTTTGGGTTTATTGTAGCATTCACATTTTTCATGGAGAAATAAATTCAACCACTTTGATTTTTTTCATTCATCCCGTAGACCTTGAGATTTTAATTACGTCTTGCAAAGAAATCACTCTCTTATCTTTTATACTTTCCGAGATATAACAACACGAAATTTGTATGGCGGCCATCTTGAATCCGCCATTTTGATTTTTTTTTCAGCTAACTGCCAATTGGATGACGTTTCGAGTTACATTTGGTCGAGCAACCCCCACCTATCTTCGATACCCTGGCTGTGCTCTTCACCCGTCTCCGAAATCCTCAATCATCAGCTCTCTCCATATTTTTCTCTAGTAACACTCCGAAAAACCGCATCACAACCTTGCATAATTACCAACTGTTAGTCTCTTCAACATTCCCCATACATTTTCTATGGATAAATAAATTCCGCCATTTTGAATTTTTTTTCTATCCATCAAATAGACCTTCGGGTCCCGATCACTTCTTGTCCAGAAACCATTCTTCCATCTTTTATACTTTTCGAGATAGACGCCGATGAAATTTGTATGGCGGCCATCTTTTTTCCGCCATTTTGATTTTTTTGTCAGCTCACTGCCAATTGGATGACGTTTCGAATGACATTTGGTCGAGCACCCCCCACCTATCTCTAATACCCTTGGCTGTGCTCTTCATCTGTCTTCGATATCCTCAATCATCAGCTCTCTCCGTATTTTTCCTCCGAATGAATTTTTCCCTTGTATACGAAATGGTCATTGAAAAAAAAATTTTTCATACAAAATTGTTCAGGAGAGGTGATCAATCAGTGAGTGAGTGAATCAGCACGAGTAGCTATATATATAGTACTAGTAGGGCACGTGAGGGCGCGGGCCACATGTGGCCCGCGGGCTGTCTTCCCGCCTATAAAGGTATCGCAACCCTCAGTCATTTTTTCCTATACATTTTCTATGGAAAAAAAAAAATCCGCCATATTGGATTTTTTTTCTATTCATCGAGTAGACCTTCGGGTCTTGATCATTTCTTGTCAAGAAACCGTTCTTCCATCTCTTATACTTTCCGAGATATCGACGAAATTCGAATGGCGGCCATTTTGAATCCGCCATTTTGAATTTTTTTCAGCTCACTGCCAATTGCATGACATTTCAAATGACATTTGGTCGAGCACCCCCCACCTATCTTGGATACCTTGCCTATGCTCTTCACCCGTCTTCGAAATCCTCAATCATCAGCTCTCTCCATATTTTTGTTCTTAATGATTTTTTCCCCTCTTTATGAAATGATTAGTAAAAAAAATTTTTTTCATACAAAATTGTTCAGGAGAGGTGATCAATCAGTGAGTCAGTCAGCACAAGCAGCTATATATATTGTAAAAGAATGAGGCATTTTTGGTTGTTCCACGGATTCCGCCTAAACTATAGGTCGTAGAGATCTGAAATTTGGTGCCTAGGTAGATATTAGGTCATGAATTCGTACTAAGACGGGGATTCCAGAAATTCCGATGTTAAGGGGTAAAAATCGTACATTAGAAGGATTTTCCCATACAAAAGTGATTTTTTTCCGTTGTTCCAGGAATTCCCGAAAAACTAAAAGTCCTAGAGATCTAAAATTTGGTGCCTTGGTAGATTTTAGGCCATGAATTCGTACTAAGACGGGGATTCCAGAAATTCAAATTTTAAGGAGTAAAAATCGTACATTAAAGGGTTTTTCCCATACAAAAGTGTATTTTTTTCGTTGTTCCAGGAATTCCCGGAAAACTAAAAGTTGTAGAGATCTGAAAATTGGTGCCTAGGTAGATATTAGGTCATGAATTCGTACTAAGACGGGGATTCCAGAAATTCAAATTTTAAGGGGTAAAAATCGTGCATTCAAGGGATTTTCCCATACAAAAAAGATTTTTTTTCATTGTTCCAGGAATCCCCGAAGAACTATAAGTCGTAAAGATCTGAACTTTGGTACCTAGGTTGATATTAGGTCATGAATTCGTCTTAAGATGGGGATTCCAGAAATTCAAATTTTAAGGGGTAAAAATCGTACATTTAAGGGATTTTCCCATACAAAAATTACGAACTTTTTTGTTACTGGGCCGATTGCTCTGAAAATCGATATTTGAGTATCGTAACAAGCATGGAAAAGGAATTTGTGGTCAAAATTTAAAAAAGTGGCCGCCATTTTGAACTTTTTTGTTACTGGGCCGATTGCTCTGAAAATCGATTTTTGAGTATCGCAGCGAGCATAGAGAACGAATTTATGGTCAGAATTAAAAAAAGTGGCCGCCATTTTGAACTTTTTTGTTACTGAGCCGATTGCTCTGAAAATCGATATTTGAGTATCGCATCAAGCTTGGAGAAGGAATTTGTGGTCAAAATTTAAAAAAGTAGCCGCCATTTTGTGTTTTTTTGTTACTGAGCCGATTGCTCTGAAAATCGATATTTGAGTATCGCAGCGAGCGTAGAGAACGAATTTATGGTCAGAATTTAAAAAAAAGTGGCCGCCATTCTGAACTTTTTTGTTACTGAGCCGATTGCTCTGAAAATCGATATTTGAGTATTGCAACAAGCTTGGAGAAGGAATTGGTGGTCAAAATTTAAAAAAGTGGCCGCCATTTTGAACTTATTTGTTACTGGGCCGATTGCTTTAAAAATCGATATCTTACTATGACAGCAACCATAGAGAAAGAATTTAAAGAAAGGAAGAAAAAAGTGGTTGCAATTTTTTACTTTTTTGTTAATGGGCCGAATGCATTCAAAACCGATATCGGACCATAGTAGCAAGCAAGCACGGACGGACGGACGTACGGGCAGACAGCGTAGTCTTAGTAATAGGGTTCCCGCGTTTTACCCTTTAGGTACGGAACCCTAATTGAACTATATTAAACTTTTTGACGACCTCATATTTTCAAAATCGATAAGTGACTATAGCAGCAAGAACAAAGAAAGAATTTGTCGTAAAAAAAAATAATAAATAGCAGTTAAGTACGATAAGAATTTTGGAAATTAAACGCCTGAGGTTGTAAAGCAGAGGTTCAACGTGAGCGAAGCCGCGGGCGTCCGCTAGTAATAATTATAAACTAATGTGCACAGAGAAGCGCAGAAAACTCGAAATCACTCCGTTACTTATGTCATTACTGATATTACACTTAATCTACTACACACGTAAACAAATCTACATGAAATAATATTTAATTACATAAAAAATATGTACTTTGATGATATAACAATACATTAAAAGTGACGTTAATCATGACCACGGGCAACTCACGCTGTCATTGCAATTTCAACTTTGCGATACCTATGATAACGATTAAAGTCCCACAAGTGGGCGGGTGGTAATGACCATGTCAATGCTTCTATATGAATCTAGAAATTAATAATTTAAGGCTGCGGAGAATAAACAAATGACTTGCAAAGGGGCAGTCTAACGCGCAGATATAATATTAGTAAGTTGCTTCATTTTACTTATGTTTAAAAATGGATCCCCTTTTTACCAAATAATGTTTTTTTAAGAAAATAATGTTTTTCGCGCGTATCGTGTGTGTTTCTATGTTCGTATGTTTGTTTTCGTTATTACTCGTATCTTTTAAACGATTTGTTTGGATTTTGGCGATTAAGGTATTTTAAATGATTAGGCTATATGCGCTACAAAAAATACCCAATCCTATAGAGTGGGGTGTCACTATAGAAAATTGCAGACATATATGTCTTAGTGCTTGTAACTTGATAAGTCTCAGTGGGTTTTCTTTATATTTATTCACACTAAGAAAAATTCTTGGGCATTCAAACTGCGATTTCAGTAAATTAAGATTTCTACAATAATTAAGAAGGAAAATTTCAGGAAGTTCGTCATAAAAAAAATTAAGTCAGTGTAAGTCAATTTTAAGTAAGGATTATTTTAACCAGAGACGGTCCATAAATTTAAAACTCATTATAAGTATATTTTTGGGCGATATTATATTTATTAGCTTTGCCTTTGCATTCAGACATGGCCCTATTCAATTTAATTTTATAATTGGTGACTTGCAAAAGGCAATCACGCCTTTGTTAGAATGCGTTTTTTTCAACACAATCTAATCTAAATAGTGATTAATTATAAATAACACGATGGGTGACATGGCGGAAAGTGTTGTTATTCCTATATTTTCCAGACCATTCGACCAAATTATGTTGCCATTTTCTGTATGACAGTAAAGAGAATATCCCTAATTTTAATATGGTAATCAACAGCGTATACGAAATTAATAAACAGTCATGTATGTCTCACTTCTCAGTGCTAAAATTGGTCACAAGAATTTTAGTACAGCGTAGACGATGCGATGTTTATTTAACCCACCAGACCCAACAGACGTCGTAGATCGCGTCCGGCGTGACGCTGTAAGCGGCCTGTGAATGCTTAGTAAGAGCCTGTCCAGATAGGGCATTTTACGCGCGAGTCGAGTCTCGCTTATTACCGGCATTTTACGCGCGAGTGACGAAACACGCGTCATCATCTGCTAGTCTAGTATCTGTAGCTCTAGTGTCTCGGGAACGCGCGAGTCGTCTCGCGCGTTCGAAAACTCTTCATCGGGACAGGCTCTTACTATGAAAATGTACGAGAGCGCACGAATGCTGCGTTCTGTTACGGCCCTGTCATGAGTTGTCCGCCTCTGTCTTAGATTTTGCCAAATTTGCTTAGGTTTTGACAACAATTAATTAATCATCAAATAGTCAGCAGTTCATCAGCGGAATTGGCCTATAAATACCAACATTTTTTCATCTCAAATCAGTGAATAGTACAAGTGTGAGGTCCGTGTCCGTGTCCGTGTCCGTTTAATAAAAGTTAAAGTGGTGAAACGAGTTAGTGTTTTATTGATCGCCAACCACCGGAACTAACAGTTCGTACGTCGTACGCCGCCTACGCCGTCATTTCGGAGCATTCTGGCGAATTCGCGATGCGAGCATTCATTAGTAAAGAAAACGACAAAATACTTATAGAATTGGTTAAATTTAACAAAATTTTATTTAATGCCTGCGATAAATACATAAAATCACTCTCATCTCTTTCTTCACAAAAATATTTTAAGACTGTAGAGAACGAGGCTTTTATTCTTCTCTTCTGTTTTAATAAAAATTGTATGATGAGATAATCTCCTCCTCTTCGAGATGAAATCTTAAAATTGTGCGTTCATTGATTGATTTATCACTCAGGTCCGTTCACACTGAGCGCATGTGAGAAATATTTCCGAGTGACCATCGCAGTTGACGCCGGGAGCCGTGTCCAGCGTCAGCAGACACCGGACGCGAGCGTCAGCGTCTGCTACACTTTGTTGCAGACCACCGCTTTATGGGCTCAGATTTTTGCCGTGTTAGATTTTGGTTTCTTTTTAATATGTTCTTAGTCATGACCTTTTAGATGCAACATAAACATTAAAAATTGATATGCTCTGTCAATTAGAAAAAAATGCTGGTTCTATAATTTTAATTAAAAAAACTTTATATCAGCATGAACTTCATATAAATAGTATAAATTATACATTTTATAATGACTTAAGTATTAATTATTTTATGTTAACATATTTTAATAAAAAAGTAAGTATTAATATTTATTATTATTAATTTCGTATAAAAAAATATAAATTAAGAATGAAACTTTGCATTATGACGGTTTTTGTGGAGACTGACAGTTTTTGTAGGCCCAAGTCCCACATAACCTCTTCGTTTCCCCTAACGGAGGGGTGCGTTGGCCATTTTCTGTCTATAAAAATGGGAAATGCTTTCCAAAAAACCAACTTCAAATGCCACTACAAAGAGTGAAATAATTTTTATTTAAATTTTAGGTACCTACACCAATTCGAAGTCGGGCAATGTTTCATACAATCCCTAACTTACTTGATGTGCGAAGAAATGACGAAGTCATAGGCAATCGCCCGACTTCGAATTGGTGTGGGTACCTAAAATTTAAATAAAAATTATTTCACTCTTTGTAGTGGCATTTGAAGTTGGTTTTTTGGAAAGCATTTCCCATTTTTATTTTATACTTCTTAGTGGAAAACAATAAAATGCACAAGGCGTTGTAAAAATACCCAAATCGCTTGAGGTGTGTTTATAAACTCTGAAGAGATACCTAAAATTCACCAAGATCCCATCATCAGACCCTGACTTGATGACTTTAGTCATCAAATCAGTATCTGCTAGCAAATGCACCAGAAACTATAAAAAATACCCAACTCGCTTCAAGTATACTAGCAAAATTTGAAGAGTTCCCTCGATTTCACCAAGATCCCATCATCAGACCCTGACTTGATGACTTTAGTCATCAAATCAGTATCTGCTAGCAAATGCACCAGTAACTATAAAAAATATCCAATTCGCTTCAAGTATACTAGCAAAATTTGAAGAGTTCCCTCGATTTCACCATGATCCCATGATCAGATCCTGACCTGATGACCATAGGACAACTTGGAAAATATTACTCTTTCTAATAATACTCAAATAGTTTCATGTGTCCATATAATATTTGAAGAGTTCCCTCGATTTCTCCAGGATCCCATCATCAGATCCTGACGTGATTAAAATGGGACCACCTGGAAACAAAACCCTCTTAAACAAAAAAAGAATTTTTAAAATCGGTCCACGCGTCTTCGAGTAATCGGTGAACATACATAGATAAAAAAAAAAAAAAAAAAAGATTCCGACGAATTGAGAACCTCCTCCTTTTTTTGAAGTCGGTTAAAAAAATGTATTCATTCATGATTATACATTTCCTAAGGCAAGCGCATCTCATCCTAGTTCGTGTCATCGCTTATATACTTAGTAGTAGGTACTAAATACCTTAAGGCAAGAGTGTCTACTTGATCGTATTAGCCGTAGACAAATTCCTCTGTAATGAGTAAGTTATATTGCATTTACAAGTAAATGCAAGGTTATAAATAAGATCAGTTTAATTATCTGTTACTGTCCAAGTTAATTCATGAAGAACGGTAAATTATAAGTTTCCCGGGTTGGATTGAGCTACCTATATTCTATTTACTTAGCTTATTAAGAATATTTGATAATATAAAGGTTGATTTATGGGAAATAGGGAAAAGATCTCTAAGTAACGGTAATTATTAACTAAAGTAAGGTAAACGGTTTTTATTGATCTCATGAAGAAGTAAAGAAAACAATGGAAAATATCAAATTTACTTTAAAACAGTGAATCTTGGTGTAGGCACAATTTAATTCAGCAGAATTGCTTATAGTTATGTAGGTATCTAATAAGATACGAATGATTATTACTTACCTAATATAATCTCTAGCAGTTGTTTGAATGGAAAATTTGAGATTTAACGCTCTTCTAACTTTCACAGTAACATATCAACAACTCATTTCTTAAAAAAAAAGAAACGTCTTGGCAGTTAAAATAACAACTTTATTCACTCTCTCATTCACTCATATTGGAAAAGACAAGGACAGACTCCTTGAGAAACCCGAAGGCTGCGGTTAAGTCGATTTATGGAAAATCACTTCGGATGCAAATTTATTGGCAAATGCATAGACAAGGCGAAATCCCACTCATTCCTTTTTTATTCTAATAAACACTTCCTTTTTGCGCCGGAAGTAAATAAATCTTTGTTTACATACTTTGACTAATCTTAATATTTAAATAAAATGTCATTAAGTACACAATGTATATTCTATTCTTAATCGAATTTCAGTGATTATTAGGAAGAAGCTTGGAATTGATTAATAAATAATAAATTGCTCTGTTGTTGTTACTAGCCTATTTAGTATTTATACTTATTTTGTTAATGGTGATAACAGAAAAAAAATACCCGGCTGAGTTTGTTGTGGGCTTCTTCTCAGCGGCAGGGCGCGTTTGTGAACCCTCGTAAACTTAGTTTTAGTTATCGACTTGTAGTTATCACCATTCTTATGCAACAAATGTCATACCGACGTTTTACAAGTGCTTTTATTAGGCCTATGTGAAATAAAGATATTTTGAGTTTTGAGTTTTTTTGACTTTTGAAGATCCCTTGCTAACTGTGAGAGTGTTTAAAGGAGAGCAGAGGATATTCCCCTATTGAATGCAGTTTTTCATCAAGATTATATAAGGATAAGTACCTGCTTTGTAACTGTACTGTTGCGCGCGGCTTTACCCGCATAAATTCCGGTTTTTAACCGACTTCAAAAAAAGGAGGAGGTTCTCAATTCGTCGGAATCTTTTTTTTTTATCTATGTATGTTCACCGATTACTCGAAGACGCGTGGACCGATTTGAAAAATTCTTTCTTTGTTTAAAAGGGTTTTGTTTCCAGATTCCTATATTACTATTTTAATCAGGTCAGGATCTGATGATGGGATCCTGGAGAAATCGAGGGAACTCTTCAAATTTTATATGGAGACTTGAAACAATTTGGGTATTATTTGAAAGAGTAATATTTTTCAAGTTGCCCTATGGTCATCAGGTCAGGATCTGATCATGGGATCTTGGTGAAATCGAGGGAACTCTTCAAATTTTGCTAGTATACTGGAAGCGAATTGGATATTTTTTATAGTTCCTGGTGCATTTGCTAGCAGATACTGATTTGATGACTGAAGTCATCAAGTCAGGGTCTGATGATGAGATCTTGGTGAAATCGAGGGAACTCTTAAAATTTTGCTAGTATACTTGAAGCGAGTTGGATATTTTTTATAGTTACTGGTGCATTTGCTAGCAGATACTGATTTGATGACTAAAGTCATCAAGTCAGGGTCTGATGATGGGATCTTGGTGAAATTGAATCTCTTCAGATTTTATGAACACACCTCAAGCGATTTGGGTATTTTTACAACGCCTTGTGCATTTTATTGTTTTCCACTAAAAAGTAAAAAATAAAAATGGGAAATGCTTTCCAAAAAACCAACTTCAAATGCCACTACAAAGAGTGAAATAATTTTTAATGTAGGTACCTACACCAATTCGAAGTCGGGCAATGTTTCATACAATCCCTAATAGTCCTTCTTACTTACTTGATGTGCGAAGAAATGACGAACTCATAGACAATCGCCCGACTTCGAATTGGTGTAGGTACCTACATTAAAAATTATTTCACTCTTTGTAGTGGCATTTGAAGTTGGTTTTTTGGAAAGCATTTCCCATTTTTTTACATATTGCGTTGTCCTTATAAGATAGACATGTGGTGTCACGGACTTGTTTTAGAATTTGTAAGGTAAAACATTTCCGTCATAATATGATTTTTATGCGCACTCAACATAAGATGTAGAGAGGAACAATTTTTTCCGTTTTAGCAAGATTTTTATTGATACTCCGTTTTTATTGGTCATAGCGTGATGGTATACAGCCAATAATATAATTAATAATGAGTAATGTCATATTTTTCCAAAAATGTTTACTGGCGAATTTACACCCTCCGTAACTCTAGAACGGTTCACTTTAGCAAGATTATTCTTCACATCCTTTTTGATTGCAATTTAAAGTAAGTACATTACTTCTGTCCTTGAAACTTTTGCACTATATTGCATAGTTTTTGAAATATTTAACAAAAACTCAAAAAAGAACTCCTCCCCCCTCCCCCCGAAACCCGAAACGTCGGGGGTGTAACTTTTTACCAAACAATTTTATTTGTTCACAAACAATATGTGCACGTGCACTGTATAGAACAATCTGGCAATGCAATAATACTTTCACTTTGAGTGTCCGGGTTCAAGTCTAATTGCACTGTACTATAAAAAAAAAAATAAAAAAAAATAAAAATCATTTAATTCGACCAACGTACAGATTCTTGTAAAATGTCAATACGATTTTTGTAGCATTTGTATGTTGATAACTACAAGTCTACTTAAATCTAAGTTACTATTTTAAATTTAAAATTAAAAAATTTAATGGCATAGTAAATTGACTGTGACCCATTACGTTGTACTTTGTCGGGTCAGTGGCATTTTCCCACCAAGGGCATTGATCGCATAGTTGAGTTTAGTCTAGAAACATTTTCTAAATTTCCTTACTAGATTTTTCCATGTAATCATTTAATATGCTTTCAGTCATTGCGCGCACTCCTCTGTGCGCGTGATGTAGGTAAATATGCAGTAGTGTTGTTATGGATATCCATATCCGTAACCGAAACCGATATTATTTTTTACCAATATCCATATCCGGATCCGTGTTTAATAGTATATATTTTTTTTTTTTTTTCCTTATTATAAAGTACCATTGCCAAATGGATACTGTACAATATTATACTACAATCTAGCTTATGTAATAGTATATTTTGAAGTGTTATATATATACAATAGTATATAACACTTCAAAATGAGTAGCTGCAAGAAAGAATTAATTGTATGACAGAACCTGCAAGGTACAATGAAAGTCGAATATAATCTTATTTGTATTTCATTTTACAGCTCCTTAAAAAATTAATATCCGTAACCGAAACTATCGGATAATCCGAAATAAATTAATATCCATAACCATAACCGAAACCGATATTATTTTTTACCAATATCCATATCCATATCCGGATCCGAAATTATATATCCATAACATCCCTAATATGCAGCAGGGTTAGTACGAGTACATGATACAATAATGTAAGAATTTGATAGCGTTTACTAGGGTTCCATACTTTTTTAAATACTCTCAAAAATTTATTGAGCTACTAGTATAATTACAGCAGTGAATTGTCATTTGTCACTTCCAAGACTTTGAAGTTCGTATTATGAAACGTGGAAGAAAAACGTATCAATCGAGCTCGCTTGATATCAAAACTATAATAATTTTAGGTTACTCCCGCACAAGTCGTTTATAAGCGAGATTCTAATCGAAATTTTTCCAACGATTTGTTCTAAGTCTAATTACAGCTAATTACAGCTAATTACAGCTTTGATTTGTGTGGCTACGAGCAACACATAATATGTGTGCGTAAGTGTAGAAAACATTACGCACATTTGGAGCAGCGCGCAAAGATGAGATGAACTCAGTTAAAGTATCCGCTGAACGAAGGCAAACTAGTCAATAATGGCGTAGAGTTAGCTGCGTACGTTGGCTACTCAGTGGCGTGCCACGGTTAAGTTATCGTATACAGTGGGTATTTCACGTAAAATACCTATTAAGTACTACTAAGAACAAAAACTTAGAAATAAGCGTAGGAATGATAACTGGGCACTGCCCATTTAACTCGTTATACACATAGAATTTGATGTATATTATACATGAATACAATTTATAGCACTCATCTGGTGATTGAAGGGTTGGCTCAATTTTTTGTGCGACGAATCAGCCTAGGCTCTGTTCAACGCAGAAATGCAATGCAGAACTTATGTCTTGTACATAATAAGTATTAGGTACTTGTCTATAAGTAGGCCTAGGCGATAAGTTTCATTGTTATATTTTCAATTTGAAAAACCGTACAAAATATTTTTAACGTTTTACTCGTGTGTATACCTCTAGGTAAGTGTCATATTTAAATTCGAAAAACCTATTAATTGGGGCCCTTCAGATGATAGCGGGAGCTACATTAAATTTTTTTCTTATGAGAGTTAGCGCTGTTTCTCTTCTGATTGGTTTGCTTTCGTGTCCTTCATCTTTCTTTTATTTGTTTGTTCCAAATTTTCACTTTATTTCCATACGAATGTTGAGTACTTAGGTAGGTATAAAGTTCTTTTCTAATAGGTAGTGATGAAAAATAGTGCTATTCGCTACGGATTCCACTTTAGAATACTTTGCTTTTCTCGGACGAAGCAAAGGATTCTAAGATAAGCAAAGTATTCTAAAGTAAAATCTTAAGCGTAGCGAGGTTGTTAAAAAAAATCAATTTTCACTTTGGCACTTTATAAGACAAATCCTTAGATCAACTGTAAGATTACTAAACCATATTGTAACTCCTAATGATGGAAATATTAATCGATTAACCCCAAAAAAAGCTAGCGTTCTCGCGAACTTATTTGGACGTATCAGCAAAGTTATTTATAGCACCCATATATAACGTAGTTCCGGGTTCAAGTCGAAGTCAATTTATTTTTTATGAATACAAGATGGTTTTGACCCGCGGCTTAATTTAAAGTTAATTATTACCATAGAGTAAAACATAAAAAAGTAGTATTTACGTACTCCTTTTTTACGTAAAGGAGGATGTGTGCCATTATATTTATTATTATATGTTACTTACATACGGCGGTTACAAAGTAACTTCAGTGATTCTGATCTTTACTTATGTAATATTATTATGTGAATAAAAATAACTTGAGGCTTCATGTGGATACATTCTGAAGGCTCCGTCGTCCCGTTTGATTGAGTGACATTCACGATTTGAGTGATATGACATTAAGTACCTACTCGTAAATGAATGAATGGACAAATTTGAAAGAATGCAGATGAAAAGGTAAAAAATTAATTGTTTATTGTTTTATAGCATTGTTGCATGTTCGCAAAACGTGGCAGAAATTTGACAGAAAAAAAAGGAAATTTTTAGTCAATAGTTATTATGAAAATATACAGGAATGCTGAATGAATGTCTCTACATGCGCGAGTAACGACAGATTATGTAAAAAAAGTATTCATCGTTATCGTAATCGTTCACAAGTTCTGTCTGCTGATTGGTTCCCTTTACGTCAGCCAACAGAGGGGCAGAATTTGCTAATAATTACGATAACGATGAATGCGTTTTTCTTAAGTAAACAGACCCGTATTGAACTGTAATAAAGAAGAAGAAAGGATAATGGTTCTTTATTTTACAAAAAATTCTACTAGCAATTGAACACATCAATACACCATTCTTACATTTTGTAATGAACAAAAAGTGTAGGATGCTCATACTTACAGCACAATATTATAACAGTTACTACTTAGGTACTAGCGTCTTAAAGAATCTTTGTCTAATGGACTCGTCTAAAAAACTTCTCTGCATTTCTAGAACCGCTGTCTAGTCATTCGGATTTTTCCATGCTTTTTTTACCGCAATTAAACGAGGACGGTCTTCTAAGCGCAGTTGGTAGCAACGGATTCAAACAAGAGGTGGCGAGTTTGGGTCCCGAAACGGATTTGTTTTGAATTTTATAATTTCTCTGGTTCAGGTCAGTAGCTTTAGACATAATAATGACTCTGCTATCGTCGCAGGTATTCTATCTTTTGCTCAAATAGAACAAAATTAAAAAAATATATATATATCGATATTGACATATCCGCTAACTACAGTGCGACAAGGCTATCTTGGCGAGTGGCCAAAATCGGTACTAACACCGCTATCTAGTGATACTGTTTGATCCTGTTTTTCTCCGATGTTTACCAATCGAAAAATGTGTTATAGTGGAGACCGTAGTCTATAAAAATAAGGTTTGAAATTGTATCAGATTGGCACTTGATTCCATACATATCTATGGTCATTATCCTTTATCACGTCACATATCGAAGACAACTATATAGTTCTCATACGCAGATTAATCATAATATGGTCAGATGAGAGACTTCGGCCGCGGCTAGTTACCACTCTACTTACAAACAAGCACCGCATGGTGATTTGCATATTAATTAAAAATCTCCTTTTAAATTAATACACCTATATAATATGCAGAAGGAACACAAAAAAGCACTAGTGCGGTTTGGAATAACTTTTCGCACACTAAACACATGAAAAATCTAGCTACCAAGCAAATGTATAATATTTTTATTTTTTGTCACTTGTGCGAAACAAATCGTGTTAGCCTTAAAAGAATTTGTACATCGTACATACGATTTACGGCATATTTGTACATCGTACTTACGATTTACGGCATATTTGTACATCGTACTTACGATTTACGGCATATTTGTACATCGTACTTACGATTTACGGCATATTTGTACATCGTACTTACGATTTACGGCATATTTGTACATCGTACTTACGATTTACGGCTTATTTGTACATCGTACTTACGATTTACGGCATATTTGAACATCGTACTTACGATTTACGGCATACATTTTCTTCTTCTCGGTGTCTGCACACTCACTTTTAGAGATAAATAATATTATTAAATATAAGAATTTATCATAATATATATTAGGATATACGATACGTACACATACATTTAAATGTCTTTGTTAAATTATAACTTTATAACGTACTATAATAAAATAATATAAAAATAAATATTTAGGATTAAACGTGTATAAATATAGTAATTTATTAATTTTATTGATGGCTCATAAACTGTCAAATTGATTTATATATTATTTCATAGATATTAAGGATATAATTTTTTTATTTTATAGTTTAATACTTAAATATTATTATATATTGTCATTAAAGTTCCACTTTTGTTATTATTATATGTAACTCCACGGCTATTCTCAAAATATCTGAAACAAAAAAACGGAGTTTAATTATTGTACAGTTTGTTAAGTAAAAAAAATTGCACATACTTGCATTTTCAGTTTATAATCAAGAATTCTTTTTTTTTATTCATCACCTAAAGAGTATAAAAACTAGAAAGTACCTAATACCTAGGGGGCATAGGTGTAAGTAAATAGCAGGGAGTCAGAACGTACGTACACACATATTTCTATCCTAAGCAGTAAAATTATATCTTGAGCGTCTACCGGTTTCTGTTATCAATATCGAGCAAAAACAAGCAAATAACTTTGTTGTACGGGAGCACACTTAAATATTTATTTCTTATTACAGCAGCGGCAACAGAAATACATCATCTGTGAAAATTACAAGTGTCTGACTACTTATCACGGTACAAGAGATAGGCCCGGTTTCCACCGAAGCGGAGCTGTGTTTGAGTAACCAATCAGATTGCGTCATTTCGACATCTCTCCCTCAGTTTCGGAGATGTCAAAATGACGCAATCTGATTAGTTACTCAAACACAGCTCCGCTCCGCTCCGCACCGGTGGAAACCGGGCCTTACAGCCTGGTGACGGGCGGACGGTGAAGTCTTAGTCCAGGGTCCAATTTTTACCCTTGGGCTACGGAACCCTAATTGTAAAAGTTCCATACCATATTATATGTATTTTAACTTCATAAAACCGACATTTACAGAAGGTATGTATTATTAACTAGTATTATTTAGAAGCGCCTTTGAAAAACGAACACGATTCATATTTTAGACATAATTGCTGTTAAGTAAATGTTCATAGAGAATATATTATTATTATTACAGTCTATTGGAAATTTTTAAATAATAGAATGTCCAAATTGAGTACCTTTTAATTACTCATTGTCTTCTATTTCCATTTCCGAAAATAGTTTTAAGCGAAAAATTATCTGAAAAACTTTAAAGCAAAAATATGTCTTATTTTAAATTCACTCAAAATCTACTTGCAATTACACTAACTTAAATTTACTTAAAGACACAAAAACTTGTCACATGTCGCTTAATTAAGTAAATGGAAACTAAAACGTAATTATGGAACACAAACAGCGTCAATGGAGTGTGACTTTTTTCTCCAAATACCCTCATTTTTTAATATTATACTATAATAATATGAGTACCGTCCTTACTAACATTATAAAGTTGTTCCTTGGTCTGTGGTCTTTACTATAGCTTATCCATTGACGTTATGTTGGTACCATTGCAAATGAAACGATAATAGACCCTAAATTCCAAGGAATAAAGCAAACAAAGTAATAGTGTCAACATGATCGCAGCGGACAAGTTATGTTAGTTTTAATCACAGACTATTAAAGAATTTAGAAGGCACACTGACACATTATAACAAAGTGAAGCCGATTTTTGTAACACATTAATCTAACTAGCATTATGCCAAAATTAATTAAAACAAACAGATAATTTGGAGTCATCATTAAAATTAACGTTAAAATTTTCTTAGTAATCAGTACATACAAAATTATGTGGAAATCTTTAATGAGGCAGATAAATGTTGAGAGTGGAAGTCACGCGGATCATATGAGATTAGGTATACATATTATATTTGACCTCTTGGAACTGTGGTTCAATGAAACTCAAAAAGATAAATTAATATTACCTACCAATTTTTATGATATGCAAAATATCTAAACTAACCTTAGACAAAGTATAAATTTAAATTTTTTTTTGTCAAACTGTGAATTGAACAATAATCGTATTACGCAAACATGTTTTATAAACGATCATGTTTTAGAATAGTGAATTTAGAAAATATCTGTCTGTTTATGTATAAAAAAAGTCTACTGGTGATATTACTCAACTTGCTTCTTTATTTCAATCTTTTTTTTTCGCGAAGTTTTTTAAGTCTTCTTTTTAAATTATATTTTGATGAAGAATGAAGATGTAGATGATTTTTGGTGTAAAAACTAAAATATCTAATTATTTAAACGAGTACTTTGTATAAGGTTGAAAGTCGTAAGTACATTTTTGCCCAACATTTGTAAAAGTTTTTTTGTTGTTGTTTTTTTTTTGTCAAATGTCAACGAGAAATGAATTATTATCAGCCACAGATAGGTGCTTATACCTATCTGTGGCTAATAATAATTCATGCACTTAGATACAATCTGGATTAATCCTATCCTTTTAGAGGTTAATGACTATAATACGGTAATTGACTTTGAAAAATGATCGAATTATAAGCGAATAGATCATAATTTTAGCTCCACTTTTATTACGTCAATGGCTGTACGTAGGTAAGGTACGAGTACACTTTGATTTTAACCATTGTTTACGGGAAAAATATAATCCATACAAGCAATAAAAACAATAAATCAAAATTTTGGTGTAATTATAAATTATTATTGGAGTGTGAAGGAGAAAACAGTAGTTTATGGTACAAGTGAGTAAAGTTGGTGATTACCGCTGAAGCGCCATTGAGTGTATCATACGACGTTTTTCAACACACATGTGAATAAAATAATACTAAAAATAATTTTATGAGCAAGTGTGTTGAAAAAAACTTTTACAAACATACACGGGTAAAGTGATTAACAGAATAGGTGACTTACTGACTAACTAACTGATTGATTTATCCACGTACAAGTTTAATAAAATCGTACTGAAATTAGGCTTATAAGATAGCAGTTAATATTAATAATTATGTCAGCACTAAGCATCATCTAAGCAAAGATTTTTAAAACTCAACCCCTAAGAGGTGAATAAGGGTTTTTTGGGTAACAACGGGTTTCAGTTACACGTCTCGTAATTAAGAAATTAATATATCCTAAATACTTTTAAGTATACCTATATTTTTTTATGCAATTCACACTTACTTGAAACAAAATCCAACAAAACCTAGCGTTACGGTCATCCTTTAATGAACTATCAAGCACTGTCGGTTTAATTAACGAACACTATTAATAAAACAATTATTGTTGGTGCACTATTAGAAAATAATCAAATATTATTACTCAATTGATTAGTAAAAGAGTTAGTAATTCACACGTCCACTCGCGACGGGATAAATGGGGTAAATAATATTTGCGTAGATAAATATTAATAATTTAATTATTAATAGGTTATCGTCACCACATGTTTCTAAATAACGCTATATAAGATTGAAGTGTATCTTTTTTAGGATTCCGCAAAGGGATTCCGTACCTTGTTGTCCATCTATCTATCTGTCACGATCCTTTATTTCAGTGACTATTAAAGATATCGGCAAGAAATTTGAAAAAGTTATAAGTAATGATGGCCCGACATCCATTGAATTATAAACAATTGAATTTTTTTTTATTTTTATTTAAAAAGGGGGAAAATAAAGGCGTTTGCGCAAAATTTCAAAATGAGATAACAATATTCAGTGGGGTACAAGTGGGGTATCATATAAAAGTATTCTAAACCCGAATATTGTTTTTTGATATAATATTGAGTAAAATGTCAAAAAAAATAAGTTCTGACTCACTTCCTCACCGAATCATCATCGCTTGCTAGACTCTGCTAAGGCAAGTCTAGCAAGCTGATTGACAAAGGAGTTTCTTTTTTTCAAAGATATGCAGAATTTTTTGAATTCTCAAAGTTTACCACGGCCAAGGAGCTATAATTAAACCCGAAAAATTGTACATACACTCCCAACAGAGATATTAATTAATATAAATAATGCATAAATATCTACGCACGGAAAGTCGTGGAAAAAACTAGATACTAAGTAAATAAAATTTATAATCTGGTTTTTTTAAAAAATAAAATTTACCTTTAACATTTTACTAGCTAAATATAACGTTGCTGTCTCTTCCTTAAACTAAAGATTCCAAAGACCATAATCATACACATGTTAAAATCGAAGGTTTTTGTGTGTACATATGTTTGTCACTTTCACTTATACTTGTAGAAATATAATACGCCCGTTTTAGCGTTTGTGACAGAATGTAGCTTGACACGAAACTGAAAGAAGCAATCTCATAGAATTTATGACATAAGGTGATTTAAAATTAAAACTAATAACGTTTCAGTCTTTTATTCATAGCTTCTATCGCGGGCTTTGAGCGTGGAGACCGAACCCAGAAATTCCGTAACGAAAATAACCTAACACCCTAAAGTAGAGCTCTTGGTACCAGGGTACCATGAATGCAGGAGAGCGCACCTTCACAAACTTTTTAGTTTTTAGTTTTGCCATAGCTTGTCACTTTTTGAAATATCACGCTTGTCTCTTTAGTTCTGCAAATCGCCTCTAGGTGGCATGGGTTGTATCGGCGTTACGCATATTTATTAACCATGCGTATAAATTAAAAATAGCTTAAAATGCTATGCTATAGCTTTACCGCGGCAGTCTCCGAGTGCCACACGTCTTTTTTTTTAGGGTTCCATGCCTCATAATATTGTGATGATGCTTCTTAGATCGTCTTCTCACGTGAAAACTCTTCAAGTATTCATTCATAGTTTTCACCTACTCAAAATCTTTTGCCTAGTTTGCTGACCTCTACTAATATTGGCTAGTGCGGGCGATCTGCAAGCAATATAATTGCTAACCAAACGATAAGCGAAGTACGAAAGTGGCCTTTTAACCCATTTATCGCCAGGTCACGTGTTTGTATAGATATCAGTGCAATTTTATAGGATGCTGCAAATCATAACACCAATAACAACAAGCTATGATGTTGATTTACTTATGTACAGGACATAAAAACATGCAGTTATTCAGATAACTCCAAGAATACATATATACAGAAAATATCAACAAATTACGCACACTAATTACAATAAAAATTTGTATAAATTTTATCATACACGTAGGATGGAAGTAGGTTGTAGGTACCTACTCGTAAGCAAATATTTTAATGGTTTTAATCTATTTATTTATTAGGTTTTCGTTTGGGTTTTTCCTTAGGATTTTCTAAGTTCACCAAATACGCATTCTTAAATCACATTTTGTGGTTTGTAGATTGCCTACCATGTATAGACTTCCGTAATAAATAACACCTTATTTAAAACAATAATATTGTTAATTTATCACATTTTACTGCAGTGAGTCTGACTAAAATTATGAGTAAGCTCTCTTAATATCAGGAAATAACATCAATTGTTGTTTTTACCGCTTTTTTCTTAACTCATTTGTTACCTGAAACTCAGCCAGCTTTCCTTCGTGTCAGGTGACGTCCAACACCGCTTCATCCGCTTCCCGCGTCATCAATCAACTGGTGGAAGGTCTGCCAACCCTGCGTTTTCCCTTGCAGGGTGGCCATACCAGCACTTTAAAGTCACAATTGTCCGTCAGTTCTACAAGCTATGTGCTCTGCTCATTACCACTTCAGCCGTGCTATTCTGCAAAATAGCGACGAGCGTACATCTATGCATCTATGAATTTTTCAGTTGTAATAGAGTACAATTTTGCATGCCATGTTCGGGTTGGCAGCAGTCTGGCAGCTATTTCATTTTGCAGAATAGCACAGCAGCTTCGCGACACGATTGAACTATATCTGTGACTTAGGTTCGTCCTCATTTATGATCACCTTAGTAGAGATACTCCAAGCATAACTTTTTCCATGGCCAGCTGAGTCAATTTGCAACTCAGTCGCTTTAAACAAAGTAACCTGAAGATTAACACACATGGGGATGGGTTTAAATCTTCAGGTTAGGTACATTATTTAAAGTCTTACGATAGTAACCTGCTAAAAGGGTAGGTACCTATATAACTTTCAATACCTACGTTCGTATGTAATGTTTGTTAGTACTATCCATTCTTCTTCAGTTCTATCGGTGCAAACCTGCTTCCCGAACCTGGCGGTAGAGTTTCGACTTTTCATAAGAGCTTATTATTTAGGCCTATGTGAAAAAGAAGATTTTCATTGTCATTTTTTTCGGCAAAGGCGCGCTTTAGCATTCCGATGCGATGCTGTGTAGCAACCGTAAGTGCTGTGCAACGTGGTACGGAAATGTAATGCGGAGGAATGAAAATCATATTACTAAAACAATCATGTGTATCTGACATCTGTGCATGTTTGGGGACGAAGAAGTAAAGGTGGATGGAAAAACCAATAAAGATATATGGATGAAATCTACATATCTTTATTGGTTAAAGATATATAGGTTGGTTAATGTATGTTAACTCGATTTGAGAAGAAGCGAAATGAAAGAAGACATTTTGTGCTGACCTCGCATAGTGTGGTAAAGGGCGGAGAAGAAGTGTAAAACAATCAACATGCGCATCGGGACCCTAATGATGATGATGATTACATAATAATTGATTTGACAATTGTGCTTAACTTAACAACGATTAAGTAACACTTAAATAGATCATTTATGAAACCCAGTCACGTGCATGTATTGGCATACTTAGATAAAGGGTGTTGTGAAAGAGGATGACCCACTTAATATTATTAAAGTGAGATAATAATTAATATAAACTCATAATAATATATTCATCATTGTCCTAGATTAGGTGTCTATACCTACTACTAGATTGTCCTAGTCCTACTATATTCTTGCCATTTGAATCTTTATAAATCAAACCTTTTAAGGTGTTGCGGCCCTACCAGCCCGCGAAATTCCTTTTTTTTTTTAGTTTTTTGCAAATATTAGACTAACTACACATTGTAGATTTATGGCAATGCATTTTGCGGGCCTACTTTTTATGCATCTACATGTTTTTAATAGAAACTTTGCTCGAAAGTTCCCACTCATCTCATATTGGTTCCCGAAAGATAATTTTTTCCAGTTTCCCAGATTTCGAGCCATCGGGAACCAATATGAAGAAAATGAGTATTGTTGAGCAGAGTTTTTATTAAAGACATGTAGATGCATAAATGTTGTGCCCGCAGAACTCATTGCCATTAGCCTGCCTTCCTTCGATGTATAATTAGCCCACTATGAGCGCCCGCGAATTTTCGCGCCCGGATGGTACCCATCGCCCTTAAGTAAGCTTTAAGAGTCCTGTGACCTACGATGTCTTCTTACATTCGAAACACGAAAAAATACGAAATATTTCGTTTTAGAATTTCCGAACAAACCAAACCAATGTTTCAATTTTCAACTTTCAATCAATATTTGGTTCGGAAACATATGAAACATATAGAAACAAAGGAGCATAGATTATTACTTTATGAACTCGAATAACATCACAACATGATCAAAATATGCACGAATTACAAATTATTTTGGTATTACGAATGTATGGAGAAATCGTAGGTCAGAGCATTCTTAAGGTATTTATAATACCTACGGAACTTATCTATTTTCTCGTTCCTGATACGCACTACAAAGTTCTGGAATACAGTCCCATGCACTGTCTTTCCCAACTCCCACAACGCCTCCAAATCAAGATTAGGTAAGTAGTCATTTCCTAGGCAAGCGCGCTCCAACTTAGACTGTATCATCACTTTCCATCAGGCATCCAGGTGTAGTCAAGTCAAGCGCTAGGCCTATATTGTTTAAAAACCTATCTATGTTGTTTTTGACGACCTCCCTAGCCAGGTCTAATATTGTGGAGACTTCAGCCGTGGCTAGTTACTATTCTATCAGCAAAAGACCGTCCCGGTGCGATGCTGTGTAGAAACCATTAGGAGTTTACTTACCCCTTCCAAGCCATTGGGATACATCTTCGACTGTATATTTATTTACTATCAGGTAAGATTGCAGTAGAGTAGGTACTAAAATGTTTTCAAAAAAAACCGGCCAAGTGCGAGTCGGACTCGCGCACCGAGGTTTCCATACTATAAAAGAAGTAAAAATTTGAAAGTTTGCTCATTAAATCAAAAACTATCGGACATAATAATAAATAAAAATCGGTTTTAGAATACACAAGTAACGCCCTTTCATATGATACCCTACTAAATATTGTTATCTCATTTTGAAAATTCGAAGCCCCGGTTTTCCCCCCTTTTTAAATAAAAATAAAAACAATTTTCAATGTTTTATGATTACAATCGCGTTGGGTCACTATTACTTAAAACTATTCTAAATTTCAAGTCGATAGCTTTGATAGTTACTGAAATAATCGAGTGTGACAGACGGACGGACGGACGGACGGACGGATGGACAAAAGTCTCACCATAAGGGTTCCATTTTTACCAAATTGGTATGGAACCCTAAAAATGATACGTAAAATAAAAAAACGGTGAAAACGAAACGGATTAAAATCGAAAACATGTTTCGCTGCTCTTGACCTTTGTTATTATTTACCTTGAAATATGATAATATCATATGTATCACTTTTTTATTATTATAGATAGGCTTGCGCTTGACTACAATCATATCTGATGGACAGAAATGATGAGGTCTAGGATGCAGCGCGCTTGCCTAGAAAATGCCTATTCACTTTTCTCTTGAAGGCACCCAGGTTGTACTTGGCTGGGAACACAGAAGCTGGAAGGGTTTGTGTGTGTATGTTTGTATATTTGTTACTCCTTCACGCCCCAAGTACTGAACCGATTTGACTGAAATTCACAGAATCGTGTGCCTCTACTAAGTAGCTATAATAATTGGCTTCTTTCATTCCGTGACTGTACTACTGTAGGACTTGGAATTGGTTCTAGACAAATGAAACAACAATCTTCTCAGAGGTAATTTTATTTTTCAATTAAGTAGAATATCGTTGATTTTAGAGTAATAAAAATAAACATTAAAATAAATTAATTTAAATATATTTATCATTTAACGGTATCGAGGGCTAGTCTTTGGCGTTAAATCTACATTTTAAATTAAAATACTGATTTAAAGAAGTTGTTATTACTTAGGTAATTAATGTAGGTATACTAATATCACTATAGGTATAGGTAACATTTAATGGCTTAATGAGTTATAAAATTGGTAAAAAGCACTACTTACTACCTCTATGGAAAAAAGTAAGGCACTAAATACTTAATAAATATATTCCTATAACTACGACCAACTATCAGAAAACTAGCATAAATATTGTATTCTTGTAGGAAAGTTTTCAACCATTTAAAACGTCTAAGTGATTAACGGGTTTAAAACCCAAAATTTGGTTTAAAACATTTTAAATCGGTTGATTTATGGTATAGGCAGGATTTTTTCTTGCGGAGTTCATCCACGTGGAATATATAATTTTCCTACCATGAAGCAGTAATGTATAATATTTCCTGTGTTTCGGTTTAAAAGGCAATGTATGAGTTATGAGTATGGCCCCGTGATTAGGTACAGCCCAAAATGAGACCTAGAACAGCTGATGTCTGAGGATGATTAGTACGACATTGCAGTGTGTCGAATGTTATTGCAATGCAAAATTGTGGGACGCATTACATCTGACATGCGTATAATTTTATATCGGTGAACGTGTCGTATCGTGTCATCATTCTCTTTGTTACAAAGAATTAAGAAAGTATCATTTTTTAACAATCCGCCTGCAGTGATCAATAGCAATCTGTAGCAGTTTAAACGTTGCTCGTTGAATAATATTAATAATTATTAGCGGTATACTATGGCGGAACAAGACTTCGTTATTTGTTATTCGTTATGCGGCTACGCTAAGGCAAACCACGTCATCGAATAGATAAAAACACGCTGTTTTTGAAAATCGAGTACTTACGACTATTTGTCATTCTCGCAGACGACGTATAGATAACTTTAGCGTAATACGCGTGACAATCGACAGCAGCAGTGAACAACGCTACGCATAGAGTACATTCTGCTTTCATATGTTTCTGCTGGTCACGTGGTTTTTCTACTGTCGTCAACGCTTAGCGACAAATCACTTTGTCTAGGCTGGTCTGAGTTCTGGCTAAGTGAAGTCATTCACGGGCCTTTTTCTAGCAACAGTCATCAGGAAAGTTGAAGCCCGAACAGCAGTGCTATTCTACAAAATGTCCATCTCTGAAACAGCTGCCAGACAGCTGCCAAGCCGAAGATGGCATGCAAAATCGTACTCTATTACAACTGACAAATTCATAGATGCAGAGATGTACGCTCGTCGCTGCTTTAAGTATTTTTGCAGAATAGCACGGCTGTATGGAGCGACATAGATGAAAACGCATCTAAGGGTGCGGACACGAACTACAGTAAAGAAGAATGTTGACTGAGGAGAATCCAGTGGGAGAAGACAGTCTAGTATAAAATCCTTTGCCCCAGCGAAGCGGCGGTACTTCTGATCCAGTCCACATAGGAAACCACTCTAGTGTAGACTCCCGGGCGCGCTCGCCTGGCGCACCCTGACCCCCAGGATACCACGCCGTGGAGCTGCCATCGGTTGGTTCCGTAGCAGGCGAGGGGCCCGCCGGAGTCGCCCTTGCAAGCGTCCACGCCGCCAGAAAGAATTCCTGGCAAAGAACATTTTAACATAAATGATGAAAGGATATTATATAGATAGATCATCGAAAATTCTTTATTATACACCAAAAAAATGAGGAAAACATAAATATAATAAAACAGCCAAACAAACGTAAAAGTACGGCGGCCTTATCGCTACAAATTAATCTTTTCCAGGCCAAAAAGAAGCAGTTATTGGATAGTTAATCATAAAGAGGTGGGGTGGTACAATAAAACATATAATAGGATATGTAGGTAAGTCGGAACTGCGCCCCTCATTATTTGCTCTATTAAAAAAAATATATACAAAGGTTACGTTATGGTAAGGGGTTCAATAGTTTTTTCCCATGCCAAAAATGCCCAATGCACCTAAAGAAGTTTTCATTGCAAGGTTACAAAGCATCACATAAAAACGTGTGTGGTTACGCTGCCGCGTGATAACGAGTTAAATAGTTTTTTCCCATCAGAAGTTTTCACAAAACTCACCAGCACACAACATTGAGTCCAGGATCGTCTGTTGGCATCCACCAAGCACCTTCTCTTTCCTGCAGGTAGACTGGTCTAACACTGGCACCGCTGCCGCCCTCAGGACTGGCGCAAAGTCTTCTGTCCCTTCTGCAATAGGTACATTAAAATGCGTTTATGGGACAAAAATTATTTTACGGGCATAATAATAACTAAGGCTCTTAGCCTGTGGTTGATCTCAACTAACAACTTTTGTTCCACCACTTCAAAATACAGTATTAGTATTTCCATCGATTCCTATTGACTCTTCTCTTCAAGGCACCCAAATTGAATTTAGCTGAGAACATGGAGGCTTTTTAGCCCCCATGTTCTCAGTTCTGAGCGTTCCACGTCTTAGCTGTTTGCATCTAAAACTGTACCCCTGAGCGGTTGACATCTACCCAGTGTAAGTAAGTTATCAAGTCCGGTACCTGCCTGGTAGCCCCAGCCGCTGACCGCGCACCATCGCCCAGTGGAATCGGCCTTGTCCGGCAAGCAGATCGGCCGCACGTGCGAGTTGAACTGGACTCCTGAGCGGGATACCAGGACTACTGCTATGTCGTTGCTGTGGGGACCGTCTGAAAAACACAAACAGCAGCTGTAGCTGGTGAGCATTGGACAAACCCTTCGCGTTCCGAGTGGACACCCGTGTCCACTGCCCGTAATAATTGGTACATAAAAGACGGATCTGCGAGATGGTCATTAACTATGGGCCTGATAAGAAGGCTTAGAATCCAATAAGGAGGGAGTAGCGGAGAGAACTATGAATCCAGAAATGTAGCATCCTGACAAGGGCCACTTTTTTATAACTGGTATTTTATAATCTCTACATAATTTCTGAATTGGCTCTTCAAGTGCAACACGTTACTAGGATCTTCTGCAATTATTTCAAACCTGCATGGTCCAGCCTGCCTGTTGCCTTGCCTGTTGGGCAAAACTCTACAATAAAATACAGCTTTTAGTAACTGTTGGGTAACGTACTCTTCCTGAACTCCGGATGTGGGACCACCTTCTCCGCGAGGAATCTGTTCTCGTGCTTGTCCTGCAGCTTCAGCCGGTGTTCTCCGACCAGCAGCCTTATGTGCTCAAGTTGCAGTGGCTCCTGAAACATTCATACTTTTTTCAGGTCTTTATACCACTTTTTAGGGTTCCATACCAATTTGGTAAAAATGGAACCCTTACTTTCTCCGTCCGTCTGTCACACTCGATTATTTCAGTAACTATCAAAGCTATCGACTTGAAATTTGGAATAGTTTTAGGTAATAGTGACCCAACGCCATTTTTCAAATTTTAACACGCGTTATCCTAATAAAATTTATTATCCGCCAGTTAAAACTGCCCTTAGGTCAAAAAGCTGCTATCATATGATGATTAAGATTTATAACGGGTTGCCTGCATTCATAAAAGAATTGCCATACTTAAGGTTTAAAGTAAAACTATATAACTGGTTGGTCGATAAGTGCTTTTATTCGGTTGAAGAGTTCTTTGCTATGAAAAAATAATTTTGACTTATCATATTAAATTATTATTATCATTGCTATTCTTTTCTGTGTTTGTAAGTAATATTATTTTTTTTTCTCTTCTAAATCATATTAATTGCTATAATTAATTTTAATGTTCTTATAAATTTATAATTAGCATAAGTTTTTACATATTTGCATGTCAATATTTGTTGACTGAACATGTATATGTGATAAATGTACAATGTTTAAGCAAATAAATTATTATGATTATGATTATGATTATGATTATAAAAAATTGAAAATTGTTTTTATTTATATTTAAAAAGGGGGGAAAACCGGGACTTCGAATTTTCAAAATGAGATAACAATATTGAATGGGGTACCATATGAAAGGGCGTTACTTGTGTATTCTAAAACCGATTTTTATTTATTTTTATGCCTGATAGTTTTGGATTTATTGAGCAAACTGTCAAAAAAATACCCTTCCCCCCCCCCCCCCTTATCTCCGAAGTTTATCAATCGAAAAATCTGAAATAATTATGATTAATAGACATTAATGTATATTTTACAGGAAAAATAAAATCAACTCCCTAACTATTATACTTGTTTGATAATAACAATAAACCACCAAAAACAAAGTTACGTTTGCGGTTCGCCAACAAAAGTACCTACATGTAAATTATACTCGTAAATTCATGAACAAAAGTGATTCTTTCAATGTTTTACTTCTTTTATGGTATGGAACCCTCGGTGCGCGAGTCCGACTCGCACTTGGCCGGTTTTTTGTAACTATATACGCTGGCGCTTGACTGTGATCATACCTGATGGAAGTCTAAGATAAAGCGCACTTGTCTAGAAAATGCCTATTCAATCTTGATCTGGGTGTCCAAGTTGTAAATAGTGGGAAAGAAGATGCCTGGGAGGGTATTCTGGGAGGCCTTTGCAATGCGTATCAGGTACGAGGAATCAAACAGATTCTTACGAGTACATCTTTGGTTCGGCCTTTACGGTGCCTTAAAGTTCTATGGTAAAAAGATGACTCATCTATATAATAGCCATTATAGCTTTCGATGACGTACACGGCCGCCTTTATTTGTTCCGTCTATCTCACAGGATGGAGACCTAAAATAAGGCTTACGCCCTACTTATCGTTTTAACACGCTGGAAGGGCTGCATAAACAAGGCATCGGCTAAGTACCTTGTCGAAGCAGTGCGCAGCGGACAACACCAGCCGCTCCGCGATGACAGCGCCCCCGCAGTGGTGCTCGAACGTCAGCTTATCCGCGTTCAGCATCTGGATTTCCACCTTGAAACAAACAAGGTAATGTTGTACGTTTAACCCGAACATAATTTAGCCGTAAGACGCCGAGAACGATATGTGGCAGTTGAGATTTTGAGTTGAGTTCCAACAAATAATAACAGGTACATGTTTCTTATACGAATCGCTTAGGTGTGGAACGCCCTTCCAGCCTCCATATTTTCATCTTAATATATATAATCTGGGTGCTTTAAAGAGAAGAGTGAATAGGACATTAATTTCAAGGCAAGCGCACTCTAATCTAGACCTCATCATAAATTGAAAAAAGTAAATTTTGTGTTTGGGCAGGCCAGGCGCACTCAGAATTTAAGGTATGAAGCTACAAGTATGTACCAAATAATTACGTGCCATGATGAGGACCTGCAGGCCGGTTATTTAAATGTTGTGTGCCGAAATAAATACAAAGATATACACTATTTAACTCACGGGTAAATAAGTTCTACCGCTACTATATGATTGCTACACCGTAGTGCTTATCACTTGTCTTTGCCTGCATTAGGAAAGTAACCAGCCGCGACCAAATCTCCTATCTGAGTAAATCGAGAAAAAGGATCTCCAAAAACTGTCAGTTCAAAAGTGAAAGTGCATTGAGCGCACATCAGAACGCGAGACTGAGTTGCGCTTGCGTATGCATAATATCATGTCAAGTTTCGGCGAACTATTGTTAATTTTCGCGGTGTTTTGTACGGGACACTTTACCTCAAGTTATGTAAGTTAAGAATCTTCGAGTCCATGGCTAATTACTTTATGATTGACGATGGTGTTGCGAATTTGGGAGCGTTTACGTAACTTGAAATTTTCTTGCGTCACTCGGTTAGTGAATATTTGGTACAAGGTATATAATTAACTATAAAGCAGTGATAGCTCAGTGGTTCTGACCTCTGTCTCTCATAAGGAGGTCGCGGGTTCGAATCCTGGGCACGCACCTCTGACTTTTCCGAGTTATGTGCGGTTTAGGAAACTAAATATCATTTGCTTAGCGGTGAAGGAAAACATCGTGAGGAAACCTGCATGCCTGAGAGTTCACAAAAATGTTCTCGAAGGTGTGTGAAGCCCGCCAACCCGCACTTGGCCAGCGTGGTGGGCTATGGCCAAACCCCTCTCAGTCTGAGAGGAGACCCGTGCCCAGCAGTGGGACGTAAAAAGGGGTTGAAATGAGAAATATAATTTACTATCTTGTGCACAAAACGATCTACTGGTATCACTGAAAACTATAATTAATATGACGTATAGTTAGTTATAAAGTCTGTGACTGGAATAATCCTATTCACTTTTTAGGGTTCACTTCAAGGGTAAAATTTAATCCTTTCCTGTCCGACTGTCCATCGTAATCAATTATTTGGACCATTATGTGTTTCTGTTCTTTGTTATGTTTCTTGTGTGGGTCAAATGAAGAGTTTTAATAATAATTATTATTTATAATAAATATTTCAGTGATCATTAAAGTTATGATCATCTTGTGTCAATAAAATAAAAAAATATCGGGGGGAAATCGGAGGGTTGAAATTTCAAAGTGTAAGTAAATTGTCGGTAAGTATACCGAATAGGGTATCGTATCAACATAAAAAGTAGCTGATTTTGGCCGATAGAGTTTTATGTACATTTTGCAGGAAGAATGAAATCAACACTTTAACTTACATGGTTTTATATTATCATATTATAACCTCTAAGAAATTTGCACTTGGTCGATTTTTTTACTAAAATCAATATGTGATATCTCATTGTCTAAAAAAGGCACAAACTACTGTACTATACGTCCCTTTTTCATCCTTGTTTTTTGTATTTTGTCAGCTATTTATTAGCTATTTATTAGCTGACAAAATACACGATCCAAACAAAATTCGAGTTTCCAGTAAGAGGCTGAATTTATTTTTGTCCTGCTCATTCTAACAAATATACGTTGGTGGGCTTTTCCCGCAGAATCCCATCCTACCCCTATTTTTCCCCTTAGTTACTTGGTTACATGCAAAAGTGAACTATACTCACAATAAGAAGTTAGTAATTCAGGACTTCGCTCTTAATTATATCTAATTTAGAAAAAAATTAAAATCATATTTTACTCACTTGCCACGGAAAAGCTCCGTAGGGTGCCTCGGATCCTCCCACAATTTTTCCCCTCCTCAAAGTAAAGTCCACAGTTCTAGTACCGCACTGCACTTTTTCCTTCACAGGCTTCTGTATAGAGTTCTGATTGAAGTAGTTCGTTGAAAAGCTATTGAAAGCTTTCGAGGGGCGAGTTCGGTTTCTGTAGTACTCCATGTGGTTAACGTGACTCATGAATACGTCTGCTATGCATACGTTTACTATGGCGACTAAGAAAAATAATAAAATCATGTTTTTTTTTGCTTTATTTTCCTCTTTTCAAAACAGCTCTTGAATTGCTTTCCCAACTTGTGAATTAAAAAAAAAACAGAATCACTTCGGATATTTTTGCCAAGTGTTGCTTTCGGGAAAATCTTCAGAAAATTTCAAGATACCACAATTAATACTAGTTATTGTATATGGTATGTAAAAATTTTGTATGCTTTTAACACTTATTTAGAAAAGTAAATACTTGGATATTCAGATTTTCCCACTTTTATTGATCGGTGAAATTTTCGTTTTGCGATTTATCACTTTAAAATAATCGTCGGAAAATCACGAAAACAGTAGGTACTCCCCTAACTTTTTTATCACTCATTAAAGTGTGACAACTCAAAATGTTTCACAAAAGAGTCTTGCACCGTGTATGTAATTCGAACTTTGTTTTTTTTTGCGAGATACTCGCGCACGTCGCTTCAGCCAAAAGCCGAGACAGAAATGAGTGTCGGAGATGGCACCGATTTATTTTTTTAATGATTACCAATACAATGCCATGTGCGTGACACACAGGGATGTGGGTCAGCGGACCGATCGCGAGACGCATCTTTTGTCCGAACTCCAATTGTGCGTTTGTTACAGTTCGATTCGGAACGGCATTCTGACATTCGAGTCGACATGTCGAGGTGATTTTTTTCATTTGTCATGATCGATCTCTTTCAAGGTGGCCGAAAAAACATCTTGTTTTTCTTATGCTGTTTGTCCTCCACAGCCATCACAAGAACGTCACTAATTTTATGTATTTGATGTATTCGAGCGTGTATGTTCCGTTAGTCCACAACGCGTCCCTCATTTCATAATGATCTTAGCCAGAAATAATCTAGTTTTCGGTGACCGGTTCCGGTCAAGATTCGGTATGTGAATGAGATGATGATGATGATGATTTGGTGGACCGTACACGGCCCCAGTAAATGAATGAACGCTACTTTGGCGACGCCGTCAGCTTCTGCTCGTTTTCGATGACATCCCGTTAACGGCAGTGGACAAACTCATCTTGTAGACATTTTCACAATCTTATTTTATCTTACAAAGTTTGCGTGAAATTTGAGGCCTGTGAACTACGATGTCTCCATTAATGCAAAATACTAAATCATTTATAATTCGTGTATATTTCGATCATGTTGTGGTGTTATTCGGATTAATATAGTAATAATCTATGCTCCTGGCCATATTTGGTTCGGAAATACTTCTTTAAAACGAAATAATAATCAATTTTGATCAAAATTTTTATAACTTTGGTCGAGTTCCGTAATACCAAAAATTATGAATGAAAACTTGTAACTTTCTTTATTAACTGGTGTTTTTCTTTAGCTGGACAGTAAAAACTGTGCTCCTGAACTAATGCGACGTGAGATAGTGTTGTTTTTATTACAAAACAAATAAGCAGAAAACATGTCCTCTTTGACATAAAAATAAGCAAAACTAAATTCGTTTACAATTTCGTTTAACAACTGTATTTCGGAACCAAATATGGCCAGGAGCATAGATTATTACTTTATGAACCCGAATAACACCACAACATGATCGAAAATTGCACGAATTACAAATGATTTTGGTATTACGTTTGTATGGGAGACACCGTGGGTCAGTTGACTCGTCAGCTGTTAAAGATAAACGGCCAAGTGCGAGTCGGACTAGCGCACGAAGGGTTTCATACCATTATAAATATTATATGATGATGATGCAGAAGCCAGGAAGCTCAATTATACCCTTTTGGCGGTTGTTGGAAGCAATAGGGAGATTTCCCTCCAGGCAGGTGTTTTGCCTGGGGAATGGGGATATATATGGGATGGGCTTTATAGTCCAGCTGTGCTATTCTTGAAAATGTACATCCCTGAAACAGCTGTCAGATACCTGCCATACCGAAGATGCCATGCAAAATTGAATTCTATTACACCTGACGAATACATAGATGCATAGATGTACGCTCGTCGCTGATTTAAGTATTTTTGCAGAATAGCACGGCAGATAGAAGGTCATACTTAAAATTGAAGATACCATGGAGGTTTTTCAGTAGGTACCTAAGTAGTAAGTACCTGTATATAAAGTGCGTAGTATCTGAAGCAACAACGCGCCTAGGACACGTTATCTGCCACAACAAACGCGGTGTGCGCCCATATCGCTCCATAATTCTGTCAATGTCAACCTCTATTTTCATATTTATGGTAATACATAAATGATACTACTTGCGAGTACGCTGAATTACGCGGCAATCTGGACTAGCGCACGAAGGGTTCCATACCATTATAAATATTATATTATGATGATGCAGAATCCAGAAAGCTCAATTATACCCTTTTGTCGGTTTTTGGTAGCAATAGGGGAATTTCCCTCCAGGCAGGTGTTTTGCCTGGGGAATGGGGATATATATGGGATGGGCCTTATGGTCCAGCTGTACTATTCTTGAAAATGTACATCCCTGAAACAGCTGTCAGATACCTGCTATACCGAAGATGCCATGCAAAATTGAATTCTATTACACCTAATGAATTTATAGATGCATAGATCTACGCTTGTCGTGTTTTAATTATTTTTGCAGAATAGCACGGCAGATAGAAGGTCATACTTAAAATTGAAGACAGTCCATGGAGGTTTTTCAGTAGGTACCTAAGTAGTAAGTACCTGTATACAAAGTGCGTAGTATCTGAAGCAACAACGCGGCTAGGACACGTTATCTGCCACAACAAACGCGGTGTGCGCCCATATCGCTCCATAATTCTGTCAATGTCAACCTCTATTTTCATATTTATGGTAATACATAAATGATACTACTTGCGAGTACGCTGAATTACGCGGCAATCTGGACTAGCGCACGAAGGGTTCCATACCATTATAAATATTATATTATGATGATGCAGAATCCAGAAAGCTCAATTATACCCTTTTGTCGGTTTTTGGTAGCAATAGGGAAATTTCCCTCCAGGCAGGTGTTTTGCCTGGGGAATGGGGATATATATGGGATGGGCCTTATGGTCCAGCTGTGCTATTCTTGAAAATGTACATCCCTGAAACAGCTGTCAGATACCTGCCATACCGAATATGGCATGCAAAATTGAATTCTATTACACCTGACGAATTCATAGATGCATAGATGTACGCTCGTCGCTGATTCAAGTATTTTTGCAGAATAGCACCGCATATAGGTCATACTTAAAATTGAAGACAGTCCATGGAGGTTTTTCAGTAGGTACCTACGTAGTAAGTACCTGTATATAAAGTGCGTAGTATCTGAAACAACAACGCGGCTAGGACACGTTATCTGGCACAACAAACGCGGTGTGCGCCCATATCGCTCCATAATTCTGTCAATGTCAACCTCTATTTTCATATTTATGGTAATGCATAAATGATACTACTTGCGAGTACACTGAATTACGCGGCAATCTGGACTAGCGCACGAAGGGTTCCATACCATTATAAATATTATATTATGATGATGCAGAATCCAGAAAGCTCAATTATACCCTTTTGTCGGTTTTTGGTAGCAATAGGGGAATTTCCCTCCAGGCAGGTGTTTTGCCTGGGGAATGGGGATATATATGGGATGGGCCTTATAGTCCAGCTGTGCTATTCTTGAAAATGTACATCCCTGAAACAGCTGTCAGATACCTGCCATACCGAAGATGCCATGCAAAATTGAATTCTATCACACCTGACGAATACAAAAATGCATAGATGTACGCTCGTCGCTGATTTAAGTATTTTGCAGAATAGCACGGCAGATAGAAGGTCATACTTAAAATTGAAGATACCATGGAGGTTTTTCAGTAGGTACCTACGTAGTAAGTACCTGTATATAAAGTGCGTAGTATCTGAAACAACAACGCGGCTAGGACACGTTATCTGCCACAACAAACGCGGTGTGCGCCCATATCGCTCCATAATTCTGTCAATGTCAACCTCTATTTTCATATTTATGGTAATGCATAAATGCTACTACTTGCGAGTACGCTGAATTACGCGGCAATCGACGCGTGCGCTGGGTTTTCAGCTTAAGTGCCAGTACTAGGCAACTGTACGATTCTATCAAGAGCTAAGGCCTCGCGACTGATTCAGAGAATAACAGCAACTTTCAAAGCCAGCTCATCGTCAATTTATAGATGAATAGTCTGATCAAACAAACGGACAGAAGTAAATAGAGATAAAGAGAGAGAGAGAGAACAAAAAAGAGAGGGAATAAAGAGTGTCCATGTTGCGCAAACACCTTGTGCTCTCTTATTTTATTCAAATTTTTAGTATTTATTGGCATGATCGATCTCTTTGTTCTAGGTATGTGAAAATTTCAAGTCTGTAACTATCAGAATTAAAAAGATATCGCTTTAAACCCTGGTCTCCTTATTTTTTGTATACCTCTTCAAAGCCAGATGACATACGGACGGACGGTCTCAGCAATAGGGTCCCGTTTTTTTATCTTTGAGTACAGATTACGGAACCTTAAAAACAATTGTAAGAAGTTTGTACGAGTATCATAAGGGCTCAATTTTAAACCGCTAGCAGTGCCAGGCCTACCGTTAGGCCTGGTTTCCACCAAAGCAGAGCTGTGTTTGAGTAAACAATCCTTTCCCCTCAGTTTCGGAGATGTCAAAATGACGAAATCTGATTGGTTACTCAAACATAACTACGCTCCGCTCCGCTTTGGTGGAAACCGGGCCTTACGGTAGGCTTGTCTGGCACTGCTAGCAGCCAGATATTATCGCGTCCACTTTAATCGAGCTGTTCTTTAACTAATGATACATTAAAAAGCAAAACGAACTGGTTCACACCGCCTTAACGCCGCCGCCGTGCTATTTACATAAAGATTACCACACTATCTGTAACTTTGACCCATAAATCTGTGAATATGTGCAAAGGACGTACCTTTGAGTACCGTCTGCAAAAAAGTAGGTTAATTCCAATGATCACGTTTAATTGTACACGGTTGTGAATGCGCGAAGATTTGCCTTTAAGTAGCGTTAGCAAAATATTTAGATTATTTCTTCATACATATTTTTTAATTATTTATTGTTTTTAACTACTTCTTTTTCTTCAAATGCCTCATTGGCTAATCAATACTGAGCTGCAGCATCATACGAGTTCAGTTCATCATCATCATATTATGTATTCTGTTGAAGAATTGTCGGCTTTGCGTGGCAATTATTTAAAAGATTCTGACGAATTGAGAACCTCCTCCTTATTTTAAAGTCGGTTGAAAATAACAGGTATGTATCTAGAGCTGTATATTTATAGCTTTCAACACGCATATAATTGTGTTATTTTAAAGATGTCATTTCAACTATGTCGTAGCTTATTAGTCGTAGCATACAATGTCGAAAGAAGTCTATTTTTTCTTTTCTTTTTTCATCTTGTTGAGCTTCGTAACTAATTATAATCTCTCGGATGTGTTCAATAATCTCGATTTTTTCGCTTTTAAAGATACTTTGAAGGGCATTGTTGAAGGGATAGATTGACGATGTCAAATCTCCGTGTATGCTCACTGCATGAAAAGTGGTTAAATATAATTTCTATTTTATCTACGTCAAAGTAAAGATTTTCGCAGACGGTACAGATTACTAGTACCCGCACGAACAAAAAATACAAAATATAAAACAATGTTTAAATGTTTACGCTTGTTTTGCTATCGGTTAGTACACAAGGAGGCATTGCATACAACCATGTACTTATGAGTTATTAGCCGTACTGTTGCATCAGCCTTATTGCGATACTGAAGGAAAAACTGAAGGAAAATCTGCATCGGAAATTCTAATTCATGTTAAGGGCTATTTAAATTCGTGTTAGGTATTTTCATTGATTAAATATATAAAGGATCAGCACTTAGTGACGTCACGCATGTATTTTAGGGCCACCATAAAGATTAAAGCATCATTTCTAGTTTGTCAAAACTGTAAAATTGTAAAATGGTGCTAATGTAAGCGATCGACAGCGGTATGAGCTGTCAGCGGTACCGAAATGTACGACGCGCGACGCCATATTTGATAAATTTTTGGCTTCAACATACGTCACCATTTTTTCCGTCCTCTTAGCGTAGCGTATTTCGTCATTGGGTATTTTGCATTTTGACTTTAAAGATCTCTTTTCCGAGCGGGTGAGATGAAAAATATTATAAAGCATCGACGATACAAATACCTTACAAATACAAATAATAAAATCTGTGAATTATGACCACATAGATCAATGTGACCACTGAATTATGACATCACAAAACCGGTCAATCTCAAATACAATAAAATTAATGTCAAATTGTAAGAATGTGCTGAGTTCATTATAACAGAACAATAATTTATATTATTTTGTCTTCGATAGAGCTTTCCAACTTTTGGTTCATTTTAATAGATTATTTACTTTTATTACAAAGAAACTAGTGTATACCTACCGCAAAAACACTTAGTTTTTTATGTTAGAAAATGAAAAAGTTTTCTAGTGCAATTATCGTAGAGAGTTCATATACATTATCCAAATCTTAAATCAAATATTACTGCTCATCAGCACAGTTGTTTGCATTTTCCAACATCTAACTGTAACTGCCCCATTATTGAAGTAGTTCAGTCACGTCATTTCACATAAATATCTAGGGTTGATAATTACTTTAATAACAAATAGATAAATTTAACAGTAAAAGATTTAAAAAATAACAAAATTGATATAAAAATTTAAGCTAAAGCCTCATCGAAGCCAAGGCAGCGAGGCATTGAACCCAAAATGCTGGCAGCATTGCCCCTTTGGATAGCCAAACTTATTTTTTGGCCAAGGTAGCTGCCAGCTCTTGGATCCCCGGTAGACTCAATCACCCTTTTTGAAATGTCATCAAAAAGGGAACGAGCACCGAGGCCCCACGGCCCCAGGGTCTCAACTCCAAAAGGCACAAATATGAAGCTTCCATCGAGAGCTTCATATTTGCCCCTCTTGGCCCGTTCAGCGCTGGCCGCCGCCGCACCTGCCTTGGAGCGGGTCGCCTGAATATGGGATGCAGCCAATGTATCTACACAAGTCGCATCCCACACAAGCGACCTACCCAATTTCCACGGAATGAGCGTCATATCGTCTGGTCTCTTACCATCGCTTCGGGATAAACCATTCGGTTCCAAAACTGCTGGTATTTTGGCGGAAGCAAGAGACCTCCGGATGACGTCGTTAAGGGAACTGTGGCGTGAGAAGCGACCAGCACTCTTCGAACAGGAGAGACAGCGTTGATAATTGATCACCGTTTTAACTGGCATGATCATATAAATCATGTATGCGACAAACTCAGAGCTTTTTTGGCAAATATTTAAATAATCAAGAAAAAACTAAATTATAAAGTTAGGTTGATACTGTACCTATATAATGCCCTGGCTGATTCAATCATAAGTTATGGTGTGAGCAGCTATGGAAGAACCGATAAAACTTATCTTCATTACATTTATCAGTTACAAGTAAGGATTCTAAAGCTATTGTTCCCTTAAATATTAAATTAAAAGCGAAAGAGGATGAAAATATTTTATTTAAACACTGTAAAGTAATAAACATACATGATAAGGTTAATTACCAACTATTAAAAGAGCAATTTTTTAACTTAGATATTCAAAAGACACTTAAATATGAAAGATTTACTCGGAGAACAGCACAAAGTTTACTAGTGACCATACCTGCCAAAAATAAATATGGAATGCGCCTGCTTCCATTCAATAGATGTGGGCCATATGGGCGTGTTCGTTATGGTCTATTTTTTGGACTTGCGTGTTTTTTTTGGTACACGTAAGTATACGTCACGATGATTTTAAAGATGTTTCACATTAAAACACCAATGGTTGATTCCCCCTGCCGACTTTATCACAGATCGGATCTTCGCGGTACAGTAACGTTGTCGAAATAAATGTCATTGCGTGATTCATTTGCATCAACATAACGAAAGTGTGCCGCGCCAAATGTTTTCCTCCTCTGCTATAATATAGTGTAACGAGAAATCATGAGAAATTATCATTGTATCAGGTATATTCATTGATTAAACATATTAAAGGATCACTTACTGACGTCACGCATACATTTTTAGACTCCGCACTGAAGCTGGATTTTAATTTGTCAAAATTGTAAAGTGGCGCTGATGTATGCGACCGACAGCGGTATGTGCTGTCAGCGGTACCGAAATGTACAACGCGTGACGCCATATTTGAGATTTTTCTGTCTCAACCCGTGTCTACCGTGAATCAACCAGGCTTTCGTGTACCAAACGCCTTGTGGAGCAGGATATGATAATGACGAAGATTAATGAATACTATCTCAGGTATTTCGCCGATCAGTTAACGATGAACCTTACTCAACGTGTATTGGCAAAGAAAAAACATTTTTTACGGTATGTATATGTAAACGGTGGTCTGCCAGAAATTGGACACTTGAAACAGTGACAAGAATTTCCACGTTGAACAGCCAGGCAGATTCGTTGAGCTAAAAAGGAGCCAATTGACTTGGGACCAGGGTACCAGACAAGCCAAGTTATAATTAACTACTTAGTTTTTAAATCTAACCCCGAACATCCTTTGCTGAACCAAATAATCAAGTCTAAAGAATTAAATTCATTTCCGATGAAAGTTCATGAATCATTTCACCATGATGAATGATATCTCGGTTACAATTCAATGCATACAAGACTCCATCACTCCGCCCATGTCAGTTGGCACTGGTGATCGATAAAAATTAACCGTAAGATTATTTTAATATAATATCTTTTTTCTCCTAACAATAATATCATCTTCGATCAGTTTTAAAGCTGTTAATGTATATTAAGGTAAGTATGTGTGATGTAGATATTGTATTCTTTCACATGTTGCAAGGCGTGTTAAAAGATGGGTACTGGATACCTTGGGTTCTCAACATTCATATTATGTCCTATAACTCCAATATATTACTTATATCAAAGATTATTCATATATTGGTAGCTTATATGAGCTGTGTCAATGAGCAAGATACATTGCCCACTTCAAGTTCTAATCCCTATAATAAATAATCCCAAACTGATGCCTCGTGCTGGAGCTGGTCATCGAACCCTAGAACCTTGCGGGCCAACTAAATCTGGGGGGCGGTCATGATCTTCTTTTACTTCAAGAGCCTTCATTCCAGCAACGTAGTCTATATACATAAGCCTCTTCATAAGCACGTCATTTCATACGTTAAGGGAAATCTTTGGAGGTTGGCAATGCAGTTATTTGCCAGTCGATGTTTTTGCGACCGGTGCATGCTCCTCATTCTTGTAGCAGAGGGGTCATCTGAAATCCTACAATGAATCTGGCTCAGCCCGTTTCCAATAAGACCGGAGATACCTTCAAGGCAATATCAGTCAATGTCGTTCTTTACTGCGCTACTTACAGTCTTGACTTTGTTTTGTTAGTGCCCAAGTTTCAGAACTCATGACATGACTGGTAGAACAGGACACATTGCTCAAATATATTTTTTTATGTACATCTTCTTGCTCTTTAGCAGATACGTCACAGTTCCTTTACACTCTGGAAGTTAGTACTTGACTGCAATCTCATCTGATAGTGATGGTCTCTTTACAAGTGATGATGTAACCGAAGATGTTATTGTATTGACTTGGAAGGGATGAGTAAAGTCACCCCTTGCGGTTTCTACACAGCATCGCGCAGGAATGCTAAATCACTAGGCGGTGGCTCGTTGCTGGTAGGATGGTAACTATACCGAAGCCTCTCGCCAATTTAGGAATTAAATTCTAAGAGGCCCTTGGCGGGAATCGAACCCACGATGTTTACTGACAGTTTATTCGCCTTGTGATGGATAATCATTAATTAACTGAGAAATCAACAGTCAAATGAACAGTTATCCGTCACCACAGGTGTGACCTACCGGTGTCTACAAACAAAATGTCAGTATGTCAATCGATTCCATCTTCCCATTGTGTGCCCACGCGCCATTCATACAAAAACTCTCTAACTGAAACAGAATTAGGGCCAATATAACCGCTTGAGTATGTTCGACTAGTCCCATAGCTGAACATACTACTCTATTAATGAGACTTTTTCCTAGATAGGCATCGATAGAGTCTGCAGTCCAGACATAGCTGATGTATCTTAGTGGAGTTTACTGTTAGCACGTTAGCACCGCTTTGTGTGTACTAACGACACGCCCCTGGGGTTTAGTGGGTATTCAGGACGTTTCTCGTCCTGCGAGTCCCACATACCCATCCCGCAGCGTCTCGGGTTCCCTGGATGGGAAGTCACTCATCCTGGCTTCGCCTCGGGAGGCCTGGGGGCGATGTTTCAGATAGGTACACAGTTTCTGAAACTTCACGTAGATGTTTCCGTAAACAATGTTTAAGTGTTCCCCATCGCAAGGGGGAGCACAACCGTGCTTTTCTGCAAACATACTTAAAACAGCGACGAGCGTACATCTATACATCAATGAATTTGTCAGTTGTAATAGAGTACAAATTTGCATGCCATCTTCGGGCAGAGATGGACATTTTGTAGAATGGCACAGCAGAATGTTGCCGTAAACTCAGAAAAATCGAATTGTTTCTGAAACAAACATTTTGTACCATACAAATATTTACAAATATTTTGTATAGTAGATTTTGATTCAGAAACTGTGTCGAACAAAAAATCGATTGTCGAAGACGGTCGCAAATATGTTTCATGGCTACTGCTGCAGATCTTAGCCATTTTTAACCGACTTCAAAAGAAGGAGGAGGTTCTCAATTCGTCGGAATCTTTTAGATGTTAAAAACAAACTCAATCATCAAAAAATTATTACATTCTTTTTATATGTTGGCGCATCAAAACATGAAAAAGCACTCGCTTGTAGCTGTAGTATCAACTAAAAGTAACTATCATTAATCTTAAGCTTTTTAATGTTTAAAGCTTGCTAAAACATCATTTTATTATTGTATGTAGTATAATATTTACGGTTAAACAAGTGGGCAGCGGTAGGCAACTAGCAATCATGTGGTAAATAACAAAAATCTAGATGGTTTGCGTTAATTTAAGAGAAATTCGTTAAAACTACATCCGAAAGGGCTATTATTGGCTATGGGCCTCTAAAGAAAGCTCAGAGTCACTTTTCAGTCAGATTTTTAACCGACTTCAAAATAGGAAGAGATTCTCAATTTGACTGTTTGCTTTTTGTGTTTGTTACCTTATAACCTTTGACTGGGTGAATCGATTTTGATGATTCTTTTTTATTAGAAAGATGGCGCTTCCCTTGTGGTCCCATTTCAATTAAGTCCAGTTTTGATAATGGTATCCATGACAAATCAGAAAACCATATAAGTCTTGAATTTTTAATTGGAAAGGACAACAGTAGTTTGATGAGAGTTGACGTCTGTTTTTTGTTAATAAATTAACGTACCTCGTTTAGGGAAATGTAACGCAGAAAGATCAGAATTGTTCAAAAATGAATGTAAACAATATCATGAAACCATTTTATTTAACAAAAACATTACAAAAATCATTAGTTATTTTAATCTTAATTCAACAACAAATAACAAGATATTCAAACAATCAAACGATCTTAAAGATCGCTTTAGAAATGGTGCCCGCCTTCAGTGCTTTGATGGCGTCCTGGTAAGCCGATAGGGGGTAGGTCTTAACTCCCAACTTCTCGTAGTTGAGATACCTGTCACACAAAATATAAGTCAGCTTTGAATTTTCGTCTTGTAAATACAAAAGTAAATAATTCCAAAAAAATCATGCTTAAGAAATATACTAGGAAGTAAGTATAAACCTGAATCAGTACCAAACTAACCTGTCTACCATGAAATCCATGAGAGCCTTGGAGAAACTCAATGAGTTCGTCATCACGCCGATGATTGTGAGCTCCTTGTCGTAGATTTGGAACAGATTTACATCACAAGTCACAACAGTTACCTGTCTCCTATGGCGCTGAGCAGTCCGAGAGCCTTGGGGAAACTAAACGGGTTGATCTTCACACCGATGATTGTGAGCTCCTTGTCGTAGATTTGGAACAGATTTACATCACAAGTCACGACTGTTACCTGTCTCCCATGGCGCTGAGCACTCCGAGAGCCTTGGGGAAACTGAATGGGCTGATCTTCACGCCGATGATTGTGAGCTCCTTGTCGTAGATTTAGAACAGATTTACATCACGACAGTTACCTGTCTCCCATGGCGCTGAGCACTCCGAGAGCCTTGTGGAAACCGAATGGGCTGATCTTCACGCCGATGATTGTGAGCTCCTTGTCGTAGATTTGGAACAGATTTACATCACGACAGTTACCTGTCTCCCATGGCGCTGAGCAGTCCGAGAGCCTTGGGGAAACTGAACGGGTTGATCTTCACACCGATGATTGTGAGCTCCTTGTCGGACTATTTGGAACAGATTTACATCACAAGTTACGACTGTTACCTGTCTCCCATGGCGCTGAGCACTCCGAGAGCCTTGGGGAAACCGAATGGGCTGATCTTCACGCCGATGATTGTGAGCTCCTTGTCGTAGATTTGGAACAGATTTACATCACGACAGTTACCTGTCTCCCATGGCGCTGAGCACTCCGAGAGCCTTGGGGAAACCGAATGGGCTGATCTTCATGCCGATGATTGTGAGCTCCTTGTCGTAGATTTAATCACGACAGTTACCTGTCTCCCATGGCGCTGAGCACTCCGATAGCCTTGGGGAAACCGAATGGGCTGATCTTCACGCCGATAATTCTGAGCTCCTTGTCGTAGATTTGGAACAGATTTACATCACGACAGTTACCTGTCTCCCATGGCGCTGAGCAGTCCGAGAGCCTTGGGGAAACTGAACGGGTTGATCTTCACGCCGATGATTGTGAGCTCCTTGTCGTAGATTTGGAACGGATTTACATCACAAGTCACGACAGTTACCTGTCTCCCATGGCGCTGAGCAGTCCGAGAGCCTTGGGGAAACTGAACGGGTTGATCTTCACGCCGATGATTGTGAGCTCCTTGTCGTAGATTTGGAAAGGATTTACTCTGAAAAAGGCATCGTATATGTACCCATTTCATATAATAAAATAACTAGCCAACGTTGTTTTGCCATGCCATCAAAATCGGTACCGTAAAATCCGTTTCGAAGGATTTTGGTTACTAACACTGTGACACCAGAATTTTGTAGATTAAAGTAATAAGAAAGATGTGTTTCAATGCGAGTAAAATCATCAATACTTACGAAGCTTGGTGCGTGGGAGGACAGCATCCGAAGAGCACGTACTTGCCTCCGTGTCGGAGATAGTTGAAACTGATCTCCATTACCTTGCCCACACCTGGGAAACAAATTTTAAACTATAATTTATAGTACTTGCAAAACAGAAGAAGGCTAGTTAGTAAGAAGCTACCTATAATAAAAGTGATGAGACAAGCTAGACGTTCACCTGACATTACTTAAGTGATACTAAGTACTCAAGTAGATAAGATTCTTTTGTAGATTCTAGATTTTATATTATCTAGGCCATAACATATCTAACTTTAGGGAGGATCTGACCAAACATTTGCCGCTAAAAATTTGTTAATACCTTGTTATTGTGCCACCAATATATCTTTGAACTGGCAAAAAAATAAAACTAGATGGCAGTGCGGCAGTTAGGCTTAAAATAGGAGTTAGGGATTAAAATAGGAGTTTCTGTAAAGTCCAAGAAACGAATTGCTGCCGGAACTCCCACAAATTTTAGTTTACAGATAAGTTGGCAGCACTCTCTTAATTTATTTATAGTCAAACACTAGGTCGCACAAACGTGGCACCATTAGCACAGACCTAGGAAACAATAAGGACAAACTCCATATATAAAATTAGCGTGACTATTTTTAATCTGTAAAGTGGCGGATAAGATGGCGTCCCCTAGGGTACTAATACACGAACATTTGACATCAAATCTTGGCGCTCATCATAGCGTCGCATGCCACGCACAGTTAGGCTAGAATGAATGAATGACGCGCCTCCATAGTTCTGTTATCTCTATGCTAGATCGTTAAAAATAGAGTATACAGGTGATAAAAATATCGCTGTCACACTTTACCTGTGCAATCAATGATGACATCGTACAGTAGTTTCTCCGCGGCCAAAACATCAGGCGTTACCAACCTGTACCCTGTGTCTGAAACGAAAAGGCGTGATTGTAATCATAAAATGCAAGCATGCTGGTGGTTAAACAAAGAAGGAAAGGAAACTAAAGCTTCCCACCTCCTATCATTGGAGAGTCCGGGATTTTCAACACGAGTTTCCAATTGCACGTACCCCTGACTTATCGGGGCTATCTAGGAGTTCCCAAAGGCACACACTCCTGACTTATCGGGGCTATCTAGAGGCAACTATATATCGCTAGCGGTAATCCGTAATATAGGTAGTATTTGGGTCAATTTACACTGCCACGGAATGGAATGGAAGCAACTTTTTGCTACGAAACTGTACATAGCATAATGAACTTTATATGAATCGTATAAGATACAAATTAAATAAGATCAAAAAAGGTCGTGCGTCTTCCGGGGAATCCTCAGATTCTCGAGAATTCCCCTAGCTACTACCATTAAAGTGACCATGTAAAACAAAACAACGTGTCATAAGAGTCTTTATCTACGCTCATAGCTTAAAGTTCGAATTATGAAATCAAAATGTGTCACATATTGACCTACTTTATTCACAGACTTCTATAATTATTAAAAAGTTATTTATTATAACATCGCTGTACTATGGAAATATCTCTAGATAGTTGAATAATTTCCATTACGAGGAATAACTTTCTTTTCTCTGTGGTCGTCATAGCCAAAAGAGAGTGTAGAGCCAATCGTCAATTTTGTTTTTTTATATATGGAGTCCACAGACAACATTTAGTTGGTACTTGGTAGTCATGGGATGTGCCATGATCGACCATAGACAACAATTAATTCACGGAAACAATAATTTTTCCCTGCCTTATATGACTGATTAAAAAGTGTGTTCATACAGAATATTGAAAAGAATTATGTATAATTTTTGAATATATTTTAATTATCCACTAAAATATACTTTATCTGACTTGTATAAATATTTTTCTACTCTTTTTTTGTTTCATGACTTTTTTAACAGACTATACGCAGTTTACAACTGAATTTTGGCGCCATACCTAACTTTTCATTTATATGTGTTATTTTTGTTACTTAGTCAAAACTTAGCGCGGAAAAATGTCTAGCAGTGAAACCTACTAAAGAAAATTTAACTCCATCTGACATTTTAGTAATTGCAACAAAAATGACCCACAATCTTTTACCAACAAAGTGAAGGATTTACGACAAACGTTAGCAAGATTTTATGGTTTGGATTTATGATAATTTAAGCGTAGATAAAGTAGTGTATGAAACTCTACATAATTAGGAATTAAAACACTCGTGTGATACTATTAAAAAACTCGCCTGCGGCTCGTTTTTTAAACTCACACTCATATTTTAATACCCCCCATTATGCATCCGTTTCATAAACTACTATTGTATGCTAGGCCTATACGAAATAAAGAATTTTTTTATTCTATTCTGTGGGTAGTCGTAGAAAAAGCAGGTAAACGAGTATCGACTTGGCTGGACACGCTAACCGCGTGTCTAGATGTGTAGCAGCCAGTCGTCGCATAACCGTCGACGGGACAACATCTATCTTAGTAGTAAGTTAATGCGTGCTAACTGCTAGTGTTTGAAGTGAATTAGCGTAGTTTAAATTGACCCTTAGGTATTCAACTACTCACCCATTAACTTGACAATATCCAGCCTGGACTTATTCATCTCTGACACTGTGACGTCTCTGTGACCTTGGAGGTGGAGCGTTGTTATCCATAAGTTACCTGACAATTAAAATCTTTATTTTTAACATAGGCCTGAATAATAGGCTCCTGTGTCGAAAAAAAAGTCAAAACTCTACCGCCAGGTTCGCAATGTAGATTTTAAACATGCTCTTGCTCTTTCCAAAAATAACATTCCATACAAGTACTAAATTAAGGTTACCCTTAAGGGTTATACACAGCATCGCACCGCAACGCTAATTCGCCTGGCAGTGCATCTTTGCTGGTAGGGTGGTAACAAGCCACAGCCAAAGCCCACCAGAGACCAGACCTGAGCCAATAAACAAATTATAAAAAAATATAAAGGGGCCCGTGGTGGGACGGGAAACGAACCCGCGACCTCCCACTTGAGCACGATCGCTCACCACTGGACCAGAGAGATCGTCAAAACTACTTGTATTAACTTACCGATGATTCCAGCACCGACTATCAATATCTTGGAGCCAACCGGTAACGGCGCGGCGCGGTCGTAACCATGCGACACGCACGAGTAAGGCTCGCACAGACCCGCTGAAAATAAAAAGATTTTAATTAGCAACACAGCATAGATTTATAACAGGTCGTTGCTCGCGTTCCGACTATAGTTTGGCAACTTCGTACGCGACCCTCCTGCGGGGTGACAGACGGTGGCGGAGGCAAGGAACTTAGATGTCAGCGGTTAACGGCCGGTGTAGCGGGGAAGGGGACACTTCTCTGCATGTATGCGTTACCACGTCCCCCGGCCGTCTGTCATCCCGCAGGCCGCAGGAGTGCGGGGTGACAGGCGACCGTGCTGCGGAGTGCGGCAAAATTTTTTTTGTAGTATGATTGTGTCAATTTGAAAGTATGGTGCGTGAAAAATTGTGTAGCGACGGCTCAGGTTTGCCAATTTAGGCAAATATTTTTTTGTCGCACTTTTGAAGTTGAGGGCTCCCTTTTGGACCTCTAGGCAACACATTATAAATTATTTTGCTATAACGTACACAACTCACAAGTAATAAACTGCTTCGTCAGAAGTTCCGAAAGCGTCCCATTTTGCCCCGAAAAAAACATGGCCACGTGACCCATACCGGGAGACGAACCCAAAACCTCCTGCCACGCCACACTCAATGCGCCAGGGAAGTCGTCTAACCTTGTTCAGTGGTGATGCTGTCAGGAAGCGCGTAGACCTGGTCCTGAGGACAGCGGCAGTACTGCGCCCAGCCGCCGTCGCGCCATATACCGATAGTGCTGTAAATACCGGCTAACAGACAGTACTGGTACTTGCCACACCAAATGCGCTATGGAGAGGTCGTCTAACCTTGTTCAGTGGTGATGCTGTCAGGAAGCGCGTAGACCTGGTCCTGAGGACAGCGGCAGTACTGCGCCCAGCCGCCGTCGCGCCATATACCGATAGTGCTGTTAATACCCACCGACAGACAGTATTGGTACTTGCCACACCAAATGCGCTATGGAGAGGTCGTCTAACCTTGTTCAGTGGTGATGCTGTCAGGAAGCGCGTAGACCTGGTCCTGAGGACAGCGGCAGTACTGCGCCCAGCCGCCGTCGCGCCATATACCGATAGTGCTGTTAATACCGACCGACAGACAGTACTGGTACTTGCCACACCAAATGCGCTATGGAGAGGTCGTCTAACCTTGTTCAGTGGTGATGCTGTCGGGAAGCGCGTAGACCTGGTCCTGAGGACAGCGGCAGTACTGCGCCCAGCCGCCGTCGCGCCATATACCGATAGTGCTGTTAATACCGACCGACAGCCAGTACTGGTACTTGCCACACCAAATGCGCTAGGGAGGTCGTCTAACCTTGTTCAGTGGTGATGCTGTCGGGAAGCGCGTAGACCTGGTCCTGAGGACAGCGGCAGTACTGCGCCCAGCCGCCGTCGCGCCATATACCGATAGTGCTGTTAATACCGACCGACAGCCAGTACTGGTACTTGCCACACCAAATGCGCTAGGGAGGTCGTCTAACCTTGTTCAGTGGTGATGCTGTCGGGAAGCGCGTAGACCTGGTCCTCAGGACAGCGGCAGTACTGCGCCCAGCCGCCGTCGCGCCATATACCGATAGTGCTGTTTATACCGGCCGAAAGACAGTATTGGTATTTGCCGTCGCGGCAAAAGTTGCAAAGGTTGCACGCACTGCAACATCAGTGAATGGTATTTGAAAGCGACTCAAAATTAATTGCAGGAAACATTAATAAACCCAAATTAAATTTTCATTTCTAACGCTCTATAAGTATAACAGACTCTGGATTTATTTTGTGGCTAAGCGTAGGCTAATCTCTAAAAATAAACATTCTTGTGCAATTTGATTACGCGAATTTCGTAATAAAACAATAATTATTATTGTTACGATAATTATGATGTTGTCGTAAAGTCTCTCATAAAATAATTGCTGCGTATGATTGCTATAAAATAAAATATATAATGTTAAATTTAATTTGAAAATGAAGCAGTAATGTAATATATCTATTAATTCTATGTAGGTAGTCCACTATTACTTACACAAACAGAATATTGATATTAATTAACTTAGGTTTTGTACGTACAAATCGAGAGAGAATAGGCTATATATAAGCGCTCTCCACCAGAACAACAAAACTTGCAGAAGTTGACTTCTGTAAGCTATTCCTGTTTTATGTAGTAGCTTGAGTGACAGTTTACTTTCAGAATTCAATTTCTGCAAGTTTTGTTGTTAATGTAAGCCTCGCTAAAGACTATATCAATTTTTCCATCAGGTGCCATAACGCAGTCAAGTGCAGTTATACCTAGTTAAAAAACCGGTCAATTGCGAGTCGAACTCGCGCACCGACGGTTCCATACTTTAAATGAAGTAAAACATTAAAATAATCACTTTTGTTCATGAATTTACGAGTATAATTTACATGTAGGTACTTTCGTTGGTGAACCGCAAACCTAACTTTGTTTCTGGTGGTTCATTGTTATTATCAAAAAAAGTATAATTAATAGTTAGAGATTTGATTTTATTTTTCCTGTAAAATTTAAGCTTATTCGTAGTAATCATAATTATTTCAGACTTTTCAAATCGTAAAAATAATCGAGTGTGACAGTCGGGCGGACGGACGGAGAAAGTCTCGACACCATAAGAGTTCTACATTTACCAATTTGGTATGGAACAATAAAAAGGTGTTAAATGTTTGGTGATCTTCAGTCTAAACTATGCTAAAATGAACAAGTTAACTCACCGATTAGGGTCTACAACAACTTTCTGCCCTACTTTGAAAATGGACGCTTTCCCCGCTTGGTGCACCACGCCGCTAAACTCATGTCCGAGTGGCAAAGGTCTCTCTTTGGACGCCGGGAATTCCCCCTGCAATTATTGTTCTTAATTTAAAAATAAAGAAACCTAAATAAAAGAAGATGACCGAAGACTGTCAGTAAGGTATAATATTATCAGTCTAAGATTAAGGTAGGTAGTAACGACAGCCATCATTCTGTGTGGGTAGTAAGTGTGTACTTACTACCCACATAATAATATATTATACACAGGACCAGGCGAACTGCGCAAAAAAATGTCACCAGTTTACTGGTGTCAAAAATGTTTGTTTTGTCATCAACAGCGATAGTAGGTACGATAACGATGAATACGTTTTCCTTATACAATCTAAGGGCTGGAGTACCTGTATAATGTGCAGGTCAGTGCCGCAGACGCCGGAGTACTCGACCTTCACAATGACGTCATCGTCCTTCTGCAGGGCCGGCATGGGGTAGTTCTCGTCATACTTGAGCGAGAGACTCTTGCCGTCAAACACCACAGCTTTCATCCTCTAAGAGTTTCCTTTATGCTCTCCTATTAGTGAATCTATAAATGACAAGCCAAAATAATGTAGAGTACCTAGATTATGCTACAAGGCGGCCAATTAGTGTGATGTACGAAAAAACGCGATTTTGAAATTCAAATTTCTCATACTTGGCAACACCGGAGCGTTCCTATACGGATAGTGAATCTATAAATGACAAGCCGAAATAATGTAGAGTACCGAGATTGTGCTACAAGAGCATAAATATAATCCATTTCATACCCAGATGTTTATGACAGAGCCGGAGACGAGGCTTATCAGTGAAGCTAAAATATTATGACGTGGGTCTGTATCAGTCAAAAGAACATTTTGCGCAGAGTACAACAATAATATTATTTTTTTATGATTTTCAACGTAGCGAAAAAATTCTAGTCTAAGATTTTAAGGTGTTTTTTAATAATATTGCGGGCATAATGTTTATGAATCTACATGGTTTTAATAGTAACTTTGCTCGAAAATTCCCATTCACCTCATATTGGTTCCCGAAAAATATTTTTTTGCAGTTTCCCGAATTTCGAGCTATCGGGAACCAATATGAACTTAATAAGTATTGTTGAGCGGAGTTTTTATTAAAAATACGTAGATGCATAAATTTTGTGCCCGCAAAACTAATTGCCTACGATGTATAATAAGCCTACTATTGGCGAAAAACCAAATAAAATTTGAATTTTCGCGCCCGGATGGTACCCATCCTCCGCCGGTAAGACTATTTATGGGTGTTGCGCTGTCTTAATAAATAAAGAAGGTGAATCCGTATATAGTTTCATTATCTATAGTACGAACTAAGCTACTTTTAACCAGCTTACTAAAAGAAAAATAAATAAAAAGTTGACTTTAAAAAGTGTAACTTAGTATAAGTATAATGGAAAGTATTCCAATTTATCTAGTGACCTATGTAAAGTAAAGCAGATAGAGTGAACTCACAGATCGACCGCCTGTTATCGTCTCTGCTGTGTATATAACCGACGGCGATATATTCTGATATTGTATATTGTCGTTATGTAACTGCGCCGGTGACCATGAATTACTGGGGAATGTTATACATAATACAATAACATGTTAACTGTGTAGATGGGTGCATCTGCACACTGCATACTGCCAAGAAGTGAACTATTTTTAACCGACTTCAAAAAAAGGAGGAGGTTCTCAATTCGTCGGAATCTTTTAGTATTTAACACTTTTATTGTAACTATTTACAATTTGTAAATACTTATTTCACTGAAATTCACTGAAATATTAAGCAATTTGTAAATTACAGACTGCTTAATATTTCAGTGAATTAACGTTACTTTCAAAACTTATGTACATTGTATATGTTACGCTCAAAGATCGAAAACGCTCATTGAGCGGAAAAATAGCTCACAACGCGATGTGGTCACAGTAAAACATCCACATAGCGAAATACGTGTTATGGCTCTAATGAAAACGCGCACGACGCATTGTGGCAATCAAAGAAAGACCAATTAATAGCGAAATTCGTGTCGTGGCTTACATGCTATTCGATCTCAACGCGTTGTGGCCCGGGCCAGAAGTGGAGCTGCCTGGAGTGTAGAACATTGCAAAAGAGTATTTAAATGTGTCTAGTTATAAAAATTGTTGTCTACCTAATATTCAGAATATTTATCATGTTTTACATCATTTTATCTGTACGTTTAGCATACTAAGAGCTGATTTTTCAATGGTCAGATAATTTGTTAACTAAGGATTAAATATGACGTTTTGACAGATTTTATATGGCATAATGCTTCAGATAGTTTATCTGACGATCGGAAAATCTGCCAAAAAATTATCCTCCGTGTAAATTTCGCTCCGATACCGTAACGTACCCTAAAAATGTTGATTTGAAAAAAAAAATGTATTTGTAAAAAGTCGGATTCTTTCAAGGAGAAATAAACTTGTCGCCCTACTGAAACACTTTATATCTGTAATATCGCCTGTTATTGTAAAACTGTTGTTTACTTAGGAGTACATACGTAATCGGCTTTAATTCACCCCCCACTATTATTTCACCTAGGCTTATCTATTTCGAATCTTAAACAAACAAAACTCATCAAAGTTAATTAATTTGGAAATAATATATTTATTATAAGTAGTAGGTACTTTCGTTAGTTTTAATTATTTGTGTCCTTAAAAAAATATAACTGATAATAATATAGGGGACGGGCCAAGTAACCTTTATGGAACCTGGACTATCTGGAAACAGGTAGGTAGTTTTTCTCCGCGTGATTCTCTCAGTAGCGAAGTGGAATTGGAGAGTTGGAAAGTGGAAACATACCTATACCTACTACCTCCAGTTATGTATCAATAAGAATCAAGACGTTCTAAACTTTTAAGAAATCTTTGAAAACATTTGGGTTACTTTAACCCCTCATTAGGTTCTTGCGCCCTCCTAGAAAAATATCCTGGATACGCCCCTGTACATATTAATACGCTGGAGGAAGAAATCCAACGAGTTTGTGCCAACGCTCATCCTACTCGAAGGAGACGCACACTGCGCCGGAATCCCTACCGGTTTGCGAACTGTGCATCCCGTACTCCTGCCAACGGGGTCGGGGCTGCTAAAGATTTGTAATGCAAAGGATTCTCTCTAAATAAAACTACGTGGGTTAACCAAGGATCACGCATCACCAGGATTTGCCCTGAAACCTGTGACTTTATGCCGGCGTATCCGGGGGAATCCCTGTTTTTTTAATAAGTATAGATTTACGCTTGGCCACAATCTCACCTGATGGAAAGTGACGATGTGGTCGAAGATGGAGCGCATTTACATAGAAGATGCCTGTTCACTCTTTTTAGGGTTCCATACCAAAATGGTAAAAATGGAACCCTTATGGTGAGACTTTCTCCGTCCGTCCGTCTGTCACACTCGATTATTTAAACGTACCCAGGTCGTAGGATACGGGAAACACAGATTTCAAGAGAGAATTTCAAACCTTAGCCATGCGTCCTAAAAATGAAGAAGCGATAGCGTATTGGTGATATAGCGACGATAGTGACGACATAGGTATATAGTGGGGGTCTTGGTCCATAAAACAGTTTATTGAAATCAAAATATTTATAACTATGCTTTTGATAAGCGTATATCTGTAAGATAATATTTTACCTTATCAGGGAGCGCGGTATGAGGTATGAACTACAAATGGTAATGAAACTTAAATTTATCATAATCCCCCTTCAAGTTTTACTATTATTGTTGTTACATACATAATTATTATTACAGGTAGGTAGGTACTAAGTATAAACCTACTTGTAATTTCAGTATTACAGTTTGAATGTATTCATCCAATTCCAAGGTTTATAAAGGTTCGAACTTATAATCAAAGGTGCAAGTTTGTACTTAGCTATGTACCCTTGCCGATATTTTACTACTTCTGACTTCTGTGTATGTATCTATGCAGTGTGTGTATGTTTGTTATTTTTTTACGCCCCAATATTAGTGATTACTGATTACATACTCTTTAATGCACGGAGTATGTACAATGTAAAATCTGTGGCACCATGTTACAGCAAACCAGCTTTTGCCATTGGCATGGGAAGTTAAAAACCAGAAAATCAGCTTCCTTTAATTTTTATTTAAGGTGTTGCGGCCCTACCAGCCCGCGAAATTCAAATTTTATTTAGATTTTCGCAAATATTAGACTAACTACACATTGTAGATTTATGGCAATGCATTTTGCGGGCCTACTTTTAATGCATCTACACGTTTTTAATAGAAACTTTGCTCGAAAGTTCCCATTCATCTCATATTGGTTCCCGAAAGATAATTTTTTGCTGTTTCCCAGATTTTGAGCTATCGGGAACCAATATGAAGTAAATGAGTATTGTTGAGCAGAGTTTTTGTTTAAAACATGTAGATGCATAAACGTTGTGCCCGCAAAACACATTGCCATTAGCCTTCGATGTATAATTAGCCCACTATGAGCGAAAAACTAAATAAAATTTAAATTTTCGCGCCCGGATGGTACCCAATGCCCTTAATTATCTGGGCTCACAGATTTATATAAAAGATCCAGGCTATCATACAGGTATAATATAATAAGATACAAAAATTTAAATTAACAGTTGGCGCCACATAGCAGTTTATCGTAGAAACGCGGCATCTAGTGAGGAGTAGTGGACTGTAGAAATAAAGAACTGTTTTACCGATGTTAATATTCGTGTTTGTGCGCCATCTATTGACGATTTTATTATTATTCTTAAGTTCACAATTTTTTTACGTAATATAATTTTTACGCTTCTTGAGCCCAGCCAAACCTTCGTATTACATCGAATAGTCCACGGATATTTGTAATTTTCAAACAAATGTTTGCATTTCCGAACGCAATCACGCAGCAACCGCAGCAACACCATTTACGCATTTTGACATTGTCAGCCGATTGTCAAAAGTTTCACTTGCATTTCAGTTGCAGTTAAGTTTACTATTTTCCACCTTATGGTTATATCTTTAAAGTAGTTTCTAATTTTGTCATTATCAAAACTTATGTTTGTGGTTCATACCAAAAATCAACTGTCAAAGTAACGAACGAACGATTTTTAATTTTTTTTTTTATTCAAAAAGGTGTGGTGCTGCGAAGTGAACGTTGTTTACGATGGCGTGTTTAATTTTCGAATATTTTGCACTTGTTTTGTTTTTATCATCCATTGGTAAGTGAGAACATTTATGTTTGATACGATGCAATCGGTTAAATAGAAAGAATTTTCTAATTTACAAGAAATCTTTCAAAAAACTGATGTGAATCTCTTTGATCCCATAAAATGTTTTGTTTGTGTAATCAAGATGCGATGCTGAGTTCGGGCACACCTTGCTTTTTTAGGGTTCCGTATTTTAATTACTACAGGACCGTTAGTAAATGTAACACTTTAGAATTGAGACAAAATAAGATCCCAAAGATTTTCGTATAACGTTTACCGGTATCCACGGTCATGTTCAAAACCGGATTAGTACTTCGCTAAATTAAATAAATTCGCGTAAAGGTAGGTGTGTGCCGAAAGGGATGTAGAGAGAACCGCAACATTTTTATTTCGAATTAGTGTTAATATAAACATGCTGCCAATTAACTTTTAGACAATGCTGAAGAGTTTTCGTTTCTTATGTAAAGGGATAGCATAAGAAGATTTCACCATAAAATGGACATATCTGTGACTGTTCTGACATGACATCATGATTAGCTCTTCAAGCCAGCTGAGGGATGTAAAGTATAAGTTTTTATGAGACATAAACATTAAACAACCTCAAATCCTGCTCAGTTAAAAGACATCCATTGAAAGAAAACTTACTAAGTTTTCCTGAAAATTAGTGGTTCTTATTGCTTATACGTCCCTCTGGCTTAAAGCCTGCAATATGTTCTATAGATTTCCAGGCTAACTAGGCTAGTTTCTATTCACAGTGTTCCCTTTGGATTACTATTTAACAGGCCTATTTTTACAGATTAGTCTTGGTAATAAAAAAAAACCGGCCAAGTGCGAGTCGTACTCGCGCACCGAGGGTTCCATACTATAAAAGAAGTAAAACATTAAAAGAATCACTTTTGTTCATGAATTCAGGAGTATAATTTACGTGTAGGTACTTTTGTTGGCGTTGGTTTTGTTTTATGGTTGCAATGACGTTGGGTCACTATTACTTAAAACTATTCCAAATTTCAAGTGGATAGCTTCGATAGTAACTGAAATAATCGAGTGTGACAGACGGACGGACGGAGAAAGCCTCACCATAAGGGTTCAATTTTTACCAAATTAGTATGGAACCCTAATGATACTTTCCATACAAAAATATTCAAGCCCCTTTCTATGAGATGACTGTATTAATTGTTTGTTGTATTGCCACTAAGATAAGAATAGTTCTGATGTATTGGCATGTTATCAACAAATTGACAACACTTCATTAATTAGTGAAAGTCAATGCGTGTTTGTTTTGCAGCTAGCGGCCAGCGAACCCCTACTATCTCTCACATTACTCAGGAGCAGATAAGGGACATCGGCAGCTCGGTGGACTTGGACTGCTCCGTCCACTACGCTCAGGATTATCCAGTGCTATGGGTAAAATTACCACAGTAATATTATACAACGTGTAACAAAAAGTTGAAATAACATTTAAGGGTACATAAGTATACTTGATAACAAATCACGCTGTAAAAATGTGAAATAGAAATAAGCATATTTATTTTTTCATAATGTACAGAAAAATGCATATGCTTCATTATGGAAAAATAAATATGCATCAAAATTATTTCCACTTTGTTACACGTTATATAGGCGTATGTGAGTTTATGTATTTTAATGTTTGTTATCAATTCACACCGCAACTCTTTTATAGAGAACTAGCTGACTAGGCAAATGTTGTTTTGTTTATAGAGAACTAGCTGACTAGGCAATGTTGTTTTGCCATTTTTTGGTATGAAAAAGAGCTTACAACCTACCAAATGAAGTCAAAAAATGTCATAGAAATTTATCATGCCGTTTTGGAGGAGTAAAGTTACAAACACGGTGACCCAAGAATGTGATATTTGAGATATGAAAGAGTTTTCTTTTCCCTTCATTTTCTTTTACATAATGCTCTATGTTATATACCATGCTTCCCCTACATACACATTAGGTCATGAAACAGTATAAATTATAAAGGTATCTTTATAATATTATCAATTGTATTACAATAAGTTATTGTTTGTCCTTATCTTAAGTAAACAATGCATGACTTCAGAAAATCAAAGTAATTGAGTAAACAACCATATTATTTATTCTGATAAACATAATATTTATGAAAATTATTCTCTGTTATCGAAAATCATAATTGTTTGTAAATGTAACTAATTTTATATTTGATTCAATGAAAATAATTATACAAGATGATGGTGATTATATATTGCTGGCAATATATTATCTGGTTTATTACTTTATTATAGCATAGAGCTATGATAGAGTAATAAACCATATAAGCATAGTGAAGATTACACATAAAAAATATACCCAGTATTACTATGCCCCTAACACTCAGTACAAACTATGGTATTACTGAATAATTGATAAACAGATTTCTATAGGCTAAAGGAGCAGATTATTTATTATTGCACCCTTTTCATGTTGTCAAAACCAATCTTCTCTGTTTCTGATACAAACCGCTAAGGTGTGGAATGCCCTTCATGTTCCGAGGCACATACAATCGGGTGATTTTAAGATATGAGTAAATAGGCATTTTCTGGACAAGCTTGCCCCAACCTACACCACATGAATGCAAGTTATCTCCAACAGACCTTGCATCAATGGATTCCATCATCATTGTCATCAAACACAGCTTAGTTACACAAAATAATTTTTGTATTCCAGGTGAAGTACGATCGCCACAGGACCACCGAATCCCTTCCCCTGTCCACCAACTCAGGGCTCATCATCAGGGACTCCAGATTCTCCCTCAGATTCGATGTTGCCTCGGCCACTTACACCTTATCGGTAAGAATATGTTTTACATTTACATAAAACCCGAAAGAATTAAGGTTTTTATTACACACCCTTCTAAGTTGTGGCTTAGTACATTCTAGACTAGAGATTAGAAATTGCTGGTGAATCAACTCATGCCTCAGAGAGCATGAGCAAGTGCACATTCTGACGTATCACTCTCGCATGTGTTGAGCAGTTGTTCCATTGGAATATTTAGTTAATGATTAATACTGTGGCTGAAATTGCTGAGGAGTAAATTTTATTAAATTGTCGAGTGGATAGGCATTTTCTAAAAAAACGTGCTCCAGCCTTGCTGGTGAATCAACTCATGCCTCAGAGAGCATGAGCAAGTGCACATTCTGACGTATCACTCTCGCATGTGTTGAGCAGTTGTTCCATTGGAATATTTAGTTAATGATTAATACTCTGGCTGAAATTGCTAAGGACCAAATTTTATTAAATTGTCGAGTGGATAGGCATTTTCTAAAAAAACGTGCTCCAGCCTAGACCTCATCATTGCTGTCAAAAAAAATAATACACTATATCTCTTGATGGTATAGTCATTGATCATTAAGTAAAATCCTAAACTGAAATTAATTAAATCAAAATGTGTGGAATGTCCAACATAAATCTAGTCCAATTGCTAATTATATCTCAAATGTGGATTTCACTCCTATTTTCAACCATAGATTAAGGACATCCAGGAGACGGACGCAGGGTTCTACCAGTGCCAGGTGCTGATCTCCGTCAGCAACAGGATCACGGCGGAGGTGGAGCTGCAGGTGCGCAGACCGCCCATCATCTCCGACAACTCCACCAGGTCCATCATAGCCAGCGAGGGAGAGAGTGAGTGACCAACAGGATATTTTTTTTTTAATAAATAAATACAGTCTGACAAGGCTCTCTTGGTACTTGAATGACATTGTCAGGAGGGCCTTGTTTTAGATCAAAGGCAGACAGAAAATAAAATCTCCTCCATTTTACTTAAATTTTAGTTTTATTTTAGTTAATATTAAGCAAAAACAATACAGCATATAATAGCGATATACCGACAGAGCGAACTAGCAAACAGTATCACAAGATACCGGCGTTAGTTCCGATTTTTGGCTACGCGCCAAGATAGCACTGTGTATATCACAACGGATTATAGCAAAAAAATTCCCATTCATAGGCTTATAAATCTAAGGACGACGGGTGTAAGCAAAATTCACGAAAAAAGTGTCCCGAGAAAACCTATATAAAATTATAAACGAGGGTACATGAGTATTTTTATAAAAAAACTAAAACATTGTAATTTATGTCTTAAACCATTACTATTCAGCCTAATTTTTAAACACGAGACTGAAGTGCGATTGTATGTCTTTTCGCGTTTTGTATGTCATTCGGTTCGGACACTTTTTAGTGCTAGTTTATAAATCAATGACCATACAGATTCTTTTCAAGAAGCGGATTACAGCAAAACAATTGTCGAATCTGTCCCACTAGTAATTTTGTAGTTAATTTGAATGTGCGCTTGTCCCCAGGCGCTCAGATGGAGTGCTACGCGGGCGGTTTCCCGCTGCCGAAGATCTCGTGGCGGCGCGAGAACAACGCTATCCTGCCCACCGGCGGCTCCATCTACCGGTAACGCTCAAATGGCAGCCATTTTAATGTAGAAAAAGTACCTGAGGAACCCTAAAAAGTTCTCTGATATCAAAATGTTGTTTTTTAACTAGAATTATTATTTACAGTCACAATGGTAAAAGTTTTTGAGTAAACAAAAATAGTTGCATTTGAACTGTGACGTCACTGTTCAATAGCACTATTACTGTGCTGTTTAGTAATAGTAGCTCTATATAAACTTTCGTTTATCGAGATAGGGTCACAAGACCCGCAATTCAAAAGTTCGAATACCCTTTAACGGTTAACATTTTAAATGTTTGATTTTTTTTACGTCACGTAGGTAGTTTCTAATGACAAAACCGTGTACGTACACTGCAGTTTATATAGAAAAACCGTGTCATGGTGCCTTGTGGTTTTGTTGGTTGAGACTGGATATTACGAAACATGACACTTTTGTGGTTATTTTAATATTTTATCAACAGCTTGTCTCAATGGCAGCTTATTGTTGTCGCATAATGGTATCGGGACGTAATACTCACTGAGTAAAATTAATTTTTCCTCTGGAAAGAGTCCTCGAATCTTGACATTAATTTTTTTGCAGTGGCAACATTCTCAAGATCACCTCCATCCATAAGGAGGACCGCGGCACGTACTACTGCGTGGCCGAGAACGGCGTCGGCAAGGGCGACAGACGCAACATCAACCTGGAGGTGGAGTTCGCGCCCGTCGTCACCGTGCCCAGACCGCGGCTGGGACAGGTGAGTGCGAGGAGGACCGCGGCACGTACTACTGCGTGGCCGAGAACGGCGTCGGCAAGGGCGACAGACGCAACATCAACCTGGAGGTGGAGTTCGCGCCCGTCGTCACCGTGCCCAGACCGCGGCTGGGACAGGTGAGTGCGAGGAGGACCGCGGCACGTACTACTGCGTGGCCGAGAACGGCGTCGGCAAGGGCGACAGACGCAACATCAACCTGGAGGTGGAGTTCGCGCCCGTCGTCACCGTGCCCAGACCGCGGCTGGGACAGGTGAGTGCGAGGAGGACCGCGGCACGTACTACTGCGTGGCCGAGAACGGCGTCGGCGAGGGCGACAGACGCAACATCAACCTGGAGGTGGAGTTCGCGCCCGTCGTCACCGTGCCCAGACCGCGGCTGGGACAGGTGAGTGCGAGGAGGACCGCGGCACGTAATACTGCGTGGCCGAGAACGGCGTCGGCAAGGGCGACAGACGCAACATCAACCTGGAGGTGGAGTTCGCGCCCGTCGTCACCGTGCCCAGACCGCGGCTGGGACAGGTGAGTGCGAGGAGGACCGCGGCACGTACTACTGCGTGGCCGAGAACGGCGTCGGCAAGGGCGACAGACGCAACATCAACCTGGAGGTGGAGTTCGCGCCCGTCGTCACCGTGCCCAGACCGCGGCTGGGACAGGTGAGTGCGAGGAGGACCGCGGCACGTACTACTGCGTGGCCGAGAACGGCGTCGGCAAGGGCGACAGACGCAACATCAACCTGGAGGTGGAGTTCGCGCCCGTCGTCACCGTGCCCAGACCGCGGCTGGGACAGGTGAGTGCGAGGAGGACCGCGGCACGTACTACTGCGTGGCCGAGAACGGCGTCGGCAAGGGCGACAGACGCAACATCAACCTGGAGGTGGAGTTCGCGCCCGTCGTCACCGTGCCCAGACCGCGGCTGGGACAGGTGAGTGCGAGGAGGACCGCGGCACGTACTACTGCGTGGCCGAGAACGGCGTCGGCAAGGGCGACAGACGCAACATCAACCTGGAGGTGGAGTTCGCGCCCGTCGTCACCGTGCCCAGACCGCGGCTGGGACAGGTGAGTGCGAGGAGGACCGCGGCACGTACTACTGCGTGGCCGAGAACGGCGTCGGCAAGGGCGACAGACGCAACATCAACCTGGAGGTGGAGTTCGCGCCCGTCGTCACCGTGCCCAGACCGCGGCTGGGACAGGTGAGTGCGAGGAGGACCGCGGCACGTACTACTGCGTGGCCGAGAACGGCGTCGGCAAGGGCGACAGACGCAACATCAACCTGGAGGTGGAGTTCGCGCCCGTCGTCACCGTGCCCAGACCGCGGCTGGGACAGGTGAGTGCGAGGAGGACCGCGGCACGTACTACTGCGTGGCCGAGAACGGCGTCGGCAAGGGCGACAGACGCAACATCAACCTGGAGGTGGAGTTCGCGCCCGTCGTCACCGTGCCCAGACCGCGGCTGGGACAGGTGAGTGCGAGGAGGACCGCGGCACGTACTACTGCGTGGCCGAGAACGGCGTCGGCAAGGGCGACAGACGCAACATCAACCTGGAGGTGGAGTTCGCGCCCGTCGTCACCGTGCCCAGACTGCGGTTGGGACAGGTGAGTGCGAGGAGGACCGCGGCACGTACTACTGCGTGGCCGAGAACGGCGTCGGCAAGGGCGACAGACGCAACATCAACCTGGAGGTGGAGTTCGCGCCCGTCGTCACCGTGCCCAGACCGCGGTTGGGACAGGTGAGTGCGAGGAGGACCGCGGCACGTACTACTGCGTGGCCGAGAACGGCGTCGGCAAGGGCGACAGACGCAACATCAACCTGGAGGTGGAGTTCGCGCCCGTCGTCACCGTGCCCAGACTGCGGTTGGGACAGGTGAGTGCGAGGAGGACCGCGGCACGTACTACTGCGTGGCCGAGAACGGCGTCGGCAAGGGCGACAGACGCAACATCAACCTGGAGGTGGAGTTCGCGCCCGTCGTCACCGTGCCCAGACCGCGGCTGGGACAGGTGAGTGCGAGGAGGACCGCGGCACGTACTACTGCGTGGCCGAGAACGGCGTCGGCAAGGGCGACAGACGCAACATCAACCTGGAGGTGGAGTTCGCGCCCGTCGTCACCGTGCCCAGACCGCGGCTGGGACAGGTGAGTGCGAGGAGGACCGCGGCACGTACTACTGCGTGGCCGAGAACGGCGTCGGCAAGGGCGACAGACGCAACATCAACCTGGAGGTGGAGTTCGCGCCCGTCGTCACCGTGCCCAGACTGCGGTTGGGACAGGTGAGTGCGAGGAGGACCGCGGCACGTACTACTGCGTGGCCGAGAACGGCGTCGGCAAGGGCGACAGACGCAACATCAACCTGGAGGTGGAGTTCGCGCCCGTCGTCACCGTGCCCAGACCGCGGCTGGGACAGGTGAGTGCGAGGAGGACCGCGGCACGTACTACTGCGTGGCCGAGAACGGCGTCGGCAAGGGCGACAGACGCAACATCAACCTGGAGGTGGAGTTCGCGCCCGTCGTCACCGTGCCCAGACTGCGGTTGGGACAGGTGAGTGCGAGGAGGACCGCGGCACGTACTACTGCGTGGCCGAGAACGGCGTCGGCAAGGGCGACAGACGCAACATCAACCTGGAGGTGGAGTTCGCGCCCGTCGTCACCGTGCCCAGACCGCGGCTGGGACAGGTGAGTGCGAGGAGGACCGCGGCACGTACTACTGCGTGGCCGAGAACGGCGTCGGCAAGGGCGACAGACGCAACATCAACCTGGAGGTGGAGTTCGCGCCCGTCGTCACCGTGCCCAGACCGCGGCTGGGACAGGTGAGTGCGAGGAGGACCGCGGCACGTACTACTGCGTGGCCGAGAACGGCGTCGGCAAGGGCGACAGACGCAACATCAACCTGGAGGTGGAGTTCGCGCCCGTCGTCACCGTGCCCAGACCGCGGCTGGGACAGGTGAGTGCGAGGAGGACCGCGGCACGTACTACTGCGTGGCCGAGAACGGCGTCGGCAAGGGCGACAGACGCAACATCAACCTGGAGGTGGAGTTCGCGCCCGTCGTCACCGTGCCCAGACTGCGGTTGGGACAGGTGAGTGCGAGGAGGACCGCGGCACGTACTACTGCGTGGCCGAGAACGGCGTCGGCAAGGGCGACAGACGCAACATCAACCTGGAGGTGGAGTTCGCGCCCGTCGTCACCGTGCCCAGACTGCGGTTGGGACAGGTGAGTGCGAGGAGGACCGCGGCACGTACTACTGCGTGGCCGAGAACGGCGTCGGCAAGGGCGACAGACGCAACATCAACCTGGAGGTGGAGTTCGCGCCCGTCGTCACCGTGCCCAGACCGCGGCTGGGACAGGTGAGTGCGAGGAGGACCGCGGCACGTACTACTGCGTGGCCGAGAACGGCGTCGGCAAGGGCGACAGACGCAACATCAACCTGGAGGTGGAGTTCGCGCCCGTCGTCACCGTGCCCAGACCGCGGCTGGGACAGGTGAGTGCGAGGAGGACCGCGGCACGTACTACTGCGTGGCCGAGAACGGCGTCGGCAAGGGCGACAGACGCAACATCAACCTGGAGGTGGAGTTCGCGCCCGTCGTCACCGTGCCCAGACCGCGGTTGGGACAGGTGAGTGCGAGGAGGACCGCGGCACGTACTACTGCGTGGCCGAGAACGGCGTCGGCAAGGGCGACAGACGCAACATCAACCTGGAGGTGGAGTTCGCGCCCGTCGTCACCGTGCCCAGACCGCGGCTGGGACAGGTGAGTGCGAGGAGGACCGCGGCACGTACTACTGCGTGGCCGAGAACGGCGTCGGCAAGGGCGACAGACGCAACATCAACCTGGAGGTGGAGTTCGCGCCCGTCGTCACCGTGCCCAGACCGCGGCTGGGACAAGTGAGTGCGAGGAGGACCGCGGCACGTACTACTGCGTGGCCGAGAACGGCGTCGGCAAGGGCGACAGACGCAACATCAACCTGGAGGTGGAGTTCGCGCCCGTCGTCACCGTGCCCAGACCGCGGCTGGGACAGGTGAGTGCGAGGAGGACCGCGGCACGTACTACTGCGTGGCCGAGAACGGCGTCGGCAAGGGCGACAGACGCAACATCAACCTGGAGGTGGAGTTCGCGCCCGTCGTCACCGTGCCCAGACCGCGGTTGGGACAGGTGAGTGCGAGGAGGACCGCGGCACGTACTACTGCGTGGCCGAGAACGGCGTCGGCAAGGGCGACAGACGCAACATCAACCTGGAGGTGGAGTTCGCGCCCGTCGTCACCGTGCCCAGACCGCGGCTGGGACAGGTGAGTGCGAGGAGGACCGCGGCACGTACTACTGCGTGGCTGATTCCACTTTTATTAGTAGTTACGAGTACTATCACCTATGTTTGTTTTCGGAAGCATATTCGTTACGCACTATCTGAACATGTCTCATCATTTGTTCCAGGCCCTCCAATACGACATGGACCTGGAGTGCCACGTGGAAGCGTATCCCCCGCCCGCCATCTCCTGGCTGAAGAACGGAGTGCAGCTGTCCAACAACCAACACTACAGGTGAGAACTGCTGTTTAATTTCCATTGCTGACATCTCCATTTGCTATTATTCTAACCTCATTTGGCTTATTGCTAGCATTGGCATTTTTTGGCGGTTTATTGTTATTATCAAACAAGAGAGTTGATTTTATTTCACCTGTAAAATCTACGTTTAGGTATTCCTATTGATCATAATTATTTCAGATTTTTCGAACGATAAACTTTTGAAATAAAGGGGGAACGGTATTTTTTTTCAACAGTTTACTCTATAAATCAAAAACTATCGGGCACAAAATAAACAAAAATTGGTTTTAGAATACACAAGTAACGCCCTTTCATATGATACCCCACTCAATATTGTTATCTCATTTTGAAATTTCAGCAACCAGGTTTACCCCCCCTTTTAAAAATACTACGTTGGGTCACTATTGCCTATAACTATTCCTAATTTGTCGATAGCTTGAATAGTTACTGAAATAATCGAATGTGACAGACGGATGGACGGACGGACGAACGGACGGACGGAGAAAGTCTCACCATAAGGGTTCCATTTTTACCATTGCGGTATGGAACCTTAATTAATATGAGTGATTGTTGTGTTCTCTGGTCAGAATCTCCCACTTCGCGACCGCCGACGAGTTCACAGATACCACCCTCAGAGTGATCACGATCGAGAAGCGGCAGTACGGGCTCTTCACGTGCAAGGCGCAGAACAAACTCGGCACCGACGAGGGCACTGTCGAGCTGTTTGGTGAGTCCGCTTTGTATTGTACAGTTGGATGATGGAAGCTCTAAAGATTGCATCATACATATTGATGATGATATCAAACTTTAATTGGTTGACTACACACTCATGCCCGACAAAATCTTTTTTTTTGCTAGTTGTAAATGTTATAAGATATTTATTTTATGGCAGTCAAATTGCTGGAACGGTATCATCTTCTTCTGCCCACAGTTGACCTTTTAAGTTGATCTTAAAAACACATTAACGTGATAAGAAGTCCCAATTATTTATTTTTCAATACAAAAAATGTTTAAATACAAAAAACCCTAACTGTGATATCGACAAACTTCATATTGTTTTCATTTTTTTCAGTTCATTGATATTGAACCAGCTGTTGTTTGGGATGTCACTTAAAATTTATAGTACACTAGCTGTTGCCCGCGGCTCTGCCCGCGTGAATTACGATTTTTTTACATAATATACCTTCCTACTGGAATTCCTTGATTTTTCGCGGGATTCTGGTGTGATGTTGTACAGAAACCTGTTCTTACTTTGCACGGGTTATCTTGTGGTGATTTTGAAAACTCCCTTTTCTTAATAATAATATAAAGTTTCATTAATACGTAGTTGAAAGATCAAAAGGACGATTTTAACTGTCGATATTTCGATACATTGATGTGCCACTTTTGATTGTGATTTTTATTCTGAAACCGCGAAATATGTCAAAAATTATTAAACCATGTGAAAAGTTGTACTGGTGGTAGAACTCTTCTTTCAGAGTTCGACCGGGTAGGTACAACTGGGATAAATTACTCTACTAACAATATTCCCCAGCCCAACATAATATAAGAGTATTTTAAAAATCTTTGCTTCATCTCAATACAATCCAAAACATCAGAATGGACAATGGCTATATATTTCTTTACGTATAAAAAGACCTTAGATGACAGTCAGTCGGTTAGGATCGATAAGACCTAAGAGATAAAAATATTTGTGAACCATTATCTTACCCTTTCCATATTGCGGATGATAAAGTTTAAATCTGTTCATATGTTAACAGTGCCATCTTAATATAAAGTCAGGAAACAGTAAATAACATGACAGTTAATTTTTATTTAAAAAAATTCGGTAGTACCTATCTCAGAGTTTTACATTCAAGTTCCACATAAATTGTAGAGATGGCGCTATACGGTATAACGTAGCGATAACGCCAGTTACATGATTTTTGTTCACCCTAAAAGTGAAAAATTTTAAACCATACAAAATCTCCTGCTAAGCCTATTTATTTACGGCTGTAAGGGTACTCCAGTCTTACTTGAGCCCTACGTCCTAGCCCTAGGTTCTTTGTGCATTCCGAGTTTCAAGTCACCTACCTACTTGAACTTAAAGGTTCTGATGTCTGTAATTTCTGAACTACAAAAGTGATGATGATAAGATTTGTATGGAATAATCTTTAAAGAACCTCCTTTCTAACAAAAAAAGAATGAATGGAATCGGACAACGCGTTAATGAATTATAACTAAAAAACGTTTGTACTTTGATGCCGTCTTCCAGGGAAACCATGATGAATTTCAGGACAAAAAGTATCCTATGTCCTACCTCGGGGTATAAACTATAATCATGTCAAGTTTCATTTAAATCCATCCAGCGGATTAGCCGTGATGCCCGGTCGTGAAACAGACAGACAGACAGACAGACAGACAGACAGACAGACAGACAGACAAAAATTAAACAAATTACAGTTTTGGCTTCAGTATCGACTAAATAGTGTCCTCCAACAAAAATTTTCAAAATATCTTCAATGTACAGAATTCGACCCTTTACAGTTTTATTATAAGTATAGATTTTTGAACTCCCTATGGTTCCCTCGGAATATGAGCTACACTCTTGTGATATTTTTTCATGTATACGAGTACGTTCCCTACTTTAGGCTTTTGGCTAATAAGGGTAATTAATCTATACGTTATATTTACTCGATGTTTGGAGACTTTTTTCTAAAATGAACAATAGCCATGAGTGATAAGTCTACAATAATAATAATTAACTTACAAATTGCGGAAAATTACAAATTTTATTTTGGTGGGCAGGTTCGTGTAGTTTGCCTTAACTATATATATTTTTTTTTTTTTTTTTTTACGCTATACAAGTTAGTACTTGACTGCGAACTCACCTGATGGTAAGTGATGATGCAGTCGAAGATGTTGGCGTACTAACTTGGAAGGGGTAAGTTAAGTCACCCCAACGGTTTCTACACAGCATCGTACCGGAACGCTAAATCGCTTGGCGGTACGTCTTTGCTGGTAGGGTGGTAACTAGCCACGGCCAAAGCCTCCCACCAGACCAGACCTGAGCCAATTTAGAAATTATAAAATTCCAAAGTGGCCCGTGGCGGGAATCGAACCCGCGACCTCCCACTCGAATCCGAGCGTGCGTCCACTGCGCCACGGAGGTCGTCAAAATATTTCTTTATAATATCGTATTTTATGTACGCGCTGTAGTTTATATAATTTAATAATTGTTCAACAAATATAATATTCATATTATATTTGTTAAACAAAAACAATTATTATTGTGATATTGATTTCATTGCTTAAAATTAAGTCGACGTGCTTTTCAAATGTTCATTCGCTGTAATCTGTAGGCATGCAATTTTTAGAGAAACAAACTTCAAATCAGTATTTGTGCAAGCCAAAGACTTCTATGTAGGATACATAGAAGTCATCGGTGCAAGCATGGGTATTATGCACAACATAAGTAAAATAAATGTGATAAAATAAGCTGAAATTTATTTTAAACGCTTTTTGATTTTGAAATATGTATTCACTCAGTCAGGGTGTTTGCGAGCATAATTTCAGATTTTTTCATTCTGATTGTAGAAATCATTCATTTAGTTTTCTCTCGTATGTACGCCCGGTGTAATTTTATAATCGCTGTATGACTCTTAATTTTTTATGGCTTCGGCTGTGTATTTGTACATTGTTTTTTTGGCTGTTATTTGGCTGTTTTTTTTAAACAATTATTTTTCTTGCATGCGTATAGAAACTATAATCCCGGTGTGCCCGCCCGCGTGTGGACAGGCGCGTTACGGCGGCGCGGCCAGTGTGAGCGCGTCAGAGTGGGTCGTGACCGCGCTCGCGCTCTACGTGCTCTGGCTGAGGTGTGTATGACTGTCGCTGTGAAACTATAATACTAGTGTGGACAGGCGCGTTACGGCGGCGCGGCCAGTGTGAGCGCGTCAGAGTGGGTCGTGACCGCGCTCGCGCTCTACGTGCTCTGGCTGAGGTGTGTATGACTGTCGCTGTGAAACTTTAATACTAGTGTGGACAGGCGCGTTACGGCGGCGCGGCCAGTGTGAGCGCGTCAGAGTGGGTCGTGACCGCGCTCGCGCTCTACGTGCTCTGGCTGAGGTGTGTATGACTGTCGCTGTGGAACTATAATACTAGTGTGGACAGGCGCGTTACGGTGGCGCGGCCAGTGTGAGCGCGTCAGAGTGGGTCGTGACCGCGCTCGCGCTCTACGTGCTCTGGCTGAGGTGTGTATGACTGTCGCTGTGAAACTATAATACTAGTGTGGACAGGCGCGTTACGGCGGCGCGGCCAGTGTGAGCGCGTCAGAGTGGGTCGTGACCGCGCTCGCGCTCTACGTGCTCTGGCTGAGGTGTGTATGACTGTCGCTGTGGAACTATAATACTAGTGTGGACAGGCGCGTTACGGCGGCGCGGCCAGTGTGAGCGCGTCAGAGTGGGTCGTGACCGCGCTCGCGCTCTACGTGCTCTGGCTGAGGTGTGTATGACTGTCGCTGTGAAACTATAATACTAGTGTGGACAGGCGCGTTACGGCGGCGCAGCCAGTGTGAGCGCGTCAGAGTGGGTCGTGACCGCGCTCGCGCTCTACGTGCTCTGGCTGAGGTGTGTATGACTGTCGCTGTGAAACTATAATACTAGTGTGGACAGGCGCGTTACGGCGGCGCGGCCAGTGTGAGCGCGTCAGAGTGGGTCGTGACCGCGCTCGCGCTCTACGTGCTCTGGCTGAGGTGTGTATGACTGTCGCTGTGAAACTATAATACTAGTGTGGACAGGCGCGTTACGGCGGCGCGGCCAGTGTGAGCGCGTCAGAGTGGGTCGTGACCGCGCTCGCGCTCTACGTGCTCTGGCTGAGGTGTGTATGACTGTCGCTGTGGAACTATAATACTAGTGTGGACAGGCGCGTTACGGCGGCGCGGCCAGTGTGAGCGCGTCAGAGTGGGTCGTGACCGCGCTCGCGCTCTACGTGCTCTGGCTGAGGTGTGTATGACTGTCGCTGTGAAACTATAATACTAGTGTGGACAGGCGCGTTACGGCGGCGCGGCCAGTGTGAGCGCGTCAGAGTGGATCGTGACCGCGCTCGCGCTCTATGTGCTCTGGCTGAGGTGTGTATGACTGTCGCTGTGAAACTAAACTCACCGGCATATTTAGCCATAGTCCATAATTAAATAAATATGGTTTTATTTTAAAATCTACTTACTTCACTTCTTTTGTTATTTAAAGTTTCATTTGTTTTTACTTAAAATGAGATCACATTAAGAACAGATTTTGCGAGTAAAGGCTATTTGTGAAAAATGGTACATTTTTGAACTTTTCATTGAGGTGTGTATGACTGTCGCTGTGGAACTATAATACTAGTGTGGACAGGCGCGTTACGGCGGCGCGGCCAGTGTGAGCGCGTCAGAGTGAGTCGTGACCGCGCTCGCGCTCTACGTGCTCTGGCTGAGGTGTGTATGACTGTCGCTGTGAAACTATAATACTAGTGTGGACAGGCGCGTTACGGCGGCGCGGCCAGTGTGAGCGCGTCAGAGTGGGTCGTGACCGCGCTCGCGCTCTACGTGCTCTGGCTGAGGTGTGTATGACTGTCGCTGTGAAACTATAATCCTTGTGTGGACAGGCGCGTTACGGCTTCGCGGCCAGTGTGAGCGCGTCAGAGTGGGTCGTGACCGCGCTCGCGCTCTACGTGCTCTGGCTGAGGTGTGTATGACTGTCGCTGTGAAACTATAATCCTTGTGTGGACAGGCGCGTTACGGCTTCGCGGCCAGTGTGAGCGCGTCAGAGTGAGTCGTGACCGCGCTCGCGCTCTACGTGCTCTGGCTGAGGTGTGTATGACTGTCGCTGTGAAACTATAATACTAGTGTGGACAGGCGCGTTACGGCGGCGCGGCCAGTGTGAGCGCGTCAGAGTGGGTCGTGACCGCGCTCGCGCTCTACGTGCTCTGGCTGAGGTGTGTATGACTGTCGCTGTGAAACTATAATACTAGTGTGGACAGGCGCGTTACGGCGGCGCGGCCAGTGTGAGCGCGTCAGAGTGGGTCGTGACCGCGCTCGCGCTCTACGTGCTCTGGCTGAGGTGTGTATGACTGTCGCTGTGGAACTATAATACTAGTGTGGACAGGCGCGTTACGGCGGCGCGGCCAGTGTGAGCGCGTCAGAGTGGGTCGTGACCGCGCTCGCGCTCTACGTGCTCTGGCTGAGGTGTGTATGACTGTCGCTGTGAAACTATAATACTAGTGTGGACAGGCGCGTTACGGCGGCGCGGCCAGTGTGAGCGCGTCAGAGTGGATCGTGACCGCGCTCGCGCTCTATGTGCTCTGGCTGAGGTGTGTATGACTGTCGCTGTGAAACTAAACTCACCGGCATATTTAGCCATAGTCCATAATTAAATAAATATGGTTTTATTTTAAAATCTACTTACTTCACTTCTTTTGTTATTTAAAGTTTCATTTGTTTTTACTTAAAATGAGATCACATTAAGAACAGATTTTGCGAGTAAAGGCTATTTGTGAAAAATGGTACATTTTTGAACTTTTCATTGAGGTGTGTATGACTGTCGCTGTGGAACTATAATACTAGTGTGGACAGGCGCGTTACGGCGGCGCGGCCAGTGTGAGCGCGTCAGAGTGAGTCGTGACCGCGCTCGCGCTCTACGTGCTCTGGCTGAGGTGTGTATGACTGTCGCTGTGAAACTATAATACTAGTGTGGACAGGCGCGTTACGGCGGCGCGGCCAGTGTGAGCGCGTCAGAGTGGGTCGTGACCGCGCTCGCGCTCTACGTGCTCTGGCTGAGGTGTGTATGACTGTCGCTGTGAAACTATAATCCTTGTGTGGACAGGCGCGTTACGGCTTCGCGGCCAGTGTGAGCGCGTCAGAGTGGGTCGTGACCGCGCTCGCGCTCTACGTGCTCTGGCTGAGGTGTGTATGACTGTCGCTGTGAAACTATAATCCTTGTGTGGACAGGCGCGTTACGGCTTCGCGGCCAGTGTGAGCGCGTCAGAGTGAGTCGTGACCGCGCTCGCGCTCTACGTGCTCTGGCTGAGGTGTGTATGACTGTCGCTGTGAAACTATAATACTAGTGTGGACAGGCGCGTTACGGCGGCGCGGCCAGTGTGAGCGCGTCAGAGTGGGTCGTGACCGCGCTCGCGCTCTACGTGCTCTGGCTGAGGTGTGTATGACTGTCGCTGTGAAACTATAATCCTTGTGTGGACAGGCGCGTTACGGCTTCGCGGCCAGTGTGAGCGCGTCAGAGTGGGTCGTGACCGCGCTCGCGCTCTACGTGCTCTGGCTGAGGTGTGTATGACTGTCGCTGTGAAACTATAATCCTTGTGTGGACAGGCGCGTTACGGCTTCGCGGCCAGTGTGAGCGCGTCAGAGTGAGTCGTGACCGCGCTCGCGCTCTACGTGCTCTGGCTGAGGTGTGTATGACTGTCGCTGTGAAACTATAATCCTAGTGTGGACAGGCGCGTTACGGCGGCGCGGCCAGTGTGAGCGCGTCAGAGTGGGTCGTGACCGCGCTCGCGCTCTACGTGCTCTGGCTGAGGTGTGTATGACTGTCGCTGTGAAACTATAATCCTAGTGTGGACAGGCGCGTTACGGCTTCGCGGCCAGTGTGAGCGCGTCAGAGTGGGTCGTGACCGCGCTCGCGCTCTACGTGCTCTGGCTGAGGTGTGTATGACTGTCGCTGTGAAACTATAATCCTAGTGTGGACAGGCGCGTTACGGCGGCGCGGCCAGTGTGAGCGCGTCAGAGAGAGTCGTGATGACACTCACATTGTAAGTAATCTGCCTGAAGTGAGTATGACTATCGCTATAAACTGTAACTCTCATGTACCTGCCCGTGTTTATGCAAGCGCGTTACGATATGTGAGTAATGATTGATGAGCATAAACATAAGCTTTCCTTTTGTGTCATGACTCATGAACAATTTTATTTTATTGAAAGATTATTTTGCAGTTCTTTCTTTAAGCTAGAGAGTAAATTTAACTTACAGTTCATTGTTAATATTAACTTTTCTCTTGGTTACCTAAAATTACATAGTTGGTTATTTTATCTGTTATGTCTGTTACAGAGTCTCTCATACCAGATATTAATTTCTCCGGGTTGAGACTGGACCCGCTGATCTACGGCAACCACGCGTCGATGGCACATATCAATCCAGTCGGTACATTTCTTATCGCATATCTTGTGTGTACAATGATTTATTAATGATGTTAGAATTATTTCATGGAATTATATTTATATCGTAGGATAAAGTTAAACGGGTGTGTACCACGATAAATTAATATTGACTTAATGGGGAGAAATTTAATATTTCGAGTTAATGGGGGGGGGGGGCACGGCCAAAACTTATCTAAGATGGCGCCACCTCCGCTGGTGGTACCTGTCAGATTGGCCACTGAAATATAATATATCTGTGGTCAGATACATTTGTCAACATCGGTGAACATAGAAAAATGACACAAGGTAAATTTTGGGGTTACTTTGTCTTAGTCGTAATAAAACGCAATAATGTATTCTATGATGACATTGGCTATGATAAAAGCTGAATTAGGAAAACAAAATGCTTTCTTAACTGAATAATTAGTTTCTACTTTTTTAAAGTAGAAACCAATTATTTCGCCTTTTTCAGTACTTTTTAAAAGTAGAAAGTGATAAAGAGACAGAGGGAGAGGGGGGGAGGTTAAGGACGTAAGTATATCGAACGGAATAGCACTTTTTTTAGTTTATTTAAGTAATTTTGCGGAGTGAATAATACCGTAATGTATGATGGTATTTTGTGGTTGTGGTTTCAACTGAACTGTGGCTACACAATATTATGTTATGGTACAAGGTACAAATGATTCATTCTCCAAAAATCATTTAAATAAATAGCGATTTAAGCGATTTAAATAAATAGCGAAATAAATAGCGATTATAAATAGCGATTTAAGATGTACGACACAATAAAGTGCAATTCAGGTTAACCGCGATTACCTTGGTCATATTCACCTAGAAGCCGTCTCTCTTTCGTCGATCTTCTTTGTGGTACACACCCGTGTACTTTATACTACGATTGGCTACAAAATACAGAATAAAAAAAAATCCAACGACTGATCTCGTCATAAACAATGTTCCAAAATTAAAATTTAAGTAAATTCAAACTAAACTTTGCAATTCCTAAGTTAACATTATAAAAGAAAATCTTGTTTATTATACAAATCAGCGGCATCTATATTTAGTAAAATAAAGAAAAATAAATTTTAAAAACCTGTACTATACAAGAATCACCTCAAAACACCAAAAGATCTTAATTATTGCAACTACGTACAAACGAATCTAGTTTAGACATAGATTTTTATTAATACATATTATATTCATTTATAGATCGTCATGATTTAATATTCTAAGCTAGAAATAAAGTAGAGAACTGATCTAAAGTAGAGAAGTAGATTTAAAAAAATCTTTTAAAAACTCCAAACGGGCTAGTTTTTACGGCAATTTTTAGACGCAGTTGTGTAGCTGATAAATTGTCGACTAAAATGAAATTCTTTAACATTTTAGTATAAAATAAAAGCAGTCTTTGTTATAGCCTGTTTTAAGCCCCATAATAATTATTATTATTGATGACTTTCATCATTTCAGATGTCAGATTAAATTACTATTTCCGAAATTAATTTCGATTTGCAACTGTCCATCTTTTTTTAATGATATTATTGACGCGCTTTGTGTTAAGATTTAAGGTAATAAAAACAATAATTAAATAAATTAACAATACCGAAACAAAATCAATAGTTTTTTAACTTTTATATAGAATATAAGACTAGAATTAGATGATAATAATAGGTAATATAAAAGTCCGTAATAATCCCTTTTTATAACGGGTGAGTGTGTGTGTACTTTTATATATTTTTCTACCAATGGCAATATAGTGTAGCGGTTCAGAATAGTTGTAAAGATTTTTATATAAATAATGACGAAACATGTAGTGATATAAACATAGCATTTACCAATCAATGGTTACCTCTATTGCCGTGAGAAGTGAGGACTGAATCTCGTAGTTTTAACTTTCTTGTGAACATAGACGGGCTAGATGAAATACAAGGCTATAGTTTTTTGACAAGTTATTCTCGCTTTTTTATAAAATGTACGAGGATTTTTTACATATTTCAATAATGCTTTCGAATGAAAGTTCAGCAAGATGCAATTTTTATAGCCCGTTTATGAGCCATACCTATAAATTGCTTCTTTTTATATGCTAATAATGTGAAAATAATTTAATATTAATTAACAGATTTTGATAAAAGACTTCATTCCATTTTGTAAGCAGAATATTGTGTAATGTAGCTCAAGTAAAAGGTTTTTGTGTTTAAATTCCATCCATTTTCAATTTTTGTGTATAGATATAAGTATTTAATGTGTAGGTTTTTTTAATAAAAATTTTGATCTGAATTTAGAAAATTTTATAGCATTAAGTAAGTTTTTAAAGTGTACTTGCATTCCCAATAATAGTTATATTTATAATATTATGTACTCCTATTCTCATTTAATTGTGTTTTATACGAGTGATTTAAATATATACTTAACAATTATTACATTTGCACTTTCCAATATAATAGTGTAGTAAGAACAATATTTTGCCATATCCCAAAGTTTTTGTTGCAATAAAGGTTTTTCATAATTCTATTTATTGCATTTTTATTTCGATATGGACCATTAAGTACGCTGGCAACAGAACCGGAATTAAATTCTTTGCAAAAAATTCGGCAAGTTTAGAATTTCTGAAATTTTGGAGATCACAAAAATAAAATATGTCTATATTAGACTAATGCAATGGAAATCTTATTTTTTCACTTTAGGCTCAAGTTAATTTTCGTTCAATTTGATTTTGTGTTCTGTTCTGCCATTTCTCTTGTGGCTCACCCAGACTAGTCCATGTTTCGAGAGGATAGTTGGTAGGTAAGTATAGCTGGAAAACGAAACCAATTTAGCAGATAGAAGGCACGTCATTTCCTCTCCAATTGGCAGAATACTTAATGCATTGACGAGATTAGTAAATAATTAAGAATTTTCTTGAAATAAAACAAATCTAAAAAGTCATCCCGTTTATATTTTTACAAAACATAAAATACTTCTTCATTATATGACTATGTGTACCTAATACACCTGTAGTGCAAACATTTTATACAAAGCTTAACTATGTTACCTGTACATAATACAAACTAAAGCTAATTAAGTACTAAATATTGCTCAGATAAATACATGCCAGAATTCAGTTGGAATCAAACTTAAAACTTATATATTATACGTCATTGTGCAATCATTGTTGTGATTATCGTAATCACGAATGATCATAGCAATCACATCGCTAAAGTGTCTAATCATGTCGCGAGTGCCGCAACCATCCCAATTTTTTTATTCGAAATTCACTCTCCAATAATTATTTAAACAACCAGTTTGATGAACTTTAACAAATAACAATCATTGTAAGAAAACCTTTATGAAGTCTTTGTTATTATTAAATAACTAGCTGTTGCCCGCGGCTCCGCCCGCGTAAATTACGATTCTTTTACATAATATACCTTCCTACTGGAATTCTTTGATTTTTAGCGGGATTCTGGTGTGATGTTGTACAGAAACCTGTCCTTACTTTGCACGGGTTATCTTGTGGTGATTTGAAAACTCCTTTTTCTTAATAAAAATATAAAGTTTCATTAATACGTAGTTGAAAGATCAAAAGGACGATTTTAACTATCGATATTTCGATACATTGGTACAAGTCGTGGTCACGTAGTGACCACGACCTGTGCCAATGTATCGAAATATCGACAGTTAAAATCGTCCTTTTCATTGTGATTTTTATTCTGAAACCACGAAATATGTCAAAAATTATTAAACCATGTGAAAAGTTGTACTGGTGGTAGAACTCTTCTTTCAGAGTTCGGCCGGGTAGGTACCACTGGGATAAATTACTCTACTAACAATATTCCCCAGCCCAACATAATATAAGAGTCTTTTAAAAATCTTTGCTTCATCTCAATACAATCCAAAACATCAGAATGGACAATGGCTATATATTTCCTTACGTATAAAAAGACCTTAGATGACAGTCAGTCGGTTAGGATCGATAAGACCTAAGAGTTAAAAATATTTGTGAACCATTATCTTACCCTTTCCATATTGCGGATGATAAAGTTTAAATCTGTTCATGTCTTAACAGTGCCATCTTAATATAAAGTCAGGAAACAGTAAATAACATGACAGTTAATTTTTATTTAAAAAAATTCGGTAGTACCTATCTCAGACTTTTACATTCAAGCTCCACATAAATTGTAGAGATGGCGCTATACGGTATAACGTAGCGATAACGCCAGTTACATGATTTTTGTTCACCCTAAAAGTGAAAATTTTTAAACCATACAAAATCTGCTAAGCCTATTTATTTACGGCTGTAAGGGTACTCCAGTCTTACTTGAGCCCTACGTCCTAGCCCTAGGTTCTTTGTGCATTCCGAGTTTCAAGTCACCTACCTACTTGAACTTAAAGGTTCTGACGTCTGTAATTTCTGAACTACGAAAGTGATGATGATAAGATTTGTATGGAATAATCTTTAAAGTACCTCCTTTCTAACAAAAAAAGAATGTATGGAATCGGACAACGCGTTAATGAATTATAACTAAAAAACGTTTGGACTTTGATGCCGTCTTCCAGGGAAACCATGATGAATTTCGGGACAAAAAGTATCCTATGTCCTACCTCGGGGTATGAACTATAATCATGTCAAGTTTCATTTAAATCCATCCAGCGGATTAGCCGTGATGCCCGGTCGTGAAACAGACAGACAGACAGACACAAAAATTAAACAAATTACAGTTTTGGCTTCAGTATCGACTAAATAGTGTCCTCCAACAAAAATTTTCAAAATATCTTCAATGTACAGAATTCGACCCTTTACAGTTTTATTATAAGTACCTACAAGTATTTAGATATAGAAGATATGTTGAATACCCGATTATTTACTGATATATTCTGTAGTTTTTTTTTACTTGTTTTGATTCATTTCTTTATTAGTATCTGTTACATTATTATAGGCGGTATTAACAAACCAATAAGTATTTAAATAGGTACCAGTTCACTTTAATATTCACTAACGCTTCACTTAAAATTGATTATAAAACTGTTTTAGAGTTAATATTCAATAATACGAGTTAGGTCTTAATTTAAAAAAATGCGCCTTAACACTGACCAAACGGTGTATATCACGAGGACAGTGAAAACGATACGTACTATCTGGTGAAGATAGTATAACCTGAAACCAGAAGACAACATTATTTTAACCATTAAAAGCAAATAAATGCAAAATCGTTCCATATTTTCAAATCCAAGTTAAAGCAACACGTACTTCACGATAAAAATTTAAAATTTACAATGTTAAATTCATGTTGATCTACTGCTACATGCTACACTGTGGCAACGATTACGCATTTATGAACCAGCCGGACCGAGCGGTACGCGGCTAAGTCGAGCAATCGAAGGCCGAGGGTAGTTTTAAAATTTATTTTATCTTTTTGCTAAAAACTATTGTTTCTCAGTAAGTGAATAATTGTATTCTTTTGAGAAATAAAGATCTTTAACCACTAAATGCCATGTACAATAGCGCCTCGTAGTTGTTTGTATTACCTTTTCCACTTGATCCTCGCCTGTGGCAGCGTGTCGTCAGATTCCTTGAACAGGTACCGCCGGATGCCAGCGAGGTAGTCGTCGAAGTACGTACTCCAGTCCACCTCGCTCATGCTGAACGGGAAGACCTGGCCAAGATGAACGTGAGAAATTTAAAAAAAATCATCGTACTTATAAAAAATCCAATTTAGAACCTTGAAATCTGCTGAAAAAGGCTCTTTAACTGTGGTAAAGTCTCAGTAAAAAGAGAAATTAGTGAACACAGTTTTAATTATAACTTTCGAGGTGTGCACAGAAAGAGATTTAAGAGTGATCACCGTAATCATAAAACGTTTACTCATGGGCGTGATTGTTTACGATAGTCAATCATGATTGTGATGACAATTGTGATTGATTTATCGCAATCAACATCAACTGCGTAGGTTTAAGTTACGTTATATCTACTCGTAATTTAGATTGAGATATATTTAATTTACCTTTTTGTCTTGTTCTGAAATGCTTTCCCATAACGCTCTCGTCCGTCGGTTGCAGAAGGTGATCTCGTGCGTGCAGAAGTAACTGATCACCGAAGAGAACTTGTGGATTTTACGGTACACCTTTAACATCCTGGAAAAATCATGGAGTTTTAGAGAGTGGATGTTTATATTGAAAATCTTCTCTAATCGAAACGGCTCGACCGATTATTCTAAAAACTTTCTGTTTATAATGAGAGCTATTTTTTTATATCACTAATTGCAAAACAATGTTTGCCGGGTCAAATAGTCTAAAGTATAAAATCTCCTTGCAAGATTTTGTTACCAAATATCGAAACGGCTCGTCCGATTGTAATGAAATTTTCTGAGTAGGTATGTTCGTTAGGTCGTAAGGTGTTTTTTATATATCCCTAATGGCAAAACAACTTTTGCCGGTTCAGCTAGTTAAAATATTAAAGTAAGTAGATAAGTATTTTAGGAAATAAGTCCAAGAATCGACGGTTAAGTTACCGTACATGAAGCATTCGACTTTATTGTAAAGTCGAGCGTGGTTTCTACGTTCATAAAGTTTTGCGTGAAGTTACTTACTTAGGTTTTTTGCCAATGCACACGGCTAGCCCGTCGACCAGCGCGGCCGGCAGTAGATGCAGTAGTAAGATACAGAGGTGGTTCACCAGAGCCGACCGGTTCAGCCTCAGGGAGAAATACCTGAAATTACACGAATACTGAATCGAGCAGCGCAGGAGACAGAGTAGGTACCTAACTCGAATATACATGGCAAATCCGAATACATGAAAACACATTAATGGCGGCCATGGCCTTTCTGACAGGGAAGGATTAGGATTTGGGACACGAACTGCCTTAACGAAAAATAAGCCCTAAACGAAATTCAAATAATCAGCCAAGTACGAGTCGGGCTCGTGCACGACGGGTTTTGTACCATTATCTTTAAAAATTGGTTAATTACGAGTTGTACGAGTCGGGCTCGCGCTCTGAGGGTTCTACTATCCAGACCCATTCTCAATAGTATTAAAGTAAACTAAACACCCCTGTCTACCAAATTCAAAAACGAGCAAAAAGATCACGTTTGCTGTATGGGAGCCCCCCCTTAATTAAGTATTAATTTCTACAGTAAATGTAATTAAATAACAAGTTTTGTATTGAAAATTTGCACATTATACGAATTAACCAATACCTTGTATAACTAAATATTCTGTGAAAATTTTAAACGTCTACCCGTAAACGTTATCAATATGGAGCAAATACCAGCAAAAATCACGTTTGTTGCATGTGCCCCCTTAAATATTTATTTTTTAGTATTTGTTATAGCGGCAACAGAAATACATCATCTGTGTAAATTTCAGCTGCAAGAGATACAGTCTGGTGACCGGACGGACGGCGAAGTCTCAGTAATAGGGTCCCGTTTTTACCCTAAAAATGTATGAGAATGCTAGTTGCCTTCTATAACTCACGTCTCAATTGTAGATGAGCAGACAAGGCTTAAAGGTTGTCACGTAGTGATTTCAAATTTTCGCACAGTGGTCGATGTTATGAAATTACGCCCTCTTGTGATGAGGATAAACATTGGTTCAGTCGACGACATAGTTTAATCTCGAGTCACGACCGGCAACGAGTGAGATATGGATTGTGCGTCGATTCAGTCTCGGTGTTCGTTGTTTAGAGTGATGCCGCTAGATGGCGGGGTTATATTTCCTTCACATTCATATCTCTTTTCTCATCGTATGAAGGAGACAGAGCATAACTGATATGTAACCAACACGACGCCGTTTCTTACCATAAAAGGAGCGAGGCACAGCGTGTAAATTCCTTACCATAAAAGGTGCAAATTCTTGGCGCGCTCTCTGATTGGTCAAAGGGGTGCGAGCCGAACGTGCGGTTGACCGGGACCGACACTTCGGTGCAGACCACGGAAATGTGAAGAGATATTTTTTTGTTACACCGGAGTTCAGCTTCGCCCGAAATTTCAAGGGCATGTGTTCAACAAAACTTAAAAATAATATGTTGTGAACTTTCTTTTGATATGGTGAGTGAGTGTTGATTTGCAGTGCAGAAGAAAATTTGTGTTCTTGAATGCTCGTGTATAAGTGTTCTAACCAGGTTTCTATTCTTTACAGTTTTCCATGTAAATATCCTGGGAGGGAAAACGGGGCGAATCCAGTACACACACTGATTCGGTGAGTTCACTTTAGTCGAGTAATTTTGTGCTAGGTTCCGTTTAGTGTGGTAACTTGTAGGGTTTTGTTCTAATGAAAACAATTTTTTGTTCTTTTCAGCGGGGTTTTTATTTTTGTGATTTATTTTGGTGATCTCGGTCTTATATTGATGAACCGTAGCCATACAATCACCTTTTGATTCTACCTGGGTTTACGACTCGATCGCCTCGTCCGTACTTGAACCATTTGAACGTCCTGATGTAAAGGGGCACGAAGGGTTCCGGAGATTCACGTCCTCGCGGTGACCGCGCTTAACCTTCTGTTCGGATGGCCGAACACCCTGCCATTCCTGGATCCTGGGAACTGCCGACGGAAGCCCGTGAAGAGTGACGGTGATATCTCACAAATTTCGCATAAATTTCCCATCGTGCCGTGAGTAGAAACATCCGTATTAATAACTAGTTCGGAGTGTCGAGCGTGCGGAAATAGTCGATTCCCGTGTATATTTAAGAACATTGATTTCGAAAATCACGCGTCTCCTTGGTGGTACACTGTGCGTACTTACAGGCCGTATGTGTCTTTTTGTTTAGATAATCTAGTTGCACTTACCTACCCCTAGAGTAATCTACCGTGAGCTAGCATCGCCAATCTGTAACTTCGTTCAACACGCATTTCCACTCCTGTGGGTGCGGTACCAAGTAACATAAGTAATCCGTGACAATCTGTGATATCGGTGTTCGTTTATTAAACTAGAATTATCTTGATTGGTTTCCTTACGTGTTGATTTCGGGAAAACACAGGAGCATTCGAACCTCGTGATATAAATTATCGCCTCGACATTATATCACAGATTGGAACCGCCGGGTAGTTTTATAATTCATTTCGATATAAGGACTTTTCGTGTTGTAAATGTGAAATATTTATAACTAATTAAATGTATTAAGTGTTGTGTTCTTGTTTTCTTTATCTCTGTAAGTATAAGTCTCTGACAACGTTCATCCAACATCTGCTGACATTCACCACCAACCTCATTCCGTTTTGTAAGGGCGGAAGCGATCTTTTCGACCTGGACCGTGACCCCCCTTACAAGGTAATTGAGGAAATGGAACTTGTAATTTTGCTGGCCATATTATGAATTTTATTTAAAGCGCTCTCACCAAACGGCATTAGAGAACGGGTGTCGGTCCATCCTGGCCATGTTGAGCGCTGTGAAGTCGCCCCAAGTGATCCTGTTCTCCACCGAGCTCACGAAGTTGAAGATCGGTGGCTCTGGGGGTGGACTGGAAGGGGAGAAAAGACACATACTATTAAGAAATACCATTAAGAGTTGGGTTCGAATGAGTTTTGCTTTTGACTATTGTGCGCTTGGGGTGATAACTTCTGTGCTTTTCTACAAAATGAAATAGCTGCCAGACAGCTGCCAACCCGAATTGCATGCCATGCAAAATTGTACTCTATTACAACTGGCAAATTCATAGATGCATAGATGTACGCTCGTCGCTGTTTTGCAGAATAGCACGGCTGTACGTGGGCCACTCAGGAAGTTTTGAGAAACTAAAAAACTATCTTCTATGGGCAAAATATTTTAAATAAATCTTTTCAAAGAACTCTCCACCAGCCTCTACACAATGATTCATGCGTCTGAATCAATTTTTGAAACCTTTTTTCCATTCCGCCGCAGACACCTCTTCCACAACCTTCTCGAACGCTGCTGGCGCGTCTTTCGGCGATGAAAACTGTCCCTTTCAGCTGATTTTTTTTATTTTAGGGAATAAAAAGAAGTCACACGGTGCCAGTTCAGAACTGTAAGTAGGGTGACCGGTGTGGTATCCAGGAAATCTCTCGTTTTGAGCGCTAAGTGGGCTCCAAATCATCGCACAAATCGAGAATAATGGCCCTAGATTGGCCCTTTTGATCCATCAGGGAGCCGCATCGGGGCCCCCATACTGTTCCTTGACCATTTCGGAAGAATCCGAAATGGTCAAGGAACAGTACAGAACAAGGTACAGAAGGCGTGGAAAGTTGCTCACCTGTTCTTATACTGCTTGTGCACATTGTGAGCTGCCACTATCAGGCAGTTGACCACGGAGTCCACCGGCACCAGGTCCGCAGTCACATCCTCGTCGCACTGCAGTGTCCGCAGGATGCCCGACACTGGAAACAGTCACACAGCTCACAGTGCCCTCCATAATAATACGAGCGGAGAGAGATCCTGCAGATATCACCATCGTATAGGTACATCCAGCATTACCAATACGAATCAGGGGTCTGATTGCGTAAGAAAAACGTATTCATCGTTATCGTAAACGCTAGTGAATTCTGCGCCGCGATTGGCTGACGCGAATTAGGAACCCAATCAGCGGACAGAATTAGTCAACGTTTACAATAACGATATTTACGCTTTTCTTAGACAATCTAGGGGCAGGACAGAATTTTCTCTACACCTTTTTTTAATTGCCGAGTATTATACTCCTAGTCCTATCTAAGTATTATTATAGTACTTTGTTTCTCCTTGGCTCTCCTACGAATGGCCAACTGCGGAAAGCTACGGGAGTTCGCGCACGCATGGCATAAGAGGCGGAGCGGCTTGGAGTGACACAGAGACTTTTTTTGCTACGGACAGCGACGGCGCGAGGCGATTCCGTGTTTGTATCGTCCTGTCCCAGAATGGAGAGAGTGAGCACATAGGGACAAGGAGCGAGAGGAAACAATTTGTAGGGATGCACGCCAAGAGCAAGTATCGAACGGGCGCCCTCCCGCGATTCGGCCCCCATAACCGCGAGGTTGATTGGGCCATGGGTGGTGGAGGGTTGTCTCCTACAAGTACATAGTTTAAGAAACTGTAAGGTAAATTCGCAAAATTGACCGTTTTTGTTGTACAAATTTTTAAAGTAGATACCTAACCATAGTGATTAGTGGGTGGGTATTAATTACGTATGTACACATTTAAGACCACTTACTAGCTCCAACAGCGACTCCGGTCGGCCCGTACATGTTGTCCAACCAGCATTTCAACGGCTCCTTTACAGTCGACGTTACTAGAATAACATAACATTTCTGAGACGTTAAGTTTTCAAGCAAAACACAAGGAACATGGGTGAAAAACCGGATCTCGGCTGAATATCCTTACCAATTGCTGGTCGGAAGATACCTAGAGGTACTTCGCCGGCGTTTAACCTCAACTCGCTTTCCGCTAACGCCTTTGTGAATGTGTAGGTGTTGGGCCATTTACCTAAAATACTGGAACAAAGCAAAGGTTATTGTAACTGCTGACTCGTATAATTTTAGATTTTCTTTAATTTCAGAAAGAGAGGAAGGCCAGTCAGGTGGAGAGACGACATCGTGAGGTCGCAGGCCTTTTGTAGCGCGCATGGGCGCGGGCAGCAGGGTGCAAGGGGGTGCATGCACCCCCTGGTAGAAAAGAAAAGACGGAAATACCTATTACCCTTTTTTAGGTCTCATTGGAAACCAATAGTACACTAGATTTTTTTTTGATATTTCATTAATAATACCACACAAATCAGCAATTTCATATATTTTTAGACTATTTTATTTTATTTATAATGTGTAGATACAGCTATGCACCCCCTTGACTCAAATCCTGACTTCACCCATGGTGGCACAGAAATACCAACAACATCAAAACCTGGAAGTGACTGGGGGAGGCCTTTGCCCGAAATTGGGACGAGTTCATGACGGGTTGTAGTTATTTCACACTACAACTGGGATATAATAATAATTAAATAATAATTTTACGAGTTGTTGTTAGGAAGAAGGATCAGTTGAGGGGTTGGGTAAAAACGGATGTTGAGTGGTTTTACATCTGTAACATGCAAAGCTATGTATAATCTACGGTCAGCATCAAAAGGGTTGGGGGTCGCTGTCGCCTGGAAACTTTAATGGGGGTAAGAGGAACCAAAAGTTTGAGAAAGCCTGGTATAGTTGAATAACATCTTCGGCTGCATCGTCACACACCATCAGGTGCGTAAAATAAATTTAATATACATACCTACTGTGCAGTGTGCTGTGTGAGTACACCCTTCAAAACCTCGGTCCCAGAATAAATGGATAGATATAATAAATATAAAATACATACATATATCAGGAGTCCGGACATCGCAATCTAGCCCCAAAGAAAGCGATAGCTTGTGGATATTAGGTACTAGATAACTGACAAAAATTATATGTACATATAATAATATTTTAGATACATAAATACAATATGTAGATAAACTCCCAGACACTGGAAAACATTCATCACACAAACATTTTCATATTGTGGGAATTGAACCCACGACCTACGACGCAGTAGGCTGGGCGACTACCGCTGCGCCATTCGGTCGTCATCAATAGAATATAAAGGAAGTTGTGGAAACTGGAAAGTGACTGAAAACCTCATTAAAATTGTATAGAGGCAGGTCTAAAAGATGTAAACCTCCGGGAGTACTGACAGAAGTGAGAACTAAAACAGAGGTGTCGGTTACGGTAACAGTGTCGCGAGTTCAATGTTCTTTCCCATCTCAAACAGAGGTGTCGGTTACGCTTACAGTGTCGCGAATTCAATGGTTTTTACCATCTCACACAGAGCTGTCAGTTACGGTAAGAGTACCTATCGCGAGTTCAATAGTTTTTCCCATCTCAAACAGAGGTGTTGGTTACGCTAACAGTGTCGCGAATTCAATGGTTTTTACCATCTCACACAGAGCTGTCAGTTACGGTAAGAGTACCTATCGCGAGTTCAATAGTTTTTCCCATCTCAAACAAAGGTGTCGGTTACGCTAACAATGTCGCGAGTTCAATGGATTTATTTTACATCTCAAAAATTGCCCAACGTGGCTTAAGTAGTTTTCACAACACAAACATTCGTGAAGCAATAAAATGAGGAAGTCCTCACGTGGGCAGCACGTGGTTTATGTCCTCGTCGCTCATCTTGTCCACCATGCGCATGAGCCGCTCGCTGTCCCCCTCGCACGCGTAGAACCGCTCCTCGATGTGCTGCAGGTGCGAGTTGGAGTACGCCGTCGATATGTGCATGAACACCTGCGATAACACGAGGTAGCTTAGATTGAGACCAAATTAAACATGACGTAGTTTCATTATGTAGAAATTCCGGTGAGAAGCATGGGATAGTTTAGGTGGAACCTCTGAGTCTGATCCGAAGTAAGAAGCATGAGACAGTTTAGGTGGAACCTCTGAGTGTAATCCGGAGTTAAAAGCATGAGATAGTTTAGGTGGAACTTCTGAGACTGATCCGGAGTGAGCATCATGAGATAATTTAGGTAGAACCTCTGAGTCTAATCCGGAGTTAAAAGCATGAGATAGTTTAGGTGGAACCTCTTGATCTGATCCGAAATGAGAAGCATGAGATAGTTTAGGTGGAACCTCTGAGTCTGATCCGAAGTGAGAACCATGAAATAGTTAAGGTGGATCCTCTGAGACTGATCCGAAGTGAGAAGCATGAGATAGTTTAGGTGGAACCTCTGAGTCTGATCCGAAGTGAGAAGCATGAGATAGTTGAGGTGGAACCTCTGAGTCTGATCCGAAGTGAGAAGCATGAGATAGTTTAGGTGGAACCTCTGAGTCTGATCCGAAGTGAGAAGCATGAGATAGTTTAGGTGGAACCTCTGAGTCTAATCCGGAGTTAAAAACATGAGATAGTTTAGGTGGAACCTCTGAGTCTGATCCGAGATAAAAAACATGAGGTAGCTTAGGTAGAAACTCTGAAATTGACCACTCGGGTCAATTGTGTGAGGATTTTGGGTAAGAAACGTGAGGTGACTTAAACAGAACCAGCCGTGCTATTCTGCAAAACAGCGACGACTGTACATCTCTGCATCTATGAATTTGTCAGTTGTAATAGAGTACAATTTCGCATGCCATAATCGGGTTGGCAGCTGTCTGGCAGCTATTTCATTATGTAGAATAGCACAGCTGTGAACTGATTTAGGGTGAGAAAGGTGATTTAACTGATGCTGAACTTTTTTGCTACTAAGTATTCTCTACCAAAGTTACTCACTTAGAATCTCTGAGACTGATCCTGGACGAGAAACGTGAAGTAGCTACGTTGAAACAAACTAATCCTTGGTGATAAACTTAGGTGGGACCTTCTATCTCCTAAGTACCTTCAATTCCTTAATATCTTTGGCTAGTTGCAACAGGTAGAGCGGCGCGCGCACGTTTGTGACCAGCGCGGCGCGCAAGTGTTCGTCGAACTTCACCGTGGCCGCCGAGTGGAAGATTATGTTCACCTGGAAACGTCATCAGCACTAGCCATCATCATACAATACTACCAGTTGCCACCTTAGCTGAACCGCCTACGTCGATCGGGTATTCCGAAATCCCGCAACGAGTATGCACACAAAGGCGTTTGTATTCGAAAGAAATTCCTTGATTAAACATTGATCAGCACTTAGTAACGTCACGCGTGTATTTTTAGGCTCCGCTATGTAGCATCATTTTTAGGGTTCCATACCAAAATGGTAAAAATGGAACCCTTATGATGAGACTTTCTCCGTCCGTCCGTCCGTCTGTAACACTCGATTATTTCAGTAACTATCGAAGCTATCGACTTGAAATTTAGAATAGTTTTAGGTAATAGTGACCCAATGCCATTGCAATCATAAAACATTGAAAATTGTTTTTATTTTTATTTAAAAAGGGGGTAAAACCGGGGCTTTTAATTTTCAAATTGAAATAACAATATTGAGTGGGATATCATATGAAAGGGCGTTACTTGTGTATTCTAAAAATGATTTTTATTTATTTTTATACCTGATAGTTTTTGATTTATTGAGCAAACTGTCGAAAAAAATACCGCTCCCCCCCTTATTTCCGAAGTTTATCAATCAAAAAATCTGAAATAATTAAGATCAATAGACATTAATGTATATTTTACAGGAAAAATAAAATCAACTCTCTAACTATTATAGTTTTTTTGATAATAACAATAAACCACCAAAAACAAAGTTAGGTTTGCGGTTTGCCAACAAAAGTACCTACATGTATATTATACTCGTAAATTCATGTACCAAAGTGATTCTTTTAATTTTTTACTTCTTTTATAGTATGGAACCCTCGGTGCGCGAGTTCTACTCGCACTTGGCCGGTTTTTTTTTTAATTTGTCAAAACTGTAATGGCGCTACTTTAATCGACCGACAGCAGTAAGTGCTGTCAGTGCTATACCGAAATGTACGACACGCGACGCCATATTTGAGAAATTTTTGGCTTCAAATACGTCACATCTTTCCCGTCCTCTTCGAGTAGCGTATTTCGTCATTGTTCCTTGTCTAGACCGTGAATAAAACCTCTTTGCGAAATTTCAGCTATCTCGGACCATACAATTGAACATTATACATGGGTTCACAAATTACAAAATTCAAAATTTGAATGAACACAATTTACCTTGCGTTGATTTCCTTTTTTATTTATGTAAATAAATAATTAATAAGTATGCATGTGCTGTATTTTTCCGATTTGAGTTGGTAATGCTCAAAGAATCGCGTCTTTTTATCTAGTTTGTAAGATCAAAATTGTATTATTGTTACACCGCAAATCTTTAAAAAAATACTCATGAAATTTTAAATAAAAGACGTAAGCGGCTCAATTAGGAGGTGCAGCGTGCGTTAATTTGAATAAATTTATCATCAATCTTTTAACTTTAAACAATTAAATAATATTTTTTTACAATGTTGCTAAAATAAATTATATAAACAAATGTTTTAATATACGTAAATTTAATTCATCATGTTTTACGCTAAACTAACATGTGACGCAAAAAATAAAATGCTCTCGAATGCTCGAGTATTCCAGCTGTGACCGATCGAACCGACACCTCATATATGCTGAACGAAAATGTAGTGGAGGGGCGTTCATTTATAAATCAAGACCTGTTCACCATAATTTTCTCAATCGTATTTGAAACACTCCAATCCGAACTTAGCCAGCATATTTCAGGGCTATGTCTTATTCTGAGAGTAGACCCGTGCCCAGCAGTGGGGCATAACTTTTTTTTAAATTAATGATAGGCTTGCGCTTGACTACAATCATGTCTGATGGACATAAATGAGGTCTAGGATGGAACGCGTTTGCCTAGAAAATGCCTACTCAATCTTCTCTTGAAGGTAACTACTTCGCTGGGAACACAGTTGCAGGGATGATAGTGACGATAATGACTCACCTTTTCAATAAGTGTCTGTCTATCGCTAATACTAAGTCCTAAGCCAGCGGCCTCGCAGTCCGCCGGAATGGCGACTATTTTGTGACGAAACTTTGGTACTTCTTCTTTGAGGCGACTGAAAACCTGAAACCAGAAATAACATCAAGTCAATTCAGGGAAAAAACATGAGATTCAAACTGCAATTTCACAGCTGCAAAAAAATATAAAAAATGTTTTCCTCAAGAGGCAAATATTTGTTGCACACATAACAGAATAATATGTACGAATATGCACATATATACAGATGTAAGGTAGTACTCACATATGCTCATGATGCGGAATAAGCATTAGCAGACACTTTGTACACGTGCTAGTTAGTAGCAACTGCTCGAAACTAGCATAAGTATATTATGTACCTCAATCCCTTACTTTCAAGTCACTGATAATTAATAAATCCTTGGTGTTTAAAGTCAAAGATTCAGTTAGTCTCAAAATTATAAATTATGGTTCCTACTTTGTAAAATGTTTTATAAGGTATAGTGGCGCATTTTTCACGGGTTTCATCTGAAATTCTTGGTTAATGTTATCTAGAGCATAATTTTTCAGTAGTATAAGGTTATAGTTTAAGGACATATTTTTTATTTATTACAAAGATCAAAGTAGCTCTACGCGCGTTGAACTCTTTATATAGACAAAAAGGAAAGAGATTTGATTTTTCTGATCTACATTTTTACAATATTGAAGTAAAAATTGAGATGTTTACCCCATTTAATGTAGTCTGAGTCTACCCCATAAATATTTTCGTAGATGCTAGATCATGATGTCATGACGTGTTTACGTACTCTCCGAGGTAAAATCGCACGTATCAAAAGGTTCAACAAATAAATTGAATAAACGCGTAAGTAACGATTATCGCATATTATTATTATTGATGACTGGACTAGAACCGTTTTGTGTACCGAATTACCAAATAGGCAATAATAGCTTGCTAGAGGTAAAATATAGGCGTTCCTTTTTCCTATTTCATTGCACCGCGGGCAGCGAGTATTTAAGCCCTACACCGATTTTTTGTCCTCCACACTCTCACAAATACGTTGGTGGGTGCGACAGGCAGCATTGCATAAGTGATAAGAATATCACAAAAAAAAAGAGATTTACCTACTTATTTATAGTGTATCAAAATTATCGCTACCAACGGGATTTGAACCCGCATCACCCAGCTTACCTACCTACTTACTAACAGTCATTGATACAATCAGTCATTTATATATAAATAAATAAATAAATAGAGGACAACATCACATACATTGCCCCGATCCCGTAGTAAGTAAGTAGTTTATGCACTTATGTTATGGAAATCAGAAACAACGAAGGTACCACAACACCCAGACCCGAGACAATGTAGAAAACTTAATTTTTTACATTGCCCCGACCGGGGATCGAACCCGGAACCTTAGAGAAGGTTGTTGAATATATTATATGTCGCAGTGTTTTTGTAAATTATTATTACCGACACAAATTAAAATTGTCGAAAAAAAATTGAGATTTTGGAGCAATTTTTAGGAAGAGTTTCTATCGTTTTTTTTTTTAAATTGTATATTCTGAATGCGAATTTATATGACTTTTTAAAGGAATTCTTTAAGTTTTTAACCTGCAGGTAAAAAAATCCGCTTAACTAACCGTTTAACCTGTTTAAAGCTTTAAGTTTCAGTTAAATATTTTTAGTAACAGACTGTGTGATAATTGTTTGTTTTATTATTTACCCAGTAATCTTCCTACATTAAGTACATACACTCTAACGAGGAAATAGCTCGCAGTAAATAACGAGAGGTGTGAAGTGTGTTAATACTGAAAAAATTAGTTTGCACACCGTAAACGAGTCAATACACCTATGTACCTACTTAGGTCTTAGGTATTATTTGTTATTTGCATGTTATTGCAAATGGGAATAAGTGTACCGACATACTCTTTGTAATACATAAAACGCGGATGTTTTCTTTACTTTATTGAAATACATTGTTTATTTTATTTCTAATAAATAGCGGCAGGGCGCGTTTGTGAACCCTCGTAAACTTAGTTCTAAGTCGACTTGTAGTTATCACCATTCATTCATCTTCATCTACTATATAAAAATAAGTCGGGTTTTCCTTCCTGACGCTATAACTCCAGAACGCACGAACCGATTTCCACGGTTTTGCATTCGTTGGAAATGTCTCGGGCTCCGTGAGGTTTATAGCAAAGAAAATTCAGGAAAAATTTCAACAGAAAAGCGGGAAAAACTTTTTAGCGGGAAAGCCCTGGTGGCGAAACGGAGTTCGCCGGGTTTGTTGTATATTTAAGGCCAATGTGAAATAAAGATTTCTTGACTTTGACTTGACTTTGACTTAATATCTAATATTATACAAGGTGTGGGTTAATTCGCATAGTGTGCCCGCAGCTTACCTTTAACTTGATCTTAAAAACACATCAACTTGATAAGAAGTCCCAATTATTTTATTTTATTTTCAATACAAAAAATATTATTCCACTAGCAAACCCGGCGAACTCCGTTTGGCAACCTGATAGCTTTCCCGCTAAAAAGATTTTCCCGCTTTTCTGTTGAAATTTTTCCTGAATTTTCTTTGCTATAAACCTCACGGAGCCCGAGACCTTTCCAACGAATACAAAACCGTGGAAATCGGTTCGTGCGTTCTGGAGTTATAGCGTCAGGAAGGAAAACCCGACTTATTTTTATATAGTAGAAAAAAGAAGATTACAAAAATAAAATTTAGCAACCTTAACTGTGGATATCGCCAAACCTCATATCATTTTCCTTATTCCCGGTTCATTGATATTGAACCAGCTGGTTTTAGGGACGTCACTAAAAATTTATGGTACATTTTTGAACTCCTTAAAGCTCCCTCAGGATGTAAGCTACACTTCTTGTGATATTTTTTCATGCATCTATACATCGTTCCGTACTTCAGGCTTTCTGCTAATTAGGGTAAGTAATCTACACGTTGTATAAAATTCTCGTGTCTCGTGTTTTTCCAAACTTCTCGAAACAGCTCAACCGATTGTTATGAAATTTTTTGTGTATGCCTGAGAATTCTTAAAGGTATTCTTACATCGTAGGTATTAAGCTTTTTTCATACCCCTTCATAGCAAAACAACGTTTGCTGGGTCAGCTAATCTCTAATATATAAAATTCTCGTGTAGTAGTATAGTCTTTCGATACGGCTTGACCGATTTTTTAAAAAAAAAGGCGTGTGGCACTCTGAGACTGCCGCGGTAAAGCTATTGCATAGAATTTAAAGTTACGAATTTTAAGTTTACGTTTAAATTTAAAGAACTTTTGGTACCAGGTGCAATTTCACAAACTTTTTAGTTTTTAGTTTGCCATCTATCGAAAAATAGCAGAACTTATTATACACATAATTATGTATTTTTTGATAGATGGCAAACTAAAAACTAAAAAGTTGTGGAGTTGTGCTCCTTGCTTTCATGCTAGCCTAGTACCGAAAGCTCTACTTTAGGAGTGGCAGATTATTTTCGTTACGGTTTTTCTGGATTCGGTCCACCCGTCAAGGCCCGCGATAGAAGCTAATTGCAATAGCTTAAAAATTGTTATTTGCGTTCGATTCCCTTTACTGAAAATGTTTGTGCAGCATAAATGTTTTCGAGTATTTGGGTTTATTTCTAAAAATAAACCCAAGTACTGGAAATAATACTGGAATTGTATAGTATTAATGAATTTTCTATATTATTTATATTTATCAGTTATCAAGTACCCATAACACAAGCTATCGCTTACTTAAAATAAAAAAAAAACTTTTAAGGGGCGTACTTACAATCGGAATACTTACCTCAGACGCATAAAACACCTACTTACCTTGACCTAGTTGTATGTTTATATGCAAGACTGTTTCGCGGTTTCTCGTAAAGATGCACTTTGCAAATACGAAGCACACAAAGGTATTATAATTTGCATGGAAACATTTTTACATTTTAATATATGACGTTTCATTTGAAAGTACCAAATTATCTTTATATTTTTTAAACTACAGGTCACTAAAAATCCTCTTAAATATGCCGTCTACGCCGTTAATGAAGACCTACCTGGCGCAGTGGCACGCGTGCGCAGTTACGAATGGGAGGTCGCGGGTTCAATTCCCGCCACGGGCAACTTTAGACATTTATAATTTCTAATTTGCTCAAGTCAGGGTGGATGGCTTCGACCGTAGCTAATTAGTACACTACGAATAAAGATGCACCGCCAAGCGATTTTACGTTGCGATGCTGTGAAGAAACCATTAGGTTTCTTCACAGCATCGCATAGGATTATTCATTCCTTCCAAGTTAGTACCTACGATAACATATTCGACTGCATCCTCACTTATCATCAGGTGACATACCAGTCAAGTAACTTGTAGTGTGTAAAACCTACTATACTGAAGTATTAAACAGGTGTATGCAAAAATCTATAGTGTGCAATTTTACAATTTAACTTATGTTGAGTGTTTACAGAGCAATTGATGTCATTGTCAAGTATTGTGGCACAAATGATGTCATTTACGTCATTTATTGACATTTCAATTTATGTACATCGAGTTATTATCGACGTAGCTGTTTCTATGGATCCGTGCCCAAAGGGAGCCAACGGTCCCAGTAGCCCTATTCTGTAACTCGGTGCCTATCAAAGAATGATAGCCACTAGCAAATGTTTTTCATCCATTGAAGTTTTGCTAAGGAAATGTTATTTTTATTTCATAGCAAACTTTCAATGGATAAAAAACATATGCCAGTAGCTATCATTCTTTGATAGGCACCGAGATACAAAATACGGGCGCAGAACAGATTTTGATATATTATAGATAAGCTGATATTAGCATTAATAGGTAGGTACTATACCTTCCGTCTGTCTGCAGCAACAGTCTGTTTAAATAATATTTTTATTCTGCTTTAAAAGTAATTTAAACCCATATATACCCTTCTGCTTTAAAAGTAATTTATAACATTTATAAACCCCAATAACTTTTACAATTTCTTAATAATTTTTAACAAAAGTGCTTTTAAGACGTTTGCTCAAAAAGTTGACATTTCCATAATATGTGTTTAGCGTGCGGAAAGTTATTCTTTTCCGAACTAGAGCTTTTTTGTTTTCACCGTGCACTTAGATCCGAATGCATGTAGGAGGCCTTCTCTCCCTCCTTCATGCCTTTGGATCCATCCTTCGTTCCCTTTGACAATTTATTATTAAAATTTCATAAAAATCAGTCAAGCCGTTTAGGAAGAATTTGGTTACAAACACCGTGACACGATAATTCTGTATATTAGAACAATAAAAAAAATTATTCGATTATATTGATACGTTTGACAATAAACATAGCTTAGTAGGTAACTAGTACCAGGGGGGTATTCAAATAACGTTTTCACAGTGATGTGAAACGAGAAAAAAAATTAGCACTGAAAAATTAACTTTACGTCTATTTGTTTAGAGTGTAAAATTGAATGTAATTGATCATAGGAAATACAACGCTCGACTTTGACGCGCTTGAGTAAATTCAATCTGACAATTGTCGATCATATTGCGTTTTGAAGTGCATTCAACTTTGCGCTCTATGTCAACAACGGCAAAATTATTTTTTCAGTGTTCGCAAAAATATGTTTTAATTTCAATATCGTCTGCTCATATACTTATACGTAAATACCATCACCTTTTTAAACATTTCACATCACTGAATGAGCTGACGCATTACGAGAATAGCAGCATCTTTAAGGGTGTATAAATATATACATCTTCTTCTTCTTGTTGTCGCGGCTATGCAGGGCCTCCTTAAAAACGTTCCCGGTACAGTCCGCGAGGCGTAAGCTGAGCTTTGCATTTGTGTGAGTGATCACTAAAAGTAGAGTCAGACAAAAGGTGCGCGGAGAAGTTGCGTCATGCGATGGACGCACCGCGCCTCAGGCCGATTGTCAAAAAGCAGTAAAAACCGGTTTAATACCAAGCAAGGGACGCGCCGCGCTTTAGGCCAATGTTACACCTACACTATCTATGTACACTCACACTAATGCAAAGCTCAGCTTACGCCTCGCGGACTGTAGCACGTTGACCGTCGCCGATCTTTTGTGCTCGCCGCTGCCTACAACTCCCCTGCAAGTCCAGTTGCCGCCAGAAAAAGCAGCACGTCCTTTACAGGGGTATCTTTAACCTCCTCTGGGCGGAGGATATACCGTCCCATGAGTTGGCTACGCTTGTGCGTCAGGGCTGGGCAACTGCACAGTATGTGCAAAGGAGTTTCCTCCTCCTCACTACAGAGTCTGCACATGACTGTGTCACGGAGCTTTAGGTTAAACATATGTAATGTAAATATATATACATACCGGGTCGTCGAAAACTTCTTCGATCCTCGTGTAGATGTCCTTCCCGCGTTTTTGCCGCACTAGCAGGTAGAGGTTCTCCACGCCGGGGCAGCACCGCAGAAGCTTCTCCATTAGGATTTTACCGAGGAACCCTAAATGTATAACAAGTCATAAGCTTAGTTAAGCTTAAGGATAATCCTTCGAATACGTTGTTTGGGTGCAATGAACCCTATTGAGCATGATGATCACAAAAATTTAATTTAAGTAATTACTAAAAAAACTCACAGTATAATAACCCGTTCGAAGCTTTGCCGATAAGTACCCCCCCCCCCCCCCCCCTCCACTTGAGACCGTCATACAGACCAGACGAGCGCGAGACGCGGTCGACTGAAGTGGGAAGGGACATTCATCGGCATAGCTTCTGCAAATGGTTTTCATCAAAAAGTTGTTCTTAGCGTGTTGTGTTTATTACCGACTGCGGTTTCCGATCAAAATAAGAAAGGAATGTTTGGAAAAAACCCTATCAAAAAACGATTGCAAAAAGTTTTTATAGGGTTTTTTTGTTTGTATTTCGTGACAAATTAAGATTAAAGACCCAAAATACTATGATTCAATTTGAAACTTTCAGGTTTTTCACCTTCAGATCACTAAAAAAATCTTAAGTTCTACATACCCTTCTTAGCCTATTACCTATAAATAAATAAATAAATAAATAGTGGACAACATCACATACATTGCTCCCAACCCTTGGTAAGTAGCTTATGCACTTGTGTTAAGGAAATACAGAAAAAACGAAGGTACCACAACACCCAGACCCGAGACGATGTAGAAAACTTATTTTTCTACATTGCCGCGACCGGGGTCGAACTCGGAACCCCAGAGATGGCGGCGCCATGAAAACCGGCACGCTAACCACTCAACCACGGAGGTCGTCAAACCTTATATAGTGGTTTTTTAATGAAGATAACAAAATGAATTAAAAAGGCTATTTGTATGACCTCATAAACTCCCGTGCTAGCAGTGACAGCGTAGCACGTAAGCAATAAAGAAATAAATAAATATATTATCAAGACATTGCACACATCGCAATTCAGCCCCAAAGTAAACGAAAACGTGTATTATGGGTACAGTCATCTGACTGATAAATATACAAACATTAATATATAAATCAATATAATATTTCGAAAAACACCCAGACAAACATTCATGCTCATCGCACAAACATTTTCCAGTTGTAGGAATCGAACCCACGACCTCCGACGCTTACGACAGGGACGCTACCACTAAGCAGTTCTACAAATACATGGTATAATGTATTTACAAAGTTGTTATCACATGATTGAGAATGAAAACATAAATCAATTAATCACCATTATAATGGTTGATTGATCTACTTCAATTAATAATAATTGATTATTGTATAACTTTTTTACATCCCATAATCATACCGTTTTTACCGTTGGTTATTCTTTTATACAACATTGTAAGTTTAATTGTAGTTGTAGTAGTGAGATAATTGATAGTTGATAATGTATTCCAAAGAGTGCAGGTAGATTAGATTAGGGTGGGCTTTTGTCCAACACAGCACTGTAAGCATGGGCACTGGGCAGGGGATAAAAAGGTGTTCCCCTGATTTTGTCCTCTGACAGGGGAGAAAATGACTTATGACTATGACTAAACATAATAATCGTAGGAAGTCCACTGAATACAAGTGGTACAGGACAGTGTTGGTTGAAAATCATTGCAGTTGATCTTTGTACACCAGTGTATAAGTCCGTTGGCTGAAACAAACGAACTGTTATAGCCTAAATACGGCCCTGTCGTAGAAAGTCCGGACCAGACTAAATTTTTGCTGTATAGCGACATCAATTCTCGATCAGTGAATAATCAGATTTTTCCTATATATACTGAATCTTTTCACCTAAAACCAGGCAGCATTTTCGAGACATTTCTTCCCCGAAATGCTGCTCCGGCGGCTTTATAAAAACCACCCCTGCTAGGGGAAAAGCGGAGTAAAATCCAAGTGTGCTTTCCTGTCGCCGAAATGTCAATAAAACCCAATGTTTAACTTTGTGTTTTTCTTGCCACTGGCAACCAGATTACCAGACCTAACAGAACGATACTTCTAATATGTAAAATTCTATCGCCAATCTTTGTTACCGAACTCCTCCGAAACCCGAAATATTTTACCAGTAAATGGCAAAACAACGTTTGCCGGGTCTGTCAGTATTAATATAACAATCCTCACCAGTAGCTCCAGTAATCAGCACATTCTTCCCGTTGTAGAACTCCTGGACTTCAGACAGGCGGTCCTTCTCCAGCCCCGCATTGTTATCTATCTTGTCTACGTTATCCCTGTTGCTGCACTCGTGACCTAACAGAACGATACTTCTCATATGTAAAACTCTCTCGCCAATCTTTGTTACGAACTCCTCCGAAACCCGAAATATTTTACCAGTAAATGGCAAAACAACGTTTGCCGGGTCTGCCAGTATTTATATAACAATCCTCACCAGTAGCTCCAGTAATCAGCACATTCTTCCCGTTGTAGAACTCCTGGACTTCAGACAGGCGGTCCTTCTCCAGCCCCGCATTGTTATCTATCTTGTCTACGTTATCCCTGTTGCTGCACTCGTGACAGTAGCTGTCACCGTCGGTGGGGAGTTTCTCGAGGGTTCCATTGCCGCGTTTCTCGAAGGTTTTCAGTATTTTCAGGTGGTTCCGCGTGATGATCGGCACAGCGCTGTGGTCGGCGGCAGCCATGTTGTTTTTATGTTTGTCACTCTCTTGATGTCATGTCTGTAACAAGCAAAAAATATTACACAATAATCCCTAAATCATACCTAATACTGATGATACTGATGTTTTTATCGATTGGCAAACTTCGGAGATAAAAATGTAAACGGTATTTTATTACACGACTACCCTAAAAGGAGTGTTGTAATGTTTTAGGGTTCATGTATGTATGTATGTATGTGAGTTTCGTTATTCCATCATAACTTCTGAATGGCTGAATCGATTTGGACATACTTATGGGGTATCGTTATCATCATTCCGAGTAACATAGGCTATATTTTTATGGAAAAAGTCGTTTTACCACCGGGCAGTTGTGTTTTTTAATTATTTTCTTGTTAAAGAATGTAAAGGTAGCCTTGCAAATGATGCAAATGATAGATACCTACTAAAATAATGTCTCACTCTAAGGGTTCACTTCTATAGGTACCAATTTGTTATGGAAAATTCTTATAGTTCAGTACTTTTACACATATCTACTCATGTACGAAAAATTTTCGCTCATGGCTATATTTTGTAGGTATGCTACTGCAAAATACACGCAAGATGGCATTGATATTAGCCTTGGATAATAAGTTCTTCGTTAAACAAACTCAGCTGGAGACGTGCGAAATTCTGACCTTCTGTAACATGAATATCATTACACAAGAATATAATCACAGAGATATACCTAATATTATTAACGTAAAGAAGTGGCAGTCATACCCTCCCACCAATGTATTGCAATCTGATGGAATCTGTAACGCTATCTAAGGTGATGATTCAGTCAATCTGTTCGAATCTGTAAGTCTACATGCCAATCTGTTCGAAGCTGTATGTCAAGCTCTAACTATATCATATATCATATCGTCTACATAATGATGCAGCAGAAGATGTTATCGTACTAACTTGGAAGAGGTAGTAAGCTTCTAACGGTTTCTACACAGCATCGCGCCGGAACCCTAAATCGCATGACTGTGCGTCTCTGATGGAGGTATGGTAACTAGCCACCGCCGAAGCCTCCAACCAGACCAAGCCAACTTCTCAACCGACTTCCAAGGCAATTTTATATTGCTATAAATCGTTAAAACTTATCTACCGCGGGTACTGTCGATTTTTTCGGGATCAAAAGTAGGTTGCCTATGCGTTGAGAGTTGAGTATGCCTGAGATTAGCGCGTTCAAACAAACAAACAAACAAACAAACAAACAAACAAACAAACAAACAAACAAACAAACAAACAAACAAACAAACAAACAAACAAACAAACAAACAAACAAACAAACAAACAAACAAACAAACAAACAAACAAACAAACAAACAAATAAATAAATAAATAAACATACAAACTCCTTAGCCTTATAATATTACCTACTAAAGATTAACAGGTTACAGGATGTATTTACTCGTAAGTTAGTAATAATCTTAGGTAATATATATAATAATGGATTATGTCGGGTGATGAACTAGACTTTAATGTCAATTAACTATGATAAATAGATATGAAATAATTACAGTTATTCTATTGACGCCACCATATTACGTAAAGTCGTGTAATAAATAAAAATCTTATGTTTAACAGAAGTTACGTTCGCGGTTCGATACATCCGGCTAATGAAATTGAAAATGAAGATATTTTTTCACATAGGCCTAAAATATCAGGCTTTTATGAAAAGTCAAAACTCTACGCGCCAAGTTCGAAAAGCAATTGCCAACTCGGCATTTGCCCAAAAACTGTCATTTTTTTCAAAAATCTTTTTTATAAGGTTGTTTCCTTAAAAGCGGCATTCATTAAATCATTACCAGCCTCCAAAAACCTGCATTCTTGCAGAAATTTTACATAAACTTTGGTCGTTTCGCTTAGCTCATAATATATTGTAAAAGTAAAAAAAAACAACTCTATAGAAACCTCGTACAACTAATGGAGAAATAACAAACATTATGTACACATACTTGTAAGGCTTTTTCAAAATCGCGTATTTCCTGGAACAAGTTTCATGAAATTTTTCCGCTATTTTTTTCCCGAACGCCCGACTGACGACACAGGCGTTATATATATTTTTTTTCAGTGTATACAACCCCCGTTTCCGTGTTTCAAAAATCAACCCTGTTTTTGCAATCGATTATTTAGGAGTTAGCGATTTTCAATGACGAAATACGTTACGCTAAGAGGACGGGAAAGATGTGACGTATGTTGAAGCCAACTCAAATCGAAGGCGTCGCGCTTCATACATTTCGGTGCTGCTGACAGCACATACCGCCGTATTTTTAATCAATGCCAATTTTTCAAAAGACTCTTTTGTTTACATGAAAAAAGTGTTTAAGAAGATATTGAGTTTATTTTTACTTTTTACATACTCCGAGTCCGAACGCTTTGGTAGGTGTGACATGCAGCGTTGCGGAAGAATATAACGGAAAAACGACGTTTTACCTAATTACTAAAAAACTAACTCAGTTATCAAAAATCCGTTTTGAGCGTTTTTGGATATTATTGTTCAATACACATTCAAACAAAAATGACAATAAAATCCACTGTAGTTCCTGATACTTATTAGAGGTAAATAAATGGAGAAATAGAGAAAAAATGGGTACCTCCGGGCGCGAAAACTCAAATTTTATTTAGTTTTTCGCTAATAGTGGACTAATTATACATCGCAGGCTTATGGCAATGAGTTTGCGGGCACAACTACATCTCATAATCTACATATGTTTAAATAATAAAAGCTCTGCTCAACAATACTCATTTATTTCATACTGGTTCCCGATTGCTCGAAATCTGGGAGACTGCAAAAAATTATCTTTCGGGAAGCAATATGAGGTGAGTGGGAATTTTCGAGCAAATTTTCTATTAAAAACATGTAGATGCATAAATATTATGCCCGCAAAATTCTTTGCTATCAGTCAGGGCGCGTTGGAACCCTCGTAAACTTAGTTTTTAAGTCGTTAAATAGTTATCACTATTAATAAGCATATTATGTACTTAATTATTTTAACTGGCATTTCATAAGAGGTAACAAATAATGGCCTATATGAAATAAATGATTTGAATCTTTGAATCTTTGAATCTCTGCAATGTGTAGTCTAATATTTGCGAAAAACTAAATCAAATTTGATTTCGCACTTGGATGGTACACATCCCCCTAAAACTAAAGTTTACCACCGTTTAATATTGTAGTCAGAGAAGCTCAGTGATAAAAGTGGGTAACAAATTACGTACAAGTGAACCGGGTAACAAATTACGTACAAGTGATCTGAGTAACAAATTACGTGCAAGTGAACTGGGTAACAAATTACGTACAAGTGAACTGGGTAACAAATTACGTACAAGTGAACTGTGTAACAAATTACGTACAAGTGAAGTGGGTAACAAATTACGTACAAGTGTGAACTGGAGGGATGCTGCGCGTCTCACGCCACGGTGATCACTGTTACAACTTAGTCACCGTGCGAATTAATGAAGCCTAAGTAACTAGCGGTATTTACTACATATGACGCGCGAAGTACTTTTGTGCTTACAGTACAATGAAATAAAGCTGCCGTTCCACCGGTGCCGGGATCACGCGTAATTCCACATGTCATAAATAATGCGGAATGGGCAATGACAAAACTCTCTACGCTAATATGACGGGAAAGACGTCACGTATGTTGAAGCCAAAAATTTCTCGAATATGGCGTCGCGCGTCGTATCTCAGTACCGCTGACAGCACCCGCTGTCAGTCGCTAACATAAGCGCCATTTTACAGATTGACAAATTAAAATGATGCTTCAGGGGTAAAAATACATGCGTGACGACACTAAGTGCTGATCTTTTATATGTTTAATCAATGGGAGTGGGCGGACAAAATGACACAATTCCATTTTTGATGCAAGACCTTTTTTTATTCTTTCATACTTGCAACACTAAATCGCATGAAATAAACTCACTTTTGAAACGTATAACTCCCCACTGAAAAAATAACATTAAAATTGCCTAGTTTCCCCAAAACGTGACATTCCCGACATACCACAATAAATGTTTATATAATATTTGGTTTTATTGGTTTCCCTAAAGTTTTCCAAAATGGAATTGTGACGTTTCGTTCGTCGACTACTCAAATAATGTTTTCCTATAAAAATCCTCCTAAATTCGGTTGATTCATGCACATTTTTAATATTTCCTATTGTCTTACAGAGATTCAAATATTCAAATGATTTATTTCATATAGGCAGAACATACAGGCAAAATATTGTTATACTTTTCTTCTTAGTGGTAAGTGGCAATGCATTCGAAAATATTAGCGTACTAAATTGGTAGGCAGCATCGCACCTGAACGCTAAATCGCTTGGCTTGCTGGAAGGGTGCTGTAACTATCAACGGCCGCTTTTTTTAATTTCGTTCCATCCCATCTGTTGTAATATTTATATGTAAACTATTTTTATGTACCTATTAGATTTGATATGACGTGATGATGTTAGAAAGAAAAGGTATAAAAAATAAATGTCAGACGTAAACTGAACTATGGTTTTATTGTAGTTACAATTTTAATTAAAATATTAAAAATACAAATATAACATGGCGCAGTCGGAAAAAGGTATTTAATTATAAATAATATTATAAGTTAATAGAAAATTACAAAAATATACAATGGAGAAAAAAGTAGTCACGGCAAATGGATCGATAAATCTGCCAACAGAAATTAGTTGGCAGGGGTCAATGTCCGAAAACTGGAGATTTTTCAGACAAAGATATGAAATCTTTATTATTGCATCTGGAAATGAAGCAAAGGACGGAAAAACAAAAACAGCTTTGCTATTAAATGCCATAGGGGACAGGGCAATAAAAGTGTATAATGGATTTAAATTTGAGAAACCAGAACATCGTTTCGACTTTGATAAGGTGATCGAAAAGTTCGAAGAGCATTTTAATCCTGAAAGGAATGAAATTTTCGAAAGATATAAATTTTTCACCAGGAATCAAAATGAAGGAGAATCCTATGAGGATTATTCGGTTGCTCTGAGAGATCTTTCAAGTACGTGTAACTTTGATTTTTTAACAGATAGCTTGATAAGAGACAGACTCGTGTGTGGAATTTCTGACATTACCGTTAAAGATAGATTGTTACGTACGAAAGATTTAACCTTAGCTAAAGCTATAGATATATGTCGTACTTCGCAAGAAACAAAAAAGCAACTTGAGGAAATTTGTACGTCTTCGACTAATACTTCGAACAATATAAATAATGTTAACGATGTAAACTATAACATACATAAGTTGAAGAATAAAGCGGTTGATACTGGAAAGAATATAAACGAAAATTTAAATACAAATATCACACGTGACTGTCAAAGGTGTGGTTATAATCATCCAGTGAAAAGATGTTTAGCGTATGGCAAGCGTTGCGTCCGCTGCAATGGCTATAATCATTTTGCAAATCATTGCAAACATCGTTTTGTTCATAATTTGGAAGATAATAACGATGATAATGGAGGAAGTGACACTATGGAGGAGAATGTTAAGACTATATATTTTGGGGCAGTTTTTATAAACGCTCTGAAGAACGATATGAAGGACTGGACAGTTGTTGTTGGATCTAATAATGTGCCACTTGATTTAAAAGTAGATACTGGTGCTCAGGCAAATATATTATCAGGAAGAAATTTATTAAGTTTAGGATTAGACAAACATAATCTTTTAGAGTGTAAGGCCAGGTTGACAACATATACAGGTCAAATAATAAACTGTCTTGGAAAGTGTTCATTGCCTATTAAGTATGAAGGCAAAAACTATGTATTAGATTTCTATGTAGTAGACTCAGATAAAGTTTGCAACATATTAGGGCTACAGTCAGCTATTAAAATGAATTTAGTCAATCCGTTTAAAAATACAGAGTTAAAAGAAATCAATGAAATTAATATATTATCTGAGTATAAGGATTTATTTGAAGGATTAGGGTGTATGAAAGATGAATATGATATCAAATTAAAACCTAATGCTACTCCAGTTGTTCATGCGAGTAGACGCGTTCCTCTAGCAATTCAACCAATTTTAAAGAAAAAACTTGATGAACTTGAGAAAATAGGAGTGATATCTAAAGTGTCACATCCTACGGAGTGGGTTAATTCTTTAGTTATTGTTCACAAACCTAATGGAGATTTGAGGTTATGCTTAGACCCTAAGGACCTGAATGAGGTTATTAAAAGGCAACATTTTGAACTCCCTACTCTTGAGGAGATTACTAGTAAACTTTCAGGTGCAAAATATTTTAGCACTCTTGATGTAAAAAATGGGTTTTGGAATATTAAGTTATCTGCAGCGAGCTCGGATTTATGTTGTTTTAATACTCCATTTGGTAGATACAAATTTCTAAGAATGCCTTTTGGGATTTGTAGTGCATCTGAAGTTTATCAACATCGTATGCGTCAAATACTAGATAACTTAGATGGCGTGGATGTATATATTGATGATATTTTAATTTGGGGTAAAACGAAAGAAGAACATGATAAACGTCTAAAAAATGTATTTGATAGATTAAGACAGGAAAATGTAAAACTAAATAAAGATAAATGTAAGATTGACGTACAGCAGTTAAAATATTTAGGACATATTATAAGTAAGGATGGCGTAACACTTGATGACAGTAGGATAAAAGCAATAGTATCTATGAAAAGTCCAAAGGACAGGAAGGAATTAGAAAGATTTTTAGGAGTAGTTAATTATGTTTCTAAGTTCATTCCAAATTTTCAAAATTTATTTTCAACTCTAAGAAGTTTGTTGAAAAAGGATGTAAATTTTATCTGGTTTGAGCAACATGAAAGAGTATTTAAGGAGTTAAAAAAAATACTAACTGAGAAACCAGTATTACAATTTTTTGATGAAAAGTTACCGGTAGTTCTTTCCGTTGATAGTTCTAAGGATGGATTAGGTGCTGTATTATTACAAAATGGATTACCAGTGGCTTATGCATCAAAAGCTTTAAGCGAATGTCAGCAGCGCTACGCGCAAATTGAAAAGGAGCTGTTGGCAATTTTGTTTGGTTGTGAAAGATTTAATCAATTTATATTTGGTAGACATATAACTATTGAAACTGACCACAATCCTTTAATAGGTATAATGAAAAAACCATTGAATTCCACTTCGCCACGTATACAACGTATGTTAATTAAATTGCAAAAATATGATTTTAATTTAGTTTATAAGCGTGGCAAAGAATTGTATATAGCAGATACTTTATCCAGATCATTTGATATGGAAAACAGTCAGCAGATAGATTTAGATGAGAATAATATTGAGGCTAATATTGATATAGTGATAGGATCATTAAATATTAGTGAAAAACAATTAAATAATGTTCAGAACTTTACGAGAAATAATGAAGAAATGAAGTTGTTAAAGGAATTCATCCTTAAAGGTTGGCCAAACCATAAAATCTCAGTACCGGAGACAATAAGATCGTATTGGCACGTGAGAGAGAGCTTGACATATAAGTCAAACTTGATATTCAAAGGCAATTGTTTGGTAGTACCGCCTGAATTAAGAAAGGAAATGTTACAAAGGGCGCATTTTCCACATTTAGGCATAACAAAGACGTTGTTGCGAGCAAATGAGGCTATGTATTGGCCCAGAATGGTACATGAAATCACAGATTTAGTATCGCGGTGTGAAACGTGTAAGCTTTTTAGTAATAATAATAAAAAAGAGACTTTAATTCCTCATACGGTACCACAGTTACCATGGGAAAAAGTGGGTATTGATTTATTTCATTTATATGGTACTGATTATTTAATTGTTATTGATTATTATTCCAAATTTCCAGAGATTACTGCGTTAAAAGAGATTAGGAGTGAAGACATTATTGATAAATTAAAACAAATATTTAGTAGACACGGCATTCCACTGCAAGTATGTAGTGACGGTGGGCCGCAGTTTTCTAGCATAAGTTTTAAAGAGTTTGCTAATCAATACAATTTTGAGCATATTCTGTCTAGTCCAGAATATCCCCAATCAAATGGCATGGTAGAAAGAGAAATACAAACTATAAAGAGCTTGTTTAAAAAGGCTATTCATGATAAAAAAGACCCATACCTAGTATTATTAGAATTCCGTAATACACCTATTTCTAATTCGATTGCTTCTCCTGCAGAAAACTTATTCAATAGGAAAATAAGGGGTATTGTACCCATTAATCAGAAATGTTTTTATCCAAAAGTTAACAAAAACTTAAGAGAAAAATTGGTGGAAAAACAATATAAAGACAGATATTTTTATAATCGGGGCAAAAGAGATCTAAGACCGCTAGAATTTGGGGAAGGCGTGTTATTTAGGATGGGGAGATTATGGAAGAAAGGTATAATCAAAGGAAAAACAAATGATAGGACATACAAGATAGTTAATGAAAATGGGAGGATATTTATAAGAAATAGGTTTCACGTAAAGCCTCTAAATATGGTTCCATTTTACATTCCTGATGCTGATAATCAGGAAGAAGTCACCATCCAACCATCACCACAACAGCAATCACAATCAACATCGACATCTTACTATACTACATCTTACGGTCGTGAAGTTAGGCCTCCGATTAGGTATGGTCAATTTTAAGAAAGGGAGATGTTGTAATATTTATATGTAAACTATTTTTATGTACCTATTAGATTTGATATGACGTGATGATGTTAGAAAGAAAAGGTATAAAAAATAAATGTCAGACGTAAACTGAACTATGGTTTTATTGTAGTTACAATTTTAATTAAAATATTAAAAATACAAATATAACACCATCCACCGAATTCAAATATTATGTCATAAATGTCTACGGCTGGTTGCTTTCTTTCTTTCAGACAGGTAATTTTAAAAAGGTGTGTAGTTTTGATAAAAGTAGGTAAAGTAGTAAATTGTTCATTGTTGCGAATCTCCGGTGAGAGTTCACCTTAAGGTACGTAAACTTGGTTGTTTATGTACCGATCTGAAAAACGTCTATGATAATAATCAATTACGTAACTTGTTTAGGTTTTTCTTGATGACAATGTTTGGATAAAAGAATAAAAAAGTCATTTTAGTAGGTACGAGTATCTAAGCCAGATATCAAAAAGTTATTTCTGAGTGCTTTTGTATTTTTATTATAATAATAACAATAATAAAGATTTTAAGTAAAGGCAATATTTATTTACAAAAAATATAAATACATGAATATATTGCCGGCAATATTATAGCAGACAGAAATAAAACAATCATAAAAATAAATTTTAGTTTCCGATAAATACAAAATAATGGAGAATTTGGAGCAAATTTTGGGAAAATTTTCTAATGACGTCTAAAAGAGCCGCCAACATTTACTCTGAAAACTTTTTACGGAATTACAAAATGCACACTTTAAAATATAGATATGGTTTTAATCATGATTTTATTTTATATTTCCGATAAGGGGAATTTGTATTAAACATCTGAAATAGTAAATACAAAATAGTAAGTAACCTAATTATAGCAAAGTCATAAGCGCCAGTACCTACATATCTCCCTGTTAAAAAAAATCAGAACTTTTATAGACAGTTGGATTTTATTTTATAAGACCATATTATAATAAATACTTTGAAATATAATTTTTAATGTACTGGCATATGTATGTGAAATTTTATAAGACTTATATAATGCAAGTGGGGCAAACCCTTATAAAACCTTCCTTCTTTAAAAATAATTCTAAATCCTTATAGTTTTCAACCGGTAGGTCACTAAAAATATCTTAAATAATTTTAATCCCCAAACTAGTCGTAGACTATACTTTTTCGTTCAAGTGACATTTTTATTTCACCCCCTTATTATGTTTGTACACCGCCACTGTTAACTGGAACGTTGCCCAGAAGATGGCGTCATTTGATCTTGATATCGGCCAGAAAAGATCTCGACCATCGACAAACTAAACCACCGTTATTCTAGACTCCAGACGCGAGATTCGACCTCGAAAATGGAATTAGCAGTTTAAAATATGTCATGTTTTAAAAACTGTATATACCGTGTACCGTCAAAATAACCGTTTCGCAACTTTTCTATGAAACATCGTTTAGCGCTTAATTAAACCAAGCCTACTAAATAGGAACTCGAACTTAGCTTTCAGTTTATATTAATATGTTAAAGAAGAAACTGACTCAGGGACCGCCGACGGCCATACATGACTGACAAATTGTCGGGTCTAGAGCTCTAGGTCTATTACTTCATCATTGGTCTAGAGTCTAGACTCTAGAAACTCCAAATTTGGCACATATAGGTTTCTTATTGAATTGTAATACAATACAATTAGGTAGTTCCAATTTCAAAAACAACCAGGATCGTCGTCTTCAACTCAGCTAGGCAGCGTCCGGGAAACTCCGCGAAGTCTTCTCATCCAACATCCCTCAGTGCCCGAAAATTAAGTCTCCGAACAGTCCGAGTTTCTTGCCAGTTCTTCTCGGTGCAAAACTGCTTTCCGAACCTGGCGGTAGAGTTTTGACTTTTCATTGGCGCCTATTATTAAGGCCTACCCGTTGACAACCTCCGTGGTTGAGTGGTTAGCGAGCCGGTTTTCATATCTCTGAGGTTCTGGGTTCGATCCCCGGTCGGGGCAATGTAGGAAAATATGTTTTCTACATTGTCTCGGGTCTGGGTGTTGTGGTACCTTCGTTGTTTCTGATTTCCATAACACAAGTGCATAGGCTACTTTCTATGGGATCGGAGCAATGTATGTGATGTTGTCCTCTATTTATTTATTTATTATTATTTATTTATTTATGTGAAAAATAAAGATTTTCATTTTCAGTGCGTGTTACCAGTGATGACCTACGGTTCCGAGACGTGGTGCCTGAATATGAGCCTGATAAGAAGGCTCAGAGTCACCCAGCGAGCGATGGAGAGAGTTACGCTCGAAGTGTCTTTGCGCGATCGAATCAGCCGTGCTATTCTGGCAAAACAGCGACGAGCGTGCATCTCTGCATCTATGAATTTGTCAGTTGTAATAGAATACAGCAGCTGTCTGGCAGCTATTTCATTTTGTAGAATAGCACAGCAGAAATGAGGAAATCGCAAAAGAATCAAAGTTTCCGACATCGACTCGCAATACTGAAGTGGCAATGGGCGGAGCACGTAACTCGTACGACGTTGGGGATCCAAGGTGTGGAATGGCAGTCATGCAACGCGAAGTTCAGTGTCGGCAGACCCGCCACCAGGTGTACGGACGACGTAAAGAAAGTCGCGGGGAGTCGCTGGCGCCAGACGGTGCATGATCGTGGGTTTGGCGGTCATTTCAAGAGGCCTATGTCGTCGAACGAGGTTCCTTATGAGGTCTAAGGGTGCACTAAGAGAGGATTTTTCAAAACTCGGGATGAGTTTTGAAATATCCATACAGATAAATGTTAGAATGAAACGGGGTTCCAAAGTTTGTATTGAGAAAAACTCTTTCACGCCGCAATTATAGAACCGAGTTGATTGAAATTGAGATAGATTATATGCTGGATCCCTGCATGATCTTTATTCTGGAAAAAATCATGGCTCCTGCGGAATTTGCATGTCCGTCGACAGAACTTAACGAACGACGTCCACTGCTGCCTCCTATACGATTTCCAGCCCACACGGTCCTGCGCCATTTGTATGCCCTCGGCCCTCCCGTGACTCTTATTTTAATGTTGTCAGTCCATCTGATCGGAAATCTGCCAACACTGCGCTTTCCAATGCGAGGTCGACATTTCAGCACTTTCGGTCGCCAACATCCGTCGTTTCTTGCTTTGTACGCCCATTGCCACTTCAGCCTCGCGACACGTTAAGTAAACATTATAAAATTTTCATACTTATACGATAAAAGGTTCTGTAGTTAATAACAAACGTAGGTATGTACTTATACTTATAGGTACCTAATATTTAATATTAATTGGTACTGTCTACAGCCTACAGGCTACATCGGGAACGTCATTAGCGCGAATGAATGTAATAGGTAGTTAGTTATGCGACTGTTGTATAATAAGGGGTACAAATAAGGGTTTACCTATTTATTTTTACATACTATATATTTTAATACTGCATAATATCACATTAGTGTTTTAACACAGCATATCCTTATGCCTGCAAATAAACTAAGTATTAATGAAAGATTATACACTGTGTCACAAAAACCCTGTGGTTCCTGTGAGCTGTGTAAGTAGAATCAATATTCAAATATAAAAAAAATCAACTCATTTGGAAAAAGTAATAAATTAAAATATTCAAATTAAATATTAAGAGTCTGCTGACCCACGGTGTGTCCCATACATTCGTAATACCAAAATCATTTGTAATTCGGGCAATTTTAGTTTTGCTTATTTTTATGTCAAAGAGGACATGTTTTCTGCTTATTTATTTTGTAATAAAAATAACACTGTCTTACGTCGCATTAGTTCGGGAGCACAGTTTTTATTGTCCAGCTAAAGAAAAACACCAGTTAATAAGGAAAGTTACAAGTTTTCATTCATAATTTTTGGTATTACGGAACTCGACCAAAGTTATAAAAATTTTGATCAAAATTGATTATTATTTCGTTTTAAAGAAGTATTTCAGAGCCAAATATGGCCAGGAGTATAGATTATTACTATATGAATCCGAATAACACCACAACATGATTATAATATGCACGGATTACTAATGATTTGGTATTTTGAATGAATGGAGACATTGTAGTTCACAGGCCTCTTAAGTCATTAGAATTTGTAAAATAATTGATACGTCAGTCAAGGTCGCTATAATTTGAAATTCAAGGTAAGTGAACTTCATTATGTGTGCCGAGTCATGCATAACACACGCATATTACGTGTACTATACGATAGTTTTCACCTAATAGCTCTTCCATTCTCGTAATACGGAGTCTCGAGAATAGGTACTTTTGAGTACATGAAGCGGTTTGTTTTATAATTGTTAAAGAAACTACGAGTAAAGGAAACTTCTTCACTCACTAAGGCTACGAGTAAAACCAAAACTACTGCATTTACTTGACGTACTTGTTGTACATAGGTATACTGTAATAATAATAGTTTTATCTACTCCAGCATTGAAAATTTTCAATTTAAATTTTGACAGCTGAATCGTTATGGACCCTCTTCCGGTTTCCCTTCTCATAACAATGCAGCTCTCTATAATGAGCTGCATCGTTTTGAGAAGGGAAATGGTAATCTTCATAAAATAGGCTACTTAAACGTAAGAGGGTCAAGGTTCTGGCACTTATGTCGTTCATATAAATAATACATTTAGATTTATTTACTGGGTTGGGTACCAACTTTACAACGTCGGTACCCAACCCACTCTATGGTTCGTACTGCCACTCAATATTATTATCAAACCTAATAAAACATTTAAAACAATTTTTATTTAACAATAAAAGATTAAAAAATTGATAGCATTAATATAAAAATTTAAGCTAAAGCCTCATCGAAGCCAAGGCAGCGAGGCATTGAACGCAAAATGCTGGCAGCATTGCCCCTTTGGATAGCCAAACTTATTTTTTGGCCAAGGTAGCTGCCAGCTCTTGGATCCCCGGTAGACTCAATCACCCTTTTTGAAATGCCATCAAAAAGGGAACGAGCACCGGGGCCCCACGGCCCCAGGGTCTCAACTCCAAAAGGCACAAATATGAAGCTTCCATCGAGAGCTGCATATTTGCCCCTCTTGGCCCATTCAGCGCTGGTCGCCGCAATATATTTTTATTGATATATGTAATTATAAATATATAAATATAATATATAGGTGTATATATTTTGTAAATATAAAATTGTATTTTTTTTAATTTTATAATAATTATTATTTTCTTCTTTGTTGTGAAATATTTAAATACTGTGCCCAGCATATACTATTGAAACGACAGTATAGATTATACACTTTAAAATAATTATAACAATTGCACAATTGGAAATAGAACTCCATGCTGAAAACTATCGAAGCGGGAGGTATCTTTAATCTGTGCAGCCGTGCTATACTGCAAAATAGCGACGAGCGTACATCTCTGCATCTATGAATTTGTCAGTTGTAATAGAGTACAATTTTGCATGCCATATTCGGGTTGGCAGCTGTCTGACAGCTATTTCATTTTGTAGAATAGCACAGCAGGTGTTTAACTTGAAATTAATCTGATTTGTTTAAATTAAGTAATTAATTCATCTCAATTTGATATGTTTTGGTTTTGATGCTTAATTTTACTAATTATTCAAGGTTTCAGATGTGATTTCTATCGATTTATTGTTTTGTATACCTATGCACCGAAGACGTAAGTCTTGTATTAAAATTTTATCTTCCTTGTCGTTGATAAAATCTTGTATGCAACTGTTCGTAATTAATCATTTTATTCTCAAGACGTTCAAAAGCCAAAATGTAAATCATGTACCTAAAGAAATTTATTTCTTTTGATTTTCCGGAATGAAAAATTATGTAGAGACGTGGAGAATGAAGACAAAGGATAATTAGAAAGAACCGAGGTTTTCTGCGGTGCAACATTAGGTTTTCGGGATAAAGTTGCTCTATTCAGATGTTGATTTGCAAAGGTGTACCTTTTTTACCGACTTCAAAAAAAGGAGGAGGTTCTCAATTCGTCGGTATCTTTATTTTAAAGCAACAACGTTGCTTCGTGCTTTGCTAAGTCAGAAAACATCAATTATATTATAACGATAATAATATTATTATGTGATTAAAAAATCATTACAAATTGACAACATCCTATTCAAATCCATCGGGCTATACTACTCTACTAATAATTGTAATCTTCCATGTTACATGTGACATGGAAGATTACAAATTACAATCTAATGATGAATTGACCTATGATGACAAAGTGGATTGACCTAAACCAATAAATTCATCGCATTATTGAAGCATGAAGGTTATACACAACGTGACCATAAGTGCCGCTTTGGGCGAGATTGTCCCGCTTCAAAGTAGCTTTAAAAGTATCGTCTATAGCTTGGCAACTTCATGCGGGACCCTCCTGCGGGGTGACAGACGGTGGGCGAGGCAAGGAACTTAGATGTCAGCGGCTAGCGGGCGGTGTAGCGGGGAAGGGGACACTTCTCTGCAGGTATGCGTTACCGCGTCAACCCACAGGAGGGTCCCGCACGATGTTGCCAAGCTATAGTGACTAAGGTCGACGCGAATAGGTGTTTTCAAAAATGCTATCTATGTTCGTATAGAGAAAGTTCCAAGTGCCGAGCGAGGCCTACATTAGTTGGACAATTTTGTTCTCATTAGATACCTAAATGACATGGCCGGATTCTGCCCTCGAAAAAAAAATATTCATGGCTATCGACAAACAGTACGTCATATTAAAGCTTATAATTATATTGTCTTTACAATCGTTTAAGTTTTATGATCTGAAAACTTGCGAGAGACATAATATCAGCATAACAACTTGCAACAAAATGCGCCTAAGTAATTTTGTTGCAAGTTGTTATGCTGATATTATGTCTCTCGCAAGTTTTCAGATCATAAAACTTAAACGATTGTAAATACATAATTATAAGCTTTAATATGACGTACTGTTTGTCGATGGCCATGAATAAGTATTTTTTTCCAGGGCACAGCTCCATACAAGTTTCGGCCATGTCCTTTAGGCTCGTGCGTTTTCTTTTTTTGTTTTTTTTTTGTTATAGGAGGAGGAAAAATCCTGTTTGGATACCTATTCCCCTTTATTAAATGAATTTAATGGAATTTCATTAGATATAACATATCTACCTAAGCAAATCAGAGCAAAATTGCCAGCGGCTGTAGAGTGTAGACAACTCACGTACTTACACTCATGAGTCGTAACACGTGAATCGAGGTCAAGTTCATAGTTACAGTTAGGTTCAGATTTCACTTGTGGCGAAACCAGGCGCGTCATCGCAAATTCCACCAGAGACACTTAAGGTGTTGCGGCCCTACCAGCCCGCGAAATTCAAATTTTATTTAGTTTTTCGCAAATATTAGACTAACTACACATTGTAGATTTATGGCAATGCATTTTGCGCCCGCAAAACTACACAACATTTATGCATCTACATGTTTTTAATAAAAACTCTGCTCAAAAATACTCATTTAGGTACTTCATATTGGTTCCCGATAGCTCGAATGCTGGGAAACTGCAAAAAATTATCTTTCGGGAACCAATATGAGATGAGTAGGAACTTTCGAGCAAAGTTTTTATTAAAAACATAGATGCATAAAAAGTAGGCCCGCAAAATGCATTGTCATAAATCTACAATGAATAATTAGTCTAATATTTGCGAAAAACTAAATAAAATTTGAATTTCGCGGGCTGGTAGGGCCGCAACACCTTAACGGGCTAGTTATTTGCAGGTAAAAACTAATAACGACAATTACTACAATAAATCTTATTATTAGCTTACAAATCTGGCCCGCGTGGAATGGTGCCAAGAATACTGGCTGCATTTCCGCGTTGAACAGCTAGGCTGATACGTTGCGCAAAAAATGAGCCAGCCTTTCTGTCACCAGTTGAGGCTATTAACCGCGGGGAGACAATTACTTATGTACTTTCAAAGAAGAACGACCAACGTGGAATCAAGTTTCTCACGTTTAAAAACCGCAACATTAAATAAAATTTGTATTTCCAATCCAGAACTATTTATCAAGTATGGTAAACATACCGGTCTCCCAGACACTCCCACTTTTCGGCCACTTCCGACGTTGTTTTAAATAATAGACAATGTTTTACACAACTCTTTTATATTTTCGCACCATTCGATCCGGACAAACATCACGTTTCACAATCCTCGCATGACCTCAAGATTTGCTAAATGAGCCTATAGTCACCATTTCTAAATTTGGAGAGTGGACGCATACCAAATTTAGCGGAAAAAATAGCACGTGGTGATTTTGAAGTGTAAGTTTTTAAATGATGCTGTGATTTGATTAGGTGTAAGTGTATTTAGCATGTTTAGTTTCAATAATTAAGAGCCCAATCTCATTAAACTTTACAATTTGGTGGTCGGATAACCGGTTAAGGATTAATTACAAAAACTACTTTCCGGCCAGGTGGTCGCAAACCAGTTTATTTACGTCAGTTTTTCTTTGCTTTTATTGCGGAAACCTTAAATTCACCAACATAGATTCCGTCATATTTGTGTTAGTAGTAGGTAATAATTTCCAATAAGAGAAATTAGTTTTTGATAACTGGCTTAGGCCCACTTGCGCCAACCTGGGTTATTTTGTTTACTCAGAGTTAAGATGCTAACGGCTAACCCAGAATAAAGTTGTTAAAATTGTCTAATGAGGGACGTTGACTCTAGGTTAAGAATTTAAATATTTAACCCGCCGTTTCAACCGCCGTCAACTAGACCTTAGTGCTTACTGTACGATAATTATTTAATGCTGCCTGTCACACTCAACGTATCCGTGTCGTGAGGGTGAGGAGGCCAAAAATAAAGTCGGGATATTAAGTTCGGCCTCTACCTTATTTTACGTCACGCGGATTTTCAACTTATTTCGAAGTAAATTTTTGAAAAGAAAACTTATTTGGGAGCACTGGGCAATTCTTGAGATCGTGAAAACCACTGAACTTTCAAAACTTACCTTTTCCTACACATCTGTATATAAGTGTCAGAATAAGTTTGCAGTGTACTTTGTTGGTATTCATGTTAGTGTTGTAACGATATCTACGATATGTTGTAAAAGTATCGTAGTAAATGGTGAAACACTAAAAATAGAAAACTCCACAGTTTTTCTAGGAGTTACCCTTGATTGTAAACTCCAGTGGGGCGCTCAAATAAAGACACTGGCAGATAAACTTAGCTCTGCTGCGTATGCAGTCAGAAAAATCAGGCAGTTTACCGATGTAGAAACAGCTAGGCTTGTTTATTTCGCTTATTTCCACAGTATCATGTCCTATGGGATCTTACTATGGGGAAATGCTGCTGACATTCAATCGATCTTCGTTTTGCAGAAAAGGGCTGTCAGGGCTATATACAAACTAAAGTCTAGAGAATCTCTCCGTGACAAATTTAAGGAGATTGGTATCCTTACAGTAGCTTCACAGTACATATACAGTAATGTTATATTTGTTCATCAAAATATTAATACTTATAAGCGAAGAATTGACATAAGTCATAGACCAATCAGACACGGAGGGCATAAACTGGTTGAATTATCACACCGCTTGCGCAGAGTACAAAAATCCTTTGTGGGGTTGAGTATACGCTTTTATAACGTGATCCCGAAGGCAGTTTTGGACCTACCTATACATAGGTTCAAACAAACTGTCAAAAATCATCTTCTAAGTAAGGGTTACTATACAATAAATGAATTTTTAAATGACAAGGACCCTTGGATCTAAGTGTATATTCCGTCTGCTCACAAGAGGCTTATTATAATGTGATTATTGTTTAAAACAAAATTGTAAAAAATATTATTTTTAAAAAAAGCAAGTGCCGAGTTTCTTGCCCGTTCTTCTCGGTGCAGTGCTACTTTCCGAACGAGGCGGTAGAGTCTTAACGTTTCGCAAGAGCCTCTAAGTTAGGCCTATGTGAAAGAATAAAATTTTTGAATTTTTTTTTTGAATTTTGAACGGAGGTCTTCTTAGTTTACCTGGCCTCCGCCAACGTTAGTTGCTGAGAAGTTCCGCAGGAAATCGTACCTCCGCTTCCGCAAGATTTTTGCGGAGTTGTAACAGAGCTTTATTTACGTTTATACTACGCTCGACAACGATTCAGATTTAACCCTTTTTATACTGTTGTCCGAAAAATAAAATTAAATAAGTATAAGCTTTTCGCCCATTGTTCGTGCGTAGTGTAGGTTTCCCCAGTAGGTGCAAACGATCCCCCCCCCCCCGATGGATTCCAATCTTGTCGCGATGGAGGGGCTCAGTAGCCGTGGTTCGGCCCCACGGTGAAGCCAAAAGGAATCCAGGAGGGGACGCTCGGAGTGGGCCTGGAGATGGGCCCACTCTGGATGAGTCCAAGAGGGGTGCGGGGGACAGAGTCTTCTGTCTCCTGCAGCCAGGAGGGGTCGCGGGAGGAGAGGCGTGTCGGTGTGTCGTTGCCGCTCGCCCTATCTCCCGCGACCAAACGGTGGCGCAACGTTAGATGCGTCGGCGGCGGGGCCGCAGGGGAAGAGGAGTGTCGGTGTGTCGTTGCCGCTCGCCCTATCTCCCGCGACCAAACGGTGGCGCACCGTTAGATGCGTCGGCGGCGGGGCCGCAGGGGAAGAGGAGTGTCGGTGTGTCGTTGCCGCTCGCCCTATCTCCCGCGACCAAACGGTGGCGCACCGTTAGATGCGACGGCGGCGGGGCCGCAGGGGAAGAGGAGTGTCGGTGTGTCGTTGCCGCTCGCCCTATCTCCCGCGACCAAACGGTGGCGCACCGTTAGATGCGTCGGCGGCGGGGCCGCAGGGGAAGAGGAGTGTCGGTGTGTCGTTGCCGTTCTCCCTGTCCTCTGCGGCCGTTTGGTGGTTTGCGGCGGAGCCAAAGATCAGATCCGCCGCGGGGTATGGGAGGTCGATGCCTGCGAAGTGCAGGAGCAAGCTTCGCAGGTATCGGTATACCCGTGCCCACGGCCCCTGGGTGGCGGTCCCGGGGGGGTCCGTCGCCTTACGGATGGGCGCCGAGGAGGTAAGGCCCGCTTAGGTGTTTCTGGCGGGCCTTGCTGTTGGAGGGGAGCTCCATGCTCCACCTCGTGGAGGAGCTGCGCAAGCGGCCGGGCACCGGCGGGTTCGCGGAGGTTTGCGCAAGCGTTCCCGTGTTCGCGTCATATGGTGCGAGGAGGAAACACCGTGGGGTTTAGCCGGTAAGAGTCCGGCATAACCCAGCCGCTCCCCCGGGCGACTGGGAATCCATGAGGATTCCCCACGATAAAAAAAAAAAAGGTGCAAACGATGGTTAAGTTCATTACCAAGATTTTAGTGCAGCTGGATAGATCTATGAACCCTTTAGCAATCGCAATTTTTTTAACTAAAAATTAATATTTTATTGCATTAAGTGTTTAATTTCGAGAAAAAGCCCTTGTTTCTGCACGTGTTATTGTATTTCTTACTAAGCCTTCGCGGGCCGTCTGTCTGTCTGTCCCTCTGACTGTCCGTCCATCGGACCGGACCGGAGAGAAATTTTGAACCGTGATAGATACACAGTTGAAATTTTCACAGCTGATGATGTTTTACTGTTGCCGCTATGAAAACAAATACAAAAAATAGAATAAAATAAATATTTTTTTTGATATTTTTTTTTTGATAATGGCAACAGGTATAAATAATAATTTAATAATGCGCTTGAAAATTGAAATATTCATATAATATTTAATTATATAATATTCACTTTGAAAATAAATAATAAAATTAAAAAAAGTGATTTTTTGCGTATTTTTTTTTTTCGTTTTCATAGATAATAAATAGTACCTACGGAACTCTTCGTTCGCGAGTCCAAGCATTCACTGCCCTTGATAATATTTGCTGATCGGAAGACGGCTCGTGTGAAGACATTAGCATGATGCAACTTTACGAAACATGGTTCTATAACGCATTACCGAACCGCATTTCGCCACATCACATAATATAACATTTTATGGATATCAGTTATTAATTTATCAATGTAGATGTTTGTTTATCAATGTGATGTCAAAAGTTTAGAGTTCGAATTTATAAATGTCTCATCCACTTAATAACACCGTAAAAACATTTAAATACTGCAAAAAAATATCAGTGAGTGTCATGGAACACTCGGTTGGAACGAAGTTTCTTTCGTCGTCAAATAGCGGATTATAACAAAACAAAAAAATATATCCTGTTATAATTATGGATTTCCGCAAAATAACGCCTGCTTCCATTCAATAAATATGACTGCACCTGTTAATTTGCTCATTCCATATTTATAACTTGATAAATTATAATGTCCGTTTTGGTATTTGAGACAGACCATAGAATGTAACTTGGAACGAAACTGAAATGAACAATCACCTAATAAATTATGCACATAAAGTGTTTTTAAAACCGATTAAACTGTGCCGATTACGTTCTCAATCTTTTATTTATTAATTTTTGTAACCACTTAATTAATGAAAATAATCTTTACTGAAAGGCGACACTGATTTCTATAGGATTTGACCAAGCGGCACGTGGCTTAGTGAATATTTGATTGATAGAATGGTATTAATTTTGTAACTAAAAATATTACTTTAAAGACAAATTGAGCTTTCGTATCGTTCTATCATTCCAAAATACCTACAATATTAAGTTTCTAGATAAATTTTCTGATAAGCACTTTAATCCAATCCAATTTACAATACATTACAAAATCGATCAAATACCTACTGATACAAATTCGAATCGAGATTCATCGTGAATATCGAGTAGCGACTAAGCGAGTCGTATGGTTCATTACGAGTATTAGTATCGACGCGATGACATATTATGCCAAAACGGGCCTCTTATATTTTAAAACTTATAAATGATCTAAATTAAGGAGCACACCACGGGTTTGCCGGCGAAAGTAAAATTTTTTGTGGTTTTTCGCGATTTTTAAGCTGATTTATAAGACATAATAGGCTTATGGCAGTCAAATTGCGGGAATCTCAATATCATCTTCACGTGTTTATATAAAAATCTCTGCTTGAATGTATCGAGTTGCAGAAATTAGTCCGAGATTTGCGAGTTACTCACATAAAACTCGATACTCGGACTAATTTCCTAGGATACACATTTTTATGCAAGATTTTGATATAATCATATTGTAAAGATGATACTGCCATTTCAGCAAATTGACTGCCATAAACCTCTGATGTGTAATTAGCGAACAAATTGCAAAAAACCATGAAAATTTTGAATTGCGCGGGCAGAGATTAGATTTCGCCTTAAACCATCAAAAAATAATGAATGACATATTTGATCGAAAAATTGATCACGTGCCTTATAGAAGACGACTGTCACGAACCCAGATAAGTCATATGGCAAGTGTCGGGGCGAAACGTCCATACTACGTGTTATTTAGGTGATAATCTCGGGATAGAAATTAAACACGTAAAACCGTAAAACAGTAAAGAAGAATTGTATGACACTGTGAGATGTCAAACAGACTTATAGATCATTTAATCTAAAAATTTAATGCCCTTCGAAGAGTTTATGCTCTCAGGTTGAAAGAAAAATGCAAGTTAGTGTTCCGTATCCAAAGGCCAAAAAAGGAACCCTATCACTAAGACTGCGCTCTCCGTTTGTCCGTCTGTCACCAGACTTTTGAACCGTGTAATCGAAACGATATCGTGGACTCCAGCAAAGCAATTTTGAGGTTCATTGATGACGTCAGACAAACTTGCCGACTGCAATATTTATTAATGTGCGTTACACAAACCGGAAACTGGGTCAATAGACGAGCGAGAACGTGACCGAGATACTAAACATTATAATAAACATACAAACTAGAGACTAAACGAACGAGTCTCATGTTTTAATTTTTATACTCATATTTTTTTGGGAATAACATAAGCAGCGTTAACAATATAATTCATGGTAAGTACAAGTAGGTCGTGCATAAGCCAATTAAATAATTGTAACGGCTTATACGGTACCATTTTTACTGCTTATACTGTTGAAACTTTGTCACATACACGTGAAGGCATCCCTAGCTCCTCGACAATAAGGACATCAAAAGGACTACGCCTTTTTAATTTTTACTGTCTAATTTTAAAGTATTAAGTTATTACTTAAATAACTAATTTAGTTGTGAACTTTCACAATTAAATAACTAATTTAATTGTGAAAGTTTGGGATTAAATTAGTATTATGATTATTTTCCAAAATGTTCTCAATATGAAACAGAAAACACCTTAATCCCGAAAACTGTTTGAATTTTGTTTAGCTTACAGCCACTGATTATTATAACTATTTTTATAATTTATTCTAATAATACGGTCAGCGGTCTAAGGCCCGGTTCCCACCAAAGCGGAGTGGAGCGGAGCGGAGCTGTGTTTGAGTAACCAATCAGATTTCGTCATTTCGACATCTCCTCTCCAATCTGATTGATTGCTCAAACACAGCTCCGCTCCGCTCCGCTTTGGCGGAAACCTTAATATACTTAGTTCTTATGATTTTGCACCATTTGACAGTGGTTTGACAAATGTTTACTGCTAGATTTATATGTCAATGGCTCACACGTAGTTTTTGTTTCACTGTAAGTGAACTTCGTTGACAATATGGTAATAAATATGATGTTCTCAACCCCAAAGTGTACGTGGTTACAGGCGTACGCGAGACCTTACAAGGTTACAAAATCGGTCGCCGGTTCGACTCCCGGTTTAGCTGGTTAGACTAGAAGGCGCCTTCTATATATAACGCTTCGTTTTATCGCATGACGGTAAGTGATGTCGGCACGAGTTTGTCCATCATACCAATACCGGACCGATAAGTTACGTACGCACGAAATGGCCACGGTGACGGCCAATGGTATCGGTTGATATGTTTTTAGGGTTCCGTGGCCAAATGGCAAAAACGGAACCCTTATAGACACGTACATTATCTGTCTGTCGTATATCACCGCCACTTTTTTCCGAAACTATAAGAAGTATACCATGGGCGTAGCCATAGGGGAGGGGTTTAGGGGGTTCCCCAAAATGTGCAGAATAATAGATTAATACTAGCAGACCGGCAAACGTGGTTTTGTCATTTAGGGATACAAAAAATAGCAAAATTATTTATATATTAAAATTATTTATATAATAATAAATTGGTTCATCACATGTGAAAATGTCAAGTGTCTTACTATCATGCTTTCAGAGATACAGCCTGGTGACAGATGGACAGCGAAGTCTGAGTAGTGTCCCGTTTTTGCACATTAATTACGGAACCCTAAAAACCTTCAGCGTAAAATACAGCTTAAGCTTGTTCAGGACGCTAAGTTTTTCGCAGGCAGCATTTTCTTTGGATTCATCACGCCCAGAACTGAGTTTGTACGTTAAAGTAACCCGTAGAAAGTCTGGAATGGATAATTTATTAGTACTTAGATAGAATGTAGGATGGTAGCGCTAGTCTTCGTTGTTTGTGGTCAACGCACATATAGGTAATTTAATGGAAAGCTCCCGAGCGTGACCGGAACGCATCAGAGATTACGGATGATTTCGAATCCGCATGCACCGCCAGATAATGTGATCAGCAGGGCTATTCACTTCACTGCCAACTCGATATCGAAGGTTTTTTTTAACTATATAGGCTAGCGCTTGACAGTGATCACACCTCATGGAAAGTGATGATACAGTCTAAGGTGGAGCGTGCTTGTCTAAGAGATGCCTATGCACTCTTGATTTGAAGACACCCAAGTTGTAGGTGGTGAGAAAGACAGTGCCTAGTAGGGTATTCCAGACCTTTGCAATGCGTATCAGGAACGAGGTATCAAACCGCTTCGAACGTGTCTTTAGTAGGTACGTCTATTATACTATGTAGGCCTTTCCGATGCCTTCCAGTTCTATGGTAAAAAGGTGACGGGGGAACCAAATTGAATAGTTCTTGACCATACTCCCCGATTGACCATACTCCCCGAAATATTCTAAAGAATAACAGACAGGCAACCTTACGACGATGTTTAAGGTTTTGAAGTTTATTGTTGACCAGAGTCGGGTTGCCGATGAGTCTTCTAGCAAGGCGATCTACCAAATCCAAAGCATCAAGTTAGTTCTTGGCAGAGCCATCCCATTAATGGCTACAGTACCTACTCCATGCATGATCTAACCTGTGCTTGGTATAAGGTGAGGAGCTGTTCCGGAGTGAAGTAATGTTTGACCTTATTTAAAATGCCAAGTTTTTTACCAGGAGATTTTGCTTTGGATTGAATCAGTGAGACAGTTATACGTTCCAGATAGTAGAGACTTTTTTGCGGAGTCCGCTCCGATGTGTACTATCACAGACTCAAATATGCTGCCGTGAAGAGATAACTGCATGATGCATCAGTGTGTTTCCGTTTGAAGGGCTCTGTTGCCGGAGAATTTACCGAGCATGAAGGGACAAGGCATTGAAGAATTGCAACCTTGGCCATAATTTCATGGCTTATCGGGGCATCTATGTAGGACTTCAGACTATGATGGACCCGCTTGTTAATTGAATGGAAACCACGCACCGGTCGCAGTAACGTCGGCAGACAGCCAACACGTTGTTCTGACGATATTGCCAAACTCTTGGGAAAATTATGGACGAGAATAGCCCAACACCGCAAGAAAAGGCATGCTAATGAGAAGGCCTATATCCAACAATGGATGAACGAAGGGAAGAAGAAGAAGAAATAATCTGCCGTGCTATTCTGCAAAATAGCGACGAGCGTACATCTATGCATCTATGAATTTGTCAATTGTAATAGAGTACAATTTTGCATGCCATATTCGGGTTGGCAGCTGTCTGGCAGCTATTTAATTTTGTAGAATAGCACAGCCTTTACTACCATTGATTTTTATACGCTTTCAGAAAGAAATTAGAAAACGTTTGGGAATGGGAAATGTTACTAAATATATATTTGGGCCATACTTCCTATCTATCTATCTATCCTGTGGCTCTACAACCCCTTGTGGGCCCTGGCTTTCTCCACAATATTCCTCCACTTGTCGCGGTCCTTCGACTCCCTGCGCCAGTTGGTGTATTTACCCATGCTCCGTAAGTCTTCCTCCACGCCATCGCCCCAACGCTTTTTTGTTTTGCCTTTTGGTCTTTTTTGTTGGGGGGTCCACTTGGTCATGATTTTTACGGCCCTATAGTCTGCATGCGTTCCATGTGGCCCGCCCATCTCAAGCGTTGTGACTTACAGAACCTGACGATGGTCTCACGTCCTATAAGAGCATCAAGCTCGTGATTCATGCGCTGGCGGTATGTTCCATCCGATTCTCGGACTGGACCAAATATGTTCCTGAGTACTTTCCTTTCAAATACCGCCAGTGTCGCTTTATCCCTCTGTGTAAGTGTCCAGGTTTCGCAGGCGTAAGTCACAACAGGTCTTAGTTTAGATCCTTAGTTAGCGAAGCTTAGTTCCTATCATTGAAACAAAATTCTGTTTTTAAACTTGAAGTGAAAAACCTATTACGGCTAAATGAACTTTACAAACTAATGAATAATCGGACAACTTCAAACATAACACGTGAACCGATACGCACTTGGCCGGTTTTTTTGCGAACCTATAAAAACCTAATTAAACAACCCATCATTATAATCTAACAGGCGTTTTCCATTGGGTCAAACTTATAAAGAGTTTAGCGTTGTTGATTAGTAAATAAATTAAATGTATTATTACTACTAGCTGACCTGGCAAACGTTGTTTTGCCCTTAGGGGTAATAAAAAATAGATAAATTGAGATTTAAACTATCCTATCTCTCAAGTTGGATCGAACTGCACATGGTGTGCGAATTTTATTATAATCGGTTAAGTAGTTTAGGAGTCCATTGAGGACAAACATTGTGACACGAGATTTATATATATTAAGATATATTGCAAGTGGAGTATGATGGTGTAGAGTATGATAAATTGCTTCTGAGGCACAACTCATATCTCCCATTGATTCTACAATATATATTGCAACTATAGACATAGGTGCATACCTACACTGGCGAACGGCGAACTGCGCGAAAAAATGACACCAGTTTGCTGGCGTCAGAAATATTTATTTTGACGTCTACAATAAGGACACCATGTAGTTCACTCAGCAGCCACATATAGAATTTTGACAGACTACTGTTTGCTTGTATGTAAAAGGTTTACGTTATATGTTCGGATGGCCGCATCCTCAGTTTCATATCGATCATTACAACGAAATTTAAAATATATCTACGGCTGCTCTTGTATCGATATTTGGCATGGCATGTCTAATCGAATGTGAAAAAAATCTTCACGTTACTTGCCGATGATACATTATGTAATTCTCATACATATTTGAATTGAAACGTAGACGTAGAATGGCAATGGCTATGGCTGCCAAACGGCAGCGGGTATGTTATGACAGCTGTCACAGATATAGTACTGAAAAGGACTATTCGTTTCAGTCCTGCCGTTATTTTGAAGATAAAGAAAAGTGAAGAAAGGTATAAGTAAGTAAGTAAGTAAAATATGCTTTATTGTACACCAAAACAAAAACAACAGACATATAGTAGATACAGCATGTACAATAGGCGGCCTTATCGCTAAAATAGCGATCTCTTCCGATATAACGCGATATAAGGTAGCGATTATAAGTGTATAACTAATAATAGAATTAAATACATGAGTGAAATCTTAATAATACAACTATGAAAATGTATTAGATAATATAGTTTTAGCGGACACGTTATCATTTTTTCCACTGCTGCCATTGGAATATAAATCTATGGACCACGGGTGTAATACAAAATTCACGAAAAAAAGTGTCCCGAGAAAACCTATATAAACGAGGTAATGTGTATTTTTATAAACAAACTAAAACATTGTAATTTATGCCTTTAAGGAGCACACCACGAGTGTGCCCGCGAAATTCAAATTTTTCGTGGTTTTTCGCGATTTTAAAGCTAATAAGACTTAATAGGCTTATGGCCGTCAAATTGCGATAATCCCAATATCTTCTTCACGTGTTTATATAAAAATCTCTGCTCGAAAGTGTCGAGTTAAAGAAATTAGTCCGAGATTTGCGAGTTACTCACATAAAACTCGATACTCGGACTAATATCCTAGGATACACATTTTTATGCAAAGATTTTGATATAATCATGTAAAGATGATACTGCCATTCTCGCAAATTGATTGCCATAAGCCTATCATGTCTAATTAGCGTACAAATTGCAAAAAACCACGAAAATTTTGAATTTCGCGGGTAGAGCCGTTGATTTCACGTTAACCATTATAATACAGCCTAATTTCGCTTAAGTGCAATTGTAACTATTTTCGCGTTTTGAATATCATTTGGTTCGGAAACTTTTTAGCGCTGACCCCATTGAGTTATTAACTAAGGAGTTGGGGTCAGCGCTAAAAAGTGTCCGAAGTAAATGACATACAAAACGCTAAAAGACATACAATCGAACTTCAGTCTCGTGTTTGAAAATTAGGCCGTATAGTAATGGTTTAACACATAAATTACAATGTTTTAGGTTGTTCATAAAAATACTCATGTACCCTCGTTTATATAGGTTTTCTCGGGACACTTTTTTCGTGAATTTTGTATTACACCCCTCATCCATAGATTTATATACCTATGGCTGACCCGAAATTCTAGTTTATAAAATTAATATTATTCTAAGTTTATAACTCAATGACTGCTGCTCTTTAATAAATTTTCCATAGAGCTAAGCTATTAACGGCATACATCCGACTTACACTTGACCGATGCGCGCCCGTTAAGCCACTTTTACTTTTTTGATATATGCGTAAATAATTATATATTCGTTAAAAAAGTGGGTTAGTAGTGCCACAAGATTTCGCAATCGGCTAACATTAGACAAAACACGATGAATTAGGTAATCCACGAGCACGTTTTAACATTAAAGTTAACACATGTATAATTTCTTTCAATTTTCATATACTTATAATCAGCTGTTTCTGTAAACTTAGAATTAAGACTAATTTTGCATACATTTACGTATAATTATGAGCTATCAAAAGATGTATAATTTGTACTTTCACAGTACGTAAATATGTGCCTAGGTAGTTTAATATACAGACAACATATCTGCGTGAATAACTTACCTGTGCACAATGTACATGTGTATCGAACGATCATTATACATTTCCGACAAGGAAGTCATATCTTGTGAAAGTAGTGTTTATAAAACCCAGAAAAAATTTCGACATATCGCGTATACGCGTATAATACAATGAATTATATAATAACACAATTAAAAAAATAATAATTATACAACGCACTCACCTAATTAAATCCTTTAAGCCACTGCCACAGATAATACAACAATGTAAAACACCAGCACTCAAATCGCACTACGGAGATTATGAAAAATAAAACACCACTTTTTTAAATTGAAAGCCAAACGGTCTTCGCCATGGCAGCTCGCAGACTATCGCAACCCACCAAAATATGAGGCCAAAATGATAGTTACATAACCGTTTATTACAGCATATTACATAAAAATTGCCTTTGGGCACTCGAGTCGTATATTATGCAAAGAATGGTCGAATTTCTTGAAGATTTTCTGGGTTACACGGAGAGTCCTTTAGGCGCGAATGCGCGAAATCACTAGCGATCCAAATTGTTCTCCGCGAGTGGTCAAATAGAAAGTTGAGGTGCATCTGCGTAGAAATTGTCTGAAAGCGATCGCATAATATGAAATTGTATTATGCCCCCCTCCATTTCGGCGACGGTGGTATGTATTGTAGGTCAGTTCGAACGTGTTCTGTGTCCGAGCATTGTGTTGTAATCCGATGAATGGGCGATTCGGACTGCTTCTTATATTTAAGTGGCCTTCAGGGCAGGTGAAATTTTTTTTCGATCTTAGCGAATAGCAAAGTCGCTGTACGATTGTTTACTTTTACAAGGCATTGCCGGTATGCGGTAATCTTTGAAACCCTTTGCCGGGTATGGACGCAATGGGGAAATTTCCCTCCAGGACTGTGTTACGCCTGGGGACCGCTGGTGTTCCGAGCGTATGACGTCAGAAGTTGTGTTTATAGAACACTCGTAGGAAACTTCGTTAGTGTGTGCTATTGGACTGGATACGCCATCTATCAAAGATCCTGGTACCAATTATATGTCACACTGCAGGACCCCTAACATAACCACGCTGGGTGGCGAAATGAATGCTGACCGCGCGAGGCCACCCCGGCTACTCAAGACCCAAAGGCCACAAGCCAGGACGATTAATCCTTAGCATTTTACGGGGGCTAGATTAACAACACCGTGGGTGCGCTGCGTTCGAACCCTTTTTACAATTGGCTGGTGTCTGGGCCATTGGACTATCACTGATGTATTAACTAGGTACCTAAATTTCATTAAAATCGTTGTACCTAGCCGTTTTCAAGATTCAGATAAAAAAGTATTATCATAACATAACGCAATACTCTTCTTACTTCTCGTTTGTACATAAATAAATAAATAGTGGACAACATCACATACATTGCTCCGATCCCTTAGTAAGTAGCTTATGCACTTGTGTTAAGGAAATCAGAAACAATGTAGGTACCACAACACCCAGACCCGAGACAGTGTAGAAAACTTATTTTTCTGCATTGCCCCGACCGGGGATCGAACCCGGAACCTCAGAGATGGCGGCGCCTTGAAAACCGGCACGCTAACCAGTAACCACTCAACCACGGAGGTCGTCAAATGCATTACATATGTACCTATACAAGAATAATTGCACGTTTAAAGATATAAGATACGCTTTCTATAACTACACCCAAATCATGTAAAACAGGCACTTTTAACGAATTAATTATGAATGAACAATTTGAGAAAATTCCGGAATGAGACTTCTAAAATTAACTCCTTTGTTTCATCGAGTTAGTATTAATAAACGTGGGAATCAATGTTGTACAAATGTGAGAGTGTGTGTCTGTATGTTAATTTGTAGCACACGCACGAATCAACTAATGAACTAACTTTACAAAAAAAAACTCACAAAAAAAACTAAAGCATGATTATTCAGTTGATATAAGAGTCATTTAAGAAAAGAACAATGGCTCGAATTGGAGTGGATTGGACTGAATGTGTTTTATATATCAACCTCGACTCCGCTATAACAATAAATACCTAATAAAAACTAGAATAAAATAAAGATTAAAGGGGGCTCCCAAACATCGTAAGTCCCGAAATTGTAGATCTCCCTTTGTGAAGTATCTTTGTGAAGGTCGTGGTTCTACGATTTCGCATTGTGAAGTCAACATCTCCTGAGGATGTCCCGGTATTGGGACGAAACGTGCGTCGTTGGGAAAATTGTGTGTGTTGTTTCATGTGGGCAGTTTTCCTGCATATTGTACCATGCAGAATCTTTTCAAGTATAGCGGATTATAACAAAATAAATTTATTTACCTACTAATTATGGATTTCCGCAAAATAACACCTGCTTCAATTCAATATAATCTATCATAACAGCCGTGCTATTCTGCAAAACAGCGACGAGCGTGCATCTCTGCATCTATGAATTTGTCAGTTGTAATAGAGTAAAATTTTGCTTGCCACATTCGGCTTGGCAGCTGTCTGGCAGCTTTTTATAGAATAGCACTCCTGTTCTAAATTGTCTGTCTACAACAGGAATTTTTTTGACAATTAAAAAAACAAAATCTATCCAGAACGGGATAAAAGGCTATCGAACGGAACTCGTTCGGATAAGTATATTATGTATTTAGTATTGGGATATTCTGTTATCTTATCGGCAGAAATTATTATCCATGCGGACCATTGAGTTACTATGCGGATCACCGACAAATTGGTCTACACTGAGACCCTTCAAACACGGCTCTTAAGCGTAAGCGTAGCGTAATCTTCGCGTACGAGCATGAACATTTTGAAAGATGTCCGCAGACGAAGCCGTGTGGCAGCGAATCGTAGGTATAATAATATTGTTATGCGTAGCGTCATAACGATACGCTTACGTTTACGAACCGTGTGCGAAGGGGCTAAGTCGAATATAATAAAGGAAATTGTTCGTCGAAGAAAAGAGTTCAACGCGTGTGGAGCTGTTTCAGACTTTATAATTTTCAAATTAATTCTTTTAAAATTGTAATTGCGACAGTTTGCATGCTTGAATGCTATGACTCTCGGAGTCTCGCCCCTACGACAAGCGTGGCCTGCTCACTGCCAATTCAGCTTGCTAATGGTTTCGGCTATGTCGATGAGTTTTGTTGTCCTGCGGATCTCCTCCTTGCTGATTTTATCCCTCAGAAAAATCCTAACAAAGCGTCCTTCCAACGCACGCTGAATGTCTTTGAATTTATTTGAAATGGATTTGAGTGTTCGTTCTGTTAGGTCCGGTTGGCGGTGACAAGAAAAACACCAATTTAAACATTGGGTTTTTATTCGGTAGACGGTGACAGGGAGCACACTTGGATTATCCATATACACTATAGGTCCCTGGAGAAGGGATTTTATAGAGCCGGAGCTGCACCTTGAGGCTACATTGCTGATGATGATGAGGCCGGCAGGCTTAAAACCGGGTCCGAAGCCTCAAGGTTGGCAGCAAATAGCCCAAAAATGCGAACTGATTTTAGATGAAAAGATTCTGTATATATAGGAAAAAAACTGATTACTATGTGCTGATCGGAAATTGATGTCGCTATACAGCAAAAATTTAGTCTGGTCCGGACTTTCTACGACAGGGCCGTATTTGGGTTATAACAGTTCGTTTCAGACGACGTCCATTAAGCCCTCCTGCAATGATTTCCAGCCCACACGGACCGCTACCCTTATCCAGCGCCTTCCCGCGACTGTTTTAATGTCGTCAGTCCATCAGGTCGGAGTCCTGTCAATACTGCGCTTTCCCGTGCGAGAATTTGAATGCATGATAATGAAATACCCGATCTTTAAAATGACTTAAATATTTTCGTACAAGTTTTTTGAATTCCGTTCTATATACCTACTCGTATTATTATTTATTTACTATTTACTAATGGAATGAACGATTAACTAGGTTTCTATGAGGGGAGGCGACCAAAAATATTTTTTATAGAAAATAACATTTTACTATGAAATAGAGAGCTTATAAAGGTATAAATATACCTATGCCAAATTACAGCTTTTTATATATATAGTCTTTGAGCTAAACTGTGGACTGACGGTCGCTGGGCATTGGGAAACTATGAGGGTTTCTTGTTAGTAAACAAGGAACCCTCAAACGTTCCGTAGTAACGGAACTATAAAAAGTAATTACACTGTAAGGATGAAAAGTGTAATAAAACATTTTTAAACTTATGGACTCTGTTGTTGTACCTATACGTTTTTGGAATTGGTATTGAATCCACCATCAGATGGCCTAGCTATAAAAGGACCTATCAGTTTAAAATAATTAGCCAAGTTCGAATCAGATTCGCGGACCGAGGTTCAGTATAATTACTTATTTATCATTTATGTATCACTACTATACATACAATGATATATTCTAACTTAGAGTAAATGGTGCTTGATACGCATATACGAGTAATTAACTTAAAGATAGAGTATGAAGAATGATAAGAATCGTACGCTAAATACGAAAGGATCTACACCAAAGGCTGTCATCGTAACAAAGCGTAAATCCACCTGTAACAGTTTAAGTACACTGTCATTTAGATTACGACTGCTGGGCTCCTTACAGCATTTACACACGGAACCCTAAAAACAAATAGTGAATTCATCACTTAAAATTAACTGCCAAAATAAAGATTACAAGTACACCACCTTCATAAAAATTTATTGCCTTATTTTTTAACGCGATGTTAATAATTATAATCGGATGTACCCTACGTTCTTATAAGCTACCATAGCCAGTTTTGCCTTTTAATACTATAGCACTAATTAGGTATTAAATGTCCGAAAAAATTACAGCACACCTACCTTACAACCTTGCGAGCTTTTACGATCTCACTGGCGCAGTTTATTTTCAAGCAGTATCTACTTCATGTGGAAGACCTTGAACCTTGGGTTACGGATCAGCTATACTCTTTAGTCTGTTAACGCTACATCAATATAACATCCTCTTGTCCGCTGCTGGGAACAAGCTTCTGGTTTCAAATAAGAAGATAATGTACCTACAGGCACATTCATTTTACCTACAGTTTATATCCTTCCAAGATTTAGATTTTAGATTTGTGCTTTAATGATTAATACATTTTTAGCCGATCGCTCTGCAGGTTGTAACTAGTAAGGTAAGGAATAAAAACCGTAAATTTAATTTCTTTACGGCATGATGATGTTCCATTATGGTCAATTATTTTTTTGCGATATACTGACAGAGCGTACTATCAAACAGTTTCACACGATAGCGGTGTTAGTACCGATTTTGGCCACGCGCCAAGATAGCCTTGTCACACTGTAGATTGGTCGATGATGTGAATAATATGGACCATCCAACATTTAGCTGCATCATCAGTGTAGTGTACACCAAATGCACTGAAGAATATTGTGAAAAATTTGAGGAGGGCGCCTTGTCATTTTCTTACTGCAATTTTACACATTCTACTTCTTGGTGTTACCTTTGTACTTTGTTCTATTTCATCAAATAATATTATAAATGAAGATGACCAGCTGTTCATTTAAGATATCATCAATTCATCATGCATAAAATATTTCCAAATCCTCCGTATTATTAGTAATATTATATATTCGCTGGTATTACGCAATAGGTATTATTTATGAACTGAAGCGAAGTGTCAAATTATAACATTGACACTTGTAGGACATTGACACTGACAGGCAACAGCTGCTTGTAAATTTGTGCTCCAATTTTTATACAACAGTGAAGTTTTTCGAAAATAATCCAAGTAATTCCCAATTTCCTTTTATAACTCCTAAAACTCTGTATTTTAGATTCCTACTTTTGGAAGTGCCTACTTTTGGATTCTCTACACATATGTGATTCGTAATTGAGTATTAAAGTGTTATTCCTCAAAAGGCATCAGTACCTATTGATTTTTCACTTATAACTTTGAAAACTGTAGTTCAAGACTACAAGACATTATCAATAAATATTTACCAGTAAATAAATAACAAATATGCTTCCACGTTCCTATTACACCGATCAAGATGCACAGAGAAAGCGTCAAATTGATACTTTGAAAATCTTTAACGACAACGTTACAGAAATTAGCGAAAACACAGAATACAGGGTGGAATTCAGTTGTGATGGTCGCAATTTTAGCTTGAACGTGGTTTTAAGCCCGGAGTTTCCCAATGAGAAACCGAATATTTTCGTTAATCCAGTTTTTCCTCACCCATGGCTGGCGGAGAATTCAAATCAAGTAGTAGGTAATAATTTTTTTTTTCTACACTTCTACACTGCTATTAAATAAAGAGGAAAGATTTGTATTTTTGTGTGTGTATGTTTATAACGAATAAACTCAAAAACTACTGTAAATTTTTTTACCATCAGAAAGCTATGTTCACCCTGAGTAACATAGACTATATTTATTGTTAGAAAAATGAAAGGAAACCTTACTAAAACTACTAACATAACCCGAGGTATAAAAAATATCATAAAACATCTTACATTGCATGCGCTGTGGAAACTATTGATGATAGAACAAAAGTATGTTCTACAATATTAAAGAACATCAGGCAGTATCATCTTCAAATGTTTGTGACATTCCTGCAATTTTATTGCCATAAGCCTATTATGTAGTAGCTTAAATTAAATTGGTATTTTGCAGGTTGATAATAATTATTAGTTCATTTTAAGTAAACTCGATTGTTTTTCACATAATTAAAATTTCAAACTATAAATACCTGTTTTTCAATTTACCCAGGTGTTAAATATTCCTAACGTGGAATATCAATGGAATAGTTATACTCTGCTTTATCCTTCTCTGTCATCAATCATTTGATATGCGAAGGAAAAAGACAAAACATAGTATAACTATTCCACCTCTATTCAACATTTATTTGTAATGGGGCTAGAATTTAAAGAGAAACCTAGCATTAACAGAAGAGTGGAATATCCATTATGCTGATGATGATAATATAATTCTCTTCCAGGTGCTCCGGGCTTGGTAAACTACACCCCACATTCAGACCTAGGTCGTGTAGTCCAAGCCATAATACGCGAGTTTCAAAGATGTGTACCAAATTTGTTGACTCGTGAAGACAAGTCCACAGACACGAGTCCTCAGTCGCACTGCAGTGGACAGTCCATGATGTTTCCAGAGCTTAGTGAACTTACGATTGAAGAATTAAAGGAGATCATTGAGAATCCAGATCTGCAGGTAGTTTTTATTTTTTTCTAGTTTGGCTCTTTAATTGCCTGTGGTCTCCCCAATTTCATTTAAAGCTCTCATCTCTCTTAATTGACATTTGTCATTTTGAATGTCATTTTATTTTGGTTTCATGAACGCTCACGCCAGGTTACACAACAATCAGCCCCAAAATGGCAAAATCAAGTGTTTTCATTTTTACATTGACAGTCTGAGAATCATATACAGACAGACAGACATTTTTTGAAAAGAGACAGACAAACATTTTTTGAAAAGATCAAGTACCGAGTTTCTTGCCAGTTCTTCTCGGTGCAAACCTGCTTTCCGAACCTGGCGGTAGAGTCTCGACATTTCATGAGCGCTTATATCTAAGCCTATGTGAAATAAAGAATTTCATTTCATTTCATATAATAGTGATCAGGGGATGGGCTAGAATTGTACTTCATTCTTCAGCTATAACTATCAATCTCGTAATAAAACTTTATTTCAACTACTTTTCACTTATAAAAATTTAATATTACAATATTGAAATTTGAAAAGAATCCAAAAATCACATCTTGCAAAAGATAGCTGTTTTGACCCACTTTTGTACTAACTACTTTAGTTAGTGGCCCTTGACACAAGTATTAAAAGTCTAAAAACATTTCTTTTAACTTCAGGACAAGCTGTTAGAAACAAACCCACTTCTGGTAGAACTAGACATGGAGACTGAAGAACTGATGACCAGCATAGAAGAGATCGCCCAGGACAATCTCGCCAAGCAACAAAAGCTGGACAGCCTCAAATCTGAGGTAATAGATGTGACCATCATTATCCTAATAACATAAACACGGCAGCGGAATATGGGAGTCAACTGAGGTGCAGTACGTTAGAATTAAGAGAAGCGCAGAAGGCCGCCATTTTGGGTCAACTTAATTGTCTAGTACTGTACATATTTTGACCAAGAGTTACTGCATTGTGAGTACCTTAATCCATTCAGTTTTTGCAAATGAAATCCAAGAAGTCTTGATTGGTACCTAATGGTATGTAATGACTAGTGATGCAGCTGAAGTTATCGTAGTAACAACGGATAAACTAATTTCATAAGAGCCTGCAATGCATCTGCAGTTCCTCTGGTGCTGCAAATGTCCATGGGCGGCGGTGATCGCTTACCATCAGGTGACCCAAACGCTCGTTTGCTTGTTAACTATAAAAAAAAAAAAAAAAAAACATTTTTGACACCAGTAAACGCTTCAACAGGTGTTAGACAGAATCTCAACAATAGTTCAAATGAAGATGAACTACGAGGAGCTGAACAGGAGACACCAGAAGCTGTCAGAGATGTACGACCCTCACCGCATCAGGGACTGTCTGCGGGAGGCTGCCATGAAGGCTGACGAGGAATCCGAGGTCATAGCCGAGCAATTCTTATTAGGTAAATAGTCCGGTTAAAATGAATCGTTTTATATATACTGACCTTTTGATTGACCAGCCCCTTGATTGTGTAAGAAATACGTATTCATCGTTATCATAAATGTTTAGAAAATCTTTTGGTTGGTTCCTTGGTTTACGTCAGCCAATAGGGGGACAGAATAAGCAAACGATTACGATAACGATGAATACGTTCAATCAGACCCCTGATTGGATGACAGACAACAAACAGCAGGGCTAAAAGCAATTTATTTTTGACTCTGGCCTCTTCTGGAGGGTACTCGTAGCGTTAAAAAATTATAATGATGCAAATTCACTATGTACAGAGTAATAAGTTTATATAACACAATATATATTTTTTTATTTATATTTGGCACAGTTATAAAATAAAAAGTTTTACAGAATATTTTATTATTCCATTAGTTTTTGGTTTGATTGCATACTATTGTTTGATGCATGCATGATAATAATGATTCTCCAACCTCCAACTCAAGAAAGATGGGGCTCGGAACGTAGCTCCCGAACGGATGAACCGATTTTGATTTAAGTGTTTTCTTAGCTGTGATAAAAAGCGGTCCAAGATGGCCGCCGACACAAAATGGCGAACAACAATTAATTTTTCGCAAAAAATCGATATCAACTATTCCTCAATAGGGATATCAATTATCAAATGAAAGGGCTTGACAAGTAGAATACTTTACACTTTCAAATCTAAGATGGCCGTCACCACAAAATGGCGGATTGTGGTCGTCCGGAGTTTTTTTTTTATTTTCATTATTTTATTTGTAGGTGTCTTGTAAATTTTGTTTGTTACAGGTAACATTCCAGTGGAGACGTTTATTTCGAAGTTTGCGGAAAAACGCGCGCTCGGGCAGGCACGACGCGCGCGCGAGGAGCGTCTGGCGCACCAGCTGGCGCAGCTGGACCGAGCCACCACCTAGACCTACTGCTAGCATATTCATTAGCATAAATGAAATATATAATATCCCAAAATATATCCCAAAGTGTTCGGATAATGGACGCTTTACTATCCGAACTCTTTGGGAATCCGGTTTTCCGAAAACCCAGATTTTTCGGATAACCGAACTGCGTGCCTATTCCGAGTTTTTTTTTATTCGCACGCGAGGGAATAAACGCGGATTGTTGTAGCGACATCTATTGATAGCTTTTGTAAACTGCTCGAATCCCGTACAAATCGGGGCTAACCAATGACGAAATACGCTACGCTAAGAAGACGGGAAGGATGTGACGTATGTTGAAGCCAAAAATTAATCAATGGCGTTAACTCACTGACGAATAGTAGGGGAGCCCAAGAGTGGGAATTTTGGTAGTAACTCGAACGTCGTGGGGACCTATTGGATTTTAAATATAAAAAAATAAATATTCCGACGAATTGAGAACCTCCTCCTTTTTTTGAAGTCGGTTAAAAAATTTGGTTGTATGATGTATGCTATTTCAGTAGTGAGAGACTAAAAAATTGTGACTTTGAAAATTGTTTCTCGAGCGCTTCAGATTTTTATACAGACGTTTCATCTTGATGTTCTTGTTGTTCTGACCCCATAATCTGACAATTATGTCGCGGAATTTTCTTAATCTGCCGGTTTTAAAATTTTACTTTTAACCCGGTAGATTGAGGAAATGCCTTAGCCTTCCTAAATTTTATAATTTCTAATTTGACTCAGGTCTGGTCTTGTGGGAGGCTTCGGCCGTGGCTAGTTACTACCCCTAACCCTACTGGCAAAGCCGCACCGCCAAGCGATATAGCGTTACGGCGCAATGCTATATAGTCTGTGGAAACCATTATGGCTCACTTACATCTTCCAAGTTAGTACTCAAAGTTCAGCTAGTTACTATCATTTTCTTAAAATAGTTATATTGTTATTAATTATATTATCACAATAATCACTATAATATATTATTGTTGTTTAATTTAAACTTGTCATATTATTATGGTAAAAGTGGTTATGAATATTAACCGGAACTACTAACTTACCGTAACACACCCGTACACCTATACTCCAACTTTTAATTCGATGCAGAAAAATGACGTTTCTAAATGTCACTTAAATAAAACAAAATAAAATATAATTATAACCAAAGTATTTCTCATAAATATTTTTTGGCTTGAAAGTCACTTTTATCATGTTATATTTTAAATTATTTTAGTAAAAGACAGGACGATTATTTAGTAAAATATGATGGGCTATTGTGTGAACACCACCGACCACGCAACGCCACGATTCCTTTGAAGTGTGCACCAAAAACCGACAACTTCCCCATCGCGCGCCATCGTTGACCATTGTCCGCCATTGTATACCATTTCCCCCTGTACACAATGGCGATGGCCTGCGGTGGGCCAGCATACGCTATTGTGTAGAGGGTACTTTAAGTAACTGCATCGAATTAAAAATCAGAGTATACTTATAAGACATTGAGGATCTCCAAAAACAAACAACAAATTGTTTCTCTGAAATAACAAAGATTTGTTTTATTTAACAAATATTTACAATTATCAAGTTATTATCAAGTTACGACAATTACACTTCTATCTCACCTGAAATAACAAAGAAACGACATTTAAAGTTCACTATTTATCGAGTCCTCAATCACATTCTTTCTATAAGTTTTTATAACGATAAAATGCACAAAACATTCTGAGCGTCACACGCCATTTTAAATCATAGACACAGATCAATATCATAATGTACGCGACAGACAGCTGATACGCGAAGCGCGGCAAATTCAAATGAATGAAATGTCACTCATTTCATTACATACTTATGCATAGGTAGGTTGAGTACTTTAGAAATTAGTTAGTGTGGCGAAATTAATATGGATTTTTGGTCTATAGGGATGCACATTGCACATATTGTAGACAGGGCGTGAAAAACTATAACTTTTGATACGGGCAGACTTGCGCGTGCATATTGTACAGTAGGCGGCACGTAAGTTGAACTCAAGTTGATCTTTCGATGTCAACTGAGGTGCAGTATGAAGGCGCCGCGAGTGAAAGCGCGGAAAGCGAGATATTGGCTCAACAACGCCATTTTGGCTCAACTTAATTGCTGCGTACTATACATATAATTTATTTATTATAATATTATATCTGATATCCATTTTGTACTGTGATTGTGATATTGTTTAAATAAATTATAAGAATATAGCTTTGATTACAATTTAAATTTGTTTGCGGTTTTCTTAATTATACTCCATATTATAAATTAACTAGCTGACCTGGCAGACTTTGTTTTGCCATAAAAATTAGTTCTCAGTAGAGGTATTAAAAATAGTTTACAACCTAGTCTCAGACCTACCGAATAATATACAAAAAAGTAATCATCAAAATCTGTCTGAAGGAGTTTGGTTACAAAAACTGGCGCGAGAATTTTATTTATTTTGATAAGATTTCGTGAGTGCAGAAAACCTTGGGTACAATTTCTGGTTTAAAACCGGAACAGATATTAGCGTAGACAAACCGGATACGTACCTATCTGTTAAGTAGTTAGAACTTAGACACCTTAGTTTTTTTTTATGGAAAATAAAAAACCTATAATTGTCGAGCAAGCGACACAAAAAGATGATATTGAGGAAATCAAAAAAACGTTCCTCAGTATTGTTAAAGTAAACTACCTTGATCTCAATTCCCAACTTGATTCGTGATTCGATTTATACGAAAATGACATCGATGTTTGACCGGTATTTACTTTTTGTTTAGATTCGCGAGACACGAGACGAATACGCCGATTGCACGGAACGTTTGGTATATACCTACTTAATGTTATTATCTATTATCGATTGCAGTTGTGTGATGAAATTATCCAGTCAATACTTATCAGCTTTATTGAATAACTAGTAGTTCCAGTAAAACGCTGAGAGTCGACCGTAGATTGTGCAATTTAGTGAAAGGAAACAGGAAATTCTGGTTCAAAACTTCAAAATTAGACACTGCAGCAATGGCCGGAAGTATGTCCATTTTTGTTTTCCTAAACATCATTTTAATTGTTACTGGTAAAAGGTTAGTGCAAGTGGTTATGTTAAGTAGACACAATATTCGGGCGCCTCTTCTGGCCAATCTGGAGGACTTTTCACCAAATCCGTGGCCCGTGTGGAATTATAATGCTGGATATTTGACCGACAAAGGAGCTATGCTAGAGGAGTTCATGGGAGAATACGTGAAAAATTGGCTGGTAAAGGAAATGCTGTTAAGCGATCGTTGTCCAGCCGAGAGCGCGATTCACATTTACGCAAATACGCGACACAGGACCAGCGAATCTGCGAAAGCCTTCGCTAGGGGTGCGTTTAGAAATTGCAATGTAACTGTCAAAGTGATAGACTCCGAAGATATGGACCCCGTTTTCAATCCCGTTATCCACAGCGCTTCGAGTGAACTGAAAAATAAAATAATTAAAGAAATGCAGCAGCAATTGGATGAACTTCATCTACAAGATTCATATAGAGAGTTGGAAAACATCCTTGAGTTGAATAAATCGCATATATGCAAGCACGAAAATGTCTGCAGCTTCGCAAATGTTAAAGATGATATCTTTTATGAAATCGGAGTGGAACCGAACGTCAAGGGGCCGCTAGATCAAGGGAATAATATCGTGGACTCCTTTATAATGAGCTACTATGAAGGGATGCCTATGAACGAAGTAGCTTGGGGCAAGATCAAAACTAAGGCTCAGTGGGAATCCCTTGCAAAGATCACTAAAGAAAATCAAAATGTGCGTTTTAATAGTACTATACTAGCAAAAGACGTCGCCAAACCGCTGATCGACTACATAAAAATGTTATTGTTAAAAGAAACCCCGCCAAAATTCACTTTGTTGCATGGCCACGACGCAAATTTGAATTCTGTTATGGCGGCAATCGGCTTCAAAGGTTATGTGCTGCCAGGTCAATATGAAATTACACCTTTAGGTGGAAAATTGGTGTTGCAGAAGTGGCACGACGATGACATTGGCAAAGATTTGTTGAAAGTTGATTATGTGTACCAAAGTGTTGATCAGTTACGAGACGGTACCAAAATATCTCTCGAAAATCCTCCATTATGGAAGCAACTGGAAATAAAGAAATGCCCTATTGATGAAAATGGTTTTTGTCTTTGGGAAAATTTTATAAAATCTTTGAGCTTTTTATGATTATAAAAATTTAGTCTAAGTATGGTGTTATGTTAACTATCATGAGTCTATGAAACAACCGTGCTTATGTATTTTTTTTTTCAAAACATAGGTACCTATGTGCTTATTGAGTAAGCTAAGCTTTTAATAAAGTCAGAATACACACTAAAACCCAGCGGAGCCGCCTGCGCCCTAGATGGGGTGCCAAAGGATCGCAGAAGCATGGACTTTGACGCCCCGACATAGTTAAAATAACCTTATCTAACCTAACCGTTCATTCATTCTGTTGCCGATCTGAAAAGGAACTAGCGAAAAAGGAGTTGATTTATTATTGAATAATTGTATAAGAACTTATTAGCGTGCGATCAAATTGAGGATCGAGTTTTAATAAAGTGATTCCTTTCAATAAGTAATTATGGCAACTTTATTTAAAATACTGAAAGTTGAAACTATAAAGTCTGTTAAAAAATAAGTCATTATACTTTGATAATTTTGGGGTAAATTAAAAATCGTAATCAGGCAATACCTAGTATACTACCTGTTTCTGTAGAACGACAAACCTCGTTTGATACTTGATTATTATTTAACTTCTGTTATTGTCAGTACAATGAGTTTTGTAGTCAGACATGATGTACTGGCTTATAAGCTTGTATAGAGCTTTCAACTCATTTTTCATACTTCTTGTTTTTGGTTTTGTTCTTTATAGCTCTTGACATCTTAGCATCAATATCAATTTTCTAGTTTTGGCGGATATAACAGAGCTTTTGTCCTTTGTGGTATTGTGAGCCTCTTTTGAGGCTTTTGTTATAGCGTTAGCGTCGGAAACCATAGAAAAACACATAATATTACAGTCAAGAAGCCTAAAAAGGGCCAACAAAGAACTAAAATCGCACAAAACCTGGATAGAAGGACTGAAAGCTACAAACAAATCAACTCACAATAGAAAAGAAATATTGTACTAAGGCGAAATCAACGACTCTGCCCGCGAAATTCAAATTTTTCATGTTTTTTTTGCAATTTGTTCGCTAATTACAGATCAAAGGTTTATGGCAGTCAATTTGTGAGAATGGCAGTATCATCTTTACATGATTATATCAAAATCTTTGCATAAAAATGTGTATCCTAGGAAATTAGTCCGAGTATTGAGTTTTATGTGAGTAACTCGCAAATCTCGGACTAATTTCTTTAACTCGACACTTTCGAGCAGAGATTTTTATATAAACACGTGAAGAAGATATTGGGATTATCGCAATTTGACTGCCATAAGCCTATTATATCTTATTATCTTAAAAATCGCGAAAACCACAAAAAAATTGAATTTCGCGGGCACACCCATGGTGATTAAGACACGATATAGTAAAAAATAGTTCGATGAGCTAACTCATCAACAAAATGACCTTTTCTTCAATGCTCGTTTTTTTTGGCAGAATTTGCTTAGCTATGGCAATTGTTTGTATGGAAATGATCAAATGATAGCAATAAAACGTCAGAATACCAGAGCAAAAAATGTGAAATATCCATGAGATTGAGATATAAGCTATGATAATAACATCAAGATGAGCCCATCCGAACATTTTACGTAAATCATCTTCATACAAGAAAATGTAGAGCCATGTGTCGAAACTCCTGCGAAATACTGCGTAGGCTTACAGCTACTATTACTGACGTCGGAGGGGGTTTTGCTCCCATAAACTGGCGACATTTTTTCGCGCGGTCCGCCGGGTCATTCTCAAGGTGTCTTTGGATATAAGATAATATACAAGTCCGACAAGGTCCTCTTGGCACTTGAAGGAGGGCGCTGTTGCACAACAAAGGCAGCCATAAAATAAAATCTCCTCAATTTTACTTCAATTTTAGTTTAAAATAGTTAATTGTAAGCAAAAACAACATAACACGCAATAGTGATATACTGATTACTGACAGAGAGATTAGTTCAGACTTTGGCCACGCGCCAAAATAGCCTTGTCGCACTGTATAATCGTATCTTTGGATCGGACAACAGTCAAATTTGACATTGACAAAGCTGTGGTGATTAGATAAGGGTTCGAGATGTCAAAAGTTAAATTTCTTTGTTTATATTTTTTGTGAGTGATTATTTATTAGTTTTTAAAGTGTATTGTTTGGATAATGTTATTATTCTTTCAATTGTTAGTTGTTACTATCTGAATTTGTAATTATTATTAATATGTAGTATTATCACCGAATGTTTTTATAGGTTACAATTATATGACCTTAGTTCTCAAAAGATATTTATATTTCCTCATATTATCTTGCTCAATGATAGGTGTTTGCCCAACAGTTGTACACATTTAAGTTAACTATTATTCGTTTACTTTACTGTGTGCTTGTAATAAATAAGTTACGTTTCGAAATGTACAAGAAATCAATGTTGAACACAATAATTTTTATATTAATATGTGTTGTGATTCAAGTGATTGTTTTCGCTTTCATTGTGTACGCGAGTGGGAAGTCTTCGTTGAAATTGGAACAAGTCGTGATCCTCAGTAGACATAACATAAGATCTCCTGTATCCAAAAACCTTGCCCGAATCACACCGCAACATTGGCCGCAGTGGAATAACAAACCAGGGAATTTGACGGAGAAAGGTTACATTTTAGAAGGTTACATGGGCAAATATTTTTCTACATGGCTGAGTAACAAAGGGCTTTTTCCAAAAAACTGCCCCAGTGAAGAAGATTTCTACATATACTCAAACACCATGCAACGCACAATGTACTCCGCTCGAGCTTTCATTGCTCAATGCTTTCCGAGTTGTAACATAACTATACATCATAATGACGTTGACAAGCCCGATTTTATTTTCACTCCCTTTATCCACAATTCAACTGCTGCGTTTAAAAACATAGCTATAGAAGAAATGAAAGATGTTTTAAGTCATTTAAAATTAAATAAATCTTACATTTTAATGGAGGATATTCTTGAATTTAATGAATCAGATGTTTGCAAAGAAGACCATGATTGCGATTTGACTACTGACCAAGTCAAGTTTGATATAATTGCTGGGATGAAACCTAAAGTAACAGGTCCCTTGAAAATTTGCAATGAAGCGATTGATGCGTTTCTCATGGCATATTATGAGGGGTTTCCACTAAAAGATGTGGCATGGGGAAAGTTAAATGGGTCAAAATGGCACTCAATTTTAGATATCACTCATGGTTACCATAATGTTACCTTCTCAACAAATCATGTGGCTAAAGACATTGCACAGGCGCTAATAAAATATTTAAAGAATATTTTCTTATATAAGAACACTAAAGTTACTTTATTAATGGGACATGATGCAAACATAAATGTTTTGCTGACTGCAATGTCTTTTAAACATTATGAGTTAGAGCACAATTTTTTTTCGACACCAGTGGGGGGGAAAATTGTATTTCAGAAGTGGTTGGATGAGAGAGCGAAAGAGTATTTATTAAAAATTGAATATGTCTATCAGAGCAATGAACAACTGAGGGAAGGTACGGTATTATCTAATGAGAACCCTCCAAAGTTTAAGTTGTTAGAATTAGAACATTGTAATACTGATGCTAGAGGCTTTTGTCGGTGGGATGACTTTATTTATTTCTTGAATCATATATAGTTGTTAGAATTGATGCTGTATTGAACAAAATACTCTTAATGCCACTTCATGTGATACTCATAAACTAGTCCTATAAAATTATATTTTGAATTCTAGTAAAATTAGATTTTGTTTCTTTTTCAAATAAAAAAAAAACTAAGTATATAAAAGGTCAACAACAATGATTAAAAACCATAATCATAATAATATTACAAGTGTGATTTTCTTGAGATTTTTAGTAGTACATTCATTCTCACATAATGGCCGCGTTGCTCTTTTGCTTTTGTATGTACTCGTATTTATCATAATAAATATATGTATTTATCTATATTTAAAATATATTTATCTGTTTTCAAGCACCCAAAACACCTCTGATATATTTATTTTTATTTACCCCCTGCCTCGAATACATTCATGCAATCAATATAGAACTTTTACCTAATAGGTCTATCGTTAAAATTTTATTATTTGATTCACATGTTTAAAAGTTCATAATATGTGTTCTCATACCCATTCCCTTTATACCTAATTTAGAACAAAGTAATCCCTCAGATTTTTATACATTTGTTGTGTATAAAAATAGATGATTAGGTAGAAAAGCTCCCTTTTCAGTGGCTAACTAACATAGAAAAAATATTGCTTTAATAATACGTTCATTCACAATTTTTCCCTCGCTGGAAAACTTGGGGCTAGATGCATAAGTTATTTCTGATTTTGATTCTATGATATTTTGTATCAATCTAGTCATTTTCGATCTACTACAATAGTCTATTTTTAGATGTATGACTTCAGAAACTCTAGGAAGTTGTAATTGTACATTTTTATTTATTTTTCAACTAGGATGTTATGGTCTACAAAGTCAAAAGCCTTTTTCGTACGTCCTTCCCTTAGCTCTATTTTATCTGTGTACCAAATTTCATCAAAATTGGTTGAGTGGTTTAGGCGTGAAAGCATGACAGACAGACAGTTACTTTCGAAGAGACTACCTGTGTTGGGAGCATGCGCTGACGAACACAATACAAAGTGATGAAGGTCTGGGGTGCACGGGCTCTTAGTCCAAAAGATGTTGCCAACGCCAAGACTTCAGTTTTCACTGTCTAAAGGTTATCAAATCGTATGATGTAAAAGATACCCCTACATTTACAAAACTTAAGTCAAAAAAGTATGACCTAAGCTTTAGATGGTATGACACATTATCAATGCACATTATTAGCTACCTACTCGTAAATACAAGAGCCAAACGGTCAAGCCTTAGGTACTTTCTGTCCAACAGGAAGGCTATTCACGTAATGGTTTGAGTGATGTAATGGCTGAGTGATGTGAATCAGGAAATAAAATAAATGGTTTAGAGTGTAAAATTGAATGTATTTCAACATAAGAAATACAATCTTTCAACCTTATCGCGGAAAGTAAATTTAATTTCACGATTGTCGACAATATTCCGTTTTGAACTACACTCGGCGTCAAAAAAATCGCACCTTTCAATAAATCTACTTCAAACAACTTTAAACCTTATTTGACATCAATAATGACGGTCATGTTGGATATCATTTGAAAGGCGATGAAATGGAGAGCACAAAAACAATTCAATTTATTATTTTTCTTTTATTGGAAAAGCACAAAAAAAAGAAGTATATAAAACAGTAAAAATCCTTAATTAAGCCTTAATTTAAAACAGATTAATTACACAAAAAAGAATACAAAAATGATCTTAAAACTAATCTAAAATCTAGTGTTACCCCCCCTTGCCCTGATGACGGCTTCCATACGATCCCTCATGGATCTTACCAATTTTAAAATTTCTTCTTGAGGGATAGTGTCCCATTCCTCAATAACGGCATCTTTGAGTTCCTGGAGAGTCGTAGGAGCGGGATCACGAGACCGAACCTTGCGTTTTAAATGGTCCCATAGGTGCTCAATCGGGTTCAGGTCTGGACTTCTCGCTGGCCACTGCATGACAGAGATCCCAACATCTTGAAGGTAGTCGCGCACAATAATTGCAGTGTGAGCGCGAGCGTTGTCATGCATCAACGTGAACCCCTCGCCAACAAAACTGGCATAGGGGACCACATGGTCTTCCAGGATCTCTGTGATGTACCGGTGAGCAGTCAGCGACCCTTGCCCGCGAGCACCTCGAGCCCGGGAGACGCAAACAAGGTCGGTTTTGCCGTCGGCAGACATGCCGCCCCAGAACATACAAGAACCGCCTCCATATTCCACCGTCTCCTGGATGCAGGCTTGGGCGAAACGTTAACCCTGTCTTCTGTACATTCTTTTGCGTCTGTCGTTGCAGAAAAGGCACACTCTCGTCTCGTCTGAGAAGAGAACAGCTTTCCATTGTTCGAGGGTCCAATTGACGTGTTCGCGAGCGAATTGCAAGCGGGCTCGCCGATGCTCTGCGGTCAATTTTGGACCCGTAGCAGCTCTTCGCGCCGCTATTTTCCTCTCCCCCAGCCTTCGTCTAACCGTAGACACACTCACGGTTCTTCTGTTAGCTGTCTGGAGCTGCTGTCGCAACTCAACAGCATTTAAGAAGCGATTTCTCAAAGATGTCGATACGATGAATCGGTCGTCTCTCTCCGAGGTGCAGCGACCAGACCCATGTCTTCGGACGTAGCCACCGGTCTCCAGGAAACGCTGGTACACTCTTCGAACCGAAAAACGGCTCAAGTTGAGTTGCCGAGCGACATCACACTGCCGCATGCCTGATTGCAGTAGTGCAATCACTTGGGCGGCCTCATCGACAGTGGTATCCATCTTCAAGGGTATTTTTCTTGGGAATGAGCTTCTCGTGTGTCCACTTCAACGGTTGGATAGCGAATGATCCCGATTGAACCTGTATTGACCCTTTTATACCTGCAAAAGGTAGCGCAACTAGCGGCTGTTTAAGGAGCAAAATTGTAAGTGTTTTCTTCTTCTTTTTTTGTGCTCTTCCAGTAAAAGAAAAATAATCAATTGAATTGTTTTTGTACACTCCATTTCATCACCTTTCAAATGATATGCAACATGACCCTCATTATTGATGTCAAATAAGGTCTAAAGTTGTTTGAAGTAGATTTTTTGAAAGGTGCGATTTTTTTGACGCCGAGTGTATATTCAAACTAACGCTCTATCTCAATAGTCGTGAAATTATTTTTTCAGGATTCGCAAAAAATGTTTTGATTTCAATATCGTCTGCCTAAATACGTTAATGCCATGCCCTTTTTCAACATTTCACTTCACGAGCGGACGCGTTAATTACGTGAATTGTCCCCCAGATCTTAATTTAGGTATATTATTTTACTAGCGTGAGGTAAAAATATTTATGTAACCTTCTTGAACCAATAAGTAGATAATGCTAAATTATAAATTCACCTTACCCAATATATAATCAATATCATGATATTAACTCATTACACTTTTAATGCTCGAATAATAAACCAATATAATTGTTAATCTTCCAAAAACTCCTTAATAACAACAGTACTAACAGTGTGTTTACCATGCAAATAAAAAATAAATCTTCAGAAATGCAAAAGAAATATTTGTGGAATACACTCGTTTTCGTAGTAATATATGTTTTTATACAAGTGATAGTTTTCGCTTTCATCGTGTACATGAGTGGGAAGACTTCGTTGAAATTGGAACAAGTCGTGATTCTCAGTAGACATAACGTCAGATCTCCTTTGTCCGAAAACCTCTTCAGAATAACACCGCTGAATTGGCCACATTGGAAGGAAAAACCTGGGACTTTGACAGAGAAAGGTTACATTTTAGAAGGTTACATGGGCAAATATTTTTCTATGTGGCTGAATAACGAAAGGCTTTTTCCCAAAAACTGTCCCAGTGAAGAAGATTTCTACATATACTCAAACTATTTGCAACGCACAATGTACTCTGCTCGGGCTTTCGTTGATCAATGCTTTCCAAGTTGCAACATTACTATAAATCAGGCCGTCAATGACAAACCAGACCTTATTTTTAATCCCAGAATACACAATTCAACCGCTGCGTTTAAAGAAATGGCTGAAGAAGAAATGAAAGATGTTTTAAGTCATTTGGATTTGAATAAATCTTACAAGCTAATGGAGGACATTCTTAAATTTAATGAATCAGATTTTTGTAAGTATGACAACGTATGTAATCTAGCCACTGACAGACATGTATTAAATGTAGTTGCTGGAATGTATCCTAAAGTTACAGGTCCTTTAAAAATTTGCAACGAAGCCGTCGATGCGTTTCTTATGGCCTATTATGAGGGTTTTCTATTAAAAGATGTGGCATGGGGAAAGTTAAATGCTTCGAATTGGCACTCGATTGTGGATATCTCTAATGGTTATCACAATGTAACCATATCTACAAATCACGTAGCTAATAACCTTGCACGGCCCTTAATAAAATATTTAATGAATATTTTCTTGTATGAAAACACTAAAGTTACTTTACTAATGGGGCATGATGTTAAGGCGACTATATCCCAGCACTTTAGGTATTTGTCGCACAGTCAGACCCGCTCTACGATACCTAGCGACCATTGCCGTGAGCCGAGAAGTTAGAATGAACTCCGTGAACCTATTCATAAATATTTGCGTCACAGTACTGTGCAGTAGTGTACTGTTACAGTTGGACTATTTGTCATTATAATTCGCTTCACGAAATATATGCTGGAAGTTGCGTTTTTTACGTATATTTTGACTTTTTTATGGTAATCGATAATATCAACCGAGGTATTTATTTATAATAATTATGTATTACTAAAGTAGCAGGATTTGTAGAAATTTTTCTTGTACATATAAGGGAAATGAAGAGTTTTATATTTTTTTTTAATCTTCTTTGCTACCGTCCGCATCTTTCTTTTCACAGTAGTAGTTTTGACACATTCTGTGATCACCATAAGAGTGCGGCATTGAGTTTAACAATATCGTTGTGCAGAACTGATATGGCAACGTTTTTAGGGTTCCCAGATATTTTGTGATATCTATACTAATATAATAAAAAGGTAGCGTAACGATGTTTGTGAGTTTGTGACGTTGTAAGGGGTAATCTCTGGATCTACTGAACCGATTTTCAAAATTCTTTCACCAATACATTATCGTGGAGTGTCATAGGCTATAATAATTTCCAAAATTAACTATGCATTGTTACTAAAACTTGAATAATGTAATCCAAGTCGCAAAAAAATTGCTTTCATCGCGTACGCTGCGATTGAGGATAGAACAAAACAAAATCAAAATCATCAAATCAGTATCAGAGTGAATAGGCATCTTCTAGGTAAGCGCGCTCCATCTTCGACCACATCGACACTTTCCATCAGGTGAGATTGTGGTCAAGCGTAAACCTATAAAGTATATAAAAAAAAAGTATCAAAATCTGCAAAAAAGTCCGCAATAGCATATGCCTATCTCCTATGGGTAACTCGCAATAACTGCTTTTACTTTAAAAGTGTGGATTAAAAATAAATAATTTTTGTGAAGCTTATTTAGCCCATATGGTATTAATTTATATCTTTGTATTTTTATGCCCGATAGTTTTTGATTTATTGAGCAAACTGTCGAAAAACATACCAGCCCCCCCCCCCCCTTATCTCCGAAGTTTATCAATCGAAAAATCTAAAATAATTATGATCAATAGAAATTAACGTATATTTTACAGGAAAAATAAAATCAACTCTCTAACTGTTATACTTTTTTTGATAATAGCAATAAACCGCCGAAAACAAAGTTAGGTTTGCGGTTCGCCAACAAAAGTACCTAGGTACATGTAAATTATACTCGTAAATTCTTGAACAAAAGTGATTCTTTTAATGTTTTACTTCTTTTATAGTATGGAAGCGGTGCGCGAGTCCGACTCGCACTTGGCCGCTTTTTTTTTAATTTTTTAATTACTTATTTTTATTTTATGTTTTTTACTGATGGTCAGCAGTTAGGTGAAGGTATTTTCTGTTACTACTCTCCAATACCTTCATTTTGATACCCATATTATGATAGTTGAAGAAAAAAATTTTTTTCCACTTTTGAAAATGGCGCCTCACATCCGCCATATTGATTTTTCCAAAAAAATATAGTCTTTGTTACTCGGGAGGATCCAAGGATTCTAACGATACCCCATATATCCAAATCTGTTCAGCCGTTCAGAAGTTATGGAGGAATAAAGAAACATCACATACATACATACATACATACATACATACATACATACATACATACATACATACATACATACATACATACATACACACATACATACGTACATACATACATACATACATGAACCCTAAAAACATTACACTCCTTTTTTTGGGCAGTCGTGTAACAGTATTTAAACTGTGGTTACGCGTGATGGTATTTGCACGTGGTGGAATTTACACTACCTACCATAATTTTCTTAGTTCGTATCAGAGTTTCTTCGGAGCTTTTGAGGACTAGGTATTTTGATAAACTCAAGAAACACTTACTATATAATTTTTTTAAATTCTCCTTCGCTTCCTGTCAGATAGTTTTTTTTTTCCAGCGCATTTAAAAAATAAATAATTTTAGCGCGAAAGGAGCGTGAGTCGTGAAAACTTGCGCAGGTCCGTCTCGTATGGAGGCTCGTGAGCCACTGAGTACATCGTTTTTTCGATGCGTTAGACCATTTTATGACTTCTGTTAGGCGAAATTTTGCAGCAATTTTTTTATTTAATATCTGTCTGCTCAATGGATAGGCAATACAATGAGCTTACTTTACGTATAATTTTTATGAAATTTAGTCTAAAGCTTTGGAAATACCATTAAAAAAATGAACAAAAACGACCTGTTTTCAAAAATTTTTATGATCGAGGCAAGTTTAACTTATCGTGTTTTCATGAGGCCATTATAGAGATAAAGCATGTATCTTTAATATGTATTTTTAACAGTGAAAAAAAACAATTTTTTCATGACTTTGAATTGCTTTGAAAAGTGGCGTAGTCGCTAAAAACCGGGATAATGGGCCGTTAATATAAACGTTTTGCTGACTGCAATGTCTTTCAAACCTTACGAGTTAGAGTACAATTTTTATCCAATCCCAGTCGGCGGTAAAATTGTATTTCAGAAGTGGTTGGATGAGAAAGCGAAAGAGTATTTATTAAAAATTGAATATGTTTATCAGAGCAACGAGCAACTGAGGAAAGGTACGGTTTTATCTAATGAGAACCCTCCAAAGTTTAAAACGTTAGAATTAGAACATTGTAAGATAGATAACAGAGGTTTTTGTCGTTGGGATGATTTCACTAATATTTTGAAACAATACAGGGAATAATGGCATTTTTGATGGCAATGGCAAAACAGCGGAGATTAGCTTCCCGATACACTATGGCTATACGCCTATCCGGAACAAAACGGAGCAAATAGCAACACTAAAGTAAATCGCACTTGTATCTTTATGAATACTGGCTCATAATATGTCAAATTGGTCATAGGTGCATCTTTGCATACTTACATGTTTAAAAGCAATAAAGTAATCTGTGTGTGTGTTTTAAAGCAATAATGTAAACACTCACTTCATTATTGACTATCGACGTAGTAGCATTATAGTAGGCGTTACAAAGCGAAGAGGGAGGGCGGGAGTTGCTATGGGAGTTGTTATTTTCATTTTTCGCGTGTAGTCTGCGTAAAGACGCGAATACCGCGACGTTTTTTAAACATTTCACTTCATTAATCGGAGCCGACGCGTTACGTGAATCGATAGGCTGTATCGAAAAAAATATTGCTAACAAATTAATAAATAATAATCTAACAAATCTAACTAAATAATTATACAGGGCTTCAGTCTACTTCGATCATCATCATCATCAACGGCGAGTCTACTTCGATAATACTCATAAACTAGTCTTATACTTTTTATAATATTTTTATTTCTTAGTAATTATAGGTACCTAACCTACCTACTTAATCAATTCGTTACATGGTTGTTAGATGGGTAACAAGTTGTTACCCATTTTGTTTGAAAACTAAATATCCATTTATATCTATCTAGCTATCGACATGAAAGAAATAAAAATAGTGACCCAATATCATAACATTAAAAAAATATTTTTTTTAACGTTACGTTAATTAATTAACAAAAACTTCAACTCTCATCAAACTACTGTTGAATACATCCTTTCCAATTAAAAATTTAAGACATATATGGTTTTCTCATGGATGCCACTATCAGAACTAGACCAAATTGGGGACCACACGGGTAGCGTCAGTTTTCTAATAAAAAAAGAATAGGTAATCGAAATCGATTCACCCAGTCAAAAGTTTAAAACAAACATTATCGAATTGAGAACCTCTTTTTTTTGAAGTCGGTTGAAAAAAGGGAAGAAATCAGGAGGATGATATTTCAAAGTGAGATAACTACGCCGAGTTATTAGGTAGGTATGTGGTTTTTCAGATTACTAACAAAGTCAGTTGTGCCGTTCGTATGATACTTTTGTAGTAGGTATGGAACCCTCGATGCATTTAGTCCGACTCGCGCTTGACCGAGTTTTTAAAATATAGTTATAATAATATGTAGGTACTAATATTTGTGTTTACCTAACATCGTATTCTAATAAAAATAATATATAAGTACCTACCTAAGTATGAATGAGTTTACTATGTCCAATGTTTATCTATTAGGATTGTCGATTGGATAAAAATACTCGTATCACTAGTATTTCTTGTGCTTTGCTTATTATTTGATAGTTGTACAATGTACAGTTAGGTATTATACTAATTAGCTATTAAGTTAGCGATAAGTTTCAATGTAATTAAAGTCTGTATTAAAATGTTATTGTTTGTTTCCTTATTATGTAGACATCCCTTGTGTACAGTCAACGTCGAAAGTCGTTATAGATATTATATAAGATTTGCAAACAAGATCCCTTATACATGCATTACATAGAAACCTTTTCACCTAATGGTCATTGCCTTACGAGTAAGTAAGGGCGGTGGGTACCATCCGGGCGCGAAAATTCAAATTTTATTTAGCTTTTCGCTCATAGTGGGCTAAATACATCGAAGGCTAATGGCAATGAGTTTTGCGGGCACAACATTTATGCATCTATATGTTTTTAATAAAAACTCTGCTCAACAATACTCATTTACTTCATATTGGTTCCCGATAGCACGAAATCTGGGAAACTGCAAAAAATTATCTTTCGGGAACCAATATGAGATGAGTGGGAACTTTCGAAAAACTAAATAAAATTTTAAGGTTGACATTATTAACAGTTTATGCCATAGATTAAATATAATATTAAAGGACCAGCACTTACTGACGTCACGCAAACATTTTAGGCTTCGTCCTTAAGCCGGATTTTTATTTTGTCAATACTTTAAAATGACGTTAATGCAAGGACTGACAACAGTATGTGCTGTCAGTGGTACCGAAATGTACGACGCGCGACGCCATATTTGAGAAATTTTTGGCTTAAACATACGTCTTACCCGTCCTCTAAACGTAGCGTATTTCGTCATTGGTTTATGCACGTTGCCGTTTTAGCTTTTAAGCCATATACTTACCTATTGATTTTTGAAGTTGACTGTACGTAATTAATTATTGGATATAGTGGTTTTTACTCGGTAGATGACCGATTGGCGAAGTTGGTAAGGGTCTTGCCGTCTGCGTCGGAAGTCGTGGGTACGATTCCTACGACTAGAAAAATATGTTTGTGTGATGAGCATGAATGTTTTCAAGTGTCTGTCTGGAATGGAGGCTAGCTTCGGCCGTGGCTTGTTACTGTCTTACCACTCTACCTACCAATAAAAGGTGCATCTATGACCTATTCCAAATTTCAGGTCGATAGCTTCAATAGTTACTGAAATAATCGAGTGTGACAGACGGCGACGGAAGGACGGAGAAAGTCTCACCATAAGTGTTCATTTTTACCATTTTGGTATGGAACCCTTAAAAGCACTCGCCCGAGGCTACGCCAGTCGGTCTTCAGTCATTTTGACAGTAGAATGTCAAAATCCAGGTCTCAATTAATGCTTTAAAAAACTAAATTATTTCGTGTGTTAGCGTTTTAAAGACCAAATTCTTTGTTAATATGATACAAAAGTGTTAGGCTCGTTAGTATTGGCGATCGCATTCAACTGATCCTCTTTCCGTAATCAAATAAATAAATTATTAATAAAAATTATGCCATTTCTTAAAACCCCGACCGTGATCCACGGAGCTGTCGACGCTCACAACAAATGGATGAAGTTGTTGGAAGAAACAGAGCGACTTGTGGCCGAAGATTCGGATCTTCAGGTGATATTTTTAGGTTTCCGCACCTAAAGGCAAAGATTTAAATGTTTGCCTAAAGGGTAAAACAAGGGTAAGGAACCCTATTACTCCTGTTACTGAGACATCGCCGTCCGTCCGTCTGTCACCAGGCTGTATCTCTTAAACCGTTATGGTACCACTATCATAACAAACACTAAAAATAGAATAAAATAAAGATTAAAGGGGTCTCCCATACAACTAACGTGATTTTTTTTTCGTTTTTGGTCAATGGTCCAGAACTTCTCCGCTGCTCCGCCCTGAAGCCGGATTTTTAATTTGTCAAAACTGTAAAATGGCGCTATGTATGCGACTGACTGCGGCATGCGCTGTCAGTGTACCTACGACGCGCGACGCCATATTTGAGAAATTTTTGGCTTCAACCTACGTCACATCTTTCCCGTTCTCTTAGCGTAGCGTATTTCTCTCTAGGGTTTCGCATTGTGAAGTCAACATCTTCTGAGAATGTCCCGGTGTCGGGACGAAACGTGCGTCGAAGAAAGTGATAGAGAATTGTGTGTGGTGTTTCATGTGGGTAGTGTTCCTGCATATTGCACCATACAGAATCCTTTCAAGTAGCGGATAATAGCAAAACAAATTAATCTGTCCTGTAGCGTATTTCGTCATTGGCTCATCTTCAGTGTCATATCGGTGGGTTTATGCCATTCATCTTCAAATCGTGACGTCGAAGGTGTTACAGAGGAAAGCCGCGGGGGGTCTCCATCTGAAGGAGCGGCGCGCGCCGGCTGAAGTCCTGGGTCGCTTCTACGCTCAATACTGTGACGTCATCAACCGCATGTACGACTCGTACTTGACCAGCGTGCACCTGCAGCGCGCGCCGTGCATGCTCGACCTCATCTGCGTCATTTGGAAAAGGTACAAGTTACACCTAGGTACACACCAAGGTACAAGAACACACCAAGCACTGATCTCCATAGAGTATATAGAATATTCTCTGGATAGCTGACTGTCAAAGTGAAAATTAAGACATTTGATTTTCGCCATTTTGGCGCTGATTGTTGCATAACCTGACGTGAGCGTCTATGGAACTAAAATCGAATGACATTCAAAACAACGGTCCACTCTATGGTTCACTTCCAACAAACGTCAATTTAAGGCTACAAAGGGCTACAACTACAATCCTAGGTACAAGGTACAGGTACACACCAAGGTATAAGGTACATCTAAACACCAAGGTACATGGTTCAAGATTCTGTGTGTTGATCTCTCTCTTGGTCGTGTTGAAATTGAAACTGTCGCCCCAACTTTTTTAAAGTGTAATCTTTGGCGCGTTCGGCATTTTTTGAGATGGGTACCTATCAATTGAACTGGTTACCGTAGTCCGTAACCACTAGTAAAAATTGGTGAGTTTCTAGTTCTACCTCTTTTAAGTTAGCACGAGGTGTCTAACTTGAAAGGGGTAAGTAACTCACCGGTTTCTACACAGCATCGTACCTGAGTGGAAAATTGCTTGTCGAATAGGGTGGTTACCTAAATACTAGGCACAGGCCGGACCTACCACCAGACCAGACCCGAGCCAATCCAGAAAATTCTAAAGTGGACTCCCACTAGAATCCGCTCCACTGCGACAAAATGATTAACTCAACCATCAACTCTCTTCGGATTATAAGAGTGAGCTAAGTGGAAAGTGCCACCACTGTGTCGCGCAGCGTGGTCTTCTCCGCATGAAGCGAGTCCCTTCGGGTGTACGGGCCTCTAGGCTTGCCTCATAAAGTCGGGGTCCCACGGCCCGTGTTATCGCAGGCCAGACCGAATCGCGCCACGCCTGTGGAGGCCTGTGGCGCCTGACCGCGTCTCGCGCCGAGCCGTTCCCACGGCGTGTGTCCCCCTATTGTCCACAAGCTGGTGAACTTAGGTTTTTCGCTTATCCCGTGGCAATGATGGATTTTCCGGGATACAAAGTAGCCTATGTGTTAATCCGAGTTATAAGATATCTATGTTCCAAATTTCAGCCAAATCGGTTCAGTAGTTACTGCCTGAATGAGTAAAAAATGTCCATCCATCCATACTTACAAGTACAAACCACGGGCCTTTCAACTTATGGACGGATCGGACGGGCGACAACAGGCTCTATCGGATGCGACCGTTCCCACGGTCCGTCGTCGGTCCGGCGCGGGGCTGCCTGGCCCGCTATACAACTCGTCGTGGGACCCGGGCTTTAGGAGGCAAGCCTCAACGCCCGTACCCCCGAAGGGACTCGCTTCTTGCGGAGAAGACCACGGCTGACCGAAGGTGGCATTCTCCGTAGTGTCGCGGAGGCGCACCGCGGCCCCTGATATCGTTCTACTAGCCCCGGTAAAGGGCTAAGGCCTCGTCGTCCTGGCTTGTGGCCGTTGGGTTAGTGGCTGCTGGACCCGCACGGTCAGAGGCCATGTTCCTTCCTACGCGGGATGTCGGGGTTCAGTTGTATGAACCTCGCATCGTCATCTATTTGCAAGTGTGCGGGGGACTTACTGTGTCGTGCACTAAGTATAATATTATGTTCTTCCAGATTATACGAGCTCCGCAATGAACTGGTGCACTACATAGTGAGTGATTACGTGTACGTGGACGGAGCGCTCGTTTCGCTGAAAAAGACACCGTTCGATATACAGGTTAAGTCGTCATAGCTACTATTTAAATCCATAGTCAGGTATCCCGCTACTTACGAATTTACTACCAGATTAGGTGTATAGTATTTCACGACCTAAACAGACATAATAGTTTATTCATTAATATTATAACTTGCTTTAAAAAGGTCATTATACGTTCTTAACTTTACTTTTAATTGTTCGTTTTCCGGTTTAGATAGTGTTGAGATAAAGCTATCTGACTGTCGAATTTAGAATATAAATATTACAATAATTCATGCAAGTTAGAACTAATTATTTAATACATCTTAAATGATCTTTACAGACCGTCACTAGGTATATAACTTTTCCCTTGCCCTCATGTTGGCAGTATTGTTCTTCTTTTCTTCTTTTTTTTTTCTGCAACAGAAATTCTGCTCCAAGTAGCTCGTTGACCGTCTCCGATATATTGCGCTCGCAGCTGTCTAGATTTCCTCTCCAAGTCCAGTTGCCGCCAGGAAGCACGTCCTTTTCGGGAGTAAACTTGACCTCCTCCGGGTGGAGTGTGTATCGTTCCATTAGTCGGCTACGCGTATCAGGGCTAGGCATAGACACAGTAGTTACGTGAAGGTTTCCACCTCTTCATTGCAGAGTCTGAACATGTGGCATATGATCAGTTTGTCAGAATTGCCAGGCCAGGTTCACTTATCACGTGATCGAAGAAACTACAGGTAGCCGTCTCGACATAGGTAGAAATTTCAGACGGCCGCCGCGCCCCGGCTACTTTGCTCGCCTTAGTTCTTGTACGGTCTATTTCACGCGCTGCGTGCGCCCGATTGCAAGGCAACCTTAGTACGTAGAATGAGATAAAGTTACGCGATAGAAAGAGACCACAACTTTGCGCTTATTGCCAACTGAATTGCACTTTTTGTGTCAGCGCTAGAATCTCTATTCCTTTACCTAAATCATCATCATGATCACACCTTCAAGGAATCACTCACTCCGCTTAAATAAAGAGTTTACTATGTATAATATTTTTTGTGCCAAGATTTGTTCCAACATAACGTCTTAGGACAAGTTGTTGTGACCTTTAAAATAAAAAATAATAAATAATAAAATATCTTTACCAAAAATGAGAATACATACACACTTTGTGAACGGACTGTTACTATGTAACTTATCACTTATGGCAGATTGCAATTCCTTACCACTATCCATTGGAAAGCCGCTCCGAGGGTGTGGAACAACTGCTGAAATCTATGTGGATCGACGCTGAGAGGAGGAAAAATGAGCCGGAACCTGCGATGGTAGGTACGTAAGTAGGTATAACCCGGTTACAATATCTGTGGACCTGGCTCGATGACGTCACGTCGTGTCAGCGCTCTGATATGGTGCGCAAAACAATCAAGCCGGGGCGAGCGCGGGGAGGTGAAAGGAGAACGCGAAGGGGACGCATTCCAGCGAGGTCCACAGATAATGTAACTGAGTTAGGTAGCTTGGAAGGAGTGGGGTGCGTCTCCGTGGATTGAACGACCTATACGTACTGGTCTTAAAAATTCATTATTCTCAATTCACAGAGAAAATTGTAAGGTATAGTCGCGGAATGAAAACGTTCATCACCTTAGTGTCGATTTTCGCTTGCACTAGTACTGCAAGAGTCCATTATGTCAACATACCAAAACAATCACCTACTGCAAGGGAATCTATTTGAAAATTGACGAACGGTTTCATTCCCTGACTGTACCTACCTACCTGTGTATTGGTTCATCGGAATTTTTGGTCATGATTGGCCACGTGACTCCTCTCAAACAGGAGAATTTGATCATAGACCATAGACACGTTTTGCTGACCAATTGTTATTTGTTGCAAGTTGGCAGGCTTCACACAGCTTGATGTACACATACTTTCACAACAGTATTATGAGGAACTCTCAGATATGCAGATTTCCTCTTGCTGCTACAAAGGCCACAGTTCGAGATTTATAATTTTCAAATAGGCTCAGGTAGAGGCGGCAATTGCGTTAAAAAAAACGTAGTCATCACTATCGTAATCGTAAACTTGCCAGTTGATTGGCTTAATCGAGTGTTTGCATTTTTCCAGACAATCAGGTGGCAGAACTTGTTTATGAATACGATAGCGATGAATACATTTTTCGTACACTATCACACTGCTGTGGCTTTCATCGTAGCCGGTTGCAACTCTACCGGCAAAGTTTTACTACCATCTAGTGGGATCATCAACTGGAAGTTAAATTATTCTTGTGGGTACTGGAGTAGCGTCATAATACCTTACCTACTTCTACTAAAATAACCGACCAAGTACGAGTCGAGCTTGGATACAAAATCGACTCTATACTTATAGTTCGTTGATTATCAGTGCCAATGCAGGGTAAAGGTACGTTAGTAATATTATATTATATTCGTTGGTAAAGGTGTATTCGCAATGGTGTTAAAAACTATGCGTTCATAGCTGTGCCTTCGACTGGCCACTGTGAAGTTGACCTTGTAGTTTGAAAAGATTTGATTGGTTAGGGGGCGGGAAAAGGCCGGCGAACAATGATGATTTACTGCATTCTTAACGCGAACGAACTATAGAGATTCTCATTTGAATAATCTCTAAATATGTGTTCAGGATCATCAAGGACAATATTCGTTCATAGATGAAGACGATGTGGTGGGTGAATTCCAATCCAAAATCGCACCTTCAACGACTAAAAGTCAAATTAAGTCGCATCAAGCCATGCTTGCAGGTACGTTAGATGGAATATACAGATAATTCACCGGGAGGCACAGAACAAACCAAGTATCTAGTAAATGAAGAAAATGTAGATCTTACGTAAGTAATGTTATACGTAGATACCTATAGCTTGACCGCGCTATAAACTTGGCCCTCCCATGGTCTGCGGGACGCGGGGCGGGTGTGCGATTGGCTATACACGATACGATGTAATGATTCGCATCTTCAGAATACGCCTATGGTATTTTTTTGACTATGTATCATATATATTACTATCGTGTGTAGCGTAATTCACGTCAGTCACTGACAGCTGATTAGTTGAGCGCACTGATCCCTATTCTATGGATCCACAGTGAACCTAGCCTGAATTGTATAGAATATTTAATCCATAGAATAGAGATCAGTGGTTGAGTAGCTCCCGCCCCGCGTCCCGCAAACCATGGGAGGGCCAAGTTTATAGCGGTCTAGATATAATTATGTTAGTTTAACTACTCCTTTTCTTCTAATTAAGTGCACATAATTTGTTCAGTGTTTGTAACAAAACTCCAAAGGCGAAACGTCTTGACCGCTAGCGTGGTGGACATTTTAGTCTCTTTTTCTATGACTTTTCAAAAACAACTTGTTCTGTTCTTTCAGTAGTGGAAAGTGGAGAAACAATTATTTCTGAAGAATTCGTACAGGCGACTGTCCTACAAAAGCATGAAAGATACAGGTAACATAGCCGTTACTTCAGTGGTAAGCTTCTAAAGCAACGTTAGGCAATATAGCCACTGTCAGCGTCTAATTACTAATTCTGGGGTCCGTTGTTAAAGCCCTGGTAAACACCTCTGCCTTTGGGAATTTCTGGGTTCAGGTTTTTTGCAACCAAATAGGTATCACTTGCTTACTTACCATTGACGGAAAACATCGTAAGGAATCGTAAGCTGTACGGCCTGCCAAAACGCACTTAAAACCAACGTAGTATAGGTACTATGGTAAATCCCTGTTTATCCTGCGATGCGTATTTATTTGTTGAATATAGGCAAAGTTTTTTTATTGCGACCCAAATTTAATCCCTTGTGATTAAAAAACAAAATATAGATCTGCAAAGGCGGTCCAATTGCTAAAGCAATCTCTTGTAAATAATCGGTTTGCAGATGATTTTATAGAAAGTGAAGAAGGAAAACTTAATTTATAAGATTATGATAATAATCATGGACAATAATTTATTTCAGACAATACTTTATAAGGGATTTTAAAGCAAAATGTCGACACAGAAGACTATACTTCACGCAGAATATGAATAAAGCACCAAAACATCTCAGAATAGCCGCCGCTGCGTTGATTCAAAGAGTTTACAGGTAAATAAAGGTTCAAAGTAATTAATACTTACAGTACCAATTATATTGAAGACATAGTCCGGTTGTTTCAATTTATTGGTTCTCATTAATATTAGTTTTCTACGCCCTATGCCGTAAATCTTCTGCCCTGAAACTTTGGTACCAAAAAGCTTTATTATTGCAGCCCAAATTGTAAAAACTAGGTGAGCTTTTCTTTGGTTTTGAGTTCAGATAAGGAATAAAAGACTCGAACGCGGCTTTTCACAGCCCCATCTGAAACGTTTCAGAAGGTACATGAGTATTAAAAGAGAAAATCTGTTGAATCACAAGCGGGATTTGATCATGGGTATTGTGGAAGATCCATTCCGAAAAAGGCTTGACTTGGAAGAGGAAAATAATAAGGTACAATCACGTAATTTCAGTTTACGATAGGTTTTTAAATCTCACTCAACTTTTTCAAATTCTAAGAAAGTCAGAACGTTATGCAGATATAAAGAAAATACTTTACTTGAAAATGGGAAAGGTACCAGCTTATAGAAAAGAATAATATCGTAACCATAAAGTATGTTTTACGCCTTAAAAGTATTTAACTTCCTAATAACTTTCCGGTCTTTAACAGTAGGTAGCCAAACGCGGTCGAAGTCCCCCACCAGACCACTACCTGGGCTAATTTTATACACTTCCAACTCAATGACACAGTGGAGTAATCTGTAAAATCAAACAAAAACTATTTATATATTTATTTCAGTTTTATATGTTTATTTCAGTTTTACGAAAGGAAACGAAGGATCAGAAAGGATATACTGGAGAAATATTACACGAAAGAGATTGAGAAGGAGAAAACTAGGCTCATGGTGTTTAAGAACGACAACCAGATTGAGGACATCACTGAACACATCATGACGTGGTTTCAGGAATGGTAAATGAAGGATTTACGGAAACTGCTTGCCTCCTTCCGAATCCACTTAGCCTAGAGATCTCCATTATATTCTCAAACTAGCAGATACCCGCGGCTTCGCACGCGTAAATTTTATTTTTCCCTATTCCCACGGGAACCATCGATTTTTCCGGGCCAAAAGCCTTTGTGTTAATTTAGGACGAAATCTTATTGTATCTTATATCTTATTGTATTTCTTCCGCATGATTTCTAACTATTTTCTTAGAAACCATGGATTTTACCGGTATAAAAATTAGCCTATGTATTTATTAATCCAGGATAAAACCTATCCCCGCGTGAATATCTGTTTTACTGTTTTCCCGCGGAAACCACGGATTTTCCGTGATATTAATTAATTGCCTTTGTATTAATCCAGGATATAATCTAACGTCATTCCGCATTTCAGCCAAATCAGTTCAGTAATGTCGGTTCCCAATATTCGATCTATCCATGGTTTGCCTTACTAGAGATAGAAATTTGACATAACTTTTATGGACCTTATGTCAAATTTCTATCTCTAGTAAGGCAAACTATGGATAGATCGAATATTGGGAACCGCCATAAGTAAGGCGTGAAGGAAGATTTTTCCCCCGTGGATATCTGTTTTTCACTTCCAACATAGAAACCGTGATTTTTTTCCGGGATAAAAAGAGGTAGGTATTAATTCAGGACATAAACTATCTCCATTCCAAATTTCAGCCAAATCGATTCAGTAGCTGCGGCGTGGCGTGAAGAATATTTTCCGCATGAATTTCGGTTTTTAACTAATCCCACGGGAACCTTGAATTTTTTCGGGATACAATTTATCTCCATTCCAAATTTGAGTCACATCGGTTCAGTAGTTGCGCCGTGACCGAATATTTTCCCTGCGTGGATTTCTGTTTTTCACTATGATCAAAGAAGCCATGAAATTTTCGGGGATGAAAAGTAGCTTAAGTATTAATCCAGGATAAAATCTATCTCCTTTCCGAATTTCAGTCATATCAGTTCAGTAATTACAGCGTAAAGTAGTATTTTTCCCGCGTGAATATCAGTTTTTCAGTGTTCCCGCGGAAACTATGGATTTTTTCGGGATGAAAAGTAGCCTATGTATTAATCCAGGATAAAACCTATCTCCTTTCCGAATATCAGTCATATCAGTTCAGTAATTACAGCGTAAAGTAGTATTTTTCCCGCGTGAATATCAGTTTTTCAGTTTACCCGCGGAAACCATGGATTTTTTCGGGATGAAAAGTGGCTTATGTATTAATCCAGGATAAAATCTATCTCCTTTCCGAATTTCAGTCATATATGTTCAGTAATTACAGCGTAAAGTAGTATTTTTCCCGCGTGAATATCAGTTTTTCCCTTCTCCTGCAAAACCCATGGATTTTTCCGGGATAAAAAGTACCCTATTTATTAACCCAGGATATAATCTATCTCAATTCCAAATTTCATCCAAGTCGGTTGTGTACTTGCGGCATGAGATTTTTTTCCGCGTGAATTTCGGTTTTTAACTTATCCCACGGGAACCATGAATTTTTTCGGGATGAAAAGTAGCCTATGTGGTAATGCAAGATATAATATACCTCCATTCCAAATTTTAGCCAAATCGGTACAGTAGTTGCGGCGTGAAGACGTATTTTAACTTGATAAAATCCAAACTTCGGACCCCCGTTTCACCCCCTTAGAGGGTGAATTTTGAAAAATCCTTTCTTAGTGCTCCCCTAGACCTCATAAGGTATCTGTGTGCCAAATTTGGAGTCTCTAGCTAGACCCAGCGGTTTGGGCTGTGCGTTGATATGTCAGTGAGTCAGTCAGTCAGTCAGTCAGTCAGTTTCTTCTTTTATATATTTAGATGTTTTAAAGCCTGTAACCACCACACGCACTTCGTGGGTTATGGACAAACGGTCTAACCTACTAATTCTGAAACGGAGCTCGTTCTTGATTGATGCATCGATGAGATTGGCAATTTTCAAAGAGACATTACAATTTGCAAAGCCCTACCCTATTATCAATCACACGCAGGACGGCATATCTACCAAAAGTTAAGTTCACTATTGGCTGTGAAAATGTGAGAAGTGAATTCAGCCAATCAGGAATTAGTTTCCGATCACGATTGGATGCAATATAGGATTTATGGGAGGGATTTTGTGTCAACTTTTCCAGTCTTTGCGTTGATGCAAAGTTCGAATTTGGGAGACATTAACGTGGATTGATTTGATGATCAGCTAAGTCCATAGTATAATTTCAGGATAGATGGCTACGGATTCTTCCCACAGTACCCCTATGAAGCGGAGGGTGGCACAGTTATGGTCATACGAGAGGACTACCCATATATAGAGGAGCAAATAGAAGAAGATGATAGGTTAGCGAAACTCATGAAGGGCAAGACGAAAGAACAGGTAATAAATACTCCATACTTAATTTCTAAATAAGATTCCTGTTACTTTAGTAATTGATGCATGCACGAGAAAACAGCTAAACTGATAATAATAGAGACAGTCGATGAACCCTCGTATACCAACGACGGATAGCTGGTAAGGTTTTATTCCTGGAAAGTGAATAGATCCTACATCCATTAAGAATAAACGAAAAACTTAGATGCACACGGGTGAAAGAATGGGAAGCATCTAGTAAAAAAAAAAATAGCATCCGTGTTTGACGTCCTACCAAATATGCCAAAATATCTAATGTTTTGAAATAACTTTGTTTTTTAAGTCAAATTCTGTAATTATTTTTCAGTCATAACTAATTCACTCATTTTAGCTATTAGAAGAACAAAGGCGTGCCAAGGAAGAGGCTCGCATGAAAGAGGAGCTGGAAAAGGAGAAAATGTTGAAGGAGGAAGAAAATCTGTTCAAAATGCGCTGTAATCCGCTGACAGATCCTGGATATGTACCGCAACAGTCAAATTATACGGGAAATATTTCCGAGGTGGGTGGTTAACTTGTCACTTAATGAAGGAGACGAGCAAAGGACCAAAGAGGCAAAAATGTTTTTTAAAACTGCTGCAACTCGATCACAGATTCTGGCTACTCGCCCTTTAAGTCCAATTGTATACATGTAGACGTTTGGAGGTTACAGCAAGTAATAAGAGGAAATGATTGGCTTTGATAGTTTTTAGGTACGAATATGGGGTTCCAATGCGAACGTTTACAATCACTGTAAGGCCAATAATATTTGCACCTGTTAATTTGTTTCAAATCCAAACATCTATTACATCTAAAGACGTTACCTAATTGCCTTTACCTATTTGTCACACTAGATTTTGGCTCAAAAATTTACGTCCTTGGGAAGCAAGATATTATGTACATATAGGTATATAAAATTAAAGATATTTCAATCCACGAAGACACGCCCCACTCTGATGAAATCGCTTATGTTTTATTAGATTCGTATAGAGTTTGACAGAGTGGGGCGCTTCATCGTGGATTGAAATATCCAGAAACTTGCTCATGCATGTGACTTATAAATAACCATAACTTATGATTTCAAAATAATATAAATTGAAATTGACTCTTTTGAAGCGTCTTGACTCTAGACTGGCAGATAATAAATTGATCTTGCACCAAAATTTCCATCTTCTCCTGACTTATTACCTTAAAAGGGTGTCTTTACACGATTTATTAAACTAATTTGCGTTAATAGGCTCTTCAAAAATACCGTGCGGCCTGGTCGATCCACGACAGATTTCCGGATAGCAATCCAAGCGCTGTGTTCGGATACATGCAGTCTGCTTTGACTGAAGAGCTGATGAACCAACTTCATTTGGAGTGCAGAAAATATGTGGATGAACTCAGGAGGTAACATCCTCTTTTTGCCAGCTAACAATAGGATAGGGGATAGCGATGGACTCTAAATGATTATCTGATATCACATTAAATTCTTCCGTCGTTAGATTGGATTTAAAACTACTAAATAAAATGCAGCAATTAATGTTCAAGAGAATAGGGAAGAAGTTTCCGAAAATGAAACCGAGGAAGAGACCAAAACTACTCCCTCCACGACAGCCTTTTACTATTACCGACAAAATGTTAGAGAAAATTCAAGTGAGTATTAGACGTCTTTACTTCTATTTTAAACTCTAGACGAACCTCAAGATCTCTTGTCTAAAGAATGATTTATGATCTTTTAGATCCTGTTTGACTTGAACATCGTTTCCAAACCGTCTGCAAGAATAAAAGATATCCGCGGAGATTTGAACTTCACAGCTTACGAATGTATCATAAAGGATCCAGACGCTAAGTAAAATCTTAGATGTAAAAATTAATTTACACTACAAGTTTTTTATACAAAAGTATACTAGTGAGACTAGCAAAACGTTCACCTGATGTTAAGTGATATGCCTGATCATGTCAGATGCACTGCGCTTACAAGCCTGAGATATTGGTTCCTAAATCTAAAGTTAGCACTTAACTGCAATCATCAATGGCAAAATGAAAATTAGCTCCAAACGCATTCTAAGGAGGCTGTTTCATTTGGAAGATTAAGGTAATAACTAATACCCATATCCTTGTGCCTCAAGCACCTTTCTACCAAGACTAATAATACGGTTGACATCCAACAAACGCGGACAAAACGTTTTTCTTCCATGTTTCTGATAAACCGTTAAGGTGTGAAACGCCTTCGTGTTTCAAGCACAATTTTGGTGCCTTCAAGAGAAAAGTGAATAGGCATTTTCTATTATAGGCAAGCGCACTCCATCCTAGACCTCATCATTGCTTACCATCAGCACAGTTTAAAGATAAGCATGATTAAAGTCAAGCGCAAGCCTAATAAAAAAAATCCTGAAAATCTGGAACTTTCAGATTTCCGCCTCCAGGCTTCGGTGACATACGACGTCGTTTGACACTCTCTTGTGTGTTCGGGATGGGCATCGAACCCGGGCCCTCTCGCAACAGATCGGTCATGCTGCTCGGACCAGAAAGGAACGGGAAATCGTTTATGATTGACGCTGTTTGTGGGGAACTTGGTAAGAAAGTTAAATAGGGCTAAATTAAGTTATTTATTTAATTTATTGGTTGACTCTGGCTCGTCTATGCAGGTAGTAGGTACTATGTCCTCATTACTGATTTGATCATAGAAAAGCATAGCTCCCTCCACCGCCCGCTGAGTGACTCTGAGCCTTTTTATGGCGACCTCGCATGGGAAAGTGTTGGCAAAACTTCGACCAGATGGATTGCCGACCTTAAAACAGTCGCGGGAAAGCGCTGGATGCAAGTGTCCTACGCGGACAGCGTGGGCTGGAAACAACTACAGAATGCCTTTGTCCAGCAGTGGTTTTTCAGCAACGGCTAAAACGAACGTATAAAAGAAATTACGTTACAAAATAAGGTTTTATAATGTTAAAATAAATAAAAATGAATGAATTTATTAGAGAACGTCTCGTCTGGAGTTGGTCATGTGAAATCAGTTGGTGATCACACTGATCAGTGAAATGTGAAATCAGTAGGTAAGTAGTAATACTGGTAATATTTGTATGCAAATAAAATTAAGTACGGCTTAATCTCGCTGTTTTCAGACGCAGTGAAAATCGACATATCCCCCGAAGTGTTCAGCGCGGTCGTCAAGAAGCCTAAGAAAGTTCTGTCAGACGTGTTCACGGCCGCCAGGCTGTTCCAGCCGGCTGTCATCTTCATGAGAAACATTGAGAGAGTTTTTATGAAAAAAGTACGATTCATACCCAAGTGGGCTGCTGTTTTTGTTAAGGATTATTTTTTATCCCGACCCTAAAAATGGTTGTGTAAAGATGTAATGTGTATTAGGTACTTATGTTACAAGTGAATGTAATGCTTGTGCGTCTTATGTATGTGTATGTAATATGTGCGAGTATATGCGTATATGTAATGTGTTTGTCTGATGTAGGCAGAGAAACAGTGGGTAGGTATCAACCAACCGGGCGCGAAAATTCAAATTTTATTTAGTTTTTCGTATAATAATTATGGCAATGAGTTTTGCGAGCATATATGTATATATTCATATTTTTTATAAGAACTTTGGTCAACAATCATTTATTTCACTCATTTATACCCACTTGATATTGATTCAATTGGGAAACTGCAGAAATAATCTTTCGGGAAAAAAATGGGGTGAATGGGGTATTACTGCTTACGACTTATGTTATTGATTAATGATACTATGATGATGGTGATGATTGCAGGTCCCTCCACAAGAAAGACGTCTGAACGCAAAGGGCTTGAAGGGCCCCCTGACTAAACTCATCAGGCAAATGTCTCCGGACGACAAAGTAATATTCATTGGTAAACTACTAATTTTTTGTTACTTTTATTTTTCTAGTACTTATTTATCATCACCAAATAGGTACATTTAAATTAATCACTTAATATTTGAAATAAATAGTCAAATAAAAATATAAATATAGGGGGTTCCCATACAACAAATGTGATTTTTTGCTCCTTTTTAGGGTTCCCTACCAAAATGTTCATTATTGTGTTATTAAATGTTCGCAGCGACATGTTCGAAGCCTTTTGCGGCTAAAGCGAAGCCGATGGTGTCGCTGTTCAGCGAGGTGCTGCTAGTGCCGAGGACCGATTACGGCAGTTTGCAGCGCTTCTTTCTGGAAAAGTTTCAGAGGTTAAAAGATTTCTATAATTCAGATTTTCCTCAGTCCACTACACAGGCACTTTTTAAAGTGAAACTTTTATTACATCGTCTCAAAAATTTTCGTCTGTGTGTTGCATGTCGCGTGGCGGTCGGCGGCGGACTAGGGATAAAGTGAAAGGCGCTCGTCAGAGCAGCCAAGGCCACAAAAGTTTCACTATTACCGTGGTTTCATAAAACCACACAATCCCCTTTTTAGGGTTCTATGCCAATTTGGTAAAAATGGAACCCTTATGGTGAGACTTTCTCCGTCCGTCCGTCTGTCACACTCGATTATTTCAGTAACTATCGAAGCTATCGACTTGAAATTAATAATAGTTTTAGGTAATAGCGACCCAACGCCATTGCAATCATAAAACATTGAAAATTGTTTTTATTTTTATTTGAAAAGGGGTGAAAACCGCAGCTTCGAATTTTCAAAATGAAATAACAATATTGAGTGGGGTATCATATGAAAAGGCGTTACTTGTGTATTATAAAACCGATTTTTATTTATTTTTATGCTTGATAGTTTTGGTTTTATTGAGAAAACTGTCGAAAAAAATAATTTATAATATAGTGCCTATATTTATAATATAGTGATTTTTGATTTGTACAAAGTTTTGATTAGACCAGAAGCTTAGTTTTTTAGTAATTAGGTTAAACGTCGTTTTGCTGTTATATTCTTCCGCGACCGCAGTTATCTATTATCACTTTAGTATCTAGTAGCACTTTGGTGCTACAATGCGATAATATATGGATATGTATAATAATCCTGAATCCTGATATATATATTTTTTTGTACACAGGATAAGTAGCATGCCCCTCGACTTCTGCGTGTCGGCGCTGGCTCGATGTCTCCAGGGCTACGGGCTCGGAGCCATCATGGAAACCTTTGACAAAGTCATGACTCCAGAAAGAATTATAAGGTAGTACCTAGGTACTTCACGCTTTTTTCCTTCGGAGGGGAAATCCTCCCGGTTCCGGTTCCCGGTAGATCGTGCGGCGGCAGGGAGGAGGTTTTTAGTCAGTAGGTCATTGCCATAGTAGGTAGGTTGGCCATTAGGGTGGAGCACGGATGTATGAAGAATTTTTTTTTGCGAGTTTTTGATTTCTAATAGTGCGGAAATGGTGCCATATGTAAAAATGGAAATAAATATGACTTTATACATAATCTAATAATTTATCTTCTGCCTCCGCAATGGCTCCAAAAATATAATTTTATTGAAAAAAAATAAGTGAAGCTAAAGCTACATACTGAGCTTAATTTAAAGGTATATGGTTAATAAATAATACACAATACATAATTATGGTAATATTAATACTTTTTTATTAAAAAAAAAAATAAAAAACAATCAGTTTAATAATTATCAGAAAGCAAGTTAATTTGCTCGAAAATCTCTTTTTATTTCGAATTTTGGCATGATATTCCGAGATTCCAATTTGGCTTTTATTGCACCTATTCGTGACTTTTTTGTGCACTGAGAAGTGGCAGCTTCTGTCGTCATCTTTACAGCCCGTTCAACAGCTTGAGTATGGCACGGAAGCCTTAAAAACAACAGTTCACCATCACCACCTGATTCAATAATGCGCTGAATTTCTAGGTCTGTCAAATTTTTTATTATTGGTGGTTCAGACAATATATCCTGCCAATTTATTAAATCGATGTATGTCGCAGCATTGAAATTTATAGACGGCACTTCAAACAATCTAGGTGTTGAAGATTGAGGCATACTACGCGCCTTTAATATTCGCCGGGCTGCCAGTTCTCGAATGTGTTTCCTGTCATCAGTTATCATTGCAAGAAGAATGCATTCTGGATGTGCAAAGTAGCTATTGCGCTGAATGACAGGATCAATAACCTTTTTTAAATCTTCCGACAGGTATCGGGAGGCTTTAATTATGTTGTAAAGATGTCGCGTCCCATCTTTACATGATGGTTTATTTTTAATGTTGAACCAAGATGGTGCATAAACTTTTACTACAAATGTAGCCAAAGTTAACAAGTTTTGCGATGGTGTTTCTGTCGTTACATACAATCGTAGTATTCGGTTTGCTCGTGTGAGCCAACGGGCATGTGACATTTTGCCAGGAGATTTATTTGCCAGATCTTCTGGGAAATCCCCTAACTGTACCGCTGTAACAATCTTATGTAAATACTGTTGATCTGTACTCAAATCTTTGGCCATTTCTGGTAGCAATTCTCCTTGAATAGGTTGAAATTTTTTAATGGATAAGCTTTCACAGGTCTCGAGTGCTTTCCCCAATGGTCCAGTGTGTGTCAAGGTGAAGGAACAAGTGCCTCAAAGGAAGTTCGTTCATGTGGAGTAAGCAGATTATCCACTGTAGTGGTTTTTGTAACTTCTTTTCAAGCAGTCGTATAACACCGCCGTACTTGCCAGTATTCACGTTGGTACCGTCACAGCCGATTGCCATAAGATTATGTTGAGGAATTCCTTCATGTGACAGAAATGCTGTCATCGCGTATTCAAGTCCTTTTGCTGAACCAACGTTAGGTACTACGTACCCCAAATAAAATGATCCCGGCTCGGAAATTAATGAAATGTGCTCCTCAACTACCATAGTTCTATAGCATTTATTACCTTTTTTAACTATCTTCAAAGTTTTATCCTTCCTCCCATCAAAGTATAAAGCACAAAGTTCCGGAACTGTGACCTCTTTCACTAAATTTTCTCTACATTTAGTTCTCTCTCTTCGTACTTTGTGTCTGTCAATGACTTCAATATTCGACTTAATGTCATACAAAACAGATGACGCAATCGCTGCTGCTGCTCTATCTGATACTCCATACCGATCGCACGTCTTCGATAACGTAGGAAAATCGTTGTAGGAATGCTTTTTCTTCCTTAGGGACGCCTTTTGTTTTAACACAGGATCGTTTTTGATGTAAGAATCATCTGAACTACTACGCCTTTCGGATGCTGATGATTCCGGAGAAGTATTTTCTTGTAAAACTGATGACGGAGCATGTAAGGCTGTAGATGGGCGATTCTTTCGTTCCTGTTTCCTTTTTAAGGTCTTTTGCAACTTCTTCGTAGTAATAACATCGACTCCGCCTATTATCATATTCCGAGAGCTTCTTTGATCGATTAAAAAAGGTTGTTCTTGTTTTGGAACCTTTTTATCCTTAGGACAGATACATAAAGAGAAATCTTTACACTTGCATGCTGCTGTATCACTCTCGTTCGTGTTACTATTGGAATGGATGCAGTTCGCCATATATTTTCAATTCTGGTGACCACTATATCTGCTATATCTGAAAATGTGGGCTCCTTTGCAGTTTCCAATTGCAACTTTAGTTGATATCTAGTCCATTCACAGTACTTCATTGCATCTTCATAAGTAGGAAGAAAGTTATCTTTCAGTTCACATATATCATCAAATAGAGGACATTTAAATACACTTCGCGTTCTCTGCATGCTTGATAACGAATAAAACACAAAATCTAGATAATTTTAATAGGCAAGCGCGCGACTATGGTAAGCGCAAAACAATAACGCACTGAATGACGAAATTGGCGAGTGACGACGCGACGAGGTTTGTTAACAGCCCCCTCCCGCACCTCCGCCGTAATAGATCATGCATTATTTTTTATTCATACCGAAAATAAACTATATTTCCGATGGTTTTGTGAAATAAAATAAAACTTATATTAAAACTTATTATATTTACACGGCGTTGAACATGAGTCTATAAAACAACTTTTGTAAAAGTTCAATGACATTGCGGAGGCTGTTACTGTAAACCAAGTCAAACAATATTTTGCATAGATAATTTTTACCCTAAAAGGCACAAATATTTCACTATTAGATCATTGGAAACCGAAAAAAAAAATTTCGCTCCACCCTATTGGCCATCCTAAAGGAGTCGGCGTTACCAGTAGACATCCTATGCGGATTTTTCCTCCTCCCATATAAAAAAACTATACCTATGACAATTGTCTTTCAAAGTCACACATAACTTAAATCGTAAAAGGTTTACGACTAGTTTGGAGTTTGGCTTGCCATCCGTGACTGGCTTTTTCCGTTCAATGGTGGAAAATAACTCCAGCAAAGTATGGTCTCCTGCGTTTACTCGACTCGACTCACGAGAAACTCTACCCGATTCGAATTGCGAGAGGCTTGACTCAACTCGACTCACGAAAGACTCGACTCGACTCAACTTGCGAGAGACTCGACTCGACTCGAGAAAGAGAGACCTAACTTGTCTCATACTGAGAGGTGATCCGTACCCAACAGATATAATCGACGTACCATTATCTATAAAAAAATCTATAAAGATTATCTAAATCAATATCGAGGGAAAATAAATATTGATACGGGCTTCTACATTACAGTAAGCCCCAAGTAAGTTAAGCCTCAATATCACCTTACTAATATTAGAGTAGTAATAGAGTAATATTCTGCATCATCGACCAACGAGTATAAAATCACAAAATATTCGGTACGGTAAACAATTCTTCATGCCCCTAATTGAGAAATAATTTATATGGCAAAACTACGTTTGCCGGGCTAGCTAGAATAATTTAATTATTTATTTATTTACAGGTTAAACGTGACATCACTGACGCAAACCGAACTTCTCGAGCCGCTGATTGAGGCGGGAATTGAACCTACTACCTTGGAGGTACTTATGTTATCTGACATTGGCGCCACTGTGCAAAGAGGCTACTTAAGGAGCACACCACGAGTGTGCCCGCGAAATTCAAAATTTTCGTGGTTTTTCGCGATTTTTAAGCTAATAAGACATAATAGGCTTATGGCCGTCAAATTGCGATAATCCCAATATCTTCTTCACGTGTTTATATAAAAATCTCTGCTCGAAAGTGTCGAGTTAAAGAAATTAGTCCGAGATTTGCGAGTTACTCACATAAAACTCGATACTCGGACTAATATCCTAGGATACACATTTTTATGCAAAGATTTTGATATAATCATGTAAAGATGATACTGCCATTCTCGCAAATTGATTGCCTATCATGTCTAATTAGCGTACAAATTGCAAAAAACCACGAAAATTTTGAATTTCGCGGGCAGACCCGTTGATTTCACGTTAAATAAACGTTCTTTGAAATAAGAATAGTTAAGGGGGATGGGTACCAACCGGGCGCGGAAATTCTAATATTGGCGAAAAACTAAATAAAATTTGAATTTCGCGGGCTGGTAGAGCCGAAACACCTTAAGTACGTAACTTCAGTTTCATTTGTAAATACAATATTATTATGCACAAGAATAGGAAAATGTTACATATTTTTGCAAGTACCTAAGATTTTGTTTTATGTTATTACTCTAGGAATATCAAGACTACATGGACTTCTTCATCAGAAACTCTCCCCTGAAGAAAGAAAGAGAAGAATACGAGATCATCAACAAGACCAGAGCCTACGTTTATGAGAAATTAGCTAGAGGCGAACATACGGAACAAAATTGATCAAAAAAACAAATATTTGTACATCAACATCAATAAAACTACGAGTATTATAAACTAAAATAATGTTTGATTTTTCCTTAAATTAAATAAGAATGAGCCTAATCTATCTCTATTCCTTTGGTATACCTACCTCACACACTATGTAACATATTACTATGCGTGCCAACTAAGAATAGGACCGCGCTTGCTGCCAGCTTCACACGATAACTGTCAAAATAGTACTGCCAGCAAAAAAAGTGCAAAACAGAAATTTCATATATTTTTTATTGTTCATATTATAGTATAGATTTAATTATTGTATAATCATTATATTCATTTAAAAATACTATTCTTGAATTTTATTAATGGATAATTTTGGATAAATTAATTCTACAGGTATGGAAACACTTTAAAAAATGAACAAATACATAATTAATGTTACTGGTCACCGTAATATGTTGCCATTTTGTGACGCTACTGAGAAGCTACCAGTGTGCCGTTAGCTATGCTTTCGTGTATACGCGCGCGTGTGTCCTATATCTGTTGCCTACTGGACTTCCTTGTTATTGTTGGTTTTTTTATTATTGTTGACTTTTATTTTCATATTTGTTAAATATGTGCTCTTGAGTGGACTTTCAACTCAAAATGAGCAGTGACAGCGACAGCAATGAGATTCAGACTACGACGACGATGACGCTGTGTTAAGTGGTGTAGTGGAAATATCCGATTAATAAAAACTGAAATAATATATTATGTATATTTCATTTCCTACTCATTTATAATTAATTTGGCGTGAAATGTATGAGAAATACCAAAAAAGCGTACATTAAACATTTAAACGGAATATAATTTGTTTACTGATTTTTTTGCGCACCATACACTTTAGTAATGAAGTTTGCGCGTATTTCTGAACAAAATGGCGTCTTGACAGTCCTATTCTCATTTGGCACGCATAGTACATTTAGATTTGAGAAGTAGATAAGGAGAATGCCGATTCTTGTATGAAAATTGGGCTATACCTTGCGTCTTAACCAAATCATCTGTAAAACATTAGAAATGTTCTCAATATTATTATGTAAAAAAAAGGGTAAGTAAGATATTAACAGGGAATTTGTAATAATCTGATTTACTAAGTGGTTAATTTTCTAAGTTTTATAAGTGGCATGACGGTTCCACATGTTTCGAAACGTTTAATTACTTTTTTATAATACTTTTGAACTGTTCACATTTCATTAACTCGTTTCCTGTCCGCTGAACCACATATGGCTCAAAAACTTGCGTGTTTTATACACTAATACGTTCCTGAGCCATATGTGTGTCAGGGGAAGCATACAGTTTCTATGGCTAATATTTTTACAGGGCGCGCCGGTACTATACAATATTTGCATGGGACTTGCTAAGACGATCATATAGTAAAGAATACCTACTTCCAGTAGTTTTTTTTTTATTTTTTTATTTACTTGTGTTTTCTTCTGACAACATAACAACAGTATTTTGCAAAAAGTCCGTTGAGCTTGCGGCTTAAATTTTTTTTTTGTTTGGGACAGTGAACGTGTTAAAATAAATATATATGCGATATTAAAATTTGAAGGAAGATTCTTCATGCATACGTGCTTCAGACGCAAATCTAGCCCATTTTCTGGCATTCTCCTTTTAAACAAACTTTAAAAGCCGGGACTAAACTGTCTTACGAGAATTTTTATAGGCTAATAATTTTGCAGGTAACTAATAACTTAAAAGGCGACTAACTGTTTGCAACTAAAAAAATAACTTGGCAGCGATTAAATATTTTCGCGACTGTTATATTAAATGAGCTGCAAAACTAAGGGTCTCATAAAAACGTAAAACTGGCAAAACAAATAAACTACCTACACAAGGTAGTTGAAATATTAGGCGAGGACCTATAAATAATGGTCTAGGATCCCTCTATAGAACGACCTTCACCTAGCTGTTTATTGGATGAAAACTATTTTATATCCAATTAAATATGTCAATAAATATATCGCAAGTGGGTTGCCTAAAAAATTTCAGTCCAGGGTATGATTAATTAAGAATTTAAAAAAAACCATTGTAACGTGGACTCCTATTTGTTACAGTTTAGTTGACATCGTAGTTCAAATTAGATTGGATGTTATAAATAGTGCTTTTTGCCAGAAATACTTTCCTGGTTGAGGAAAGTATTTCAACTCTATATTTTTTGGCAAAAGAAAGTTAACGGATAATAAAATCGTAGGTAAATAAGCACAATTGCAATTTGCGAGCTGAATCGATCATCCAATCTAATTTGAACTAAGATGTCAACAGAACTCTAACAAATAGGAGTTCATGTTACGATGGATTTTTTTTTAATTCTTAATTAATCATATCCTGGACTGAAATTTTTTAGGCAGCCCACTTGCGATATATTTATTGACATATTTAATTGGATATAAAATAGTTTTCATCCAATAAACAGCTCGGTGAAGGTCGACCTTACTTGGGATCCCCTACTATAATGACTTGGCGACTATTATTGTCAGTTGCCAACTATTACGTGGCATCTATAAATTCACATTCGGGCTCTGACTCGCGGGCTGCTCTAAATATATAAAACTATATTAAAAATGAGAATTCATTATTTTTATTTTTTCTATCATAATTTAATGAAAACTGCGAAAGGCGCGGTAGTTGGATGAGAGCGAAGTACGAAGTGCATGCGAATGCACTGCCACCAATAGCAAGCGGCGCGCGATTTGCCAACCGGCGACGTCACGAGACTCCTGACTGCTTGTTGTTATTATTTCTATTCATCGTTGCTCGTTCAACAACAGGCGGAACGCAGCCAAACACGAACGAAATTCTCCTAGCGCGCTCGTGCTCGGTTCGCCTAGCGTAGACCCACCTTTAAATTTCAAAACAATCGGTCGAGCGAGCCGTTTCAGAGGAGTTTGGTAACAAAACACGAGAATTTTATTTAAATAGGTATCTTAAGGGCGATGGGTACCATCCGGGCGCGAAAATTCAAATTTTATTTAGTTTTTCGCTCATAGTGGGCTAATTATACATCGAAGGCTAATGACAATCGAGTTTGCGGGCACAACATTTATGCATCTACATGTTTTTAATAAAAACTCTGCTCAACAATACTCATTTACTTCATATTGGTTACCGATAGCACGAAATCTGGGAAACTGCAAAAACTTATCTTTTGAGAACCAATATGAGATCTATTAAAAATATTTTGATGCATAAAAAGTAGGCCCGCAAAATTCATTGCCATAAATCTACAATGTAGTTAGTCTAATATTTGCGAAAAACTAAATAAAATTTGAATTTCGCGGGCTGGTAGGGCCGCAACACCTTAGGTAATGTCTGCACTTTTTATGGGTCTGCATACCTGAAATAAATGATTTTTTAGGGTTCCATACCAAAATGGTATATTCAATATACTCTATGGTAAAAATGGAACCCTTATGGTGAGACTTTCTCCGTCCGTCCGTCCGTCCGTCTGTCACACTCGATTATTTCAGTAACTATTCAAGCTATCGACTTGAAATTTAGAATAGTTATAGGTAATAGTGACCCGACGTCATAACAATCGTAAAATTTTGAAAATTGTTTTTATTTGTATTTAAAAAGGGGGGAAAACCGGTTCGACAAAATTTCAAAATGAGATAACAATATTGAATGGGGTATCATATGAAAGGGCGTTACTTGTGTATTCTAAAACTTATTTTTATTTATTTTTATGCCTGATAGTTTTTGATTTATTGGGCAAACTGTCGAAAAAAATACCGTTCCCCCCCTTATCTCCGAAGTTTACTAATCGAAAAATCTGAAATAATTACAATCAATAGAAGTTAACGTATATTTTAAAGGAAAAATAAAATCAGCTCGCTGACTAATACACTGTTTTTGATAATAACAATAATCCGCCAAAAACAAAGTTACGTTTGCGGTTTGCCAACAAAAGTACCTACATGTAAATTACACTCGTAAATTCATGAACAAAAGTGATTCTTTCAATGTTTTACTTCTTTTATGGTGTGGAACTATCGGTGCGCGAGTCCGACTCGCACTTGGCTGGTTTTTTTATATATACTAAAGAAAGATTAGATACCTACCGTACACATAACTTTGTGCAGTAACCTATTCTAAAGCTATATTCTAAGATTAAGTATGTTGTTTGCACTATAGTATTACATCATTTGATTTTTAATGGAAAGATGTTATTATTCATTCGGTTTACCTATGATACCTACCTACATATTTTAGGCGATAATATTTTATTCTACTTATAGCTAAGTGCTTAGTTTTAAGCCCGACAGTGATATCTATTGTCTTCGGTTCCCAGCAAAATTGTATTCAAATTAAGATGCACTAAAATTTATATTTAAAGAAAAACCGGCCAAGTGCGACTCGGACTCGCGCACCGAGGGTTCCATACCATAAAAGAAGTAAAACATAGAAAGAATCACTTTTGGTCATGAATTTACGAGTATATAATTTACATGTAGGTACTTTTGTTGGCAAACCGCAAACGTAACTTTATTTTTGGCGGATTATTGTTATTATCAAAAAAAGTATATTAATCAGTGAGTTTATTTTATTTTTCCTGTAAAATATACGTTAACTTCTATTGATCATAATTATTTCAGATTTTTCGATCGGTAAACTTCAGAGATAAGGGGGGGGAACGGTATTTTTTTCGACAGTTTGCTCAATAAATCAAAAAGTATCAAGCATAAGAATAAATAAAAATTAGTTTTAGAATACACAAGTAACGACCTTTCATATGATACCCCACTCAATATTGTTATCTCATTTTGAAATTTTGTCGACCCGGTTTTCCCCCCTTTTTAAATAAAAATAATTTTTTTTCTAATTTTTAAAATTGTTATGACGTCGGGTCACTATTACCTATAACTATTCTAAATTTCAAGTCGATAGCTTGAATAGTTACTGAAATAATCGAGAGTGACAGACGGACGGACGGACGGACGGAGAAAGTCTCACCATAAGGGTTCCATTTTTACCATTTTGGTATGGAACCCTAAAAATAAGTTTGACGTGCAATAGGATATTATTTAAAACAATATTTCGATGTTAATATCACCAGTACCTACTATGGAAACGAGCTTAGAGTTCTATAGTTCTTAGTGTACCTATATTCTTATATCTCCAAGAAAATAATGTATGGATTCTATTTACATGTTCCATTAATTCAAGTGTGAAGTTCTACCCTAAGTAGGTACCTACTAGGTTGTCTACAAAATAATAAGATTCCGAGTATCCCAAGTGTTAACTAAGATATAATATGTAACTATAGCGATCGCCTGCGGATTTATTCAGGATGAAAAGTAACATATGAGTACATCCAGGAAATTATAGGATCCTATATATCTCCATTACAAATTTCAGCCAGATCTATTCAGTAGGAATGTGGCGTGAAAGAGTAATAAACATACCTACAAACTTTCGCCTATATTAATATTATAAGTTTATATGATGATGATGCATTATTTAGGTGCAATATTTGAAATAACTACAATTACATTCAAAGCTCAAATTTTAAGAAAATAATATATGTATAACTTGCTGTTGCCCGCGGCTCCGCCTGCGTGTATTTCGGTATTTCGCTAATCCCGTGGGAACGATGGATTTTTTTCGGAATAAAAAGTAGCCTGTGTGTTAATCCGGGTTATACGCTATCTATGTTCCAAATTACAGCCAAATCAGATCAGTAGTTGCGGCGTGAAAGAGTAAAAAAGATCCATTCATCCATACTAACAAACTTTCGCGTTTATGTTACGAGTATATTAGTAGGATAGGATAGAATTTTTAACACATTATGTTGTTGATTTTTAGGTATACAGTTTACTTTTTTAGTCCATAATATATAGGCATAATACATATATTTATTATGGTGATTATAAAAACACAGTTAACGCCATACAATATGCCACAAATGTATCATAATGATCAATTGTTCGACGTAAGGTGTTTGATATCAACAGTGCAATAAACGAAAATATACCTAAGTGAAAATAATAATTAAACGTTCGCAATTCGAAATTCAATCTTTTATCGTAGCAGACGCATTTTTTTAGGTCTATATAATTCTTATAATTATATAAAATAGAAAATAAAAACGAATTGTTTTGTGGTGCAAAAAAATCATAAAAATTTAAGACAATAATAACAAAACAAAAATATATAAACATGAAATATGTTCAGAAATTGGAGTCGGGTCAACAGATTTTCCTCGTTGGGCCTATGTACAGGAGTCTAAGAGAAAAATCCTGTACTAGTGGATTTTTGAGAGAAGCCAAATTTCGAAGATCGATTACAGGATGCTATAAAATGAATATGTAAGTACTTTCACCTATTATCTGAACACACTGTATAACGTAAACTAAAATGTCAAAATCAAAAGTATCTTTATCTCACTTAGGCCTAACGTACCTACCTATAGGCTCTTGAAAAAGTTACGGAGGAATAAAGAAACTCACATACATACATAGATACATACATACATGCATGAACCTTAAAAACATTACATTCCTTTTTTGGGCAGTCGCTTAAAAATAATTTATACTGACCGAGTATTGACTACACAAGCACAAAAAAAGTAGGTAACAAAAAAAGAAGACAAGAGTTGTTCTTTGGTCAACTAATGCATTCTACGAGTATGAACTGTGGTCATAATCCAGAAGTTATCAAAGTTCAATTTTACAAAAAAGCAACCCTGACACAAATAACAATGATACTTCTTTGAAAAAAACCGGCCAAGTGCGAGTCGGACTCGCGCACCGAGGGTTCCATACCATAAAAGAAGTAAAACATTGAAATAATCACTTTTGTTCATGAATTTACGAGTATAATTTATATGTAGGTACTTTTGTTGGCGAACCGCAAACGTAACTTTGTTTTTGGTGGTTTATTGTTATTATAAAAAAAATGTATAATACTTAGTTAGGGAGTTGACTTTATTTTTCCTGTAAAACATACATTAATGTCTATTGATCATAATTATTTCAGATTTTCGATTGATAAACTTCGGAGATAAGGGGGGGGGGGGGGGAACGGTATTTTTTTTCAACAGTTTGTTCAATTAATCCAAAACTATCAGGCATGAAAATAAATAAAAAACGGTTTTAGAATACACAAGTAACGCCCTTTCATATGATACCCCACTCAATATTGTTATTTCATTTTGGAAATTCGAAGCCGCGGTTTTCCCCCCTTTTTAAATTAAAATAAAAACAATTTTCAATGTTTTATGATTGCAATGGCGTTGGGTCGCTATTCCCTAAAACTATTCTAAATTTCAAGTCGATAGCTTTGATAGTTACTGAAATAATCGAGTGTGACAGACGGACGGAGAAAGTCTCACCATAAGGGTTCCATTTTTACCAAATTGGTATGGAACCCTAAAAATTATATGAGTATAAATATATAAATATAAATATAGTGAACAACATCACATACATTGCTCCGATCCCTTAGTAAGTAGCTTATGCACTTGTGTTAAGGAAATCAGAAACAACGAAGGTACCACAACACCCAGACCCGAGACAATGTAGAAAACTTATTTTTCTACATTGCCCCGACCGGGGATCGAACCTAGAACCTCAGAGATGGCGGCGCCTTGAAAACCGGCACGCTAACCACTCAACCACGGAGGTCAATTATAATAGTTTTTACGCTATAATATAGTCATTAGGTATATAGAATCATTTTTTACTAAAACAAGTGCGAGTCGGACTCGCGCACCGAGGGTTCCATACCATAAAAGAAGTTAAACATTAAAATAATCACTTTGGTTCATGAATTTACGAGTATATAATTTACATGTAGGTACTTTTGTTGGCGAACCGCAAACGTAACTTTGTTTTTGCCGGTTTATTGTTATTATCAAAAAAAGTATAATTGTTAGAGAGTTGATTTTATTTTTCCTGTAAAATATACGTTTACTTCTATTGATCATAATTATTTCAGATTTTTCGATTGGTAAACTTCGGAGATAAGGAGGGGGGAACGGTATTTTTTTCGACAGTTTGCCCAATAAATCGAAAACTATCAGGCATAAAAATAAACAAAAATCGGTTTTAGAATACACAAGTGACGCCCTTTCATATGATACCCCACTCAATATTATTATCTCATTTTGAAATTTTGACGACCCGGTTTTCCCCCCTTTTTAAATAAAAATAAAAAATATTTTCAATTTTTAATGATTGCAATGCTGCGCCGCAATTACCTACAACTATTCCAAATTTCAGGTCGATAGCTTTAGTAGTTACTGAAATAATCGAGTGTGACAGACGGACGGACGGACGGACGGACGGACGGACGGAGAAAGTCTCACTATAAGGGTTCCATTTTTACCATTTTGGTATGGAACCCTAAAAACTTTTCCTTCATGCATTTGGATCTACTTAATATGCAAGAGGAAAATAAAAAGTACTAGTGCGGAAAAGTAGAACTTTGCGCACGCTAAATTAGGTGCATATCTGACATCTTTTTCTGTGCCATGGACATTAAGTGCTATCTTTTAGCGTAGCGTATCTTCATCATTGTACCTATCTTGGTGCTAACTGCTATCGTCCTATAAACCTACTTAATTATATGAAATATAAGCGACTAAGTACTAAGTAGGTATAGCTTAATTCCTAATGATAAAGGAAAACTGATAAAATGCGCGTTATAACCTATAGTAGGTATATACCTAGTATATACATATATTTCTTGTAGTGTTTATTTATGTTTACACAGACTTGGCAGCATAGATACTGATAATATATAAATACTTGCTTGGCAGTCCAACGCCATCGCCGGCTGCGAGCGCGCGTTCTCATTTTAAAATTGAAAACAAAAACAATCGACAATCGCGCGGGAATTTGTCGATAATTTCCTCTGGTGAAGTGTAATTGAAATTACATACAAATACACAGCTATTACGAGTTTGCATACGGTTTTGTTTTAGAATAATTATCCTTTGTGTTTAGTTTAATGAGGATTTCAATATGAAGATATTTTAGATGCAAATTAATTCGCAAGGCACCTAAAAGTCATAGATACCTATATTTACATTCTCACTTGCCTCGATTTCATGTAACGTGAAACGAGAAAATAGGAAATTCTGAGACACTCTATTGGTGAAATCTTAGCCATGTTATATTTTATCTAAAATTCTATTCGATTTGTATGGAAATTTGTCATCAATAAGTCACGTGAAGAATCGACGGGATACGTCATTACCATACATTTTATAATAAAATCTCAAAAGATGGACACTTAGGGAATACTTAACTCAATATTTGTATTGTTTGTGAAAATGACCGTCTGTGCAGGTAAATCTCGTGCCTAATACCACAGAGTACCTACATTATATGTATACTACACCTCAGTTGACCACCACACAAAGACTTCTATGTAGTATACCTACATACATATATATGTCTTTGCCACCACACTCGAAAGTGCTTTTACTTATACGCCGACAAAACTGGCGTCCTATTTTTTGCCATACCCAAAGTAAGTACCTACTTACATAGCATTGCTTTCGAGGCTATACGTTAGCAATAATATATATACAATGCGCTGATAAGGACTCCATTTGTTGTAGGCGACTGATAAGAGTTTATATAAGTATACGTATTTATTTACCCAATAGTGGTCTTTGGTGCCAATTCCATTGCGCAAAACAATAATAATATTGTGTATTAAAAAGGTGCAAAATCTTCAACATAACTTAATTGACGCGTTTAAAAATACTATTCCTACTGTCCTTTTAAAAATGTTCAAAAACAAATATTTCAATTTAGTTTAGAGATTTTGTGCAAAAAATGGGCTTGATAATGAATGCGGATATAATTCAAATGGGTAGGTACCTTTTGCACAAATTACCAATCTAGGTCGGTATGGTATCATATCAGTATACCATGCTAGTTGCTATCTTGTACAAAAAGAATACAAAAATAGGATTTATGCCTCGGTTTTCTTAGTTAATAACCCAGTTTGGGTTACTAACTAACTAAGTGAACGATACAGAATCAGCACACAGGTCTAACATCCTAATGGCAAATGGCTTATGGCAAACAGTTTTGCGAGCATCATAATTTATGCATCTATAAGTACATGTTTTTAGTAAAAACTTGCTCAAAAATACGCAATAAGTTCATATTGGTTTCCGATAGATCCAAATTTGGGAAACTGTCCTCTAAATTAGCCAACGGCAATAGTTATACATAGTAAAAAATCCTCTAAATTAGCCAACGGCAATAGTTATAGTTCGTTCGCTTTCATTTTGTCCCGCGGCCGGTTGCGGCGTCGGTATTCTCAAAGGACATCAAACGACGCTGACCGTGCGACAAATTCTAAGCGAATAGACTATAGGTAGTTTAGACTAGACGTAGATACTTTATTTTATTTATTTGGGACATTTATTAATTATATATTACATACATTAACCGAACATGCTCGTTAAATATTATTAAATATACAATTCACAGCACTATCCATAATCCACGTATAAAATAGAAGAAATAACAAATTAAATATAAACATAATAAGATTAGCATAAAAAAGTATAGACATTCTAACTTGGAATGGGGTAGGTAAGTAAAAATTACACCTTAAAGGTTTCTGCATACGGGTAACACCGCTGAAAAGGTAGAAACTAGCCGCGGCAGACTCCCACCAGACAACCCGAGCCAATTTATGAATTATAGGGTAAAACTATACAAGATGCCCCACTTTTTTTTAGATTTCAATAAAACCTCACTTTTAAAGTATTCGTTAAATTTGGTGGTACTTAATGAAAAAACAGTAATTTAAGAATCATTTGGCATATTTATTTGGCAGTTGAGACTTATCAATAACTCACAATGTTAGCTTTTTTTAAACCTATGGTGGGGCGTTTTGTAATGACATTGCTTGACAAGATGCCTCTTCTCTTTTAAAATATTTACAACAAAACTAGATATAGTTAGAGATCAACTTTTAAATCAAATATTGTAACTTATAGTCTAGGTTTTACTCTAACTTTAACTCTATTTTTTTTCGTCGTAATAGTTAAGATACTCAATTTTTTCTGCGTAATAGCTTCACTCTCTTAACTTTTTTACCACAGCTATTACACAACGGTTTGTACATTGTACAGAACTCGTGCAGCCAAAAAGAGCAAGAAGAGCACTTAATCCTTAATCCTTAGTCTTCTGTTAATGTCATTTTATAATAATTTTCAGTGCATTCAACACATCTATGTTCGTTGTCTTTTTCGGATATCTCTTCATCAGAACTTTCTTGCTTGTTTTCTTCTTCACTGTCACTGTCCGATGCCGATGACTGAAATACAGGTTTATTTTTCTTTGATTTTTTCTTTGCTGGCCTTTTTTCTTTTGTATCCTTCTTTACAACGTTCTTTTTATCATTTTTTTAAACTGTTCGTGCTGATTCATTGACACCCATTTCTTTCTGACGAACTTTTTTCATGGCCTCATCCAGGTTAGTTTCAGACCAAGATGCCTGCAAGGTAGATCTCACATAATTACGTGGCATTTCTGAAACAATGTAAAACATACGTATTATTTTGTGTAACTAAGAATGGGGCGTCTTACACCGTAATAACTGGGGCATCTTGAAAATATCTTATTACAAGATGCCCCACCTCAAATGCCGGCACTACTAAACGTTAACAACTGTGAGCAACGTACTAAATCGTAGGTTATTTATCACAGATTTTGTATTTCTAACTATAATTTTGAAAAACAAATTAGTAATTTAAATTAAGAAAATTATTTGGTACTTACCACAATATGTTCCAAGGTCAAATTTACTGATTTTCCCACAATTTCATAAATAAATGCAGGAAACACGTGTTCGCACCATGCAAACTGAAAGAACACTAGCGGCCATATTGGTGCGTCATCGTTAATCGCCTATCTTTATTCGTGTGAGTGTGAGAAAGGTGAGGCGTCTTGCCCGCTGGGGCATCTTGTATAGTTTTACCCTAATTATAACATTCTAAAGAGACCTATGGCGGGAATCGAACCCACGACCTACCACCGAGCACGACCCACTGCGCCAGGGAGGTCAACGAATTTCCTTCCGTCTAATATTTTGTCAAATACCTATAAATCTTTAATTTTTGTTACCACACTCCTCCGAAACGGCTCGACCGATTGTGATGAAATTTTCTGTATATATTCGATAGGTCTGAGACTAAATAGTTTATAAGCTATTTTTTGTGTACTTACCTAATGGCAAAACGTTTGCTGGGCAGCCAGTAATACTAATACATCCCTTTTCCAGTTATATTTTTTCCACTCATGTTGAGACAACGCTCATATACGTATTAAGAAGCGTTTCACAATAATTATTATTATCTCCAGAAGCCATTTGAAAGGTATTAACTTTATCGAAGTAGCTATTAAATAGATTACGTACATAAACAACGTTGACACATGCCGTCTACTAGCTATCTACGAAGAAAGGAAAATGACCAAAGATCGTATCAAGTTTTCTCATGAACCAAAACCAAAATAGTTTAGGAAAATTAAATAGTGTTTTTTAAGAACCATTGGCACTAAGAATTTGTTTTTCATATTATCCGGAATTTAATTTTGCATACAAAAAGTAACCATCTCTTCGATGCAGATTTTGTATCATAATGATTTTACTAAGAACATGGACAATAACAGACAAACAGATAGTATTTACACAGACTTTCAAAAAGCCTTTGATAGAGTAGATCATAAACGATTATTAGAGAAGTTGGCTTACAACGGTATACGTGGTGATCTGTGGCGATGGTTTAAATCATATATAACAAATCGTACGCAAAAAGTAGTTATAAATGGCCATGACTCGAAAACGGTAATGATTACTTCTGGTGTTCCTCAAGGATCAATTCTTGGACCCCTTCTGTTTATTTTATTCATTAATGATATTAACAAATGTTTTAAATACAGTAAGTACCTTCTTTATGCAGATGATCTCAAAATTTACAAAACCATTGAATCACCAGATGATCATTACCTTCTTCAAGCTGACTTAGACAGTTTTTCTGATTATTGTGTTGAAAATAAATTGAACTTAAGTCTTAACAAATGTAAACATGTCACTTTTACAAAAAAGAACATTATTAGTAACCATACATATTCACTTTGTGGTGCTAGTCTTGAAAAAACTGATAATATAAAAGATCTAGGCATAACATTGGACAGTAAATTGCACCTGGATATGCATGTTCAAAATATTATAAATAAGGCTTATAAAATGTATGGTTTTATTATGAGAGCTAGTAACAGTTTTAAAAGAGCAGAAACATATGTACATTTGTATAAGTCCTTAGTACGATCCCAATTAGAGTATGCAGTTTGTATATGGAACCCATATTATGATAAGTATAATAAGAGCCTTGAGACTGTACAAAAAAAATTTTTACGTAGGATTAATTATAAATTTAATCGATGTCACCTCTCATATAATCAACTTCTTAAAAAATACAACATTCTTGATCTCAAATCAAGACGTCGACAATTAGAGATAATGTTGTTGTACGACTTGTGTCATAACAAATATGACTGCACAGACTTAACACGAAAATTGTGCTATAGAGTACCCTACAGAATACCCTTAAGAAAAAATCGAGTACATAAACTCTTTTCAACAAATAAGTGTCGAACCAATGCGGGTAAGAGGTCCCCATTATTTAAAATGACGCAATCATATAATGAGCTCTTTAACAGTGTCGATATTTTTTCTACGCGTATAAGTATGTTCAAGAAGTTGGTTATAGATATACTAAAAAACAACTCTGAATATTAGTCACTCCATTGTTATTATTATTAGTTTTTTCTTTTTTTTTTATTCTCTATTTCTTCTAAATTATTGTTACTTTAGAATTTGCAATGCACAATATTATTGTCACACCTATTCTATACGTACATAATATGTTACTGTCTACTAAATATGTATCTATCTAGTTTATAATGAGGTTTACGTGGTTGACGCCACAGTAGGAATATTAGTTATATGTAAAACTCTTGTACCTGTACTGTGTCGTTGTTTGTAAACCCTAACAAATAAAATAAAATAAAATAAAATAAGAAGTACAACTTGTTAGTTTGCCTATAACTTTAGACTTCGGATATTAATTAAAAAAGTAATAATTGTAGGAGTCAATGTGGAGACCGTAGTCACAGATTTTAACTTTGGGTTTGATTCAGCTTGATACGGGAATCCATACATCCATGGTCATTGTCCTTTAGCAGTACCTACTAGTTGACAGAGCAAAACCATCGATATAACAATGTTTTATTACAATAGGGTATGAAAATATGATATGTACCTACATAATAATATAGTCTAGACTATATTATACAGACAGACGAACGGACGGACGGTGAAGTCTCACCAATAGGGTCTCATTTTTTTACCCTTTGGTTAAAAAAACCCAAAAAACTACTTTTTCCAAATTAAAAATAATAAAACATCCCAAACGCGTTTCTGTGTCTAGAAGAATTTAGATTAAAGACCCAAAAATCATATACACAACGTAACTACCGCAGTCCGCAAGGAAATGAAATAAAATACGCATCGAAATCGGTCCATCCGTTTGAGAGCTACGTTGCCAAAGACAGACACACATACACAGACGTCGATGTGTGTGTTTTCGAACACACGACTTTTGCGTCGGGGGTTAAAAAACGCTCAGTGCGGCTTCTTTGCCCCATCGAAAATTGTTTTTAATTTTACAAGAAAACTAGGTGTACCGAGGCGATAACCTACCGTTACATACCTAATAACCTCGGACTGACGATATAGAAAGAGTCGCGGGAAGGCGCTGGATACAAGTGGCGCAGAACCGTGTGGGCTGGAAATCATTGCAGTATGCCTTTGCAACCAATTTGCAACGGACGAACGAACGAACATACTCGTAGTCTCGTACCTAAGTCAGGGGCGTAGCCAGGGGGGGGGAGGGGGGGTTTAGGGGGTTCAAACCCCCCCCCCCCCCGGAAATGTGCAGAATATTAGGTAAATACTAGCAGACCGGCAACCGTTGTTTTTTCATTTAGGGATATAAAAGAATAAAAAATAGCTTACGACCTACTGTCAGACCTACCGTAATTTTTCACATTTCTTTTCAAATTAATGTATATTTTCTTCAAACATTCATGTACTTTCTTGAACCTGGCTACGCCCATGGAGTCACTCCTAACTCAAATATTTTATCTACTTAAAACATTGAAATATAGTTAAAAGCGTTATGTAACCCAGTGACCACCCACCATTGCGAGTGCTAAGTGGCCTAGTCGAGGAGTGACGTCATTGCCAGGAGTCCACTGTGCCCACCCACCGCACCAAGAATGAGGGTTTTCATGAAAATTCACACCACAAGTTAGCACCACTGTGACAAAAGGTTTCCACGTTTCTATAAGGGAATTGTAAAGTAGGTACCTACTGATACGGAATTAAATATAGATACTCGAGGAAGTTTTCAACTGAAACATAATTATATATTAAGTTACCTAGAGCGAGTTACCTGTTATACGTGACAAGCAACTAGCAAGTTCTAGGTATAAATAAAATCGTGGTACGGACCTAATTTTTCAACAATATCAACAAAATTTCTAAAAAATGTTAATTTATCTTTTACCAGCACAAATTATCTAGAGTTTAGAGCATCAAGAGTCCAGACAAATACCAATGCCTAAAGACAAAAGTCTTCAACGCCTGCATCTTACCGGTTATGACATACGGAGCAGAAACGTGGACACTAGCAGAAGGCCTTGTCCACAAGTTCAAAGTCGCTCAGCGTGCTATGGAGAGGGCTATGTTGGGTGTTCCTCTGAAGGATAAAATCCGCAACGAGGACATCCGGAGCAGAACCAAAGTAACCCACATAGCCCAATAGATTATAGCAAGCTGAAGTGGCAGTGAGCGGGCCACATCTGTCGCAGAACCGACGGCCGTTGGGGCGTACGTGTTCTGGAGTGGAGGCCGCGTACCGGTAAGCGCAGCGTAGGACGACCTCCTGCCCCCTGGACCGACGACCTGAAAAAGGTCGCTGGTAGCGGGCGGATGAGGAAGGCGGAGGACCATGTGTGTGGCGCGCTCTCGGAAATGCATATGTCCAACAGTGGACGTCCAAAAAAATTTAGCCAAAAAACTTCGTCCCGCTTTCTCATAAGTAATTAAATAATATCAGGACACAATGCACATAATATCGGAATCTAGTATACCAAAGTCAGCGAATAGCTAAACTAATAAATACCTAACTCGAAACGCTTACGCGAATTTTGCAACGAAATTTCATCTTCTATTATACTCTGTAAAACTTAATTCCGCCGTCACCATCATTGATAAAAAAAATAAACAATTAGGACTAATACCACCATGTCGTTTTAAACAAGACATATCTAGAATATGTTATCTATTTTATCCTCACACAATAAAGTTCTTGATACTAAGCTTAGTGTTCACTGATGAGTTTATTATTAACGGCATAGAAGGCCTATTTATGCGATTTTGACCGGCCTCTCAGTTGAAAACTATAGAGACAATTAGTTTCAAATTTGAACGTCATGTATTTTGGATCTTTAACCTCAAAACGTTAAGACGCAGAAACACGATTGGAAAAACTTTCCTCGATAGAAAGTTTTCCCAAAAGTTGCTCCAATCTTCTCATATTTATTCAGATTTATCGGAAACGATTCAACAGTTTTCTGTTTTTGGGTCCTTATTGATGAGTACTCAAATCGACGTGAAGTTTTTTTGAAATCAGGACTATACATTATTCACAATACAATTAAAACCTATTCAAGTGAAAACTCATTATTCCGCCCCCAAATTACGTAAGTGATAAGCATATGGTTAACTCTTTCGGACACTTGATGCATGTATATTGACATCATTGTCTTTCAGATACGCCTCATAGGCGTCAGTCTGTGCTGCGCTAATGCGAGAGTCGGACGTGCGCGTGAATGTATATTTCGCAGCCGTAGATTTCTGATCGTAATATAGAAAGTTATTCCTTGGTCTGTGGCAATAACCGCTGAAATAACGCCCTCTATTAAGCGGCTGAATGGTTATATTATATACTGTCAAACACGCCATCTGTTAGTATGTCGCTGAACGATTATGTGCGCAGGAAACCCACGTGGTTTTGATATGTACTTTGATAATATTTTAATTTTATATGTTGTATTTACCTATTTTATTAAAACTTCGGTTTATTATTTTATAAAAAAAATGAGAAAATTAAGAAATATTATTTTTAATTATTATAAAAATTAAGAAATTTAGTTGGTCGAAGATCTATGAGTAAATACCTCGCTGCTCGCGATGCAATAAAAAGGGGAAACAGGACGTCGCCTGTTGCCCTGCAGGTTGAAGACGATAATTTATTATTATTATTACAAGCTTTTATTTAGTTTCACATGTCCCGATGTTTGTTTGTTTGCCAAATTGTTGTAACTAATCAAAAATCCACTTCATGGCTACCGATAAATCGGTAAATCGAGTGACAATGCGAAATTATAAAGACAATGCGACGACCTCCGTGGCGCAGAGGACGCATGCTCGGATTCGAGTGGGAGGTCGCGGGTTCGATCCCGCCACGGGCCACTTTGGAATTTTATATTTTTAGGGTTCCATACCAAAATGGTAAAAATGGAACCCTTATGGTGAGACTTTCTCCGTCCGTCCGTCCGTCCGTCCGTCCGTCCGTCTGTCACACTCGATTATTTCAGTAACTATTCAAGCTATCGACTTGAAATTTAGAATAGTTATAGGAAATAGTGACCCGACGTCATAACAATCGTAAAAATTTGAAAATTGTTTTTATTTTTATTTAAAAAGGGGGAAAACCGGGTCGGCAAAATTTCAAAATGAGATAACAATATTGAGTGGGGTATCGTATGAAAGGGCGTTACTTGTGTATCTAAAACTGATTTTTATTTATTTTTATGCCTGATAGTTTTTGATTTATTGGGCAAACTGGCGAAAAAAATACCGTTCCCCCCCCCCTTATCTCCGAAGATTACCAATCGAAAAATCTGAAATAATTATGATCAATAAAAATAAACGTATATTTTACAGGAAAAATAAAATCAACTCCGTAACTATTATACTTTTTTTGATAATAACAATAAACCGCCAAAAACAAAGTTACGTTTGCGGTTTGCCAACAAAAGTACCTACATGTAAATTATACTCGTAAAATCATGAACAAAAGTGATTCTTTCAATGTTTTACTTCTTCTATGGTATGGAACCCTCGGTGCGCGAGTCCGACTCGCACTTGGCCGGTTTTTCTAAATTGGCTCAGGTTTGGTCTGGTGGGAGGCTTCGGCCGTGGCTAGTTACCACCCTACCAGCAAAGACGTACCGCCAAGCGATTTAGCGGTCCTGTACGATGCTGTGTAGAAACTGTTGGGGTGACTTTACTTACCCCTTCCTAGTTAGTACGCTAACATCTTCGACTGCATCATCACTTACCATCAGGTGAGATCGCAGTCAAGTACTAACTTGTATAGCGTAAAAAAAAACCGGCCAAGTGCGAGTCGGACTCGCGCACCGAGGGTTCCATACCATAAAAGAAGTAAAACATTGAAAGAATCACTTTTATTCATGAATTTACGAGTAAAATTTACATGTAGGTACTTTTGTTGGCAAACCGCAAACGTAACTTTGTTTTTGGCGGATTATTGTTATTATCAAAAAAGTATATTAGTCAGTGAGTTGATTTTATTTTTCCTGTAAAATATACATTAATTTCTATTGATCATAATTATTTCAGATTTTTCGATTGGTAAACTTCGGAGATAAGGGGGGGGAACGGTATTTTTTTCGACAGTTTGCTCAATAAATCAAAAACTATCGGACATAAAAATAAATAAAAATCGGTTTTAGACTACACAAGTAACGCCCTTTCATATGATACCCCACTCAATATTGTTATCTCATTTTGAAAAATCGAAGCCCCGGTTTTCCCCTTTTTAAATAAAAATAAAAATAATTTTCAAATTTTTACGATTGTTATGACGTCGCGTCACTATTACCTATAACTATTCCAAATTTCAAGTCGATAGCTTTGATAGTTACTGAAATAATCGAGTGTGACAGACGGACGGACGGACGGACGGACGGACGGACGGATGGAGAAAGTCTCACCATAAGGGTTCCATTTTTACCATTTTGGTATGGAACCCTAAAAATAAGGAAATCAGTAGGTACCTACGACGCGCCCCGGTCTGTCAAAATCGCTTATGTTTATTCGATTCGTCTTCGTGGAGTGAAATTATATCTATATACCTACCAAATTTATTATTATTTGCACAATCAGCTCACGTACCTACTTTTAAAGTATTGTATTCTTTCCGCGCCATCTATAGGCATTAGTGATAGTTTTTTTTACGTATTAATACCGCTTTCTGCCGTTGTGCTAGTGTTCGTACGTAAAAGTACCGAAATTCGCCGCATATTGCCAAACGGCGTGCTATATTGAAGCCACGCCCCCTTTTTCTGAAGTACTCATAAAAACTGAAATGAGTTTTTTTCAATGTAAGGCCTTAAAATAAATCTGGCCAAGTGCGAGCCAGACTCGCTGATCTTTAATAGTTACTGAAATCAAGGATTGCGACACACAGACAGACGGACAAGAAAGTAATTCTATAAGGGTTCCCTTTTTTCTTTTAAGGTACGGAACCCTAAAAATAGAACAAAGTGATACGTATCAGAGTCTTGGTTACTTTAGAGTCTATTATCTATCAAGCGATGAATACGAATGAAACAATGCGCGAAGGCATTTCAAACAAAAGGACATGGCCGAAACTTGTATGGAGCTGTGCCCTGGAAAAAAAATATTCATGGCCATTGACAAACAGTACGTCATATTAAAGCTTATCATTATGTCTTTACAATAGTTTAATTTTTATAATCAGAAAACTTGCGAGAGATATAATATTAGCATAACAACTTGCAACAAAATGCACCTTAATATTTTTAATAGCAATGATTTTTTTATTCAAAAATTGCAATTCAAAATGTTTACTCGCATTTTCTAAGCTTTGTAATATGAAAAAATAATTAGTTCATAAACAATACGCATGATATTTTAATAAAAATCATTGTTGTTTAAAATATTTAGGCGCATTTTGTTGAAAGTTGTTATGCTCTCGCAAGTTTTCTGATTATAAAAATTAAACTATTGTAAAGACATAATGATAAGCTTTAATAATATGACGTACTGTTTGTCAATGGCCATGAATATTTTTTTCAGTGGGCAGAATCCGGCCTAACACTGGTGTGATAATCTGGTGTGACTACGAGTCAGTAGTCGTCATTTTATTTACGAAAATTCAACGAAATGCACATGTCATTCTACAATGGCATTATAGAACGCTCGATAAAAGTTTGTCTATACGCGATAAACGCCCGTATATCTTTCGTCTGAGACGGCGCGGCGATAACAACGGCAGGAAAAACATGTATGTCCTAGACTTTACATTTGAATAAAACATTTGCAGTACTTACCTACGTGAATACGCCATTGAGTATGAGTGACAGTAATAAAATAATAAAATACCGAGTTGCATACAATGACCATACGGCACGAATCCGTAAGATATATTTTGTACTCTTGTTATTCCTTATACTCCTATTGTTATAGTATCTAGTACAACTTACGAGATACCTACTACAAAATTAAGCCTTCAAGTTCACAGTAAACATTATATTATGGCGCATAATATACTTGTAGGGACACAGTTCAGTGCAACTAAACGCACATCATTTTACGAGTGTGTACTTTATGCACTTTTGCACTTTTGTATAACGCGTCAGTTCCTTGGCGACCGTACCCGCGTTTAGTCGTATACATAGCCCTAAAGTGGTGACCTCTATAACTTTACGGCGGACTTACGGCTAGTACGGAAATGTACGGTGCTCAAGGACTCACACAGCCCCCGGTGCAGCCCCAGGCGGAAGCAGCTAAGGCAGCGACGGAGGCGGGACAAGCGGAGGCGCGAGCAGGTTTGGCGTTCGCAACAACATCGTCTGGAATTCCCGAGTTTTGGGCAGATAAACCGCGTGTGCGGTTCGCCCAGTTCGAAGCCACGATCTTCGGTCAGGAACTCGGAAATGCGGCTAAGCCAAATCTGGCCAAGGAAAAATAGCTGAGGATTCGTTGCCGATGCTCTGGACCGGCCATCTACCAACGGCGGTCAGGGCGGTATTAGCAGTCACCAAGGTGGAGCTGGACGGACTTGCGGTCATCGCAGATGAAATCGTCGAGACCACACAATAGGTGGAAGTTGCGGAGATACAACGGACGACATCAGCGGATTTGGCAGCTCAAATGACGCTGACGCTGGAAATGCAGGAGTCGCGGCGAAGACGTGCAGAACATCGCGGTCCAGATAGGCAATAGCGACACGGGACACCACGGGCACGCTATCTGGATAGTGACTCCGGAAGACATTTAGAAAACTGAGATCATAATTCCTTTTGGATTATTTGAGTTTCCGCGAATGATCTTCGGTCTACGAAACGCAGCTCAGACATTCCAAAGATTTATGGACACGACTGTACTAAACGGGTTAGACTTTTTGTATAATTTTATAGATGACGTCATTATCGCGAGTACGGACATCGAACAGCATAAAACGCATCTGAAAACAGTTTTCTCAAGACTCAATGAATATGGAATTACTATTAATGTGTCTAAGTGTAAGTTTGGTTTAGATAATTTAGAATTTTTAGGTTACGAAGTATCTACTAAAGGTATACGTCCACTGACTGAGAAGGTTGAGGCCATTATCAATTTTCCACGTCCGGAGACAGTAGAGCAGCTTAGAAGATTCATAGGTATGGTGAACTTCTACAGATCGCACATACCCAAGGCGATAGAGTATCAAGGTGAGTTAAACCTGTATTTACATAATGCTAAGAAACGGGACAAGACTAAGATACAGTGGTCAGAAAAATCAATCGAGGCGTTCGAGAAATGTAAGGCTAGCTTACAAAGCGCGGTTACATTGTCTCATCCCATACGAGGCGCAAATTTGGCACTCATGGTGGATGCCTCGGATAAAAATTTGGGTGGCGCACTTCACCAAAAGGTAGGTAATACTTGGCAACCTTTAGGTTTTTATTCCAAGAAGCTTACGCCCTGTCAACAAAAATATGCGGTATACGATCGCGAGTTACTTAGTATATATATGTCTATGAAACATTTTAGGAACATGTTCGAAGGGCAATCTTTAACAATTTTTACGGATCACAAACCGTTAATTTATGCATTTACTAAAAATTGTAATAACGATGATAGTCCTAGGCGAGTTAGGCAGTTGGCCTACATCAGTGAGTTCACAACAGATATTCAGCATATTAGCGGTAAAGATAATGTCGTAGCGGATGCATTGTCTCGAGTTTCAGCCATCGCGAGTCCAACAGCGATAGATTACTCAGAATTGGCCGCACAGCAAGAACGTGACACTTACCTACAGCAAACAGTGCAAAACGCACACGATAGTAAATTGCAATTTAAGCAGATGCACTTACCGTTGTGTGACAAACCTGTTTATTGCGAAACTTCGAATAATAAAATACGACCTTACTTACCTACAGAGTTTCGACGTTTAGCTTTTGATTCTGTACACAATTTAAGTCATCCAGGAATTAGAACTACTAGGAAATTAGTTTCTCAAAGATTCTTTTGGCCTAATATGAATAAGGACGTAGGCACATGGGCGAAAACTTGTACCCAATGCCAACGTGTTAAGGTTCATCGACATACGGAATCTGTGATAGATAAGTTCCCGAGGGCTGACAGGTTCACGCATCTACATATAGACATAGTCGGAAGCCTTCCCGTGACGTCAGAGGGATATCGATATATCGTTACTATGATCGATCGTTTTACCGGTTGGGTAGAAGCGGAACCGATCCGGGAAATGTCGGCGGAAACAGTAGCTGAAGTGGTTTTTAGAGTCTGGATAGCTAGGTATGGAAATCCATCCAGGATCACTTCGGACCAGGCGAAGAACTTCCAAAGCAATTTGTTCGTCAAGCTTATGAAATATCTAGGCATCGAGCAGATTCGAACAACTCCCTATCATCCCGAGTCGAACGGTGTCCTAGAGAGGTGGCACAGGAGTCTTAAATCTGGAATAATGGCTAGACTCATCATAAACACATCATGGGCTGACGAATTGCCGGTGGTACTGTTAGGTTTGAGAGCAGCGCCGCGGAGTGATACTGGTATCAGTGCAGCAGAGCTGACTCTAGGTAAGACGTTAAGGCTCCCGGGAGATTTCTTTGAGGACAGCAAAGTAGACATGTCCGACTCCGAATATCTAGGTAAGCTAAAGGAGGCATTCCATAACTACCGACCGAAACCTGAGCCGCATGGCAGCTCCAGAAGCATATTTGTGCATCCGGACTTATATACATGTAAGTACGTTTTCCTGAGAATCGATGCGGTGCGGCGTTCGCTGCAACCGCCATACGACGGACCTTATCGCGTCGTGGAACGCAGAGGAAAGGTATTTATAATAGAAATAGGTAGCAAAAATTGCGCCGTGTCAATTAATCGTTTAAAGCCAGCTTATATGCTTAAAGAAGCGGCGACGGACGATGTCTTCCAAAAACCTGAAGAGGTAATTAAAACCTCGCGAAGCGGTCGAGTGGTAAAAAAACCGATCAGATTTTTGGACGAAAAATAATGTACTTAAACATAAATATAAGTAGTTTTAACCCATTTAATGTAATAAGCTAGATATACTAACGAGTTATGTAAATAGGTATAGCAACAGCGGCGATTACCTTACGCAGCACACTTTGGAAAATATATAATTTAATTTCTTATAGTTACTAAATTGCTGAATTGTGACATAGTTTTGTGAATCTTGTAAACTTTAAATTTTAGAGAATTGGTTTTCTTCATTTCCCTACCCAATCTCGTAAGATAGATACATATTTTCACATTTTTTAAATATGGGTTACGGACAGAGCAAAGAAAAACAAAACCAGAATATTGTTAACGAAACGGTGATAAATAACAGCATAAGCGAAAGGCTGGATTATTTTACATGGCTACTAATAACCACTGTAATATTATCATCCATACTATTGATTTACTTGGTATATCAGCGGTGCGCGAAGAAAGTCAAAGGGTGGCTGCGTAAAGAAATGGCCAGCGGGAGCGGCATACTGGGCGCGGGAGTGAGAGGACCTGCTGCTGCTGCACAACCGATGCAGACAGCAACCGGAGGAAACGTCAACGTTGGGTATGCCTGAAAATAGCACCCAACGAAAACACACGCGGTAGATATAAATTTTATTGTGAAATTAATACAAAAGAATAATTATTGTGAAATGAACATAAGTATAGTGTGTAATCACCTTTATGTGTAATATGATACTCGGGCTATCGAGGTTCGTAAATCGCTGGCGTAGCGAATAGTTGCGCTGTGCATGAAACTACTGCAGACTCCAGTCTACGCTTGTCAATATTCAATATTTTTTTTTTTAAAGGAAAATTTTATTTAGAAAAAAATTTTTTTTTAAGCGGCGGAGTACTGTAGGGACACAGTTCAGTGCAACTAAACGCACATCATTTTACGAGTGTGTACTTTATGCACTTTTGCACTTTTGTATAACGCGTCAGTTACTTGACGACCGTATCCGCGTTCAGTTGTATGTCTAGCCGTAGACTCGAACACGAATCTCTAAGTTGTAAATTAACTAGGTATTTGGGACAGTAAATAATTGTGTACTTTTACGTCTACATTTTTACTCATCACACCCCAGACCCCCTAAATACTGCATATGGTATGAGCCATGGCATTATTAAAGGATCTTACGCTTTATGTTCTACTCACAGATTTTAGTTCTACTCGTATCTCGGTCCAATGCTGTTTATTGCCCACATTGCCCCTTCTTGAGCTACCTGCTACATATTAATATTGTGGGTGACTCCTGTTCATCTACGGATGAAGATGTTTCGAGCATATTTTTGACAAATTTTGAATTAAAAATTGACATTGAATGAGGACTTATTTGTAAGGACTACGATTTTGCGGCGCTTGCGTTTGAAACGCTCCCATGGTCATCGGATACTAAGAATTAATTCGTAAATATTGTATCCCAAACATTGGTCCAAGCGTCTGGTGAGTGGTGACCCGAGAGCTGGCGCTTATTTGGCTCAACGGCTAAGTTTAGCCATACAAAGAGATAATAGCGCCAGCGTCTTGGGCACTATGCCCATAAATGATCAGTTGGACGGTGTATTATATAGGACATAGGTATATTTCGTAAATATTAAAATTATTTTATTAAATCACGTTGATTAAACCTTGATCTACTATATAAAAATAAGTCGGGTTTTCCTTCCTGACGCTATAACTCCAGAACGCACGAACCGATTTCCACGGTTTTGCATTCGTTGGAAAGGTCTCGGGCTGGTTTATAGCAAAGGAAATTCCAGAAAAATTTCAAAAGAAGAGCGGGAAAAACTTTTTTTCACATACAGCGCCATCTCTGATACATAGCATGAACTACAAACCAATATTTAATTGCGTCGCGTTCAGGCGCTATGGGGGAAGGGACTGTGGGTAACACGGGACAAACGGGCCGGGACAAAAATATTTCTAACGCGGAACGGAGTCCGCGGGCACTGCTAGTTAAATAATATAACATTGAATGATTCAGCGTTCAGACATAGGTAAATAGAACATCTCAGCCTGAGATCTCAGTCCAAGATGTTTCTACTCCTCTGAAATTAAAGCAAAGATGAGTGATGACATCGTAAATCGTTTATAAAGTCTATAAATACGCGATTAATGATTGTCTTTAAACAGGCTACTTCAAATAAAATCTATTTCAAATCGTGAACGTGCCGTAATCCAGTGTAAACATGATTAGAAAACTCCCCGGCGACCATGCTGTGTTGCTTAGATTGACCTTTATGTGGTGACAAGGTTATCATTTACCATTATCACAGCAGATGTATACCTTTTCTGTATATCTCGCAGATAAAACGTCTCCAAGGATTTTAGTCAAAATATTTTGTATTTAGGTTTACTTGTGGAAACGCGATTTACAAAAACAAATGTCGATTGCATTTAGGAAACTGATCGGAAAATTTTAGAAAACATAATTGGGCGCTGAAATGAATTTGTGTTTATCCTAGAAACCCTATAAGATATTACAGATGAATGTAGAAACCAATTTACAGATTTTCATACAGATCTCACCAATAGAAATTAGAATTTTCTGACAACCATAAAAAAAGATTCCGACGAATTGAGAACCTCCTCCTTTTTTTGAAGTCGGTTAATAAAATAGGTTAACCACTGAGGTTAACTGACTTGACTGCGCACTCATTAAGTTTGTGCTGTGTTTTGATATACAATTAAATAATGTTATTTCCCTGTTGTTAATGTTTTCAATTATACTTACTTAGGTACTGGCTTACTTTAACTTTTTGCTAATAACTGAATTGTCCTAATCGATTCCAAACTAGAACAAATTACAGATTTCGCAGAAAAGCTCGAATAGACAAACAATTCTTCAATTACTTAGTATTTTTTGATTTTATGTACCTACTTACGTTGTATTTATTGACATTAATAATATTTGAACGTAGCTGGCACAGTTCGTATCGTGGAAATTGTAATAACTACCTCAGTTTAACTTTAGACGCTTGCGTGAATAGAAGCCTCAAAAAATTAAGTTTAGTTACCCTAAATCAACGAGCTAAGATATTATAGATCAATGCCCTAAATTAATTATACTCAGTTTTGATTTTTTCGATTTAAAACCACCTAATGGTCGTTTTCACCAACACTTTAAGAAACGCCTAAGCCAATAGGTGACAGTTTTCACTTACAACAACAGTCACCTAAAGGCTTAGGTGCCTCTAAAATATTGGTGAAAACGAGCATACGAGCACGAACATTTCAAGTCCACCTTAAAAGGAAAACCTTTAATAGTCTAGGATCCCGCTATACAACGACCTTCACCGAGCTGCTTATTGGATGAAAACTATTTTATATCCAATTAAATATGTCAATAAATATATCGCAAGTGGGTTGCCTAAAAAATTTCAGTCCAGGATATGATTAATTAAGAATTTAAAAAAAAATCCATTGTAACATGGACTCCTATTTGTAACAGTTTAGTTGGCATCGTAGTTCAAATTAGATTGGATGTTATAAATAGTGCTTTTTGCCAGAAATACTTTCCTAGACTATAAGGACAGGATAAGGATAATGTAGCTAAAATCTGTGGATGTAGCTGACAGATAGCTCAATTTTAATTATAACTGACAGAAACTTTTTGAACACCCATGATTACAAACAATTTTTGTAAAAACTTTTATAAATGTATTCATTTTGTTAATATATTTTACATGCTTTCTAAATATCGGTGATTTTACAGAATAAAGAAAAATTGTAATTTGAAAAAAGTTTAGTGAAAAAAATTACGTTTCACGTGTTAATTGAATTTTTAGTACCACAATTTAGTAAAACAATGATAACTGAATTTTTAAAAGGTTTTCCATGAACTTTTGAAACAAAAACTTTTGTGATTTTTAGTCAGATTATCGCAATGACTCTAATAAGCTGACAGTGGAAAAATCTATACCAAAACAAAAGCGAAAATGGCGAAGTGGTTCAAACGTGTTAAAGAGTGGCGTGGTGTCTCCAGGCAACCGGAGACCCCTGAGCTAAGCCGCAGCCAGTACTCCCTGGTGTCCACCGGGGAGCTGACGGCTGAAGCTCTCCAAGTATGGCTGAAGTTGCCCAAGAAGATCAAGTACGACCCCGAATTGGAGCCCTTCCAAAAGCGATATGAGAAGGAAATCGGTGAGTTTTCCAAGGTTTCTTCTTCTTCGTGTAAGGATATCAATTTACACCTCCGCGGAATGGAATGAAAACGACTTGGAGTCCTGTGAACTACCATGTCTCCTATACAAACGTAATACCAAAATCATTTGTAATTCGTGTATATTTCGATCATGTTGTGGTGTTATTCGCGTTCGTATAGTAATAATCTATGCTCCTGGCCATATCTGGTTCCGAAATACTGTTGTTAAACGAAATTGTAAACGAATTTAGTTTTGCTTATTTTTATGTCAAAGAGGACATGTTTTCTGCTTATTTGTTTTGTAATAAAAACAACACTATCTCACGTCGCATTACTTCAGGAGCACAGTTTTTATTGTCCAGCTAAAGAAAAACACCAGTTAATAAAGAAAGTTACAAGTTTTCAATCATAATTTTTGGTATTAGGGTAAGGCCGTGGTTTTTTCCTTAAGTGACATAAAAGTGACATAAATTTTTTAAGTCACAATAACATAAATGTTACGTAAAAATGTTACATAAAATTCTAAAGCCTAGATCTCATTTGTGCGCAATATTTCAATCAATCATATCTTTTGTAACACAATTCGTTTAATGAGGTATGAATTATTAGACCCTAATAGGTGAACAAAATATTGTTTAATACTGAACCAAAACAGCTTATACAGGAGACCGCTTTCGAAAACTTTATATTTTTCGGGATTTTGGATTTTAAGTTTTTCTCTATAAAGTTTTTGCCTTTCGGCAGGAGTTTTTCGAGGCGGCATCTAAAAAACAAATACAATGAAAAAAATATCTAATACACAAAGTAAAATATCAAAACAATATGATAATAACTTTGTTCGACATAATTAAATGATTTTTTTCAGGAAAGTATTACACATTAAGTATCTACTGCAGAAAATTAAACGATTAACAACACTAAAATCTAAATCTAATATTTTTATTCCGATTTGTTCCTTCACATGACTAGACAATTTAATCTGTCGGCAGTCAATATGTTTTTAATAAATTGAATGTGATCCCCTTAGCCTGAATTAATGTAGACTAGGCTTTATATCTGTTTTACATAACGTGACGTAAATTTACGTAATACGTTACATAAGTGTTATGTAAGTGTGACGTAAGTGTTATGTAAATTTGCAGTAAATCATCGATAACTTACTAAATCTGTAATATTTTCTAAGGACACTTGGTACTATTCTATTACGCTTGTTTAAATGTATATTTCCATTTGAGTTCGCAATCAAAATTATTAAAACTTACCTTTAAAATCAATTAAAAACCACTCCGGAAAAAAAAGACGACACCACCTCGTAAACATAAACATGCCGACTGACGAAACAATATGGCGGTCTATGATTTGACAATGACATGACAGTCGTAAACTGTGTTCCCATAATGAGATTATGAATTCCCAACAAATGTATTTTTAAAAATAAGACAGTGAACTGGTTACGTAAAAAGTGTTACGTAAAACCTAAAAATTTGTTCAAGAAAGGAAATCTCCAAAATTTCGTAGTTAGAATATGAACAAAATAATAAAACCAGGTGATTTAGAAAGATAACTTCATATATATCTTCAAAAAATAATCATACAAATTTTAAACTGTAGTAGTATTTGTTAATGACTTCTAATTCCAAGTAAGTCGTAAAAAAGACAATACCATTTTATGTAAAATGCAACATTTTTTGAGATATAATTATATGTTTATAGTAGAATTTTCATTTGTATGATTAATTAATGTCGTGGCCTAAAAAGTATACTTAACATTACACAGGATTAAACTGATGAAGATCTTACCAAATGTCATACAGATCGAATAAGCTTAAGAGACAAGAAACAGACAAAAAAAGTGGAAAAAAACACGGCCTTACCCATAATTACGGAACTCGACCAAAGTTATAAAAATTTTGATCAAAATTGATTATTATTTCGTTTTAAAGAAGTATTTCCGAACCAAATATGGCCAAGAGCATAGATTATTACTATATGAATCCGAATAACACCACAACATGATCCAAATATGCACGAATTACTAATGATTTGTTATTTTGAATGAATGGAGACATTGTAGTTCACAGGCCTCTTAAAGGATCGGTTTCACCACCATCTTATCAATGTCTGTCACTTGGCATACTTGTAAATAAAACAAAAATTGACAAAACAAATTTTTTACATACGACCTCGACGACGTCGTTCATTCTTTTTAAAACGTCATAATACAAGTTCTTTTTCATTTGGGTAATTTTTACCATGGAGTCGATTTAAGTTAGACTTGCATTTTATCCTTCTTGAATCATCGTTATCGTGATATTGATCGAACCATCATCATGATGAGTTGCCCAATTTATTTGACTGGCAATGTTTGTGCTTGTCTTATATGTTCGAGCAAATCGAGTTCATTCTAAATCCAATATGGCCGACGGCTCAAGATTGACTATACTCCGACTTTTTGGGTTAAATATTACAACATTAATGCTATACCTTATTCCTTTATTTGCCATACCCGGACGTGTTTTAAGCAAATAAAGGAATTATTATACAATGGATTTAAAATTAATAGATTTGCTAAGAAGAATACGTTAAGGTAAAGTTTGAGTAATTTCTAAAAGTTTTTAATAGGTAATATTATAGCGCGAAGCATGGTGATCTTACTGCGACCGACGTGAACGTGACCTTAAATACTTAAAAATAGCCATTGGCACGCGATTTAAAACAACAATAACAAAAAATGTGTCACTGTCGACCATTGCATTGAATTTAATATTTTTTCCTTTTAATGTTTGTTGAAATAAGAAATAAATAAAGGTTACGTTTACGTAGGTCTATCTTCTTATCTCCAAAATATCGTGTCAGTAAAACTCCCCTGAAACAGCTTGACCAATCTGGGACGCGACCTCCCACTCGAATCCGAGCTCGCGTCCTCTGCGCCAGGGAGGTCGTCACGGTCACGTGACTTATGGGTGTCAAAAATAGATAAAAATAGTCAAGATAGGCCCATCCGAACATTTTACGTAGGTAAACGTTCTCCATACAAGAAAATGTAGCACCATCTGTCGAAACTCCTGCGAAATACATGTTTATTTTTTTACATTTTTTTTTATCTATGTGTCTGTGGTCACCTTGCCTGCAATATTATTATTAATTCAAAAAAAAGAAATAGGTCTTTACCTATCTACCTACTGACTACTGACGGGGGAGTCATTTTTGCTCCCATAAACTGGTGACATTTTTCGTGCTGTTCGCCCTGTCCTTAGTATACAAGTCTGTGGTGTCAAATGTCATTCTCGTGTTTAAATGCGATAGCAATCGTAGAAATAGAATAGATACGGATGGCTGCGTGTGCTGGATTTGTGGTAAGTGTTTAGGTTGACACTACACATACATACAGTCCGACAAGGCTCTCTTGGCACTTGAAGGAGGGCGCTGTTGCAAAACAAAGGCAGCCATAAAATAGAATCTCCTCAATTTTACTTCAATTTTAGTTTAAAATAGTTAATAGTAAGTAAAAACAGCATAACATACAATAGTGATATACTGACAGAGCGAACTATCAAACAGTAGCACAAGATAGCGGCGTTAGTTCAGACTTTGGCCACGCGCCAAAATAGCCTTGTCGCACTGTATTCCTGGCTATTCTATGGCCTAGCTAGGCGTCATCTATAGTACCTACCTCCTACTTTACGTCTATTTTTCTATTCATTCCATACCGAAGCGTAAAAAAACAATTTTAGAAATGGAATGGAATAGATAAGTCATATTACTAATTAAGCAGCAGGGTTTTCCTGTACCTTTTATAATGTTGTAACTTGTAACATCTTCTCTACTAGCGGTTAAATACCGTGCAAAATTACCTAATACTTAACGATTATAATAATTCACACGCGCGCCGGCTCAGACCGGCTCAGGCCAGTTTATAAATAGCCTCCTCACATCTGCGTGAGTTTGCCTAAGACACACAGAGAGCTACGATGGAACACAGCCTGCGAAAAAACTCAAAAAATTCATTTACCTGGCCACATAGAAGAAACAAAATCAGGTAAAATTTTTCAGACTAAAAAATCAGGTTTACTTACTTAGGCAATTCACGGTGATTATATAAATTACTAAAATTGAATATAATATGTATTTTAACATAGTTAATACAATCATTCAACCTTATCGCGTTAAGTAAATTCAATTTTATGATTGTCACGTAAAGTATAAATAAGCACTGTGTTAAAAGATCCTGAATATCTTTAAACTGGTATAAGTTTGCGGTTCGGTGAGAAAAGAGATTCTTATGGTTTTACTTTTTAACCGACTTCAAAAAAAGAAAGAGGTTCTGTATTCGACCCGTATGTATGTATGTATGTATGTGGGTGTGTATGTATGTATGTTTGTCCGCGATTATTTCACGTTTGGCTGAACCGATTTTGATGCGGTTTTCAGGAAAGTATTTGTTACATTCTGGAGAAGGTTTTAGTATATTAACCGACTTAAAAAAATAAGAGGTTCTTAGTTTGATCAACATATTTGTATTTAAGTTTGTTCGCGATTATCTCGAGTTCGGCAAAACGGATTTAGATGATTCTTTTTTTGTTAGATAGGCCATACATCACAGGTAGACTCGTTTTAATTTCGTCGAGATTTAATGAATATCTTCGGAGATGGAGAGCGGAACTCCTCAACGGAAAATAGTAAATCGCTTGCGATCGGTATAATAGTGTACAGTGTAGATTTTATCGGACTTCAAAAGAGAAGGAGATTCTCAAGTTGACTGAAATATATGTTTTAATTGACCGACGTCAAAAAAAGAGGTTCTCTGTTTAATCCCTATATCGGTATTTAGGATTTTCCGTGATTATTGTACATGCATTTTATTGTGATAGTCCGTTTTAAATCTGGTTAAAACGTGGCAACTAGATCATAAAAGCTTGTCTTTAAAAACTTTTTTGCACTAAAAAGGGTAAAATAAATTATTTTTTAAAAAAATTGAACCTGGCTGGCACCGACTTCAAAATAGATGAGTGGGTAGTAGCGGTTATAATAATTATATTAATTTATTTTTCGCTTTTGAGTGCCTATTTGTGGTTTTGAAGTCGGTTCAATTTTTTAAAAAAATAATTTTTATATGTATAGTAAGTAGCACGGAAACCTCGGTGCGCAAATCCGACTCGCACTTGGCTGGTTTTTAGGGTTCCATACCAATTTGGTAAAAATGGAACCCTTATTTATTGTTACTGAAACATACACTGGCCTGCAAAAGAAAGTATCACACTTTGTATCAATTTAATTTGAAAAGTGTGATACTTACTTTTGCAGGCCAGTTTGTAATTTAGTGTGAGATATACTTATGTATCTACCGCCTCTTTTACTTGACACATCCAGCCTCTCAGGCCATCCACAGGCAGATGTAAGAAAGTCTAATATCTATCTTTATAAAAGTAAATTAAGAAGTTAGGTAAATTCATCTTTTTTTACATACGACATTTTAAAAGAACCTGGCTTTAATTAGTAATTGATTGACCTCGCGCCGCGCCGTCTTCTTCTTTCGTTAGTCTGTGATGTCTGCTTGGAACAGAATCAAAAACAAAAAAGTACCTACCTACGCGATTATTCGATTATTTGCAAACATTTAGATACCTAGGTAGTAGGTACCTACCCACTTTTAATACTAGCTAATTGTAATAATTACTATTACCTATTATCTATTTATTTCAAAAAGTGTACAAAAATATATAAAGCTAAAGATAGAGGCCCTTGTTGCGGACGGGAGCAACGAGCTACGCGTGGCGTCAACACTGAATGGCGCTGATTGGTCGACCGCCGATGCCGCTCCTCCCCGCTAGCGCCTCAACCCCCGCGATCGCCCATCTCCCACTTGACACTACCGTGTACGGGTGTCGGGTGGGAGATTTAGATAAATAAGCGCTTAGTTTTAAGTTTTATGTATACCTTCACTCCGCCGCGCTCGCAGATCGCTCGCGACTTCACGCAGGCTCGTATCGCAGCGCGGCGGAGTCACCGGACTTTACGCCCCGGACTAGACACCAAGGACCAGCAATGGTCCCACCCAGTGCCCCGCCTGTAGTTGCAGGCGGCGTTGCTACCATTGGAAGGGGCCATCGCCCCGAACAATTACCCCGGGACCCTTAGGGGTCCGCGTGGATGACCCAGACGCGTTTTATGTATTCCGGAACCAACTCCCGAACGGAGAAGAACCTCTGAACAAGAAATACAGTCCACTAGAAGAACACGCTGGAGTTTTTTATTTAGAACTCCTCTTCATTCTGGTCCATCGAGTCGGATGAAGAACTGAAGAACCGAAGCCTAGAAGCCTGAAGATCTGAAGCCTGCAGACGCGAAGGCTGAAGAACCGAAGGCTCAAGAACCGAAGGCTCAAGAACCGAAGCCTCAAGAACCGAAGCCTCAAGAACCGAAGCCTCAAGAACCGAAGCCTTAAGACCCGAAGCTTGGCGATCAAGATGGTACGAACCCGAAGCCAGATCCCGGAAGATGAACACGACGAGCAGACCGCGTCGCAAGAACCGATCCCGCGCACGCCGAACCCAGCTCGCCCTGTTCAGATTCGCTTCAACGAGCCATCTACATCGGCAAGTGTCAGCGAACCTCGGCAAGAGTCGGCCACCGGACTCCGAACCTCCGAAGTTGAACAGCGCGTTCGACCCCCGTCGCCGACGCGATCAACCCGCTCGCAACGATCATCAGCGAGCGCAACCGCCCGCATCAAGCAAGCGGAACTAGAAGCAGCGGAACGACTTGCTGCTATCAAAATGCGTCAGCTGCAGCTAGAACGACAGCAGATGCAAATTGAAGCCGATCTGGTGCAGAAGAAATTGGAAGCTGAAGTTGCGTTTATACAAGACGACGACCAAGGCAGCACACGTGGGCATGAAGAACCGAGCACGAGCCTACGCACCGAAGATTGGCTGCAACAGATAACGGATCCCGCACGGGGGGAGCATTCCTCCAATTTACGACCTGCGCAAGAGACCCGAACCTCTCGCGAGGAAACAACACCGAGAGCCACCGTCGTCCGAAGAGACCCGACGCCGGCCGAACATGATCGTGGATACGAAGATCACCGCACCGAGTATCGCAGCCACGAAGATCGCCGAATCGTGCTTGGTGACTACGAAGGCCGCCGAACAGTGCATCGTGGCCAAGAAGACCGTCGAACGGAGCATCGCGGCTACGAAGATCGCCGAACGGAGCAGCGCGGCTATGAAGATCGCCGAACCCGTTCGCCAACACCGAGCCGCTCACGGAACCGCGGCATCGAGGCCCTAGCCGAGACTTTTGAACGGCTAAGTCACTACCGGCCGCCACCGAGATCTTCGACAGAGCTACCTAGCTTTAGTGGATCTGAGAACGAGTGGATGGCGTTCAAAGCCTCCATGAGAGATTCGACGCGGCTTCACAAGTTTTCGCCGAGTGAAAACATGCAACGCCTGCGAACCGCACTGAAGGGAGCAGCCCGGGACGCCGTCGCCTCACTTCTCTACACTGCAAGTGATCCAGCAGAAGTCATGGAAGCCCTAGAACAAAGCTTTGGTCGTCCGGAGGCGTTGATCGACAAAGCACTGGACGAGATCAAGCTATTACCACGCTTGGGACCATCGGCGACGGAATTAAATGTCTTCGCCGTAAAAGTAAGAAACATCGTGTCAACAATCTCAAACGTCGAAGGGCTCCAAGGATGTCTTCAGAACCGAATGCTCACCAGAGACATTGTAGAGAAGCTACCACCGGATCTCCGAAGAAGTTTCGCCCGGTACGCAACAGAGAACCGTCGTCCTGGGGAACCGCATATCGTGATCCTGTCTCGATTTTTGAACAACGAGGCAACAATGAGCTTGGAGTTTACGTATTCGAAGCCCGCAACTTCTACTACGCCAACGCGGAACGAACCGAACCAGAAGTCGACAAGAGCTCTTAGAAAATCGACGAAGAGCGCCAACGTCTACAGTGCCAGCGAGACGGAGCAGTGTTTGTGTTGTGGTGGCGACCACAAACCACCGCAATGCAAGAAGATCAAGGAGATGTCCGTCAACGCACGCTGGGATTGGGCCAAAACAAACAAGATCTGTTTCAAGTGCCTTACTGAAAAGCACCAGCGCACCGCATGCAAGGCGAAGAAGTGCAACATTGAAGGATGCATTCATTCACATCATCCGCTGTTACATCAAAGAAGCTCTGGGAACTCCGATCCTTCACCTGCGGAGCAAACTGAAGCGACAGTAACATCAACGGCTACCAATCTGAACGCTGGAAGCAACGTGCTGTTGAAAGTTTGCCCAGTCATCGTCTCGAACCATGAAGGCGCCGAGATCCAAACGTACGCCCTACTGGATGAGGGTTCAACTATCACTCTCATCGATGAAGAACTCGCCGATGAACTGAACTTGGAAGGGCCTACCAAGGCTCTCAACATACATGGAGTCAACTCGTCGCAACGAGAAGGATCCAGTCGAACCGTCCGATTGAAGCTGAGGGGCAAAGGATCAAAGGCCTCTCATGTCATTCTGGCCAGAACTGTACGGAACATCAAGCTGTTGAGTCAAACGGTGCCGACTCAGCTACTACAGTACCCGCATCTGCAGAACCTGGAACCAAGCAGCGTGTGCTATCAAGAAGCTCGACCACTTTTGCTCATCGGCTCCGACAACTGGGAGCATCGTCTCAAAACAGCTGCTAACTGGGAGACGACACGAACCTGCAGCATCACGAACTGAACTAGGCTGGGTGATACACGGTTCAGCCCCGCAAGCTACGCTCAGCCGAGATCAAGATCACGTCCTTCACGTGAGAGCCGGGACACGAACAGAGTCGAATAGCGACGATAAGCTCGACGCTTTGGTCCGCTCTCATTTCGAGCTGGACGCTATCGGCATCTCTCTCAAAACGAAGATGCGAAAAGAAGACGAAAGAGCGATCAAAATCTTCGAAGAAACCGCTCGAAGAGTTGGAGGTCGATTTGAAGTTGGCCTGCCTTGGAAAAATGAAGACATCATCCTGCCGTGTAACTACGCTGAGGCCTTCACTCGTCTACGAAACATAGAACGCAAGATGGATCGTGACGAGCAAATCAAGGAAGAGTACAGCAGGCAAATCACGAACCTTTTGAACAAAGGCTACGCCGAACCTTGCGACGGATCTGAAGTCAGCAATCGCCGCTGGTTTCTGCCTCACTTCGCTGTGCGGAACCCCAATAAGCCAGGAAAAGTGAGACTAGTCTTCGATGCGGCTGCAACACACCAGGGAACCAGTCTGAACGACAATCTTTTGGATGGCCCGGATCAACTGAAGTCACTACCCGGCATCCTGTACCGATTCCGAGAAGGTGCCATCGCCGTGACTGCAGACATTCGAGAGATGTTCCTACAAATTCGCATCAGAAAAGAAGATCAACCTGCGCAGCTATTTCTTTGGCGTGGCAACGATCGACACAGCCCACCAAAGCAGTATAAAATGGTGTCGCTGATCTTTGGAGCTCGCAGCTCACCCTTCATCGCCCACAGCGTGCGGAACGCAAATGCACGCGACTACGCAGAGACTCATCCAAGAGCACTACGAGCCATCACAGAGAGTCATTACATGGACGACTTAGTCGACAGTTACGACACAGAAGATGAAGCCATCGAAACCGCGAAAGAAGTAAACTTCGTGCACGAACAAGCCGGCTTCATACTGCGTGGATGGAACTCGAACAGTTCCCAAGTTTTGGCTACGATCCCTGAAGAACTTCAAGCTCCGGCACCTACTCAACTGGGAGTCGAAGCCCACAGCCAAGAGAAGACCCTAGGACTACTGTGGATTCCTAAAGAAGACGCTCTCGCTTTCAATACAGCGATGAACCGAGTTCCTAGACAAGTCTACGAACAGAACCGAGCACCGACCAAGAGAGAAGCTCTGAGCGCGGTCATGTCTATCTTTGACCCGCTCGGGCTACTGAGCCATTACACGATTACGGCGAAGATCCTCCTACAGAACATTTGGCGTCTGCAAGTTGGGTGGGATAAACCAGTGCCCGCCGAAATCGCCGAAGACCTCAGTGCCTGGCTTAAGAACCTGGAAGAGATCAAGAAACTTCGCCTTCCCCGTTATTACAATACGAGGGGAGCGCAGGCCATTGAACTTCACGTACTCTGCGATGCCAGTGCGCAAGCTTACGCCGCAGTAGCTTACTGGCGAATTATTCGCCAAGATGGAAGCATCGATCTTGTGCTAGTCTCTGGAAAAGCCAAGGTAGCACCACTGCGAGCACAGAGCATCCCACGTATGGAACTTCAAGCGGCACTGATTGGAGCAAGACTCGCGAAAACCATTTTGGAAGAACATCGATTGGCAATCGATCGGGTTGTCTACTGGTCGGACTCCAAAACCACGTTGCAGTGGATCCGCAACGGTGCTCGTCGCTACACACCATACGTAGCACATCGACTTGGAGAGATCGCAGAACTCACTCAAGAGAACCAGTGGAGGTGGATCCCGACCGATCTCAATGTAGCTGACGACGCTACACGGGTTAACTACGAACCTATGAAACAAGAAGACCGTTGGTTCTCCGGGCCGGTGTTCTTACGAAGTCATGAGGATGCCTGGCCGAAAGAAGACGAAGATCCGAGCACTGAAGACTGCCACGAAGAACTCGTCGCACACACCACAAGGACTGAAAAACGTACATCAAGCCTGCCCGACATAAGCAGATTCTCAACATACGAGAAGTTGACACGAACAACGGCGCGTTTATTAGCATTCGCTGATATATGCAGAAAGCGAAGCACGAGGTTAGAAGTTCACCACATCGAGCAAGCTGAAGATTTGTGGCTACGCGCTGCACAAGAAGAGAGCTTTGCAGATGACTTGAACCGTCTGCACGCTGGCCAACCGATACACAGATCAAGTCGCTTGGCCAAACTTGATCCCGTCTTGGAAGATGGACTGCTGCGGGTCCGCGGTAGAATAGACGCCGCTAATGTGCCCAGTCCGACGAAACGGCCTGTCATCTTAGATGGCCGCCACCCATTCACAAGACTGCTGCTTGATCGCGAACACCGAAGAGCGAATCATGCAAACAACGAGCGAGTTGTGAACGACGTACGACAAAAGTACTGGGTGATCAACTTACGACCTACAGTAAAGAGAGTGGCACGTGATTGTTTCCTTTGCCGTCTCCGCCGATCAACACCGAACATACCGGCAACTGGAAACTTGCCTGCAGCGCGACTGGATCCGTTCCACCGCCCGTTCTCCAACTGCGGTGTGGACTTCTTCGGGCCTATGCTAGTGGCAGTAGGACGCCGAAGAGAAAAACGTTGGGGCGCCCTCTTCACCTGTTTAACGACGCGAGCCGTGCACCTTGAACTTGTGGCATCATTATCAACCGATTCAGCGATAATGGCCATTCGGCGCATGGCAGCAAGAAGAGGATGGCCGTCAATCATATACAGCGACAACGCTACGAACTTTCGAGGAGCTGATGCTGAGCTCAAGAAGGCCTACGCTGAGTGGGAACCTGCCCTACGAGACTTGGGGCTGAGTCAACGTACGCAGTGGCGCTTCATACCGCCAGGAGCACCGAACCAAGGAGGAGCTTGGGAGCGTCTAGTGCGCTCCGTGAAAGTAGCTCTCGGGGCTACACTGCGAGAAAAAGTACCAAAAGAAGAGGTACTTAACACATTGCTGACAGAGGCTGAGTACAGCATAAATGCTCGCCCTCTGACACACGTGTCAGTGGATCCAGCTGACCCCGAGGCACTGACACCGAACCATTTCCTGTTGGGGTCATCGACGGGCCTGCCACATACAGGGCCCTGTGAACCGGCTGATCGACGCGCATGGAGAGCAGCTCAAGCACTGGCAGACAGCTTTTGGCGTCGCTGGGTACACGAGTATCTGCCTACACTCGTAGCCCGAGGTCAACCAGCATCGACCCAGCGACAACTCCGAGAAGGCGACCTAGTGGTGGTCGTAGATCCTGCACTACCGCGAAACGTCTGGCCTCGCGGTATCGTCGAGCAAGTGCATCCTGGACCTGATGGCGAAGTACGCAGCGCAACTGTAAGAACCCGTGGCGGCGTATTTCATCGGCCTACGAGGAAGCTCGCCGTCCTGCCCACAGCAGAGGAAGCTGCGCGGAGCTGCGCTGAGGGGAGAGATGTTGCGGACGGGAGCAACGAGCTACGCGTGGCGTCAACACTGAATGGCGCTGATTGGTCGACCGCCGATGCCGCTCCTCCCCGCTAGCGCCTCAACCCCCGCGATCGCCCATCTCCCACTTGACACTACCGTGTACGGGTGTCGGGTGGGAGATTTAGATAAATAAGCGCTTAGTTTTAAGTTTTATGTATTCCGGAACCAACTCCCGAACGGAGAAGAACCTCTGAACAAGAAATACAGTCCACTAGAAGAACACGCTGGAGTTTTTTATTTAGAACTCCTCTTCAGCCCTGATAACTAAACTGAGTTTAAAAACTAGTGCTATAGTTATCACTGCCTACACTCTACAGTATCAGTTATCAGTATCACAGAAGGATGTTGTGAGAAAACTTGAGCGTAGAGCTTTTAAGGAGCTTTTTGGGACAACTCGTTAAATACTTAACATTTTAGCAGGGATGAGCTATGAAAGAACTTATTAGTTATATAATATGTATTATAGGTATTCTTTCAAAACGCTCTTCTGGAATTTGTGCCTATTCCTTAACCTACCTGAAAGGGAAAAGTGATAGGTACCTAGGTGTTTTCTAGACAAGCGCTTTATAACCTAGATCAAGTCATCATTGCTTTCCATTAGGATTTGGTAGGTACATAAATTAAAATCGATATCGCTTAAAAACAGAAATGTATGGGAATGACGTTTTGCCATCGTGCAGCGAAAATGTCATTTTTTACATTTCGAAGCGGCGTAAATTATATTTCTGCAATAGACAAGTCCCTCAAGTTCATTATTTTCCGATGGAGTATCCAGTTTTCCAAGGAAACCAAACAGTTGCCATAAATATTAATTAACACATTACAATTGTTTGCCAAACAGAGATTATGTTTACCGATATAATTATATAGAACTCCCAGGAAATGTATGACTAAGTATACCTACCTAACATAATGACAAGTCTATTTAGGAAATGTCTACAATAAATGTAAGGCTATTGAAAACACATTTTTAATTATTTCCTAGAAATTGCTTAGCGGAATTTGGAATTTATTTAATTAATATATAAATAATTATAAGTGTGAACAGCCAATGCTACCTATATCTACCTATTCGGTTTTTGACGGCATCAGTAAAGCGAAGCCTCAGACTATACATAAGTGAAGCCGGTAAAATGTGTGAAAGGCGAAAGCAGAGTAGACTCTGCTTTCATTTAAAACGGTCGAGTTCTGTCGCTTCCTATGGTCAACTAACTAACTTTTCTAGGAATGCTATACATAGACGGTTAGCATATATTTCCGGTAGCATGTACATTGTACATAGTCAGTATTCTGTTTATGGTTTGAAACACCATAAAATGATTCGTTTCATAGTTATTTGCACAAAATATTGGTACTTATCGCAAATTGCTCAACAGTGAATATAAGTTAATCAAACATTTTAAAATGGAAAAATGAGGATTGAAGTCATTGAATATAGTATGTAAACCCTAATAATGTCGCTTCGACTAGAGCCCTATTAGTTCGGTAACTTCTTGGGTTGGACCTCTATGTTGTAAACCTTATTTTGAGAAACTAAAAACGTCCAGATGGCCACATCCGCAGGTTCATATCGGTGACCAATGCTCGTTTTCACCAACACAATAAGAAACGCCTAAGCCGATAGGTGACAGTTTTCACTTACAACAACTGTCACCTAAGGGCTTAGGTGCCTCTTAAAATGTTGGTGAAAACGAGCACAAGCGACACTAAAAGTGTAATTTGTATATATATATTGTACTCGTATGTATAAATACTTAGCATTATTCTAATAAAAGACGGGCAAAATACAACCCATTGTTTTCGACCTTGTATTTAATTAACAAGGCTGAAGGCTCTGATGGTCACGTGGCTCATGGAGAGTACAGTGCGACAACGCTATCTTGGCGCGTGGCCAAAATCGGAACTAACGCTGCTATCTTGTGATACTGTTTGATAGTTTGCTCTGTCGGTTTGATAGTTTGTCTGTCGCTATTGTGTTGTTTAAAACTAAAATTGAAGTCAAATTAGGGAGATTTTATTTTCAGGCTGCCTTTGTTCTATAACAACGCCCTCCTTACAATGTCATTCAAGTGCCAAGAGAGCCTTGTCGGACTGTAGACGTCGTTTCCTGTAGGTAGCTATCATTAAAACTGCATTTAGTACGAAAATGATTTTGGGAAAATTCTATAACGGACCCGGAAAACCTTGTTTTGCCATTTAAATTATTTCTCATTTAGGGATATGAAAATAGTTTAGGCCTACGTCCACGGAACAGGTTCCGTGCCTACGTCCTATTCTCAAACCTTATTCATAAAATTCCATGAAATCCGATCAAGCTGTTTCAGAGGTGTTTGTTACAAAAACTGTGACGCAGTATAGTAGGGGATCCCAATAAGGTCGACCTTCACCGAACTGTTTATTGGATGAAAACTATTTTATATCCAATTAAATATGTTAATAATATATATCGCAAGTGGGTTGCCTAAAAAATTTCAGTCTTAAAAAGAATTAAAAAAAAATCTAATTTGAACTACGATGTCAACAAAACTGTAACAAATAGGAGTTCATGTTACAATGGATTTGTTTTTAATTCTTAATTAATCATACCCTGGACTGAAATTTTTTAGGCAACCCACTTGCGATATATTTATTGACATATTTAATTGGATATAAAATAGTTTTCATCCAATAAACAGCTCGGTGAAGTTCGTTGTATAGCGGGATCCTAGACTACTAGGTTTGTGCCTAGTGCGCCGGCGCACAGTGATCTCGGCGGGCGGCGCCGCGTCTGCGCACGACACTTCTGCACGAGTCGCGTAGTGGTCGCTGATGTTGGTGACGACGGCCGACGTTGCGACGCTGTCTGCGGGATAGTTCGTGTATACGTGGTCTAATGAGGTGGCCGAAAAACACGTCACTCGCGTAGGAAAGGAGAATGCCAGAAAATGGGCTATATTAGCGTCACTCTGCGTCTGAAGCACGTATGCATGAAGAATCTTCTTGCAAATTTTAATATCGCATATATTTATTTTAGTGAATTAATGTGAACAGGGGTTTAAAAGTATTATAAAAAAAGTAATTAAACGTTTCGAAACATGTAGAACCGCCAGGCCACTTATAAAACTTAGAAAATTAACCACTTAGAAAATCAAATTATTAGAAATTCCCTGTTAATATCTTACTAATCTTTTTTTTACATAACATTGAGAATATTTCTAACGTTTAGCGATGATTTGGTAAAAACGCAAGGTATAGCCCAATCCTCATACAAAAATCGGCACTATCCTTCATCATATTTTTAAAATCATGGCATTGTAAAATTTCATTAAGATTCTTATAATCTACACTAGTGCGTAAGCTGTCGCAATTTATGTCCCCTACTATAACGCACCTCATATTATAGTCACAAACCTTGTATAGAAGTCTTTCAAAAACGTTAAAGAAATCTGTCGGTTTAGTTAGGTTCGATCTGTAAATACAAATTATTAACAAATTAAATTCAATTATAGTAGCTGCGGATATTTCACAGCATCGTTCCACAGATAGATTGCATAAGTCAATGTTTTCGATGATCTTGTCATTATTTTTAACAAACATACAAGATCCACCATGCAATATATTATTCTTACGGCAAAAGCTAGAAACTAAAACATAATTTTCAATATTAGGAGCACACCACGGGTGTGCCCGCGAAATTCAATTTTTTGTGGTTTTTCGCGATATTTAAGCTAATAAGACATAATAGGCTTAAGGCAGTCAAATTGCGATAATCCCAATATCTTCTTCACGTGTTTATATAAAAATCTCTGCTCAAAAGTGTCGAGTTAAAGAAATTAGTCCGAGATTTGCGAGTTACTCACATAGAACTCGATACTCGGACTAATTTCCTAGGATACACATTTTTGTGCAAAGATTTTAATATAATTCTGTAAAGATGATACTGTCATTCTCGCAAATTGACTGCCATAAACCTCTGATATGTAATTAGCGAACAAATTGCAAAAAACCATGAAAAATTTGAATTTCGCGGGCAGAGTCGTTGATTTCGCCTTAAGGGCGATGGGTACCATCCGGGCGCGAAAATTCAAATTTTAGTTTTTCGCTCATACTGGGCTAATTATACATCGAAGGCTAATGAAACTTTGTTTTGCGGGCACAAAATTTATGCATCTACATGTTTTTAATATAAACTCTGCTCAGAAATACTCGTTTACTTCATATTGGTTCCCGATAGCTCGAAATCTGGGAAACTGCGAAAAATTATCTTTCGGGAACCAATATGAGATGAGTGGGAACTTTCGAGCAAAGTTTCTATTAAAAACATGTAGATGCATTAAATGTAGGCCCGCAAAATGCATTGCCTATCTACAATTTGTAGTTAGTCTAATATTTGCGAAAAACTAAATAAAATTTGAATTTCGCGGGCTGGTAGGGCCGCAACACCTTAATACAGTGGAGTTGATCCTCTGTCACCCAGTGTTCTGTCATGGCTAATACGTCGCATCGAAGTTCCTTCTGCAGCAATACCTCGAGCATTTGTTTTGTTACTAAGTGATTGCACGTTTTGTTGGCATATCACTACGCGCAAATCGTTCGTACCTTTGCGACGGTCACGCTGCGATGCGGGTAGTCCGTTTAGAATCGGTGGGGTCACGAGATTCGCGTCCGTTGAACGGCCGCACGGCACGCTCTGCGCTTCTCCGAAACCACTCGCTAACTTCCGTTCCTGCCGGCCAGTTATCCGCACTCATGAAAAAGTTGTATTTACTCTCGGGTAGGTACTGTTATCATAAATGAAGAATAATGGTTATGCTTCAATTTTATTTTCTTCACTAGATACCTGTCTGAAGGATTTTTCTGCTCCATAGAGGATTTTAAGGTATCTTCGCTCATGTCCGGTTTAAAAAAGCAGGCATGGATCTTGTTAGCCCGTTCCACAGTCTGGAGCTCGGAAGCAAATATTCCACTTCGTCTTACAACGGCTCCTTGGCGTTTGTTTTTCTTCTGAGATCTTTTATTGACTTTTTTCCAGTCCTTTTCCTCGACGGTTTCAATGGTGTTATTCTCGCGCGAGATTTCTGGATTGGGTCCGGGAGTGTCTTGGTTTTATTTGCGTAGCTGCGGCGGTCGCCGGCGGCGTGGCCACACTCGCATACGATTCAGTCACACTCGTGCAACGGGTTGTCCGTGAGATTGCAGTGCTCGCGAGTCTGTCTCTTTAGCAAAGTCTTGGAGGTCGAACTTGTTGTTACTGTTTGTTCCCGATGCAATAGCCGCGGATGCTCGAAGAAGCGCAGTTCTTGCAGCCGGCTTTGTTTCTGTGTCCGTCGGAATGGCAGTAGGATGTGCGTTTGTAGTGCCCGTGGACAGAGATACGAGCTCTTGGATCTTGTCGCCTTGTTTCTTGATGAGAACGTTTTGTTGGCCGATCACCTGTTCCAGCCCGTTCACCTTTACCACTAGGCTTTCCAGTGTGGTTTGTAAGTTGATAACTAGTTTTTCTAGTTTATTTTGCGCCATAATTTAGATAATTATAAATATCTGGGTAACCGAGCTTTGCTCGGTAGTTGGTATATCTACCCACCAATAGATGGCAGATCATATTTTTTTTGGTAAATTCGACATTTGATAAAAATGAATCCTAGCTAGATCGATTGATCGCCCCCAAAATCCCCTGTATACTAATTTTCATGAAAATCGTTTGAGCCGTTTCCGAGATTCGGATTATACATATACAAATATAGGTATATACAAGAATTGAGGTATAAGATTACACGGAGCTTAAAACAATGGCTGTACACCGCGGTGGCGCCACTCACTCATTATATTTTTGTTTAGCTAGCAGACAAGACGACATACCCAAAGCCAAGAACGGCGCGTCGGAAACTAAGCGTCTGCCGCTGGTGAAGTCTGCGCCGCACCTCAACAACAACCGCGTGGAAGAACTCCCCAACATCGACGGCAGGTTGGATGGAGTGCAGGTCCACAGTCCGGAGACAGACGGGTACAAGTTCTTCATACTTTTCATCATAATCAGCCCATTTTAGGCCTGTGCTGGAGCTGGACTAAGGTCTGTCTGTCTGTGAAGTCTGTGCCGCACCTCATCAACAACCGGGTGGAAGAACTCCCCAACATCGACGGCAGGTTGGATGGAGTGCAAGTCCACAGTCCGGAGACAGACGGGTACAAGCTCTTTATACTTTTTATCATAATCAGCCCATTTCGGTCCACTGTTGGATTAAGGCCTCTCCATTTGCACGCCATCCGCTTCCGTTTTTAGCTTGTTGTAGCCACTGCCTTCATCATCTCGCCATCGTGCAGGTGGTCGGCCAATGCTTCTTCGCTGTACGATGTGGAGTTGATCATACTCATACCCACATGTTTATAGTGAGGGTCCAAGTCTTTGCACAAAGTCGTTGTGGAGAAGATACATTGATCGAATAGTACCATCCTATACTATAACTATACGAAGGCATACTACAATATCTGCTTTGAAAACATGTGACAGTGTTCTAAAGGCCGCCTTCGGACAAAATTTAATTATTTTATTTTTATATATTACTAGCAAACACGGCGAACTCCGGTTCGCCACCAGATGGCTTCGTTTTATGTAACATTTTTTAATTTTTAATTTTTTCTGAATTTTCTTTGCTATAAACCTCACGGAGCCCGAGACCTTTCCAACGAATGCAAAACCGTGGAAATCGGTTCGTGCGTTCTGGAGTTATAGCGTCAGGAAGGAAAACCCGATAATTTTATATAGTAAGAAGAAAGATTAAAAGTTAAAACGTATGATGAGAGTTTAGAAATGATTAGCTATATTGTTGAAATTTCTTTTACAGTTCGGACAATGGCTCCAAACCGAAAAGGCAAAGTAAGGTAAGATTTTCACTAATTCTGCAACGTATATTTTCGAAAATCTTAATCGAATCATTACGTCTCAGGGCTCTTGCCGTGCTGGGACCGTCTGTCCACCTCGAACAATGTACAACGCATATACTTAACAAACCATTAAAATTGATAATAATAATTTTTGTATGTTTACTTGATTACAAACCTCAGATCACTCAAACACTTGAGTGATCTGAGTTACAAACTCATCTGATGACAAGTAAAAATGCAATCGATGTAATACTAAAGAGATATAAAAATTCCAACTGCGCAAGGGAGGTTTATTTTAAACTAGCAGATACCCGCGGCTTCGCACGCGTAAATTTTAGTTTTCCCTATTCTACGGGAACCATCCATTTTCCGGAATAAAAAGTACTTACCCTTTGTGTTAATTTACATGAAATCTATCTTCATTTCAACTGTCAACCAAAAATTTTCAGTAGTTGCGGCGTGAAGGAATACATTTTCTCCCGCTTGAAAATCCATTTTTCACTATTCTCGCGAAAACCATTGATTTCCCCGGGATAAAAAGAAGCCGATGTTATTTCTCCCGAATGAATATCTGCTTTTTAACTATTTTCTTAGAAACCATGGATTTTATCGGGATAAAAATTTGTCTATGTATTAATCCAGGATAAAACCTATCCCCTTTTTGAATTTCAGTCATATCCGTTCAGTAATTACAGCGTGAAGTAGTATTTTTCCCGCATGAATATCTGTTTTTCTTTTTTCCTGCAAAACCCATGGATTTTTCCGGCATAAAAAGTAGCCCTTTTATTAAACCAGGATATAATCTATCTGCATTCCAAATTTCAGCCAAATCGTTTGTGTACTTGCGGCATGAATATTTTTTCCGCGTGAATTTCGGTTTTTACCGAATCCCACGGGAACCATGAATTTTTTTGGGATGAAAAGTAGCCTATGTGGTAATGCAAGATATAATATACCTCCATTCCAAATTTTAGCCAAATCGGTACAGTAGATGAGGCGTGAAGACGTATTTTAACTTGATAAAATCCAAACTTCGGACCCCCGTTTCACCCCCTTAGAGGGTGAAGTTTGAAAAATCCTTTCTTAGTGCAACCTCTTCTCTAGACCCAGCGGTTTGGGCTGTGCTTCAGTCAGTGAGTCAGTCAGTCAGTCAGTATCTTTTTTTATATATTTAGATTATAAGAATCAGGTTAGTACTTGACTGCGATCCCCCCCGATGGTACCGTACTGGAACGTGTAATCGCTTGGTAGTGCGTCTTTGCTGGTAATTAATTAGCCACGGCCCAAGCCTGGTGGGAACCAGACCAGACCTGTGCCAGTTAAGAAATTATAAAATATCCAAAGATGCCAAATATTATGCCACTCGAAGCCGGGCGCGAGCCACTGCGCTATGGACTTACTTATATTCAGCCTATGGACGACCACTGCTGGACACAGGCCTTTCCGAGAGCGCGCCACCACAACGGTCTCCACTCTCCGCCTTCCTCATCCACCCGCTACCAGCGACCTTTTTCAGGTCGTCGGTCCAGCGGGCAGGAGGTCGTCCTACGCTGCGCTTACCGGTACGCGGTCTCCACTCCAGAACACGTCTGTCCAACGGCCGTCGGTTCTGCGACAGATGTGGCCCGCCCACTGCCACTTCAGCCGGCTAATCCGTTGGGCTATGTCTGTTACTTCGGTTCTCCTACGGACGCACTAGGGACGTCAGTTCATTTCAACGTGGTGTCGTTTGGTGCAGCTGGAAGCCGCCCGGCACTACGTGAAGATGAGCCTGCTGCTGGGCTGCTGGGTCTTCTTCACGCTGGTGTTCATGATGTACAACGAGCGCGAGGAGATCGTGCGGAACTCATCCGTCAACGCCGGGGAAACTAAAAGTGAGTACCTACTAGTATATGTATATACTCATATATTTTTTGACCATGTTTTTGAGCAAATAAAGAATTACTTACTTACTTACTTACTTACTTACTTACTTACTTACTTACTTACTTACTTACTTACTTCTTCTTACTTCTTACTTACTTACTTACTTACTTACTTCTTACTTCTTCTGCTTCTTACTTACTTCTTACTTGCTTGCTTCTTGCTTGCTTACTTCTTCTTCCTACGCCGCGCGCGCGCGCGCCCTTATCTATATATATTATATTCAAAAAACACTTACTCCTTCTCACTTACCTCACTTACTCCTTCTCCTTACTCACTTACTCACTTACTCACTTACTCACTTACTCACTTACTCACTTACTCACTTACTCACTTACTCACTTACTCACTTACTCACTTACTCACTTACTCACTTACTCACTTACTCACTTACTCACTTACTCACTTACTCACTTACTCACTTACTCACTTACTCACTTACTCACTTACTCACTTACTCACTTACTCACTTACTCACTTACTCACTTACTCACTTACTCACTTACTTACTTACTCACTTACTCACTTACTCACTTACTCACTTACTCACTTACTCACTTACTCACTTACTCACTTACTCACTTACTTACTTACTTACTTACTTACTTACTCACTCACTCACTCACTCACTCACTCACTCACTCACTCACTCACTCACTCACTCACTCACTCACTCACTCACTCACTCACTCACTCACTCACTCACTCACTCACTCACTCACTCACTCACTCACTCACTCACTCACTCACTCACTCACTCACTCACTCACTCACTCACTCACTCACTCACTCACTCACTCACTCACTCACTTACTTACTTACTCACTCACTCACTTACTCACTTACTCACTTACTCACTTACTCACTAACTCACTCACTCACTCACTAACTCACTCACTCACTCACTCACTCACTCACTCACTCACTCACTCACTCACTCACTCACTCACTCACTCACTCACTCACTCACTCACTCACTCACTCACTCACTCACACTCACTCACTCACTCACTCACTCACTCACTCACTCACTCACTCACTCACTCACTCACTCACTCACTCACTCACAACATGCGAATGCGAATATTGAAAAATATGCGGATATTCGCGAATGCGAATGCGAATATCCGTTACATCACTAGTCCTGACCAAGGCGTAGATATAGGTCAAACAGTTCACTGCGTCTTTCGCCAGGCTCGCGACTCGCGAGAGTGTTGCCGGCCGACCTGCCGGCTCTACACGCTCGCCGAGGCGAGGCGAGTGGCTGCGAGTGCGAGTGAGAGGTAAGTACTAACCTCTCGCTCACACTCGCAGCCGCTCGGCTCGACTCGGCGAGCGTGTGGAGCCGGACTAAGTAATCCGTGCTGCCAGGAATCCAGGATTCATGCGGCGCGTAGGACCGCGGCCATAGAAGAGTTGAGCAGACGCAAGCGTGAAATCAGTGGGCCTAGACAAAGTGACATTCAATTAGCGAAGTTGCAATTAGAAAGCCAAAAAATGTACGGGATTGCATACAGCAAGCAGACCGATTGCATTTCACCGATCAACCGAAAATTCCGATTTTTGACATAGTTCAGCAACAGTCCCATCACTGGGTCATACCTAATGTCAAAATAAAGTCACGTGATCATATTTGTTTACCATTTAACTAAATCCAATTTTATTTCACTTTACTTACGTAGGTATAAGTGCGTGCTCTAGAAACTAGCAGGTGAAATGAAACCTAACATCTATTTAGAATCTGAGGGTAACCATTCTATTATGAATTCCTCCCTGATATTAATCTATCAATTGAAATATCTATAATATTAATATTTCTATCCACGATGACGCGACCCACTTTGTCAAACTCCATACGAATCGAATGAAACATGAGCGATTTTGACAGAGTGTGGCGCATCTTCGTGGATTGAAATATCTATACTTTCATTGACCAAGTAACTATTTTACAGTGTGTTGGGGTGGAATCTTATAACTCTTTGCAGCACACATCTATAACCGATTCAGCTGAAATTTCGTACATTATATACGTTTAGTTTTCAGAATGACAATGCATAGAATTATAATTCCAATATGGCGAACTAGTTATTTTTAATACGCTCCTGCAATTTAACTGCGAATAATAACAGTAGAAGGGTTTGCTAGAAATTAGAATACGGATAAGTTGCCGTATAAGATTGTTTTAAAGAATATTTTTGAACGCTAACTTATCAATATAAAATCTAAGTATACCTAACACGCATTTTCAAGTTATTAATCTGGAATATACCTAACTAGGTAAAAATAGATACTCTTCAGCAAAGAGTTTAGATACAACATGGGAGGTAACATTTTGTGAAACTTGCCATTATAAAGATTTCATCAAAATGTCCGAACTCGCGTCCACATCGCTTGTTCACCGCCACAGCTTGGCTAGCCAAGGCTAAACCGCTAAACTTAGCTAGAGTAAACAACCCAGCTCTTAGGTATTACAAGGTCTTCGGTGAATGACCTGTGTTACAATGTTGCAACTGTCTCTAACAATTACTTATATTACGTATGTTTTGTTTACCCTTTACATTACAATATGATAATAATATAATATTATTATTATTTTAGCGACCAAGTTGAATTTAAAATTCAAGTCATTATGAGTACCTAGTTTTCGTGTTTTTGATTGGGTGAAGGTGGGGTGAAGGTCTCCTCCAAAGATGACCACTAGTAAAAATATCACAAAATATTATAATGTTACGTTCGCGAATCGCGACGTACAGTAGTGAAACAAAATTCAAAAACTGTATGCGAACTATCGATATTTTGACGTTAACTTTAGTAGTCACTAGTCACGTAACGTCAAATCGTATCGCTCCGGGTCCTTTCCAAGTTACGATCGTAATTTACGATTAAAATGGAACTTATGATGCGACTTTATCCGTTCGTCTGTCTCTCTGTCTGTTACATCACCCACAAGCACACCTTCCATACACTCGATTAGACGATGAATTCAATAACTACAAAAAAGACCTTACGCCCATGGTCCTTTTTCAGGTTACGTCCTCAACATATCGGATCCCCAACTGACCATCCTGGTGAAGTTGTCCGGGCCCTTCCTCGCCGAGCAGGCGGAGAAGCGGCTGAACCGGACAGTCCGGGACGAGGCCAGGCGGATGGAGGTGTGGCTCGAGAGATGGCCGGCGGACGGTCAGGGAGCTGTTGAACCTGATGTTAGTGACAAAGAGGTTTGTACCATCTTTTGGCCCCTAGCATCAGCAACAAGAGTTACCCCACCTGACCATGGGGGTGAAGTTGTCCGGGCCTTTCCTCGCCGAGCAGGCGGAGAAGCGGCTGAACCAGACAGTCCGCGGGACGAGGTGTGACTCGAGAGATGGCCGGCAGATGGTCAGGGAGCCGTCGTGGAACCTGACGTTAGTGACGTTACGCACCAGCAACTACAGTTACCCCACCTGACCATGCTGCTGATAGACAGACAGAGGAATGGACAGCGGAGTCTTAGTACATAATAGGGTTCCGTTTTACCCTTTGGGGTACGGAAAAAAAAATATTACATAACTATATAAAATTTTTCGTTACTTGACTAAGAATACTAGATAAGGTTAACCATCTATTTCTTATTACAGATATCTGAAACATGGCCCATACTATTACAAGAAGGAGACCTCGACTTCAGCGAGGGGGAGTCCCGGTCGTCCATCTTAGCCTTGCATTCAAATCTGACCAATCGGAGCGGAGTATACGCGTTACGTATGCGCACGACAGCCAATCAAACCGCGCCGTTTACGATGGCGTACACGATTAACCCGCTAGATGCCAACATTGGTGTGATATACGCTTGTATTTTACTCTTGGGATTGTATGTGCTGATTATTTTTGAGGTAAGTCAAGGTAAGGAATTTCAATGACACTGTAGGTACAAACATCTGTGGTACAAACGCTACAAACACATAGCACCGACCGCACTGCGGTTTTGTGAGGAATGGTGTTAGGTATAGCGAGCCAGAAAGTATAAAAATAAGGCACTGTTGCGAAATTTCACACAATTGTGTCAGTGTCTCTTAAATTCAATAGGTTAACTTCAAAACCCACTGTTTTTTACATTTTAATTTCGCTGTTACATCGTATTTGCAAAAAAATATATATATTACTCATGAAATATTGATATAAATGAAGATATTATCTTCATAGATATAAATAAAAATTGGAACGTAATTCAGACGATTCAACCGCCGATTTTCAAAAATGATTCAGCCAATCGTTCTCACGACTGGTTTCCTCATTACACGCTCTCTATTTTTAACCTCCTATGCAATAACCAAGGGGTGCCGTGTTTTAAGGAAAGTTGATCTAGGTGCATGTGTGTGTTTGTCTGCGACATCGTAGCTCCTATAGGCTGATTCTATATTGTTTAGTTTGCTAGTTAATAAGTTAGTGTTCTTAACTATGTTTGATGAAAATCAGTCCAAGATGGCCGCTTTCACAAAATGGCAGATGACATATTTTTCTCAACTCCACTAAGGGTGTTAAATATATGGCTATAGACAAATTTCAGATCTGTGATGGCCGATACCACAAAATGGCGGATTGCAATATATTTTTACAACTCCCTTTTAATAGATATCAAATGAAAATCAAATGAAAGGGCTTGCGGCACCTTTGCATGAATCCAAGATGGCCGCCACTACAAAATGGCGAATTGTGGTGGTCGATGGCCGATCAGGTGGTCGGGGTATTATTTTTATTTTTTCAGATTATTATTGGTATTGATGTCGGTTTCTTTCTCCAGATCATCAACCGCACGATGGCGGCGGTGCTGGTATCGACCGCGTCGCTCGCGGTGCTGTCGCTGGTGGGCGCGAGACCGTCGCTGCCGGAGCTGGTCTCCTGGCTGGACGTGGAGACACTGCTGCTGCTGTTCAGCATGATGATCCTCGTAGCCATCATGGCAGAGACCGGGATGTTCGACTTCTTAGCCGTTTTCACTTTTGAGGTGAGTAATGTCTGAGGAATGTCTATCTGCTAACAAAATCTATTTTGCCTCTCTACCCGTGTGAGATATCGATTCTGTTTCTGCGATCGCTAACGCTTCGATTTAAAAAGCTTATCGAATGTATATATGTCATGCCCACCGCACGGTTCTCTTTACCAATAAGAAAGGATGTTCGCAAGTAGAATTTATTAATATTTTTCTCTAATAAGTATTTAATTTTTGTTCAGGTGACAAAAGGCAAGCTGTGGCCCCTAATAACATTGCTGTGCGCGATCACGGCAATTCTCTCCACGTTTCTGGATAACGTCACGACAGTTCTGCTGATGGCACCGGTTACGATTAGGTAAGTACATTTTTACTGTTCCGCAGTGCCTAGTGCACTCCTTGGTTAACTGTAAAATTACCCACGAAAGTAGTTACTAATTAATGTGGTGATTTTTTTTTTCCTATAAGTAGAGATAAGATACTTAACACACTCTATGTAATAATGATAATGTTATTAATGATACTTAACACAATCTAATTAAATCACGCACAATTCTCAGATTTATTATATCAGGGATATGGGTTTGGATTGTCAAGAAATTTTGAATATACTTAAAAAGTAAGTATTTTCAAAATTACTGATAGACGATTTCCACTTTAAAGATCAAGGAAATCGTAAAGCATATCTATTAAAATTCTTGTCGTGTTTGTAACAAACCTCATTCGAAAACGCGTAACCGATTTTTATTACATTTTTGTGTAGGTATATTCGGAAGGTCTGAGAATAGAACGTAAATTATTTTTATACCCCTAATTGAGACTTAAATTACATGACAAAACAAGGTTCGCTGAGTCGGCTGCATCATGATTCTAGAATCACATTTCGTCTAGAATCTGAAACACGAGGATATGCTTACAGGCTATGCGAGGTGATGGAAATGGACCCAGTGCCCATACTGATGTCAATGGTACTCTTCAGCAACATAGGTGGTACAGCCACACCGGTCGGAGATCCACCCAATGTTATAATCGCTTCTAATAAAGCGGTCGTGCAAGCTGTAAGAATTTTGATTTTCCTCTTGATAGTGACCAATGTGTGAGAAACAGTACACTACAACAGAGAGAGAAGCATTCGCTAAAAGAAGAAGAACCCATATTTTGTGACAATTCGGAATTTAATTATAATTGTGCCTCTCATCTCTCGAATGCTTGTTTCCCTTTTTTAAAAGATTTTATTTAACTTGCAATGTAGGTCTCTTCGAGTGGAATCTTGCGACTCAATTTCGAAGCAGATATCCTCAACTGATTGAGCTGAAAATTTGTATACCTACGCGTTTAGTTGAATTATAACTTATTGCCTATTATTCAAGGTTATGTCTACTTGCAGGGCGTCAATTTCACAAACTTCACCATGCACATGACCCTCGGCATTCTGCTGGTATGCGTGCAGACGTACTTCCAGATCAGATTCATTTATAGAGACACAAACAAATTAAGACTCAACGTGCCCCGAGATATACAAGGTAACGGTTTTCTGCATAATCTGTGACTTCCGAAAGTTTGCATGTGAATTCCTATTCAGTCGCAAGTTAGTGTTTGACTACCATCTCACTCACAAAAGTTTTATATCCTTCACCTTCCTTGAGATAAGCATGTGTTAAGAATGAATATTTTTGTCAGCCAATGACAATACACAGCTCTATCCACATGACATATTGCGATACGATAGATGTAATAGTAATGTAACGAAATTCAAAATAAAATCTTTAAAAATGACCGCTAAATTGATGATGTAGCGTAGCGGTCTTCGACTTTATGGTGGTGGATATGACATGGTTTTTAGTAAAAACTTTGCTCAAAAATACACATTTACTTCATATTGGTTCCCAATAGCTTTAAATCTGGGAAACTCCAGAATCTTTCGTTAACTAGTATGGGGTGAATAGGAGTTTTTCAGCAATTTTTTTATAGATGTTGTGTTATGCTCATAAAACTCATTGCCATCCAATAATGTGTAGTTAGTCTTATATTTGCGAAAAACTAAATAAAATTCGAATTTCGCGGATTACTTGGGTGGAAATCCTTTAACCTTAAAGAGTAAACAAACTCATAGGTTGACTCTCAATTTACTTAGTGTCCATATCCACATCTAGGTTCTGGCTTTAACTAAAACAATCTTGAATCATCACGTATTTAACAGATCTCCGTCACCAAATCTCAATATGGCGGCGCGCGATAGACTCCCTGCCTCTCCTGAGTAGAGACCAGCAGGTGGTGAGAGAGAGACTCGAGAGGAAGATGAAGAAGCTCACGGCGCAGTTGGAGACCATGGTTAAAGAGAGCCACAAGAGAGTCTGCCCGAAGGAAACCTTCCAGACTACTTTAGCACAGTTGAAGGAAAAGGTACTTAGACGTATTGTACTTTGAGTCCATTTTCATCTTCAGCCGAAATACGGTTTCTGGGCCCAAATCAATTGCTAGCGGTGAAGAAAAATATAATGAGGAAAACCTGCAAACCCGAGACTGTATCAAATATAATTTATTTCATATAGGCCTCAATAACAGGCGCTTATGACGATTTATTTCATTTTTCAAAAGTATTTAATGCTGATAACTGTTTCACGACTGAAACGAGGGTTCCACTTCCAACTTCCACTGAGAAGAGACCCACAAAAAACTCAGTCGGGTATTCTTTTATGTTACCACTATATTTTAAAAACAACGAAAATCAGAGCAAATCCCTCCTGTAGTTTATGTTTTCAAAGGTGTGTGAAACCTTCAAACTCTTAATTGATCAACGCGGTGGCATAGAAGGAAATCTTTTTTCACACAATAACAATTTAATGTAAATCGCAAACGGTAAGAAAAAATGGAAATTATAGAGAAGAGGATTATTATCTTTTAGTCTATAATTTTATACAATGTATTTTTTCAGTACCATATCCGCGACAAAATGCTGCTTCTGAAATCTACAGTTGCTATCAGCTTCGTGGTCACTGTCTTCTTCCTGCATTCGATTCCTGAACTCAGTAAGCCCAATTTTGATATTACAAACTGCCTCGTCCAGACCTGGGGGTATGTCGCCAACAAGAAAGTTATTCTTACTGAATTTAAGAAAAAAAATCAACAATCCTCATTTTATTTAATTGACTGGCGCTGTATACCTATACAAACTCATTGCCTAACATGGAGCGCGCTAGAAACGGTCTTATTTTTAATTTAGACACTCCAAAATTGTGCTTAGGATAAACCTCATGCCGGATCCAGACTGCGTTATTTGTTATTCGTTATGCGGCTACGCTGTATTTGTCCAAATATGTGTTTATGTGAGCAAACAACAAACATGCTATCCACTCTTGGTGCTAGGTGCCAAAAATTGCCAATACGTGTCCTTTGAAGTGTGCTAAAAACCGACAAGAGGACGGATACTCATATTTGCTATTCGCGCTTATGCGTTATTCGTGTAAATAAAGCAAATATAGACGAATGAACCGTCAACACATGGTCGTATGCTGCCGAATAAGGCGCATAACGAATAACAAATAACGAAGTGTGGTGCCGCCGTCACAATAATTTTATGATGATTAATTATAATTGAAGACCTCCCTGGCGCAGTGGTACGCGCTCATGTGAGAGCTCGCTGGTTCGATTCCCGCCACGGGGCCCACTTTGGAATTTTATAATTTCTAAATTGGCTCAGCTGGTTTGGTGGGAGGCTCCGGCCGTGGCTAGTTACCACCCTACCAGCAAAGACGACCCGCCAAGCGATTTAGCGTTCCGGTGCGATGCTGTGTAGAAACTGTGTGGGTCACTTTACTTACCCCTTCCAAGTTAGTACGTTAACATCTTCGACTGCATCGTCACTAACGATTCGGTGAGATCGCAGTCAAGAACTAACTTGTAAAGTGTACAAAAATACATATATTTTGGCAGGACAGATTAATTTGTTTTGCTATTATCCGCTACTTGAAAGGATTCTGTATGGTGCAATATGCAGGAACACTACCCACATGAAACACCACACACAATTTTCTAACACTTTCTTCGACGCACGTTTCGTCCCGACACCGGGACATCCTCAGGACTTCACAATGCGAAATCGTAGACGACGAATCCTTTCAAGTAGCGGATAATAGCAAAACAAATTAAGCTGTCCTGCTAATTATGGATTTCCGCAAAATAACGCCTGCTTCCATTCAATATATATTTTGGTGCCGAAACCCGGCCGGGTCGCGTCTGAAACTTTTATTATAATATCGTCCCAAGCATGTCGAATGTCGCATTATAGCGATAAAACTTTATGGTATGTTAATATTTGCCTCACAAAATTTTTCTGTCACAACTATTACTTCTTATCCTAGTACTTAATGTGTGTCCTAATCGTAGCACATCATGTCTTTTGCGTCAAGAGATGGCGCTGTTATAACTTCTTACTTCCATCTAAGTTTCGCATCGTGTTTTCATAAAACCACACAATATTTCTTAATACCTACATTTGGTCAAAAAGTAGACATTTCCATGTGTGTTTTGCGTGCGGAAAGTTAATCTTTTCGGCACTAGTGCTTTATTGTTTTCTTCCTGCACGGCACTAGAGCGGGCGCACCCGGGACGCGCCACCGCAAACGTCGTTCAATGCGTGTCATTTCTACTTGTCCCTATAGTTGACCCGCGGCTTCGGCTTGGGTTCAAATTAGAATGTACAATTTTTTATTTCAACTGTCACTGTGGCCAACAGATCGCGTATCTCTCGGCTGGACGGCGCTCCTCGGCGCCATACTGCTGCTGACGCTGGCTGACCGTGAGGACCTGGAGCCCATACTGCATCGGGTCGAGTGGTCCACTTTACTGTTCTTCGCGGCGCTCTTCGTTTTAATGGAGGTAGTTATCTATGCTATTCAATAATTACTATTTATAAAACTACCCACATTCAATAATAAATGAAATATTGATTAAACGAATGAAATACATAGATCAAGTAAATAGACACTGTCGTAATTTACCTTGGACAGGGCGGATAGCGCGAAAAAATGTCACCAGTTAAGCGGTGTCAAAAATGTTTGTTTTGCCACCAGCAGTAAGGCCACGCTCAGCAGGCACCTATAGAATTTTGACACATGGCGCTACTGTTTGCTAGTAGGAATGAAAAGGTTGATTTCATTTCTACTAGCATTAAATAATTCTAAATGCATTTTTGGTCGATGCATTGGACTCGGTTGATCGCCGCGCACGCAGAATACCTAATCGGCAAGGAATCGCTAACACGGGCAAAATTGCTCAGTTTAGAACACCGACGCAAGGTTGCCTGTTTAGCGGTTTTTTACAGGATATACTTTGGAGAGTGTGCTCAAGAACTCCACAATCTAGTACCTCCTTCACCATTCTACCATAGAACCCCAAGACGCCGGGAGAAGTGGCATCCTTATGTGGTTGATGTCCAGCAAGCTCGAACGAAACGATTTTCTTCCACGTTTCTGATACGTACCGCTAAGGTGTGGAACACCCTTCCAGCTTCTGTGTTCTCAGCCGGCAGCCAAGTACAACCTGGGTGCCTTCAAGAGAAGAGTGAATAGGCATTTTCTAGGCAAGCGCGCTCCATCTTAGACCTCATCATTTCTGTCCATCAGATATGATTATAGTCAAGCGCAAACCTATCTATAATAAAAAAAAAGATTTAAATCGTTCTAATACCCATATTTCTTATCTGAGTTATCCTATCAGTGATCAAGGAACAAAAGTATTTTAATATTTTCGATAGGACAGAGAACGAATGTAAAAACATCGTGGTGTAAAGCCGATGTAGCTTCCTAGGATACCACCCAAAAATTTGTACCTGCCTAATAATGTTATAAGAATTTGAGGAAATTATCGAGTGACAAGGTTTTTTCCACCGTTTAAACGAAATATTCATTTGTTTTACAGGCTCTCTCTAAACTCGGTCTGATTGAGTTCATAGGAGGTGTAACTGAATCTCTCATACTGAGAGTGGATGAAAATGGCCGACTGGCCGTAGCGTTGCTCCTGCTGTTGTGGGTAAGTGCTTCTATAATAAGTCACTTTGGAATTATCGATGGTTACTCGTCACATTAATATTTTAAAGGCGAAAGTTTGTGTGTAAGTGTGTATGTGTGTTTGTTACTCCTTCACGCCGCAACTACTGAACAGATTTGACTGAAATTTGGAACTTATAGATAGCTTATAATCCGTAGTTCCTCTGTATTTTCTTAATCTGTAGATTACCTGGCAGAGATCGCTACTTATCGATAAGACCCCGTCTTTTGTACTAAAATTACTTTTCACTCCTTAAAATTAATATAGTAATATATTTTGTTTTGTGGTGTACAAATAAAGTGTTAAATAAATAAATTAATTGATATCACTTGGATTGAAAAACATAGGCTACTATTGGACATTTAAAAAAATCCAAATTCTCTACAGTAATCTACTACTATGTTAAAAAAATATAATGATTTTTTATCAAGGTATCGGGCGCAACCTCAGCGTTTGTGGACAACATCCCGCTCACCACCATGATGGTGCGGGTGGTGACAGCGTTGGGCTCCAACCCCACGCTGAACCTGCCCATCACTCCGCTCATATGGGCGCTATCCTTCGGCGCTTGCTTGGGAGGTAAAGTACACTCACGCGCTATAGTCAAATCGTAAAGTACACTCACGCGTTATAGTCAAATCGTAAAGTACACTCACGCGCTATAGTCAAATCGTAAAGTACACTCACGCGTTATAGTCAAATCGTAAAGTACACTCACGCGTTATAGTCAAATCGTAAAGTACACTCACGCGTTATAGTCAAATCCCCGGGATTCACATATTATGCGTGTCTGCCCATCACTCTCCTCATATAGGCACTTTCTTTCTGCGCTTGTTTGGAAAGTAAAGTGCCCTCTCATTAAAAGTTCACAGTTTACTTTAATGGTCGAACTGCCCATCACACATTTAAATAAAAAATATGAGCGCTGTGATATGAATATTGTTTCACTTTGGACAATAATGTAGGTATTTTTAGTCAATATCAGACGCCTAACTTGCCCATCAGTCTGCTCATTTGGTCATTGTCTTTCATATAACGTGGAAGGGCTTCTACCTATACTAACGCATTCATAGAGAGTAGTAAGTAGATCACTACTCAAAGGCGCTGGACGCTAACTCTAACGCGACACTCAATCTGCTCATCACCCGTATACAGGTAGGTACATGAAGATGGGCGCTTTCTTTATAGTTATTAAAATTATTAAATTATATAATATAACTAGCTGACCTGGCAAACGTTGTTTTGCCCTTAGGGGTAATAAAAAATAGATAAATTGAGATTTAAACTATCCTATCTCTCAAGTTGGATCGAACTGCACATGGTGTGCGAATTTTAATATAATCGGTTAAGTGGTTTAGGAGTCCATTGAGGACAAACATTGTGACACGAGATTTATATATATTACCTAAGATAAAAATTTGTTAATAGGCTAAACAGTTTTCTCTGATGAGTGATGCGCCTAGATCGACTGGGCATATTTCACTGTTCCTTTCTCAGGTGTTTGCCGAGTTGGTTCTGGAATTGGTTGAGCGTTTGAGCTTTGATATCCTCAAGAAATTTGTTCCCATTTCCTTAATATTTCTCCTTATTAATTATTAACTCTTTAATCTCTCCCCCAGGTAACGGCACGCTGATCGGCGCGAGCGCGAACGTGGTGTGCGCGGGAGTGGCGGAGCAGCACGGCTACCGGTTCACCTTCATGCAGTTCTTCAAGATCGGCTTCCCAGTCATGATTGGACATTTGGTCGTCGCGTCGGGATACCTCCTGCTCTGTCATTGCGTGTTCACATGGCACTGATTGGTTGAAACCAACAGTTCAAATCGCTAGATGAGCCCGTAAGCTCTAAAAACGTCCACGTTTTTGTCTTGTGTGCGACACGATATGGTGATATAGCGAGGTCTCATTTACTCTTAAACGAAATTTGCACTTGCGTTCTCTGTCACACAGTCGCACACTACAGCATGCAGCATGCTGAGAGCACTCACTCAGTCAGAAGTGAAGTGAATCCTCATACTCACTGTGTACTACATATACGCGAATCGTCTAGCTGGATCAAAATTCTAATTTAGCCTTTGACCAATTCGGTCAGTGGGAGCTACTATTATGAGGACAGACATATTTTGTTTGCCTTTGTAGCGTTCTGCAGTAAACAAGGAACATAAACACATTTCGACGTGTCCGTCCGTCCATCTTGGAAGTCGAGTCCGGTTTGTCGAAGTTTTTATTTTTTAGTTATAAGTACTTACTTAGGTACATATTTTAATTCTAATCTTAGTGGAGCAAAAAACCAAATTTCTATTAGTGTGACTTTAAAATTTGGGTATCTTAGCGATCACCTGTGATATATATATACATACTATGTGATACCTTTCTATTAAATAAATAATATTTCGTATTTAAAGACGTTTAATTTTCGAGAACCTACTGTGAAATGTGAAGTCACTGTCTCCTACTCGTATGAAAGTAGAGATTACCTAAAGTACTTAAGCGCCCAACAGTACTTTTTACCCCAATTCCTTACGAAAATTCTCAAAAAAGCACTACAGGGAATAGACAAAAAGCACTACAGGGATTTTGGACAAATCTAGCTCTTTGTGGTACCTAGGTACCTATACATTACTCAATGTTAACATTATGTCAACATACCTACTATAATTTTGTCAACTTATCTAAAGAGACAATCCGATGGATTTAGAAGCAAGAAATCACGGGTTCCGTTTCATCATCTGACGATATTGAAAAATATTAATTTTAAATTGTTTCTCTAAATAACCTTATTATCTACTAAATAAAAAATATTTTTAGTATTATTTTATTCACAAGTGTGTTGAAAAACGTCGTATGATACACCTGAGTATTGATGTTTACCGTCCTCGTCTATCTTAGGCGGCTCAATGGCGCCTCAGCGGTAATCGCCAACTTTACTCACTCAATGTAATATTGATAACATTGTAAATTATTTTAAATAGTTTTATGAAATAAAAATAACATCCTCATTCACAAATAGTTACTTTAATTATTTTGTAGATGGTTTTGTGTATATTTTCAGGGGCTCCGGGCCCAGGAATGAGTATTTCAAGCGATATCTACATAAGTAAGGTACATGACCTAATATCTAGTTTTAACCGATCTTAGAGTAGGGCAGAGCAGGCGCCCCATATAATAAAAATAAAGCCTGTAGGGGGTGCAACAGCAACTTATCACGCTGGCGAATTATCTAGCAGGCTAGGTACATACAATCCTCCCAAATTGAATAATATTTCTTTTTACTCGAAGTGATGGCCTGTCATTAAATTCGCTTCTCTCTCGCACTGTGCAGTGCGACAAGGCTATTTAGGCACGTGGCCAAATTCTGAACTAACGCCGCTATCTTGTGCTACTGTTTGATAGTTCACTGTGTCAGTATATCACTATTGTAAGTTTGATTGTAAGTTATGATGTTTTGCTTATTATAAACTATTTTAAACTAAAACTTAAGTTAAAGAAGTCTGACAGTCTATTTAAAAACGAGAAGTAGAGATATTGGGTAAAGAAAACACATTTTTACTATAAACAAATTTTCCATTTAATTATGTTTACTGATAAAAAAAAACTAAAAACTACCAATAGATAGTAAAAACCAAATGACACCGACAATTAAAATTTCTAACTGAATATAGTCCATCATAAATAAAATGTTGTGATAACAAATCATTTCTTACACAAATATTAATATAAACATCAATGATATATACAGTTCCTAAGAAATTCAAGTAAGTAGTATCCATTTTTTTCTACAGAATAAAGGCGGCGATCGAACAAAAAAAATCTAACAAAATGAGTATTTTGACGTGACAACGTCTTATAAATTGGTTTGCCGGGTGACACTTCAAGAAACTGCGTTACGCTCCGCTCACGTTATGCGCTCACAATGAGAGCGAGTGAGAGGCACGCGTCCCTTCCACTCGGGCATGGTTAGCCCGCCTAAGAGCGAGAGAGACAGACATACGTTGTCACGTAAAACTTTCGCCCGTATACCGACTTTACAGGCAACCAATTTTTTTTTTTATTCTTTTATTTATGTAGGTATAGAAAACGACAGACCATAGAATAAACGAGAACTACACAGAAACTAATTACCTGCTTGGGCAAGTCTGTTCCATATTATACCCAATAGATTTAAATCTTTCCAAAAGCACTATGCAAGTGTATGCCGAAATTTCGGCCTCGGTAGATTCCGGCCTATCTAGGGCCGAAAAGGCTTCGGCATCGTCCAAAATGTGATCTTTGGTTGAACCGAACTGAAGTAAATCAAAGTGAGTCCAGACATATTTTTATTTATAAATTTAACATTACATTACAAAACAACATTTTTTTATTTTGACTCGTACTACTATTTAAGAATACGGATGGAAATGTTACTATTAGTTTTTTTTTTCATGAAATAAGTACCATAAAAAAGATTACACTTCTAGACCCGACTTGACTTTTAGTTTAATAAAACAGAGTACTACTTAGCTCTTTCGGACTGTATATCTAACATTTATAATAGGTATGTATACAACGAACTGGCAGTCGATCTTCATTATTTAAATCAACCTTTAGCTGAACTACACACTCCGACCTCAGACTCCCAATTTTAAACCAATCACACACGTTCCGATTTTAAAAGTACAGATTGGGTGTTAAATTGTATCGCCACTATTGCACTCTATAGAAATACTTGCGCGACAAATAGGTTTAACAATTAAAATTCACAGGTCACTAGAGAAAATGTGTAATAAGTGACGATATTATCATTCAAAAAGAAGACTTTTTGAATGATATTCGAGTAGATTCTACTGCTTATAGGCTTTTGTATTCTTTTCTATTTTAACTTTACTAATAATAGTCTTAGCAAAAACATTTTTGTATGGAACTTGGTCATACATTTCTAATGTGATGACACATTACAATTGCGACGGCATGCTATGACATGAGGAACGTCTCCTGAAAGTATACTTTTTTAATCTCCACTATGTAGCGTATTTATATTATGTCGTGTGTCTGGTTGTTCTGTTGATCCTAGGATCTTGGTGCATTACTCAAGACTTGCGCTACCTACACAGGCATATAAGACCTAATATACCACAAGGAACAATGTAATTGAAAAAAATTGCATTTTGGTTGAAAATAGTCTCATATAATAATCCAATAAGTTAAAATTTAAAATCAAGAGATCAAGGAACACCGCAATAAGAAAAATAAAATTCGACAACATTTCTCTACAATAGTTAGTAAAAAGTTTATTTTTAAACAATTTGTATGAACAAATAACACCTAAATGAGACAAATGTGTGATATATATATTTTTTTTATCTCAAAGACACATAACGTGAAACAAATGTCGTAATGTGAATTTGTCTAAGGACTGATTTTTTTCTCGCAAGTTATAAGAAAAATGAAATATTTTAAAACCAATCACGGATCACAGTCTTTTACGAAAATAAAAAAATTAAAAATCGGAAAAAAAATCAATCCTTATTGTGCCCACGAATTTTTATGGATTATAAACATATTCCTCCATATTAAAAAATTCAATGGATTTTTATTATCTAGATAAACCCCGGTAAAATAATTGTTATAATAATTGTGTATTAGAAAAAGCATATTTTTTTCTTTTGATTTAAATTATAAACTACTAAACCTATATAAGTGTTATAATTCTTAATATTTACATAGATGAGTGTTTAAAATATAGTGTTTTTTTATTTTTAAATTGTATGTTAGTGCTGCCAAGTTAAACTGTCATAATAAATACGTGACCAGTGCGAATGAATCATCGACAAAGGAATATATTAATTATTGAGAAACATTTTTTTTAAATACTTTATTTATTAATGTAATTAGAGTTTAATGTGCATCAATCAAAGATAAAAAAAAATGCCCATGTCGATATTCGTAACCTGGCAACACTAAATTTTAAATGTTCAATCTTAAAAATAATAAAAGCTTTAGTATTGCCATTCTATGCTAAACTAATATTCAGAATGACGCAATGGCAGATTTAGAGATGAAACTAAGCAATTTGCGTAGCAATTTTTTTTGTGAATTTAAATGTTAAAATTGCTTAGTTTCAACTCCGAAATACACATATTATTGTATTATACCTAAAATACAAATAATTATACATTTAATATACAGTTGATATTACAAAAAAAAGGATATACTACGTCTATGCGTGTCAATTTTTTTTTATAATAATTCAAGATTTTAGTAAAAAATAAAGAACTTAGCAGTATCTTTTCATTTGGATAAGTGATTTCATTCGTTCATAAGAAGTTTTATGTAAAGAAAAATTAGAAGCAATGTAAAGAATATATTTAGACTAGGTACTAAATAATTTAGTAACAGTACAAAAACAACTCTTTCGACCTACCTAAACGCCAATTAAAGATAAGTTTATGGATAAAATACAAAAAAAAATAAGATGCACTTAAATTTCAATAGGAATTTAAATACGTGATTCGTCGCGATCAAAATAATTAAGACTCTCGTCATTTCATTTTGAACTTTAATGTAAAGGCTCATAGGGTTTTAAATCGATCCTTATAGCCCCCTGTCGATTATAATATTATCTACATTTTTACAAAGAGGTGGTGTGAATTAAAATTTCGCCTAGGAACATTGACATATAAATCTATGGACCCCGGGTGTAATACAAAATTCACAAAAAGCGTCCCGAGAAAATGTACACGAAAAAAATGTTAACGAGGGTAAATTTGTGTATCTTTGTAAACAAACTAAAACATTGTAATTTATGTCTTAAATCAGTATTATAAAGCCTAATTTTGCTTAAGTGCGATTGGAACTCTTTTCGCGTTTTGGATTTTTTTAGGTTCGGACACTTTTTAGCGCTGACCCGAAATTCTTAGTATATAGCCTAGGAATAATTCAAGGATTATACTGGACTACCCGCGATATTCCAATTTTATTTCTTGCAATTTGTAAGCTAGTAAGTTTCTTATAAGGCAGTAAATTGCGGCAAAGGCAAGTATCATCTTCACATATTTATACTTGCTGATGCGGCAAGCGCCGTTTTGCCATATAAATTACTTGCCACTTAGGGGGTATTAAAATAGTTTATACACGAACTTATAAAAATCGGTAAAGCAGTTTTGGAGGAGTTTGTGTGCAAAGACTGTGACACGAGATTTAAAATGACCGGGCAAACGTTGTTCTACCATTAGGGATAAAAAAATGGCCTTCAGAGTTCAGATCTACCGAATGTAGACAAAAAATGTCATAAAAAAATCGACTAAGCAGTTTCTGAGGAAATTTTCTAAATCGTCATGCTAAGATTAATACTTTTAAGCCCAAATATTAAATGATAATGCTAAATGATTAATGCTAAATCCAAATATTAAATGATTGATAATTAAGATGATACTGCTATTTCCGCAATTTTACTGCCATTAACTAACAAACTACGAAAAATCAAATGAAATTAGAAAATGACGGGAAATCTCTTGCATTGAAACTTAACACGTTGAACTTAAGTTATAGGCCTATTGATGCTTTTCTTCATACATATATCCTGTACCTTCAGACCGTTTCAATTCACCAAATTTACACAAAAGGCGAAATTTTAACTCACCTCTATTCGATCGTCTTGTTAATTTAAACCTACGATTGATTCTGGCAATTCTGGCAATGTTTGAGGTTTAGGAGTTGATTGCGATGGATAATTTTGACATATGTGTATTGTGTATCACTCACTTAAATTATTAACAATAAAAAAAATTCTGTCTATATTATATTTTATTTGACATAAAACCGTCCAACGCAATCATCAATCCCACGCAAACATTTAGCCAACAACCAATGGAATATACTATAAACTTCATCGCACCAAACATTGGTCTAGCGCTTGGCCAAAGTACGTGACAAACATTTAAACCAAGATTATGTATCAACACAAATGTTTGATCAGCTGTTCGGATACGTAGTTCTTGGCATCAAAAATTTGTCCAACGCGCGGCCAAAATATGTGACGAACATTTGGACCAAGATTGTGTATCAACACAAATGTTTGATCAACTGTTCGGATACGTCGTTCTTGGCACCAAGCATTTGTCCAGCGCGTGGCCAAAAACGTGACAAACACTTGGACCAACAATGTCTATCAACACAAATGTTTGATCAACTGTTCGGATACGTCGTTCTTGGCACCAAGCATATGTCCAGCGCGTGGCCAAAAACGTGACAAGCACTTGGATCAACAATGTCTATCAACACAAATGTTTGATCAGCTGTTCGGATACGTAGTTCTTGGCATCAAAAATTTGTCCAACGCGCGGCCAAAATACGTGACGAACATTTGGACCAAGATTGTGTATCAACACAAATGTTTGATCAACTGTTCGGATACGTCGTTCTTGGTGAGCTCGAAGTCGGCGGCCTTGCCCCGCTGCAGGATCTCGATGGTGGAGCGGGACTCGAGCTGCTTGATGTGGTGCATGACCTTGGGCTCGGGCAGCGGCGCCGCGGGCTTGGCGACGGCGAGGCTGGTGGTCTTGAGCGCGCGCGCCAGGGTCTTGAGGAACTTGAACCACTGCCGCTCGTTGGCCGTCGCGTCCGGCGTGTTCACCAGGTGTATGGCCCGCTCCATCAGTGCGCACACGCAGCTCAGCGTTAGCTGCGGATCAAAACGTGTTGATGATTTTATGGATACAACAAGCGGATTCGGCATACATTGTTTGCCATCAGGAATATAAATAAGTAAATAATTTAAAAATTTTAAAGTACGACTGCCCTGTGATAAAAAATTTTTATCTACGCTCATTGCTTAAAGTTCGAATTATGAAATCAAAATGTGTCACATATTGACCTACTTTATTCACAGACTTCTATAATTATTAAAAAGTTATTCATTATAACATCGCTGTACTATGGAAATAACTCTAGATAGTTGAATAATTTCCATTACGATACTCGGCTCTGGGTTCCTGTATTTTTATGTGTCGTCATCACAGACGAGGGAATATCTTTCTTTTCTCTGTGGTCGTCATAGCCAAAAGAGAGTGTAGAGCCAATCCTCAATTTTGTTTTTTTATATATGGAGTCCACAGACAACATTTAGTTGGTATGGGCCATGATCGATCATAGACAACAATTAATTCACGGAAACAATAATTTTTCCCTGCCTTATATGACTGATTAAAAAGTGTGTTCATACAGAATATTGAAAAGAATTATGTTTAATTTTTGATTATTTAATTATCCACTAAATATATACTATATCTGACTTGTATAAATATTTTTCTACTCTTTTTTGTTTCATGACTTTTTTAACAGACCAATAAGGGGTCAAGTGTGCTAAATGTGTGTATAACTCACAGCCGAGGTCAGCGCGTAGGGCGTCCGCGCGGGGTCCAACGCCTCGGAGAGGTGGCCGCAGGACTCGATCACCGCCGACCAGCCGGTCGTGTTCTGCATGTATCTGACAAAAACAACACGAACCGACGTTAGCAAATTCATTGAACTTACACCTACTAACATAACCAAAATCGTTAATGTCGAATAGCATAACTGGTCCATCACAAAATACAAATGTTTTACCCGAAGTAACTCACTTAAAGGGTTCCCTACGGTTTTTCCTCTAAATACCACTCGTTCAACTTGATTCAATGGGTTTGAATAAGTTTTGTTTTTGGCACGAATCAGTCTCTGCTGCATCCATCAACGTAAGTGTGAGAGCAAAAATAAAATGTAGGCAGCGCCTCGTAAAGAATACTGGAGTACATTGGACATGTGATCATCCCATCCGGAAGTACGATAAGATTTTATTAATCAAGGGAAGGTTTGGCTTAGAAACTTACGCCAATTGTTTGGGAAGAGCATCCGTGAACTATATCAGAGCGGCGGTTACCAAGTTACAAATTGCTTTGATGATCGCTTCAAAAGATAACACTCTTTGAAGTAGAACTCACTTGCGGTAGTGCGGTGCCAAGGCCGCCAGCCCGCCGTCGTCTCGTCGCGCGGCGGCGGGCAGCGCGCGCAGGATGCGCGACCACAGCGCGCGCAGTCGGGCGTGCGTCGCCGGCACGCGTAGCAGGAAGCGGGACAGAAGCACCTGCCAACAATTAGGTACTTGACCTTAAGCTACTCACCACTCATCTCTATTCTATGGATTAAACATTCTATACAATTCTGATTCAGGCTTAAGTTCACTGTGGATCCATAGAATAGGGATCAGTGCGCTCAACTAATCAGCTGTCAGCGACTGACGTGAATTACGCTACACACGATAATATTAACCTTGCGACGTGGATAATGATACATACTCAAGAAAATATCATAGGCGAATTCTCTAGATGCGAGTCATTACATCGTATCGTGTATAGCCAATCGCACACCCGCCCCGCGTCCTGCAGACCATGGGAGGGCCAAGTTTATAGCGGTCAAGTTATAGATGTACTTAAACTTACGACTCTAGCTCCGACAAAATAAAGTGCAATTCATTGTGCATCATCGTGCACATATCATTCATATGCCATAATATGTGCATGTGGAGATATAATAAATCTCAGGTCCCAGGTCTGCCCCTAGATGGTGTAAGAAAAACGTATTCATCATTATCGTAATCGTTTATAAATTCTGGTCGCCGATTGGTTACCTGGTTTCCGTCATCCAATCGGGGGGCAGAATTTGCAAACGATTACGATAAAGATGAATTAGTTTTTCTTACGCAATCAGGCCCCTGGTCTGATGGGAGGCCTCAGCCATGGCTAGTTACCAACATACCGCCCTACTTGCAAAACGCACCGCCAAGCGATTGGGCGTTCCCCGGCGGGATGTTATGTGAAAACTGTTAGGCGTGAATTTACTTATCCCTTCTAAGTTAATCATAACATCTAACATCTTCACATCATATATAACATCTTTGGCTGAATCATCATTTACATGACTTGAAGAGTGTTAGAACAAAGTGATCTTATAAGGGTTCCGTTTTCTTTTCTTTTGAGTTACGGAACCATAAAAACAGCTATCCTTGGGTACTAAGGATTATAGTTGAGAACTTTACAATTTACAACCTCTATTTTCCTGATCTCAGCGCCCGTTAGGCCAAGGGTCGTAAAACCAGGACGAGAAGCGACTAAAGTAGTACTCACCCTTCCTTTCCTGACAGTCATCATCTGCGGCACTCGGTCCCCAAACAGCAGGCCCGCGAACATTTTGTTGAGGATCTCGTCCTTGTCTTCGTCTAGAAGATTCTTGACGGGCACCGGTTTCTGGCTCACCGCGAGGCTGACTACCTAGAAAAGAAAGAAGATTAAATTCGCTAATCTTGCTTTAATTGCTCCCACATCCAGGGCATCTGGAAGAGATCCTCATTTGTAATAAGATGTCATTGTGCATGTCCTCTCTATGTTTATGTCTCTATGTATCTTTATATATATGTACAGAATAAATTAAATAAATAAAACTGGAGCCATCGATAGGGGGGTTTTAGAGCCAAAGTACAGAACGACTGTGCCTTCGTCACTCACTTCGATCACTTCGTGTATCTTTTCTGTTTGAATGAACAGCTTCTCGAAGTTAATCGTTTTTAAGATTAAAAAAAAAGACGTGTGGCACTCGGAGACTGCCGCGGAAAAGCTATTGCATAGCATTTTTTACCAACTTCTAACACCCCACACTTACGGAATTTCTGGATTCGGTCTCCACGCTCAAGGCCCGCGATAGAAGCTATGCAATAGCTTAAAAAAATATGGACTAAAATAAAATAGCTAACATGTGTTCAGTACATCCGTTCGACGAATGTGAATTAAATTCATATAATACTTTGACAAATCGTACATCCGACATCCGGGTATCATAAGGGTTACACATTTTATGACGTGAATGCGGCCTTACTTGTCGTTTATCTATGCACTCGCTCTTGGGGCTGTCCTGTTTGGGTCTCCTCTGCACCGACTCGATGGTTTTGAGGAAGGAATTTGAGTCTTCTTCTGGTTCGTTCTCGGCTTCCTTCTGCGCCGCTTCTAGCAGTTTCTGCTTCTCTTCTCTTTCCTGAAAAAATAATTACAAATACATATATACTTAAAATTTTGAATTACCGGTCTTCTGTCTCGTTCTCGCAACTACCCAATGGGGTCTTACACTACTTTTGAATTTGATAAAAAATATTACTTTATTATAAACTAGGATAAAAATAATAACGTGCAGTGAAAGAAATATTAAAATCCAACGAAGATTTACAAAGTTACAGGCGTTTAAACTTTGGAGTGGGGGGATCTTCTATCCCTTTTTCGCAAAACGAAAATTTGTATGAAGCCGCACGAAGCTACTATGGCATTGGTACGGTGTGACGTCACAATTTCATGTTGCTATCTCTGTCTAATCACAAATCTTTAAATGCTTATAACTTTTTTGTTATTTGATCGATTTAATTAGTTCTTTCAGTGCACGTCATTATTTTAATTCTACTTTATAATAAAGTAATAAAAAAATTGGAGTCAAATACCCTATTAAAAATATGCCACGAGTGACCAACGGATGACGTTTTGAGTGACGTCACATCATGGCCGACGACGGCGCATGCAGCGACTCTGCGGTGAACTAGCTGTACCTTCAGTATGAGCGCGTTGGAGATGGCCAGCGGGTCGTTGAGCTCCTCCAGCCGCAGCAGGATGAGGTACAGCGCCTCGATGTCCAGCAGCATCTGCTTCGTGCGCCGCATCTCGCGCGGCACCTGCGCCACAGAGTGCACAAGTAGTACATTTACAGGTACAGAATAATCACTGCGCAAAATCATTTTAGTATGCGACAAGTTGACCCCAAATGACGGCCGTCTGCGCAGGTACATCTCGTGAATGGCCTTACGCACTTCCTTTCGCGGCGCCGTCGTATATCTGCGCAGGGTGCAACCTACTATAAGTACTTAACTAGTTCGTAATTGTTGACTTAAGTCACAGTAATGTGCTACTAAGTACTAACTTACTCTACATCACAATAAGTATAGCGCAAGTTAAGCCCAAAAAGAAAGAAAAATAAATCACTATACAATTTTTTTTGAATTTTGAATATATTTGAGCGGGACGTCCTGAGTTCGATTATTCCCGGCACAGGCCAGTTTAGAACCTTGTAACGTCTAAATTACGAGTAGCTTAGAACTTTGTAACGTCTAAATTACGAGTAGCTTAGAACTTTGTAACGTCTAAATTACGAGTAGCTTAGAACTTTGTAACGTCTAAATTACAAGTAGCTTAGAACTTTGTAACGTCTAAATTACGAGTAGCTTAGAACTTTGTAACGTCTAAATTACGAGTAGCTTAGAACTTTGTAACGTCTAAATTACAAGTAGCTTAGAACTTTGTAACTTCTAAATTACGAGTAGCTTAGAACTTTGTAATTTCTAAATTACGAGTAGCTTAGAACTTTGTAACGTCTAAATTACGAGTAGCTTAGAACTTTGTAACTTCTAAATTACGAGTAGCTTAGAACTTTGTAACTTCTAAATTACGAGTAGCTTAGAACTTTGTAACTTCTAAATTTTGCCATTGGCATCGTTCAGGTGGAAGGCTTCCCGCGGCTGGTTACCGCGCAGCGTTCCGTGAGGATGCTGTGTAGCAACCAGTAACGTGCGGTGGTACCTCGGCCGGCGTGGTGGTGCTGCACACGCTGGGCGCGCGCGACGCGCGGCCGGACGCCGGCTCCGCGACCAGCTCCACGTCGATTATCTTGCGAGGCGCCGTCACGCTGCCGCACTGGACACGAACAGCAACTAGCAACCAGTAACGTGCGGTGGTACCTCGGCCGGCGTGGTGGTGCTGCACACGCTGGGCGCGCGCGACGCGCGGCCGGACGCCGGCTCCGCGACCAGCTCCACGTCGATTATCTTGCGAGGCGCCGTCACGCTGCCGCACTGGACACGAACAGCAACTAGCAACCAGTAACGTGCGGTGGTACCTCGGCCGGCGTGGTGGTGCTGCACACGCTGGGCGCGCGCGACGCGCGGCCGGACGCCGGCTCCGCGACCAGCTCCACGTCGATTATCTTGCGAGGCGCCGTCACGCTGCCGCACTGGACACGAACAGCAACTAGCAACCAGTAACGTGCGGTGGTACCTCGGCCGGCGTGGTGGTGCTGCACACGCTGGGCGCGCGCGACGCGCGGCCGGACGCCGGCTCCGCGACCAGCTCCACGTCGATTATCTTGCGAGGCGCCGTCACGCTGCCGCACTGGACACGAACAGCAACTAGCAACCAGTAACGTGCGGTGGTACCTCGGCCGGCGTGGTGGTGCTGCACACGCTGGGCGCGCGCGACGCGCGGCCGGACGCCGGCTCCGCGACCAGCTCCACGTCGATTATCTTGCGAGGCGCCGTCACGCTGCCGCACTGGACACGAACAGCAACTAGCAACCAGTAACGTGCGGTGGTACCTCGGCCGGCGTGGTGGTGCTGCACACGCTGGGCGCGCGCGACGCGCGGCCGGACGCCGGCTCCGCGACCAGCTCCACGTCGATTATCTTGCGAGGCGCCGTCACGCTGCCGCACTGGACACGAACAGCAACTAGCAACCAGTAACGTGCGGCGGTACCTCGGCCGGCGTGGTGGTGCTGCACACGCTGGGCGCGCGCGACGCGCGGCCGGACGCCGGCTCCGCGACCAGCTCCACGTCGATTATCTTGCGAGGCGCCGTCACGCTGCCGCACTGGACACGAACAAACATATTTTAATCTCGAGTTCACAGTGACTCAAGAGTCCTTTGAACTACAATGTCTTCACTCAATCAAAATACCGAATCATTTGTAATTCGTGCATATTTCGATCATGTTGTGGTGTTATTCGGATTCATATAGTAATAATCTATGCTCCTGGCCACATTTGGTTCGGAAACACTTCTTTAAAACGAAAGTTTTGTTGTTTTTCTTTAGCTGGACATTAAAAACTGTGCTCCTGAACTAATGCGACGTGAGATAGTGTTGTTTTATAAATAAGCAGAAAACAATGTCCTCTTTGACATAAAAATAAGCAAAACTAAATTCGTTAACAATTTCGTTTAACAAAAGTATTTCGGAACCAGATATGGCCAGGTGCATAGATTATTACTATACGAACCCGAATAACACCACAACCAATGTTTGGTTGTTGGTTGGTGGGAGGTGGTTTTGAACCAACGGATTTCGTCATTTTGACATCTTTGACTGAGGAGAGGAGATGTCGAAATGCTTTGGTGGAAACCGGGCCTCTTTTCGAAATGTAATAACAGACCTGTAGTTTCCCAAGCGAGTTCTCAAACTGCGCGGGAACGTAAGTCCTGGGCGCGTCCTCGCTGGTGGAGTTGTGGCGGTGCGAGTTGTGTCGCTCGCGGTTGTGTCGGTGCGTCTCAGACTCTTGCTTCACTGCTGGACAAACAAAAAGTATAAGAATAAGATTCAAGAAGAAAGTTTTTAGTAATTTAGCAAATACATCTCCAAACCAATCCTTTTCTAAATTATCGCGATGAGAAAGGATAGCACTATTTTAAATTAGTTTAGTTTAGAGATTTTGTACAACAGAATCGACCACAATCTCTCTTTATTAATATATAAAATTCTTGTGTCAAAATGTTTGTAACCAAACTCGTCCGAAACAGCCATACCGATTTTTATGAAATTTTTATCTACACGGCACTAGCCCTATAAGGCAAAACAACGTTTGTCCGACCAGCTAATATATTAATATGAAATAAGAATAGAATTTAACCTCCACTGTAGAACGGGTGGTTCTGCTGGTTGGCTTTGTGAGCTTCCTTGATACCCTCCTTTTCCTTATTCGCCTGCCGCTCTAAGAACACCTGCGAATCAATTGAGTTTTAAAGTTAAACCGGCTGCATCCAACACTTAACAGTTCATATCTTGAAAACTACTGAACCGATTTTGATGAAACTGTATATTCCAAATATTCCCGATAACGTTATATTCTTAAAAAATCGAAATTGCTCCAATATTGAGCTGCAGGATTCGAACCGAACATTCATACATACATTGCCTATGTGTTAATCCAGCTGCCAACATTTTCACCCAAATCGGTTTAGTAGTTGCGGCGAGAATAAACATCTACACGCAAAAACTTTCACATAAGGACTGGAATCACTGCAATTGCCCCAAAATTGTATTCCACATATCAAAATTGATATTAGGGATTTGGTTGTATGGAAAAGATTGTGAATGTGGGACTCATTCGCTGTTCGGGTGCCTGACGGACGATCAACTCAATACCTGCGTAGGCTAGGGCTATAAGATGAACTCACGGTATAGTAGAAGTCGTGTATGTAGGGCGTGCCGGTGTTGAGCTGCAGCATCTGTATGTTGATGAGCCACTGCTTCTCGCGCTGCGTCATCAGCCCCGCGTACGGGTCGTCCGACTCGCTCGCGCTGTCGTCGCTGTTCGAGTGCCTGACGGACGATCAACTCAATACCTGCGTAGGCTAGGGCTATAAGATGAACTCACGGTATAGTAGAAGTCGTGTATGTAGGGCGTGCCGGTGTTGAGCTGCAGCATCTGTATGTTGATGAGCCACTGCTTCTCGCGCTGCGTCATCAGCCCCGCGTACGGGTCGTCCGACTCGCTCGCGCTGTCGTCGCTGTTCGAGTGCCTGACGGACGATCAACTCAATACCTGCGTAGGCTAGGGGCTATAAGATGAACTCACGGTATAGTAGAAGTCGTGTATGTAGGGCGTGCCGGTGTTGAGCTGCAGCATCTGTATGTTGATGAGCCACTGCTTCTCGCGCTGCGTCATCAGCCCCGCGTACGGGTCGTCCGACTCGCTCGCGCTGTCGTCGCTGTTCGAGTGCCTGACGGACGATCAACTCAATACCTGCGTAGGCTAGGGCTATAAGATGAACTCACGGTATAGTAGAAGTCGTGTATGTAGGGCGTGCCGGTGTTGAGCTGCAGCATCTGTATGTTGATGAGCCACTGCTTCTCGCGCTGCGTCATCAGCCCCGCGTACGGGTCGTCCGACTCGCTCGCGCTGTCGTCGCTGTTCGAGTGCCTGACGGACGATCAACTCAATACCTGCGTAGGCTAGGGCTATAAGATGAACTCACGGTATAGTAGAAGTCGTGTATGTAGGGCGTGCCGGTGTTGAGCTGCAGCATCTGTATGTTGATGAGCCACTGCTTCTCGCGCTGCGTCATCAGCCCCGCGTACGGGTCGTCCGACTCGCTCGCGCTGTCGTCGCTGTTCGAGTGCCTGACGGACGATCAACACAAAGCGTTAAACAGCAGCTACTTTGTAAATTCTATTCCTATGATTTATCGATCGAATAAGTCATTTGCTTCTTTCAATTTTCTTCCATAAGCAATTTTAGAAATAGATTAGATAAGGTAACAAAATGGCTACAGCTGCAGTTGTTTTAATTTTTAAACAAAAGGCCTATTCATTTTTACTCATTTTAGTGGTGGTAAGACTTTCTTACAGCTTTTGTCCGGGTAGGTACGATCGCAGTTATTCTACCGTCAAGCAATAATTAATTAATGTTTCAAAGGCACTGTATGCAACATGATTACTGGATAACATAAACTAATGTCTCAGGATGTAAGTGCAGTCAAATGCGTCGTATGATATTGGCAACGCAAAGCCGCGGGACGCAATGCATATCTGCCTGCATGTATCACTTAACACACAGTGAACGTCTTACTTATCTCCTCAATCCCTCAATCCTTATAAACTAAACCAGTATTAATGAAATTTGAAAGAAGAACACGCTCACGTAATGCGTCAAAAACCAAAGGAATATCATACTAAAAATTAAGAAAATTATTTAAATTTATTTATATTCTTTAACTCACCTGGTAGTATTTCCAAAAGCACCGTTCTGTCTATTAAACATTGGATGGTTATTCATAACCTGGTTGTTGAATAGCCGATTATTCAACATAGGGTGATGGCTTGCATTATGATAACTATTATTGAACTGTAACATTGGGTGTGTATTCTGGATTAACTGAACCAAATTTTGCGACGTTAAATTCTTGTTGTTATAAACCCGGCTCTTTATCTTCGGCTGATTCGAATTCTGGCCAGGCTGGTTTAAATTCTGTCCAGATTGGTTCATATTCTGCATCGGCTGGTTCAAATTCTGAACCTGATTATGATTTGGTGGTGATTGGTTCAATACGGGTTTGATCTGCTGGTTGATATTTTGGTTCATTTGATTGGTTTGGTTCATCTGGTTCATTTGCTTAATAGGTTGGTTCATAATCATATTGGGTTGTGATATTGGTTGCTCATTTTGTGGTGGTATTGATGGTCCCTAAAAGAAAAAAAAAATATTTATACACATACATTATATAAATGAATGTATCCTTTGGAAGGAATGTATAATAAGGAAGTCACGTCAAGGAAGACTGCATTAAGTCCTTCAGAAGATTTCATTCAGTAATAATTTACTCACACGAAAATTCTGGTTGAACTGATTCATGTTGGGAGTGAAATTCTGCCTTGGCATGCCCATCCCAGGAGGTGGAATCATCCTCGGTTGTCCCATCATATTATGTGAAAACTGGTTCATCCCAAACTGGTTTCCATTTGGGACCATCTGATTTTGCCCAATTTGGTTCACATTATTGCCAATCTGGTTCATATTAGGCCTGATTTGATTCACGTTTGGTCCCATCTGGTTCATATTTTGCGTCATTTGGTTAACATTAGGCGCCATTTGGTTCAAGTTGTGCCCCAGTTGGTTCATATTTTGACCCATCTGATTTTGCATCTTGTTTTGACCGATCTGATGCATGTTTTGCATCTGATTCATCATTCCCTGTCCCATATTGTTCTGAAATGTCATTTGGTTTGAATTTTGCATGAACGGATTGTGGCTCATTTGGTTCATGTTCTGCCCCATCTGATTCATATTCTGGGCCAATTGGTTGACACCCTGACCCATTTGTCCGATGTTCTGGTTCATTTGATTTGCAGGTTGTCCCATTTGGTTCATGTTTTGTCCCATTTGGCTTATGTTTTGTCCCATTTGGTTCATGTTTTGTCCCATTTGATTCATGTTTGGAGTCATATGGTTCATCATGGGGTTTGCTTGCCCCATCTGGTTGTTTTGGCCCATGATCTTGTTGAGAGATTGGTTCATGTGGGCCATGTTTGTCTGTTGTGGTAGCGGCACAGGCGCATATGGCGGCGGTACCGGTGCTTGTAAACCGGGTGGCCTCTGAAGAATGACCGGAAATCTGGGCTATGAAGAGATAATACCAGTTTACTTATAAGTAATATTATGAGTAATAGTCTAATAGATATGCAGAAAAGATCATATTGCAGAAGCAGCTTTTTGGGAACATCTAACTTTCCTATTTCCACATTCCTAGTGATTACGCACCGCGCCTGTGCACGATGAATCAGCGGGCAACTGCCGGGCCCATCAGAGCAGTCCAGCGGATTCTCACAGGCAGCGGCGGTGGCGGGTCGAAAAAGGCCCGCCAAAAAATTTTATAGGCGATTTGCACTGGGTTTAATCCCGCGGCACAGAGTGACTTACTACTAGGTACTTACCGGCGCATGGAGACAGCCAGCACGTGGAATCCGGGGAGTGTGTTCGTGTAGGATGAATGTAGTGTGTGGTGTCTGCGGTGTTAAATGCAAATAGGAACACACTCTCCCTTTCTTGAGGGATCTTTCGCGGCGGCGGTACGAAATCGCGGGTAGCGAAGTGAGTCCGCGGCGGCGAGGCGTCCAGGTGGCACGTGAGCACAAAAAACAGTGTTCCTGATAGTAAAATGGGCCGCAGCGTTAGAAGGACGCGGCGGCCAACACGGCAAACTAAGGAACTCAATAAATCGGGGCTCGTAAACTAAACGACACGGGCGTGGCCGGCAAATTTCACGCGGGCAACGCGGATTTTTTCAGTCGGCTTGTAGAAACGAACTCGGAGTGGCGGCGTGGCCGGCAAACAACACGCGGGCGACGCGGAACAAAATGGTACGCGATAAATAGCTCCTCATAAATAATAAGACAGCGCGATGCGGCGTGGCGGGCGACTTCACGCGGGCGAACGCGGCACACACGGTCGACCGACTCCGTCGGGATTTTGCACCGGACTGCGCGAGCGAACGCGGCCCGGGGCGCGCGCGGGCGCTGGTCGCAAACCGCTCGCGGGAGAGGGGCGTGCAGGCCGTCGACGCGATAGGCCTAGCATAAAACGGAGTGCTAGCGTAAAGCGCAAACACCCCCGCCAGTGGACCCAAGGATTTGGGGTCCACTAACCAATGGGCAAGCGGGATAAGGAAGAGACGGCTCGCTGCAAAACCGAATCTCCGACCATTACCTCGGCAACTCTGGGAACCCCATCGGATCCATATATCAATTTAAGAATACGTCCACGACGCCAGCACAAAGGCAACAAATTAGACTCCTTAACTAGGACAAGATCACCAACCTTAGGTGGGTCGGTCTTGTCGGACCACTTAACGCGCTGCTGCAAGAGATGCAAATATTCTAAATACCAACGATGCCAGAAATTTTGGGTCATCTGCTGTAGCAATTCGAAACGAGACAACCGTGAGACCTTCACGTCCCTGAAGGGGTACTCGGGCAGGGCGTTAAGGGGTTCACCAATTAGGAAATGACCGGGGGTTAAAACTTCCAGGTCATTGGGATCGGACGATAAGGGGCAGAGTGGCCGAGAATTGAGGACAGCCTCAATCTTACAAAAAACGGTAGCGAGCTCTTCAAAAGTCAAAATGGTTTCACCTATCACGCGTCGGAGATGCGTCTTTGAGACCTTGACGACGGCTTCAAAGATCCCGCCCCAGTGGGGACAAGCTGGCGGGTCAAAGGTCCAAGTTATCCCCATCTTGGACATTGCCGTGCCGAGGCCTATCTTATTTTCATTCAAAAATTGGACGACTTCCTTCAAATGTCTATCGGCACCTTTATAGTTGGTCCCACAATCCGATCGGATCAGGTGCGGATAACCTCGGCGTGAAACGAAGCGGCCTAGCGTGGCTACAAAGGCTTCGGTGCTGAGGGCACTCACCAGTTCTAAGTGTACGGCCTTGGTAGCCAGGCAAACAAAAACGCAAAGGTAGGCCTTGAGGGAACGAGCATTGCGGAGGCTGGAGCTCTTGACGAAGAACGGCCCCGCAAAATCCGTCCCGACCGCCGAAAAAGGGCGCGAGGCCACGACACGGTCGGTGGGGAGGTCCCCCATAATGGGCTGCATGGTGCTGGCCTTCAGGCGGTAGCACGGAATGCACTTAAAAATGACGCTTCGGATGGAGCGTCGTCCCGATAAAATCCAAAATTCGCGCTGCAATATGGCCGAAAGGGCGTTGCAGCCAGCGTGGGCATTTTTGACGTGGTAATGCGTCACCAACAATTTTACAAAAGCGCTATTGTTCGGAAGCAACAAGGGATGACGTGCCCCATAGGGTAAATCAGAATTCCGGAGGCGTCCACCGACGCGTATCAATCCGGCGTCATCCAGGAAGAGGTTTAAGCGGGCGAGCGAGCCCTTCAAAGGTAAACCTCGCTTCAGTGTCTCAATAGCGGACTCAAAATGCTCCAGTTGAACCAAACGTATCCAAAAGGTCCGGGCCTCCTGTCTCTCCAGGGGCGACAAGACCGGGTTCGACATTTTGTCGCGTGGGTTCCGAGCGTTGTGGGTGAAGCGCTGAATCCAAGCCGTCACCCCAATCAATTTATCAAGGGAACTGTAGCGTTCCTGAAGATAGCTCAGCGAATTGGCTGGCTTATCTTCCACAACTCCGACTCGCAAGCCAGGTAACACATCGGGCTCGGAGAACCTACTCTGAGGCCAGGCGGACTCATTCCGAGTCAGCCAGTCAGGGCCCCACCAAAGAGAGTGGTTGACAAGGTCGGAAGCTTCACATCCGCGGGAAGCACAATCTGCAGGGTTCAGGTCCCCTGGCACATGTCTCCAGGTCAACGGGGTTTCCGAATTCTGGATTTGGGAAACCCGGTTGGCAACAAAGACTTCCAAGTTGTGGGGAGCGGCTCGCAACCAACAAAGGACAATTTCGCTGTCCGACCAGGCGTACACGTCCGTCAGGTCAACGATCGATAGGAGGGACGTACGCACATGGTTGAGAAGGCGCACCAAAAGAGCGGCTCCAGACAACTCCAATTTGGGTATCGTCAAACGTGACCGAATTGGGGCCACTTTACTTTTCGCCAAGACAAGGTGGGTTGCGACCTCGCCGGTGTCACTGACAGTTCGCAAATAGACCACGGCTGCGTACCCTTTTTCGGACGCATCACAAAAGCCGTGGAGACTGGCGTGGCACCTTCCGGGCGGTAGGAAGCAACGAGGCATCGAAATCCGATTAACATTCGGAAGTGAGGCCACAAGGGAGAGCCACTCCAGTAGCCTGAGACCCTAACCTCCCTGAGGCAGTCGACAAAAGTATGGTCTGGCATACTGACTGCTGTAGATCCAAAGTCTCAGGGGAGGTGGCTAGGTGGCAGCTAGGGTGGCGGACACCTAGTGCGACGCGCCTTCACCAGCGGGAGCCCACTTACGGGGGTACTCCGGCTGGGGCGCTGCTAGAGAGGGGGAGGGTACCCAACGTGGGGACCATCCGGCATAACCAACCCGGGGTCGCACCATGCGGCTAGCATCCGGGGCGTGGTAGGGAGCGCCTCGACCTAGCACGGGTGGATGGCGCTCCAGTTGCGTCCACACATGGAGGGGAGGCAAAAACCTAGAAGGTTCGACGCTCATTTGAGCGGCCGTCAGACACCCGTCATAAAAATGCGAGGGGGGTGTGACCCTCCCCTGGGGGGGGTGTGACCCCCCCTGGGGGGGTGAAGCCCCACCGCCCCTAGGGCGCTGGTAATCAGCAGGGGACCGTTCACCCATTTGGGGCCGCACTATGCGGCTAACGTCCGGCACCCGGTAGGGATCGCCTCGACCTATGGTGGGTGGATGGCGCTCCAGTCGCGGCCACTCGTGTAGTGGCGGCGAGAACCGACGCGGGACGACGCCCAATGGGGCGGACGCGATATCCCCGTCGTGATGACGCGAGGGGTATGTGACCATGCCGCGGGGGGGTGAAGCCCTCCTCCGGGGGGTGGAACCCCTACCTCCACTAGGAGGTTGGTGGTACACCGGAGAACGCCTAACGGGACTGGTCGGGTGGCCAGGACTAGCGCCCCCGCCCATGGGGGGGGTGCGCGATCGAGCGCCCCCGCCCATGGGGGGGGTGCGCGACCCAACGTCCTGGCGACCGGAACCACTCCGGTTAGCGCACAAAAGGGCCGAATGGGCACCGCCGCAGTGTGGGCAGGGCCGCCGGCGCGGGCAGTCTCTTACGAGATGCTGGCCCAGGCACGAGAAGCACCACTGGCGTGTCGCCACGTAATCTCTCCGGGCCGCAACCGGTTTGGCCAGGAAGTGCGGACACGAGGAGACCTGGTGGCCGGGGTGCCGACAATAGGCACAGGGGGGGGGCTTCGTGGCCACGGCCCCGCTGTACTGTGACACCCGGCGACCCTCTCTGGCGTCGGCTCCACGGCCTCGCCGGTTGGGGCCGGTCCCCGCCGAAGGGCCAGTCCTTGCCCCACCCCCTCGGACATGCTCGGACCTCCCAGGGGCCACTCGAGGGCCGGTAACTCCAGAGTTATCGGCCTGGAGGCACTCCTGCTCCAAAAACTTCAGGAGGTCGGAGAAAGGGGGCAGGTAGGTTGCACCGTCCCCTCCGAAGCGCTGCTCGAAGCGGAGCTTAAGCTCCGACGGCAGGCGGGAGAGCACTATGTGCAACAACAAGAAGGACCACTGGTCGACGGGGAGATCCAATCGACGGAGAGCATTGGTGGCCACAATGCAAGGGTTTAGCAAGGCCTCTCTGAGGCCGGCCACCCCGGTGACGGCGGGCAAGGCGAGTAGCTGGGCTACATGTGCGTCGGCCAACCGGCGCACATTTTCATAACGCCTGGCCAGCAATTCCCGGGCCGTGTGGTAGCTCTCCTCCGAGAGGTCGAGGTGCCGCACCACGTCCAGGGCCTCGCCCTGTAGCGAGGACAGTAAGTATGTCAGCTTCTGGGTGGGGGACAGGTCCTTCCTGGCGTGGACAAGACTGTCGAATAACGCCAGGAAGCCCATCCACTCTTGAAGCTGCCCACCGAATTTGGGCAGCTCGATCGTGGGCAGTTTCCCGAGTAATGCCGGCTGTGTGGGCGGTCGGCTGGGGAGTCTCGAAAAGCGCCACTTCGACGCCTTTCATCAGCGGCGGTCCGGATCCCATGGGCGGCCTCCACCACCGAGTCCATCAGTTCGAAGAACTGGTCGTAATCGGCCTGAGCCGTCCTCAGTACCTCCTGTTCGGGACCGAGGGTGAGCAGGTCTTGAAAGGCCTGCTCCACGGAGGCCTGCCGAGTCCGCACCTGGTCCGCTCGGTGTAATAGGGCGGCGGTTCTATCTTCGCGGCCTATCAAACCCGCGGCGGACGTCGCCCAGCGAAGCTCAGACTGTATCTGTACAGCTAGCTTTTTTATGTTCGCGGACATTCTAACAAATTAAATGTAAACAAAAGCAAAAATAAAGCAACAATAAATTGAAAAGGCGGCCGGCAAGTCGGCGGGCGGCGCGAGTGCAAGCAATAATAAAATTAAAGCAATAGTAAACAAGTCGTATCGCGGTCGTGGTCGTACCGTAGTCGCAATGAACAAAGCGGCGCGACCGTAGTAGATACGCGTGTTAAATTACGGCGAGCGGGCGGTACCGGCACGCAAGCAAAACTTAAAATAAAAATTAAACTTATAATTATAATAAGCGGAACGCGGCCGAAACGCGGCGTTAACGCAGCGGAACTGGCGGTGATTGCGGAATTTCCGCTGACAGCGCGGCGAACGACACGGCGCGTGGCGGAAAGCGGGATTTATGCCAGCGGCGCAGAAAATGAACGGCGCGGCGGGCAAAACCAGCGCAAAACGCAAAGCGAGGTGTAGACAAACCACGCTCTGCTACCAAAAATGATTACGCACCGCGCCTGTGCACGATGAATCAGCGGGCAACTGCCGGGCCCATCAGAGCAGTCCAGCGGATTCTCACAGGCAGCGGCGGTGGCGGGTCGAAAAAGGCCCGCCAAAAAATTTTATAGGCGATTTGCACTGGGTTTAATCCCGCGGCACAGAGTGACTTACTACTAGGTACTTACCGGCGCATGGAGACAGCCAGCACGTGGAATCCGGGGAGTGTGTTCGTGTAGGATGAATGTAGTGTGTGGTGTCTGCGGTGTTAAATGCAAATAGGAACACACTCTCCCTTTCTTGAGGGATCTTTCGCGGCGGCGGTACGAAATCGCGGGTAGCGAAGTGAGTCCGCGGCGGCGAGGCGTCCAGGTGGCACGTGAGCACAAAAAACAGTGTTCCTGATAGTAAAATGGGCCGCAGCGTTAGAAGGACGCGGCGGCCAACACGGCAAACTAAGGAACTCAATAAATCGGGGCTCGTAAACTAAACGACACGGGCGTGGCCGGCAAATTTCACGCGGGCAACGCGGATTTTTTCAGTCGGCTTGTAGAAACGAACTCGGAGTGGCGGCGTGGCCGGCAAACAACACGCGGGCGACGCGGAACAAAATGGTACGCGATAAATAGCTCCTCATAAATAATAAGACAGCGCGATGCGGCGTGGCGGGCGACTTCACGCGGGCGAACGCGGCACACACGGTCGACCGACTCCGTCGGGATTTTGCACCGGACTGCGCGAGCGAACGCGGCCCGGGGCGCGCGCGGGCGCTGGTCGCAAACCGCTCGCGGGAGAGGGGCGTGCAGGCCGTCGACGCGATAGGCCTAGCATAAAACGGAGTGCTAGCGTAAAGCGCAAACACCTAGAGTTACAACTTACTATCCCTGAACTTGTGAAGGGTGTCATAACAAGACAGGAAAAGTTTTTAACATACCTGGTAGAAGTTTTGTGTAAAGTTCTGTGGGGGCTGGTTCTGCCGCAACTGTCTCTCCAGCTCTTCCACAGTGCAGACATTCTTGAGTGTTGGCCCTGGCTGCAGAGAATATTTTATAACTGAATACTGTACCAGACAACATAGTATTTAATTATTTACTTATAATAGCCATAATCCATTTTTGTAATTTGTAAATACAAATGGTCTGTTGTTGGAAAGAAGGTGAATAATCAAAATTTTAATTTTTATTAGCTGGATTTGATATGACACTTTCATTTTATCTTTTATCATAAACCTATATATTAAATTGAAAATAATATTGATGTTTACAATTCATAGTGCGAATATAAGAAAATTGTGTTAAAAATTGCATTGGTGGTGTCTGAAAACCAGCCTTCAGGCTATGCCTGCAGTCCTCATACAACCACTTCAATTCCTTAGAAATTCCTTTTGTTCTTATTATGTTTATTTAGTTTTTTACTTTATCTTTTAGAAGAGTTTTTACTGTAGGTTGAAAAATTAACTTTTAAGTCTTCTAGTTTTTGTTTTTCTGTTTTTATTTTTTAATAAAAAATATTTAAAATTTATTCTTTCTAAGCTAAGTATACTTACTGTTGGTAAGGTTGGTGTGGAAAGAGGTACATCATGCCGCCACACACTAGAGCCAAGGCTGCGCGAGAGTGGAGCATCTGTCTCGTCCAGCACTAGCTGGGATAGTGAAGCTTCTGCAAGAAAATACACAGTTTAGACAGTCCACTATTAACCACAAGTCCAATCTCAGATTAGGAAGCAATTCTAACCACACTAGCCCGTAGGTCAGCAGGCATTTTTCTTTATGAAGAACATTAAAATTGTTTTCTTTTAACAATACATATTCTGTAGCTACAAGCATCATGGTTTTGTAAATGTCCCTTTCGCAGGGGACGCGCCCTATATATTTGACTATTTGACTATTTGACTAATAGTTTATTACCCTAGAGTGAATAACATTTCTCGTTATTATATTATGCTATTATTGGACATCAGCAGTATTACCCCTCAGCAAGATACCATAGCACATAACACTGTGAAAGCAGGCAAACAAAAACAAACTTGAATACAAACATTTTAAATTCTATAATTGCAATGGGCTAAAAAGTGGTTGAGACAATAATTACCAAGTCGCGAGTCAGCATCATCTTGTGTACCGTATCGGCGGCTGCTCTCAAGCTGCTCCGCCAGTTGTTCATGCTCCACCTCCCAGTCAAACTCCTCAGCTGAAACCACCATTTGCATAATAATAAATGAAGATCAACTTGAAATTTAAGTGTAATTTTTTTTTCTGCACTCCTTTTAATGATAATATAAGTATTATCTACGCCAATCTTAGATTCCTCAGATCCCATTACCTCATTCTTCACACACTTGGGCAATGATTTGGTTTTTGTTGTCTAGGCAGGGGAAGTTTCAGGCATTGTTTTAGTACATAAGTACTTTGTGTCTGTTATGTGTGGCACAATTATTTGAAATAAATGTTTTTTCTTTCTTTCACTCTCCCATTGGAAACCAAAGAGACCCAAAAACGTCTTACCGTCTGCTTACTAGACTTGTGCTAAGTTACATGCCAGCAACTGTACCTAAATACTTAATAAAATAAGAAAAAATCAAGAATCAACTCACAGTCTTGTCCAAAGGTTTCATCATTGAGGGCATCGTACTCATCTTCTGAAGGCTCTCCCCCTCCTTCATCGTCATTTAAGTTCTGAAATAATAACATTTATTCTTATATATTTAACACTTTTAATATAAGGATGTGATATGGAGGTCTCTTGAGGTGTATTCCATTAATTTTGTGTGTGTTAAGAGTTTTGGTAGATTTGATAAAACAGACCAACAAGAATCGTTGATAGGCAGGGAACTTTTCCCCACACCCAACCCTTCTTCTGTGTGCTGCTTGGCCACCTCCAGTGTGGTTTGAGCATCATCTTGTGAACATGGTGAACATGCCCCATGAAGAAGGACTCCAAATTATTCCAAAACTATTGAGTTAAGCCGGTTTTACAATTCCTATGATTATCATAAAGTTTTGTGTTTATTAATTTACTGCTTACAAAGTAATATCCACAATATGGCGGTATAATTGATTGAAGGGTTGGGGTAGTAATACCAATTTTGAAGAACACAGGATCTTAGAACTTGGCGGAGATCTCTAGCAAGTTATATAAAATACCAACTTCATTTTATTATACAGCTCACAAGTTTAAGTTCATAGTATCAAGTTATCTTGTTTGAAGTTATCTGTTTGTGGCAATTTAAGTATCACTTGCTTAGCAAGGAATGCAAACTTTGGGAGGAAAGTTTCATGGCCTGAATGTAGTTTTAATAATCTAAATTTTCAATATTGCTCTTAAGCTTAACTTAAGCTTGAATATCAAACAGGTACTTTTCCGCAACAGGGTCATACAACATAGTTGATTATCATTCAGACAAAGTTGGTTATTAAACATTAAGTCCTAAAATATAACATTGTAAGTAATCTCAAGTTCGGACTTTTAATATGAATTCAAACAATTATTGTCAACAACTTATTGTTTTTAAATATTTGGGTATATTGTTTTGCTTCCTGTAAGAAGTTAAATAGTAAATAAACCTTAATTAAAAGCAAGAAAGCTGCAAAAAAAATCATGAAAGCAACTACTGTGAGTGATTCATGTATGAAAAACAAGGCTACGGATTTAGAAACGTGATCGTAACAACTAACAAACAACTAATAGTACGTGTATGAAAGTACATCGTACAGGTTTTTATTCATTACTACCAAAAAATATGCTATATACGACATTTTAAAGGTAGGCTATAACCAATAAAATTGCAATATATTGCGAAACTATCGCGTTTTTATCGAAGAAATAGACAAAATAGTCGCAATGAGCAGAGGTATGGCACGCTGGCACCCTCGTTTCACAGCTGGATATTAACTTGTTAAACACTTCATAACTTCCCAAATTGTCTAGAAACACATTATAACTCACCGATAACGAAGTATCGAACCCGAAAAAAGAATCTGCCATTGGATTTTTTCATATATCATGAGAGAAAATGACATGACTTGTCACGCTATTGTGTCGCAACGGAGGTGCTGGCGCCATGTCTTGGTTCCAGGTTCACGTTTCGTTTGACACATACGATAGAAGCATTTTTAAAAAAGAAAACGTAATTATTATTAACATGACAGTTTTAAATACACAAACGCTACGAATAATATTAAAATTAGACTCCATATTTCATCATTTTACTTTAATTACCATTTATTATAAACCTTTACCATTTATTATAAACCTTCATAGGTGTCACGGTGTGTGTATAACGAAACGTTAAATAGTAAATACCACAGATTACAAACGTACAAAAAATTACACTTTTAGGTAAACCACCGATAATAGGTACCACTGTTTAGGCCCGGTTTCCACCAAAGTGGAGTGGAGCGGAGCGGAGCGGGGCTGTATTTGTCATTTTGACGAGTATAGAGCAAAGAGTATAAGGCCATAGTATACTTATCACTATATGTGTCGGGGTGGCAAAAACCGCCATAAAGTGTAGCACTTTGACATGCGCATTGCTTCATGTCAAAGTACTAATGACGTGACTACTATTATACCGTTATCGATAAATTTCATACTATGCTTGTGATAGCTGAGTAGATAGGAAAAAATCTCGGGGTTTTACAGAAACTAAAGCTTTTCTATAGCTATTATCTATTGCAAACTTTTATAATAGAGGAAAAGGCTTCAGGAATAGATATAGTTTGGTCTCGCGGGATTTGTTGAAGTATTGACTGTTGGTTTAAATCCGGTCGCCTTAGTTTGAAGTTACGATGAATTAAGGGAGATTCAGTAGAACGAGAAGACCCACGCATACTTCTTTTTTCCCGGAGATGTGAATTTATTTTGTATGAATTAAATAAAATTTTCAGCACATCAGGTAAATATTATAATAATATTGCTGACCACAACCCACAAAACCTAATAACTGACATAAATACATAGACAATACTAACACGCAATAGACAATAATATTATAGATTAGAGTTATAAAAAAGAAACAGAGAGTAGGCCAAAGACAAACAAGTACGAGTCGGACTCATGCATGAAGGGTTCCGTAAATTTTATATAATATTATAAATAAAGGAGTGAGGCATTTTCGTTGTTCCACGGATTCCGGTAAAACTAAAAGTCGTAGAGATGTAAAATTTAGTTCTCAGGTTCATATTATTAGGTCATGAATCTACAGAATATTTGTATATTCTGTACAAAGACGGGAATTTTCGAAATTCAAATTGTAAGGAGTGAAAATTTCTAAAGTTTTTTCATGAATGATTAATTTCTTTAAAATCGATGTCTGACAACTTTTAAGTAACAACTGTAAGTCAGTTTGGCGGGACTGTATTTTAAGAAAATAATTGTTCATATCTCGAAATGACTAAATTACAAAAACCATTGCAGCAAGCAAAGACATGTAATTTGTGGTCAAAATTTAAAAAATGGCTGCCACATTGAACTTTGAACATTTGAACTGGAAGTCTCAGCTACTACAGATCTACACTATTTGCAGATTAGATGTTTGTTACAAATATTAGGATCCGGGAGCGACCGATGCGAGCTCGGGACTTGGAGAACCCCGACAAATTAGGTGACGAATAGGATCTTTATTGGTAGTTATTATCATGACCACCCAGAAATAGGAGTCCCGCAAAACTTCGTTGACCGAGCTTTGAAATGGGTGAGAGAAACTGAGGATTAAAGAGGAGTTGTAACCTCAAGATTAAAAAAAAAAATATTTCTCGATAACTAAAGAAGAGCCTAATTCATCACGTCGTGTATTAATCATAATACTACTATTACATGTAAATTATCTGACACTACTGTAAGTAATTAATTTGTGTTTTACTACAATATTATACTAGATAGTATGTTATTTGAATTATACGTCAGATACAGTATATTTAATGTGTATGTGTGTCATGGTTACGTCAGATAATAATTATTGTTAGTTGGTGACATGTGGATAGCAATATTTTTTTATTTTTAAGGTAGGTAGGTATTTATTCCACAAAAAATAATTTTGCATCTCCGGAGAAAAATGTATACGACTCGTAATACTGTATGTTCTTAAGATAATCGTTACTTCGCATCAAGGCGACCGATTTCAAAACCGTTAGCCATTAATTTTTATCAGTAGGTTTTTAACGGTAGGTTATGTTCATTCATTTTTGCTCTCTCAAATCTTTAATGACTAACCACGAACTACTTACTACATCGATAATATTTCCATATCGATAGATAGTTAGAGCAGCCCTTCTGATCAGCTGTCTGGTGCCTATCTGTGATTGGCCGATGGCTGTGATTGGCTATTTCAATTCTACACAAGATGGCGGATATACCCACCCAATAAGACTGACAATTTCCTGTCCTTATATTTACTTTGTCTTTGGTATATAATCACTTGGTAATGGTATAGTGTTCTGTGGTCTACTTTTTACTCTCGTTAGAGACAAAGAGTATATACGTTTTGTTAGAGAAGGCTCAGAACAGAAGGGCTGGAATGGAACCCAGAGCCGTAAAACCAGTTATTAAAAAAAAAAATCTCGAGAGTTTATTTTATAAATTGAGTTCTGGGACTTTTTATTTTAGTTCTCAAAGAGTAAATCACGATTAGTTCTATTGTTTGTAAACTGTAGTTTAATTGATTATAATTTATATACTCTTTGCTGCAGTTAGGTAGGTATCCAGTGTACTTTGGCCAGTTGAAACTTTCACATAATTTAGTTTTTAGACACAATATTCAACCTTGTACTTATCATAATATGCTTTTTTCAGATGTCTTGTCAAGTAACAGTGGCCCAGGGCGCATTGAAGGGTCAAGTTCGAACTGCTTATGATGGAACGAAATATTATAGCTTTGAGGGCATTCCATATGCAAAACCACCCATTGAAAAACTTAGATTTAAGGTACATACTTAGGTACTACACTATGTTTGCTGTGTGCTGGCATTCAAACTTACAGTTGCAAAGTTAAAGAAATGGAATGTAAATTTAATTGTTAATAGGAGCCACTGAAACACTCAAATTTCAACAATAATCAGTCTAAAACTATCAGTTTGTAATTTGAAGCAAGAGTAATGAACAGAAACTCCTATTTATTTATTTATGCTATATCCACTTTTTACATATACACTTTTTACAAAACATATTCATCGTTATCGTTCGTATTATTCAATCGTAAACCAATTTTGCTCGCTGATCAGTTCGCTGATTTATTTCAGCCAATCAGGGGTAGAATTTGCAAAAGATTATGATAACGATGAATTCATCCCTACACAATATGGAATCTGAGGAGATTGATTTTTCATTAATTTTGCTTGTGATCTGAATAAGTCCAAAGTCAACATGAAATAGTATCTAATATAATTCATCTACATATTTTTTCAGCAACCTCTAGAACCAGACAACTGGATTGGTGTCTTAGATGCCAGCAAACCTCGTAACAAATGTGCACAATTGACAGGAAAGGGCATAATAGAGGGCTCAGAGGACTGTCTGTATCTGAATATCTACACACCAAGTTTGCCAGCTGAAAAAATAGAAAAACTACCAGTAATATTTTTCATACATGGCGGTAGGTTAGTAGTAGGGTATGGAGATTATTACCGTCCTGATTACTATCTAAAACACAATGTTATACTCGTGACCATAAATTACAGACTAAATGTATTTGGGTTTTTATGCCTTGAAACACCTGAAGTGCCAGGAAATGCAGGTCTTAAAGATACAGTGATGGCACTGAAATGGGTTAAGAATAATATTAAAAATTTTAATGGTGACAATTGTAATATAACAGTGTTTGGAGAAAGCGCAGGTGGTGCTATAGCTACATCTTATTTGTCATCAAAAATGGCAGATGGCTTGTATGACAAAATCATTTGTCAGTCAGGGATGTCTCTATCAGATTTGTATATTGTGGATGAGGACCCAATAGAAAGGGCCAGTAAAATCGCAAGCTATTTAGGACATGATGTGAGAGACAAAAGTGAATTATACAAACTCTTCTTGAATGCATGTAGAGAAGATTTAGTTTACGCATATACAGTGGCAGAAATGAATCGACCACCATCAGTCGTAAATGCTTTGTTATTACCAGTTGTGGAGAAAAAATTCGAAAATGTTGAACCTTTTTTTGATGAACATCCAATTTTTGCCATACGCGAAAAAAGATGCAAAAAGCTACCAATATTAGCTACAATGCATTCTTATGAAGGTGCTCCCTTTATACATAAAGACAGTGAAGGAAAAATATATTTTGAACAGGACTTCCAATATTTCATCCCACGGTATTTATCTGTCAAACATGGAACTCCAAGAGCTGTAAAAATCGCAAAAAATATACGCGATTATTATTTTAATGGTAGAAATGTTGATGGCAACACTGTAAAAGAATATTTGAACCTATTTAGTGACCATTTCTTTGCACGGGACATATTATTATTTGTTGAATTGATAGCAAAATATTTTGATGATATATTTTTATGTAGATTTGGGTACAGTGGTAACATGAATACAAGAACAATGAGAGAGATGGGTATAAAAGGAGCCACCCATGGTGATTTAATACAGTACTTATTCTACAGAGAAAATAAAGCAAAGGTTGCGTCTGACAAAGACCTCATGATTGTGCATAGTTTAGTAGAAGCATGGTGCAACTTTGCCAAAAATGGGTAAGTCTTTCTCTACTATATTAAATCATACTTATTATAAATTTTATACTATACACGTTACTATAAGTATTTCCATAGAATTGCATACTCAGTATTTTAAAAAGATAACTCTAAAGTTCTGTACCAAGCCACTTGTTGCATTATCCTTTGTAACCAGATTGGAAGCCATACTTAACAATCGACTATATTTTAGATTACCACATGTTTTAACAGTAAGGTAAAACATGCAGATTCCAGGCCTTTCACAGAGACCAATTTATACCCTGTGTTAAAAGCTAAATCTCTTTTCCAGTAAACCCAGTTTGAAGGAACCTCAATGGCCGCCTTACACAAGGGAAACCAAACTGTGCCTTAACATAGAAGATGATGGAATCAAAATAGAACCTTATCCCGATTTTGAAAGAATTCAATTCTGGTTTAATTTAATTCAAGAAAGAGCTAAACTTTAATAGGTTTTTTAAACAGGCTCTGTTGACCCACAAACTTACAGGCCTTTTGCATTGAAATCACAATATTCGTGGAATTTAATTGTTGCTACTGGTAAAATATGGATTGGTTGTGGTAGAAAATCAAAGGTTGATTTTATTATTTAGTTTTTAATTTTTTATTACTTGACATGACCAGTACCAGTCAGAGCTGACTAGGGATTTATTGTAATGTGAAATAAATGTAAGGTTGGAGCCACGCAAGCGTTTTATATCCACGACGGAACGGACAACGGTATTTCTATGCATTTAGGGTGAGGGAGCGTTTGTGAGTAACTAATCAATTTAGAGATGAAACGGATAGCAGTTTAACTGGATATCGGATATTCGGCCAACCATGTGGCGAATACCCGGCTTTTTTTTTATTCAGATATTTTTAATTCGGCGAGATGCCTATCTTGCCGAATAGTAGTTAGTTATCCGGTATTCGTCCGGATAGTATTAAGGCATCCGGATACCGGATAGTTACCGGATATCAGTTTCATCTCTAGTAATCGTACTTCTTTTTTATAAAATCGAAAGCAACATACAGTACTAAGCGTCCCCACACACGGGACCATCACGGGACACTAGCCTATCCATAAAACACAGCACATTGGATCTATAGCGTGTGGTGGCCCCGGCCGCGCCACAAACAAAACAAAATGTAAGAAAACTCATTGATTTAATAGAAAGAGAAAAAAACTACAGCAAATATGCCGGTGGCAGAATTTTGTGGTTGTAGCCATATGGCTTTGCTGTGACATTAACGGATCTTCGATCCCTAGTTACCTAAGTTTAATTATTTCATTTATAGGCATTCCAATTACCGTTATTTTGTGCTTACATATTATTCTGTACTTACTTATTTTTTGTTATTGATTATATTTTTTTATTCATGGAAAATAAAGTTTATTCGAAGTTTTCATATTACTTAGTATTTTTTTTTTTACTAAATGCGAATATAAAATTAATCGGTACTGTACTAATGACGGAATACGAATTTGAGAGTTATCTAAATGAATATAATTTTTATTAACTTATGATATATTATTTTATTATGGTGCTGTAATTTACATGATGTTTTATTATAAACTTACAATTATGTAATTTACTATCAGCAAAAAGGCAAACAAAATTAATTTAGAAGCTAGGCCATGGAATTATTATTAGTGATTCAGCAGAATGCTGGGTATTCAAATAAAACTAACAAGAATAATTTGTAATATTAATGATTTATTTATTATATATAAAAATACGCACCTCTATCATACGCAACGCACGAATTAATGAAAAATAATAATAATCATAACTAGAATCATTATTGGCACTGAATTACACAATTAATTAATTAATTTCACAATTTACTTTAAAAATTCTAATATTTCTTTTTGTATGGTTTAAATGCATTTTAAAGTATATAGAGAAAAAAAGACAGAATTCGATAGTTTTCAGTTGCAACATTAAAGTTGTTATGTCTTGTGAAAAAGTGGTCTTGATTATAATAATCGTTTTATACAATGACACTTGGAATAAACATGACTATTCATAATTTAGCTTTAAAATGCAATTATTTATGAACAAATATATTAAGTACCAAATACATTCATATTATACTAATTTAATGCCAAATTTAATTCAGCTTAAAACTATTATAATCATAATGAAATGAATATTTTCTATTTTTTTTTTTCAAATATTGCATCAAACTTATAAACTTAGATATTATAATATAAACTCATTTCTTTTTTTATTTTTGAAAATGAAACACCAAAATAATTTGTTTAAATATTACATATTAATTATATTTTAAAGATTTCATTAATTACAATTGAATACGACAAGTTTAGTTCAGAAATATTCACATTTCACTTACACGTTTAGTTCAAATATTTTCGTAGTTTGTAAAGTTCTTAACTAGTGACTACTTCATTTATATTTCCAAAATCATGTCTATATAAATGTTACAGATAATAAAATTAAACAAAAAAAACATTTAAACATTATAAAGGCACTTGTCATCACACAAATAAAATACATCGAAATTATTCTCTTCCAAATTTTTGTTAGGAATGTTTTAATGGCTGGCAACAAACTAATTTTCTGCCAAAAAGCCTACCAATCCCATAAATAAATGCAAAGTTACAAATTCGGGAATATCTTAAGGAATGTTCTGTTGTTATAATACTGTATATCAATTTTAATCAATAAATAATTAATCAGTCGGCACAAGTTTACTTCTAATACGGAGCTCTAAAAATTCCATTCGAAAAAAAAACTATTTGTGTCAGTGCGATTATTTCAAAAATAGTATTTGTGTTCATAAATTAGTCACGTATTCAAATTAATATAAGTACATTTCATAAGAATTAAATATTCGTCCAGAATAAAAAAAAATGTTTAATTATAGTAACATTAAAGTAAATTGCACTTGAAGAAATTATTTAAGCATCAGAATTAATTATTTTGTAGATCAGTCGTGGAAATTATACGCAAAATATGGACATGCTCGATAAATTATTATGCTCGACATATGGTCATAACAAAAAAGGCGGACCAAATCTCGTTCACAGAATGTATGTCACATGTCAGCAAGATTCGGTACACCTTTACTTGTTTATCTCTCAAAATTATTATGTACATGATACGTGTAAACAGAATAAATAAAAAAATGCATGACAAGTTACACCAAAAGCGTCTAACCACACTAGTGACATTTAGTTTCAAAGTGCCATCTATTGCTTTGTACAAATTCATTCTCGGCCGCTAGCTATTTCTGCTTGAATTTGAGTTTTTTTACAGCCTTTGCAACGTATATCGCTAGTCTGACCATACGACCAAAAATAGAAAAATAACTTTACTTTTTCCCGCCTAGAGACTCGAAGAAATTGACGAACTTATTGACACCAATATTCTTGGGCAAATCGTCCTCCGGTGGATCATTGGCCCGGATCACGTCCTTAGGATTAATGTTGCTGTTCTGGACCATTTTAATTTCATTGGAAGGCCGCGGTTTCCTGTCGAAATTGCCGTTGAATTTGTGCTCGTCGCCGTTTTGGCTATTATTCGAAAACTTCTCTTGTAACTTCACGATATTGACTAATTTTTCTGGAAGATCTTCAATGTAAGTATGCCCGGAGATAACGTCCGGTTTTACTGGGTTGTCCACGACAAACACCTCGGTCTTTGAGTTATCTGGTACCTGAGATAAGTTATCTGGAACCTGAGATATGTTATCTGGCACCTGGGACAATTTATCCGGAACCTGTGTTAGGTTATCATTAACCTGGATTAAGTTATCCTGAACAAGGGAGACCTGTTCGAGGACTCCTTTAGAATCATTGAAGGATTCTTGATAATGTTGACCAGTGCTGTCCTGCACGTCAACCAGGACTTCTGTGTTTGTTTTCTCCTCACCTCTCTCGTTAACAACTGTAGTAACAGTGGTAATGATTGTTTCTTCAACTATCACTGGTGATGTAGCCACTATGACTGGCTCAGTTTTAGGTGAAATTGGCTCATTTTGTGATGGAATTGATTCTTTTTGTGGTGAGATTGATTCATTTTGTGGTGAAATTGGTTCACTTTTTGGGGAAACAGGTTCACTTTTTGGCACAACTGGTTCACTGTTTGGTGTATCATCATCGTTGTTGAGCTGCTGGTCCCAAATTTTGAAGTGTTTAGTGTAAAGGTTGTCCCAGAATTCCATTTTCTCCTTATCAGGGTCAGTGTCTAAGGAGAGTTCATTGTTAATGTTCAAATAATAGAGCTTGTCCTTGGTTGCCGGCAACCAGGTGACGGTGAGATAGTGGTTTTCGTCGGGAGTTGGGTTTCTGGAAATCATAAAAAACTGGTATGAATAGTTTGAAGGAAATTAACAGTAAGACGTTATAGATAATACCGGGCTATTTCTATTATTAATTAAAAAGTATCGCACTCGACAATACCTTTTAGGGTTCTTGATTTAAAGGTAGTATCTACCTAAGTGCCTATTTTTCAATCGCCAGATAAACTATCTGAGGAATTGAAACATATTCCATACAAATTCTGTCAAAACGTCATATATTTTATTCCTTAGTTAACGTTTATATGACGATTGAAAAATCGGCCCTTAATAAATCATCAGTAATCTTTTATTTTCCTCAAAAATAAAGGAAAGGTTATGTTATATCAAAATGGTGGGCATCAAAATGGTAAATTTTGGAGTGTTTTGTTAGAGTTAAACTAATTGGTACTTTTTACTATTGTAGATAGACTTTTGCGGTTGACGACAATCATGCCTGATGGATGCAATGATGAGGTCTCGGTTGGAGCGCGCTTGCCTAGAAAATGCCTATTCACTCTTCTATTGAAGGCACTTTAATTCAATTTTTGTGTATCTACCCTGTATATTCTTTACCACAATAGACTTAAATCATTCGTAAGTTATAGTGTATTATGCTTATCCCTTAATTAATTGTTTGTGAGACCAAAGTCTAACTACCTACATCATTGTTATAAGCGTTGTTTAACCCAGATTAAATAATAATTAAGTAAATATTACCCTGTCTTATCTGTGTACTCATTAATGTTACTCATATATGAATGCGGTTAATTAAAAATAAATCGACTCGTAACGACGACAGGAAATCAGTGCTCGTTCGACGCTTCATATATTTTGATCGCTCAGTATTTTTCATCAACAGACTTGAAAGTTTAAACTTATGGTTATAATAATGATAAAATCTGATGTATTGTATTCTAGTTGTCGCGTGAAATTCGGGTTTGCACCAATCTCGCAACCAAGAATTTTTCCAGAAAAAAAAATAGCCTATGAATCCGGAGTATGATCGATCTTTTCGAAATTTCTGCCAAATCGGTTCAGTATTTTGCTGTGAAAGTGTAAAAAAAGTTCCAAAAGTATGTAGTGAACAGAGAAAACCATTCACTATGCATATTGATTCTTTAAAGCAAACTTACCCAGTCTTAGCAAAGTTGGTCCACAGCCTGAGCATCCTCTCCCTGGTCTTGATATCCTGAGGAGTCGGCTCCACATCCTTCGTGGGCTCATTCTTGAACAGATATCCCAGCTCGTCCAAGTGGCCCGCGAATCCAAGGGACACACTCTTGAACAAGGGCTTGGAAATGTTCAAGGACCCTACGTAACCGAACTTGTAGTAGTATATCGGTCTGTTGGTCACATTCAACAAGTACTGCACGTATCTGTGAGTGCCGATGTTTATGATGAAGTCGGAGAGCAACTTCCATTTGTCCACTTCGGGGTTGTCGCTATTGAAGTATAACTTCTTGATATCGTCGACGAGGGCTAAAGATTCCGGCGAATCCTTCTTGATGTTTAATTCTATGGGGAAGTAAGTCTGTAAGTCGTCCTTTCCGTCAAACGTGAATTCGAGGGTGTTTGAACCGATCATTATCGGGATATCGGCCGTTCTGCCGGACGTCAGAATGCTTATAAAAGCTTCGGTCAGGAACGCTTCGACACCAGGAAACTCCTTCTCGACCACCGGTACGAAGTAACTGGTACCGGATTCGACGAAAGCGTCCAAAGGTTTCATCCTTTCAGTAGCCTCGACGATGTCTCTAACTGGGGTTGTGGAAAGGTATTCCAAAATTTCATTAACGTCCGTAGATTCGCACCCCAGTTCGCTGGCTAGCTGCCTGGCATTTTGCAACGGATTGCGTTGGATACCCCAGCTGTTTAGTGCGTTCCCGGATTGTATGATCGCTTTGCTGATTAAATCCTTCGACATGGGGCTGGCTGTTAGATAGGAGACGGCGACGCCGCCGGCGCTTTCGCCGAAGATGGTCAAATTCCTGAAGTTGCCGCCGAAACTTTTGATGTTCTGTTTGATCCATCTCAGAGCTTGGACCATGTCTTTCATCCCGGCGTTTCCGGGGACTTCGGGGGTGTTGAGACTAAGGAAGCCCAAAGCGCCGCATCTGTAGTTGATAGTGACTACGACGACGTCCTTCTCGACTAAGTAGTCTCCGCCGAAGAAGTAGGAACTGCCGGAGCCGAAGCGGAAGCCTCCTCCGTGGATATAGACCATGACTGGGAGGAACTCTCCGTCCAAGGCGGGCGTGTAGACGTTGAGGAAGAGGCAGTTCTCGTCGCCCTGGTAGTGGTTGCCCGCGAAGTAGTCGAACTGTGCGGAACTGTTGCCCTCTGTTGTCGCGTCGCGGACGCCCTCCCATGGCTCTGGCGGTTGAGGAGCCTGAAATTAAGAGTTCTACTGTTTATAGTTCTGTATTTTCGTTTGCAACGGGTTACCCGGAGGTTTAAATATGTTTTGAAGTTATACCCATATGCAAAAAAATGTGTAAAGTTTGTAAATCGTGTGAAAATGATACACCAGCACTAGTCAAAAGGAGCGTCTATATTACCTTTTTTTATTCAATCTCAAGCGCTTGTGTCATGAAATGGAAAGTACTTCTTTTTTAAGAAAGTTACTAAAAACGTCACGTCCGCAATTCTGTTTCGCTAAAATATAGGTGTACTTAAGTTACAGAATATATTTTTATCTGTAAACTTATTCATCAGAGATAAATGCAAGCACCGATGGAACAGTTAAAATAACAAGTGTGTGAAACGCGAGATAGCGGTTAATCTGAACGACTGATATCATCAGATAGCAGATAAGAGATCTTAATGTTCAGGTACAGTTGATGTTATATAATTATTTTTTCATTTAACAAATATACGAGTATCGTAGTAATTATACTTTGCTTGACAATAATATTAAGAGATGCATTTTTCGAAGTTTTTTGCGTTTCAGGCAGTGAAATAGGTAAAATTCCTCTAGCAGTGAAAGAACATGAGCAAAACTTCTTAAAGAATGAACGTTGAAACCTATCGATTGTCATACCGCACTTGGCCAGCTTGGGTGGCCAATATTGTAGGGTAGATTGTAAATTTTTGAACAAACTGTAATGAGTTTGTTTTCTCCTGGTACTCGCGGTAAGGTTTTCCAACAAACTCTCAATCGCTATTTATACCCCTCTGCTTGGCCCGGGTCTCCTTTGAAATTGAGAGCACTTTGGTGATATCCAACCACGATGACAAAATGTGGATTGGTAGACCGCCCCGCCCGTAAGTAAGTACGCGTCCGTTATGTAATCTGTTGGAATGAGCATTATCTCATACTCATTAGGGTAAAGGGATATAATATACCCATTAGTATATCGTATCTTAAATCTCTAGGGGGTTTTCTAGATGAAAAGCTACTTATATGCGCTTCGCTTTAGTGAAGGATTTGTCTGGACTTATTAATAAGGAGGTCCGTACCGCATGGAGAGACTTTTTTATCAGAGGAATGAAATAATGATGTGGTCTACTTACTTTGAACCTGAGCGAACCGATGGGCGGTTTAGCGTAGGGAATGCCCTGGAAGCTGTAGAAGGCCTTGCCGCTAGGTGAGTGTACGAGCTTGCCTTGTAGCTGGCCCTCTTCCACCGTTGCAATCGGGGAGTCCTCCATTCTGCCGCCGCTGCAAAGAGGAAACTTTACGAGAGTACAATTTTAATACAAATTGAATTTCCCAACCAACAATCCTTTGCGGCTAAGTTCCAAGTTAAGGCTAACGTCCAATTACTAAACGCTCTAGCTGAGGAAACGCAGGGTCAAACCCTGCTTTCCCCCGAAGGGCAATTTAATTTTTCTTAACTTAAAAATAGTAATACTCTTTTTTGTTCTCCTCTGTCATAAATATTTTGACATTCAAAGGACAAGATTATTAACCAAGTATTAATTATTCCACTCCCATTTCAAGTTTGTTTGTAAAGGATTTAGCCTTTTTTGGTTTGGAATTGAGTAATATAACGTCCCATTATTCCCTTTAAAGAAATACGACCTACGGCGACAGCGGGAATACATAATTTTAAATCTGTTTATTTTTTCCGGCATCCAAACACTAGCAGTTTTGGGTAAATTCTACTTATAGGAATTCGCCCAAAACAGTAGGAAAGCGGATATTAACTGTTCCCGTGACGGGAACTTATGACATCACGCACAGTAATCCTATAGGTTACTGTCAAAGGTCCCTGTCATGAAGAGATCGGGAATTATGTTTTCAGTAATAAAATAATTCTTCATTATTTTATTTAGTGTGCATCACAAAAATAATTGTTTTTTTTTTTAATTTTATGCAATTACGTCACGTTTTACAAAGCAAGGCATCAACTACTACTGTACTGTGTACACACATGTACAGCGGGAAGCTGTTTTACCTGTAACCAAATGTTATGTGTTTGGTTTTACCGGCAACGGTAATCACTGCGAAACCGTGCTCTCCGTTATACTTGTAAATGTAAAGCAAACTCGCGGCTATTTGTACAGTTCATTGTTAAAACGCTCACGGCCAAAGTCGCGTCCATTAACAGTCGTTTTGTATCGCACCAGTCAAACCTTTATCTAAACTAATTACCTGCACTTATATACTGTATACTTACCGGCGCTACTTTACGTAACCACGAAAATATTTTCTTCGTTGTAAGTAGAGGCAGGCTTTACCTTCAATTATTTTCTTAACAAAATAGGTACGAGTAGTACGACGAGAGGTAATAGTTAGGAAGATATTATCTTCTATTCGATATGAAGCATGTCATGAAGCAAGGATTTCCTTTGTATAACCCAGTTAACATTAAGAAAAGGGTTTTTGAAAATTCACGTCCAAAGGGAGTAAAATTAACTCTATCTCTCACGAGGAGCTTTCGATTCGCGGCTGTTGAATCGATAAGACCGTACGCAGGACCACTCCTAAAAAGGCACACATTATGACATTTTTCTATCTGCAGCCTTGACCAAAGACTTGAGCCTCTAGTAGGATATTAATTTATGTGGTAAAAAGTGTTTTTATGTACTCAAACAAAAAGACGAACTGTTCACATGAAGAATTAAAAAACAATATTAATTTAGAGCTCATTGCCGTGCCCTCCCTCACCTTATCATAGTTCTAAAGTCTATTACTAACTAATCCTAATAATATTATAAAGGCGAAAGTTTGTGTGTGTGTTTGTTACTCCTTCACGGCTCAACTACTGAACCGATTTAGCTGAAATTTAGAACATAGGTAGCTTATAACCCGGATTAAAACATAGGCTACTTTTTATCCCGGAAAAATCCGTAGTTCCCGTGGGATACTCAAAATACCAAATTTTCTAGAGCAATCTATAGCTACATCTATAGATAGATTGTTCAAGCGAACTTGCTTGAAAGCATGTTTAAAGGTTGGAATAGGGAACGATAACGGGAAAATGACGTTTCCCTTAGGATTCATGAAAAAGCGAATTTGACGGGGCCGGGCCGCGGGCAAAAACTGAATCTATTATCACTGTAAATGTGAAAATGGCCACTATGTAGGTTCTGAACATAGCACTGTACGCATTTAACAAGTGTGTTTTAGTTGAACAAGGGGAGGGATAATAATGCTATAAATAATAATGATATAATGCTATAAATAATGCATAATGCTATAAATGTGAAAATGGGTACCCGTATTATAGGTTCCGACATAACAACTGTTTCGCTATTAGCATTTTGTGTTTTAGTTGAGCAATGAGATACAGTTTAATAATATTATAACTATAAAAACGGGTAGTGGGTACCTATATGATATACTGTTTCGTTACTGACAATGTATGTTTTAGTTGAGCTATGGGATATGGTAAAGTAATTAGTAATGCTATAAATGTGGAAATGGGTACCTACCCATAAAGGTTCTGAAAGTACAATTGTTTCGCTATTTATAATGTGTGTTTTGGTTAAGCAATGGGATACAGGTTAATAATGCTAAAAAGGTGTTCCTGTATAGTTTCTGATATTAGAACTGTTTCGCTATTAAAAATATGTGTTTTAGTTGAGCAATAGATTATGTGATAGTAATCCTAATCCTAATAATATTATAAAGGCGAAAGTTTGTGTGTGTGTTTGTTACTCCTTCACGGCTCAACTACTGAACCGATTTAGCTGAAATTTAGAACATAGGTAGCTTATAACCCGGATTAAAACATAGGCTACTTTTTATCCCGGAAAAATCCGTAGTTCCCGTGGGATACTCAAAATACCAAATTTTCTTCAAGCGAACTTGCTTGAAAGCATGTTTAAAGGTTGGAATAGGGAACGATAACGGGAAAATGACGTTTCCCTTAGGATTCATGAAAAAGCGAATTTGACGGGGCCGGGCCGCGGGCAAAAACTGAATCTATTATCACTGTAAATGTGAAAATGGCCACTATGTAGGTTCTGAACATAGCACTGTACGCATTTAACAAGTGTGTTTTAGTTGAACAAGGGGAGGGATAATAATGCTATAAATAATAATGATATAATGCTATAAATAATGCATAATGCTATAAATGTGAAAATGGGTACCCGTATTATAGGTTCCGACATAACAACTGTTTCGCTATTAGCATTTTGTGTTTTAGTTGAGCAATGAGATACAGTTTAATAATATTATAACTATAAAAACGGGTAGTGGGTACCTATATGATATACTGTTTCGTTACTGACAATGTATGTTTTAGTTGAGCTATGGGATATGGTAAAGTAATTAGTAATGCTATAAATGTGGAAATGGGTACCTACCCATAAAGGTTCTGAAAGTACAATTGTTTCGCTATTTATAATGTGTGTTTTGGTTAAGCAATGGGATACAGGTTAATAATGCTAAAAAGGTGTTCCTGTATAGTTTCTGATATTAGAACTGTTTCGCTATTAAAAATATGTGTTTTAGTTGAGCAATAGATTATGTGATAGTAATCCTAATCCTAATCCTAATAATATTATAAAGGCGAAAGTTTGTGTGTGTGTTTGTTACTCCTTCACGGCTCAACTACTGAACCGATTTAGCTGAAATTTAGAACATAGGTAGCTTATAACCCGGATTAAAACATAGGCTACTTTTTATCCCGGAAAAATCCGTAGTTCCCGTGGGATACTCAAAATACCAAATTTTCTTCAAGCGAACTTGCTTGAAAGCATGTTTAAAGGTTGGAATAGGGAACGATAACGGGAAAATGACGTTTCCCTTAGGATTCATGAAAAAGCGAATTTGACGGGGCCGGGCCGCGGGCAAAAACTGAATCTATTATCACTGTAAATGTGAAAATGGCCACTATGTAGGTTCTGAACATAGCACTGTACGCATTTAACAAGTGTGTTTTAGTTGAACAAGGGGAGGGATAATAATGCTATAAATAATAATGATATAATGCTATAAATAATGCATAATGCTATAAATGTGAAAATGGGTACCCGTATTATAGGTTCCGACATAACAACTGTTTCGCTATTAGCATTTTGTGTTTTAGTTGAGCAATGAGATACAGTTTAATAATATTATAACTATAAAAACGGGTAGTGGGTACCTATATGATATACTGTTTCGTTACTGACAATGTATGTTTTAGTTGAGCTATGGGATATGGTAAAGTAATTAGTAATGCTATAAATGTGGAAATGGGTACCTACCCATAAAGGTTCTGAAAGTACAATTGTTTCGCTATTTATAATGTGTGTTTTGGTTAAGCAATGGGATACAGGTTAATAATGCTAAAAAGGTGTTCCTGTATAGTTTCTGATATTAGAACTGTTTCGCTATTAAAAATATGTGTTTTAGTTGAGCAATAGATTATGTGATAGTAATCCTAATCCTAATAATATTATAAAGGCGAAAGTTTGTGTGTGTGTTTGTTACTCCTTCATGGCTCAACTACTGAACCGATTTAGCTGAAATTTAGAACATAGGTAGCTTATAACCCGGATTAAAACATAGGCTACTTTTTATCCCGGAAAAATCCGTAGTTCCCGTGGGATACTCAAAATACCAAATTTTCTTCAAGCGAACTTGCTTGAAAGCATGTTTAAAGGTTGGAATAGGGAACGATAACGGGAAAATGACGTTTCCCTTAGGATTCATGAAAAAGCGAATTTGACGGGGCCGGGCCGCGGGCAAAAACTGAATCTATTATCACTGTAAATGTGAAAATGGCCACTATGTAGGTTCTGAACATAGCACTGTACGCATTTAACAAGTGTGTTTTAGTTGAACAAGGGGAGGGATAATAATGCTATAAATAATAATGATATAATGCTATAAATAATGCATAATGCTATAAATGTGAAAATGGGTACCCGTATTATAGGTTCCGACATAACAACTGTTTCGCTATTAGCATTTTGTGTTTTAGTTGAGCAATGAGATACAGTTTAATAATATTATAACTATAAAAACGGGTAGTGGGTACCTATATGATATACTGTTTCGTTACTGACAATGTATGTTTTAGTTGAGCTATGGGATATGGTAAAGTAATTAGTAATGCTATAAATGTGGAAATGGGTACCTACCCATAAAGGTTCTGAAAGTACAATTGTTTCGCTATTTATAATGTGTGTTTTGGTTAAGCAATGGGATACAGGTTAATAATGCTAAAAAGGTGTTCCTGTATAGTTTCTGATATTAGAACTGTTTCGCTATTAAAAATATGTGTTTTAGTTGAGCAATAGATTATGTGATAGTAATTATGCTATAAATGCGAAAATGGATACCTATAAGGTAAAGGTTCTGAAATTATTTCACTCTTAAGCGGATACGTTGATTTTATTTTCGTCCTTCTCACTCTGTTGAATACGTTGGTGGGTTAGGTTAGGTTAGGTTAGTATCCCCCCCGATGGATTCCAATCTTGTCGCGATGGGGGGCTCAGTAGCCGTGGTTGGGCCCCACGGTGAAGCCAAAAGGAATCCAGGAGGGGACGCTCGGAGTGGGCCTGAAGATGGGCCCGCTCTGGATGCGTCCAAGAGGGGTGCGGGGGACAGAGTTTTCTGTCTCCTGCAGCCAGGAGGGGTCGCGGGAGGAGAGGCGTGTCGGTGTGTCGTTGCCGCTCGCCCTATCTCCCGCGACCAAACGGTGGCGCACCGTTTGATGCGTCGGCGGCGGGGCCGCAGGGGAAGAGGAGTGTCGGTGTGTCGTTGCCGTTCTCCCTGTCCTCTGCGGCCGTTTGGTGGTTTGCGGCGGAGCCAAAGATCAGATCCGCCGCGGGGTATGGGAGGTCGATGCCTGCGAAGTGCAGGAGCAAGCTTCGCAGGTATCGGCTTACCCGTGCCCACGGCCCCTGGGTGGCGGTCCCGGGGGGGTCCGTCGCCTTACGGATGGGCGCCGAGGAGGTAAGGCCGGCTTAGGTGTTTCTGGCCGGCCTTGCTGTTGGAGGGGAGCTCCATGCTCCACCTCGTGGAGGGGCTGCGCAAGCGGCCGGGCACCGGCGGGTTCGCGGAGGTTTGCGGAAGCGTTCCCGTGTTCCCGTCATACGGTGCGAGGAGGAAACACCGTGGGGTTTAGCCGGTAAGAGTCTGGCATAACCCAGCCGCTCCCCCGGGCGACTGGGTATCCATGAGGATTCCCCACGATAATAAAAAAAAAAAAAAAAAAGTTAGGTTAGTATGCAGCGTTGCGGAAGAATATAACAGAAAAACGTTGTTTTACCTAATTACTTCAAAAACTAAGCCAGTTATTTAAATGTCGTTCTGAGCGTTTTTGGGAATTATTTTTTACCGATACATTAAAATAAAAATTACAATTATGTCCATCGTAGTTTTCGATGGAAATTAGAAAAATGGAGATTTTGGAGCAATTTTTGGGAGAACTTTTTGGCGATAAATTTTTATCCAATCGTGTTTCCGAAGTTAGGTTAGGTTAGTAAAGTAGTAGGTAAATCCAGGACTCCCACGGGATTTGTAAAACCCCGAAATTCACGCGGGCGAAGCCGCGGGCAAAAGCTAGTAATATTATAAAGGCGAAAGTTTGTGTGTGTGTTTGTTACTCCTTCACGGCTCAACTACTGAACCGATTTAGCTGAAATTTAGAACATAGGTAGCTTATAACCCGGATTAAAACATAGGCTACTTTTTATCCCGGAAAAATCCGTAGTTCCCGTGGGATACTCAAAATACCAAATTTTCTTCAAGCGAACTTGCTTGAAAGCATGTTTAAAGGTTGGAATAGGGAACGATAACGGGAAAATGACGTTTCCCTTAGGATTCATGAAAAAGCGAATTTGACGGGGCCGGGCCGCGGGCAAAAACTGAATCTATTATCACTGTAAATGTGAAAATGGCCACTATGTAGGTTCTGAACATAGCACTGTACGCATTTAACAAGTGTGTTTTAGTTGAACAAGGGGAGGGATAATAATGCTATAAATAATAATGATATAATGCTATAAATAATGCATAATGCTATAAATGTGAAAATGGGTACCCGTATTATAGGTTCCGACATAACAACTGTTTCGCTATTAGCATTTTGTGTTTTAGTTGAGCAATGAGATACAGTTTAATAATATTATAACTATAAAAACGGGTAGTGGGTACCTATATGATATACTGTTTCGTTACTGACAATGTATGTTTTAGTTGAGCTATGGGATATGGTAAAGTAATTAGTAATGCTATAAATGTGGAAATGGGTACCTACCCATAAAGGTTCTGAAAGTACAATTGTTTCGCTATTTATAATGTGTGTTTTGGTTAAGCAATGGGATACAGGTTAATAATGCTAAAAAGGTGTTCCTGTATAGTTTCTGATATTAGAACTGTTTCGCTATTAAAAATATGTGTTTTAGTTGAGCAATAGATTATGTGATAGTAATTATGCTATAAATGCGAAAATGGATACCTATAAGGTAAAGGTTCTGAAATTATTTCACTCTTAAGCGGATACGTTGATTTTATTTTCGTCCTTCTCACTCTGTTGAATACGTTGGTGGGTTAGGTTAGGTTAGGTTAGTATCCCCCCCGATGGATTCCAATCTTGTCGCGATGGGGGGGCTCAGTAGCCGTGGTTGGGCCCCACGGTGAAGCCAAAAGGAATCCAGGAGGGGACGCTCGGAGTGGGCCTGAAGATGGGCCCGCTCTGGATGCGTCCAAGAGGGGTGCGGGGGACAGAGTTTTCTGTCTCCTGCAGCCAGGAGGGGTCGCGGGAGGAGAGGCGTGTCGGTGTGTCGTTGCCGCTCGCCCTATCTCCCGCGACCAAACGGTGGCGCACCGTTTGATGCGTCGGCGGCGGGGCCGCAGGGGAAGAGGAGTGTCGGTGTGTCGTTGCCGTTCTCCCTGTCCTCTGCGGCCGTTTGGTGGTTTGCGGCGGAGCCAAAGATCAGATCCGCCGCGGGGTATGGGAGGTCGATGCCTGCGAAGTGCAGGAGCAAGCTTCGCAGGTATCGGCTTACCCGTGCCCACGGCCCCTGGGTGGCGGTCCCGGGGGGGTCCGTCGCCTTACGGATGGGCGCCGAGGAGGTAAGGCCGGCTTAGGTGTTTCTGGCCGGCCTTGCTGTTGGAGGGGAGCTCCATGCTCCACCTCGTGGAGGGGCTGCGCAAGCGGCCGGGCACCGGCGGGTTCGCGGAGGTTTGCGGAAGCGTTCCCGTGTTCCCGTCATACGGTGCGAGGAGGAAACACCGTGGGGTTTAGCCGGTAAGAGTCTGGCATAACCCAGCCGCTCCCCCGGGCGACTGGGTATCCATGAGGATTCCCCACGATAATAAAAAAAAAAAAAAAAAAGTTAGGTTAGTATGCAGCGTTGCGGAAGAATATAACAGAAAAACGTTGTTTTACCTAATTACTTCAAAAACTAAGCCAGTTATTTAAATGTCGTTCTGAGCGTTTTTGGGAATTATTTTTTACCGATACATTAAAATAAAAATTACAATTATGTCCATCGTAGTTTTCGATGGAAATTAGAAAAATGGAGATTTTGGAGCAATTTTTGGGAGAACTTTTTGGCGATAAATTTTTATCCAATCGTGTTTCCGAAGTTAGGTTAGGTTAGTAAAGTAGTAGGTAAATCCAGGACTCCCACGGGATTTGTAAAACCCCGAAATTCACGCGGGCGAAGCCGCGGGCAAAAGCTAGTAAATTAATAAATAGTGGTAAATTATATCTATTGTCATATTAACAAATGACAGTACACACATATTACACGTCTAATGTGTTTACTAGAAATAATAGTATGCGATACGATAACGTCTATCGATTGTCGAATATTTTAGATAACTCGTAAAAGGATTATGCTGTAGGCTCGTTTTAATTTTTAATGTAATCTGAAGAAAGATCATACCAACGACAATTGTTCCTCTGAATGAAGATTTTAAGGGTTAAAGGTTCATGCCAATTTTTGTCACCAAACATCTCCGAAACGGCTGAACCGATTGTTATGAAATTTTCTGTGTGTGTTCGATAGGTTTGAGAATTGAGAGTAAGCTTTTGTTATATCTCTAATGGTCAATAACTTTTGCCAGGTCAGCTTGTGTAATAAAATTAAATGAAGGAGTAAAGGCAAAAACTTGTAAAAAATAATACGTGTAGAAATATAAAAAAAATCAAAACAATTAGCTAAATATCTTCAATGAAAATTCTGCAAACATTGTCCAGCATACAAAAATAGCCAGATATCAGCGAGTTAGAGCATAGCGACTCGTATAGACTACACTAGAGTGAGAATATCAACTACCACATCAACATCATCAGACAACCTGCACTCATCCAGACGTATTGAACATGCTAAGACTCTAAAATTATCAGCCTGAAGATTAAAGATCAAACGCCGAGGATATACTCGTAGGAACCGCCTTCTTCCGACCCTCATACATAACTTCCTCTTCCACTCATTGCTATCAGACGTCAACTAAATCTTCTTACGTGGGTTCCCAATATCCTATCTATGCAGTATGCATTAATAATTTACCCTACTTGGGAAACCATTTTGACATGGGCTTCATACAGGACTTCTGTCACTATTGTTAAATAGGAATGATGATAAAGACATTTAAATTCCTAGAGTAAAATGACTCACGTTAGTGTTTTTGGAGGTACAACACTGCACACGGCAAACACACAATCGACACTGAGGGAAATCACGAGCCGAAGATGATAAGATACAGATACGCAGTGGCGCAACCTCCATTTATCATTTCCCTCGTTTTTTAGACTGGGTTTTAGTTTTAGTAGAAATAACTATTAGATTATTATTAGAGGCATTGGCATATATCACTATGAAGTGTTCCAGGTGGACGGTAAAAAATCAGGAGTTGCAAATGTTCTATCCCAAAATAAACAAAAATTTTAACATATCCTGCAATCTGGATACCTTTAAAAAATGAATGAATGGGAATCTTCTAGGTAAGCTTGCTCCATCTACAACCACATCGTCACTTTCCATCAGTTGAGATTATGGTCAGCGAAGGCCTATATTAAATAAAAAAACTTTATTAACTTGAAAGCAATAAAATGTATAGCTTTAAAAAGATAACTTAAAAAATTGTAACCAGGAGTAAAAAGCTGAATTCGCGACGAAAAGGATATTGATGGTAAAAAGACCTACAATAGAAATTTGAAAAATATCCAATTTTCGCTTTCGTGGAAAATGATAGTATTTCTGGAGACAGAAGTGCTTTTCATTGATATCTACCAGCTCACAAAGTGTCAGTGGAAAACAGACAAGTAACTTTTTCTCACCAAGTTTCAATTTTATAATGCTCCAGAATATTCCTAGTGTTGGAATCTAGCCTGCACTTCCTCGGAGTATTCCTCACTTCACCAGAATCCTCGTACTCCAGTTTCAAACTATAAACCTTTATGTTCCTAGTCAAATCTTCGTTCAAAGTGTCCATAAAAGTAGCCCAAATGTTCTCTTCGCTCTGGTGGTCCCTAACGAACTGGGCGATCTTTTTGTTCACTGGTCTCTTCCCTAGCGCTAATAGTCTGGATTCTCTCGCCAAAAGATACCGTAGAGCCGTACGCTTGATTATAATCAAGTCTTCTAAAGTACGGGCCATAAAAAACTGCCAAAACGTTGTATAATAAAGCTACCAAATAAATATTGCAATACTGAATTTCACTCAAAAAAGAGAACGCAAAACGAAAGTCAGACATAAAACTGTTTCAAGATATTTACACATTTTTCTTTGCATAAAAAATCACAAACGAAAAAGTGCAAACATCCAAAGTAATATAAAAAATCACCAATCACTAAACTTTTTTATGAATGACTGGACAAAGAAAACACCATACTGCCATAGTTTAATGGCAATAGTACTTATAGTGGAAGACGTAAGAGGACGTAAGCATGGAATATTCAGTGTCAATAAATTATCACCAGAAACGTGACATGATGGATGGCGGTGTGAATTGAGTTAATTATGCTGCTAACATAACATGTCATGGGAACGGATGTGGAAAGTCAGTATGGGTCTTATCATTCATGAGATAAGGTTCAATATCAAACTATTCTGGGGTATATAAAGACGGACGCGTTTCTACTGAATCGGAGGCGAGTGAGACTGTGAGTGTTTGTTGTCTTTGAGATAGAGGCAAGCGATGGTAAAGATTCACCCCTAACAGCAGGGAAATGGTAAATAAAAAGAGAGAACTAATGAATAGCATTTTACGTAGGAAACTGGTGTTCTGAGGCCATTTAAAAAGGGGAGATCAATATTCCTTGCCAAGGTTAATCTTAGAAGAGGGAAAAGTTGCCGGAAAAAGATCTCTAGGTCGCCTGCAGAGACGTAAATGGTTGGATAACATAGGGGGGGAAGGGTCGAAGCTACCCACGTATAAAGGAGGTGGCAAAAGACAGAGGAGGGGCGTTTCGAAAGTTTCGAAAGCCAAACTTCAGTTCGAAGTCGGCATAAGATGATGATTGATGGCAGTAGCAACCTCGCGGTTATGTTGAGCGATGGGCTCGGCACTTGCCCTTTGGTCCAAACTTTTAGCTACCTACGAACCCTACAAAATCACATTGAATATTTTTATTCCTAAATGGTTACTTATGAAGAATATTTGATCCAGTCTGTTGAGATGCCTTCTTGACTAGCTACCAAAATAATCCTTATAAAGCTTTTCCTCTTTGTCCCCTTATCTGATGTTGGATCCGAAGATATTGGAAGCAACGATATTGTAAAAAAAAATTATTGAATGAAACTAGCTGAATCGGCTAACGTTATTTTGTCATTAGGGATACTTAAAAAATAGCTTACGACCTACTCTCAGACCTACCGAACATACACAGAAAACAACAATCGGTCGAGCCATTTCGGAGGAGTTTAGTAACAGTTTGTTTTACGATACGAGAATTATATTAGAGAGAGAAGATATAGAAGTGAAGATGTAAGGATTTCTGCTGCTTCTTAGATACGCCGCGCTTCAATTAGAAATGTAAGTATGCCATTTTATAATTATTCTCGACCGAAAAACAAAGCGGAGTCAAGAGATTTCCAAGTTTAAACATACAAGTCAGTTCTCGCCAATGACGTACGCTATTCGCGTCAGTTTGAACGCATGTTAAGTTCTAGAGTAGCCACCAATGGTAGCCATAGAGTAAAACGTGATATATTTCATTCTCGCGATGATAACGTAACTACTTCACAGCAACTGGTATCTAGGTTAACATGTGTTACAGAGAAATGCAATTTATTCTGCACTAACGCAAGGGTTGCTTTGCCTAGGTTTCCTGAATTAAGCCTATAACCGCTCTATTTTTATTTGGAATGTAAATATCATTATGCCAGCTGTAGGTATGTAGATCTTTAGCGTAAATGTTGATCAATTTTATTTATTTCGGCAAAAAAATCACGTCTCCAAAACCCCTACCAAAATTGCCATCCGCATTATCAATATGCAAAAAAATATTATGGATTAATTCGTTATTACAAAAATTACTCATCTCCAGCCATAGATTAGCCTGGGGCTGAAGTCTGAGCATTAGTTGAGATCAAGTGCCTAAAATTCGAACTCTCGGTCGGTTACATGGAACTGGGGCGATTCACGTAACGTTTTCACACACTTGAGTGATGTGAATCAAGAAATATAATAAAATTAGCGCATAATAATTAACTCTACGTCTATTGGTTAAGAAATACAATCCTTTAAAGTTACGGCACAAAGTAATTAAAATTTAATTTCATGAATCTCGACCATGTTCCGTTATGTCTATGTCAGTCGTAAAATTAATTTTCCAGTGTGCGCAAAATAATTAAGATTTCAATAATATCGTCTGCTTATATACGTGAATGGGATAACGTTTTTAAACATTTCACTTCACGAACCGTAGTCGACAGATTGCGTGAATCGCCTACCTGGTAGACGCTTCTGGTATCGTAAGGCGCGTGGGAATTATTACTGAAGGGTGGATTATACTGGTATCAAGAGAAAATTACGCTCTATTTCCCAATACCGCAAAATGCCGAAAAAAGAAATCAAATGTCTTCATTTTTACGATGACCTTGACAGTCTGGGATCCACCGTACTAGTATAACAGAGATCTGTGGCTGACACGAAACGAAAGTTTTTTAAGAGAAGAAAGTAACATTTACTCCAGATGTGGCAGCCCTAGTGGATAGTAAGTGGCTGGCAACGTGCGCAGAGTTCAAGGGACGGGAGTGCATTGTGCCATCGCGTCGTGTTTACCCTTGGGACTTGAACTGCTTCTTGCGCGTTACTTGCTCCACGAGGCATTATCTACTGCTTTACTTAATTATTGGAACATCGTTTGACGACCTCCCTGGCGCAGGGGACGCGCGCTCGGGAGGTCGCGGGTTCGATTCCCGCTTTGGAATTTTATAATTTCTAAATTGACTCAGGTCTGGTCTAATGGGAGGCTTCAGCCGTGGCTAGTTACCACCCTCACCCTACCAGCAAAGACGTACCTCCAAGCGATGTAGTGTTCCGGTGCGATGCTGTGTAGAAACCGTTGGGGGTGAGTTTACTTACCCCTTCCAAATTAGTACGTTAACATCTCAGCTGCATCATCACTTACCATCAGGTGAGATCGCAGTCAAATACTAACTTGTATAGTGTAAAAAAAATAGTTTTTTAGACAGAATCACGCAGGACGCAAAAAAAGGATATTTTGCGTGACGAAAATCCCGTCACGAAGAAAATCGGCTCTTACAAAAATTTCTCTTACTTTCTTTGAAAAATTTCAGGCTTCGTGTGGAAAAGTGAAGGGGAGGATTTTTCGAAAACCCCACCAGATTCCACAGGTCTACTAGCACCTAAATAATAAATGTAGACCTAGAGAGCTACCCCGACCAAACCCGGGACCCGGGACCCGGGACGTCGCGTTGTCGGCGGCCCGCGATCACCGTTTCTTCCCCCGGGATAAAACAAATGTTCATGTTAGAACTTAAACAGGGATTGAAGTAGTCTCGTGGAAAATTAGGATTATTTCAGCAACCCCAAGGGCTACTACTTAGGTCTTAGATGCTAAGAAACAATAGGTACGAATTACCTCATTTTATTTGTTAAATAATTAATTAATATAAAAAGATTTATTGTGCACTCACCGGAGGTCATCTAAAAACTCATTGACCGCCGTTATCATCTTGATTTATGTTTTTTATCTGGAAAAAAATACAGAGAAAATAAAAATCAAACGAAAGAATAAATAAAAAACTTAAATTAAGAAAAATTAAATTAAGAAAAATAAAATTAAGAGAACATAAATAAAATAATAAAACCAGACGTTAAAGTTTAAGTGAAAGTTGAAACGTTTTGATTTTTTTTTTTAAGTTTTATTCAAACAAAGTTTTATTTAGGCACCGAATTTCTCGAAGTCGTTTAATCCTCATTAGTTATTCGAATACAAACAGAACCAAGTTGATTCTTCACTTTCTAAACTACTAAAGAGTAAAGTTAAGATAGACGGGTAATTTCGACGACTGCATGCCTTCGCCCTGACGTCATCCTGATAAAGCATTCAAGGGGGCGATCTACACTTATCCGCCAAAACCTTGACACAAATAATACAACATAATTCTAATGACGCGTACATAACTCGAGCAAACGTTGTTGTCTACGACTGCTTAAGCCTGTTAACGACTAGGACTGCTTAAGCTTGGGTTTGGGTCAACGTAAAGCAAACACAGGCCAATGACTTTTTTGCTCACGAAGGCCAGCAGACTGCAAGTACAGATTTTATAATACGATGTAAAATTCATTATATTACTGGTATGTAATTCTAATGTTTTTTTTGTCAGATGTCGGCAAAAAACGCGCACAACTTACTCGTATATTAATCAATTACCGTCGTGTAACCCATGACTATCTGCAACATTAGTGGCGCTTCGCGCAACCAATAGAGCGCTACGTAAACTAGCACCTAAATTCTGTTGTGTATTTTTCCATCATCAATAGTTTGACATTCGGAGAAATTCAAAACAGAGTTAGAAACTAATCCACTGCTATTCCGTTCATTTAGTTTATAGCGGTTAAACTATATGAGCGACGATTTAAAAAACATGGAAGCCAACGTGGAACCAACGTCAGCAAAAAAATGTTGTCATTGGACATCCATCGTTCGAATAGTTGTAGAACGACCCCGTGACAGTGACATATTCAGGCGCCACCGTTTTACATGTGGTTGATATGACGCAAGCACACTGCAGTCACTTTTTCCTTTATTTATTTAATTTATAACATGGTTATAACTTACAATGAACAACGTTTGCTACCTTTAGACATCTGTTAAAATGCCTCAATACTATTGTGTATCCGAAAAGGGGACAACGATGCCTGAAAAACCCGAAAAAAGTTCGGTGATGGAGACAACGGGTCGTCTCCGTCACCGAACTTTTTTCGGGTTTTCAAGTCCGTAGACGGTTTTTTTTATTATTTTTGTCCTCTGCGCTCTTACGAATACGTTGGTGGGTGGCGGATGCGAGAGGCAGCATTGTGGGAGAATATGACAGAAAAATGACGTTTTATTAATTCCAACAGAAAACCTTTTAAAAAAAATTAAACGTTTATGGAACTTATAACTGGATATTTTAGAGCAACTATTGGGGAAAAAAGAGAAAATTGTGTAATTGCTTCTTAGCGAATTAAGATAAAGACGCAATTACGCATTACGCAAACCTTCTTCCAAGAAAATAGTTCTTGTATGAAGAAGGTTTGCGTAAATTGTACTGACGGCCATATCCTCCGGTTCCTTATCTGTGGGTATCACACACCTTACAGAAACGCACTCTCGCTGCAGTATTCAATAAAAGTCGCATATTATAACGAGATCAATAAAGATCTGCAGTTAATGCAGCGAAACCGAAGCCGAGCACTTTCACTGATTACATGAGAAGCTGAGAATGCACTACATTGTTCCAGTAAAAGTGAACTTGTAGTCTGTAGCGCAGCCACTTGGGCGAAGAGAAATGCGGTTCCGACTTCTACAGGTGTCGCAGATTCCTCGATAATTGTTGTAAGCAATGATGCTTCACGACAGTTTTCAATAACCAGCTCCACAATTTGTTGCACAAGACTTAGTGCATTACATACAAGGAATAGGTACTATTAGGAACTATAGGTACTATTTACGTTCTGGCATGGCGGCAAGGATTACATGATAGAGGTGGCTGGAAAAACATGGACAAGAGAAGCTTGGGCCGTGAATATATGAAAGAGCCTATATCCTACCTATGCTATGCACGGTGGTAGATTTATAATATATTTTATCTACGCTCATTGCTTAAAGTTCGAATTATGAAATCAAAATGTGTCACATATTGACCTACTTTATTCACAGACTTCTATAATTATTAAAAAGTTATTCATTATAACATCGCTGTACTATGGAAATATCTCTAGAAAGTTGAATAATTTCTATTACGATACTCGGCTCTGGGTTCCTGTATTTTTATGTGTCGTCATCACAGACCAGGGAATAACTTTCTTTTCTCTGTGGTCGTCATAGCCAAAAGAGAGTGTAGAGCCAATCCTCAATTTTGTTTTTTATATATGGAGTCCACAGACAACATTACCAACTGGTAGTCATGGGATAGGCCACGATCGACCATAGACAACAATTAATTCACGGAAACAATAATTTTTCCCTGCCTTATATGACTGATTAAAAAGTGTGTTCATACAGAATATTGAAAAGAATTATGTATAATTTTTGATTATTTAATTATCCACTAAAAATATACTTTATCTGACTTGTATAAATATTTTTCTACTTTTTTTTGTTTCATGACTTTTTTTACAGACTATACACAGTTTAGAACTGAATTTTTGCGCCATACCTAACTTTTAAAATTTCAATGTGTTATTTTTGTTACTTAGTCAAAACTTAGCGCGGAAAAATGTCTAGCAGTGAAACCTACTAAAGAAAATTTAACTCCACCTGACATTTTAGTAATTGCAACAAAAATGACCCACAATCTTTTACCGACAAAGTGAAGGATTTACGACAAACGTTAGCAAGATTTTATGGTTTGGATTTATGATAATTTGAGCGTAGATAAAGTAGTGTATGAAACTCTACATAATTAGGTATTAAAACACACGTGTGATACTATTAAAAAACTCGCCTGCGGCTCGTTTTTTAAACTCACACTCATGTTTTAATACCCCCCATTATGCATCCGTTTCATAAACTACTATTATAATCTCGTAAAAAATGCTGTAACTACAATGTCATTCTGATAATAATGAAGCTAAAGCATTCAATTCAATCGACTTTTCCAAGAATTTAGTAGAAATATTTTTTCCTGAAAAAATAACAGGGTCTGGGTGTTGTGGTACCTTCGTTGTTTCTGATTTCCTTAACACAAGTGCATAAGCTACTTACTAAGGGATCGGAGCAATGTATGTGATGTTGTCCACTATATATTTATATATTTATATTTATTTATATTCAACTTGGAACTTGGAACTTGGGAGGTTATTTTCGAACTGACAGAAAAGCAAGCATCTATCAATCGACCGTACTATAGGTTATAACGCTTTGAAACCTTAAACTGATAAATAGACCCATTTATCCCAAATATAGAGGTCAAAAGACAATAATATCGAAAAAAAATCGGTCATACAGGCGCCTAAAACAACGAAACTAATACGTCATCAAACATAAATAACACAACATCATCCTCCCATTGTTATTTGTTAGTGTATATGGACGCGAGGGCCATTGTGACAAACCGACAGACATGTTGAATTTAATATTAATAACATCGATCACCTACAAGTATATGCTAGTCTTTGGTTACAAGGTTTTGGTTTGCATTGATTTCGTTCTCGCTGTTTTTTCCTCAATTCAGACGTACTCGTAAGAAACAATTTCGTGATACCTACCTTTTAGTCTAAAGTTTCTAAACTTTAGGAACTTTAGACTTATAGGCTTATTTAATTGAGCACTAAGCATCCTTTGTAAGATGAATTATTGTTTTAGTATAGTATCTTCAATTCCTTTAAAACTGTATCAGAGGCGTGCTACATTTCACCAGTTGATAATCTTACGTTGTGGTTGTGTTTTATTTCCAAGATAGAGCGACTTCGTGAAAAAATGGATATACAGACAAGAAAACGTTGAAAGAACGGACTCAGGAACTTTATGCTGGCCAATGGCCATACACCATCCTTTCTATCGTCCAATCGGCTTGGCGGAACTGTGCGTGTGCTGGCGTGGATTGGCATGACTACAGATCAGAGAAGTAAGTTTAAATTGACAAGGACCTGACAGGTATAACTGTGAGCCAATCCACTCCCACACACGGTGAGTTCTAAGTGATCCAATCAACAGCGTCATGCCAATTGAACGATATGAAGGATGCTGTACTGCATGCATTCGTAATGGCATCTAAAGAAGTTCAATTTTGTCTCAATTCCCGTTCCTTCCAACTTCTGAGTATAATATGGGTCCCCTCCTTTTGAAGAATGTTGCTAAAATGCGAGTTGACAGATATGACACATTTATGAGAAGATTTCCTAATTCTGACACAGGTATCTTCTACGAATCAAAGGGTCATAAACCATACTGATCGAGTGAGCTACAAAACCTATGAAATCATTATGGTGAACTTTCCGACATATAGGCAATACAACACTCAAATCGATTCCCACTTAAAGGCTTATGAAATCTAATTTTTACAAGTACTTAGCACGAGTTAAGCACTTCAATTAATTGGTTTTATACGGCTTCGTATTCAATGTAATATGGATAAAACGTTAGAAATCAAGGAACCATCTAATGACTCAAACAATGAATAGTTGACATTACACGGAGCAATAATAACAACACAGGTAACAGACGACATGTATTAGATTGTAATCTAATCTTTGGAGACCAGACTTCTGCCACTCGAGACCTTATTTTTGACCTTCTCGCTTTTTCGAATACGTAGGTGGGTGCAACATGCAGCGTTGCGGAAGAATATAACAGAAAAACGACGTTTTACCTAATTAATAAAAAACTAAGCCAGTCATCAAAATCAGTTTCTGAGCGTTTTCCTATATTATTATTACCGACACATTAAAACAGAAATTACAATTACATCCATTGTAGTTTAGAAAAAATTGAAAGTTTGAAAATTAGAAAAATTTGAAAATTAGAAAAGTTTGAAAATTAGAAAAATTATAATTTTGGAGCAACTTTTATCCAAACGTATTTCGGCTTCACAGCGAATTTAGATTAACAGGCCACTAAAAATCGCATAAAACGACCGTCTACCACTTTAAATCCCAGGCATGCACCAAGCACTTCTTGACTTTTCTGAGTCAGGTGTGGGTGGAAACTGAATATTCCTAGCTTGTGATGGACTATGACCAAACAGCACCCCTAGCATGGACAGGGGATAAAATCGTATTGCCCGATTTTTTCCTCTGAAAGGGGAGAAAATAGTCGCCTTATCATGGCCAAAGGGGTAAGGGACAAATTTATCACTATTTGACATTTCACAAGACATTAATGCTCGTTTTCACCAACACTTTAAGAAACGCCTAAGCCGATAGGTGACAGTTTTCACTTTATCAACCATGGAAAGGGATAATTTTGTCCTTTCCCCGGGGACAAAATAGCCCATGCTCAGACTACGTAGAGGGAACACTGAGACAGAAGACATAAACGCGGTTGAGAGTTCAGATTTTATGATGATTTTACGTTTGCCGCTTACGAGAAAGACAATAGTATTTTAGTTTCATTCGCAAGTGAGGAAAACACACTTGCAATTACAATATACAAAAGGTCGCATCAATTAATATATTTGTATGTAGCTATCTGGTTAGTATTGCGGCCTTGTGCCACCTTTGCTTCAATGACTGATTCCTTGTCAGGGTCACCACGTTTCCGGATCTAACCGGACATGTGTTGTCTTTTTCTTCGACAGTTTTAGGATAGTTTTCCGCCTGTTCATTAACATATTCTGTGCTATTGGTTTGCGGTTACGAATCCTTGTCAGGTAAAACGTGTAAAACCGTTGAATATCTCCCGTCGTCTAGTAGAAGTTTGGAAAAATCATTTATTTATTGAATGTGGTTGTAATTGTGGTGAAAAGAGTAGTAAATATACAGAAAATGGTTTATATAAGATTATTAGGTTATAGTAGCAGAATATTATATGTACGTATAGCACAATTCGACAATGCACGTTAGATTTCTTTTATAAGAAGCAATCTTTTTAGTTCCATTGAACGCGTGGCAACCCTATTCTTATTAGCATCGAAGCGTGGCAGGGAAGTGAAGTATGGAAGTATGGATTTCAAAGGCAGCACATGCTGTATTTTTAGAAAAAAAAAAACTGAACATACGAGCCATGGATTAAAATTCTGTTGCGATAAAAAAATATCCATTTCCGGGGCTCTGGAGTAGATTGCACTAAAAATGTTGTGCCCTCACTTAAACAACCCTTTAATTAACAAACAGGGTTAAAGAAACTATAGGGATTAAGTTAACGTTCCAGTCATTTGGACAGAAGCCCTAAAGGGCTATATAAACAGTTTTTTTAATAGGATACACTTATACGGATTGAAATTTGAAAGGGCTACTTAATCTTTGATCGTTTGACATTGACGCCTAATGTCATATTTGTGCAGTAGTTATTTTAAGTGAATGATTTATTTTTAACCGACTTCAAAAAAGGAGGAGGTTCTCAATTCGTCGGAATCTTTTTTTTTTATCTATGTATGTTCACCGATTACTCAAAGACGCGTGGACCGTGAAAATTCTTTTTTTGTTGAAAAGGGTATAGTTTCCAGATGGTCCCATTTTAATCAGGTCAGGATCTGATGATGGGATCCTGGAGAAATCGAGGGAACTCTTCAAATTTTATATGGACACTTGAAACAATTTGGGTATTATTACACACTAAATACAAGTTAGTATGTAATAAGTCTCTATAGCGACAAGCTATCTATGCGCTGATTGGTTAATGCTTGCGTCAGTAATGCAGCCAAGACGACAATTGGCTGCTGATGGCTGCGTTGTTATGATAACCGTTGATGGTTGGCCGATGTACAATTTTATATTGTCGCGAATCATAACCCCTGATGTTAAGTGACGGTGCAGCCGAAGAAGTTATCTCTAACTTGGAAGGGGGTTAGTACTTAGTAGTCTTGTTAGTAAGGCCCGTTTTGGCATTTGAGACAGACCATAGAATGTAACTTAGAACGAAACTGAATGAATCCACGTTGTAATTCCACTTAAAATTAAAATTCACGCAAAAGTTCTCTCTACAGGGCAAAAATTATTAATTTGCTAACGCAAATGTATGGAAACGCCTATTAAAATTCAAAACGCTGACTCATAGCAAGTCATAAAGTAGCAACCTACTATATGCGTTAATATAGCGAATTCTCGAGTAAATACTTAGTCATCTTTCTGGCGCATATCGGATGTTCTTTACGTCCTTTACATTTTTTTATTTATCGATGACAGGTCTGTGCTTTACTGCGAGCTCACTTGAGGGTTAGTGATTCATTCAGCAGGTATAAGACAGGTACTAACTAATACCGATTCCCATTATTCTATCTATCTTCCATTTGGCTCACTAGAGATATCAATGTGACATAAGCTCCATACAAGTTATGTCCTATCCTATCTATAGTAAGGCAAACCATAGATAGATTGAATATTGGGAACCGTAAGACTGTCAGCGATAAGGGGTTTAGGCCAAAGTGGCCCGCGAATTTCCAAATTTTTTATTTAGTTTTTCGAAAAAAGTAGGCTAATAAGTCATCGTTGGCTTATCGTAATGAGTTTTGCGAGCATAATATTAAATACGCGTCTACATGTTTTTAATAAAATACTTTGCTCAAAAATTCTTTAATACAGTCGCAGATGGCAAAAGCGATCCACTTCCATCACTTCATGCTTAGGCTACAAACTAGTGATCATAAAAATTATCTTCACCCGTAGGTGTACGTAATAGGTACGACAACATAATTTGTTGAAACTATGTTGCCTCGGTGAGATAAGTTGGGAATTTTAGACTTTGATGTAACGATTACCTGTCGATACGATATCGTTTCTCAAAATCGGAAATGTCTGCCTCACATGTAACAAATAAATAATAAATAAAAGTTAGATATAACATCGCCACAAGGCTCACCGGAAAGCACAAATCGCTTCTGCCGGAATACATTCTTAAATGGCCATTTTTAGAATTTTTTTGACTGTCTGAAAGTTTGTCTCCAATAAGCTCTGAAAAAGCTTGAGATTTCAATGTAAATTTTAGAGTTTAATCAACTCAAAAAACTTAACTTTAGATACATGCCATTAGTTCAAAATATCTAGAATAAGTAATTGCAACGCATTTAACATCGACCGAGTATCAATCAATACTCATTACCAATATGACTATTAATAAGTATATGTAACTACTTGACGTTCATAAGTGCTAACAAGTAGTGGCCTATATGATATAAATGATTTGAATCTTTGAATCTATGCACGATTCGATCGATGATCCACGATCATAAAACCTACGAAGTCTGTAATTACGTATTAATTATATTTAAGTGTACAATAGTACTTAAATATGCAAGTTCATTATCCCACACCAACACAGCTGCATATTTCAATATTTTCCCATGGCATCAATGGCCAATGGGACGCAGCCTCATCTCAAGCTTAATGAATCAATGCATGTAGTACTATTCAATTGTACACCTTGGAGTTATTTGATTAAATATTCGCGTGACCAAAGTGGATTTTCATGTGGATGTTATTAAGACATTAGGTCACGCCGCACGCGAGCACCATTAACAATAATATCTTATTAATTAATTAAATGACACCCCTTTTTAAGGTCCCGCAGTCATAAGGTTAAAACAGGAACCCATTTAGAAGCTTCTGCTTACCTTTTTGTCTGTCTGTTTCTTCCGAATTATATAACGACTTTTTACGATTTGGAGGATCTGTTTCTCCCGAAATGTTTCCAGAGGAGAGTGGCGAACATACGATTTCGAGGCACTTAATCTGAATAAATGCTTGAGATCGGAAGCAAAATGTCGTTACATCTAAAACGCCTTTCGCTAAAGGAAAGTTGACAAAGCGACAACATTAAAAAAGTCTCAAGGTTTCTCAAATACGCAGTAATTGATTCTATAATTGACTACGAAATACGATCGCATAATCAATTAAGGACCAACTTTATTGGTGACAATTAGTTATTATCATTGTCACTAACAAACTATCTAACAAAGTTATGTATCTAATGTACACTTACCTATGCGATGTTTTGTGCTGAGTGAGTGGTGACATAAAACGTAATGAATGATAGGTTTGTAATATAATATTATTTATTCGGTGATATAGGTAGGATCTAGGTCACTTTCCAGCTCTTTGCAACAACTTTGCGAATTTCTGTGATAAATAGATAATCCTATAGTATAACTAAATAGAAACTACTTGTACCTATTTTCAAACGCAATAGATTTTCTAGACGTTTTTGGCACTCCAACAAAACTGCAGTATCACTGCAGTATATCTACAAACATTGTGCTCGGTATACGTTACTGTGCTGTAGCCTTAACCATATGATTTGTCTCCTATCGCCACAGAAATCTGGCCCTCGTTCACCCCATAACGAATTTACGAATTGCGCTAATTTCAGTTCGTTAATTTTAACTTGGCTCAAACATTCTTATTTACGTTATATCTTCAAATTAACGGTATCTTCAAATCTGGGCCCAAAATGACTTATGGGAATCAATATGAGGCGAATGGGGAATTTTCAGCAAAGTTTCTGTAAAAAACAAATGGTTGTCATGCTGTTATTTTTGTTATTTTTGCAATTATCTTTGCAATGGGCCTAAAATATTAAGTAGTTAGTGTCTATTTGAGAAATACTAAACAAATTTGATTTTGGTGGGAGAATTTTCGCTAATCACCGTAAAAAGGTCCAACGTTGATTCGTCGAAACCAAAAAGAAGCTTACCAAGGGCAAATCAAACAATGTAGTATTGTTTTTTTCAGCATTACTATTAGGTATAGCAAGAGAGGGGTTTTCAAGGTTAGGCTTAGGTCTAGGATTCTGGGTTTTAAAAACAAAAGTCTATCTTAAAACGATATTGAACGAGCAAAGAAAACTGGCGACCTTCGATTTGTTTACCTTTCCTTGTTGGATCGATTGGCCCAGGCGAAATTCCAGGCAAAAACTAGTGCAAGTCAACACTGGGACAGCCAGCTTTGGACAAGAGTTGGTGCCAAGTATGCGCCTTATTTGGCAATGCCGCACAAAAGTAAGTTTTTGAGCACTGCGGTATTTTATTCCTTAAAGTATAGCCGGAGAGATAAGACCTTAATTCGAGATTCTTTTAGAGTCCTTATTTTCGTTTTCGATTTATGTAGGTACCTACTTATCTACCTGCCCTATATTAATTAGGTTAAGAATACTTAATACAACAGGCATATATCGATTGTTTTAAATAGATTTCAAAAATTCGTAGGTCTCGGCAGGATTTAAACCGGATTTTCGGCTATCGCGTTTGAAATCAAGGACCTATAAAATAAGATTAAAAATTTAATGTTTCCTGTCACAATGTATTGATATTACTGTCTGAGAAGTAAGAACAGTGCCTGATAGCTCTGAATTAGGGAAACTGTAAAAAATATTATCTTTCGGGAACCAATATGAGGTACGTAAGTGGGAATTTTCGCGCAATTTCTTTTAAAAACATGTAAGTAGATGCTTATATTAAATCCCTGCAAAATTCATTGCCATAAACCTACAATGTGTTGTTAGTCTAATATTTGCGAAAAACTAAATAAAATTTGAATTTCGCTGGCTGGTAGGGCCGAAACACCTCAGAAATTTTTGAGTAACTTGTATGGACAAATGCGTCGACCTCTCTTGGACTATAATCTATATAAATGAGTTTTTAAACTGCAAGGTCGACCTCGTGAACGTAATTTATTGGGAATAAGATGTATGTTAAGTTTCAATGGAAAACAGTTTTGCAGGTTTTATACTTTACGGTCCTACGAAAAAGTTTCAAAATATCAATAAATAAGTTAATTACGTTAAAAAATCACTAAAAACCCCTTTCGCTATTTTATTGTAATGTTGTAAATAAACTTTTACTCAAATCAGCTGAAACGGTAATTTATTTTCCATATCGATGCACTTTAGACGTTTAATAACATCTAATTGATAAGCCAATTTCTCTAATCGAACCGAAATAAAAAAATCAAATATATATTCTTTTTAGATTCTCGATGACCCCTTAACCGTTAATCTTATTTAGGGAATAAAAAAATTATAACTAATACTTAAATATATGTACATTAAAAGATTTAAAATAAAAATAACGGACTATAAACTGGGTTATAAATTTAAAACCTCATCGATTCCATCGCAACGAGGCATGGTACCCAAGATACTGGCAGCATTGCCTCTTTGGATGGCCAAACTAATACGTTGGCCAAGGAAATAAATAATTAATAAACAAGTTATGTTCAGGAATCTGAAAGGCAATGAACGAGTTAAAGTTAGGGCTATACTAAATAATAATAGCATTAAGTATGTTTTGTTCTAAAATTTTACTGAGCGAATTTCAAGGGGTCGAATTATAAAGGGTCCAAGGTCCTCTGGCCGGTGGACGGCGGAGGTTTCGTTTGATGTGAGGTCTTGAATATTATATAAGCCTACAAAAAGGGAGGGTTGGTTTGTACTTAGTTAGGAGGTTTTAATTATTCACACGGTTACTTATTTGACCCATAAACCGTAAGTAGGTACCTGCTATGTTGAATCAATTGCCAAAATTCACGCATCCAATCTTTTTTTTTTTTGTATAAATAAATATAGTAAATATATATATAGAGGACAACATCACATACATTGCTCCGATCCCATAGTAAGTAGCTTATGCACTTGTGTTATGGAAATCAGAAACAACGAAGGTACCAGACCCGAGACAATGTAGAAAAGTTATTTTTTCTACATTGCCCCAACCGGGAATCGAACCCGGAACCTCAGAGATGGCGGCGCCTTGAAAACCGGCACGCTAACCACTCAACCACGGAGGTCGTCAAAATCTGCTTATAGTTAAAAGACTGATCACAGAAAGATCAAAAATAACAAAAAAAAAAACCTACTAAGTAGATACGTACTGGAATTTTGTAAATGGACGTTTTAAGTAATTATTAGTGATCTGTAATTAAAAATTGGCCAAGTCCGAGTCGGGCTCGAGCACTGAGGTTTCCGTACTATCAAGACCAATTCTCAATAGTATCAAAGTAAACTAAACACCCTTCCCACCAAATTCGTAATTTGATGAATTTGATTAAAAAGCCAAGCAAAAAATCAAGTATCTTGTATGGGAGCCCCCCTAAAATATATTTTATATTAATTTAACTATTTGCTTTTAAAGTGCATCCATAATTAAGCATTCTGTGGGCATTGGAAGCGTCTACCTGTCACCGTTATAATTTTTTAGCAAAAATAAGCAAAAAAATCACGTTTGTTGTATGGGAGCCCCCTTAAATATTATCGTAGGTGTTATATATTATCTGTGGTTCTTGACTTTGTTAGTCTATACTCTTTTTACTCTGTGGATAAGAACTGACAGCTAAGCATTAAAAAAGGAAACGTGTTTTGTAAAACTGATTTTTAAACAGTAAAATATTATAACTAAATTCTGAGTTTAATTTATAACAAATTGGCGACGAGGATGGGATTTCATTTAGAAGTCAGGAATTTCAGGATTTCTGTAAAGTAACCGGGGTAAAGCATAGTTTTACTTCACCTCACTACCCGGCAACCAATGGGGCTGCTGAACGGTTCGTAGAGACATTCAAAACTCACTTAACTAAGATTATTGAGAGTGGTAAATCACCTAATTATGCTTTAAGCATATTTTTGTTTGATTATAGAACCACTCCTCATAAGAGTAGTGGTGTTTCTCCTGCTCGTTTGATGATGGGTAGAGAACTTAGAAATCATTTGGCGTTATTAGGACCTGGACCCATCTACCATGATTTAGTACAATCGCAGGATAGGCAATTAAAGTATGCAAAGGGGGGTAGAGTCCTAGACCTGGAGAAGGGAGATGAGGTCTTGGTCAGGGATTATAGAAAAGGAAAAAAATGGTCAAAAGGGAAAATTATTAGAGAAGTAGTTTCAGGAACTACGTATGAAGTCGAGGTAGAAGGAAACCAGTGGAACAGGCATGGCAATCAAATTCAAAAAATTTAAAACTTTGCGGGGGAGAGTGTTATATATTATCTGTGGTTCTTGACTTTGTTAGTCTATACTCTTTTTACTCTGTGGATAAGAACTGACAGCTAAGCATTAAAAAAGGAAACGTGTTTTGTAAAACTGATTTTTAAACAGTAAAATATTATAACTAAATTCTGAGTTTAATTTATAACAGTAGGCTTAAGGCAATGAGTTATCTGAACATAGCATCTCCATGTTTTTAATAAAACTTTGCTAAAAATACGCATTTTATTATTATGCGTTAATTGTTTCCAGATAGCTCCAAATCTAGGAAGCTGCAAAAAATAATCTTTCGTTATACCAATATGAGGTGAATGGGAATTTTCTAACAAGGTTTTTACTAAAAACATTTAGATATACAAATACTATGCTCGCAAAACTTACAACCATAAACCATTCCATAAACCTACAATGTGTAGATAGCCCAATATTTGCAAAAAACGCTCAAATTAATTAATTAAAGGTAAATTTTATTTTACTATCTGGGACCTGACAAATGGATTTGCTACAGCTATAAACCGCAACACAAATGTACTTCAACCAAAACAACGCAGAGCAGTGAAGAACATGAAAAAATCTTTCATACTTGAATTCACAGATTAACAAAATCATCAAGTTGGCATTTTAGACACACACATAAGAGTCAAATGGCACAGAACACACTCACTATGTTAATGTATGTATAAAATATCTTAATTATGACAAGTGAATGTACTTTGCTCTCATACATTCATCTTGATTGGCTCGAAATAACATTATCATATTATAACGTAACTTACATTCAGTATCAGACGAATGAAAGTGAAAGTGTTTTCTTCTGATTGCAATATGACGGTTTTTTGGATCACTAGAGTTTACCCACGATTGTATTTGTATAAAGATGCTATAAAATGTAAATTTGTATGAAAAATATTGTGTACTAGTAGGTATTTTAGACTTTAGAGCAATTTCATGCAAAACCTATGTTATAATAATATGTTAATGTATATAATATGTTATCGTGTATGTAAATGTATATTATTTTCAACGTACAAATAAACTTTAGCTATAAATTGCAAAATTTATGTTTCCTCAAGAGTGATAAGCGTTGGTTTTACTTTGTAGTGTATATTTAACTTGTTGCTTGTTTATTGCTATGAATGATAAACTAGCTTCAGTTCCACAAATCTTGGGTTCCACAAATCTTGGCTAGGATAATACTAATTGGGAAATGGGAATCAGTTTTTTTTTGGGAAACATGTAAGTAATAATATAAGGTAGGTATATTCTATTTGAAATTCTGAAATTCATTCAAGAGGTGCAGCATGATCATACAAGTTAAAAACAGACATGCAGAATTTCACTTATAAGTGTCTAAAATGTAAAGTATCTAAAACGTAAAGTAAAGTAGCTTTAAATTAAAATAATATCGAGCATTTCCAGCTAGGAATAAAAATATAGGTGCATAGGTATCAAGGATCTAATTTATCTAATACAAAACGACAACGAAAAAGTATGTAAGTTTTGTTGACAAAGGATAAATAAAATTAAAACCACCCTCAATCTGTTTTATCATCCAAACATTCACGAAACATTTGTAAAATGGTAAAAATAAAAACGGGCCTGAAATGAAAAATATCGACCTCGAGGACTTCGGCACAGGTGGCTGTTTACAAAAACGTAAATGAAGATTTACTAAAATAAATATTACGTCTAGGCTGCAACCAAGCTTATTGGGATTTGTATTTACTGTTTGCGGATTGCGGTCCCTGGTGCATTTAAAAAGTAAAAAAAAAAAACAAATCCCATACCAAACCTGTTTGCAGAAATATTGCGAATCCTCGAGGCCGGCTCCTCCAAACTCAGAGGCGATTTTTTTTTTTCCAACATAACTCTTAGAACGACGCCCATAAAGTTTTTCGACTTGTGAATATTTGTCATAAATATGTAATATAATACGACACTCACCTGGTGATTACAATGACACTATTTATTTAGCCGTAATTTAATTCACTAGCTTCGAAAACAGAAATCCGCAGCACACTCGTGACCCAGCGGGCATTAGCACTGACAATGCAGCCAACATTACGTCAATGACGTAGGTAATCATTTCAGTCGTTGATATTGGATGCACTGCTACATGTGTTGCCTATACTTGAACAAAATTATCTACCATTTCAGTAACTTTTTTAAGTTTTTGTATAGATTATTTTAATAAATAACCCTGTATTTATTTTATCATACTATGTCACCATACACATTTAGTCTATTTAGAAAAATATATTAATATTTTATGCGTTACGTAAAATATACAAAATAATGTTACGTTATCTTGAATGCATCCCCAATTGTTGTTTGCTTTGCAAGCCGTTTGAAAAACTGTCACTCAAGTTTAACCGTCACTGAGAAAAATTTAATTTTTAACGGGCGTAAATAAAGTTAATTCAAACTTGCAAAGCGTCTTTTCTAGTGTAGTTTGTAATTATTTTTGGTGCATTTATCTTGGATAAAATTGGATATTGTTAAATAAATGTGTTTCACGTTTTCATTGAAGATTCATTGTGAGTATGACTATAGTTTTGTTATGTTGTAATTTCGACAGCGTCGGGGTTCTTTTTACGTTTTAAAATGACTCTTATTCATTGTATTTGTAAATTTTCCATAAAACCCGTAGCAATTATGATGTGAAATTATAAAGCGGAAGAATCGTCAGCAAACGGACGAGATTAGGTAACTTAATTTTTATCTAGTTAAAGGGTACTCTCCCAACAATGCATGCACTTTTCATGCAAATTGCAATTTTCTTATAAACCTGTTTCCAATTAGATTAATTATATATCTAGCCTGCACTTCACCCGCGTGAATTATTATTCTACAACCATGAGAAGCATCTTTCCAGGATAAAAGTACCTTTTTACTTACCCTGTAGTAAATCTAGACTAATTTGTAAAATTAAAGGACTTATGATTTTAGGTCTTTGATTATACAATGGCTTCTATGGTTGACCACCTCAACAAACTGCGCGAAGAGCGCATGGCCAGGGAGAAGGCCAGAATTGAAAAGGTATGCACAAACTTTTTTTTATAATTGAATTCATAACAATAGATCAGAAGTGGTGAATGTGACACCAAATACTGCAGGAACCTGAAGCTGCAATCGAGAGAAGAATGCACAAACTTTTGTTTTTTAAAACCTCTAGATATCACTCTTGGAACTTAAAGCAGACTGGGACCAATGTGCAAAATCTCTTCTTAAGGAGCACACCACGGGTGTGCCCGCGAAATTCAAATTTTTCGTGATTTTTCGCGATTTTTAAGCTAATAAGACATAATAGGCTTATGGCCGTCAAATTGCGATAATCCCAATCTTCTTTACGTGTTTATATAAAAATCTCTGCTCGAAAGTGTCGAGTTAAAGAAATTAGTCCGAGATTTGCGAGTTACTCACATAAAACTCGATACTCGGACTAATTTCCTAGGATATTTAAACAATGTTAACTAGTAATTTCGAATATATTTTGCAAAAAAATATCACCATAAGAGTGCCCTATCCGTATCAGCGGTCGGTTACGAACAAGCAATAGGCCATTGTGTGAACACCACCGACCACGCAACGCCACAATTCCTTTGAAGTGAGTGCCAAAAGCCGACAACTTCCCGATCGCGTGCCATCGTTGACCATTGTCCTCCCTTGTATACCATTTCCCACTGTACACAATGGCGATGGCCTGCAGTGGGCCAGCATACGCCATTGTGTAGAGGCTACTTAAGAAAAATGTATTCAATTCAATAATCGTTTACAAGTTCTGGCTCCCCCCATAGGCTGACGTAAATCAGGGAACCAATCAGCGGGCAGAACTTGTAAATGATTATGATAATGATAAATACATTTTTCTTACACAATCTAGGGGCTGGTACCAGTTTCTGCACAGCATCGCACAGGAACACTAAAATGCTTTGCATTGCGTTTTGTTGCAACCTTCAAACAGACCAGACCTGAGCCAAATTATAAATTAATAAAAGTTTGACTGGGTTTGCACAACTTTGAAAATAAATCACATTAACCAAAAAATTCTCATTTCAGTTACGAGAAATAAATCTGAAAAAATACAGCAATAATGATATTCCAATGCCTAAAGCCTCTTCTTCCTCTGTATCTATCCAGGCTAAAACTAAGCCAGAGCCATCTGTAGCTCCTACCACTTCTAGATCTGACACTAATACTAATAAAAGCAATTTAAAAAGACCTACCGTTTCTAGAACATTTGCAAACAAAGATAGCACCAAAGCTACAACTAATAATTTTAAAGCACCAAATAAAATAAATGAGAACAATAAAGTAACTGCACCGAAAGCAGGAAAAGAATGTGGGGACAGAATAAATGGTGATCGCAGAGTTTCAAAACAAGTTGCCCCTAGTAAAATTACTATGAATAATGTAAAACCATTGAATAAAGTTTTACAAAAAACGAATATGATGAACAATACTGCAACTGCAGCCAAAGTTGATAATGTTAAAAATGCAGAAGCAAAAGTTGTTCCATTAAATATTCCAAAAATTGTTGAAAGTAATGAATCAGTTATACTTGAGGAAAAAGATAATATGGAGATGAATGCTATAAATGACAAACAATTAAAGCAAATTAATGAAAAACAAGATGAAGTCAAAAAGAGCAATTTGAAGACATCAATACCAACTCCTAAAGCAAATGAATCTAAAAAAGTCAACACTATATCTAAAAATAATTTCAATTCTCGCAAAAGTATCGCTGTTATGCCTAAAATTGATAGCAAGCCAAAATTTGTTGATAGACGAAAGACTATGCTTCCCCAACAAAGAGAACAAGGTAGTAATGTGACAACAAATACTAAAGAATCTGTATTTGATAGACTATACAAACCAAAAACTGTACACAAGCCGGTGGTTGATAATGTTACAAAGCTAAAAACTGACCCTAATTATCTCAAAAAGGTAATAAAAGAGTCCCAAAAGATTACAAATACTAACAGACGGTATACTACTTTCGAAAACAAAGCTGAAGTCAGACGATCAATATCTGCAATACACTTTAAGAGAGTGCGCAAGAGTGAATTAAGTAACTGCATACATAAATGGGCGTCTATTGGAAATAATATTAATAAAGAAGACGTGCAAGATATCGATGAAGATGAAACTTTAAAGGAAGAAAAAGTAATTTCCGCTGTTAAAAGTGAAAGGAAAAGGGTTAAATTCCAGACACCTTTACCTCTTAACTTCAACACTCCAAGGCCAGAAGAACTGCAGTCTAGATTGCAGAATTGGTTGAAGAAAAGAGGAAAGTCGTTGGATTCATATCACCATTTGCAATGTTTTGGTCTTCATCACCTATCAAATGGAAAGCCTATAGATCCTCCGAAGTTTGATGATGTGGACGAGAATAAAGAGAACATAGCATTGGAACACGACAGTGATAATGAGTCATTTTTGGAAAATAATAATAAAAATGGTATGTATATGTGTTGTATTGTGAATATTCATTGCAGTAACTTTTTTGATATTGACCCTATCTTCTGGGAATTGCTTAGTATAGAATAAACCAGTATGAGTTTAAACAACCATGACATTTCAGTGCGTTCTTATTCTTTCAGGTAATCTGGACGATGAGGCAAAATCTCAGTGTCCTGCAGATACATGGCGTAGAGTGAGCAGCGTGACTGACACAAGTGACTTTAACGAGAGCTATGTGTCAACCTTGACGTCTGGAGAGGTCATGCACCATGTTGATGAGCTACTGATCGGCGCTCTGCAGGAGTTGACAGAGCTGTTACGCGAGGTAAATATAGAAACGATTCACTTAGACTTTAGAGTGAACAGTGTGACTGACAGGAGTGACTTTAACGAGAGCTATCTGTCAATCTTACTGTCTGGCGAGGTTTCCATGTCGACGAATCGCTGATCCGCGTTCTACAGGAGTTGACGAAGCTGTTACGAGAGGTAGATATAGAGACCAAGTGCTGTAGACTGAGGAGTATGACTGGCACGATTGACTTTAACGAGAAATAGCTTGACTTCTGACAAGGTTTTCTATCATGTCGACGAGTTGCTGATCGGCTTTCTGCAGGAGATGACGAAGGCGTTATGCGGGGTATATCAACACGAGTCACTTAGAATGAGCAGCATGATTGACATGAGTGACTTTAACAAGAGCAAACATGCCGTCTAAGCCTATAATGCAGTCAGGGTCAATCTTATCTTTAGAAATGAAGTGTTTTGTTTTCCAGGGCTACGACTGGCAGTCGTGCGCGCGCTGGCTGCGTGCTCTTCGCGAGCGGTTCCCCGACGCGCCGGAGTCCGCGCCGTACTGGGAGTGTCGCGCGGCGCTGGAGGAGCGGCGTGGCGACCTGCACGCGACTGTGCAGTGTCTGGAAGAGGCCCTCACCAAGGGCACAGAGGTAGGGCTTCTCCTCGCGGCTTTAGGTTTCTATGGTCTCGGTGACGAGTTGACCGTTCCTGATCTTGATCCCTCGTAAACCGTCATTGTGAACCCTCGTAAACTTATTTTTAAGTTGACTTGTAGTAATCGCCAACTTTTTACAAGTGCCTGTATGTCAGGCCTATGTGAAATAAAGATGTTTGAGTTTGATTGTTCTCGTTTGTTGTGAAGGTAGGGCTGCTATGGTAGTGCTTTTCCTGAGTGTTGGCCTAACACGCCAATCTCCGTGCCATAGCGATTAACACTTTTATATCAATATGTGGACATACATACATGAAATTTTGTTTAATACTTAGATAATAGATTTTATCTGTCATATTATGTAAATACTATACTGGGCTCTTCATAAATGATCAATCCCGCTGGCACCACAGATTTTCGGAGCGAAAAAGTAGCCTGCAGAATATCATTCGATATGGATTTCAAATTTTTTCATTCCAAATTTCAGGGCAAACCGGTTCAGAATTAGCTGCATGAAGAAGTAACAAACATACATGCAAACTTTCGCCTTTTATTTTATTTGCGTTATATTGCAGTTCTAACATAATGGCATACATGTGAAATTGGTGACTTCTGTGAAGTTTTTCTTTTACGCTATACAAGTTTGTACTTGACTGCGATCTCACCTGATGGTAAGTGATGATGCAGCTGAAGATGTTAGCGTACTAACTTGGAAGCCCTGGGTAAGTTATGTCACCCCAACGGTTTCTACACAGCATCGTACCGGAACGCTTGGCGGTACGTCTTTGCTGGTAGGGTGTTAACTAGCCTTCCACCAGACCAGACCTAAGCCAATTTAGAAATTATAAAATTCCTCGAATCGAATCCGAGCGTGCGTCCCCTGCGCCACGGAGGTCGTCGAAAGTTAATAAAATGTATACTAACCCTGTTATTCCAGCAATCTGTGGTGGAGGCCAACCTGGACAGCCTGCTGAACAAGTTCATGCAGCTGAAGATCAGCCCCAGCAGCAGGGGCGAGCCGCGCCGCGTCGACCCCAAGCTGGTGGACGTGAAGAACGTGTTCAAGAGCACCATCATACGCTTCGCCGTGCAGCAGGCCAAGTTGTGAGTTCTACTGTTATATTATAAAAATTGGTCAAGTTCGAGTCGGGCTCGCGCACTAAGGTTTCTGTACTATCAAGCCCCATTCTCAATAGTATTAAAGTAAACTAAACACCCCTGCCTACCAAATTCAAAAACGAGCAAAATAAATCCACGTTTGTTGTATGGGAGATACAACAAAGGTGATTCCAACGTTGAACTCCCTTTAATTTTTATTTTATTTTAATTTTACTTTTTATTTCTACAGTAAATATATTATTATATATTCTGTAAAAATTTTAAGTGTATCTTATCTGATCTTCGCTAAATAAGCTGTTTATTTGAACTGTACAGCCTCATTGGTCTTGTGGTGAGCATACTTGAATGCAGATCACAAAGTCCTGGGTTAGATCCTCGGGTCGGGCCAATAAATATATAGTAATGGTGATTGTCCATTGATGTCTGTCCAGTCTGAGCAGCCTTAGCCATATTATGATTCATCTACAATCGTTATAGAAACATGTATCTTTGCAGATGTGTCAAAATATCATTCAAAATATCGTTCAAAGTATTGGTTGCTTGCATACAGCTCCTTGGATATGTCATTAGCAGACTCGCCCGATCAAGTGAGAGTATCCAAATAATGTTTTGCTTGCAGGGGTTCTGGTTGGAATATTTTTGAATGGAAAGAGATTTAGATTTTGGGCAAAACATCAAATTACAATTTTCTGAAGTAGAGTAGATAGTGGTGCAGATAGTTGTACAAAATATTTAATCTTAACTAGTTTTATCCGTTTTAAAATAATGCTACCTTTTCTATGGTGAGGATTTTAAAAAATACGCGTTTTAGTTTAGAGATTTTGTGCAACAGAATTGGAACCAGTAGCATTGTTAGTTTTTGTTTTAGTAGAGAAAGGTTTAGCTAGTAGTGTTGTTAAATTCTAATTTCGAATCTCTAGACGTACTTAACGTTTATGGTTATCGCTCCATGACTTCCTTCCTCTCATCGGTGGTTCAGGGTTCCAATCCCCCACACAGACCTGTCTTGTCGGAGCTATTTTAATGTGAGCTGTGAAGTGTTGAAGGAAAACATGACAAAACCTAAACCTGCATGCCTTTAGAGTTCAACACAACTTTCTTATAGGTGTGTGCAACCTGCCAATTCAATTCCAAACCCCTGTGAGACAAGTGCCCACGAGTGCGCCGTAAAGAGGAGTTAAGACGAAATTAGCTTAGAACCGTCAGTCATAAAAATGTATCACTCATTAATGAAATGCACCAATGTTAAAAAATCGTGCTTAGGGGTACCCTAAGCACGATTTTTTAACATTGGTGCAATTTTTACCATTTTGGTGTGGAACCCTAAAAGGAATTGATATATTTTCACGAGATTAGGGGGCTGACTAAGCATCAATATGATAATAATATATATCTTAATAACAATATGATAATAATATGGTCTCCTCATTTCAGACGGCAATCAAGTGGCACTCCCAAGTACACAGTGACGCCGGTGCGGCGCAGCCATCGCCTCAGTCGCACACACACGCCACTCAGGGTCTGCAGCTCCGTGCACCAGGCCAGGGAGCTGGGCGCGGAGTTCCGCCCCAACAAGGCTCTGCTCGACAGCCCTTAAAAGCTCCGATGGCTTCGTGATGTGTTGACAACCCTTATAGCCCCTACAGACTCACAGTGAGAAGTTCGCCGAGACTTCTCGAAAAAACAAATTGTCCACACCTCCAAGAAATCCTTTGTCTCGGGTCAAAATACCGACAACGAGAGAGAGAAGGCGAGAAACTCTTCACATTCACGCTTCTCGGGTGTTCTCGGCGTGAGTCGGTGTGGGCTATTAGAAGTGATGATGTCTTTGTTATGTGTCGATAACCCTGAGCATTACTTATTATTGTGTATAAGAGTTGTTTAGTGACAAGCTTTTGCCCGCGGCTCTGTGAATTTAGATTTTTATATTATATCCCGTTATAATGAGTCAACCTTAAAAGATAGAAATGTGGTATCGCAAACTTTATTGTAGAACATTTATAGGAGAACAATTCTGTTATACATGGTTTTTTTCACAACTTTAACGGTTTACACAATGCACAACATTTATCATTGATGCTCCCCACCTAAAACTAAACATCTAACTAACTAGGTAAATGCTCAATGTATCCTGGCTACTCTTAGACTGGACTTTTCCTAAGGATTTTAGGCTGAAATTGGAATTGGGAATTTCAATAGGAATTCACACAAGTGTCTGGGGTCAGACAAAAGTTACGTGCCTTAGACAGAATTCTGTTTATTTCAGGACCTACAGATCAGAGAATAAGTTAGTGGTAGGACCTAGTTTAGGGCTGCCACCTAGTGAACTTCGTTTCAGAATGAAGCCCAATGATAAAAAATAGAAATCTGATAGTAGGTTCAAACCGCACATCTTTGCCAAAGTTCCAAACATCATGTATGTAATTCTCTTAAATGGTTCTACTGCTTTCATGGTATTTGATAGGACAATGTGTTTTGATCAGCTAATTGGACTATACATTATTTATTATATTAGTTTTCACTCATGACTCATGATGCCAATAATGTAGGTAATCTTGTGTTGACAAGGTACTAAATTAAAGACAAAATTATATACATATTTACCTTTTGCAAACTAAAAAAATAATTGCAGTGCTAAGAAGTAATATAATTGATTAAATTGATTGATGAAATACTTCTCCTGTGTGTAATACTAGCAATTTTGTTTTTACTCTGCAAAAGCGATTTTTTCCCCATACCAACAGCTAAGTTTGTCTTAATTTTGTCAGAATTTACAAGTTTCTTACTTTAATAGTTATTCTAAGTTGGTTTATTTTTAATTTGCGCATTCTGCTTTATAATAATATTTTCGTAATAAGTAATTATTCTACTGAATTATTTTTAAAACCTGTAGACCTCTTGAGATGTTCATTGACTACCATTCTACGCTTTGTGTTATTGACCTTTCACCGCTACGTCAAGTTGTAGTGTTGCCCTTTTTTCTTTTATAAAAACTACCATTTTTCTACTAATAAAAAATATTTAATCAGGTTATATGAATATATTACATACGTTCTAATTTAAAAATTATATTTAATTTGTAAATATGCTTTTTCTATAACTCTGGACTCTCTTTTTCTGGATTTACAAATTATTTGGTGGAACCAAATAACCTATAATATTATCTTAATTATTGATGTTTAAAATGTCCTTGTATACTAATTATAATAAACAATTTTCTTGTAATTGTTTTATTTAATTTTCTTGTTAAGGTACCTACTGATTCAACGCTACAAACGCTTATTAAACTATTGTCTAAACAAAGCTGGCACGGTTTTCGTTACAAGGATGACTAATGATTAAAAATATTTGTCAGAAAATCAAATTGCATTGTAAAATGACAAGACTCGATAAGCTCCTTGTAAGCCAGGCCTATATGAAATAAAGTAAATTCTGATTCACACTTTATCACTTCTTTAAACGGGCACGCACGCTATCAAACAGAGAAGAGAACAATCGTAGGACTATCAGCTGGGTAGATTCCTTTTGAGAGAAAGATTTAAGTTTGCGGTTACGGTTAGATAACTAAAGTGATTCTTATCGTTTTACTTCTTTTGTAGTATGGATTATGGAACCCTCGGTGTAAGAGTTTGACTTGCACAATGTACAAGGTCGATTTGCAATTCAGTGGACTGGATCGATACTTGACCAATGTAAACACTTTGCAATACAGTCCAGAATCCAGTATTCAGCGCTGGACTAGAATAGAGCAGAAACTATTTTTCATTCCAGTGACCGCCTCCCGCACCCCGCTTCCTCCGTGCCAGTGCCGCTGGACCTATTTGAACCGTGAACTTGGCGATCCAGTCGATTTTGTGCACTTGTGCTATCGTACGGTTATCATGTGCACTAAAAATGAAGACTCGTCTCTCATAAACGTATTTTTACGTTCAATGGAGCTTTTGATCAATGTATATAAATGGTCAAAATTATCTGGAGTCATCCTTAAAGCTGATTTAAACCCCTAAGTACTTTAGTTGGTTCAAGAGTAAAGCAGATTCTTCAGAAAAGTCTCGGTAATTTATCAATTTTCTAATCCACGTTCCACTTAGCAATACTTGCAGAAGTCGACTTCCGTAAGCTATTCCTCCTTTATTTGTAGCTGACGTGACTGTTTACATTGCTTTCAGCTGTTGCTAATCTTGATCTCGCTTAAAGATTTATAATTTTTATCCATAACTTCGCACGAAAATAAATAAACAAATATTATACTTTGGCTCTGTTACTACCAGAATAGTAGTTATAATATTACACTGGCAACTCTAAATTTCATTTCAATGACATTCGATAATCAATTCGCAAATCGCAACACTGACCGATTCGCTCATTCACAGAATAGGTATTATTTTAAGCGCTCATTCAGTCAAGAAAATTGACACATTTTCTGTCATGTCATTATAATCGAATTTTCGTGTGACCGAATTAAATAAACAGATTTTCCGCGAGTTTTAAACTTAAAACTTCCTGAGGAAAAGTGTTTTTATCGAGTGAAAAAATTAATTCAGTGTAAAACAGCTGATTTTTGTTATGGTAAGTGATAATATTTTTGCAGGATATTTACTTTCACTCTCGTGCTTTGATTTATAGCAGTTTTTTTGGAAATTAGGTCTCTTTAATTTTATTTATTTTAGAGTTGTATTTAATAAGACAAATTAAAATACTAGAGATTAATTTCCCTTTAAATAGGTTACCTAACAATTAAACATGTAACCGGTTTAATAGGAAACCTTCGACCTTTATGTTTATTTCCAGGTTATTATCTATTGCACAATGCCTGTATTGATTATCTATTATGAAAAAAATACTATCTTTTGCACAGAAAGTCGTTTATAGTTCTACAGTTATTCGTAATAAATCGACAAGATTTATAAGACTGCACCAGTCCTGATTTTTTTAAACTTTCATAATTTTACTATGAAAATATAGCTTCAATGATGAATAATTTTTTTAAATCATTCTTTATGAGACAAACAGGCAACAGGTTCACTTGATGCTTAATGATACGCCTGCTCATGGCAGATGCTGTGTAATAATAATAATGATAGCCAGTAGAATGGCAGTCAAAGTGAATGGATCTCGTAGAAAAATACATTTTGTTCTTCCTGGACCTTCTCCGCCTGAATCTTTTTTCATTGTACATGGGGCCTTGATATGGTTCCCAGCAGAATCATCAGTGGTAGCCCAGGTTTTCTAGTGCTTTACGGAGTGTAGCAGGGAGCCAAGATCACGCTTGCATTTGAACAGGATCTGTCAGCAGCTGTCTGTGCAAAAACTGGCAAAAATATGAAGATTTAAGATTAGTATTACAAAATTCAAACTGTAGGTAATAGTATACATTCCCTTGTACCTATGTTTGAACAAGTCTTTAATCATTGCTAAGCGATAAAAAATCATGATTCATTATGTATTTTTCCCACATGTTGAGTAAAGCTGAAGTAATTGCTTAGAATGTAAACTTTAACCACCAATTATTATTTTAAATAAGGCATGAATGGAAATTTCTTTGTAAACAAGCTGTGAGTTCTGTTGGCTAGTGATTAAACGTTATGGTAAAAACATTGCACAAACTTTTTTTTGGAGATTTTTTATTTTATTATTATAGAGATTTACCTTACAAAATAGATAGAGAAGTCATAAAAGAAAAAGTGATAGGCTCTAAGTCATATATGTATAATGTAAACTATATAGCTTGACAGATAAACTTGGCCCTCCCATCTTGAGAATTCGTCTATGGTATTTTCTTGAGTATGTATCATTATCCACATCGCAAGATTAATATTATCTTGTGTAGCGTAATTCACGTCAGTCACTGACAGCTGATTAGTTGAGCACACTGATCCCTATTCTTTGGATCCACAATGAACCTAGCCTGAATTGTATAGAATGTTTAATCCATAGAATAGAGATTAGTGGTTGAGTAGCTCGCGCCCCACGACCCGCAGACCATGGGAGGGCCAAGTTTATAGCGGTCTAGCTAATAGTTGGGTGACTGAGCTTTGCAGTATTTTTTGGAAAATACATTTTCTAAAAACGAATCCTAGCTGGATCGATTTATCACCCTCAAAACCGTCTGTATACTAAATTTCATGGAAATTGTTCTAGCCGTTTACGAGATTCTGATTACATAGATATATATTTATATATAATTGCTTATTCAAAGGTATAAAATACATATTGTAAATGCTTGGATGATACTGATAGAGAGTTTTCAATTTAAAGAATAATTTGAAACCAAGTGGAAAGTTTCACTTTCTAAACAGTCACAGTGTATCAAGTTTAATAAATAGCAGACATTTTATAGTAACAACTAGCTGACCCGGGAAACGTTGTTTTGCCATTTAGGAATATAAAAAATAGAATACAACATACTCTCAGACCTATACTGATACATACACCAAAAATTTCGTAATAATCGGTAGAGCAGTTTCTGAGGAGTTTGGTAGCAAAAATTGGCACAAGAATTTTATATAATAGAAGGAGAAGGAGACATACAGAGCCAACAAGAGTGGTATATAAATTTTATTTTGGCAATAAACTAATTTGGAGTGACAAAGCTACCTTTGGTTTTAGAATTAATTTCCAGAGAGATTAGAAAAAAAACAAGTGCGAGTCGGACTCGCGCACCGAGGGTTCCATACTATAAAAGAAGTAAAACATTAAAAGAATCACCTTTGTTCATGATTTTACGAGTATAATTTACATATAGGTACTTTTGTTGGCAAACCGCAAACCTAACTTTGTTTTCGGTGGATTATTGTAATTATCAAAAAAAGTATATTAGTTAGAGAGTTGATTTTATTTTTCCTGTAAAATAGACGTTAACTTCTATTGATCATAATTATTTCAGAATTTTCGATTGGTAAACTTCGGAGATAAGGGGGGGAACGGTATTTTTTTCGACAGTTTGCCCAATAAATCAAAAACTATCAGACAAAAATAAATAAAAATCGGGTTTAGAATACACAAGTAACGCTCTTTCATATGATACCCCACTCAATATTGTTACCTCATTTTGAAATTTTGACAACCCGGTTTTCCCCCTTTTTAAATAAAAATAAAAAAGATTTTAAATTTTTTATGATTACAATGGCGGCGCGCCGCAATTACCTACAACTATTCCAAATTTCAGGTAGATAGCTTTGATAGTTACTGAAATAATCGAGTGTGACAGACGGACGGACGGACGGACGGACGGACGGAGAAAGTCTCACCATAAGGGTTCCATTTTTACTAAATTGTATGAATGAATGAAAACCCTAAAAACAATTAGTTTTGGTTACATCTCACGATAATGTAGGTACAGAAACTTTAGTGCGCGCTAGCTCTCGAACTTGACCGTATTTTTGAGATAGAAACGAAAATATTAAAACAGATAATATTAGGGGAGATAAGCTGATAACATAGTAATTCAATGTTTGTGTACTAGGTAAATAAGTATACCTATTTTATGAACAGTTTTACCTGTTGTTGGATTTAAAAGAACGCCTCATATGCCCTTTATTACTTTCTGGTATATCTAATGGATATCTTATTTGTATGGCCTAAAGGTTTATCGTTTTAATAGAACATCCATGGTCAGTAAAGATGGCGATGAGTTTGAAAGCATTTACTACAAGTGATATACCTATAGATATGGTGGATTGTCGAATCGTAGCTAAGTGGCATGGTGTTCAAATGTTGAGTGGACGCGGGGTTTTCCCCTAACCATTTATATTAAAATTCAATTTGTATCTATAATGTTATGTTCACAGTATACCTAGGATATTTTCAATACCTCATTGTAGCAGTCCGGTAGGATGTCAATTTTAGTAGTTAATTTTACAGAAGCAAATAATGTAGACGCGAGAATTGAAATGAAATGAAATGAAATTATTTATTTCACATAGGCTTAGATATAAGCTCTCATGAAATGTCGAGACTCTACCGCCAGGTTCGGAAAGCAGGTTTGCACCGAGAAGAACTGGCAAGAAATTTTCCACTTTCCTATTTGGAGGTACGGAATCCTAAAAGTTTAGCCAATGGGTTGCAGTAGCTACTCGGACGGTTAAAACATCAATTAAAATTAATTGGTTATTTAGTTCCATGTAATCACTAACGATTAACTAGCAATCAAACATTATTTGTCCATGACATAATTATATACCATACGGCCTGTCCACTTTAGTAGCTAATTTTACAGAAGCAACAAATTTTTTTTTACATATTATGTAAAAAAAAAATTGTTGTACATATGTAGACGCGAAAATAGACCTTTAGGTACCTACATTCTTTCACGCAACATCCAACAGCGAAAGTCTTGTCTTATCATTCTTTGAAAAAAGTAGAAAGAATTATGTTGTAAACTTTCATAGAGCCAGCTCTGGTTTGTTTCTGAGAATATGTTATCAGAAACACTACAGAATCAAATCTGAGAACAAATACCCATCCTATATAAGTTTTCCACTTTCCTATTTGGAGGTACGGAACCCTAAAAGTTTAGCCAATGGGTTGCAGTAGCTACTCGGACGGTTAAACATCAATTAAAATTAATTGATAATTTAGTTCCATGTAATCACTAACCATTAACTAAATAGCAATCAAACATTACATAGGCTTATTTGTCCATGACATAATTATAATATATACTTACCACTAGCAAACCCGGCGAACTCCGTTTCGCCACCAGATGGCTTTCCCGCTAAAAAGATTTTCCCACTTTTCTGTTGAAATTTTTCCTGAATTTTCTTTGCTATAAACCTCACGGAGCCCGAGACCTTTCCAACGAATGCAAAACCGTGGAAATCGGTTCGTGCGTTCTGGAGTTATAGCGTCAGGAAGGAAAACCCGACTTATTTTTATATAGTAGATACGGCCATGTATGAAATTAAACCTTTGTACCTTCACGTCCTTCTGAGATGTGGGATCTCAGAAGGTACCTAAATAAATTAGGGTCAACTGGTTTCAAAGGTTTCTTTTAGTTACAAAAAGATAGAAAAAACAAGACATTCCAATTGATGCCCTCGCGTAGGTATGTCATAAAATTAAATTTTGTACCTATATGAAACATAAAATTTTAATCTATGAATATACATGATTTAGAATTTAATTATATTTTAATAAATAATTATTTATATGCCGATTAATACCCTGGTCCCTCACCCTGATGGGCTCTGTGGTCAAAATGTAGGAAAACCATGTAAACGAATAAAATAAATAATTAAAAAAATCAAAAAACCCGACTGCAAAAATGTCAACTAAAATGCAATAACTTAAAAGACTGAAACAAGGCGGACAACGAAAACAAAATTATAATAAACTTAAAACGATACAATTTTTACTTCATTTTAACAAACAACATTATGAGCTGAAAGCTTTAGTTAAATTTTCGCATTCAATTTAAAAATATAGAAGGCGGGACCTATTTTCGCAAATTATAAATTAACATAGAGAAAATTAATAGGTCCCGCCTGCTTTATTTTTAAATTGAATGCGAAAATTTAACTAAAGCTTTCAGCTCATAATGTTGTTTGTTAAAATGAAGTAAAAATTGTATCGTTTTAAGTTTATTATAATTTTGTTTTCGTTGTCCGCCTTGTTTCAGTCTTTTAAGTTATTGCATTTTAGTTGACATTTTTGCAGTCGTGTTTTTTGATTTTTTTAATTATTTATTTTATTTCAGGCTTTTTAGTTGCCACACTTTACGAGCGAAACCTAAGCACTTTTATCTACACAATGGCAAAGACGTAAAGTGGGTATATTTGGTTATATATTATTAGATTAAATCTGATCGACAAAGTGGAGCGCGTCTTAAAGTACACACAGGGCGAGTAGCGAAAGTACAGATGTTAAATAATTGTTTAATGATTATTTTAAATTATGTTTTCGATTTATGCTATGATATTATACCAAGTAAAAATGCACAATATAAAGTACGACACACAAACATTAACGCTATCAAAAACTACAAATATTACCATTTTGAACGCATTGATCGACTGTTTATAATTCCAAATTAATTCGAAACATATGACTTATATATATTTTTGTAATCTCCTTATAATTCCCTTCATTTTGATACCCCACTCTATAGGTTTGGTTATAAATATTTTGTAAATGACTGACAATTTTAGGCCCAAAATCCGCCATTTTGCTTTTTATTTTCAAAAACCTATCTAAGAACACTTGGGTTAATGAGACGAATCAAATCCATCCAGCCGTTTGGAAGATACGTGGTCATAAAGAAATTTACATACATACATACAAGATACTCGCGAAAAACATAACCCTTCTTGCAGTCGGGTAAAAAGGTGCGCCCAGTCCTGAAAATCTTAAGATTTTTTTTATTAATTTCACTGATAAGTGAATGGAAAACTATCATAACGAATTTTGGTAAATTACAAAAATTGTCAAATGAAATTATTCATTAAAACTTTCAAAAATCAATTGAATACTTCATCGACTAATGCATAATAATAATTTATGTACTTAAGTACATACTCGTTTGTGTTGAATACTTTTTTCAAAGAATTATAATAAGTGCGTAAAGAAATGTTTACCTACCTATTAGGTGAGTAACGTTCGTGATAAGATAACTATATGGTCTGTTAGATAATTTATTTAATTTGTGCATGATAATGATGATGTTTAATGTTTATTGAAAGATATTACCTGTCAATTTGAATTGAATTATAATGATTGATTGTTGATTGTGACATTTATTGCGGAACTAATTAGTTTTCTGAGGTAGCCTATATTATAGGTAGGTACAATTTAATAATTTATCCTAGCTATTGAACCGAATTCGTCAAATTAGATTTTGCTTTGTTATTTAGACCTTGATAATTATGTGGCAACCACAGGTGGGAACTAAAGTCAAACAAATTCTTTATTTCACATAGGCTAAATTCACAAGCCTTTATATAGGTTTTTTTTACACTATACAAGTTAGTACTTGACTGCGATCTTACCTGATGGTAAGTGATGATGCAGCCGAAGGTGTTTACGTACTAACTTGGAAGGGGTAAGTAAAGACACCCCAACGGTTTCTACACAGCATTGCACCGGAACGCTAACTCGCTTGGTGGTACGTTTTTGCTGGTAGGGTGGTAACTAGCCTCGGCCGAAGCCTCCCACTAGACCAGACCTGAGCAAAATTAGAAATTATAAAATTCCAAAGTAGCCCGTGGCGGGAATCGAACCCGCGACCTTGATAGTTACTCGAATCAGAGCGCGCGTCCCCTGCGCCAGGCAGGTCAAATGATGATAAATACCGTATGATCCTATACCTTTAAACGAGCAATTCTTGTATATATATTTCTATATAATCCGAATCTCGGAAACGGCTGCAACGATTTTCATGAAATTTAGTATGCAGGGGGTTTTGGTGGCGATAAATCGATCTAGCTAGGATACATTTTTAGAAGATGCGGTCGAATTTACCAAAAAATAAATAAAAAAAATGACCACGCTGCCATCTATTGTTGGGTAGATATACTACCGAGCAAAGCTCGGTCACCCAGATATTTTAAAAAATTAAAAGGTGTAGATTATTGATATAATACTACTACGTGATAATACTACGTACGTATAATACTACACTAGCTACGTGAGTACCTGTCATGATTTTAAAATGCGTAGAGCTATTTTGTCAGAGGTTTCTGTAATACGACAGCATAGGTAATTTTTGATTCGCCGTTGATGTGATACAATACAGACACAATACAGAAATAGAGACGAGGTTGATTTGTAACACCGCGTCAAGTAACGAAAACATCTCTACAAAACTGTTATCATTTTTCGGGCCAGGTATTTTGTCTAAACAATGAAATGGGAACTTCTGCTTGTTATTTTTTAATAACTAGGAACTATTCATAGTTGACACAATGAAAAGAAGATGAAAATGTTAGTCTGCTAAAGTATAATATACTATTTGTTAAGAACTCTGTAGTCTGTATTAAAATTTAAAGTGTCTTTACATCCTGGTGTGTAAGGACATTTTGTAACTCAGCGAGCGTTTTAGAATTGTCTTTCTGTCTGCCTCACCTGAGTGAAACTTATATCTAGTGAGGCATTTTGTGAATAGCCCTGCTGTTCCGGGTAGGGCATTTTGACTGTGTCGCTTCACTGAACTGAACTTTTATCGATTTGTTTGTCGAGCTCTGATATCTCAAGGCTCTTTCAGTTCGTATGTTGACATGTTATATTTGCAATAAAAGAATAGCTTGAAACGTGATGAATAATAGAAAATTACTTCAAGGACTTAGGTAATTTTTTAGGGCTGTTTAAAAAATGGACTGACTGCATAATGCATATGTTCTGGGACCTTATTCTGTATCGTTCACTTAGTTAGTTAGTAACCCTAACTGGGTTATTAACTAAGAAAAGGAAGGCAAAAATCCTATTTTTGCACAAATTACCAACCTAGGTCGGTATGGTATCATATCAGTATACCGTGCTAGTTGATATCTTGTACAAAAAGAATACAAAAATAGGATTTTTGCCTCCGTTTTCTTAGTTAATAACCCAGTTTGGGTTACTAACTAACTATGTGAATGATACAGAATCAGCACACTGGTCTTGTTCATATTGACAGGGTCTTTCATTATTTTTTTTATAGGCTTGACTTTGATAAAATATATTAATGATTTGGAGCATGCTTATATAGGAAATATCTATTCACTCTTCTCTTGAAGGCATCCGAATTACTTGGCAGGGAACACGGAAGCTGGAAGGACGTTCCACATCTTATATACATACACAAAATTTCACGACGCTTCATGTATGATGAAAGACAGATAACAAAAAACTTTTTAGCATATTTATAAGTGGATATGATGAATGAATGTATCGGTTGTCAGAAATATCCTAATGAATAGCTTTGGCACAACTCCAACACAAAAATATTATTCAAGTTTTTGTAGTAAGTAGTTTGTATCTATATGTATAGTGAAAAGCTTTCCGTTTTTTTTCACGCTGTATGCCATTTATACTGTACTCATTCAAACTTAAGTTATTCGTAAGAAGCAAGCTACCACAAAAGCAGCTATCTACTACGTTAGTACATAGTATCTACTATCTCTATGTATCTACTTATTTTTGTGTACCTACACAGCTGGCATTTTGTAAATAAATAGAGCCACTTCCATCGTTTTTACACGTCAAATTATATTTTTAAAACACATCTGGTTTTAGATATGGAGCTACGAGTGTTTTCATTTCTTTCTATTACTTAAGTGTTTTTAGTACTAGCTAGTTACTACTGCTTTCTCGTCGAACAATATAAAAAGAGGTCAAAAATCAGGTGACTTCGTCATTTTTTCAATGGAATTCTAGAAAATTTAAGGGGCTGAAATGAAAGAAGTTTGTGAGTATAAAGTATATTAGGTATGTATTTTATGAATAACTAGCAAACCCGGCGAACTCCGTTTCGCCACCAGATGGCTTTCCCGCTAAAAAGATTTTCCCGCTTTTCTGTTGAAATTTTCCTGAATTTTCTTTGCTATAAACCTCACGGAGCCCGAGACCTTTCCAACGAATGCAAAGCCGTGGAAATCGGTTCGTGCGTTCTGGAGTTATAGCGTCAGGAAGGAAAACCCGACTTATTTTTATATAGTAGAGAAAAATATGGAGCTTCGACTTTTCTATAAAAATAATTTGACATGATGGTTTTGCAAAAGGAGCAGTTTGTTTTTCTCTATTAAAGGAGCAGTGTGCTTTTCTCTATTCTATATTGTGTCTTCATAAATAATTTAGAAAGATGCCATCTGCACCATCGACTACTGAGTATTGTACGAGTTTATTGACAATAAACGAGCCAAATGATCGGTAATTGACCCCCCGCGTTCTAACTTGTAACAGCAGGCGTTCGAGTCGCGTAGTAACGTTTCAATAAACAAAACAATTATTAAGATATGCATTTGGCTGTAAGTTTGAACTACTTATGTATGTTTTTTTTACCGATCTGAGTCATAACTTAAAAGAAATTTTAAGGTTCAATCAATTAACGTAACGTTAAGAAAAAAATATTGTAAATGCGATAAAAATTTGGAAATAATATTTAGGACCTACCCTTGATTGATACCGATAATGTGCTTTAAATTCCAAAAGAAATCCAAAAAGACAAAAAAAAGAAGTCAACACAGACAAAAATAGGTAACTAGTTAATCAATAAAATAGATTTTATATTTGCTAGACAATCATACATATAAGTAGGTAAGTTTTTTTGTGCAGTATGATATTTGAAAGTGTAGGTTGTTTGTAAGTTAATTGCTATTTGTATTGCTGTAGCCTGCAACTGTCATGTAAGTAATAACTTTTTGCAAATTATCTCGTATTATTATAGGTATTATCGATCAGTTACTATGTCCGAAACTGGACGGCGGCAAGGTCATGACGTCATCTAGAGGTTTCCTGTCTGTATAGGTCGAATGGAGGCAAAAGCTAGGAAAAAGTACAGCAGCTTTATCATAATTATTATCGTCATAATATCAACCCCTTTTTTGTTAGTGGTTTTTGTCTCTACATTGTCCTTTGGTGTTGTAGTCTCTACAATCACGGATCGACTTTCTGAATAAAAGGGTTTGCTGAGACTCAATTATCGCAGCACTCGCCATTATAGGATGCTTAGAAAAAACTTTGAAAAATTTACTTTATTGTTATAGTGCTTCACACACTAGGTTTAGTTTTATAAATGTGAAAAGTGTATCAAAATTAACGCTACCAACGGCATTCGAGCCCGTGACCACCACCTGTGGCGGGTGATCGCTCTTCCACTGAGCTATAGTAGCGAATACCGTTGGCACGATAATTTCGATACACGTTGTTTTTCCAGTCATAGGTTATAGTTTATAGTTATAGGTTATAGTTTCCATTATCGTGCCAACGGTATTCGCTACTATAGCTCAGTGGAAGAGCGATCACCCGCGACAGGTGGTGGTCACGGGTTCGATTCCCGTTGGTAGCGTTAATTTTGATACACTTTTCACATTTATAAAACTTTGAAAAATTCAAAATATTGTAAAAACTAAAAAGTAAAGTATGATTTATCTGCTAAACATGAATGTATCACAGTGGTAAAATACGTCCGTGTTTTTGACTTTAAGTTTGAACCTTAAAAATCATTTTACAATAATTAATTAATTAGAAAGTTTGAAAATAGTATGAAAATCGAATTAAAGTATAGTGTACAGGTTGGTAGGTAGTTGGTACGTCTTATATTAGTTATTTAATATCCTTGTTCCTTGTAGGTAAGTATATTAATAGATCGAGATTGTAGCTAGGTCGATAGATCGATGGGTACAGAACTGATTTCTATGTAGGTATATGTCTGTGGCATCGTAATTCGTATCTCTCAAAGGGAAGGACCGATTTCGATGCGGTTTTTTTTAATTTGATAGCCAGCTTTCTTGCTTCTTAAATTTTGGCGTATAAGTACTTAAATTTGGTGCACTTTACGTGTGCCAGTATAATCGTAAAATGACAAGCGTAGGGGTTTTTTGTATTAATTTATAATCACCTATTAGCTGCTCTATCTTCCTCAATAGCCTTACCAGCAATGAGCAAAGTTCGAGCATGTTCGGATCCGACTCAAGCCGCGTGACGGAAAGTACTTCAGTAGATATACTTACAGTTGTTGTCCTTCCGTCAATTTTATGGTTTTTTTTTAGGAAGCAAGGTTTAATTTGTTAGTTTTGGACACGGATTTTCCACGCTGAAGTTTTTATCTACTATATAAAAATAAGTCGCGTTTTCCTTCCTGACGCTATAACTCCAGAACGCACGAACCGATTTCCACGGTTTTGCGTTCGTTGGAAAGGTCTCGGGCTCCGTTATAGCAAAGAAAATTCGGGAAAAATTTCAACAGAAAAGCGGGAAAGTCTTTTTAGCGGGAAAGCCATCTGGTGGCGAAACGGAGTTCGCCGGGTTTGTTAGTTTTCAATAAAAAGTGTTAGTAGTTGCGTAAATTAGGTAACTAACTTATGCTCGCGTCTTTGTTGACGTGACATATTTGATTGTAGGTACTTATTTTGTGATAGATATAATAATGACGTACCTAATTAAAGAATTCTACTAATATTTATGTAACGATGCAGGTTGCAAATGCTATCGCCTATCTAAATACCGTTTTTCTTCAAAACTGGTTCAGCGGTTTAAAAAGTTATAAGGTATATAGGCTCAGGAACTTTAACCCAAACAGCATTGTCTCTAGTTACTCTTTTCTGCTGTATTAGTGCAAGTAACATCAACAATCGACTCGATGAAGGAAACCGAACAATGTTTCAATAACAACGATATCGGTTGAGCCAGCTGGGTTTTGCCTAAACATGTGAGCTAATCGGTTATTTAAGCGATTTTTAGTGACCTACAGCTACTACAGGTTAAAACTAAAAAAGACAATTAATTTTTTTGAACGTCATTATATATTTTTGTTTTTTAAACTAAATTCGCTTTGCTTAAACATTATTTTTCTTATTACAATCCAATAGATCCCCACGACGCTCGAGTAACTACCATAATCGAAAAATATTGTGCAATTTATTCACTCCATAATTTTGCGTTTGATAAGCCCGTTTTTTATGGAATCGTAAAATATTAATTAATGAGAAGAAGCACATAAAAACATATTATCAAATCAAGTGATTTGACCTACTTAGTACCTACCTACTTATGCTCATAATAGGCTATTTGACAACAATGAAAATATACCTGAAATTGTGGTAAATCTCACTAATAACAACGTAAATAAGCATATTTCACTTTATTTTAATCAAATATATGTATATTTTTCAGCAAAATAAGAGTTTAATAATGTTATAATTTTTGATATTTTACCTGTGACAGGAACGCCCTGTGATTGGTTGCAACTCTGGTGACGTCACACTCGAAAATTTGCGGGAAAACAACAGCTTTTTGTACTGATTTTTCTGAGTGTTTTGTTTGGCGGGCGTTTTATTTTATCTTTTAGCTATTTAAACAGTAATTTTCTGGTTAACTTTATAACTAAACATACTAAGGAAATAAATAATTAAGTATTTCAAATCGCAGAATGGAATCAAATTTTGTGCGAGCTGATAATAGCAACCTACCTAAGGTAGGTAGATGCTTTTATGGTTGCACTTTACTTTAAGAATAATGCTGATTATTATGGCGCGGAACTGAAAAACATAAAAACAGCAATGTAAGTACCTACCGCGTCGAACATATTAGTCCTTCCTTTATTTATTATAATCATTAATCATTATCTCATTAGGGTTCCATACCAATTTGGTAAAAATGGAACCCTTATGGTGAGACTTTCTCCGTCCGTCCGTCCGTCCGTCTGTCACACGCGATTATTTCAGTAACCATCAAAGCTATCGACTTGAAATTTGGAATAGTTATAGGTAAAAGTGACCCAACGCCATTGCAATCATAAAACATTAAAAATTGTTTTTATTTTCATTTAAAAAGGGGGAAAACCGGGGCTTCGAATTTTCAAAATGAGATAACATTATTGAGTGGGGTATCATAATATGAAAGGGCGTTACTTGTGTATTCTAAAAACGATTTTTATTTATTTTTAAGCCCGATGGTTTTTGATTTATTGAGCAAACTGTCGAAAAAAATACCGTTCCCCCCCCCCCCCCCCCTTATCTCCGAAGTTTATAGATCGAAAAATCTGAAAAAATTATGATCAATAGGCATTAATGTATATTTTACAGGAAAAATAAAATCAACTGCCTAACTTTTATACTTTTTCTGATAATAACAATAATCCGCCAAAAACAAAGTTACGTTTGCGGTTTGCCAACAAAAGTACCTACATGTGAATTATACTCGTAAATTCATAAACAAAAGTGATTCTTTCAATTTTTTACTTCTTTTATGGTATGGAACCCTCGGTGCGCGAGTCCGACTCGCTCTTGGCCGGTTTTTTTTAGTTTATGTTGACAAATACTCAGGAAGTTCATGGGAGTTCGGTTTATCATGGTACAGACACAAACACTTTTTGAGGGCAATTTATGGAGGTATTTGTACATAATGGTACTACACAGCATTTGTACACCATTATTTCTGTTAAAATATATTAATTTTTATTAAATTTAAAGAAAAGCGAAGAAATTCAACTAAACTGTACGGTACTGTAGTCTGTTTATATGCGTTTGACAATGTGTGACGTCACGAGTCAGATGACAAGCGCCATTACAAAATTGGCGTTTTTGGCGCAGTTTTGAAAATTGAAATTTTAAAAGTGGTTTTTAAAGGGAATTACATTAAATTTCCGCGAAATATCAATGTAATGTGCTTAATAGGTAGTAATAAATTCTTTAAAATCATTTTCAAAATTTAGTCAAATAGCCTATTAGCATAGCACATAGATAACAAAATTACACTATGTATTTACCTAGCTATATCTACTATATATCAATCAGCAACAAGATAATGAATGATGATTTAAGACACACTAATCTATCATACTGTATTTACCTATAGTAGTGATAATTAGTCTTTGTATAGTTTAGGCTTTCGCTCAATGTTATTTCTATTTAGATCACTGATAAGAAAACTCAGGATATGGGCATCGGTTTACGTAGGTAAACTATTTTCGTACAAGCAAACAAAACAGATCTGAACCAATGCGTAACATTTTCAACTTACCTGAAACTCAAAAAACCATCAATTTCAATATCAAAATTTTAACATTATCATTTTCGACAACCGAGGTCTATTTGATAAAATACAATACCTTATCAACTAATCAAATACCTAATACATTCGCAAATAAGAAAACTACTAGAAGTAGAAACTGTAAGTCGCTCGAATCAAAGGTAAACACTCAACAATAAAGATTCTCTCAGCAAATACACAACTGTTATTTATATTGCTTTTATATGATTTCAACCTTCTGGGGATACCTATCTGTATCTACGTCACCTTTGCGACTTTTCCACGAGTGTTTTGTGGTAAACAATTATGAAATATCTAGCAATGATTCTGTATCATTTTCCTAATTGGCGTTTACTTGAACTTGGGAAATGATACAGCATCTGAATAACATTGTGTTACAACCACTGATAAGGGACCTGAGGATATGGTCATCAGAACATTTTACGCAAACCTTCTTCTTACGAGAAAATAGTAGAGCCTTCTGTCAAAATCTCCCACTAACACGAACAATATGGCGGAAACCGTCTCCATGGAAACGTGTGTGCAGACTCTATTGACAAGTAATCTGTGGCGGGGACTGCGGTCGGTCAATATTGCCGTCGGCTTATTACTGACGGTGTCGGTGTCAAAACCAACATTTTTGGCACCGGTATACTGGCGCTATACTTTTTCTCGTGGCCCGCCGCGTCCAGAGTGTAGGTCTCTATTGTTACAACACAATGTTATATCCATCGATGTTTGGTCCTATACATTTCAGAGAACACCCATGCGCTGGGTAATTCCCATTTGTTTGCGAATCTATCGCACACAGCATATTATATTATGTAGGTTAAAATCTGTGATGTAGGTATACCTACAGTTTTCCAGATAGTAGGACTTTTTGCAACTATCGTGATGCAATAATTGCAAAGTATGACTGTGTTTCGGTTTGAAGGGCAACGTAACCGGAGAAATTACTTGGCGAAATTCAAAATTTTCATGGTTTTTTGCAATTTGTTCGCTAATTACACATCAGAGGTTTATGGCAGTCAATTTGCAAGAATGACAGTACCATCTTTACATGATTATATCAAAATTTTTGCATAAAAATATCCTAGGAAATCATAATACTATCCTAGGAAATTAGTCCGAGTATTGAGTTTTATGTGAGTAACTCGCAAATCTCGGACTAATTTCGTTAACTCGACACTTTCGAGCAGAGATTTTTATATAAACACGTGAAGAAGATATTGGGATTATCGCAATTTGACTGCCATAAGACTGTTATGTCTTATTAGCTTAAAAATCGCGAAAAACCACAAACAATTTGAATTTCGCGGGCACACTCGTGGTGTGCTCCTTAAGAGCCCGGTTACCTACGAAGTCTCCATTCATTCGTATACCAAAATCATTTGTAATTCGTGCATATTTCGATCATGTTGTGGTGTTATTCGGGTCCATATAGTAATAATCTATGTTCCTGGCCACCTTTGGTTCGGAAATACTTCTCTAAAACGAAATATAATACCTAAATCAATTTTGATCAAAATTGTTATAGCTTCGGTCGAGTTCCGCAATATCATAAATTATACGAATGAAAACTTGTAACTTTCTTTATTAACTCGTGTTTTTCTTTAGCTGGACATAAAAAAACTGTGCTCTAAGAACTAATGCAACGTGAGGTACTTAGTATTGTTGTTTTTATAACAAAACAAATAAGCAGAAAACATGTCCTTTATTGCGCAAAAATAAGCAAATCTAAATACATTCAACTATGGTATTTTGTGGTACAGTAGACTCTATATGAGATGGGCATTGGGCATGCGTATGACATAACACATTGGACGTTTGGCTGTCTAGTCATACCCTGCTTTAAAAATATAGGTGTAACACAGAGCGATAATAGTGATAATACGTATCTATTGGCTTACTTAGTAAGAACATTTGACTGATTAGATGGATCGAGGCCGCATTCAAGTGCAGGAGTAAATTTTATCTCGAGTCACGATCACGATACACGATCCAGGCATTTCGAGTCTTTATTACGAGTTAGGCAATAAAAGATTATTTTTTTTGTTTGCGGTTTTTGAATTGCAGTTTTTCGCTAATTCCGTGGGAACGATGGGTTTTTCCGGGATAAAAAGTAGCCTATGTGTTAATCCGGGTTATAAACTATGTATGTTGCAAATTTCAGCCAAATTGCTTCAAGTTACGGCGTGAAAGAGTAACAAAGATCCATACATCCATCCATACTTACAAACTTTCGCGTTTATATATTAGTACAGTAGAAAAGGATAGGATGAAAAGCAAACTTTATTTTTATTATAAAAGATAAGAACTTTATAACTTTCGGATTTATATTTTTACTTGTTACGAAAAGAACTTGTTTGGTGAGGTACTTACTGGTGGTACAATTGGTACTACAGCTACACCCAGCCGCGATAGCTGAGGGAAGTGGGTTCAAATCCCGTCGAGTACGACTAATTTTTATAAGATAATTTAAAAGTTTCAAATCTCGAGATTTTTTGACAACGGAATGTGTTCCAGAATCCTCTTTGTCATAGGTTTTGAGTTTTCGAAATATTTTTATTCGTCCAAGAGAATATACATAGAGAGTATTTCGTATGAATTTTAACTTTATCTGTTTCTGAGGTAAGGAGTCATAAGTTGTAGACAGATGGACACACGGAAAAAGGTGATTCTATAAGGTTTCCGTTTTTTGAATTTGAGGTAGAAAAATATTTAAAAGTATATGCTGAGTTAAAAATATAGAGATAGAATATAGAGATATATACTTGTACTTATTCACACTTTGCATTCAGTCGTTATCATGGGTCGTATCAAGTTGATGTTATGGCTGAATTTGTGACTCGCCCAGCGTGAAGGTTGACCGTGACGTCAAAGAATCGCTATTCTGTTGGGTTGGAATTGGGATTCAGTGATTTTCATTAAATTTTTAGATATTTTTGTAACAGACTCTGATTTTTCACCTCTGGGCGAACTAAATATTCGTTATAGGTACATGACGATGAAAGGAAAACGTTCACTATAATGTTCTCAAAGGTGTGTATAGCCCCCCAACCCTCAACTGGTAGCATGGTGGGCAATGGCCAGACGCCTCTCATTCTAAGTGAAGCTGCATGCCCAATTGGGTATTTGACTCCAATTTTTTTATTACTTTATTATAATAAACTAGGATAAAAACAAGTAAATAATGAAAAATTAAAAAAACACTACTATAAATATAAATAAATAAATAAATAAAGCCTTTATTACTGAATGAAAACAAAATACATTTACAAATTCATATTTCATCTAAGATTTCTAATATTTTACATATTAAATAAATTTTATCAATATTAAATCAATTTTATTTTAGAGTTTTCAGTACCTACGCCCTTTGGACGAAGGCCTCCTCCAGTCCCCCCCACACTTCTCTATCACGTGCCATTCTTTGCCCAGTTGTGGAGGTTGTGTCTAGCATTTTGACAAACTCGTCACTCCATCTAGTTCGTTGTCTTCCTCGTGACCTCTTTCCATCTCTTGGGTACCATACCATTCATGAACAATTTTAGCCCATCTGTCTTGCCTGTGTCTGCATTAGTGCCCTGCCCATTTCCACTTCAGTTTCCTAACGTTTACGGTAACATCTAAAAAACTACTGCCCTGTGGTAAAACAACCTTACAATGTAAAAAATAGTAGCACCGCGAGAAAGAAGCTGAATAGACTTGGGCCTATCGGACTACCGCGTGATTTAGGACATATTAGAGATGATAACTGTGATGAAACTAGAAAACCGATATTGATATAATATGATGCCCACGTGTAACGGTATCAAGAACTAAGTTGACATAAATATCTCGATAACGACACGGATGCACTTATAATAGAGAGCATAGCTATGGAGCGTAGTAATAAGAGTAGTCATTCTAATTAGTAATGTGAAACGTCTGAGATGAATACATATAACAAGAAATAAGCGTAAAAAATACCTAGCTATTGTAGGCTCCCGAAAGACCTGATCATCCGAATTGATGAAAATTTGGAAAAACTCTTTTACATGAAAGCGTTACTTAATGAGAGGGTCCTAACTCCTTGCGTTTGCTGTGAGGTTGTGACGTCATGAGATGAGAGGGTCGTGACGTCTGCAGTCACGCTGTGGGATGAACGAGTCCTAGCCTGTGCCCTGTAGGGACCCTAGTACTTATATAGTAAATGAGAGGGCCTGAGCATCGGCTGTGACTCCATCAGATAATTAGAGGTCTTACCGTTTGCATTCTGCATGAGATGAGGTTCTATAGCGTCAAGAAAAAAAGAGAGATATCAAAGAGCGTCAAAATAAGAGCATCGCAATATGTCGTCACAAGAATACACAAAGCAAATTAATTTTCGTCACGTCTAAAAATAATTAAAATGCATACATAATTTATATTGTGCTTAAAATTACTTTTGTCTTTTACTTTGTTTATTGCGAGGTCAATATAACTACTGTGTTGTGACTAATGAGAACTGTTGATGCACGTGTGCAAACTACATATCTAAAGATACACATATATATCATGCCCACGATCGTAGTTTTGTAAATGTGTCTTATTTAATTGATATTAAATAATCAGACTATTATTAAGTGTGAGGTTTTATTACTCTTTCACGACACAATTACTGAACCGATTTGGTCAAATTTTCCGATGTGGAACAGTTACTCTTGTGTTTCTCTCCGCCATGAGTAGGCCAAAATAGAGTATGAATAGAAGCTATTCCACGTTTCTTTGTTAGGGGGTTCGAATGTAAGAATGCCTATAACATTCAAAATAAATAGTGATGAAATAAAATATTACACGTTACGACAAAATGTGATGAAATTATTTAAATATTAGGTATGTCGAAATAAAATGTACCTTGTACAGCTGGTTTTTATCTTTAATTTTCCTCCTTTACACTCTGCATCTAAATAGTGATGAATCATGAAAGGCAATATGAATAAGGAAAAGATTACGGAACATTCTAATCAGATAACGAATTGCTACCTATATTTGAACGGTATTCTTATATTTTAAGATAATATAATTCACGGCTTTCGTAATATTGTCAGTCTATTAAATGCGTGCAGTCGAGACAGGCCGGCGAGTTGTCTGGAAAGTAACATAAGTAGGTTACTTTTTCCGAGATATACATATTACATTTGGTTTATTTTAACAACTAAATAAGTAGCTGTTGCCAGTGACTTCGTCCGCATGAAATTCGGGTTTTACACTATCCCGTCGTAATGAGTCAACCCATGTGGTGTTGGCTTTTTTAGGGTTCCATACCAAAATGGTAAAAATGGAACTCTTATGGTGAGATGTAAACACCATGTAAATTATAATCGTAAATTCATGAACAAAAGTGATTCTTTGAATGTTTTACTTCTTTTATGGTATGGAACCCTCGGTGCGCGAGTCCGACTCGCACTTGGCCGTTTTTTTTTAATTTTAGAGGAGAACAATATTCCGACAAACGATTTTTGCTTAACTTTATCTGTTTAGGGCACGCAACGGAATCTCTCCACAAGGAACAATAACTTTTCCCGTGTTTACAAGATTTTTCATTGTTTTGCCGCCCCTACCGTACTGGTCATGCGTGCTGTTATAATAGAGACGATCCAACTCAATATTAAATTCGGACCAGTAGTTCCCGAAATAAGCGAAATACCAAACTTTTCAGCGTTTTAAATTATAATATTATTATAGATTCCAATAGACATGGTATATCTACGTTTAAAAGTAATTCAAGCATTCTTTCTTTTACAGGTAATAAATATTAAGCATGGAAAGGACTTAGTTTAAAAAAGTGAATAGTGAGATGACTGAAAGTGAAGTGAATTGTAAAGTGAAGTGAGTTACCGTGAAGCTCGAGTCGCACCATGGACCCGGGCTACTTTGATATAGAGAGGAAACAGAATCCGCGGGAGAGGGCCAACTTGATCTCAAAACTATGCTTCTGGTGAGTGGTTTTAATATAAAGTACTTTTTTGCTTCAAATCACGAAGGAAGGATGTCAATTAAACACACTTGGAATAGGGTATTTGAATCCAATTTTTTTATTACTTTATTATAAAGTAGAATTAAAATAATGACGTGCACTGAAAGAACTAATTAAATCGATCAAATAACAAAAAAGTTATAAGCATTTAAAGATTTGTGATTAGACAGAGATAGCAACATGACATTGTGACGTCACAAAGTACCAATGCCATAGTAGCTTCGTGCGGCTTCATACAAATTTTCGTTTTGCGAGAAAGGGATAGAAGATCCCCCCACTCCAAAGTTTAAACGCCTGTAACTTTGTAAATCTTCGTTGGATTTTAATATTTCTTTCACTGCACGTTATTATTTTTATCCTAGTTTATAATAAAGTTATATTTTTTATCAAATTCAAAAGTAGTGTAAGACCCCATTGAAAGTGCAGTAGCAAATGTATGTGTACATATTTAATGACCAACTAGTAACTTATAATAATCATAGTAAGAGAAGTGTTATTCTAATGTGATTGACATCCAGCAAACTCGAACGTAGCGTGTTTCGTTCACGTTTTTGATGCGAACCAATAGACATCACAGATTTTAATAGACTAACGGCGGTTTTCAATATCCTATCTATCCATAGTTTACCTTACTAGAGATAGAAATTTGACATATTAAGCTCCATACAAGTTATGTCATATTTCTATCTCTAGTAAGGTAAACCATGGATAGATAGGATATTGAAAACCGCCGTTATCCGGTATACCCTGGACAGGACGGATGGCGCGGCGCGAAAAAATGTCGCCAGTTTATCGGTGCCGAAAATGCTTTTATTGCCACCAATGGTAAGGCCACGCTTGTAGTTCGCTCAGAAGCCACCTATAGAATTTTGACAGATAGCGCTACTGTTTCACATACGACTCTTTTGGACCTGTAACTACTGAACCCATTTTGCTGTTTGGAATAGAGGTGGATAATAATTAATACCAAATAATTTGCCATTTCAATTGCTTAAAAATTTATGGTTCCCGCGGGATTTGTGAAAAAATTTTCACATGAGCAGGGGACGCTAGTCTTTCTTCTTTCTACTATATAAAAATAAGTCGGGTTTTCCTTCCTGCCGCTATAACTCCAGAACGCACGAACCGATTTCCACGGTTTTGCATTCGTTGGAAAGGTCTCGGGCTCCGTGAGGTTTATAGCAAAGAAAATTCAGGAAAAATTTCAACAGAAAAGCGGGAAAATCTTTTAAGCGGGAAAGCCATCTGGTGGCGAAACGGAGTTCGCCGGGTCTGCTAGTTGATTATCTTAATATATATAAATCTCGTGTCACAATGTTTGTCCTCAATGGACTCCTAAACCACTTAACCGATTTTAATAAAATTCGCACACAGGGTGCAGTTTGCTCTAACTTAAAAGATAGGATAGCTTAAATCTCAATTTATCTATTTTTTTATATCCTTAAGGGCAAAACAACGTTTGCCAGGTCAGCTAGTAATATATATTTAAATTCCAGGTACACTCGACCGATTTTTGCGAAAGGGCGGAAGGGACAGCTGAACATATCAGACATGTACAGGTGTACGCCCGGGCACCGAGCGGCGCCCCGGGGAGACGTCATGGGCGAACAGTGGACGAAAGAACTAGGAAAACAAGGTATAGCAGGCGATCTAAAGTTGTACCACTGTCGCCAATAATATAATCGACCGCCATTAATAGTTGTATATAGCATGAGAGAGTTAAAAAAATATAAAATTTATGACGCCCTCCGTGGCGCATAAATTTTATGAATCATTTTTATTTAAAAAGGGACGAAAAATTTCAAAATGAGAATAGGTACAGTATTAAATACAGTAAGAAAGGGCGTTACTTGTTTGACGACCTCCGTGGCGCAGGGGACGCACGCTCGGATTTGAGTGGGAGATCGCGGGTTCGATTCCCGCCACGGGCCGCTTTGGAATTTTACATTTTCTAAATTGGCTCAGGTCTGGTCTGGTGGGAGGCTTTGGCCGTGGCTAGTTACCACCCTACCAGCAAAGACGTACCGCCAAGCGATTTAGCGTTCCGGTACGATGCTGTGTAGAAACCGTTGGGGTGAGATAACTTACCCCTTCCAAGTTAGTACGCTAACATCTTCGGCTGCATCATCACTTACCATCAGGTGAGATCGCAGTCAAGTACTAACTTGTATAGCGTAAAAAAAATTCTTATTAAGGTTGTGTATTATTTTCTCGTTCACTTCCCCATACATAAAATTGTATGGTCAATTAATACGATACGTGAGTAAAGGTATCTAATGAATGGGGGAATTGAACCAAAACAACAATTTTTACTATACAGCATTAATGTATAATACTAAGGATTTCGGGAAAGCGCTAAAAAGTGTCCGCATCTAAAGAAAGCCAAAAGGCGAAAAGAGTTCCAATCGCACTTAAACAAAATTAGGTTGTATAATAATGGTTTAGGACATCAAATACAATGTTTTAGATTGTTAAAAAAATACACATGTACCGTCGTTTTTTTTCGTGAATTTTGTATTACACCCGGGGTCCATAGATTTATATGCTAATGCTAGACAGCTAGTAAAGTTGGAACTTATAATATTGAGTATGTTTGAGAATTTAAATGTTTCAGTTGATTTTATATGTAGTAGGTATCTTGTTTAATTAATTACCAGTTTCTTTGGAATTTGTTATTTTGATTCTTGTCAGTTTCTAGGAAGTTAGTATTGTTAGTTTTTTTAAAGAGTACGAAATTAAATATTATTATTGCATTTAATTTCTGAGACACAAGATTGTGAACTTTTCTGTTTTCTGTTTCAGCCAAAAACAAGAAGCCATCGCTACTTAGAACAATTATAGATATATACGGATTTCAGTTTATGACGTTTAATTTAGTATTTTCAATTTTTGACTGTGCTATTAGGTGAGTAAATATATTTTATTTTTACTTTTAGGACCTGTTTTATGACCTTTTGACATATGTCAGATAGGTTATTCTAAAGTTATTTCATTGTTACCTGACACAAAGTCAGAATGTAATAAGAACCTACATTTGTCACTTGATTCAAAGTAAGAATGTAACAAAACTTATGTTTGTCACTTACGACAAAGACTGTAATAAAACCTACGTTTGTCACTTGATTCAAAGTAAGAATGTGACAAAACTTACGTTTGTCACTTACCACAAAGACTGCGATAAATACGTTTGTCACTTGATTCAGTAAGAATGTTACAAAACTTACGTTTGTCACTTACCACAAAGACTGCGATAAAACCTACGTTTGTCACTTGATTCAAAGTAAGAATGTAACAAAACTTACATTTGTCACTTACCACAAAGACTGTAATAAAACCTACGTTTGTCAAATGATTCAAAGTAAGAATGTAAAAAACTTACGTTTGTCACTTACCACAAAGACTGCGATAAAACCTACGTTTGTCACTTGATTCAAAGTAAGAATGTAACAAAAGTTACGCTTGTCACATACCATAAAAACCGTAACAAAACTTATGTTTGTAAGTAACTTGACACAACAAAGTAAGAATGTAACAAAACTTACATTTTTCAGGTTATCAATACCAATGTGCCTTGAAGGTTTAATAAATTATTTCTCGCCGACTCACGCGGGCATTGCGACGCACATAGCGTACCTGTACGCGGCGGGAGTCGTAGGGTGAGTATTTAAGAGTTTTAAAATAGATTTTTGTTAAAACAAGCTTTTATACGTCAGTTTTCCTATAACACTTCTCACCAAATGAGTAAACCGTTTCATTTGATATCCATATCATGAGAGTACAGAAAAAATAACTAGTCCGCCATCTTGCGCCGTCTGCCATATTGGATTTAAAATGCAGTGGGCTAAACGAACTGTCAACTTAACATGTATGCAGTACACCTGAACTTGAGGATAGCTGCTTTAACATTCAGTTGAAACTTATGACCCGTACAACCATTACAATTTATGAACGTGGTAGTTATATTCTGTTTTGTCTTTTTACTTCAAATGTCAAATTAAGTATGACAGAGAAAGACAAATAAAAATAGAGTGTAACTATTTAACCGCTTTTTTATATACATTTAACTAGCAAACCCGGCGAACTTCGTTTCGCCACCAGATGGCTTCGTTTTATGTAACATTTTTTAATATATTTTTTTAATTTTTCCTGAATTTTCTTTGCTATAAACCTCACGGAGCCCGCGACCTTTCCAACGAATGCAAAACCGTGGAAATCGGTTCGTGCGTTCTGGAGTTATAGCGTCAGGAAGGAAAACCCGACTTATTTTTATATAGTAGATCATAGGGGGGTTAATTTGTGCTTTATTTTCTCTTGTGTTTCAGGCTCATGGTAGTCAACGCTAGTATGATGCACCCAATGTTGTTGTTTTTGTTGGACATGAGTATGAAGATACGAGTCGCTTGCTGCTCCCTCATATACAGGAAGGTATGTATAAATGCCAGCTATAAACTAGCTTTACAACAAAGTGCTCCTGATCTTTTTTTTCTGCGTTTTTATTCACGCATGGAGTCTCCTTTTCTTGCCGTGGGGCCTGATATGGCTTCCTGCAGGATCATCTCCCTCCAGAAACAGGTTGCCTAGGGCTTTAGAAAGTGTAGCTGGGGAACCAAGTTGTGCTTTTTCGTTGGTCGGATACACTCTTGCATTTGAGCAGTATGTTGCACCGGCGCCTCTTCCTTCTCCATGCAAGCTATCTGTGATACCTAAAATCGGGTGTTTGTTCAATCGACATTGCCCTGTCATCAATCCTATGACTATTCTTTAAGTGATGAGGAGCTCTACCCATTCTAGAGAAAAAGGGCCTGAAGTGACGGTCAGATGGACAAGAATGTTATTCTACAAGGGTTCCGTTTTTGGGGTACCGGAGTCAAAAAATTACAAGTTCTAATAATGACTTATTTCAGCTGCTGCGACTGGACGTGAACGCGGGAGGCAAAGCGTCTGAGGGTCTGGCGGGGCACGTGGTGAACCTGCTGACGACGGACGCGGCGCGGTTCGACATGGCCAGCCTGTTCATGGTGGACCTGGTGCGGACGCCCATCGAGAGCGTCATCATAGTGTACCTCATGTACCGGCAGATAGGCGTCGCCACGCTCATCGGCGTCGCCTTCCTGCTCAGCTTCATACCGCTGCAAGGTGAGACGCGTCCGAGGGGCTGGCGGGCACGGGGTGACTGTGAACCTGCTGACGACGGACGCGGCGCGGTTCGACATGGCCAGCCTGTTCATGGTGGACCTGGTGCGGACGCCCATCGAGAGCGTCATCATAGTGTACCTCATGTACCGGCAGATAGGCGTCGCCACGCTCATCGGCGTCGCCTTCCTGCTCAGCTTCATACCGCTGCAAGGTGAGACGCGTCCGACGGGCTGGCGGGCACGGGGTGACTGTGAACCTGCTGAGGACGGACGCGGCGCGGTTCGACATGGCCAGCCTGTTCATGGTGGACCTGGTGCGGACGCCCATCGAGAGCGTCATCATAGTGTACCTCATGTACCGGCAGATAGGCGTCGCCACGCTCATCGGCGTCGCCTTCCTGCTCAGCTTCATACCGCTGCAAGGTGAGACGCGTCCGACGGGCTGGCGGGCACGGGGTGACTGTGAACTTGCTGACGAAGGACGCGGCGCGGTTATACAGGCCTTGGTTAATGAGCTTGCTATGCTCGAGTTAAATACGAGCGTAGCGAGCGCAAAACCGACGCTTGTTTTCCTCAAAATTGTCTCAATTATTAGGCTTTGTCTTAATTATTAGGCTTTCTTAGGCTTTGCATGAAATGGAAAACTGAGTAATAATGATACGATTTCCAGGCTACCTCGGCAAGATCTCGAGCAGATTGCGCAGGCAGACGGCCGTGCGCACGGACAACAGGATCCGGCTCATGAACGAGGTGATACAGAGCATCGAGGCCATCAAGATGTACGCCTGGGAGGACGCCTTCGCCGGCATCATCGGACACGCCAGGCGGTACGTATACTGGACTGTACTACCTACAAAAAAATATATCATTAATCATAAACATAATAGACGTCATAGAGGTGTTGAACAAATTTTAACTTTAATGCGAAAGTGTCAGATTTGGATGTTCCATGATTCCGGAGTAAAATGAATTGGACAGACTGACGAATAGTTTTAGACAAAAAAATCTTAGGGAGGACACTAAGGGAGTGCCGACAGAAGGAAAACTCAAACTCAAGTGTCGGTTACAGTAACAGTAGCGCGAGTTCAATGGTTTTTCCATCTCTTAAATGCCCAATATTTAAAGAAGTTTTAACTTCAAAAATACAGAAGGTTTATTACGTTTTTTTTTACAGAAAAGAAATGAACGTCATCAAAAAGTCGTCATGGCTGCGGGCGGTTATGATATCGTGTGTCAAACTCAACACCAAAGTGGCGATATTCCTGAGCATCATCTCTTTCATCTCCTTCGGTAACGACCTGACCGCTGCCAAGGTCTTCGTGATATTCTCATATTACGACATTTTGAAATACTCCCTCGTGGATTTCCTACCGTTGGCTATCACGTTCACCTTGGAGGCGTATGTGAGCGTGCAGAGGATACAGGAGTTCCTGCTACTGCCTGAGGTCAAAAACCAAGATGGCGTCGACCTGGTTACCATAGACGAGGTGAAGACGGCCGGTGGCGTTAATGGAGTTTTCGAGAAAATTGGCAATGGGTAAGTCAATTAGAATTAACTGGAATTAAAATATTGAATTTTGAAATTTAGATAACAATTTCCTTAAATCGGTCAAATAACAAAGAAGTTAAAAGCATTTTCGATTACACAGAGAGAGAAAGAGAGAGAGAGAGAGATTGAACCGTGACGTCACTGTCTAGTAATACCGCAGTAGCTCTAAAAAATATTTGAGTTTTGCAATACAGGGAAATACGGTACTTCAGTAGTTACAATACATATTTTTTTTTATTTAACCCTGTATCACATTGATATCTCTATTAGGGAAAATCATAGATAATTCCAATATGGTGGACGGCCCAAGATGGCGGACTAGTTGAATTTAATAAAATGGCAACTGTTGCAGACAACAGGCGTACATAAAGTCGGAGTCCAACTTGGAGCAGCTGAAGCCAGCGGTGTTGGTCAGTTTCAAGGACTACACGGCGCACTGGCCCAGCACCGACGACGAATCAAAAGAGAGCGTCGTAGCCTTGAGCGACATCAGTCTCAACGTGAGTACAACCACCAGAATATCCGTCTAAACGAAGGTTAGGCACTAAAATGTTCCCTAGAAAATTTACAATCGAGAACAAACAAATCAAGCAAGGTGACCGTTTGTGGAGGTTTTCTGCCAATTCGGTAGATTTGTTTTGTTGTTGTGTTTGTTTAAGTGTTTTGTTGTTAAGTGTTGTTTCTGTAAGCGTTTGGCGGATTTGCTAGTAGCTTGTGGCAGATTCTCTATTTACTTGGTAGCTATACTGCCCCTAGATTGTCTATTCATCGTTATCGTAATGGTTTACTAATTCTCGCCGTTGATTGGGTTCCTGATTTGCATCAGCCAATCTTGAGGCGATTACGATAACCTCGTTATAAATACCTTTATCTTACGCAATCAGACTCGAGATTTTATTGTCTCGTCGTTATACGCTGTAATTTGTAAAACATTGTTTCAGATAAAACCGGAGTCCCTAACGACGATAGTGGGCACGGTGGGGTCCGGCAAGAGCACGCTCCTGCTGGCCATCCTCCGCGAGATCGTGCCCACCAGTGGGCACCTGTCCGTGCGCGGCCGCGTGGCCTACGCCGCGCAGGATCCATGGCTGTTTGAAGCCTCGGTAAGTATCTTTTTACTTGCCACTTGTGTTCCCACGTCCCTGCTTTTCAGGTGTATAAGATAAGGATGAGTTGTTTATCCAATGATGTTTATCCTGTACTAGAAGATCTAACTTTAACACTTTTTTAAATAGTTTTCTCTAAAGATATATTATGCTCGTCTTCACCAACAATTTGAGGGACACCCAAGCCCTTAGGTGTTTCTTAAAATGTTGGTAAAAACGAGCATTAAACTTTTAAAACTCATATATTAAAAAAATTAAAATCGCAAACCATTATTATCTACCTAGCACCTCTCGTTCATTAATATTCGGACTCTTGTGTGCGTTTTTGCTAACATGGATGTGTTGACGTTACAAAAGAATAAAACAAGTATAGGCAGGATATACTTTAACTTTCAGGTGAGACAGAACATCCTGTTCGGGCAAGATCTGGACCACCGCAGGTACAAGCAGGTGATCAAGTGCTGCCAGCTCAAGAGCGACCTGGACATCCTGCCGCACGGAGACAAAACTATTGTTGGCGAGAGAGGTAACCCCTGCTGGAGAAACATTAAAACATAGAATAATTTTTGGAAAATAATAATATAAGAAGTATAAATGAAATAATGCCATGTTTGCAATTGGCGCAGCCGGTAGGATATTTTTTAAATGACGCTTTTGAAGATGAGAATTCATTGTTCCAATATGCGAAATGATGACATCAAGCCATATTCAAAATGGCATCTACTCATGGCTTTCATGACAGACGGATAAAATCGGAATATAAAAATTATAATTCGATTCTGAATAATGATAAGGAAAAATGAGTCCCCAAATTTTCTTTTGAAGTGCCTTGTTAGCAGTTAGTACTAGGAGTATTACTATAGAAAATTGTTATATAATAGTACTACACGAATACTTGTGTACAGGGGCATCGTTGTCTGGTGGTCAACGCGCGAGGATATCTTTAGCTCGCTGCGTGTATCAACACGCTGATGTGTATCTGTTAGACGACCCGCTAGCGGCCGTCGATGCTAAGGTGAGCAGTTAAATTTAGTCATAGAAACTTCCAAAAGAGCCAAAACCTGAGTCATCGGAATGCTATATTAACATATAATTGGCGCAGTCGCTAGGATATACTTTAAAAGAAGCTTTTGAAAAATAAAAGGTCTATATAACTCCAATATCCAAAATTCCGTGACGTAATATAAATAATTTTATATCACTACAAAAGGCGTCTTCCATGAGGCCCGCAACATGATACAGCATTTTAGAGCCTCTAGAAATAGACCTCAAACCTAATTTCACTATCCGAAATTATAAGACATATTTTCCTTTATACCGCGACTCAAGTGTTAAATAATATGGTTTGCAGAAATGACCCGTTTCTATATTGAATTATTTCACTGTAGGTATTAAAAGTCTTGTTTGTGTATGTAGGTGGCGCAGGCAATTTATGAGGAGTGCATCCGAGGATTCCTGCGCGACAAGGCGACAGTGCTTGTGACGCACCACGTGCACTACGCTGCGCACGCCTCCAACGTGTGCGTCATGAGGGCCGGAAAGGTACTTATTTTATCTCTCTCTCCCTATCTCCTCACTATCTCGCTCTTCCTCCCTCTCCCACTCTCTCTTTTTTCCCCTTTCCCCTTTCTCCCTTTGACGACTGAATTGCGTAGCGGTAGCGATCCGGCCGTCTGCGCCAGAGGTCGTTGGCTCGATTCCCGTAGCTGGAAAATGTTTCTGTGATGAGCATGAATGATTTCAAGTGTCTCAGTGTTTTTCAATATATTGTATTTATGTTTATGAATTTTTATGTACCTATATCAGGATACTTTTTGGGGCTGTTTATTGTATGCCTTTATAGAAAGCTCAAAACCTACCGCTGTCCAAAAATCATGAAATTTGACAAACAAGCTCTTATAACTAAGTAAAGGAGAAGTAAAGGATCCGAAAGTCTGTTTATCTTCTATGCTTTTTTTTTTGTAAGGGTCTGACACTGGGCCAGTTTTTTAAGTGCATAAATGATATTTTATTTAACCACAGATAGTCGCACAAGGGACCTACAACGATCTGAGGCACGGGGTGCCGGAGTTCGAGAAGCTGATAGAGATGGGCGAGAAAGGCGAGGAAGAGAAGCAGAAGCAGAAGGTCGCCTACGAGAAACAAGAGAGCGTTGTACGTATTTTTACTAGCTTTTATATATTCTCATCTGTCTGTTTGTTTGTCTGTTAAAAATCTTGTAAGTTCTTGCAAATTTGATCCACTTACCGGTTTTTCAATTGAGCTGAATACATATTGATTGTGCTGTGTGCATACAAATGTAAATGGGATGATAATGCAAAATTAGTATGACATAAGTTTAGTGGGATGTGAGCGGAATTTATACATAATACATTTGTATGTATTTAATACATTTTGGCCTCCTGGCAAACAAACTACATAGTCATAGTTAGGCGAGAAATTGTAAATTAGATTTGTGCATGCATTACTTTGATTTAATAAATTTAAAAAAAAATCACTTTTCATGCTCGTAAAATGATCGTATTGGTGTAAAATGCTTAAAACTGAATTTTATGCTTAAAATATTTTCCTCGAAGTCAAAATGAATATTAGAGTAAACTCGGTCATAAAACCCGTTTTATGTTCTTGTCGCACAATCAACCATTTTCAATAAAAAAAAATCATTGACTCGTTGATAATATTTCGTCTTGTTCTTTCAAGGTTTGTCTCAACGTCCTAACAGATAGTATGAGAGCCGACGCCAAACGGAGTGTTAGTTGCAATAATTATAATAATAAAAAATATAAGCTTGTTGTTGTTTGTAATTTGTATTATTTGTTGTGGTGTTGTTATTTGTATTATTATTTGTGTATTCTAACAAGCAGCTTTAGTTGTCATTGTTGTGTATTTTTAACTTTTTCATGCATTTAAATTAGACTATAATATATGTATATCAAGTAACTTTTCTGTGAGTAAATATTTGTCGACTTAAAGCAAGGGTCACATACGCCTTAATAAATGGCGGGCACAAGTGCCCACAACAATTCAGCAGGGTCTTTGTCAGTCTTGTTTCTCTCGGTATAAAAAGAAGGAGAGATAGCCCAGTTAAAGATGTTCAGGCCGTTCAAATCTCTTCCACTAGTCAAGGGGGCTAAGGGCACGCACCGCTTATTTTTGGAGTTATCTGCGTTTCTATAAACTATACAGGATGTAAGGAGAGTGGAGACCACTTCCGAATGCTTAATGTTCTCAAATGGAAGCGAAGCACGCCAACCCTCTCTTGGCCAGCGTGGTGAGAGAAAATCCTTGACCATAATTATTGGGAGTTTAGATAGTTATGTCAACTTAAGTGGATCCCGAAGCTTAAAAATTTGCGACAGCTTTTGTGTGAACATGACTGAAGGCGACTGATGATGATAAGCGTTATATTTGCCTCTGAACGTGAAACATGTTGTTCACAGGAGCACAGCCACAAGCTTCGCTCGCAGCGCTCGATGTCCTCGGCCTCGCAGCTGTCTTTCAATATGGATATGGATGAAAAAGACCCCGCGTATGAAGGTACAACAGCTTTTATTGGCCACAATCAAGCTAAGTTGTTTAACTTATGCCGGTCCCCAATATTCTATCTATCTTCCGTTTGCCCTAGAGATATCAATGTGACATAAGCTATATACAAGTTATGTCCTATCTCTAGTAAGGGAAACCATGGATAGATTGAATATTGGGAACCGCCATTAGTCAGAATAACCAGGAGATTTTATGTATACTGTAGGTACAAAGTCTACATGAACATAGCGCTGACCGCTTACCGGTTTTATAATTAACCCTGTAGCGTGCCGAAAAGAGATGAAAGTCAGATAAAGTAACGCGATAGAAAGAAAAATAACGACGTAAGCCTAAAGCGCTGTCGCAAATTGAATCGCACTTTATTGTGTCAGCGCTAGAGTCGCTATTTATTTAAATCATTTTGCGTAGCGATTCTTCCATACTATTATATTCTATGGTATAAATTAGATTCCTAGTTTAGTCTTAAAACCAATCCTGAAGACTTGTTTAACAATATTTATGCTGCGTTTAAAAGAAGGAGGCCCACATTTCGGTAAGTGCACTATTATCTCTAATCTATCTAATAGAGCAAGAGCCTGAAAATAACGAAGGTCAGGCCGACCTTCGTTATTTTATAAAAGCTGAAAGTTTCTCTGTACATGGCCCCTATACAGTAAGAACGACTAGCGCCTATAGAGTTTGGGTGGTGGTTACTTGGGCAGGTATCATAAAGATGTATCAAATAGTACCTAAAATTCGTTAAAGTAAAAATCTCAATTTTGTATATTTTCTTCGGGATACCTTTAGAAGTCTCTTCATCCATTGCCGGATATTTATGACAGTTGCTACCCCCTGCCAGACAGCCCTAAACCGAATCGGACGGCTGTTACGTTGCACGCGGTTCTTGTTCGGTCTATTTCAAGCGCTGCGTGCGCCCGATCACGAGGCAGTCCTAGTACGTCGAGAGAGACAAAGTTACACGATAGAAAGAGAGCACAAGTTTAGATGGGTAGCGGAGGCAATTCAGTTCGCAATAGTGCCAAGCGCTGTTGCGAACTAAATTGCACTTTTTTGGAGTGAACCTTTCGTACAGTTAGGTACTATTATTGTATTCCGTGGCAATAGTGCGCTCGGGTGGCGTCATCTCGTTTTCCGCACTCCGCGCTGAAGCCAAGGGGACTCAAGAGGATTTTCTGCGGAATTTCAACGACTCTCGTCTAGTAACGTAAAGTCTTGATCGCCTATTATGTTCTCTTAGCTTAAAAAAATGTATGTCCTCGTAGGTGAAAGTCAAAAGAAAGGCTCGGTGGACTTCAGCGTGTACCTGAGCTACATCCGCAGCGGCGGCGGCAAGTTCACGCTGATCGTGCTGTGCTCGCTGTTCATGCTAGCGCAGATATTCTACTCCTCCACCGACGTGTGGCTCAAGGAGTGGTGAGTGGCTTGCTCTAACCCTAGACACAACCACAGTGTCTGAGTGGGCCAGCGAACGGTCAGTACTAGCACTCGCCTCGCTCGCCTAGACCAACATGTAGAGCATGCATAATATGCACTTATGTAATATGTATTTATAAACACTCACAAATGCTGTAAGTACTTACTGATTTGTTACTCACAATAATATTTGCTATATTTATCGGAGTGGACGTCGTCTCAAAGAGTCAGTGGTCAAGAATCGATGTGAAAACTGTGATACTTGCAGCAAACTGTCGCTACACGTAGAGCAATAAAATGGAGAAAGAGACTCCCTGTTGCCATCTTTGTCGCACTTACGGAATTTACTTTTAATCCTGAAAAACTCACAGTTCTCGTGGGATTGCAGCAAACCAGACTTTGCTAACACACAGCGGCGTCCATTTTAAAGTAGTGTTCTTTACACTTGATTATTCCTTTCAGGGTTAACCTTGAAGAAGCAAACAGCGCTCAACTAATACTGAACAGAAATTTATCCGCTAATGCCACTACTCCGCCTTGTAAGTATTTACCGATCTGTGTTCCTTTTTATAGCATTCGTTAATATAGAAATGTGTATATTCTCTTTCTATCTTTCTGTTTCTTTATCCAGGAGAATACGCATGTTTGGCCTCACACTTAGCGTCCTCTATCAATTTACAAAAGTTTTAATGTGTGGCAGCGAGTTTGATGAAGAGACCAAGATGGCAATTTGACAGAGGCTATTCTATACTAACATTTCGAAAACCCATTTCACAGTCTAAAACTGCATACAAAAGAGAGAGTGTTCTCTGATGTTCAAAATTTCTGATGTTCATTGTTAATTTCAGTGGACTTCCAACACTTGCAATCGAACTATTTCCACCTGACCCGCGAGCAGTGCGTGTACATCTACGCGGCGCTCATCGTCATCTGCATGTTCTTCACGTGGAATAAGCTGCTCGTGTTCTACAACACGTGCATCAAAGCCTCCACCGTCTTCCACGACACTATGTTCAGGTGAGTGAGCAGTGTTCATTGTTCATTTCAATGCACTTCCAACACTTGCAATCGAACTATTTCCACCTGACCCGCGAGCAGTGCGTGTACATCTACGCGGCGCTCATCGTCATCTGCATGTTCTTCACGTGGAACAAGCTGCTCGTGTTCTACAACACGTGCATCAAAGCCTCCACCGTCTTCCACGACACTATGTTCAGGTGAGTGAGCAGTGTTCATTGTTCATTTCAATGCACTTCCAACACTTGCAATCGAACTATTTCCACCTGACCCGCGAGCAGTGCGTGTACATCTACGCGGCGCTCATCGTCATCTGCATGTTCTTCACGTGGAACAAGCTGCTCGTGTTCTACAACACGTGCATCAAAGCCTCCACCGTCTTCCACGACACTATGTTCAGGTGAGTGAGCGGTGTTCATTGTTCATTTCAATGCACTTCCAACACTTGCAATCGAACTATTTCCACCTGACCCGCGAGCAGTGCGTGTACATCTACGCGGCGCTCATCGTCATCTGCATGTTCTTCACGTGGAACAAGCTGCTCGTGTTCTACAACACGTGCATCAAAGCCTCCACCGTCTTCCACGACACTATCTTCAGGTGAGTGAGCAGTGTTCATTGTTCATTTCAATGCACTTCCAACACTTGCAATCGAACTATTTCCACCTGACCCGCGAGCAGTGCGTGTACATCTACGCGGCGCTCATCGTCATCTGCATGTTCTTCACGTGGAACAAGCTGCTCGTGTTCTACAACACGTGCATCAAAGCGTCCACCGTCTTCCACGACACTATGTTCAGGTGAGTGAGCAGTGTTCATTGTTCATTTCAATGCACTTCCAACACTTGCAATCGAACTATTTCCACCTGACCCGCGAGCAGTGCGTGTACATCTACGCGGCGCTCATCGTCATCTGCATGTTCTTCACGTGGAACAAGCTGCTCGTGTTCTACAACACGTGCATCAAAGCCTCCACCGTCTTCCACGACACTATGTTCAGGTGAGTGAGCAGTGTTCATTGTTCATTTCAATGCACTTCCAACACTTGCAATCGAACTATTTCCACCTGACCCGCGAGCAGTGCGTGTACATCTACGCGGCGCTCATCGTCATCTGCATGTTCTTCACGTGGAACAAGCTGCTCGTGTTCTACAACACGTGCATCAAAGCCTCCACCGTCTTCCACGACACTATGTTCAGGTGAGTGAGCAGTGTTCATTGTTCATTTCAATGCACTTCCAACACTTGCAATCGAACTATTTCCACCTGACCCGCGAGCAGTGCGTGTACATCTACGCGGCGCTCATCGTCATCTGCATGTTCTTCACGTGGAACAAGCTGCTCGTGTTCTACAACACGTGCATCAAAGCCTCCACCGTCTTCCACGACACTATGTTCAGGTGAGTGAGCAGTGTTCATTGTTCATTTCAATGCACTTCCAACACTTGCAATCGAACTATTTCCACCTGACCCGCGAGCAGTGCGTGTACATCTACGCGGCGCTCATCGTCATCTGCATGTTCTTCACGTGGAACAAGCTGCTCGTGTTCTACAACACGTGCATCAAAGCCTCCACCGTCTTCCACGACTCTATGTTCAGGTGAGTGAGCAGTGTTCATTGTTCATTTCAATAAAGGAGACCGGCGAACTCCCATACAATTCCTGGCCGAGACTAAAATCCACTCAAATCCACGTTCAGTTATAAAAACTTCTGATACTTGTAGTACTCAACCTGACTTACAAAACTGACATACAAAGTCAATCAAATGAAGTAGGGCGAGAGAAGATATTCACATTATTGTTAAAAGTGAGGTTAGGTTTAGATATATTTCATTCAAAATCCATTCTCATTCTAAAAGACCCGCGTCTAGTAGTGGGTCGGTTGACTTTTTGTTGCCATATTTAAAAAAATATTGCCATTCGACCGATTTTTTAGTTGTTTTTTATTATTGATTCCCTACTTCTAAAAATATGGTAAGTATTTACACAAAAAAATCTATGAAAAATAGCAATCCAAAATAAATCATTCCAGAATCTGAACGGTCTCTGGGTTATTTTTGTTAGAGCTGGGCCAATTTTCGCCATTCTCCTTTCCAACACTTGTAATCGAACTGTTTCCACCTAAACCGGGAGCGGTCAGGTCACGTATTATTACTTAGCAATGTTTTCGCCTCCAACAGGGGCGTGACCAACGCGCCGATGTGGTTCTTCCACCACAACCCGTCGGGACGCATCCTCAACCGCTTCTCCAAGGACATGGGTCAGGTGGACACGCTGTTGCCCGTTGCGCTCGTCGACTGTCTCGGAGTGAGTACAACGATAGATAATAAATAAATAAATAAATAATAAATTGTTTATTTGTGAACAGAAAATACATACAGTTATCTTAAAATTACCCTGGACCCCCAAACTAGGAAACCCGTGACTTGGGGGTCGGTTTCTAAAGTTAAACTTAAAACAATTTCAACACGGACGGACACCTGCAGTAAATGAAGCATTTATCAGTATGGTAATTACAATTTATATTAGTACTAGCTGATGCCCGCGACTTCGTCCACGTGGGATAAAAACTATTCTATCTTTTAAGTTGGACCAAATGACAGATATTCACGAAGTTTGAACTAAATCGGTTCAGTAGTTTAGGAGTCCATCGCGGACAAACATTGTGACGAGATTTATATATATTAAGATGGTTGCGAGTGTATATTTTGTATGTATACTCGTACGTGCGTGCGTGTGATATGTATGTGTGTGTGTGTGTGTGTGTGTGTGTGTGTGTGCGTGTGCGTGTGCGTGTGCGTGTGTGATCATTCTATAAACGTACAATGACTATAAAAAATCGCACTCGGCGCGATTTGGACCAGCATCTCTCCTTCGCTATCGCGGCCGGAGAATCTTGCGACGTGTAGTGCGATGCGCTTTAAGCCTGTGCTACACGGTTGCCAACAAGCCCGTATGCAGGGGTGACATTGCAGATTTCTGCCGTGTAGCCAGCGTTTTTGCAATGTTGGCCGATTTGACATTCAACAACCTTGGTCAGGAGTCTTGCTCTGCCGACAGTGGTCGGAGAGCGCGGTTGCTAACTGTGTAGCCGCGCGTTCCAACCAACTTCAAAGACAGTCGCGCTCTGTCTAGCAATGAGCGAGCACGTTTTTTCTGATAATAATTGATGTGATATTATTGAACTGTATCTGAGATCTCTATATTCCCTTCCAATAGCTACATATCTTAAAGTACCTAACTAGAATTCATTCTTCGGCAGATATAGCTGGTCTCATATTTGAATCCTTTTTTTCTATGAATGGTCGAACCATTTCCACCAACTCGTCAAAAAATTATATAAATCATCAAAATCCTATAATCCTATTAAATTTGAGTGACTCAGAAGTAGTCGTTCTTTTGGCCATCGCTTCATCCAAATACTCTTCTTAGGCTTTTTTCTTTATCTACAGCACACAAGAGTGCCAGCGAAACACCAATTTTTGAATTTTTGATAACGCGAGAGCCATATCTACTAGTCATGCTCCTACCGCAGTTGTAAACACACTGAAGTTTGCAGCCGTGTAGCCGCAACGCGCGACGGCAGTACCAACCGGCCCTCCAACCAGGTCACTCCTGCATACGGGCTTGTCGGCAACCGTGTGGCGCAGGCTTTAGTTTCTAATTACTTCCAAAGACCTATAATTTCGCATGGAGGTTTATACCCCTTGGTTTTCACTATTTAGGTTCCTAAAAATATATCTAAAAAATATGGCATGGCATCTTAAACAGCTAATCAGCAATGCAAAGCAGTTTATGATATAAATATTTCACTCTTTGAAACATAACTGTAGAACTGTACTAACATGCCTGCATTGACAAGAAGCCCAAAACATACTGAATCGGGTATTCTTTTTTTGTTTCATTTACAAATGACATTTAAAGAGCCATTAAAATAAGATCAATTTGCAATCTTTTTTTAAAGAATTTTGTCATTTAACTTACGTATATTGACAAAAGCTTTGAACTTATTGAGAGACATAGAACACACTACGTGGTAGAATTGCTTACAATAGCGTGATGGTGGTTGTAGTTCTTCCTGGAGGTGATCGCGATCCTGGCGGTGGTGTGCCTGGTGAACTGGTGGCTGCTGCTGCCGACGGCGGTGGTGGCCTTCCTGCTGCATCTGCTGCGACTGCTCTTCCTCAGCACCAGTCGCGAGCTCAAGAGGATCGAGTCTATAGGTCAGTGTGTCATCACTTATACTCGCTAACTCACCAGAGAGACATGTATACACTTCCTTATTGTGAGAGTATAGTGAAAATAAAAATTTTTATAAATAAGAGTCTGGCAAAAGTATTAATAGCTAAGTTAGGACAGACTAGTACACGGCCGCCCGCATGAATTTCAGTTTCTAAATATTCTGTTATACCTATTATAACGGAACAACATAACTTTTCGAATTGTTTTAAAACTATTCTGTCATACATGGTTTTTAAAAGATAACAATGCCGTCATATATGACTTTTGCATAACATTAATCGTTTACTCAGCGCACGCAGTGTAAGCTCTTAAAAAGGAACCATTTTTGCCGTTTGTGCACAAAAAAATCCATTGATCCTTCGCTCCTATTGGTCATAGCATGATTTTGTATAGCTTATATCTTTCCTCGATCTCGAACAAAAAAAAAATCTAACAAAAATAATTTTCCAATTCGGACCAGTATTACTAGGAATTAGCGCGTTCAAACAAACTCTTCAGCTTTAATATATTAGTATAGAGTTCAGCCTTATATTCTTTGGCAAATTTACGGAAAGCGTTTGGTAAATTATCTATCCTTTCAGTTCGTTCAGTAATTTTATCTGTACCATACTGTTTTCATTCCGAGAGTAAGCTTTGACTCGACTTGTCTGTCGTCACCAGCCCGAAGTCAGAGCCTCAACCACGCGGCAGCGACGGTGAACGGGCTGAGCACGATCCGCTCCGCGCGCGAGCAGCAGCGCACGCTCGCGCAGGAGTTCGACAAGCTGCAGGACCTGCACAGCTCCGCCTGGAGCCTCGTGCTCAGCACCAACCGCGCGTTCGGCTTCTGGATGGACATGGTGTGCTGCCTCTACCTCGCCACCGTCACCTTCAGCTTCTTCCTCTTCATCGGACAAGGTAACCCATGGCAGACACCCTCACTTTAGCTATTTTCCCTTCAGAAGACGGGGTAACTCATTTTAGCTGAGCTCTGTACTAAGTAACAGTAGATGTTTGGCTTCTGGAATGACATAGTGTGCTGCCTTTACACTTTATCTCCTGCAGCTTCTTCCTCTTCATCGGTCAAGGTAACCTATGGCAGCCACCTACTCTTAAGCTTTCGTCTCATTTGAGCCCATTCTAGCTGGAGTAACCCATTCTAGCTGAGCTCCGTACTAAACACGACAAATCATTCTAACGTAACGTAACGTAAGCTTACTTGTTCGGCTTCCGGACAAACATGTGTGCTGCCTCGGCACGATCATCTTCAGCTTCAATTAAACCGTTATTTTGGTAAAATTCTCCCAACTTAAGATTAAACATTTGAAGGATCTTGTATGGAGCATGATTCTCTCTCATGTAAGCGCAACTTGTCTATTCCAGACTCGATGGGCGGCAACGTGGGGCTCGCCATCACGCAAGTGATCGGGCTGGTGGGCATGTGCCAGTACGGCATGCGGCAGACAGCTGAAGTGGAGAACCAAATGACTTCGGTGAGTGATCCAGATGGTTTTCGTATTACCGTTCTCTGTGACGTCTCGGCGACGGCCTTACATTATTTTTGGACTAACTCTTAACCTACGATTCAGAACTTCTTTCTTAAACTTGTCACACCTCCTCAGGTGGAGAGAATATTGGAATACACAAATCTACCTCCAGAAAAACCAGTCGAGCCCGACATGAAAGCTCTGAAGGCCGCTCACCCGAACCTCGACTTTGAACAGTGGCCCAACCAAGGTAAGAAATCTAATTCGTATTTAATTATTTTTATTTGTCTTATGATGCAAGGCAGCCTTAGATGGTGAATTTTCAAAAATCATTTCCTAGTATTTACGTACGCAATAAAAAATGAAAATTCTAATGCTTCCTACCGAAACCCCGTGTTGCCATTCAATCAGACAGATTTGTTTTTCTTAATTTGAGGTAGAATAAAATTCCTTACAATTTAATATATAAAAACCTTGAAAATACTTCTGTTAAATCGCTATCAATGTCATCTACGACGGAAAGGCATCATATATTTTCTTTGTAAATCTTATATTTTCTCTATGTAAATTTTCTTTCCTGTTATTTTCGCTTCTGAAATTAGAGATACAACGGACATGACTCTCTTTGTCACCCACTAAGTGACTCCGAGCTGTTCAGTCAGACCAATGTAACGATATGTCATTAGCAATCATCACAGTTGCACGTTGCATGAAACTGAACTCTCTAGTTGTGGTTTTAAGAGTGATTTTAAATACGCAGGAGAAATAATCTTCGAAGACGTGTCCCTGGAGTACGAGAAGCCTCCGAAGAAGGAGCAGCAGCCGACCGAGTCAGGTATCAAGCTGGAGGAGCCCGCGTTCGCGATCCGCGGCGTGAACTTCACCATCCGCCCCGGGGAGAAGGTCGCCGTGGTGGGCAGGACCGGCGCTGGCAAGAGCTCCCTCATCGCCGCTCTGTTCAGGTAACAAGGAGCACGGAGAAGTTGTTCTCCTGAAAATACTCACTGGGTGATGGCAGGTCTTTTCTTGTGGAGTCCCGGATCTCTTCTTCTGGGGTGATGGCAGGTATCTTCTTGTAGAGTCCATGACCTGTTATGTCAGATATTTATACTGTGAAGGTGACTTGAAGGGCAAGCTGTAGTCGTAGAAGTAACTGGACATAAGGATACTTGAGGAACCATGTCTCAGGATGATGGCAGTGCGTTGCTCGAATTCCTGGGAAGCAATGCAAATGAGCAGGCGTTTCACTCAACATCAGCTGAACGTTATATCCGTAACTATTCAGACTGTCTCCTTGTTGCTACGGAGGATGGGTGTTACTCTGATTTAATGGATATGACAGCATGTATGAGATGGGCAGTCCTTCACTTCACGACCTTATCAACTGCTGTATCTGTTATCGATGGAGATTTCAGGATAGATGGGATAGGACATCAGGATCCTCTAACTCCCATGGCGCAGTCAGTCTCGGGCATCGGCATACTTGCTCCGCATAATCGAGGTCTCCTTTCCAGGCTAAGCAAGATCTCGGGCAAAGTGACCGTGGATGGCGTGAATGCGGACCAGGCGGGGCTCCGTCGCTGGCGGTCGCGGCTGTGCGCTCTGCCGCAGCGCCCCGCGTTGTTCGCGGCCACCTTGCGCGACAACCTCGACCCCGAGCAGAAGTACAGCGACGCTCAGCTGTACGCAGCGTTGAATGAGGTTAGTGTGACTCCGTCTCTCATTTTCACCTAGGTATTGTTCTGTCTTAATTTGTTTCTTTTGACATTGAATTAGTGCCCCAAATAGTTCCTGACTTTTTTTACGATTTACCATCAACTGTTTTCAAGCCTTTAATGTCTCGTTTTTTAATCCTCGTTTCTTGAGCAATAAAATGTGCTGGACAAGCATGTCGAGGTTGTAAAGGTATGGGCTAAAAATTGAGGAGTAGAATGTCCATTTAAATTCTACTCCGTGCAAGATTTTGCCCGATGGACCTTCAGATATTATGTGACCTTCTATGGTCGCGACACGGAGGTAAAAGACAATAAACAAGGATTAATGAAAACGTAGGTACGAGGACGGCTCATAGCCCAAATGGATACCGAGAAAAGGTGGTGCATCCAATGCCATTGATTGATGCATCATCAGTATATAACATATTGAATAATTAGGCGATCACGGCTGCTGTGCCAACGGCATTCGAAAGTGAGGGTGAAGGGTCAGGTAGCTGAACACGATGAACTTTTTAAAGGACAGTATACTGGACGAAATCCTAAGGTGGTACGCCATGGAGCATTTCAAATCTAATCTCAACCCCGATTTGCTTAGGACCTTTCGTTTTGTTGTCTTGACCTTGCATCCTTTTTTCCCAGGTGGAGCTTACGGATCTAGTGAACTCTTTGCCGGGTGGTTTGTCGTCCAAAGTGGGCGACGGCGGCGGCAACCTGTCCAGCGGTCAGCGGCAGCTGCTGTGCCTGGCGCGGGCGGCGTTGGCCAGGAGAGCCGTACTGGTGCTGGACGAGGCCACCGCCAACGTTGACACCGAGTAAGTGCGTCTCATCATATTCTCAGCTTGCGGATGGCCACTGCTGGACATAATGCCGGAACCAAACTGCGTTATTTGTTATTCGTTATGCGGCTACGCTGTATTTGTCCAAATATGTGTTTATGTGAGCAAACAACAAACATGCTATCCACACTTCGTGCTATGTGCCAAATATTGTCAATACGTGTCCTTTGAAGTGTGCTAAAAACCGACAAGAGGACGGATAATATTCGCGCTTATGCGTTATTCGTGCAAATAAAGCAAATATAGACGAATGAACCGCCCACACTTGGTCGTATGCGGACAAATAAGGCAGTGTGGTTCCTGCATAAAACTAGCAAACACCGCTAAACCCTGTCTCCAGCCTTTCTCATCCAGCCGCTTTATGCACGCGTGCGTTCGTGCGTGTATGTGCGTGCGTGTGTGTGTGTGCACTTGCCAATGTTTCGGCGTTTTGGCTTCATACGATCAGTGCTGTCATCTTTGTTTCAGAACGGACAAACACATCCAGACGACGATCCGCACGAAGTTCGCGGAGTCCACCGTGCTAACGATCGCGCACCGGCTCAACACCGTCATGGACTACGACAGAGTCATCGTGATGGACAAGTGAGTACTCTTCTGCTACTGGGGCACATCCGATAACCGATTCCATACTAAAGCAATCTGAAGCTGCTTTCCTATGCTGTAACTCAGTGGCATCTAAATAAAAGCCATTGAGTTCTTGTCTATAGTTCGTTATACGAGTACGTTGCTTCTATAATGAGTGAAACAAAAATTAGACTTTGTGGAAAACAAACAACGCCTAGCCATATACATTATACAATCTATCTGACCCCTATGCTCACATTTGACATATTATACTGAAATGAAATGAAATTCTTTATTTCACATAGGCTTAGATATAAGCTCTCATGAAATGTCGAGACTCTACCGCCAGGTTCGGAAAGCAGGTTTGCGCCGAGAAGAACTGGCAAGAAACTCGGTACTTGCTCTTTTCAAAAAAATGTCTCAATATACAATTTTTAGTACTTAGTATGAAACAATATTTTAAGATATCTCGTGAGGAGATGGAAGCATATCATTATCGTTCCTAGAATCTTTGTTATTTAAAAATTCTTCAATGGTGTAGTAACCCTGATTTATTAGATGTTTTTTGACAGTTTCTATAAACCGGTGCAAAGGTAAGTCCAAGACAGAATTCGGGATCATATTGTAGAAGCGTACACTCATACATACTTTTCATCCATTGATGATGGTTGATGAAATATCAAAAGCTGACCCGGCACGTTCCTTGGTGGCCATCGAGGACGTCCGTGTTGAACTATGTTTGTCTTAAAATCATTGTTGTTCCATCAGGGGCCGCGTCGTGGAGTCCGGGCACCCGTTCGAGTTGCTGACGCAGGCTGCCCCGCCCGCCAGGACGGATGCGCCGCGCCGACCCGTGCTCACCAAAACGCAGGTATACTTCGATGATAAATCAGTGTGCAGTATGGACTGTCACTGCTTCTCTCTCACACATTAACGTTGTAGGATAGTGCGAACGAGAAGCAAAAAATATAACTACAGTCCCTTAAAGTATTTTAAATTGTCGACCATGTTGCATATGTCAATACTCGTAAAATTATTTTTAGCAAAAAATGTTTTGGTTTCAATATCGTCTACTTATATAGGTAAATGCCATGACCTTTTTTTGAAAACTCCATAGAACCGATAGTATTTGTGGAAATCTATATTGGTTATCTTAGTTGGGTCTTTTTTTTTAAAGAAAAGAGGAAATTATGAATGCGTTGGAATAATATAATCATTTATCGCTAGGCGCCGCTGGCAATTCCCGAGAATTTCACGTACGCGAGCGGCCTGGACCGGCACGAGGAGGCGGCCGAGACGCTCGTCGTGTCGCGCGACAGGATACGCACCTACTCCAACAGGCTAGTGCTGTTATAATTCATAATTTACTCGTATATAAGACGACAATTGATAATAATAGTCAAGATAGGCCCCATCCGAACATTTTACGTAAACCTTCTTCATACAAGAAAATGTAGCGCCATGTGTCGAAACTCCTGCAAAATACTGCGTAGGCTTACAGCTTACTACTGACGCCGAAGGGGGGTTTGCTCCCATAAACTGGCGACATTTTTTCGCGCGGTCCGCCCCGTCTAGAGTGTAAGTCAATGAAGACGACGGAAGATTGAGGATTCAGACTTTGTTTGTTAGAGACTTTATAGAATATACGACGCAGGACAAGAGAGCATCAACGATTTACTTACAGTTAACAAGATTTTTTTTTCTAAATTGAGTGGCATAGTTTACCATGCAAACTTCTACCGAAAATTGGTTTGCACGAGATCTACTTAGTAGTTTTTTGGGTATTATTAACCTCAAAAAAAAAAACAAAGTCCAGTTTACGGTTGGGTAAGAAAAGTGGTTCTAAGACGTCCGATTAGACGTAGAAAAAACGCAATACCACAATTATAGATCATGATCAATTGTCTGTTTAAATATACTAGTAGCTCACGTTCCATATTTGAATCATCTACTTGTGTTCAGGTCAGAGATGAGCGAGCCGGAGGCGGGCATTTTCAAGACGCTGGTGGAACAGACTGGCGCGGGAACCGCTGCCATGCTGTACCGGATGGCTGAAGAGGTATTATTATTTACAAGTACCAAGTGTCGCGCCCATTGATTGCAATTGGATTGTAATGTATTACATTTTAGCTTCCTGCACTCCATCTCCTTTGAACTATGCCAAATCTCAATAAAAAAGGTTGTTTATGGATTTCATACAATTTACGAATCTGTTTGGGATTTTAATATTTTTAAGTTTATTTTGTCTGAGGTATCAAGCGTTTTAGCGTTCCAATGCGATACTGTGTACTGTAGCTATCGTGCAGGGATTTTACCACTAATTATGTTAACAAATATATACATTTTATAAAATATATTGAAACATTGTATATACTTCGATTGCATTGTCAAAACAAAAGTATTAATTTATGTTTTTATTTATTTCACAGAGTTACAAGAAATGGCTGGAGAAGAAAAACGCATGAAAGCCTGCTACTATTGTGATTCAAAATAATTATTATTTGTCAATTCTGTCACTCTGTTTGTTGGGTAGTTCCCATTTGTTCTATGTAACGTGACGTCATCAGCATTGTATCTCGTCTTGTTCCATGGAACAAAAGGAAATAAGGTACCCTATTCGGTGGCCTTTAATGTCAATACGCATCACGAAAGTTGGAGGCAGTTTTAGCTTTCGTGGTAACAACTTTTTGACATACAATACCTCTAAGTACTTAAATATTATAAATCGTTAACATTACATATTACTCATTATAACATTTATACAGGCAAACAAATAAGTAAGGTAATTTCTACCTACCATGTTTTGGACAAAACTTTAACAGAAAAAATCTTAAAATTCCTGAAAGTTCCCAAGTTCAGAGAAAGAGCGATTCTGCGAATTGTGCAAGCATAATATGTAATGTGTTTGCAAATTATTATAACGTTATATGTGAATAAAATAGGTGCTTTTGGCCAATACTTAAGTAAAGAAAATAGCTGTTGTTATGACTAAATCGGGTTAGTATTGTTTTTGCACTTTTAAAAACTTTCTACATTTAAGTCCATACAGGTGCTAAACAGTTTTTACGTGAATTTATATTTACAACTTTATTTGTGCTACTATACAACGGTAACGATAGAAATTTTTTGAAATAATAAAATTGTAATGTTGTTGTCACATTCTCTCAGCTTTAAGATAATAATAGGCTATTTGACAACAATGAAAATATACCTGAAATTGTGGTAAATCTCACTAATAACAACGTAAATAAGCATATTTCACTTTATTTTAATCAAATATATGTATATTTTTCAGAAAAATAAGAGTTTAATAATGTTATAATTTTTGATATTTTACCTGTGACAGGAACGCCCTGTGATTGGTTGCAACTCTGGTGACGTCACACTCGAAAATTTGCGGGAAAACAACAGCTTTTTGTACTGATTTTTCTGAGTGTTTTGTTTGGCGGGCGTTCTATTTTATCTTTTAGCTATTTAAACAGTAATTTTCTGGTTAACTTTATAACTAAACATACTAAGGAAATAAATAATTAAGTGTTTCAAATCGCAGAATGGAATCAAATTTTGTGCGAGCTGATAATAGCAACCTACCTAAGGTAGATGCTTTTATGGTTGCACTTTACTTTAAGAATAATGCTGATTATTATGGCGCGGAACTGAAAAACATAAAAACAGCAATGTAAGTACCTACCGCGTCGAACATATTAGTCCTTCCTTTATTTATTATAATCATAATCATTAATCATTATCTCATTTTAGTTTATGTTGACAAATACTCAGGAAGTTCATGGGAGTTCGGTTTATCATGGTACAGACACAAACACTTTTTGAGGGCAATTTATGGAGGCATTTGTACACCATTCTTTCTGTTAAAATATATTAATTTTTATTAAATTTAAAGAAAAGCGAAGAAATTCAACTAAACTGTACGGTACTGTAGTCTGTTTATATGCGTTTGACAATGTGTGACGTCACGAGTCAGATGACAAGCGCCATTACAAAATTGGCGTTTTTGGCGCGGTTTTGAAAATTGAAATTTTAAAAGTGGTTTTTAAAGGGAATTACATTAAATTTCCGCGAAATATCAATGTAATGTGCTTAATAGGTAGTAATAAATTCTTTAAAATCATTTTCAAAATTTAGTCAAATAGCCTATTATTGTTAAAATTATTTTTCTTGGAAACGTTAGTACTCTGTTATTTAAGTAACGTTTTATTTAATTAACTTAGAAGGTAGACAAATTCTGACTGTATTGTTACTTGAATAACAGTTTTCTTATACAAAGTGTTGGTTAATTCGTTTAGTGTGCCTGCAGCTAAACTTTTTACTTGATCCTAGAAACACATTAATGGGGATAAGAAGACCTATTAATTTGTGTCATTTTCAATACAAAACTTATTATTTAATTTAGAAAAAATGTTTTTAGAAACCCTAACTGTGATGTCAACAAAGTGTAACAGTTTTCTTTATTTCCAGTCCATTCATATTGAATGAGCCGTTTTTAGGAGTGTCATTTAATGGTACATTTTTGAACTCCCTATAGTCCCTCAGTATATGAGCTAGGCCTCTTGTGAATTTTTTTCAGGCATCTATAGACCTTCCCCTACTTAAGCCTTTCGGCTAGTTATGGCAAGAAACCAACACGTTGTATAATAATTTCTCAACATTCCTCAAAAATCGTAAACTTGGAAATAGAATGAACCTTTATTTATTTATTTAATATTTTATTGCACACAAAAAGGTACAAAAAGCAACAACTAAATCCTAATTTTGGATTTTCTTCCAGCGTAGTAGCTAACTAACTAGCGTAGCTAACTTTGCCGTAAAAACATGTTAAGGAAATTCTCGGGGAGCTCCTTTCTTAAATCGTGAAGTAAATAGAGTAAAGTAAAATTTCATTGGTGTGCTTTATTAATTTCTGGACAGTTAATTGTGCAATATATATCCACAAATGGTGCATTTATGATGCATAAGAAAATATATCAATTTTATTTAAAATATAGTTCATAGATCTTTACTTTTAGGTAAATAAATCGTTGTGTTGTAAAATCAACGACGGACAAAAATATGCCTTAAATAATGATTTTGTAGCCCTAATATAAACTACTTAAATCTTTTATTTATAAAAGGAAATACGTTTCTTAATACTTAATTGTTAAAAAGTAGTGTCGCCTTTTCTACTTTAAAATTTTTACCAGTATTTTTCTCCACTAGAATATTTTATATGCGAATTTTAGTATTTTTTATTTAGGCAATACCATAGGTGTAGAATATTGATAATATTATGATACTTATAAAATGTGAGATTTACAGAACAGAGATTGCAGATCAATAAATGAACTGCATTTTATTTAATAGGTTATTGCCATATTGAGTTTTTTTTAATTTACACTAATTAATTATACCATATTCGTGATAATATACTTAAGAACAGTGCAAACTTTCATGCAGTTCCTTGTAAACATATTTTAACATAATGTATTTGAAAATTGCCGAAATACTTATTTATTTACAAACAAATAGGTGTTCACTGTACATTGTGCAAAAAGATGTCCTACTTCGACTAAGTTTACTTATATAATATGATTATTTTAGTTTTTAACGAAATTACATCTTATTTTTATTTAAATGTGACTTATTGTGATATGTTACAGGAAATATAATTACAGAAATATTTTTCAATGAAAATCTACTGTAGTTTATTTAGTAAAACCTGACCTTAAAACTCGGCTTTAATGTTTAAACTTTTAATTCTTCTGAGATAGTACAAAAACTACGAGTACTATCGAAAAAAAAAACAAAGATTCCGACGAATTGAGAACCTCCTCATTTTTTTGAAGTCGGTTAAAAAGAGAAAAGAAAAAAATTGACAAATGGCTCAATCGTTTAACGCGCGGAGCCAATACCTCAAAAGAAGATGAAGTAAGGTCAATGTGCGACTGTGGGTAAATGTAAACAGAGGTAAACACACGTACTTTTAATTAATATCAGTTTCAGATTGTACCGAAACGCATCAATAGACTATTGTTTGAAAATGAATGTAGTCTGAATAGATTAAAAGTCTATTCAGACATTTTCAGATAAGCACAGACTTGTATACTAAAGACAGGGCAAACCGCGAACGGCGCGAAAAATTGTCGCCGTGTTTATGGGTGTCATTACTATAAAGGCCACTCGGAAGTTCGGTTAGCGGCGGCGGCGGGTATTTTGACAGATGACGCTACTGTTTGCTTGTATAAAGGTTTACGTAAAATGTTCGGATCGGATCTTTACTATTTTTATCTATTCTATAGAGGCGTTTCGTTACACTCTGAAACTGATATTAATTAAAACTACGAACTTATAGAATGCGTTTACATTTACCTCCGTTTACATTTACCCACATTAGCTATAAAACCTCCGTGGTAATTCTTTTGATACTCTTACAGCCAGTTTCTTCATTGATAGTAACAGCTAAAGTAATAGTTAAAAATGGCGGTCTGACCCTTATCACGAAAGACATATGGATCAGACCGCCATATTTAATTATTACTTTAGCTGTTACTATCAATCTAGAAACTGGCTGTTAGTCAGCGCAACACCTGTCGCTGCACGCGGGGCCTGTTGCCCGGCAGGTTTGCCGTAAAACCCGTAAGTATGAGCTCAACAGCCGGCCTGTTTCCCAGTTTAATTGCACCACGGGCAGCAAGAGTGCTATTGCGTTCTTAATAATATGCTTTGTTAATTTTTCTGTCGGTCTAATTCGAATCGGGTTCCATACAAAATATGAAAATGAACATACACATGTAATATAGTATTTTTAACCGACTTCGAAAAGGGAGGAGGTTCTCAATTCTTTTCTTTAATTACTTATATCAGTAGTTACTTGAACAATAAACAGATCAAATTACCTAGTTAATAAAATTACATTAATTCCAATTTGTTCTATGGAAAAAGTAATGGCACAAAATAGTAATGTCTCGTTTCGTTTCTATAAGATAAAATGACACCTTCATTTTCCATGGAACAAATCCAAATTTCCCAAAAGTCCGCCTCAGTTCGTGTACACATTTCCACACCACCCGTGAGGTAGTGTACCTTTGGCGCATTTTTTTTAACGTGGTTTCCCCAGTAGGTATAATCCACGAGCTATCAAACATATTCAGAACCAAGCCTGTCTGATTCTATTTCAAATTTAATCGAGGGTAATGGTTGTACTGCGAAATAATGAACGAGCTTTTAACTAAAAAACTAAAATAAATATAAAACTGAAAATTTCAACTGGTTAACTTGGCAGACGGACAGGCGGACAGCGAAGTCTTAGTGTCCCGTAGTTAGGTCATAGAGAAATAAATAATATACCTGTTAGGTTAGGTCTTACCGATAGAGTCACGTTTTTACCAATTGGGTGCGGAACCCTACAAACCACATAAGTCAATTTTCCAAAAAAAGTTGTAAATGACGTGAAATGGATGGACGTAAAACGGGAATGAGGGATTAAATTAAATAAGATTTTTTTACTGGTTTTCATACTGCATCCAAAGTTTTCAGTTTTGATGATGGTTTATTAGTTTGTCCCTGTTTTGGATTGCCTCATTCCCCGGACTTTTTAATTTTAAACTCTACTGTGACTCGCTGGTTTCTTCGAGGGTAGCTAATAGTCCGTTGAAACCAATTATTGTTTTAGTTGCCAATAATTCACGATTTAGAAATGTAAAACAATATATTATGGTCTTTGCATGGTTCATGGTTTCAATCCTACTTTAATTTTATTATCATCTTCATTATTTTAATACCAATCAATTTGGTATTAAATCCATCCTTGCGTCGGGTCTGACATATCTTCTTCATTCAGTCGAATTTCTTCAAGATTCCTGAAAAAAAGACGCTGAAAAGAAGTCAGCCGAAGCTGTAGTATTGTATTGATTCTGATTGTTAGAAACAGGGAAAAATTTATTTTGGCGGTCGCATTTTTTTTTTTAATCAACAGCCATTTTTTACAAAAAGAAAAACAAAACCACAAGCCTCTCTTTTCTTGTGTTACAACTATCGTAGAAACGAGCAACCGCCTTCAAAAAATACGCACTGACTTTGTCGAAAAATATTTTTTTCCGCCATATTGTATGTATTTTTTTGACGGGTGGATGGTAATTTTTTTTTTCTCATTATAAATGTTTTACAATAGTTTTTAACCTAAGTCAGCAACATAATATGAAGCTAATTAAAATCTAGATAATTAATAATACATATTATTATTATAAAAACCTTAACTAGAAAACAAAGGACCATCAAAACTATATACAATTGGGTATATTTAACTGCGAAAAGAGGGTAGACTGTAATTTTTATTATATTACGTATGTACGTACCTACATATTTTTATATGCAAATTATTTATAGTCTTAATTTTGCTAATGCATCGATATATAAATAAAATAAAGGATAATATGGGTACCCATTTGCAAAAAATATATGTGTATAGTGATAGTAGTTCTTCATAAGTTCATTATCCTTGTAACAGCGAATAATGATTGAAAAATACTCGCACAATATTAATAAAAATAAAGAATGAGAGACGATCGATCCCCTTATCATGGTTGTAGTAAAATAATAATTAATGATCAGCAGTGCAGTTAAGTTTTACCCAATGTTTACAATAAAATGTCAAATTTACATATCTATATAAAGAAAAAAATTATACTAACCCTAAGTATGTAAACTTTATAATCACGCAAGACAAAAATAACAACAAAAATTAAAACTAATTTCAATAGAATAAGATCGATATGCCAAAGTTAATATGTAATTGGAATTAGGTCAGTTATTATTAATTTTATATATTAGTCATTTTATCAAATTTTAATTATTATGCTTTGATAAAACACATAATCATATTTCCAGTTAAAGATCATCAGGTAATATTCTTAAAAGATCTAAATTTTTAAGAAAATATTTTTCAATTGCCGTCGAATTTATTTGGCATATCAATATCATCCTCGAATAAAATATACAAATAATAATAATTAAAGACTATTATAATTTGACATACACAAGTATGTGTGTACTTAAAACCAGTGGTCTTTAATGCCAACCTTGTGTCTGTATGTTTGACATATATCTCATAAAAATGTAATTTTTCCGTTACTAAGTCCTTTTCATTATCCTCATTTTAAGATGATTCTCAAAATTAGTCTAGCAGCCCTAAGTGATAGATCAAAAACTGAAAACTTGCATTGAATGCAAAATAGGTTTCATTCGAATATATCTTTTATCTCCGTAACAAGTCTCCTCGAAAACGACCGATATTTTCATGAGATTTCATTGATTTTATGATGTTGTATTCGACAGGTCTGAGAATAAGACGTACACTATTTTACATACCCCTCAAAGAAAATAATTTATATAGCAATACAACGTTTACCGGGTAAGCTAGTTATACATATATGGGCGTTCCCAATATTCTATCTATCTTCCATTTGCCCTACTAGAGATATCAATGTGACATAATAAAGCTCCATACAAGGTATATCAAATTTCTATCTCTAGTAAGGCAAGCTACGGCAAGATTGAATATTGGGAACCGCCTATATAGGAGAACTTGACAGACTGTCCAAGGCTTTTGATTGCGTTGAACATCAGACGCTACTTTTTAAGCTTAGCCATTACGGTATCAAAGACAGAGCACTTAATTTCATTGCCTCTTATCTGGGTGATCGAACACAAAGGGTACTAAATCGCAGGGTTGTTCCCCTATAATGGGTGTGCCACAGGGTTCAATTTTGGACCCTTTTCTTTTTTTAGTGTATATAAATGATTTGCCGCACCACGTAAACGGTATTTGCGAGATAGTATTGTTTGCTGACGACACTCCCTTGATTTTTAAAACAGATAAAAGTAAAGACAATTTTGACGATGTAAATTCTGCTATCGAGCACGTATCGCACTGGTTCAGTTAACAATCTACTTTTAAATTTAAAAAAGACTAAGTGCATTGAGTTCGCACTACCAAACGTAAAGAATGTAGTTGGCAACAAGAAGGTGATTGTAAATGGAGAAACACTAAAAATTGAAAACTCTACAGTATTCCTCGGGGTAACCCTAGACAATAAACTACAATGGGGCGCTCATGTTGAGACTCTGGCAGGTAAACTTAGTTCAGCAGCCTATGCTGTGAGAAAAATTAGACAGCTTACAGACATTGATACTGCCAAGCTTGTTTATTTTGCCTACTTCCACACTTCCTATGGAATTCTATTGTGGAGCAAAGCTGCTGATATTCAAACTATATTTGTATTGCAAAAGAGAGCAATTAGATCCATTTATAAAATGAAGCCACGCGAATATCTTCGCCAAAAATTTAAAGAAATAGGTATTCTAACAGTGGCATCTCAATACATTTATAATTGTTTACTCTTTGTACGTCAAAATATTAATAATTATAAGCAACGTATAGATATATGTAACCGTCCAATTAGAAATGCAGGACACAAGCTAGTTGTAGTGCCACACCGTTTGCGTAAGCTACAGAAGTCCTTTGTGGGGTTGACTGTACGCTTCTACAATATGATCCCGAAGTCTGTTTTGGACTTACCTTTACACAGGTTTAAAGCCACTGTCAAGAAACATCTCATAAATCAGGGTTACTATACTATTGAAGAGTTTTTCAATGACAAAGATTCTTGGAATGAAAGGGATATATTTCCATCTCCTCATGAGATATCCTAAAAGTTATGTAATAACTTTTCATAATATATAACAGTCTTTCCCAAAGTGGGCGATAACGCCCCCTTGTGGGCGCTGCAGGTCTCAAGGGGGGCGGTAAGAGACCCAGAAAGAAAATGGGGGCGTTGTGTCGAGGCGGGGGGGTGATTTGTAATTTTATTTAGCTAGTAGGCCTCTTAAACAACCTCTTAACTGCAAGAGCTCTCGACTCTCAACAACAACTTGTGAACATCAACTAATATGAATTAAAAGATTGCTCAAACTCGATTCTATATTTCTCTCCGCGTAGTTCATATATCTGTCATATTTTATTGAATATAGAAAAAATGAATCATCATGTCAATCGGTCGCTCCGTTTCGTAATGAAAGTAGACACAAATAAAAAGGCAACAGACACACTTTCGCATTTTAATAGTTATTAGTACTCGTAGATATCTATCATGTTTTAACAAGTTTTTGTTAAATAACCCGAATTGTGCATTCCTGTAGCAGTCGGATGATTCATTGAATACTTGTTCGGACTTGTTGAGTACGATTGAGCGTCGAATGAGATTAACGAGTTTATGCATGTTTGTTTTATTCCTGTCGGTGCGTGCTGCTTAAGCATTTCTATATAAACAATGTAATATTTATTTTATTTTCATTTGTGGTCTCGCGCGTAATAGATGAGCACTACTTACACCTCCTCTACACTACTCGCGAAGTTGAACGTATTTCTCATTGCAAAACAATGTCGGAAGTAAAAAAGAAGAGACGGCAATACTGTGCGGAATATATTAAATTCGGATTTATTGAAAATCCCACAAACCCATCGTCGCCTTTGTGTCTTCTATGTCTAAAAACATTTTCGAATGAAGCAATGAAGCCTTCAAGGCTGCAAGATCATTTGAATAAAATGCATCCAGATAAGAAAGACAAGAATGTAGCATATTTTCAAGACCTAGAGAAGAAGCATAATACACAGCCAAGTGTAGCAAAACTATTTTCGGCGGCTGCTAAGCAAGATGACGACGGACTTCGAGCTTCGTACAATATCTCTTTGTTAATTGCTCAAAAAGGCAAACCACATAACATCGGAGAAGAGTTAATATTGCCAGCAATAAATGAAGTAATAACTACTGTGCTTCATAAACCGGCCGCAGATATTATCCGAAAAATTCCTTTGAGTAATAATTCTGTGCAAAGACGAATTGATGAAATGGCTGAAAACATTGAAGAATCATTGTGCGATCACCTGAGGACAAGTCAATTCTCAATTCAGCTCGATGAGTCCACTTTACCAACTAATGAAGCATTGTTGTTGTCTTACGTGAGGTTTATTAAAGATGAGAAAATATGTGAAGAACTATTATTTGCTAGAAATTTAGAGACCGATACAAAAGGTGAAACCATATTCAATACATTGGAAAAGTTTTGCGATGAGAAAGAGATTCCTTTGAAAAATATTATTTCAGTTGCTACGGATGGCGCTCCGGCTATGACAGGGTGCCATAAAGGCTTCATAGCGTACTTAAAAAATAAAATTCCAGATGTCCTTGGTGTACATTGCGTTATTCATAGACAACATTTAGTTGCTAGAAACTTAAGTGAAAAACTATTTCAATCACTGCAATATGTCATCAAAGCAGTCAATAAAATCCGCAACAGCTCTTTGAATGATAGATTATTTCATTAGCTTTGTGTTACTAATGACGAGGATTTCAACCGTTTGTTGTATCATACTGAAGTTCGTTGGCTATCAAGAGGCAATTGTCTGACTCGATTTTACAACCTGTTTGACTCTGTTATAGAGTTCTTGGAAACTAAAGATACAGAATTGCACGACAAGCTCATAACATCAAAAAATGATATAGCTTACATGACAGACCTGTATAAATTATTCAACGACATGAATCTCCAAATGCAAGGCGATAAACTAAATTTCATTAAAACAAAAAACGTCGTTGCTGCTTTCGCAGCCAAACTGCTTCTACACAAAAAGAATCTGGGCAGACGTGAGTTTCACAATTTTCCAAATTTATCAGTATCATGCAGTAACGACGAATTGTTTGCCTACTGCCAACATTTGGAAAACCTCCACATTGACTTCACCGAACGATACCAGGACATTTTGAACTTGGAAATACCAGACTGGGTGTTGGATCCGTTTTCAAATGTCAACACAGCAATGTCACCTCAGCTGGAAGAAGAACTTATAGAATTGACAACAAACGAGGAAATAAAAATCAAGTTCAAAAATGGTTACCAAGAATTTTGGCTACAAAAACCGATCCCGCAATTGTACCCTGGATTGTGGTCAATCGTTCAACGATTCTTGATAGCATTCCCATCGTCATATTTGTGTGAACGTGGATTTAGTGCTGTGACAACATTGCTTACTAAAAAGCGAAATCGTTTGCTTGTTACCGAACGTGGCGACTTGCGACTGTTCTTGAGTAAATTGGAACCTGATATCAACAAACTTATTAAACAGCATCAGATTCATCCTTCACATTAGTTTTTATATAAGGATTGATTATTTTAGTTATATTTTTAATAAAAGATACTCTGTTTTAATACTATAAAGTTGCGTTTCAATAATCATTCTTATTGGCAGGTGGAGCCCGTAAGAGTTAACTTGAGACCTTAAGCGCCGTTGTATGTTACCTACTGCGCTCAGGTTTCAAGTTGCGGGTTATAGTAAAAGTTTCGTTTAGAATTCTCCGTTAATATACATATATAGGTCACAATAATTAATTAATTCAATTTGAAGTTATAGTGGTTTTTAAATAGGTGAAAAAATGGGGGCGCTAAAAAAATATTTATTCTCAAAGTGGGCAGTAGACAAAATAAGTTTGGGAACCACTGATATATAAGAATAATTGTATATCATGACATGTTCAAAAGAGCAAGTGCCGAGTTTCTTGCCAGTTCTTCTCGGTGCAAACCTGCATTCCGAACTTGGCGGTAGAGTTTTTGACATTTCATGGGCGCCTATTATTTAGGCCCATGTGAAATAAAAGAATTTCATTTCATTTCATACGCTAAGGCAGATTTTAGGGTTCCGTACCTCAAAAAAAACGGAACCCTTATTAGATCACTTTGTTGTCAGTCTGTCTGTCTGTGTGTCACGACCATCGTCATAATTTCAAAATGAGATAACAATATTGAGTGGGGTATCATATGAAAGGGCGTTATTTGTGTATTCTAAAACCGATTTTTATTTATTTTTATGGCCGATAGTTTCTTATTTATTGGGCAAACTGTCGAAAAAAATACCGTTACAAAACACCAATTTACGTTTACCTAGCATAGGTAAATGTCCGTTCCGATATTTATTTGGTGAAACAAGTCCTTAACCTTTTGTAGTAGAGGCGATGACCTTTAGCGCCCATTCTGGGAGCATTGAATAGGCCCAATAAAGCAATAACCTACATTGCAATTTACATGCCACGCAAAGAAAGCCATGCCATTCTCGTTGATATTACACATCCAAGCGTTCAGGATTGTAGCTATCGATATTTTTAATCCTGTTATGTACTATTTTATTTTGATTGTTTTTGTTAACTTTATTTTGATGCGACATATTTATTCCATAAAAACCGTTTTAATTTTGAGGTTGAGTATCAATCGCCCGCTAAAATTCAAATTTTATTTGATTTTTCGTAAATATTACATTTACTACACATTGAAGGCTCATTATGGCAATGAATTTTGTGTACATAATAGTATCGCAATTATATTTTTTTTTCTCATAAAAAATTGCGAAAAAAAATTGTTTCCCAGTTTTTGGGCTTTTGGGAACCAATATTAAGTAAATGAATATTTATAAAGTTTTTATGAAAAACATGTAGATCTATAAATGTTATATGTGTATATGATGTGTATAGATGCATGAAAAAATACACAAGAAGTGTAGCTCATATCCTGAAGGAACTACGGGGATTTCAAAAACCATAAATTTTAAGTGACATCCCTAAAAACAGCTGGTTCAATGTCAATGAACTAACCTATTATAACTGAAATAATATTTTTTATCTACGCTCATTGCTTAAAGTTCGAATTATGAAATCAAAACATACATACATACATATTGACCTACTTTATTCACAGACTTCTATAATTATTAAAAAGTTATTCATTATAACATCGCTGTACTATTAAAATATCTCAAGATAGTTGAATAATTTCCATTACGATACTGGGCTCTGGGTTCCTGTATTTTTATGTGTCGTCATAGCCAAAAGAGAGCCTCCTTAATTTTGTCTTTTTATATATGGAGTCCACAGACAACATTTAGTTGGTAGTCATTACCGAGAGTACAAGGATGGGCCATGATTGACCATAGACAACAACAAAAATGTCTATTGTCTATGGTTCTGCGCGCACATATACGCAGTTTACAACTGAATTTTGGCGCCATACCTAACTTTTAACATTTTAATGTGTTATTTTTGTTACTTAGTCAAAACTTTGCGCGGAAAAAATATGTCTAGCAGCGATACCTACTAAAGAAAATTTAACTCCACCTGACATTTTAGTAATTGCAACAAAAATGACCCACAATCTTTTACCAACAAAGTGAAGGATTTACGACAAACGTTAGCAGGATTTTATGGTTTGGATTTATGATAATATGAGCGTAGATAAAGTAGTGTATGAAACTCTACAAAATTAGGTATTAAAAACTCGTGTAATACTCACACTCATGTTTTAAGGGGACTCCGAACGGTACTTGCTTCATACAAATGTAAAAGGGCGATTACTACATTGTTTGATATGACAGACCCAAAGCTAAGCATTAAATCGTTGTGTCTCGTCATTATCTAGGTTTATTGATACATTAATAATTAAAAAAAATAATGATTTCCAAGTTACGAGCCTCGAAATACTCATATTTTAACCCTAAATTAGTGTTAACTTTGGGCGTAAATCAATAAGATTAGGAGTGAGAAAAAAGTAAAAAATCATATCTTCCGACATAGTTTACTTATTAATCATCTGAAATAAGTTTACTTTGTAAGCATATTTTTAGTTGTTCTTTCTCAAAAATACTTTTCCCAAACGACTGTTCAACCTTTTTCGCGCGCTTGATTCGGTAAAGTTTATCTTGCCTCTCAAGTCGCATTCTCTGCGCGGGAGGGTGGCTAGTGGCGAGGGGGGGGACAGTAAACGGCGCGCGCCAAAACATTTCAACATAATTTCAGTCTACAGCTGTAGATACCTATTCCTATTATACATTGCAATTTACAACAAATCGCGTCTTTTATAGTTACTTGTAAGTGTTGTACCTAGTAAGTATATCGACTATCGTACTGTAGTGACTGGTGTTATTTATTGTATTTTGTATTTTTAGGGTTCCATACCAATTTGGTAAAAATGGAACCCTTATGGTGAGACTTTCTCCGTCCGTCCGTCTGTCACACTCGATTATTTCAGTAACTGTTCAAGCTATCGACTTGAAATTTAGAATAGTTATAGGTAATAGTGACGCGACGTCATAACGATCGTAAAAATTTGAAAATTGTTTTTATTTTTATTTAAAAAGGGGGGAAAACCGGGTCGACAAATTTTCAAAATGAGATAACAATATTGAGTGGGGTATCATATGAAAGGGCGTTACTTGTGTATACTAAAACTAATTTTTATTTATTTTTATGCCTGATAGTTTTTGATTTATTGGGCAAACTGTCGAAAAAAATACCGTTCCCCCCCCCTTATCTCCAAAGTTTACCAATCGAAAAATCTGAAATAATTATGATCAATAGAAGTTAATGTATATTTTACAGGAAAAATAAAATCAACTTACTGACTAATATACTTTTTTTGATAATAACAATAATCCGCCAAAAACAAAGTTACGTTTGCGGTTTGCCAACAAAAGTACCTACATGTAAATTACACTACATGTAAATTACTAATGTAGGTACATGTAAATTATACTCGTAAATTCATGAATAAAAGTGATTCTTTCAATGTTTTACCTCTTTTATGGTATGGAACCCTCGGTGCGCGAGTCCGACTCGCACTTGGCCGGTTTTTTTAAATAATAATAATCATAATAATAATAATTGACCCCTGGCATTATAACTCTGGACGCCGATTTATTCACGCCGTATTGGACTTGCGTCAAAATAAAATATAAACCTACCTACTTGTGTTACCTCTCCTGAACAATGTCGTATGATTTTTTTTACGAATTGTTTCGTATAGAAGAAAAAAAAACAAAAAACCGGCCAAGTGCGAGTCGGACTCGCGCACCGAGGGTTCCATACCATAAAAGAAAAACCATACCATAAAGAAGACTTTTGTTAACAAACCGTAAACGTAACTTTGTTTTCGGCGGATTATTGTTATTATCAAAAAAAGTATATTAGTCAGCGAGTTGATTTTATTTTTCCTGTAAAATATACGTTAACTTCTATTGATCATAATTATTTCAGATTTTTCGATTGATAAACTTCGGAGATAAGGGGGGGGGGGAACGGTATTTTTTTCGACAGTTTGCTCAATAAATCCAAAACTATCAGGCATAAAAATAAATAAAAATCGGTTTTAGAATACACAAGTAACGCCCTTTCATATGATACCCTACTCAATATTGTTATCTCATTTTGAAAATTCGAAGTCCCGGTTTTCCCCCCTTTTTAAATATAAATAAAAACAATTTTCAATATTTTATGAGTGCAATGGCGTTGAGTCACTATTACCTTAAACTATTCCAAATTTCAAGTCGATAGCTTTGATAGTTACTGAAATAATCGAGTGTGACAGACGGACGGATGGACGGACGGACGGACGGACGGACGGACGGACGGACGGACGGACGGACGGACGGAGAAAGTCTCACCATAAGGCTTCCATTTTTACCAAATTGGTATGGAACCCTAAAAATCAGTCACTGACCAAATGTCACTCCAAACGTCATCCAATTGACAGTTATCTGAAAAAAAATCCAAAATGGCGGATTCATTTATTCATTTGGCCGCCGTAGGAATATCGTTCTTATCTCGGAAAGTATAAAAGATGGAAGAACATTTTCTTGACAAGGGGTGATCAGGACCCGAAGGTGTATTTTTCCATAGAAAATGTGGTCGATTCTGTTATGTAGAATCGCTAAACTAATTTAAAATAGTGCTATCCTTTTCCATACGGAGCAGTTTGAAAAGGATAGGACTTTTTTAAATTAGTTTAGTTTAGAAATTTTGTTCAACAGAATTAGCACAGTAACATGTGGCCCGCGCCCCCACGCGCCCTACTAGTTAATAATTTAATAATATATATATATAGCTGCTTGTGCTGATTCACTCACTGACTCATTGATCACCTCTCCTGAACAATTTTGTATAAAATTTTTTTTTTCGCGGATGGGGTCGTATAGAAGAAAAAAATTCATTCGGATGAAAAATGCAAAGTTAGCTGATGATTGAGGATTTTGGAGACAGGTGAAGAGCACAGCCAGGGTATTGGAGATAGCTGGAGGGTGCTCGACAAAATGCCACTCGAAATGTCATCCAAATATCTCGTCCGCTCATTTGCTTAAAAAACTAGACAATTAATAAAAATATTACTTTGCAAAGTAACTAGTTTTTTTTGTCCCCGAATGACACATACCTACCTACATTTTTCATCACTAGGTGTCTATGAAAAAATCTCAACCCTATTGAATGGAAGCAGAAGTTATTTTGCGGCAATCCATAATTAGCAGGAAGATTAATTTGTTTTGCTATAATCCGCTACTTGAAAATATTCTGTATGGTATAAAATGCAGGAACAATGCCCACATGGAACACCACACACAATTTTCCAACACTTTCTTCGACGCACGTTTCGTCCCGACACTGGGACATCCTCAGGAGATGAATCGTAGAGTCTACGATTTCGCATAGTGAAGTCAACATCGTAGAGTCTACGATTTCGCATAGTGAGGTCAACATCGTAGACTCTACGATTTCGCATTGTGAACTCAACATCGTAGACTCTACGATTTCGCATTGTGAACTCAACATCTCCTGAGGATGTCCCGATGTCGGGACGAAACTTGCGTCGAAGAAAGTGTTGGAAAATTGTGTTCCATGTCGGCATTGTTCCTGCATTTTGTACCATCATACAGAATATTTTCAAGTAGCGGATTATAGCAAAACAAAATCTTCCTGCTAATCTCAACCCTCTTTTGCGTCCCACAGCTGGGCACGGGTCTCCTCTGAAAATAAAAGGGTTTTAAACAAATTAGGGTTTGCAGGCTTCACACACGTACCTATGAGCATACCTTTTTCTATATCCCACAGGTGTACTCTCAAAATAAGAGGGGTTTGGCCAAAGTTTAGGTATTATTAATTGTAGATAATAGGTACTACACAACAAAACAAAAATAAGAATACAACTCACTGTAAACAATAACAGGGTAGGTACCCTAATTGCATACTAAACGAGTCAGAAAAGATTGTGGTCTCAAAAATATAATAATAATACGGAATAATAGTAGTACGGAAGAAGGTAGGTGCGCATTCTCTAGACCGCTCATCAATGACCCTGTCTCTTTCTCACACAAGTAAGGTGAAACAGCAAACAACCCACCCACGTGCGCGACCGAGTTCGTTCGCGCGTTCGGCGCATTCTTAATACCCCCCATTATGCATCTGTTTCATAAACTACTATTGTATTGAAAATAAAATAAAATAATTGGGACTTCTTATCACGTTAATGTGTTTGTAGGATCATGGTTAGCTGCGGGTACACTACGCGAATTGACCCACGCCTTGTATAATTAGCCTACTATTTGCGAAAACTAGATAAAATGTGAATTTTGACAGGCGGATGATTCAACCCTTATAATAAACCTAAATACCCTTCAACTGTTAATACCTAATATTTGGTGAATACAGACATAGTTCACTATATATAACGTTTTTATTAGTATTATACTTTCTAGTATTGCTTCTCAGTGATATAATTCACATTCAAGGGCTCCTGGAAGAAATCTCTCCCGTAGGGATAAGCTGTCCTTTGTGCACGTCTTTTCTTTGTATAATTTTAAGTTAAGTTTCTGGTACATAAATAAATATAAATAATTTGGTGATGGTTTTATGAATCTATACTTTCATGCGAATTTGTATGGCCACGGCTTCTACCAATATAATTGTCTTGGTCATGTGTATTATTAAGTCTATTCATTTTATCTCAATATTTGGTTTTTTGTATTGTCTTAACTACGTGGTGTCTTAAATCCTTGTCAATTCATTTATTCCATATAAACACCTAAAATTAATTTAGAAAAAAGGAATACGGCAAAATGTTTGTATAATAATATGTAAATGTATTAATATGTAAAAAATAAAAAGGTTTTATACAACCAATATAACGCGACCTTATATATTTGATATTTATTATTTGTACAGTAATACCTCTATACGTTATTTTTCAATCTATAACTTTTAACTAATTTTAGTAGCAGTAGCATTTATTGCGATTACTTAATTCCGAATTCTGCTAATGAGTAGTAGTATCTTATTTTTCACTATCAATTAATTTAATTCCGTATTTTAATATACGCATACATGTAAATTATTGTAATATATTTGTGATGTGTGGTTTTGACTTAGTTAATAGTATATATTTTAATAAGTTTTTCAACTTACTCAATAAATATAATAAATACACCTTAAGTATTATAATTCACACCTCATAAAATTAAATAAATTTTAGGTTTTACTGCAAATAAATAATAAACTCAAATTTAACACGTAGAATATAGTAGCATTAACGGCGTATGAGAAGATCTTAAGTAATCTAGGTTCGTCTTATTTCATATGCTTGTATGATCAGGCAAATAGGATTCCTTAATTTATCCTCCGATTTTATTATTAGTATCCCTCTACTATGATGACATGATCCAATATTCCAATATAATTCTCTGACCTTCTGATTCAACCGCGAGTTTTATTACTGCTGACCATCAACCAACATCTACCAAACAGCAGCTAAACTACTATTGCTTCTAAAATCACTTTAGCGTAAACACACCAGTTTTATTGAGGATTCTAGCCGCAATAGTAGCAACACTAGCGAAATCTTTAGTCAATTTTTGTTTCAAATGTTTAGTTCCAAATTTATCGTCGAAGTTTCGTTTCCGTTTTCTAGTTAGATATTATAGTAGTACAAGGATACCAGTATTATATTTTACCAGCATTTTTAGTAGTAACAATAGTAGCAACGCCTGTGAAATCCAAGGATGGCATCAATATTAAATAAGCTTTAAAAAAAAGACAATTAACTTTCAACTACCTATCGCTACTTTTGCTACTAACTAATCTTACATTATTAACATTAAAGAGACCAGTAGCACTTATGGCGTAGCTTATGTAAAGCCGCAAGCAGCGGATGGTAGCAGTAGCAGTAGCAGTAGTGTGAGTAGCAAAAGTAGCACCGCCAGCGTCGCCAGCGAGGGTCGAAGGTCAACGTCTCCAGGAGCGGTCCTCTTCGTCTTCTTCCTCCTCGTCGAAGCGGAGAAGCGCGTCTTCCGACAGCTCCTGCGGCGTCTGTTCGAGAGTTACATTTTTAATCTACTAAAAAAATCAATCGGAAGTAAAATCTTGTATGCTACAAATATAGAACACACTAAAGACGTTAACGGTAACGAAGTTCATGGTTTCTCACTAACCTGAGTTTCAGAGTTAGGTCTCGCAAATACTCTCACAATAGATTTTTCTCGCTTACCCAGTTCTCACTTACTCAAGTTCGACTGTATTATATTGAATGCAAAAAAAATTATCGTACACTGCGGATTTGCACCCGTTTCCCAGCTATCGCGGCTGGGTTATTTGTTATCTACTTATAAAAGCGCCGTTGCAACAGAAATTGCACTTTATCGTGTCGTAGCTAGTCTCTATTTACTTAAATGTTCTTGCGGAGGAACCTCCTGAGCGGTTAGTACAGGTTTCCGTACGTATTTTGAGTCGACTCGCATCGCACAAACGAATCGAATTCCTCCATACATTTACCGACAGCGTCATCGCAGCGACAGCGGCAGTCGCTGAAATGCCACTGTCAATAGATGGCGCTGGCAGTAAATGTATGGATGAATTCGATTCGTTTGTGCGATGCGAGTCGACTCTGAATTCGTACAAAAACCTGTACTAGCCCCGCTGTGCCTGTAAGTACAGTCCCACAAGGCTCTCTTGGCACTTGAAGGAGGGCGCTGTTGCAAAACAAAGGCCGCCATGAAATAAAATCTCCTCAATTTTACTTCAATTTTAGTTTAAAACAGTTAAAAGTAAGTAAAAACAGCATAACATACAATAGTGATATACTGACAGAGCGAACTATCAAACAGTAGCACAAGATAGCGGCGTTAGTTAAGACTTTGGCCACGCGCCAAAATAGCCTTGTCGCACTGTAGGCAGTACGAGGTGACGGCGGCTCACCTGCAAGTGTTTGTGGTCGGGCGCGGGGTTGTCGCTGGCTCCGTTGTGCGCGGGCGCGGCGCTCAGCGCCTTGCTGTTCGTCACCCACGTGATCTGCAACGCGACCGCACCGCCATGTAGCCGGCTTGCGTACATTGTAGGAACGATACAATCCTACGTCTGAGGCCATACCACCATCTCTTGACCATGTAGCCAGCTCAGCTTGCGTCAATTGTCGGAAGGATACAATCATATGCCTGAGGCCGTACCACCGAGCATATATCAATTGTAATATTGTTTTAAAATTTTCATACTTGACATTGAATGAAAATGTCATGATGTTGTTGAGGCCCATGGCGGTTCAAGCGAATGAGATGCTCGTTGACGAGGTCGATCTTTTACTGAATGATATAATTTAATCTGTACCATCACAAGTTCCTCACACACCGAATTCTCCCCAAAATGATAACTCATAATATATAATCTAGTAGAGTACTAAAAGTGTCAGAAATTAACAAGAACAACACCGATTCCCTAACATTTTATTCAAATTGTTTTTTTTTTATCTAATCAACTACATCATTAACATTGTTCTCTGTGTGTATGCGTGCGTGCAAGTGTGAGTAAGTGTTTAAGTGCGCGTGTGTGTGTAAGGTAAGTCTGCGTGCGTATCATGTAATTCAGGGTGTGCGTGCGTGTTAAATCTGCGTGCGCATGGTAAGTGTGCGTGCGTGTTAAATCTGCGTGCGCATGGTAAGTGTGCGTGCGTGTTAAATCTGCGTGCGCATGGTAAGTGTGCGTGCGTGTTAAATCTGCGTGCGCATGGTCAGTGTGCGTGCGTGTTAAATCTGCGTGCGCATGGTAAGTGTGCGTGCGTGTTAAATCTGCGTGCGCATGGTAAGTGTGCGTGCGTGTTAAATCTGCGTGCGCATGGTAAGTGTGCGTGCGTGTTAAATCTGCGTGCGCATGGTAAACGTGTGCGTGCGTGTGTGTATGCGAGTGTGCGTGCGTGTGTGTGTGTGTACGAGTGTGCGTGCGCGTCACTCACGGAGAGCGTCCTGTCGTTGAACTGTCGTGCACGCAGCAGCGCCTGCTCGGCGTGCGCGCGCGCGCGGAATTGCACCACCAGCTCCGGCACCGACAGGTTCACCTCCTTGGCCGTGATCTCGCCGAATTGCTGCAACCACGACAGCAACATCATCATCATCGCTAATCCCATATGAAAGCGTTCTATACAGTTCTTCCATAGCTTCCGAATAAAAAAATTGGTAACCCTAACCTCTTTGCCATTGATTGTCATGGTCATCAATGGTCCAACCAGCATAAATGTTAACCTTTTGGTGGCGAAAATCCAGCAAGGAGCGCATCGCGTGGTTGAAACGACCGCCCCTGCTTACCGGGAACAACATCTTACCGCGAAGTGCTGCTGCAACGCCTCCAGCTCCTCAGGCTCGAAGCCGGAGACCAGCAGCGCCCGCGGCCGATGGTCCACCGACTGGTTGACGCTGAACGCCTTGGGGGCGAGGCCGCCGCGCGTGTAGCGCATCGCGTGGTTGAAACGACCGCCCCTGCTTACCGGGAACAACATCTTACCGCGAAGTGCTGCTGCAACGCCTCCAGCTCCTCAGGCTCGAAGCCGGAGACCAGCAGCGCCCGCGGCCGATGGTCCACCGACTGGTTGACGCTGAACGCCTTGGGGGCGAGGCCGCCGCGCGTGTAGCGCATCGCGGGGTGTAAACGACCGCCCCTGCTTACCGGGAACAACATCTTACCGCGAAGTGCTGCTGCAACGCCTCCAGCTCCTCAGGCTCGAAGCCGGAGACCAGCAGCGCCCGCGGCCGATGGTCCACCGACTGGTTGACGCTGAACGCCTTGGGGGCGAGGCCGCCGCGCGTGTAGCGCATCGCGGGGTTGAAACGACCGCCCCTGCTTAGGAAACGTACGCCGTATTAGTATTATGTGGATACTAGACATTTAATTTAACTGGCAGAACAAAGGTGGCAAAAATTTCTTAATTATTACTATCGTAATAGACAATGCACTTTCTTCACATTACTTTGCATGTGCTATATGTTCTAGGCTCCACGTATCGGCGAAATCTAACGGTAGCTCAAACTCCCCCGCACGCATTTCTATACTTAAATAGCACAAATTGAACAGAAATCAGTGCAATGGCGGCACCACACTTCGTTATTTGTTATTCGTTACGCGCCTTATTCGCCGCATACGACCAAGTGTGGGCGGTACATTCGTCTGTATTTGCTTTATTTGCACGTATAACGCATAAGCACGAATAGCAAATATGCGTATCCGTCCTTTTGTCGGTTTTTAGCACACTTCAAAGGAGACGTATTGGCAATATTTGGCACATAGCACCAAGTGTGGATAGCATGTTTATTATTTGCTCACATAAACACATATTTGGACAAATACAGCGTAGCCGCATAACGAATAAAAATAACGCAGGGACCGTATCAAAATTCAGTTGCTACTTGCTAGCTTTCACTTAATATTTTTCACAACAAATATTATAGGCGCAGGTCTTACCTAAGTTTTCGTTTCACAATACGGTAGCTTGAAAAGATAAAGTTAATTTTAATTTCACCATAGTACAATTGTCGATTTAGACTTCGCAAAAGAATAGAGATATCTTTACAGTCACAGTGACATCACATGGAATCCAACAGATGGCATTCTTGGCATTTGAACAACAAATGAATTGCCCTGAATGAACTGAACGATGACCGGTATAATTAGTTACAGGCATTAAGTGTGTGTTTGTTTTCTGTAGGCACGTTTAATGTAATCGAGCGAACGTCAATTTTTAAAATATTAACCATGAACTGGAGTGTTTCTCACGTATGAGATTTTACTATCTGGGTGACCGAGCTTCGCTCAGTGGCCAATAGATGGCAGCAGTAGTCATATTTTTATTTATTTTTGGTAAATTCGACATTTTCTAAAAATGAATCCTAGCTAGATCGATTTATCGCCCCCAAAGCCTACTGTATACTAAATTTTATGAAAATCGTTCGAGCCGTTTCCGAGATCCAGAATATATAGAAATATATATACAATAATTGCTCGTTTAAAGGTATAAGATTATCAATTTAAGCTATTATTCTTTAAAAATATTTGTAGGTACGATACGAGTAGGTAGGTCATTTGTCATTGGTAGGTACTAGGTACCTGGAGTGCGGCCTGCGCGCGGCGGCGTGCGCGGGGAACTGCAGCGCCATCTGCCGCCGCATCTCCGCGATCTTGCGCGCCAGCTCCGTCACGTCCTGGCCCTCCTGAACACAGTACACGAGAACGTTTGTGTATGTTTGTGTGTCTGCATATGTTTGTTACTCCCTCACGCTGCGACTACTCAACCGAATTGGCTATTTGGAATGGATATAGATTTTTATGACAGTCACTAGTAGTTGCCCGCGTTTTCGCGTGTATTTCAGTTTTTTGCTAATCCCGTGGAAACGTTGGATTTTTCCGGGACAAAAAGTATGTGTTAATCCGGTTATAAGCTATCTATGTTCCAAATTTCAGTCAACTCGGTTCAGTAGTTGCGGCGTGAAATAGTAACAAAGAAACATATATCTATCCATACTTACAAACTTTCGCGTTTATATATTTAACTAGCAGTGCCCGCGGACTCCGTTCCGCGTTAGAAATATTTTTGTCCCGGCCCGTTTGTCCCGTGTTACCCACAGTCCCTTCCCCCACAGCGCCTGAACGCGACGCAATTAAAATATTGGTTTGTAGTACATGCTATGTATCAGAGATGGCGCTGTATGTGAAAAAAGATTTTCCCGCTTTTCTGTTGAAAATTTCCTGAATTTTTTTCGCTATAAACCTCACGGAGCCCGAGACCTTTCCAACGAATGCAAAACCGTGGAAATCGGTTCGTGCGTTCTGGAGTTATAGCGTCAGGAAGGAAAACCCGACTTATTTTTATATAGTAGATTAGTAAGATTAATAGGTAGGATCTACGACATCGATATATACATCAGTGCCGAGTTTCTCGATCGTTTTACTAAGTGCAAAACAGCTACCAGTGAAAGAGTGAACATTTTGATTGTGATACAAATGGAGCCGACCTGTTGTTTGGTGATAATGTCCAGCTCGGCGTCCAGGATCTCCTTCTGCGCCTCCTGGGGCGTCTTCGGCTTCTTCGCGTTCGCCTGCCGACAACAACCATCATTATCCATGTTGAAGTACGGATACGCGTGTGAGTGCAAAGTTAGTTTTTGTTGATGCAAAACTTAAGTCTTATTTTTTTCCAAAAAACTTCATCTACGGCCGAGCATGTTCATTTTAACCATTAATGATTCCTTCCTTTTTAAACTTTTTAATAGGTTAATAGATAGGATCATTTGGTAAAAGATGAACTGGCTTATTTTTACACGACTGCCCAAAGAAGGAGTGTAATGTTTTTAAGGTTCATGTCATGTATATATGTATGTATGTATGTAAATTTCATTATTCCACCATAACTGCCGAACGGCTGAATAGATTTGGACATAATTATAGGGTATCGATAGAATTTAATCATTCCGAGTAACATAAGCTATATTTTTTTTTGGAAAAAGTAGTTTTACCACAGGGCAGTCGTGTTTTTTAATTTTTTTTATTAAATTATTTACTTGTTTGTCACTAATTTTTCGTAACTACTTATCGGCACATGGTACGCCTTTTTTAATCAGCGCGAAAATGCAGCCAGTATTCGTATTCTTAATAGTATTTCACGAGGGAATGAGTTGAGCGGAGTAAATATAATTATTTGTATTTCTTGTAAACAATAATGTATTTACAATATTTATTTTTATCTATATTAAATTCATCGACAAAAACTAACGCTGTTTACTCATGTTACATTATAGCAAAAATGAGTACATACTTTCATTAGACTTACACGTACATTATACAAAACAAATGCCAAATGTACAGGCCATACCCATTTTTATAGGACAAAAAGACAGGTTTCTTTAATGTATTAAATGGATCAATGTGCAAAATGAACCACTTTATTCCACAAGACTTGTTAGTATATGTATACACTGGGTTTATGTCAGATTATCAACAAATGAGAGACCCCGATTAGAACTCATTTGATAAACAATGTTTAGTTTTTCGCGATTTGTATGCTAATGTACACGTAAATCATAGTTATGGCAGTCAAATTGCGGGAATGTCTTTTCATAATATAAAAAACTTTGCCTGAATGTGGAAAATACATTTTAAGAAATAAGATCGATTTCGAGTATCGGGTATCGATATTGTGTTCATACCCGATACTCAAATCGAACTTTCGAATTCAAATTTTCATCAGTGATGAATATAAACAACAAATAACTAACTATAAAACTGTACAAATAGCTATTACACGTACTTTAACAATGTTACTATCTACAACTCTTATTTAAATTCTATTAATAATATAATAAATAATAATACAGAGAACGTTCAAACTTAGCAAACGAAGTCGATGTAATCATGTGTTTTTCCAGTCTTACAAAACGTAAGACCGTTGAAGTTATTAACATAAGCCTACATATATATACAGAATACATATTATTATTAATATTATAAATGAATCTAATCTAATTAATGTTTTTTTAGCTACAGCCTATTTTACATGTGAGCATGTAGCAATAATGAACACAATAAAAATGAACGTTGCGACGCGCATGCGCTGTGCTACACGATACAGTAATTACGAATATTATTTATTTTAGTTTTACTATACCTAAACTAGTCATCTATTTACATATATTGAAAATTAAAAAATGCTATTTTAAAGAATCTAATCTGTGAAAATGCTATTTTAAAGAAATCTGCCTATGTCATATCTATATTATATTAAAGTATAGACCTTTCTTTTTAACCGACTTCAAAAAAAGGAGGAGGTTCTCAATTCGTCGGAATGTTTTTTTTTTATTTTTAATAAATAGTAGCTCCTACTTAGTTTGGTGATTCCGAAGTATCGGCTTCTTTAAATACATGTTTGGTTAAGACTATGTTTTTCCTGGCATTGAGTATAATAAAGTAATAATATTATGTCTCTATCTTTAGGGATCCTTGCATAGAGGTGATGCAAAATTTTGGATTTCTAGAGTGTTTTAGGCGACAGACGTTTGAACGAGTATAGATGTAATACGTAATTCTAGACTGATTTTATCATTAGTAAACTGGCTTTTACTCGGCTAAAAGAAATACTGAGCGAGTGTTATTTAGAACTTTTTAGATGAAGATAAAGCGGTTCAAATGTGCTTTGCAAAGTTTCTTATTTGAAACCAATGAAGAATCTTAAAGAGCCGCCGAATGACTACGCATTTGAAATCATCTTGCTTAGATTTCATAAAAAGCGGAAAAGATTATATATTATTTATATCACATTACAAGCCAAAGAAATAACACGCCAAAAAGAACAGGAAAACAACCATCGACATAAAACAAAAATAGCAACGGTAAAAAACAAAACGTAATAAAAAAACATGCTATTGAAAGTAAGAAAAAGTTGATAAAGAACAAAAAAATTATAACTCTATATCATGATTGCAGCGCGCTCAAGTAAAATTAACTAAGTAAAGTTTTTTTCTTCAATAAATGTTAATATAATTGTTGCAGCTGCTGCTATAAACTCACTCAATACAATATTTTTTGACACCAATCCTGTTGGAATAACGATAATGTTCTTATAATAAAGTTTCATTAGATTTGAGTATTTTAAACCAAGTTTTAATTATATGCATGGATGCATGCACCACGATATGTACTACGCATGTGCATATGCGATAGTGACATGCATACACAAAATAATTTTTTTTCACGACTGTACGGGTAAAAAGTACTGTAGTTTTTTTTAATCGTGAATAATATTGATTTTAAATAATTAATACACCCAATAAAAATATGGACACAGAGTTTTTTAGTGAAATTTCATAATTATTTGAGCTTCTTAAACCAAGTTTAAGTGCCGACGAAGAGATATGCATGAGATACGTGCGCCGATACATGTGCTACGCATGTGCATATGCAATAGTGACATGCACACACATAATAATTTGACCTCATGACTGCGAGCGTCCGGGTAAAAAGTACTGCAGGTTTTTTAAACATAGTATTGATGATAATTGATAAACCCAAAAAATATGGGGAAATCATTAATGATGAGTTTTTCAATGAATTCCATATTTATTTGAGATTTTTAAACCAAGTTGAAGTGCCAAACGAGTATATGACCAGATATGGGATACGTGCACCGATACATGTGTTACGCATGTGCATATGCGATAGTGACACACACACATAACAATAATTTATTTCATGACTGTGTGCGTACGGGTGAAAAGTACCGCAGTTTTTTTTAACGTAAATTGAATTGATGATAATTAAACTCAATTAAAAATATGGGAAAATCGTTAATGAAGATGAAATTCCATAATTATTTGAGTTTTTTAAAACAAAGTTATAGTGCAAAACGAGTATATGACGAGATATGCATGGGATACGTGCACCGATACATGTATAGTGGCGTGTGCATATGCGGTACAGTGATATGCGCACACAACGCTCGCGCATGCGCACGCAACGCTCGGTACCTGGCTGAGGTGGAGGCGCGACATCGATCTGGACACGGAGTCGTCCTGTCATTCCCAACATTGCGTTTAATTTTTATGGTATATTAGGATTAAATAATATAGATTAAAAGAGCATAAAATTAAAAGAAAAATGAAATTGATAAAAAATTATGAAAACTCTCGCATGGATTGAGATTAGATAAATAGATACCCATAAATTCGAATCGGTAATCAAAATTTAACAATACTTTTCGAGACCTTAACCAGACCCAGACGCAGAAAAAAAATCGTATAATTCATTACTAATTTAGCAACAAATTCTGGGCTCTAATTGGCTGAATTAGGTATTCAATCCAATCAAGCCGGCCAGCCTAGCAAGGAGAGAAGCGAAGAGAAATGTTGATATCAATAAATTTTCCTTAATAATCAGACCCCATATTTTTACACCAAACGTGAGTTACACCAAATAAATAGAATGTTTTTTTTGACAATTTATAGTATGTGAAATATGACGAAAAATCTTTAAAGAATCGTGTTTGCCTGATTTTAAAATAAAGAAGAAGCTACATCATTTTTTTAAAGTTCTCTATGCTTTGGTCATTATATGTCAATCCGACAAAGTAGGATGAGTTTCTTTGGGATCAAATATAAACGCATATAAATAACATATTAATACGGCAGGTGTTTATATACGCGAGCACTGACCTGCATCTGCTTGGCCATGCCGTTGTACGCCACCAGCTCTTTCCTCAGCTTCTCGATGCCCTCCTGCGACGCGTTGATCGCTTCCATCAGAGCCGCTCTCTGCGTCTCCGTAACGTTGCCTATGAAGTTAATTTTTCTTAAACATGTTATATTTTATTAATTATAACAAACAATCTTAAAACGGGATTTGTATTGCTGCTATTGATATATTGGGATCATTTGCGTGTGGATTGACGACACAATGTAAGTTGATGTACACAAGGAGAATTGGTGGTGAATCCAATGAGAGTTGGTGAACAACATGAGAGTTGGTAAACACAATGAGAGGTGAATACAATGAGAGTTTTAATGAACATAATGAGTTGGTGAACACAATGTGTGCTGATGAACAATAGATGGCCGCCACGCCGTGAGTGTAAATTTTGAAATTGGTAAGCACACTCAGAATCCAATATTATCCAATCCTTTATTGCGAAACTTGATGTAGGAATATTAAAATATAATAATGATTTTAGGCCAGCAATCTTACGAAACAAATTCATTGACCCATATAATGACAACTTACGACTACAACAAGGAGCACGTGACGCCACTCACCGGTCTCGAGGCGCTCGATGAGCAGCTTCTGCTGCCTCAGCTGCGTCTGCAGCAGCGCCTGCGCGCGCCGGTGCATCTCCTGCACTTGTTTGCTCGTCGTGTCCGCCTTCTTCACCGGCTCCTTCTTCGGCTCCTGTCCGTTGGTGGTCTCTTTGGCTAGCTGCATTGATAAAATTACATTCATTAATTATTATTCAAAGATATCGTGAACAAGATGTGAGTTTATGAACAGATGTGAGCAATCGTGAACACAATATTAGTTGGTAAACACAAAATAAGTTTGTAAGCCCGGACTGTCGTGTGAGTTTGTGAAATGATGAACACAATGTGAGTTGGTGAACACAATGTGATCTCGTAGATAGTTTATTTTCGCTTACCTTCTCGGCCGCGTTCTGTTTGTTGTCGGCGGTGGCTTTGATGTTGTCCCGGTTGATGAGCACCTTGTGTTGCGAGAGATGCGTGTTTCTGTCTGTCTGTTTGTTAGCGTCGTTTCTCACTCCGCCGGGCGCCGTGTTCTCTTGTTTGTTCTGAAAAGACATGGAAAAATTAACACTTCGACTTTTTTTTTAATTACTTTTTAAACGTCTGTTCAGTCTCATACCCAATATCTGGCTACAGTGCCCTTCAAATAAAAACACAGTACTGCAATATCAGCTAACCTACTGGTATAAAGGCGAAAGTTTATGTCTATATTGATTGTTACTCCTTCACGTTAAAACTTCCGAATCGACTTGGCTGAAATATATTATGCACTGGATTAGGTAACTTTTTTGGAAATCTTTTACGTTTATTATCAATGCACAGATTGTGAACAGTTAACAGATCGTCACTCATGAGACCCCTATGTGTCAATTATAATATTGAAAAACACCCAGACACTTGAAAACACTTATGATTATCAGATAACATTTTGCAGTAGTGGGAATCAAACCCACGATCTCCGACGCAGACGGCAGGTTTGCTGCAGCTACGCCATTGGGTCGTCAAATGGCTAGGGTTGCCGCTGTGGTGCTTACCTCAGGGTTGTGCCAGAACACCTTGATGAATCGGTTGTTGAGCACCGCCTCCGTGCTCTTGTACGCCACGTTAGCCTCCGTCGGGTTGGAGAATGTGATCAGAGCGCCTTCTGGATCCCCCTCGAAGCATACCTGCACCACATTAGGGATGTTATGGATATATAATTTCGGATCCGGATATGGATATTGGTAAAAAATAATATCGGTTTCGGTTACGGTTATGGATATTAAATGATTTCGGATTATCCGATAGTTTTAGTTACGGATATTATTTTTTTAAGGAACTGTAAAATGAAATACAAATAAGATTATATTCGACTATAATTGTACCTTGTAGGTTTCGCAATCTGTCATACTATGTAATTCTTTCTTACAGCTACTCATTTTTGGATGGATATGGATATTGGTAAAAAATAATATCGGTTTCGGTTACGGTTATGGATATTAAATGATTTCGGATATCCGATAGTTTCGGTTACGGATATGGATATCCATAACAACACTACACCACATCCATTAGCTAATTAATATCTATCACTTAAGTCCATACACTCTTATTAAATTATTCATTACATTTCGTAATTATAACGATACTTGTTATTCTTTAATCTGGTGATTAACGCAATTTCAAATAAGAAACCAAATTCTTCAATACTGTAAATCATTCATTAGTGATTGGATACTTAATTACAACAATAATCTTGAAATCTAGGTGACTTTATTCAACAGAAACTACTTTTAATCGAGCGAATTACCTACCACTTCCACAATAGCACACTAACAAAAAATAATACCCGGCTGAGTTTGTTGTGGGCTTCTTTTCAGTTCAGGGTGCGTTTGTAAACTTAGTTTCTTAAGTCGTGAAATAGTTTGATCTATATATCTAAGTATGATCATATTTTACCGACTATTCGTAAGAGCCATGTAAGTTAGGTCTATATAAAACTAGCAGTGCCCGCGGACTCCGTTCCGCGTTAGAAATATTATTGTCTCGGCCCGTTTGTCCCGTGTTACCCACAGTCCCTTCCCTTCACGCGACGCAATTAAAATATTGGTTTGTAGTACATGCTATGTATCAGAGATGGCGCTGTATGTGAAAAAAGATTTTCCCGCTTTTCTGTTGAAATTTTCCTGAATTTTCTTTGCTATAAACCTCACGGAGCCCGAGACCTTTCCAACGAATGCAAAACCGTGGAAATCGGTTCGTGCGTTCTGGAGTTATAGCGTCAGGAAGGAAACCCCGAATTATTTTGATATAGTAGATTAATCATTTGATTCTTGATTCTTCTTGATTCTACTAACTTTTGGAAAAAGAAACGCAATGGGATGGCCACTGAACCGGGCGGGAGCCCTCACCTGTATGTTGACAATCTTGCCAAACTTGCAGAAGTGGTTGTTGAGGTGCGTGATGTCGTTGAGGCCCGGCGGCACCTTCTTCACCTCCAGCGAACAGTTGGCGTTGTTGCGCGGGTGGGGGGGCCTCGACGGGCCTGTGCACACACAGAACAGTTTAGGTTGGCCAACCGGGCCAAAATTTGGCCCGGTTGCCAGCGGAGCTGTGTTTGAATAACCAATCAGATTTCGTCATTTCGACATCTCCTCTCCCCTCAGTTTCGGCAACGAATATATAATATTACTAAAGTAAAGAAGGGACATTCACACCCTCCCGTCAATGTATTACCCCAGAGCGCCGAGCGCGACGCGTCGGGTGGTACTCGTGGGCGCTGTCTCGCGAGTGCGTTATTTCAATAGGTTTGCCACAAATTCATAACTTTATCATCATAGGGCTACTGATTGTTAATAAAAGCATACCTTTTTAAATGACAATTTTTTTATATCAATTTAATAAAAAAAACATATGGGTAAGGAACTGTAATGAATTATTATTTTGTAGTGATTTTGATAAGTATCCCATTATATCCTATTGTCTAATATGATTAATATGGAAGCTTGTGGGTTTGGATATTTGTAACTCTTTCGTGCCGCAACTAGGTAGGTACTGTACCGATTTGGCTGCAAATTGGAATGGAGATAGAGTAACTTGAATTAACACATCTTTACGCTCTTATCCCGAATAATCCATAGTTCCTATGGAATTTGTGAAACTCCATAATTCATGTGGGTGAAGCCGCGGAAAAAAGCTATGTACTTATGAAAATAAATAATATATATTTCTGTTATAATTTTATTCTTAGAAATTAAAAAAATTATAGATGCAATGCAACACAATGCAATATAATTAGTTTTCATGAAATAACTAAACAAAGCATTGCATTTGTACCGCAATTCAAATGTTTTACAGTGGGCTGCAAGTTGTCACCGTGGCATTGTGCATCGGTCGCGTCGTTGCCACGTACACCTCGAGTTTTGCCAGCCCTACGGGCTCCAATGACATTTACTCACACATACAAATGGAATGCTTATAGGGCCGGCATTTTAGTAGTAGTGTAGGTAGTTAAGTCACGTCATTTGTACTGAGTGTCACCGGCCTGGTTTCGGAGACGTCAAAATGACGAAATGTGATTGGATACTTTCGTCATTTTGACATCTCTCCCTTAGTTTCGGAGACGTCAAAATGACGAAATCTGATTGGTTACTCAAACTCCGCTCCGCTTTGGTGGAAACCGAGTCGGTATAGTCCCAGCCATTTAAATTTTATTCGTTACAGCTTTTCGCAAGTACAAAATTTGGCCCGGTTGCCAGCGGAGCTGTGTTTGAATAACCAATCAGATTTCGTCATTTCGACATCTCCTCTCCCCTCAGTTTCGGAGACGTCAAAATGACGAAATATGATTGGATACTTTCGTCATTTTGACATCTCTCCCTTAGTTTCGGAGACGTCAAAATGACGAAATCTGATTGGTTACTCAAACTCCGCTCCGCTTTGGTGGAAACCGAGTCGGTATAGTCCAGCCATTTAAATTTTATTCGTTACAGCTTTTCGCAAGTAGTCCTGGTTGCTCACAAAATGCTTTGATATTCAATTAATTTTGTGAAAAGGGCAAGTGTCGACAACATCTTTGAATGCATCACCACTTATTATCCCGTGTTCCTTTCCCGTTCTTCCCGGTGCAAAACTGCTTCCCGAACGTGGCGGTAGTGTCTGATATTTCATTAGTGTCTGAATTATACGAGTATGATACATTGCAATGATAATCGGGCAAAAATCAGTTACACATCTTTTTAATAAAGACTTTGCCCAAAAATCCCTATTCACATCATATAATAATTCCCACTTCCCAAATACTCATTTTGTAGCTAATACAGATTTGGAACAATCAGTTGTAGCAATGCTATTTTATCTATTCTAATTCTACGATTGCTATTGCAACGAACTTCGAATTATTAGTGACATTTGTCATCAATAAGACACATACCAGATTACAGTGCGACAAGGCTATCTTGGCGCGTGGCCAAAATCGGTACTAACACCGCTATCTTGTGATACTGTTTGATAGTCCGCTCTGTCAGTATATCGCTATTGTATGTTGTGTTGTTTTTGCTTACTATCAACTACTTTAAACTAAAATTGAAGTAAAATTGAAGAGATTTTATTTTCTGGATGCCTTTGTTCTATAACAGCGCCCTCATTCAAGTGCCAAGAGAGCCTTGTCGGACTGTAAGTCGATCTGATATTATGTCATTCACAAAACAATTTTTGAATGTCGTTCCATAAACAGTCTTAGAAAAGGTAAGATAGCTACAGCGGTATATCGCCGTCTCAGTCACTCACCGAGTCTGTTGTAGTCGAAGTTCTTCTTCATGGGCGCGGGGTGGCGCGGCGCGGGCGGCATGGTCGCGCCCATGGGGGGCTCGTGGCGGACTCTGTTCACAGACGAGGTACATTAGCAATCTGTGACTTTTGCTCAGCATATCTTTAACTAACTTTTGGTTATCACTTTTACAACCAGTAGAAGTAGATATTAGAATGCTACATCTTGCACATATTGCATACACGCATCACCTGTGCTATTCTACAAAATGAAATAGCTGCCAGACAGCTGCCAACCCGAATATGGCATGCAAAATTGTACTCTACTACAACTGACAAATTCATAGATGCAGAGATGTACGCTCGTCGCTGTTTTGCAGAATAGCACGGCTGATAAGCATTGGGCGGACGTATTACCTAACATTGAGAGACTCATCATTATTTGCTATGAAGAAAAAAATCATGACTGCAATGGTGACAAAATCGCCTTCTAGAGCAAAAGGGTAAAAAAATACATGTGTCTCCGGAAGATTATAATCTATCTCTATGGTCGTAAAATTGTGAAATATCATGATCCCCAAGAGCTGATTGGTCGAAACAGACTTTCGTCCGACCAATAAGCGTACAATTCGAAGGCCAAAAGCCTTTTCGAAGCGTACAATTCTTTCGACAGAATTTACAATCTCGCAAGATAGAGTATAAAATCTAAAGCCACGTATTCACTGATATACAATTTTCCAGACAAACAGTTTCTGAAACTTTACGTAGCTGTTTCCGTAAACAATGTTTCAGTGCTCCCAATTGCAAGTGGTGAAAACAGAATGTTGCCGTTAACATTTTGTATCAGAAACACGTAGATTTTGTTTTAGAAAGTGTGTATCCGAAACATTGTATCTCAGTGACTGAATTCATGGCTTAACAGTGTCTACATTATCTCGGTACAAGGGCGAAACTAGACGCGACTTTCGCGCTAGATCGTGGTGTTTGGCGGTCATTGCAGGAGGCCTATGTCGAGCTGTGGACGTCCATCGGCTGAAACGACGACGACGACGAGGACGAGGACGACGACGACGACGACGACGACGACGACGACGACGACGACGACCGACGACGACGACGACGACGACGACGACGACGACGACGACGACGAACGACGACGACGACGACGACGACGACTACAACGACGACGACGACGACGACGACGACTACAACGACGACGACGACGACTACGACGACGACGACGACGACGACGACGACGACGACGACGACGACGACGACGACGACGACGACGACGACGACGACGACGACGACGACGACGACGACGACGACGACGAGGACGACGACGACGACGACGAACGACGACGACGAGGACGACGACGACGACGACGACGACGACGAGGACGACGACGACGACGAGGACGACGACGACAACGACGACGACGACGAACGACGAAGACGAAGACTACGACGAAGACGAAGACGAAGACGAAGACGACGACGAAGACGAAGGGCGATTGCAGTCCGGAGGGCGGCACGACATCGGCACAGCTCTTTCTACTCTACCTCCTAATATCGGCAGTAACAACATACCTCGGTATAGGCACTAGCTCCCGGGGCGCCAGGTGGTGCGGCATGTGCGGCAGGTGCGGTATGGAGGGCGGCACGAAGCCCCCCACCACGCCGCCGCCCCAGATGTCGGGCGCCGCCGGGTTGTACTCTGCGGGGGAAACATTGTGAACATCAGATATCTCGCACGAAGGTACGATCCAAGCCGTAAGCGAGGATTTCAGAAAAAAACATTAACAATGGTATAGATTCTTATGTTGATAGAAAAATATGAATCTATATATCTCTAAGAGTAATTTGTGTTTACTGAAATACTCTTAGGTTAAATGATTCTCCGTAATTTCTCTGTCGGAAGCTTCAGCTGTTACCACTCCATCAGTAAGCGATTTTTCGTTCCCGGTCGTCGAGTTAAAGAAATTAGTCCGAGATTTGCGAGTATTTATTATTATTTTATTACTTCCCTTAAAATTCAATAATCGGACTAAATTCCTCGGATATACATTTTTATGCAAAGATTTCAATATAAAAATGTAAAGATGAGTCTCTACTTCCCTTCCCGCAAATTGACTGCCATAAGCCTATTATGTGTAATTAGCGTACAAATTTGCAAAACAGCACGAAAATTATTAATTTCGCGAGTGAAAAAGAGAGTTTGATACACACCAGGCACGGGCGGCGGGATGGCCAGCACCCTGGTGAGCGTGGCGTCCTCCAGCACCACAGGGTCCACGCCGTGGTCCCACTCGCAGAGGTCGCCGCGCATGCAGTAGCCTTTCACTGGTGGAAACATACATACTCTTATTAGGGTTCCATACCAAAATGGTAAAAATGAAACCCTTGTTAATCTAAAGGGTCATAACGCACAGCAATAAGAAACCTCAGGATATGGGCATTAGAACCATTTACGTAAACCTTTTCGTACAAGCAAACATTCTGAAAACATATTTATAAAGATATAAATTAATACCATATGGGCTAAAAAAAGCTTCACAAAAATTATTATTTTTTAATTCACAATTTTAACAGTAATAGCAGTTCATGTGAGTTATCGGTAGGAGATAGCCATATATGCTATCGCGGACTTTTTTTACAAATTTTGATATGTTCTTTAATATTGTAGAACATTGTTTTGTTCTATCCTCAATAGTTTCCGCAGCGCACGCGAAGAAAGGAATTTTTATTACCAATTGGATTACATTATTCAAGTTTAAGTAAAGATGCGTAATTGTTTTAGAAAATTATTATAGCGTATGACACTCCACATTAACGTAGCATTATATTGGTGAAATAATTTTTAAAATCGGTTCAGTAGATCCAGAGATTACCCCTTACAACGCCTCAAACTCATACCCAACATTACCCCTTTCCAATATTAATATAGAATAGACTAGTAGGTCGCGTGAGGGCGCGGGCCACATGTGGCCCGCGTGCCGTCTTCCCCCTACTTGCCTTCCAACTTTTAGTCCCTTATCAACATTCCCCATACATTTTCTATGGATTTTTTTTTCCGCCATTTTGGATTTTTTTTCTAGCCATCAAATAGAGCTTTTTTTCCTGATCAACTCTTGTCAAGAAACCGTTCTTCCATCTTTTATACTTTCCGAGATATCGACGAAATTCGAATGGCGGCCATTTTGAATCCGCCATTTTGAACTTTATCTCAGCTCACTGCCAATTGCATGACGTTTCGAATGACATTTGGTCGAGCACCCCCCACCTATCTTAAATACCCTCCCCGTGCTCTTCACCCGTCTTCGAAATCCTCAATCATCAGCTCTCTCCGTATTTTTCCTCGGATTGATTTATTTTCTTCTATAAGACCCCATCCGTGAAAAAAAAATTTTTCATACAAAATTGTTCAGGAGAGGTGATAATCAGTCAGTCAGTCAGTCAATCAGTCAGTGAATCAGCACGAGTAGCTATATATATAGTAATGTTAACGTTAATTGAAAACACTTAACTAATGTATTAATGCGTAATAATAGACATTTACCCTCCTGGACAGGGCGCGAAAATGTCGCAAGTTTATCAGTGCCAAAAATGCTTGTTTCGCCATCACATCAACACTCAACAGTGCCACGCTGTATACATTGAAGGCGATGGTGACTTCAAGTTTTTGAAAACCAACGAGTTAACAGGTTGAACACAAGATAACTGAGATAACAACACAGCGGACTCACCGTCAAAGTCTCTGCAGCGCCTCTTGTAGGGGTCGGTGTGCTCCAGCCGCGTGTCGCCGTGCGGGGACACCGAGCGGTCGCGAGACCGGTCGCGCGACCTGCCACCAAAACAATGGATACATAACCACAACGACCTCCATGGCGCAGGGGACGCACGCTCGGATTCCAGTGGGAGGTCGCGGGTTCGATTCCCCCCACAGGCAACTTTGAAATTTTATAATTTCTAAATTGGCTTAGGTCTGGTCTGGTGGGAGACTTCGGCCGTGGCTAGTTACCACCAGTGGTCGAATTGAACTTTTTCACGAACCGGAACGCTATACTTAAGTACTTCTATTTTTTTACGGCCTTTTTTCACGAACCGGAACGCTATCCCTTCAGTACTTCTATTTTTTAAGGTAGATACCTACTCGAAAAAAAAACCGGCCAAGTGCGAGTCGGACTCGCGCACCGAGGGTTCCATACCATTAAAGAAGTAAAACATTGAAAGAATCACTTTTATTCATGAATCTACGAGTATAATTTACATGTAGGTACTTTTGTTGGCGAACCGCAAACCTAACTTTGTTTTTGGCGGCTTATTGTTATTATCAAGAAAAGTATAATACACTCGGCGTCAAAAAAATCGCACCTTTCAAAAAATCTACTTCAAACAACTTTAGACCTTATTTGACATCAATAATGAGGGTCATGTTGCATATCATTTGAAAGGTGATGAAATGGAGTGTACAAAAACAATTCAATTGATTATTTTTCTTTTACTGGAAGAGCACAAAAAAAGAAGAAGAAAACACTTACAATTTTGCTCCTTAAACAGCCGCTAGTTGCGCTACCTTTTGCAGGTATAAAAGGGTCAATACAGGTTCAATCGGGATCATTCGCTATCCAACCGTTGAAGTGGACACACGAGAAGCTCATTCCCAAGAAAAATACCCTTGAAGATGGATACCACTGTCGATGAGGCCGCCCAAGTGATTGCACTACTGCAATCAGGCATGCGGCAGTGTGATGTCGCTCGGCAACTCAACTTGAGCCGTTTTTCGGTTCGAAGAGTGTACCAGCGTTTCCTGGAGACCGGTGGCTACGTCCGAAGACATGGGTCTGGTAGACGTCGCTGCACCTCGGAGAGAGACGACCGATTCATCGTATCGACATCTTTGAGAAATCGCTTCTTAAATGCTGTTGAGTTGCGACAGCAGCTCCAGACAGCTAACAGAAGAACCGTGAGTGTGTCTACGGTTAGACGAAGGCTGGGGGAGAGGAAAATAGCGGCGCGAAAAGCTGCTACGGGTCCAAAATTGACCGCAGAGCATCGGCGAGCCCGCTTGCAATTCGCTCGCGAACACGTCAATTGGACCCTCGAACAATGGAAAGCTGTTCTCTTCTCAGACGAGACGAGAGTGTGCCTTTTCTGCAACGACAGACGCAAAAGAGTGTACAGAAGACAGGGTGAACGTTTCGCCCAAGCCTGCATCCAGGAGACGGTGGAATATGGAGGCGGTTCTTGTATGTTCTGGGGCGGCATGTCTGCCGACGGCAAAACCGACCTTGTTTGCGTCTCCCGGGCTCGAGGTGCTCGCGGGCAAGGGTCGCTGACTGCTCACCGGTACATCACAGAGATCCTGGAAGACCATGTGGTCCCCTATGCCAGTTTTGTTGGCGAGGGGTTCACGTTGATGCATGACAACGCTCGCGCTCACACTGCAATTATTGTGCACGACTACCTTCAAGATGTTGGGATCTCTGTCATGCAGTGGCCAGCGAGAAGTCCAGACCTGAACCCGATTGAGCACCTATGGGACCATTTAAAACGCAAGGTTCGGTCTCGTGATCCCGCTCCTACGACTCTCCAGGAACTCAAAGATGCCGTTATTGAGGAATGGGACACTATCCCTCAAGAAGAAATTTTAAAATTGGTAAGATCCATGAGGGATCGTATGGAAGCCGTCATCAGGGCAAGGGGGGGTAACACTAGATTTTAGATTAGTTTTAAGATCATTTTTGTATTCTTTTTTGTGTAATTAATCTGTTTTAAATTAAGGCTTAATTAAGGATTTTTACTGTTTTATATACTTCTTTTTTTTGTGCTTTTCCAATAAAAGAAAAATAATAAATTGAATTGTTTTTGTGCTCTCCATTTCATCGCCTTTCAAATGATATCCAACATGACCGTCATTATTGATGTCAAATAAGGTTTAAAGTTGTTTGAAGTAGATTTATTGAAAGGTGCGATTTTTTTGACGCCGAGTGTAGTTAGAGAGTTGATTTTATTTTTCCTGTAAAATATACGTTAATTCCTATTGACCATAATTATTTCAGATTTTTCGAACCATAAACTTCGGAGATAAGGGGGGGGGAACAGTATTTTTTTCGACAGTTTGCCCAATAAATCCAAAACTATCGGGCACAAAAATAAATAAAATTCAGTTTTAGAATACACAAGTCACGCCCTTTCATATGATACCCCACTCAATATTTTTATCTCATTTTGAAATTTCAACAACCCGGTTTACCCCCTCTTTTAAATAAAAATAAAAATGATTTTCAAAATTTTATGATTGCAATGAAAGGGCGTTACTTGTGTATACTAAAACTAATATTTATTTATTTTTATGCCTAGTTTTTGATTTATTGGGCAAACTGTCGAAAAAAATACCGTTCCCCCCTTATCTCCGAAGTTTCCATTTTATTTTTTACTTTTTAGTGGAAAAATCTGAAATAATTATGATCAATAGAAATAATCGTATATTTTACAGGAAAAATAAAATCAACTCGCTCACTAATATACTTTTTTGATAATAACAATAATCCGCCAAATACAAAGTTACGTTTGCGGTTTGCCAAAGTACCTACATGTAAATTATACTCGTAAATTCATGAACAAAAGTGATTCTTGCAATGTTTTACTCCTTTTATGGTATAGAACCCTCGGTGCGCGAGTCCGACTCGCACTAGGCCGGTTTTTTTTATAGAAGGAAGAGCAAAACTTTGCAATTAAAAATTTATCTAACGGCACAGTAGTGCTCCCGCCAAGACGATCGTCATTTTATAAAAACCAGAGTCCGGAACGCTATGAGAAATAAGTTCACGAAACGGAACGGCGATTTCACGAACCGGAACGCTGATTTCACGAACCGGAACGGTGATTTCACGAACCGGAACGCCGTTCCGGTGCGTTCCGGTCCAATTCGAGCACTGGTTACCACCCTACCAGCAAAGACGTACCGCCAAGCTATTTAGCGTTCCGGTACGATGCTGTGTAGAAACCGTTGGGGGTGACATAACTTACCCCTTCCAAGTTAGTACGCTTAAATCTTCAACTGCATCATCACTTACCATCAGGTGAGATCGCAGTCAAGTACTAACTTGTATAGCGTAAAAAAAAATGCCCACTTTTGATCTCTGAAATATTATCTCAATTCAAGGCGGGCAGAGTCGTAGGCTAAAGCTAGCAGTAATATACTGACAACTGATGAATTCAATGGTTTTTGTTTTTGAGCTCGAGCGACATTTGAGTATTCTTACTTACGTTGAACCTTAGAATACTTCAATGACACATCTGATTTTGACGCCCGAATAGCCCTCTGCGTCGGAGGTCGTGGGTTCGATTCTCACTACTGGAAAATATTTGTGTAACGGGAGTGTAGTGTATGTGAATGTTTTCCAGTGTCTGTATTTATGTTTAATGTAATATACATAAGTTATCTAGTATAACCCAAGCTATCGCTTACTTTGATGCTGGATTACGACCATTTGCCCAGCACAATCCCTTGGTCCTAGAAAGCTGAAATTTTGCACAGATTTCCCATATGACATAATATATAAGGGATAAGGTAGATTTAAGCTTAACTTCTAGCAGGGGTGGGGTAAGTTAGTGCCTAGTAGTTGTGCTAGCACTATTCACCTGTCTCTGTCTCTGGAGCGAGATATTCTGTCTCTGTGCTCTCTGTCGCGCGACATCCTGTCCCTCTCCAACTCGCGCGGCGCCCGCACTCGCTCTCTTTCCCTCTCCAGTTCACGCTCCCGATCGCGAATCGGTCCCGGGGATCTTGATCTGAAAATTATATAATTTTTTAATCCTACTCTACTTCTTTGAGATTTTTTTTCTTTTGGTAGTTGGTTAATCTGTTAAAATAAGCAATATTTTAATTAACTCAAAACATCAAACAGGATATATGTATGTATATGTCTGTATGGTAGATTGGACCAAAATAACTAGAAAACTTTATTATTATCGCATCACTCATTTTGGCCCTGATTGACAATTGAAAAGTTCCTCAATGCCTTTGCATTGAGGAACTTTGAGATGGGACGCAGGTGACTAGGTGTATTATGAAAGTAACAACAGCAGCTCCCATATGTGCCATCCATGAGTTTTTATCACTTACATCGCTTTTGAACGAAATTCAAAAAATGTATAGTAATGCGCGTGAGCCGTAACCAATTTAGCAATTATTTAGTGATCATATTCATTCATTTTTGTATTTTAAACGCCATTTCCATCTTTTTAGCGTAACGTGCGGGTAAGCTTCTGTGTTGCTCGTGTCATAGGCTTATTAATCTGTGGACAACGGGTGTAATACAAAACCCGAGAAAACCTTTATAAGCGAGGGTACAAGCGTATTTTATAAACAAACTAAATCATTGTAATTTATGTCATAAACCATTACTATTCAGCCTAATTTTCAAACACGAGACTGAAGTGAGATTGTATGTATTTTCGCGTTTTGTATGTCATTCGGTTCGGACACTTTTTAGCGCTGACCCGCAATCCTTAGTTTATAAATCAATGGCTCGTGTCATCATTGTGGTGTGGGTAGAGGCAGCTGCTGTGCTATACTACAAAATGTCCATCTCTGATATAGCTGCCAAACAGCTGCCAACCCGAATATGGCATGCAAAACTGTATTCTATTACAACTGACAAATTCATAGATGCATAGATGTACGCTCGTCGCTGTTTTGCAGAATAGCACGGTTGTTCGTTACCTAGAGCGGCTGGTATGCCGGTCGGGCGCGGCGGGCGGCGGACTGCGGTTGCGGTAGCGGCCGCGCGGCGACGGCGAGCGCGACAGAGGTCGTCTGTGGAACACGACCATTCGACTCAGCCACTTATTTTACAACTAACTACTGAGCTCGGTCTCTCTTAAGAATGAGAGGACCATATGCCCACCACCCTGGTCACCTTTTAAACTCCCCACTGCTAGGTACGGGTGGAAAACTCCCCACTGCTAGGTACGGGTGGAAAACTCCCCACTGCTAGGTACAGGTGGAAAACTCCCCACTGCTAGGTACGGGTGGAAAACTCCCCACTGCTAGGTACAGGTGGAAAACTCCCCACTGCTAGGTACGGGTGGAAAACTCCCCACTGCTAGGTACGGGTGGAAAACTCCCCACTGCTAGGTACGGGTGGAAAACTCCCCACTGCTAGGTACGGGTGGAAAACTCCCCACTGCTAGGTACGGGTGGAAAACTCCCCACTGCTAGGTACGGGTGGAAAACTCCCCACTGCTAGGTACGGGTGGAAAACTCCCCACTGCTAGGTAGGGGTGGAAAACTCCCCACTGCTAGGTACGGGTGGAAAACTCCCCACTGCTAGGTATGGGTGGAAAACTCCCCACTGCTAGGTACGGGTGGAAAACTCCCCACTGCTAGGTATAGGTGGAAAACTCCCCACTGCTAGGTACGGGTGGAAAACCCCCCACAGCTAAGCACGGGTGATAAACTCCCCACTACTAGGCACGTGTCTCTCCTCAGAACAAGAAGGTTGAAAGCCCACTAAACTGGCCAAGTTTGGGTTGACGGGCTTTGCAAAACCTTTGAAAATATTGTTGTGATCTCTTAGGTATTCCGGTTTTTTCATTTAAGGATTTAAGGTTGGGTTTTACTAAGTTCATTTAATTAGTATATAGATTAGTCAAGTTATTCATGTTAGTTGTGTTAGTGTAAGCCAAGAATATGATACAATTAGAAACCAAGCTTACAGTCGTCTAGATATCACGAGAGATGGGACCTTTATGTGGTTAATATCTAATCCATATACTATACTGACATAAAGCAGTAAATATGAATCATAACTGTGTTTCCGTTAAAGAGCAATTTAGCTGACAGAATTACTGGGTATGATAAAATTTAACAACTGATGCCTTAGTATGCTCAGCTGAGACACCAAATCTGTCATTGGCAAGTGCTAAGATAAGTAGAAGTCTCATTATTCATAGTTAATTTTTTCGGAGTGAGCACTGTCACAAACACTGCAATGTCCTGGGTCACACTGCAGTGCTCCAGTGTTAGTAGTGTTAGCGGGGGGGTTACCTGGCGCACCTCCGCTCGTGTTCGCCGTCCCGCGGGACCCGGCGCGGCCGCGTGCGCCGCTCCCACGAGCGCGAGCGGCGACGGCGGCGCTCCTCCTTGTCGCGCAACTGAAACAACGCGCGAGTTAGAGAGAGACAGAGAGCCATTTCATACAACTCCAAGAAAAACTCGAAACAAAATGATCCTAAAAGGGTTCCATTATCTGGACCCCAAATAGGAAAAAAAGTTACCCTTAAGGTGTGATTTTAATGTTAGGCACGTGGAACAGGAAGACTTGTCATGTAAATTTCATAATACTAAATACTCTCATTTCATAATCTAATTAGTAAGGTGCTGTTCTGAGGAACACCACCAATTCTAAGAGGTCCGCCCACTGCAATATAAATTTATCTGTTTTAATCAATGAGAAATTTGAATACTTCTCACTTAGTCCATATGCAGATCAACTAAAATTACTTGTTTTTTTTTACTTTTTAGTTTGTTTTATAATAGGGCAGTTGTGGTTTTTGATTATTTAATTTTATTTTTATAATGCACTTACAGAATCAGTCCTTCGTTCTCTTCTCCGCGGTGGATCCACTGGCTCTTCTAGAAGCTCTGTTGGTAGAACCTGTCAAAAATATATGACTTTTATTAAACCTAATAGTTCAACTTTATTCAACAGCGGGAAATGCAATGTATTACGTTATGGGCACCAAGATAAATCCCATGCAGAAATCTTTAAAAAAATCAGAGCGCAGCGAGGGTGTTGCATCTAGATTCCTGATTCCTAAGTGTGGTGTAGGATTTAGGGATGACTCAGATTAAGACTTACGATGAATATTCTACTTGTCACACATCGTAATGGCAACAAAATCAAGAGTTAATAAAACAGACAAAAAAGACTTGTGTCGTAAGACACTCGACACTCGGTAGAAACTAAGTTTGCAATAACGCCTAAAACTAAACTACAATTTGATGTGTGATCTCACACATCCCTCGATGTGGTCTTCAGTTAACTCGATACGGAATCTGTTACATGACTCTGCTATTACGTGTCGACCACCGTGGTTGAGTGGTTAGCGTGCCGGTTTTCAAGGCGCCGCCATCTCTGAGGTTCCGGGTTCGATCCCCGGGCTTGGCAATGTAGAAAAATAAGTTTTCTACATTGTCTCGGGTCTGGGTGTTGTGGTACCTTCGTTGTTTCTGATTTCGTTAACACAAGTGCATAAGCTACTTACTAAGGGATCGGAGCAATGTATGTGATGTTGTCCACTATATATATATTTATTTATTTATTATTACGTGCATACGTGCCCGAAATTTTATTCTAGATTTTGTTCTTGACGGGTTTGATAGATTTTCTTCTAATTTTCTGAGCGATACACTCCAAAAAAATAACAATAACATTTATGAGATAATCGCATTTACCTTCACTAAAGTCTGTTCGTGCGGCGGGTGCGGCCTAGAGCGCGGCACCACGACGCGGTGCGCGCCGTTGCCGCTTTCGATCCGCGGCCGCAGCGGAGGTTTGTCCGCGGGAGGCAGGGGCGGTACTGAAAGAAATCATAATATTGTAAGGCCTTTAGTTTTGCAGCATGTAGCCTATGAATATATAATTTTGTCTACTTTTGTCGATCTCTTTTCTCTTCGTAATTCATATAGGTTGTAACGTGTTTTTTTTATCTCACGTTACATGCGAATAAAACATATCTTTTTCTCTCTTTCTACTAGCAATATTTTCGACTTTCGAGTTAATTCATCTCATAATCTTTGGTTAGAGTATACTGTCATGCTGTGGTCACGGAATTTCGGGAAGTTTTACGTAGTCTGTGGTCCAGTTTGACATTTCACTTTTCTATCGGATTTCACCGGCGAGCAAATGGCGTCGTGAAAAAATTTATTATTTTAAGCGATATTATATCGCGAATCATGTTAAAAACCTATTAATCAGGCAGATTGCCAACATGGTATATCCCAATATATAAAAAGGCGCAATTGCGGTAAGTGCAGTTGCCTTTGGTTTCCATAGTCACGTGTCTTGTCGCGTGGGTGCAAAATTAAAATCATTTTTCTCTATTGTTACAGCTATTTCCATATGGATTCATTTTCCGTACCATATTTCCATACGTTCTGTTTAGGATTACGTTTCGTTGGACATGTTTTTGGGTCCAACTTATCAATCTTAAAACTGCGCGTGGTTTGGTCTACGTATGCGCAATATGTGTTTATCGTGGAGATTCGCATAATCGGACGTCGTATTACATCGATTATGGACTGCGCTGCGTGATGCCCTAATTTGGTGGTTCCGCTGCGATGCTGCGTTCCATCGATGACCTTTGAACTTTGAACTTTATTTTGCTGTCACAAGCCAAGATACCAGTGAATTGTCGTGGTGAGTGATACGAACATTTAGGTGATAGCCTCAACATAGGCTTGGACATTTAGTTATCATCCTAAAACATAAACTTAGCATATGCGCGACCTTTTTTAGGTTATTTTATAAACCTTTAGTAAACTGTTATTCGGCTTATTTCAACCTACTAAATTAAGTAACTTTTTTATTTGTATTGTAATTTAATTAATATAAACATAAGGCAAGAGAAAAGGAATGTGGAAATTATTTATATAATAAATTTGGTAAATTTCAAATTGAATATTATTTATTCTCCATACTATTTCTATTATCATACAGTTCTATATTTAGATTATCTTAAAGGCAAACAGCAAAGCCCGCCTTGAGATTAAAGGTCTAATGGACTGTCGACTCTCTCCCTATCCGGCACGGCTTCCTGTCGGGGTGGTTGGCTGGCGCCCGAGGTATATATAATTAATTCTTTATCTTTGTTCATTTTTATTTTGAATTTTGCCAACCCCTTTTTAAATAAACAGGAATGCTGCTCACTTAATGTTATTAATATTTAGATAAATAACAACACAACATTTATTTTAAATAACCTATCTCTTTACTTCTATTATTATATTTCTCTATTTTTTTTTTTTTCCATTACAAGGTTGAGAAAAGAGATCGAATTATGCGCACATCCTACTCATGTTGATCTCTGGCCCTTATCAGGGGGTTGGCACTTCAATTCTGGGCATGCACCTGCCTTTTTGTGGACACTAAATATCACTTTGTTAACAGTTCACTGTAATGGTCTTAGAAGTATATGATGCCCAAGGGGTGGATTGTAATGATGATAGTTTGAAGAGAATGCTAAAGAGATGCTTGATTAAGAGCGGCCATCCCGGTAGATTTTCCATACAAACGCTCGTACGCGATTATGGCGTTTTAGCAAAATTTTCTTGAAATATTTTTAATAAGAAGTTACCTTGCACACTATATCTAGGTTTGTATAGAAACAAAAATTGAAATTTATTTGCAACGAATTCAGTACAAGCCTCCAAAAATCTGCATTCTTGCAGAAATTTTACATAAACTGGTCGTTTCGCTTAGCTCATATATTGCAAAATTAAAAAAAAAACAACTCTATAGAAACCTCGTGCAACTAATGGAGATTTGAAATAACAAACATTATTTACACATACTTGTAAGGCTTTTTCAAAATCGCGTATTTCCTGGAACACGTTTCATTAAATTTTTCCACTGTTTTCTTTTTCCCAAACGCCCGACCGACGACGCGGGCGTTATATAATTTTTTCCACAGTATATCTTTTACTAGGATTGCGTTAGACTTAACAGCAAGCCTTTAGACCACGCATTCGTTGAACTTGGATCGTCCGGGAAGGGGCCACTTAAACTGAAAACTCACCAGGGGCCGTACCACCATCTCTTATAGCAGTATTATTGTAATACTGTTTTAAATTTTCATACTGATACTGTTTGAAAACGTCAAAAATTTTCATTATGATATTGTATGAATGCATGATGCAGCTGAAGTTGTTATTGTACCCACTTGGAAACGGCAAAACACCTGACGGTTGCAATATCAATCATCAATCATCAATACATATAATAAATCTGTAGAGTTCGAATATCTGTACAAATAAAAAAAATGCTAAAAACCGAGTCAGGGGGATGTAAGAAGTGACATAGAACAAATTTAATTTTTTTTCAAATTTTTTGTTTGTCTGTCTGTTTGTACGGGCTATTCTTTGGAACGGCTTGACCGATTCCAATGAAATTTTGTGTGGTGGTAGCTTAAGTCCCTGGTCAACATATAGGACACTTTTGATCCCGGTAAAATAAGGAGTTCCCGTGGGATACTTAAAAAACTGTAATTAATTTAACAGCTTCGTAAACAACAACTAATGAATTTAATTTAGTCAAATTTGTCATGCTGATACCTTATGTTGCCTCTTAAACAAAATATATATATATACTAGCTGACCTGGCAAACGTTGTTTTGCCCTTAGGGGTGATAAAAAATAGATAAATTGAGATTTAAACTATCCTATCTCTGAAGTTGGATCGAACTGCACATGGTGTGCGAATTTTATTATAATCGGTTAAGTGGTTTAGGAGTCCATTGAGGACAAACATTGTGACACGAGATTTATATATATTAGACTAGTAGGGCGCGTGGTGGCGCGGGCCACACGTGGCCCGCGTGCCGTCTTTCCCCCTATTTGCCGTCCAACTTTCAGCCTCTTCAACATCCGCCATACATTTTCTATAGTAAAAATTTTTCCGCCATATTGGATTTTTTTTTCTATCCATCGAATAGACCTTTGGGTCCTGATCAACTTTTGTCAAGAAACCGTTCTTCCATCTTTTATACTTTGCGAGATATCGACGAAATTCGAATGGCGGCCATTTTGAATCCGCCATTTTGAATTTTTTTTCAGCTAACTGCCAATTGGATGTCATTTCAAATGACATTTGGTCGAGCACCCCCCACCTATCTTCAATACCCTCCCCGTGCTCTTCACCCGTCTTCGAAATCCTCAATCATCAGCTCTCTCCATATTTTTGTTCTTAATGAATTTTTCCCTTGTATACGGAATGGTCATTGAAAAAAAAATGTTTCATACAAAATTGTTCAGGAGAGGTGATCAATCAGTGGCCAATCAGCACGAGTAGCTATATATATATTAATATAGTAAAACAAATTAATCCATTCGAGTTCCCGCTGGAAAGTAAAACATTACAAAAACAGTTAGCAGGCGTCTTTGAAGTAACGGATTTAAATGAAATTTTATGATCGTACTTTATATGCCCGGTCAACATTTAAGATACTTTTCATTCTGAAAAATTAGAGAGCTCCCGTGGGATAGTAAAAAAACCTATAGCTACTTATCTACGTAGCACAAATAAATAGTCCTTTCGATCTTGCAACTAGGTATAGGTAACTATACAAGATAATCCGTGCGATGCAGGAACGGGTTGCTATACAGCAGCGTACCAGAATGCTTGATCCCTTTTCGGAAGAAACGATCAGACCTAAGTAATTGAATTTCTTCTCAACCTTACAAAAGCTGGGCGTTTTTATCCTCTCAGAATAAGGTGAGTTTGGTTAGTAGGTATAGATATTTCAATCCATGAAGACACGCCCCACTCCATCTTACTTACTCCATGCGAATCGAATAACATAAGCGATTTTGACAGAGTGTATAAGTAGAGGAAGACCAAAGAAGATATAGGTGAATTGTGTGAAAGAAGATTGCACGTTGACAGGAGAGATTGGAAGGAGACTCCTTTACGGGTCCATTGAACCCAGGGCTCATTTTTCTTGGGAAAAATTAAGAAATTCCACGGGAAACATTTTTGTAAAAAAAAAAATAAACGAACTGCACGCGGGCGGAGCCGCGGGCAACAGCTAGTTGCACTATAAAGATCAGTTATATAAACATTTCCATGATTGGTATGTTACCATGATTCTCATTCTCTGCTCCCTTCTCCTGCTCCACAGGTTCTGGAAGGGGTGAAGGTTCCTTCTTTTCTTCCGAGGGCTTCAAGTACTCCAGTGTTTCCAGTGACTTAAATAGCATGTCTACAAAGGGTCTGGTCTCTGGAAATAAATAAACACAATAAGGTTTCTATAAAGAAGTTTTCTGTAAATGTCACAATCTAGCCATACAGTAAGTGACAGCTTTTGCCAGCTAGACAAGTGACAAATATACATTAATAAAATATGGTTCTTATGAGGGCAAGACCATTACTGCTGCGCCATTTGGTCATCTAATTTTAACATGTAGGCTTTACATGGCCCACAGCTGATTTACGACAGGTAATGAGTAATAATTGATTCAGGAGTTCTAAGTGTTACTTTGTAACTTTGTAACAGAAATTATATGAACATCATCCAGGTTTTACCCTGAAACTAAGCATAAACAGTATTTTATCAGAAAAGTGGCTTCAAATCGTTCTAGTTATTGTTGATTCCACCAGGCAACCCTCTACGACACTTGTGTGGCAACACCAGATGGTGAGGCAAACATTGGTGGTGTGGCTTGGTGTGGCAACACCAAATGGTGAGGCAAACATTGGTGGTGTGGCTTGGTGTGGCAACACTAGATGGTGAGGCAAACATTGGTGGTGTGGCTTGGTGTGGCAACACCAGATGGTGAGGCAAATGGTGTGGATTGACTCACCTTGCTGCAGGAACACATCCAACTGGTCCAGCATGCCCTCTCGCAGCTCGTCCAACGGCTTGTCTTTCTTCACCAGCGCGTACACATACTTGGCTAGAGCGGCGGGGTCAGCGTCACATCTGGAAGGAACAACAAAAAGATGACGACTGACTGATCCTTCAATGCGCAGCCCCTGTCGACTGGATGGATATGCCTTTCATATATACATAGGTTACCCTAGGAAACTTTACTTAAGGGGGTAAAATAGAAGTCATGTAAACAAAGCTGCATGTGGGCATTAAGTGATAATGACTTGGTGACCGAGCCTTGCACTGTATTTTTTTTTGGGAAATACAACATTTTCTAAAAATGAATCTGAGCTAGATCAATTAATAACTCCCCGAAAGCCCCAAAGTACTAAATTTCATGAAAATTGTTAGAGCTGTTTCGAAGATTCAGACTATAATTGCATGTCTAAACAATCTAATTACCTTTAAAGGTATAAGAATATAATATAGGAATGCATGCAATTGGATTTGGTTACAAAAAAAACTATCAGATTTTTCAGACTATGAGGACATGTTTTTCTTAAAATATAATTTTAATAGAATTATACTCCAAATGCAATGTGTGACAAAACAGTTATGTCACATCATACACAATACACAAGATAACAGACTATTTATTTAGCAACTGTGATAAGGTATTTTAAAGTTATATGTACTTAATGAGTTGCATTTCTTTTACGATAATAATATGATATGAGTATTTAGTACAATAATAATATTTGATGACATTAACCTCCTTTAATTAATAATTTCAGCAGTTCTTTAAATAAAAATGGTTTTCATCTTCAGAAAGTCAATCACGCTACTAATATTGTAAACGTGAAAGTTTGCATGTGTATATTATGTTTGTTACTACTACTGAACTTTTAATTTGTAATGGAGATGGATTGTACCGTGGATTAACACGGTCTTGTAATCCTGAAAAAATCTGTGGTTCCCATGGGTTACATTATGAAAAACCCAAACTCATACAGGCAGAGCCACAGTTAGCTTCTAACAGCTAGTTTCTGATATAACAATATTTTATTTGCTTTATTCACATAGTTTAATTACAAAGAAGAATTAAGATAGAATTACTTATATCATGAAGTGATTCAGTAGAGATTCTATAAATAATCATTGACTCACTGCTGCACACAATCACATCTTTACTCTATTTTGAGAGGGACCTCCACTGCTGTCCCACTTTTAGAATAATTATTTATACATAGAATAATCTTGAAGGTGGTCTCTGTCCCAATATAATTATTAATTTAGGTGGAACATTATGTTCTTCACACAATCTGTTTTTAAACTACAAGTTTTTACTTAACTGCAATTTCACCTGATGATAAGTGATGATGCAGCCCAAGTTATTGTACTGTCTTGGAAGGGGTAAGTGAATTCACCCCTGATGGTTTGTAGTTTGTACATCACTCTTTAATGCTAAATTGTTTGGAGATACATCTTTGCTAGTGAATGAATAGCCACAGCTAAAGTCCGCAACCAGACCAGACCAGATTTGTAAGCTTTTACAAATTCTGCCTGCTGATTTGTTCCCTGATTTACATCAGCCAATTAGAGGGGCAGAATTTGCTAACAATGTCAATAACAATGAATATGTTTTTCTTATGCAATCAGACCCCTGATTGTATTTAATATCCAGAATTTCATTTTGCTTACAAAAAGTTACTTTTGTTTCAATGCACATTTCCTTGTCATACAGATTTTATTAAAAAGTAAAACTTGTTTTTTAAGCTTAAAGCTAGATCGCTTTATCGCCTCCAATACCCCATGTATACTAAATTTCATGAAAATTGTTCAAGCTGTTTCTAAGATTCAATATATATACATAAATTGCTCATTTTTAACCGACTTCAAAAAAAGGAGGAGGTTCTCAATTCGTCGGAATCTTTTTTTTTTTTTTTTTTTTTTATTTTTTTTTTTTTTATCTATGTATGTTCACCGATTACTCGAAGACGCGTGGACCGATTTGAAAAATTCTTTTTTTCTTTAAGAGGGTTTTGTTTCCAGATGGTCCCATTTTAATCAGGTCAGGATCTGATGATGGGATCCTGGAGAAATCGAGGGAACTCTTCAAATTTTGTATGGACACATGAAACTATTTGAGTATTATTAGAAAGAGTAATATTTTCCAAGTTGTCCTATGGTCATCAGGTCAGGATCTGATCATGGGATCTTGGTGAAATCGAGGGAACTCTTCAAATTTTGCTAGTATACTTAAAGCGAGTTGGGTATTTTTTATAGTTACTGGTGCATATGCTACCAGATACTGATTTGATGACTAAAGTCATCAAGTCAGGGTCTGATGATGGGATCTTGGTGAAATCGAGGGAACTCTTCAAATTTTGCTAGTATTCTTGAAGCGAGTTGGGTATTTTTTATAGTTACTGGTGCATTTGCTAGCAGATACTGATTTGATGACTAAAGTCATCAAGACAGGGTCTGATGATGGGATCTTGGTGAATTTGAGGTATCTCTTCAGATTTTATGAACACACCTCAAGCAATTTGGGTATTTTACAACGCCTTGTGCATTTTATTGTTTTCCACTAAAAAGTATAAAATAAAAATGGGAAATGCTTTCCAAAAAACCAACTTCAAATGCCACTACAAAGAGTGAAATAATTTTTATTTAAATTTTAGGTACCTACACCAATTCGAAGTCGGGCGATTGTCTATGACTTCGTCATTTCTTCGCACATCAAGTAAGTAAGAAGGACTATTAGGGATTGTATGAAACATTGCCCGACTTCGAATTGGTGTAGGTACCTAAAATTTAAATAAAAATTATTTCACTCTTTGTAGTGGCATTTGAAGTTGGTTTTTTGGAAAGCATTTCCCATTTTTATAAGGTATAGAATATAGACATTTCTATCCACGAAGATGCACCCGCTCTGTCAAAATCGCTTATGTACCATTTAATTTGTATTTAGTTTAATACAATGGGGTGCATCAACGTGGAGTAAAATGTCTTTACGAGCAGTTATGAAATGCCTAACCCTAAGAATGTTTGTCCACTGTGGCCGCCACCAGGATTTCACCATTAACATCCTGGTGATAGCTACGGCCTACGGTGGACAAACAGCGTAAGAGAAAACAATTTTGCAACCAAAATACACTTAGCAATAGCTCTCTTTAGTGATTTTCAGTTTTTATAGTATATATATTATACTTTAGATATTTCGGCCCCATTAGTTCAATGTTAGGGCTTTGATTATCTTAGTTATTTTTTCAACACTGAGCATTAGTATATTTTTTTACTATGTTTATTCAAAACCAATTTTCTTTTTTGGAAATGATTAAAGTTTACGTAAATAAGATAAGGTTATGTGTGTAATAAGCAAATTCTAATCTAATTACTATTTATCCAAGTTTTTTAAGTGCTTAGAATGTCTAATATTGCGATAAGTCAAATTTATTATTTAACCTTAAAATCAAAGTTCTCTGCAAGATCGAAAGGAAAGAAAACAACTATTACGAAATTGTAACTTGACACCTAAACATTCTTTTGGCATAAATGATATGGCATTATCAGTAAATTATTATTTGTTTTTCGCTGAGGAAAATTGATATAACTCTAGTTTAACTTCACGAAATCTCATGAAAATGTGATTTTAATAAATATGGCTGAAATACTTACAGAGGTTCCAATATGGACGTCAACCAAGATTTAAAAGCGTCTGGGTTTTCAATAATCATTTTGTGTACACAATTAAAACTCTTCACTTAAAATGTATTCACTAAACACTTAACACGATCTTAAAATAAATAAATCGCCATGAAATAGGATCATCACATTAGAATATCACTTGCGAAATCACTTTTTAGATCACTTTTGATCACTTTCGTCGAAAACACAATTTTTTTCTACGTCCGACCACAAAGAGTATATAATCACTACGTTTTATCCGACCAAAGAGTATATAATCATGATATAATCACTACGCGTCCGACTGGCAGCGCTTCCTCAGCAGTTGTCAAATATTCAATATACTCTATGGTTGTCAAGAAGAGTGACTTTTGCTACGAGGAACAAATCTAATGGAACAGCTGTAGTTTTCTACACACACATATGCGTTTATATGTTGCGTTAAATCGACATAGCTATAACAAACATCACATTGTCTCTTTCTCACTAGTTCAAAATTGTTTACGCTACACGAGATAGCAACATATTTGTTTTTTCTGATTTCGGCAACACTGAAGTTGTGACGTCACGAAAAAATAGCCGGGGGGCCAACCAATTCCTCCAAAATTTGTCGCATTTTGTAGATTCGAACATGTCGAAACATGTATACAAAGTTTATGCGTATCATGATTTTTGAAATATAAGACAATCATATTATTATTCTAATTTGCGTGCGGATTATAACTAGTATTCAGGTGTGAAAATGCCTACTCAGTGTTGTGTTGTTTAGTGCAGATCGCGGAAAGACCAAAATAGTCTCATTTAACATTTCATAGGTCATTATTCGATTTCATTAATAGGCTATTTGACTAAATTTTGAAAATGATTTTAAAGAATTTATTACTACCTATTAAGTACATTACATTGATATTTCGCGGAAATTTAATATAATTCCCTTTAAAAATCACTTTTAAAATTTCAATTTTCAAAACCGCGCCAAAAACGCCATTTTTGTAATGGCGCTTGTCATCTGACTCGTGACGTCACACATTGTCAAACGCATATAAACAGACTACAGTACCGTACAGTTTAGTTGAATTTCTTCGCTTTTCTTTAAATTGAATAAAAATTAATATATTTTAACACAAAGAATGGTGTACAAATGCTGTGTAGTACCATTATGTACAAATACCTCCATAAATTGCCCTCAAAAAGTGTTTGTGTCTGTACCATGATAAACCGAACTCCCATGAACTTCCTGAGTATTTGTCAACATAAACTAAAACGAGATAATGATTAATGATTATGATTATAATAAATAAAGGAAGGACTAATATGTTCGACGCGGTAGGTACTTACATTGCTGTTTTTATGTTTTTCAGTTCCGCGCCATAATAATCAGCATTATTCTTAAAGTAAAGTGCAACCATAAAAGCATCTACCTTAGGTTGGTTGCTATTATCAGCTCGCACAAAATTTGATTCCATTCTGCGATTTGAAATACTTAATTATTTATTTCCTTAGTATGTTTAGTTATATAGTTAACCAGAAAATTACTGTTTAAATAGCTAAAAGATAAAATAAAACGCCCGCCAAACAAAACACTCAGAAAAATCAGTACAAAAAGCTGTTGTTTTCCCGCAAATTTTCGAGTGTGACGTCACCAGAGTTGCAACCAATCACAGGGCGTTCCTGTCACAGGTAAAATATCAAAAATTATAACATTATTAAACTCTTATTTTGCTGAAAAATATACATATATTTGATTAAAATAAAGTGAAATATAATTACGTTGTTATTAGTGAGATTTACCACAATTTCAGGTATATTTTCATTGTTGTCAAATAGCCTATTATATCGTTAAATCGTTTAAAATTATGTGTTATTATGTGTAATGATCATATTACATGCACTTATATAATGTGCAAAAGAAGAAATATTTCGGAATATTCAGGATTGAAATAAATTCGATTTAATTTTTGTTAATATGTTAAAAAACAAAAACAAAGTACTAATGATGCGACCGCTGTTATACCGATATCGATAAAATTCATACATGTAAAGTTAAATGTTGATAAATGAGTAGGGCTCCTAATATTCCCTTCTATTTGGACCTCAAGGTTTTACACCTCTGACTTCTCGTAGTTATTTCCGCTTTAAGAAAACGGGCCGCGGATGCGACCATTTACTATAGGTACAATCACTCGTAACAAATTTAGTTTGGTCTCGCGGGATGAGTTGAAACTCGTAGCCGCTGGCAAAACCTACTTTTACTATAAATTAATTTTTAATAGTAATAATTCATTCATTTTTGCTTAAATATATAATTACTAACGACAAACTACATCGATAATATTTCCATATCGATAGATAGCTAGAGCAGCCCTTCTGATCAGCTAACAGGTGCCTTTCTGTGATTGGCTGATAGCTGTGATTGGATATTTTTGATGCGACACAAGATGGCGGAAATGCCCAATCAAAAAGACTCACTACTTTGTGTCCATTACTTCTTTAGTCATTGGACTTTTGTGATGTCATTTGTGCCAAAAGAAAAAACAAAACTATGGATTAGTTTACTACGTCGAATCAAAAATCGGATCCGCATAGACATCTAATATTCATAGACAACAAACACTATAAAGTCCAATGACGAAATACGCTACGCTAAGAGGACGGGAACTATGTGACGTATTTTGAAACCAAAATTTCTCAAAAATGGCGTCGCGCGTCATACATTTCGGTATCGCTGACAGCATACCCAATGACGAAATACGCTTCTAAGAGGACATGAAAGATGTGACGTATGTTGATGCCAAAAAATACAGAAATATGGCGTCGTGCTTCATATATTTCGGTACCGCTGTCAGAGCATACCGCTGTCGGTCGCATACATTATTAGCGCCATTTGAAGGTTTTTGCAGAGTAGTGGCGTAAGTTTAACTGTAGTCAACACACATTGGATATTATAAAATAGATTTATTTTATATAACATAAGAAAATTGAGATTACACCATGATAAATTTTATTAGACAAAGTAAACAAAAAACACTATGACAATTCTCTGTCACATATTTAAATAATCTACTTTGTATTCGGTCAGTCGACATTGAACCTCTTTCAATTGCAACCAATCTTCTTTAACAACACTCCTCCTCAATGGAAGACTGCACTGAAAAAAAAAATCTTCAGCATTCAAATCATCAACCAAATATATATATCACTACATCACTATCATCATCATCAAGCACACAAATTAATTCCTCTCACACAGAACTCGTTCTTGCATCTCGGCAAAGCTTTCGTCAAAATATCTGCAGTCATCTCTTCAGTCTGCAGGTACTCTACTTTCACAATGTTATCATTCAATGCTTCTCTGATGTAATGACATCTCACATCTATATGTTTAGTCCGTTGGTGATGAACAGGGTTCTTCGCGATTTGTATTGCTGACTGACTGGCACTATAGAGCATAATTGCATGACATTCCTTTGTGGTTAACTCTTCTATAAGTCTCTTCAGGAACGTCGACTCTCTGCATGCCTCTGACATGGCAACATATTCAGCTTCTGCACTGGATAACGCTACTGTGCGTTGCTTCTTGCTTTCCCAGGATATAGGGGCTCCTCCTAAAATAAATACATATCCAGAAAATGATTTCCTATCACTGATATCTCCAGCATGATCAGCGTCTACATATCCAGTCAGATCTTTTCCTGTCTTTTCAAAGTTCAGTTTGTAGTGAGCTGTACCCTTCAGGTATCTCAACAGTCTCTTTGCTACGCTCCAATGTTCACCTGTATAGCAGCTGTTAAATTGACTAAGATAGGCAACTGCAAAACTTATGTCAGGTCTCGAGCAAACAGCTAGGTACATAAGTGAACCTATAAGTTTCTGATAAGGAAAATCTTTGGGTGGGATGAAGTTCTCTGTTCTCGGTTTTTCCAGTTTACTCCCGATCTCTAAGGGTGTCTTCACTGGCTTACAATCAGTCATTCCGAACTCTTTCAGAATCTTTTGAATGTATTCACCTTGATCAATGGTTATCTTCTTCCCTTGTTGATCTATCTTCATTCCTAAAAAAGTTTCTACCTTTCCCAAATCTTTCATCTCGAATTTAGTCTTCAATTCTATCTTGACCTTTTCTCTTTCCTTTTTGTCATTATGGAATATAAGAATATCATCTACATATACTGCAATATAAACAATGTGGTTTCCTCTTCTTCTGAAGTAAACACATGGTTCATTGTCAGATCTCTTAAATTTCATCTCAATCAGAGCATCATGAAGTTTCTTATTCCATGCTCTGGGTGCCTGTTTCAGACCGTAAAGGGCTTTCTTTAGTAAACAGATATGATTTTCCTTCCCTTTCTCTTCACATAGCTTAGGTTGCTTCATATATACACGTTCTGTCAAATCTCCGTTCAAGAATGCTGTTACTACGTCCATCTGATCAATTGACAGGTCATTCTCAACTGCAATAGCGAATAGAAGTCTGAGTGTGCTGTGCCTTATCACAGGTGCAAATGTCTCCGTGTAGTCTAAGCCATATTTCTGCGTAAAACCACGGGCTACTAGTCTAGCCTTGTATCTCTCTTTCCCCCCTGGTTCCTTTTTAATTTTAAAGATCCATTTGGAATCTACTACGTTAAAATTATTAAGGGACTGATCTGGCTTGACTAGAGTCCAGGTGCCATTCTTCTTCAAGGCATCAAGTTCAGCATCAATGGCCTCCTGCCATTTATCCTTGTCATTTCTGCTGAGAGCTTCTTCGACAGTTAGAGGATCACCACTGTGACCTTCTGTGACTTTATAAAGATAATAATCTCCGTAATCCTTAGCCTTTCTCTCACGTTGAGGATATCTCCTCTCTTCTGCTTTTGTTTCAGGTGGCTGCTCCTCCTGAACATCTATAGTCTCAATCTCAAGTCTCTCTACTTGGATTGTGCTATAAGCAGCTGGAAAAGTCTGACCCTTTTCCTCTTTGTTTGCATTAGGATTCTTCGGACATATCAATGCTTTATGCGGTCCGTTGCATATAAAGCATCTTATCTCTTTCTTCTGCTTCTCAGGCTTCTGCTGATTGCCTTTACTGTTCGTGGAATTTCTCTTGTACCTTGAACAGTTATCTCTTGCAATCAATGCATTCTCAGTGGATGTCGAAGGTATAGGACTATCCTGCTGAAGCAGTTTTGTTTTTACGTAGTTAGATGTCAGTGTGATGTTCGCATTCTCTATTGTCATCTTTAAGGGAGTATACTCTTCAGTAAGTCCTTGTAACATAAGTGCTGCTAGCAATTCATCGTCCACTTCCTTACCAATATCTCGTAACTGTTGAGCTACTTTCAGTATTTGAGTAACATAGTCCTTCATACAGCTGAATTGCTCTAACTTAAAGCTCACAAGTTGTCCCAGTAACCGACATCTGTTTACGACTCCTTGGTCTTGGCAATTATTCTCTAATGCTTGCCATACTTCCTTAGTAGTTGTAGCTTCTCTAACATGTACTAGTAAATCAGTATTTATCATGAGGCAGATCCTAGCGCGAGCCCTCTGATCTTTCTTCGTTGCCTCTACATCTGTAGCAGCTGGTGTAGTTGTTACATAGCTCCATAGATCATCATGTACTAGTGACATCTGCATTAAAAATTTCCATGTCGAGTAATTCGAAGATCCTTGTAATTTCTCGAATGCAGGTAGGTTACTAGTGCTCGTACTGATAGTACTTGTGCTATTACTACTAAAACTCATGGTGTTGTTATGTTCTCTAACCACCTCAATAATCTCGATCTGTGTGTAACTTTCTCTATCCAGAAAAACTTACAGTTTTTGCGAAGTGCTGACCATAACCTGAAGGTTTTTGCAGAGTAGTGGCGTAAGTTTAACTGTAGTCAACACACATTGGATATTATAAAATAGATTTATTTTATATAACATAAGAAAATTGAGATTACACCATGATAAATTTTATTAGACAAAGTAAACAAAAAACACTATGACAATTCTCTGTCACATATTTAAATAATCTACTTTGTATTCGGTCAGTCGACATTGAACCTCTTTCAATTGCAACCAATCTTCTTTAACAACACCATTTTACTGGTTTGAGTAATAAAAAGAGGTTTTAGGGCGGAGCCTAAAAATATATGCGTGTCGTCACTAATGGCTGATCCTTTATGTTACATCCATGAGCATACCGCTGTTGGTCGCAAACATTAGCGCCATTTTACAGATTGGACAGCTTAAAAATCCGGCTTCAGGGAGCCTAAAAATATATGCGTGGCGTCACTAAGGGCTCATCTATCCATGGTCCCAATACCTAACTAGATTGAGAGCTACCTATATTCAATATTATACTCTATGTAGTAGGTATCCTAAGTTATAGCAACGAATATATAATATTACTAACGTAGTAATAGGCTTAGCCTTGGTACCTACCTACTCTTACCTCTTTAGTCATAGCTCTACTCCTAGCTCGTTGGTATCTACTTAACTAGAAAATTTTACTAGATTATTTCTAAAGAAAAACAACATAGATGTACTTACTTAAACAGTTACAAAATAATAATTTCGAACGCATCAACGCACGAACGGCTGCTTTTCCTTTCCTACTTACTTTTCGAAAACCTATTCGAAATAGGGATGTGCAATTACAGATGTCATAATCATTTTTATCGATAGTAAAAATAGAAGACTAGTTTTATAAATGTGATAGAGTTATGAATTGCAACAATTATAGTCTAATTTTATTAATAGGTTATCTAATAGGATAGGTATCTCCAAACTTTCAAGCTGCGAATGCGGGTGGGCTAGATATTTACAGTGATAATGCATTATTAGAGCACTTGAAATTTATGAAAGATGCAAAATTAATTGGTTTTTGAGTTCTGCATAGTGTTGTAATTGTTATCCATACGGCTAATTACATTGTAAAAAAGAGTTCATTGGGATCATACGATAAGATATACAAATGCAGCGTAAAGCGCTGTTAGCATCACCAACTGTTATTGTAACATTAGACACCCGAAATTAAAGGCAAGGCCAAATTGGCTTGTTGTCATCACGCCACTTTTTGGTAGCGCTAATGTACTTTGTGTCCCGACTCCCGCGCAAGTCGCGTGAATGTAGCGTGTAGAGTCGCATGTTCTAAACAATATAATATTTTAACAGAATTTCACGGTTGCTAAATAAGATTGACGCGCATTTACATTATATACGGTTAATATTATAAGCTTTTATAATTTATCGGGTTATAAATGTGACGTATTTTATATTGATTTCAAAGAAATTCTGTTGTGTATTGGTTAATCGGAAATCGGAATTGACATTCGCCGCTCAAATAGTTGGCGGGAAGACGTTCTTTTTTTGTTTTATGTTTTTTTTTTACTAATGGCTGTGAGCTATGTGATGTGTTACGGTTTTGTTTATTATTAAATGTTAATCATTGGTTTTTTTGTTGGAGTACTTTTTATCTGTTACATTCTTAGGTTAATAAAATTCAAAGTTTTTGAACAAATTTCCCAAAGTAAGTTATTATTTTCTTATTTAAGTATTTTTTTAGCTGCATGAAATAGGTAATGTATTATTGAGTTTTGTTAAATAATGGATATGAGTGTTTTTTTTATTAATTAGTAATTACTGTGGCGTAAAAAAGAAAAATTAACTTATTATTTTATTTTACGAAAAATGCGCGCACTTAAAAAAATATAACTTAATAAGAGTGTTAAATAAATAACGACTCATTAATCATCAGCATCAATTTCATAGTCAATATAAATTACTAATTCTCTACCATTATACTTACATGTGTTGATTATGGAATTTTGTTAATAAATAAAATGCTACCGATATTTGACTTTCTTGAACTTGTGGACGACAATAGTAGAGCATTAGCATTCAATAACGCATACATTAATTTAAAACCACTCGCTCACAGGCCCCTGTTGTTATGTTATAACGTCATTATTTTTTGTGCTCTTAATTTACTAATTTATTTATAAGTTCTTTATTTATATGTCTTTATACCAACAGGCAAAACCCTTATTCGTTCGACTTATCTGGGACAAGAATTCATCTATTATTTCGCTCCCGAGAATTCATTCAAGTTGCGAGTCCTAATTTAATCTGGATAATCAATGGACATTGGTCAATCTAAATCCTAATAGGTAACCTTTACACTTAGGTAGGTACCCACTTATATGTGCAGAGACTAGATACGTTTAAAGTACTTTTCTTTGTATGCTGAATACATATCTTGCGGCCTTTCTACAAGTGATTTGCGATTTGTGCAGCAATTAGCAACCGATATGGGTAGGTGGTAGAGACTTTACCATGATGTTTTTTAAGTCAAATGTCCTTCAGATAATACGGCACGCCCTACAAGTACGCCTTCAGTAGTACCTACCTACTGACGCAAATATTTTTAGGTAGGTATCTTTAGAAACAGAGTGTCAGTAGAGATCTAAAGATATGCAAATACCGACATCATCACCGACACTGCTCAGAGTGAATACAATTTTGCACTTCTGTTTGATGAAAACTAACTCCTTAGGTACGTTTCGTAATCGCATTTTATAGTAGGTACTTAACTATAGTTTTTTTTATATAATTTATAGTACACAAACGCTACGAGGAGGTTTTTCATCAAGTTTTCGCTCTTATTAAAGAGGAGGCCTATTCCCTCTTCCCAGCAATGGCTTACTAATATGCTGATGTTCAATTTGTGAGTGCAATTACAATAATTTCTTTAACGTTAGCAAATATTACGAATGAACGAACAAGATTACCTACATTTTTCACTATCAGTTTGACACACGCCATAAACATTTATAAAGTTACCTTATCCTTGTAATTAACTTAATCTCAAGTCATAAGCTTGAGGGTCATCAAAGTCTTAAGCTTCAAATTAGCTTTGTTGCCGAATTTTAAAGTTTTGCCACCTGCTACCTACCAACTTCAGTGATCCATTGCTTACTTCGATAGTTTTTAGGTTTATGCGACCTTAAAAGTGCATGATAAATAAAATAATTAAGTTAGTACATTCAATAAAAATGAATAAAAATAAACATTTATTTGAAAGGAACTCAAATTACATTGTTCGTTGGACTCCTGACCCCTAAACTAGGAAAGTCCGTATCTTAGGGGTACAATTAGGTACGTTAGGTACAACCTCCTGTTCAAATTTCAATTCAATGCTTCTAAGCCCAGTTTATTCGGATTTTCGTTATTAACTTGCACATAAAGTCATACAAAATAAGTTGTTCTGCTCCATAAAGGATATATCAGATTTTTATAAATTAAGATATTCAATTATTTCCCGCTTATTTCTTACATTGACCGCGTTGCAAGACGAAGTGTTCAGAAGAATGCCCTCTATTTCACTTCCTTGGCGTTTGCGTGTCCTATTTCACCTTCAGATCTCTCAACTTGACATTTGAACTTGCCATCCGATAGCAGACACTGATAACAAAGTATAATCAGTCGTGTAATATTATCGATGTTACCGGTCTTTCTCCATCACTAGTAAACACTTCGTTCTTTTTTATGGAAATTGTTAAATACAATAATTAAGGAGCACACCACGGGTGTGCCCGCGAAATTCAAATTTTTAAGTTTTAAGTGAGCAACTCGCAAATCTCGGATTAATTTCTTTAACTCGACACTTTCCAACAGAGATTTTTATATAAATACTAGCTGTTGCCCGCGGCTCCGCCCGCGTGCAGTTCGTTTTTTTTACAAAAATGTTTCCCTTGGAATTTCTTAATTTTTCCCAAGATAAACGAGTGGTCCCTGGGTTCGATGGACCCGTAAAGGAGTCTTCTTCCAATCTCTCCTGTCAACGTGCTATCTTCTTTCACACAATTTACCTATATCTTCTTTGGTCTTCCTCTACTTATACACTCTGTCGAAATCGCTTATGTTACTCAATTCGCATGGAGTAAGACAGAGTGGGGCGTGTCATCGTGGATTGTAATATCTATACTAACCAAACTTATCTTATTCTGAGATGATACCAACGCCCAGATATTGTAATTAAGCATTCTGATGCGCTGCTGTGTACGTAGCAACCCGTTCCTGCTACGTACGGGTTATCTTGTATAGTTATACCTAATTGCACGATCAAAAGGACGATTTAAACTGTCGATATTTCGACCCCGTTTTGATTGTGCTACGTAGATAAGTAGCTATAGGTTTTTTTAAACATCACACGGGTGCTCTCAAATTTTTCAGGATGAAAAGTATCTTAAATGTTGACCGGGCATATATATATAAAGTAGGATCATAAAATTTCATTTAAATCCGTTACTTGAAAGACGCCTGCTAACTGTTTTTGTAATGTTTTCTTTCCCGCGGGAACTCGATTGGATTAATAAGTTTTACTATATATATATTTTGTTAAAGAGGCAACATAAGGTATCAGCATAACAAATTTTACTAAATTCAGTTCATTAGTTGTTGTTTACAAAGCTGTAAAATTAATTGCAGTTTTTTAACTATCCCACGGGAACTCTTTATTTTACCGGGATGAAAAGTATCCTATATGTTGACCAGGGACATAAGCTACCACCACACAAAATTTCATTGGAATCGGTCCAGCCGTTCCAAAGATTAGCCCGTACAAACAGACAGACAAACAGACAAACATAAACAGACAAACAGAGAAACAAAAAATTTGAAAAAAATTTAAATTAGTTCTATTTCACTTCTTACATCCCCCTGACTCCGTTTTTAGCATTTTTTTTATTTGTACAGAAATTCGACCTCTACAGATTTATTATATGTATTGATTGATGATGACGTGAAGATGATCTTGGGATTATCGCAATTTGACTGCCATAAGCCTATTACGTCTTAACAGCTTAAAAATTGCAAACAACCACAAAAATATTGAATTTCGCGGGCACGCCTGTGGTGTGCTCCTTAAGTGCTTTAAGGTTTTTAAAGCATAAAGTTAGGTAGGTAATTTACCTGCATAACAAAATAAGTGCCCATTAGGGTAATTTATTTCCATATAGGTATTAGGTACCTACTTATTTTGAATAATAGAGTGGGTCGGCAAACAGTCAGCGTGGGTCACACTACCTACTTAATAGATGTCTACTCTACTGACGCAAGTTTACTGGTGTCAAAAATGTTTGTTTTGACACCAAGAGCGCCAGTTGTAAGACGAACAAAGAGCCGACCGCAGTATTGAGTATTGACTATTGTCTATGGACTGCAGTCAACGCCACAGATCACTATTTGTACTTGTTACAGTCCGCACGCGAGTTTCCGCAGGGATGATTTCCACCATGTTGCGGCGTATTAAGTAGCGGAAATTGGCGGAAATATTGACAAATGGCGCCACTTTTTTCTTGACGTAAAATATTCCGATGGGCTCATCCTCAGGTTCATATCGATGGTTCCTTACAAATTATTTTTTTATTTAACTAGTTTATAAGAAAATAATTGCAATAACAACTTACGAATGGCAATAGACGCGTAAAAATGCATATTTTAAGGTCTACTCTACCTAGCATAGACCGGCTACAATGCTACCTACTTATCCATAGATTTATAAACGTCGCTGGCGATGTACTAACTATCCTTAATTTTTGTATAGCAAATGGCAATACCACTGGCTGAGCAGATAAAAATAAAACTATAAATTCATTGCGGGTCCGGGGCCCGGGGGTCTACCCTGCCTGGGTCCCTGTACCAAGATACAATATCTTTAATCTGTGCCTGTACCCTGCGATCAACTTGCGATAAGAATTTATTCTAAGACATATAAATATAATAATATAAGTAGCATGTTTTATTATATTCCGAAACAATAATATTTAGACGGTTTAGCTTTAGACTCGTACCTATCTACATCACAGATCACTATTTGTGACCTAAGTTTATATTAATTATTATTAACATAGGTTTAGGAGTTTAGTACCTGTGTTTGGGACTTGTACATAAAATATGTAAGGATTTGACGTGACGCAGTCGTAACTATAATATGAGTAAAATCTGTGAATATGAGGCGTTTCGATTCGATTCGCTGGATGGAACGAAATTCAAAGAAATATGAGAATTACATTGAGATAATAATAAAATAAAGGTACACACAAACACATAATCTAGTACATATAGGTAGGTACATAATATTACCTCAATGGAGAATGATCGATAAATGAATCTAATCGAAATATTGTCATGGCTGCCGACGTCAATCAAAACTCGTCAGGGTCTTCCATAAAAAGTAAACAGACTAGACAAAGAGAGGAGAAGATAATAGCTTAGCAGATAGGTACCTACCTACGTTACATAATAATATTTTGTCTGTCCATGTAATAAAATTAATTACAGTTATCGCCCGCCACGTGGAGTCGCGATCTTTCCAACCTTGGAGTTTATCTGCGAGTTTGAACTATGCGCCGGATTTGTACATTATGGCTTTGGGGTTCCGTAGCCAAATATCCGTTCATGTTCGCTTGCACGTTTATGTCACAGACACTAATTAATCGCAGATGTAGGTTTTTTTTTAAGCAATGAATAAATAAATATAAATAAATAGAGGACAACATCACATACATTGCTCCGATCCCATAGTCTCCATAGTAGCTTATGCACTTGTGTTATGGAAATCAGAAACAACGAAGGTACCACAACACCCTGACCCGAGACAATGTAGAAAACTTATTTTTCTACACTGCCCCGACCGGGGATCGAACCCGAGAGGTATAAAATCTTAATATATATAAATCTCGTGTCACAATGTTTGTCCTCAATGGACTCCTAAACTACTGAACCGATTTAGTTCAAACTTCGTGAATATCTGTCATTTGGTCCAACTTAAAAGATAGAATAGTTTTTATCCCACGTGGACGAAGTCGCGGGCATCAGCTAGTAATATGTATATTTATGGACACGTTAAGGGAGATGATGATGACAATGATTACCCTTATACACTGTTCTTATGTCTCATTTTGCCCAGTGATCAGTAGGCTTAGTGCCCTTCAAATACTGATCTCTATTCTATGGATCGCTGACACTTTAACGTTAAGATGAAGACCTCAGATAAAGACACTTGATTTTCGCCATTTTGGCCCTGATCGTTGCATGACGTGAGCATCCATGTACACCATGTTCAATATACTCTAGATATTATGCATCCATTGCAAACAAATGTCAATTTAGTACCTTGGACGTTTCAGGGTGCCGGTCGTGGACTTTGGAGTGGTTCAAGGTTTTCAAATAGACAAAAAAAAGAAACTGTCATGTATAGAATGACAAATCCATACAATAGAGATCTGTCAAACCGGAATAGAGCAATGCATTATTGCTTTAGAACCGGTTTCCACCAAAGCGGAGCTGTGTTTGAGCAAAGTAACCAATCACAATTCGTCATTTCGACATCTCCTCTCCTCTCAGTTTCGAAAATGTCAAAATGATGAAATCTTATTAGTTACTTAAACACAGCTCCGCTCCGCTTTGGTGGAGATCGGGCCTTACTATAGAATAACTGACACTGCGGTAGTACCTAACAATATTACCTACTGTATTAACTGACCTAACCGTCTAACAGTATTTAAGTAGGTGAATAAATATATGTATAGAATTTGGCAAAGTGATAATGCAAGTATTATATTGAATACAGTTTTAATGGATTACTCATTACGATTTACGTAATATTACTCTGAAACGAGGCATAAAAGTTCGTTTCCGTCCCCTACAGAAACCTTCATAGCAATTTCACTTCAAGTATGGAATGCTATTGATTTAGAAAACCATTATAGAATTCCTGCAGGCAGATGCCGAGGCGTAGGTCGTAATTGGAATTTTCTACCGCAGGGGTCTTATTACTTTGATCATCATTATCATCACCATTCACCTCGTGCCATCTTTGAACTGATCTTTAACTGTCAATATACGAAAAACCTTTATTTACGACACATCTAACGCATGGTTAGGTAAATCCAGTACATCCAATACTAGATAATACTAAGATTACATATAACATTTTTTCCCATTTTACAGGATTCAGAACTACTGTAAGTACTATGCAGTAAAAAACGTCTAATAGTATTTTATGAATTTGTGGTTTGACGACAATTTGCTGTGATTATTTACGAGGAGTCAAATGTAATTTAAATCAAAATCTCTAAAGCAAATCTTTTTGTTGTGTATTTTCAAAAAGATCATATAAAATGTTTCGAATAATCGAATATTTTATTTGCCTGTCATGTACAAAGCCTGCTTATGTCCATCTCTATTTCATTCACGGGTCACGTCACAGGTTTGTGTAGCACACGACACCGCGCTGGTAGGGTTGGCGGGTTTCACACACTTTTGAGGACAGTATGTGACATCCATGTCTTAACTTAATCTCTTCTTAGTTTCCTTAATATATTTTTAGCACTGTCGCGTCCTCGCTCGTCTAACGTCTTTCCAGTTGCCTTGCGGGAAATTGACCCCGGCTGTGGGCCGCAGTACCTTTGCCCGGTGGGCTGATTCTGTCTCGTTCGTTTGTTAGTTAGTAAGAAAATGGAGGCGAAAATGTTATTTTGGTTTTCATTTCGTACAAGTTAGCAACTAGCATGGTATATTGACATGATACCATACCTACCAATCTAAGTCGGTAATTATTAAAAACCTTTGTGTTTGTCTTTAGATAATATTATGATGGCGGAGGCGGAGGCCGTGCGATGCTTTTCCAGTGACAGCGACAACTTCGAGAAGATTGACTCCGAGGATGTGCCGCGACCGGCCAACGTACGTTCCACTCCCATCTTTGTTTTTACACCATCTTGTTTTTCACACCATCTTCATACCTAAATTGCATTTGGAGATTTGGACCTACATAACACACTCTGTGGAGTCTACGCGAAATACTTACAAGAGATTTGCTAATTGCAAACTAAAGAGTTGAGAGAGTGTGAGTTTTTAAGCGTGGTGGACACACGACACGACCAATAGCTATAAGTAGGTATACCTATGCGACCTATAACCTGGATTAGCGCTGCATAGGCTAATTTAAATCTCTAAAAATTCTATGGTTCTTTCGGGATTTTAATAAAAAGTGTTTTTGCTATAGCATTCTATACCTAACCACTACCTAAGTAGCTATGAATAAAGTGTTGAAACATTTTTTTTTATCTCGGAAAATCTATGGACCGGTGAGAAACTGGATTTGCCGCGGGTAAGAGCTAGTATAAGTACATATAATTTTTTTTTACACTATATACAAGTTAGTACTTGACTGGCGATCTCACCTGATGGTAAGTGATGATGCAGCCGAAGATGTTAACGTACTAACTTGGAAGGGGTAAGTAAAGACACCCCAACGGTTTCTACACAGCATCGCACTGGAACGCTAAATCGCTTGGCGGCACGTCTTTGCTGGAAGGGGGGTAACTAGCCACGGCTGAAGCCTCCCACCAGACCAGACCTGAGCCGAATTAGAAATTATAAAATTCCAAAGTGGGCGGCGGCCCGTGGTGGGAATCGAACCCGCAACCTCCCACTCGAATGCGAGGACGCGTCCCCTGAAACAGGGAAGTCGTCAATAGTTTGTTTATACCTAATCTTATCTTATCTTATCTTATACCTTTAAACGAGCAATTCTTGTATAAGTATATATTTCTATATAATCTGGATCTCGGAAACGGCTCGAACGATGTTCATGAAATTTAGTATACAGGGGGTTTTGGGGGCGATAAATCGATCTAGCTAGGATTCATTTTTAGAAAATGTCGAATTTACCAAAAAAATAAAAATATGACTAGCTGCTGCCATCTATTGGCCATCGAGCGAAGCTCTGTCACCGCGCTAGGTGCTTGCCAATAGCATTTAACCATTTGCAGGGAGACAGCGCCCACTTCATCGTGGGTGACGAGGCGTCTGACGTGGACACGCCGCACGAGGAGGAAGGACCTGCACACGAGGGCGGAGACTCCTTCCCCAACGCGCCCCCTCCTAACATCAAGCCGAAGCTCACCGTGGCGCAGCAGCTTGCCTTGGCGGAGAAGCGAAGCAAGCTCAGGTTAGTCCTTTAGTCTTAACATGAAATCAACGGGTCTGCCCGCGAAATTCAAAATTTTCGTGGTTTTTTGCAATTTGTACGCTAATTAGACATGATAGGCTTATGGCAATCAATTTGCGAGAATGGCAGTATCATCTTTACATGATTATATCAAAATCTTTGCATAAAAATGTGTATCCTAGGAAATTAGTCCGAGGATCGAGTTTTATGTGAGTAACTAGCAAATCTCGGACTAATTTCTTTATCTCGACACTTTCGAGCAGAGATTTTTATATAAACACGTGAAGAAGATATTAAGATTATCGCAATTTTACGGCCATAAGCCTATTATGTCTTATTAGCTTAAAAATCGCGAAAAACCACGAAAAATTTGAATTTCGCGGGCACACCCGTGGTGTGCTCCATCGCTTTCAAACGGCCATCTTTTACTTGTTAGGGCCTTGTTCAAATGTGTACAAAGTTGTTGGACACATTTTGATAAGGAAATCAAAATGAGCCAATTTAAACCATTACCAGAAAACACATCCTACAGGTAGCCTTAGGTTACGGGAATACTTTTTTCCGCTCACTTAAGTTAGTACTTGACTGCGATCTTACTTGATGTTAAGTGACGATGCAGCCGAAGGAGTAAGTAACCCCTAACGGTTTTACGCGCCGATGAAATCAATTGGCGATGCGTCCTTCCTGGTAGAGTAGTAACAGCGAGTAGACATAAGACAGCTACGGCCGAAGCCTCCCACCAGAGCCAAATTAGAAAATGCTAAAGTGGTTTGTGGCATCGAACCCGAGATGTCCCACCGAGCGCGTTTCAGTGCGCCAGGGAAGTAAATACACAGATTTTAGGTAAATATATATAAATATAATAATAATATAGGTAAATATATATATATATAATAGTGGACAACATCACATACATTGGTCCGATCCCTTAGTAAGTACTTAGCTTATGCACTTGTGTTAAGGAAATCAGAAACAACGAAGGTACCACAACACCCAGACCCGAGACAATATAGAAAACTTATTTTTCTACATTGCCGCGACCGGGAATTGAACCCAGAACCTCAGAGATGGCGGCGCCTTGAAAACCGGCACGCTAACCACTCAACCACGGAGGTCGGTTATTGTCAAGTGCGCACAGTGCAGTTTGGAGTAAATGGAGAAGTCGTCCATTATTCTGAAATAGTCAGTAGGTAGGTAACTACGAATACTGGGAAGTACCTACTGGTTGTGGTACGAGTAGGTACTACCTACTTACTGGCTGTTTCAGAATATAACGGACGATTAAAATAATTATTATTCTATTCGAACCTTCGACCCTCCGAGAGGTCTCCTACAGATCAGTTCTGAAATCAGTAGGCAGTAGAGGTACCTATTTCGCAATTAGGTAAAGGAAACAATGTAGAGCGAGGCAAACATAATATTTTCCTACACCATTGAATTGTCTCTACAATAACAGTACATAGCTTGATAGCTTTAACTACTTAGTAGTTTAATAATTCAGACTTTGCATTTTCCTATCATTATCCTTCCTGTGGTAACAACTCGGTCAAACAAATTGATGCTCAATCAATACTGAATTACGTCGTAGAAATTGACTACTTCATTTGTCCGGTTTATAGTGCACACATGGCAAGTTGTAGTCGGAAAACGCGGGAAAAGTGTCAAAACTTCGATTTCAACTCGAACAGTTGACGACGGGCATTCGTAGTGCGTGAACATAAACGCATCGTTGCGCGTGTAGTAAAATTTAAAAAAGTTTTCGTACGTATGTATACCTACTAAAATAAATCAATCTTCACACATTTAGTAGGTACACAATTTAGTGGTACTTAATAATTGTTTTTATTAATTTTACTAGTGATTTTTAAAAACCAATTAATTTTTCAGACTACGTTCTAATTCTAAATCATTTTTCTTACTCTGTTTACTTTTTCGGAATGTTGCCAGTTGCATTTTAGAGACGTCGTATTTCTTATATCGATAAAAACTGTTATCGATGTTCTAGTTGAATGTATTTCCTGTTTGGTTATTTTGCGAAATCTAGCAGGGTCTATCGTATGGCGGATTGATAAAATCAGCGATAAGATTATGGTTTATAGTTGCGTAGATATTTTGTATTTTATTGGTTGTTGATAAATATTAACTAGTAAATAATAAAATTCATTGGGAGGTTTTATTTGTATCGTAGTGGGTGTTACAATTGTTACTTAAGGATTGAAATATTATAATATACGTTTTCTAAGGTTGAAAGGAAACAAAATGAATTACCATCTCAGTATGAAACTACAAATAAAGTGAGTGAATTTATCTAATTTTTCGTACATAATAAGGTAGAATTAATGTGAAAATTATATGAACATGATTTTACGTTGTAAGTAAATACTTTCCGGTTCTGAACTGGTTAAGCATTTGCTGAATTAAATTATCATGATATGAATCGGCATAGTTCCAAAACCTAATTGATAGAGTGATCGTATATTGTGAGTTATGACCGTCATTTAATTCAGTTCTTCTTCGATGTTTCTTTAGTTGAAAAACCTATTATAGGAACCGATAGATGGCTTTTTTCTTATAGGAGAAAAAAAGTGGACTTAAACAATTATTTTTGAAAAGAGCAAGAGCCAAGTTTCCTGTCCGCTCTTCTCGGTGCAAAACTGCTTTCCGAACCTGGCAGTACGAGTCCGACATTTCGCAAGTACCTGAAAGTTAGGCCCATGTGAAAGATAAACATTTTGATTTGATTTGATATACGGCCTGCTGAGCAAGGCCACGGCTTTGGTTGTGAAGTTTTTCGATTATTTTGCTTCACTTAGGTACTAAGAAGTACTCGAAGTTTTTTTAGTCTTAGCGATTTATTTGTAGTTTTTGACTATTTATACGTACAAAAACAAATAATTTGTCACAAGAGTATTAATTACATATAATTTTGACGACCTCCGTGGTTGAGTGGTTAGCGTGCCGGTTTTCAAGGCGCCGCCATCTCTGGGGTTCCGGGTTCGATCCCCGGTCGGGGCAATGTAGAAAATTAAGTTTTCTACATTGTCTCGGGTCTGGGTGTTGTGGTACCTTCGTTGTTTCTGATTTCCATAACACAAGTGCATAAGCTACTTACTATGGGATCGGAGCAATGTATGTGATGTTGTCCTCTATATATATTTATATTTATATTTATTATTTATTAATTTGATCGTATTTATTAAGTATCTATACAAGCTTGTAAAGGCTGTAGGAACATGTACCTACCATTAACATTTTAATATACCTACCTAAAAGTAAAAGTAATTTATTTTTCCACTTATTTTTATGAATGCAGTTCTGAATATCGGTCAATACGTCTTGTTTTACCGGTTTGTTTGCGTAACTTCTTAACATTGATTAAAACTAGTTAAGTTGTAACTAAGTTAAAAAGGCCTTTTTGTTGAGGAAAGATTAACGAATATTTCTATGAAAGTAAATAAAAGTAAAACAGGGTAGTTAAATAAAGGTAAGCTAGGCCTAGAAGGTGAAACAGAATTTTTCTCTCGTTTTCTTTTTGTTTAAGTACCTAAGTGTACCTAGCTATACTGTGTCTTTTTTTTAAATTATTATTATTATCAAAATAATCGGCTATAACAGACCGATAAATAAACAAAATCGCACCATAATGTTTATATTTTAACTATTAAGGTACGGAATCCTTAAATGGTTTAATCCATGGTCAGGGCTTCGGGATGAGAAATAGCCTCGTGATTCGTCTAGGATGATGAAGCCTAACCTTGATCTTTGTGCCGAGGCCGCATCACCGGTTGAGGTATCACTGTGTACAGGTAACAAATAAGCAAACAAATCGACGCACTTATCATAGAAAACTATTGGATTAGTGGCAGTTATACACGTTCACGGGACGAGTCGCTAGGTCGCCGAGAACGCCTTTTGGCCAAAAGCCTTGGTAAGCACGTATAGACGGAAGGTCGATTGAGTCGAGACCGAGAGTCGGCGGCGATGGTGGGAAATAGATATCGACATTTTTATTTACATATCATATCGGATGTAATAATAATTGGGTTAACTTATGAGTAGTTAAGTATATAATCGATATTTATTACCACTTAATCTGTATATATAAAAGGAGAAAACTGACTCAGTCAGTTAGATGTTAAGGAGCACAACACGGGAGTGCCCACGAAATTCAAAATTTTCGTGGTTTTTCGCGATTTTTAAGCTAATAAGACATAATAGGCTTATGGCCGTAAAATTGCGATAATCTCAATATCTTCTTCACGTATTTATATAAAAGTCTCTGCTTCAAAGTGTCGAGTTAAAGAAATTAGTCCGAGATTTGCGAGTTACTCACATAAAACTCGATACTCGGACTAATTTCCTAGGATATACATTTTTATGCAAAGATTTTGATATAATCATGTAAAGATGATACTGCCATTCTCGCAAATTGATTGCCATAAGCCTATCATGTCTAATTAGCGTACAAATGGCAAAAAACCACGAAAATTTTGAATTTCGCGGGCAGACCCGTTGATTTCAACGCAAAGTTTAATAGATGTCAATGCACAGTTAAACCCACAGCAAAATGCAATTGGCTTCCAATTTAAAAACATTTGGCTTAGATAGATATAATTATTTTGCGATGATCGTTCTCTAGCCATTCAAATTTTTCCAAAGTATGATTCAAATTGTAAGAAAAACGATAGAAAGAACCTGTTACAAATATTGTCGGATCGAAAGGAAAGTCAAAAGAAAACATATTTTGAAGCACAAGTTTCTACTTACCTTTCAAGAATAGTTTGTAGGCTACGTAATTGTCGTACGAAGTCCGAGAACATTCATTGTATAAACTTAGTAGGTACCTACTTACCTACTTACAGAGGGCACTTATGTTATAAATCATTGTAAACATACCATAAATAATTACCTTATAACCTGTAGCATGTAGGTACAACATGACATAATCAGTACGTTTTAGTAATTTTGAAAACATCCTCGCATAGAGCCGGTTTGCTGCGTTTTTGTTAAGAACTGGCAATACATTGCTTCGATAGCTCAAGTGTTTTATTAAGGAGGTAAAGATTTATAAATTAATCGTATAGTAGGTAATAATATAAAGCTTAATAGCATCTTAGTTGCGCGATGAACTTCCCTCAGCAAAATTCAATTTATAGTTCATTAGATCTCATGAATCGCAGAGCTTGAAGCAAATTATTTTGTAGAATTAATTGTACCTATTTATAACAAAATACAAAAGGAGAAATCATTTTCACAAACTATAAACTAACCAAACTTAGAACTTTGGTATTAATTTTATTAACAGGTAAATAAAATTATAGCTACAAAATCAATGTAAATTGTTTCACGTACTTATTATACCGCCATCGCTGTAAATAGTGTCGTCAAAAACTTATCGATAAAAATGAAAGTGACACACTCGGAATTACATATCATGGTGGTCTTACAAGAATGTATAATTAGGTATATTTATAACAAAAAAATGAGAATAAAGGTACCTACGGAAAACTGAAAGTAAACATTTGTTGCCCATCCGTATTCCGTACGCCTGTCCCCAAAATGCCTCACACCAACTCTTTTCTTGATAAAATTGTTGAGGTTCCAACTTTAAAATAATATTTAAAAATAGTTTAACATGTTAAAAACACAAATCCACTTACTTCAATTATACTAGTGAACGCGCGCGGCTCCACCCGCTTAAATATCGGGTTTACACTTATCCTGCGGGAACTGTGTATTTTTCTGGGATAAAAAGTAGCCTAAGTGATTTACTCTCCATTTCAAATTTCAGAAAAATCGCTTCGTTAGTTGCGGTGTGAAGGTCGGACAAACATACACACAAACTTTCGCCCTTATAAACTCACACTTACAAACTCATTAAAGTGAGTGAACCAAACTCTTACTTTCGGTTGACCTAGAAACATAATATTATTACAAGAAACATTTTTGAGCACCTGTGTCCTGTACTCGTATGTAAAAGATGAAAATCGAAAATGTATTCGGTTATAGCCTATAGGATAGCAGTCGCTTAGTTTTAGAAGCGATTTTTTTATTAATTTATTCGCTTATTTCTTATCTTCAAAATACGATAGTCAAAGGGTAATACTAATAAGAAAAATTATTATCTAACTCACTGATATTATCTAATAATCTTCTATAAAAATATAAATACTGAAAGCGTTATATATACATACCTACACTCTACGGGCTAAAAATATACTTATGCAATACGCAGTAGGATATATTTTCTTTACTAACCATTAGTTAGACCGTTTATTGACAAAAAACGTTAATTTAAATTTCAAATTAAAATTCCCGATCTTATAGGCTTTAAGGTCAATTTGGTTTACATTTTAATTTGTATTAAAACTCCAATTTAGATATAATTTAGGTTGATGCGTCGTTTCTGTTCCAAATTTCAAACCATGTCATCCTCAATCTTTAACCTTGCCAGTTGCCATTGCCATCTTGTTAGTTTCGGCATCTCTAATTTATCGACAAAGTTGTTAAAAGTTAACCTCTTACAAGAGCCTGTACGTTAGGACCATTTTACCCATACGAAATAAAAATATTATGATTTTGATGATAAACATTCTAAATTATATACAATTCTCGTGTCACAGTGTTTGTGACCAAACTCCCTGGAGGCTGGAACGGCTTGAGTGATTGATCGATTTTTTTTATTTTTTTATTTTATAAATTTTTTGTTTTATTTATTTGGCTTAGTGAGCAGGTTTACATGATACTTAAAATAAACACATATTAAATTATTAACAACATTCTAAAGGTATGTAAACCCATATTAAGATAACCAATTTTTATGATTTTTATTGTCTACATAGGTAACGGTAACGGACAACGGTTAATGTAGCTGTATCTAAAATAAAATAAGGGTTCCATTTTTACCATTTTGGTATGGAACCCTAAAAAGGATCAATCAGTAAATAAACCTACCAATTTCAGCTGACAACTCTACTTGGTCAATATTTGCATTATTTGCTATCGAAGAAAACATCCAAATGAAGTTTATAAACAGAGAACAGTTATAAATGTGTGGTATAATAATATTATATTATGTAATAATTAGTTTATGTGTTCAATGAGGAAATAATTATGTTTTTCACAAAGTATTTGTGATGTTTCCTTGTTGTACCTATTACGTACCTATTTTGAAATTCCCGTATGGTTTTTATTCAATTCAATTCAATTTATCAATTCAATTTATCTTTATTGCGAATTTGGGTACAGGTACAATATATAGATGTTACATTATAATAGTTCTATCCAAATCCAGCCTTACGGCATGCAATGTTACATAATAATGAAATTGAAACAATAAATGAAAGTCAAAAATAATGAAGAAAATAATAATTGCAAATATTACGTCAACTTATCTTACGTCAATTAAATTTATCCGTGAGGTAATCATTTATGGAATAATATGCTTTGTCATATAAAAATGTTTTTAATTTATTTTTAAACACTGAAATTGAACTTATTGAGATTAGATGTTTTGGCAAATGGTATTATTTATCTACTCGTAAGTCGTAGCCTCGTAAGTCGTAGGTGAGGACAAAATATAATTATGTTACTAGTACATATACATACCAATTATCGTGAAGCGCCAAAGTAAATGATTAATAGAGATTAACCAATATGACTTATACCTAACTGTGAGATTAAACTTACCTAGGTAGGTACTCAACGAAACTTGTCAAATTAATCATTGTATTGTAACTGCTGCAATTATTATTTTAACTCAATGAATAATTAATTATTTATTTACAAATAATATTTAAGAACATTATTTATATGCAATATAAAACTTTAATCCAAACTAATATAATATATATAAAAATGAGGTGAAAAAAATAAAAAAGAATTTTAGTTTAAGCGTTTTGTTGGTTTACAATTACGATAATCGCAAATTAAAATTTTATTTTGGACTACACTCTACTATGCAGTATGTATTTTATACCAATCATACTTGTATACTTACTTACATTTAATTAGTACCATTTGAATTTCAGTTTCTTGGCTTGTTTGTTTGTTTTTCAAACACGTCACAACGGTGATAAGTTTCAAATATTTAATAGGTACACTTTAAAAGCATTTCTCTAAATCTTTGGAGTCCTGAGATTGCTTATCTCATACCTATTTGTATATTTATTATTGTTAGGTAGGTAGGTAACCTATAAATTCTATAAGAATTCAAATCTGATTCAACAACACAATATTTTTTTCTATTTAAAGTTTAAACTCTTCCGCATATCAAATCATAACATTTTATCCGAGTATGATGAGTCTAGATTCAAGAATATTCTTTATAGGCGGGTAATTAATGTGTTTTCCTCAGCTATGGAAACGTTATTAAATTTTATTTTTAGTAGGAAAAATTTTTAGCCCTGTACGCGTCTTTATAATTATATACAGTCATTTGCATTTTTTATCGATATGGAATTAAACAACACATTTCAAGGTTAGGTATAATATTGAAATGAAATTCACATGTGAGATTCGAGTTACGATGTAGATAGGTAATAAACCCACGATTATTATCATCACTCTATTTTTTATTTATTGTTAAGTTTTTGTTTAATAATTAGGGAAATAACATAAATTACCTCGAGTAACTATTTTTTAAACATTGAAATTGGCATCGTTCCCTAAAGGGATGTGAAAACTTAAAAAAATAGCAAAAAATCGATGAAGTTTTCATGAAATTCACATAATAACTCGTTTCAACAGTGAAAGTAAGCGTAATATATCAACCAAAACAATAAATAATATTTCTTTTTTTTTTGAAAATAAAACAATGAACTGGTAATAAAAGCTGCTTTCGCACACACCCATTTTTAGTGTTAAGTTTATTTTTTCGTAATATTATATTATCACGATATAAACCTTGTACTGTTTGTAATGTTTTCGATTGATATACAGGTAGATGTAATTGGGATGGATTGATTAAGCTCGCTAAATTATTGAAAGGTAGGTAATATTAGAAGCAGCGCCTATTATAGCATTTTTTTTAATCTTGAGTATGAATCTGTACAAAGATAAATCACGTGTGTAATATTTTAATCTCATTTAATTATTTTTTGTTATCTGTACTGATAAGTATAATGCGAATTATGCAAGTTTAGTACGCCCCACGTATTTACATACGTGAGGTGTAATATTTGTATATACTCAACCAGTTTTAATTGTTTCACTAGTAGAGTTTGTTGGTCTAAGTATGTAGGTATGTAGTATGTTGCTCCTTCACGGCCGAATTAAGTGTTTTAAACCATAAGGGATCAGAAACACCATATATTTGATAGTTATTTTTCTGGTAGTCTTAATGCTTTTACACCAAAGCATGGCATGTTTTTTTGCGGTATTGTTTAAACACCGAAATCCGCTGGCGGAGTATAATAAATATTAATTAAATATCTATTTTGGGAGACTTTTGGTCAAATTAATATTTACGTATATAAATGTAACCCCTGCTGATAGGATTATATCAACGTACGTACCTACTGCACATAATCCTTTTATCTATTACAACTCCGGAGTATTTTACTTTTTATTACTTTTTTTTTACTTGCGTTTTTTCGCTGTCAAATCATAAAAAAGTTGTGTTAAAGGTAAAGTAGTTTGAATACATATTAAGTCAACTCAAAGTTCAAGTTCAAAGTGTTAATTGAAGATGAAGTGATGTGCGCAAATAAAAGTGTTTTATGAACATTGGGAATCTAACCGCACCGTTTGTGGCGATTGCGAATTACGTGAGAGAATTTATTGCGATGCTTAAGAGAAGGACATCGAAGCGTTTTGTACTGGGTGACACGTCGGTAGATGACGAGGAACAATATGAGGATGAAACCGTGGAGGTCTTGCCCTCCAGTTTGGTGGAGAAATTCCAAATGACCCTCGCTTCGGAACCTGACAAGAACGATAAAGAAGATGAGGATCATAGCCCGGAACCAGATGCTAGGCTCCTTCGGCTTCCTGCAGGAACGCTGACGTGAGTATCGTTAAGCTTTAAACAACGTTTTTATAAAACGGACGAAGAGAAATATTAATTTGGTGTTTAGATATGTAATTGCTTTATCGCATATAATTTTTTCATCGATAAATCTTTATGAACATTACCATTCTCACAACTTCCTAACGTAATTTTTTTATATAGTAGGTAAAGTTAATAATGAATTTAATTATTGAACTACTGGTATAAAACTATGAAATGAGAACAACAAAACAGTTAATTTATTAATTTCAAATTACAGACTTCATGCATTGTTTTATGAATTGCCTGAGTTGTCATTTGTTTTGAATTAAGTTACAGTATGTCTATTATAGGTCAATATTTATACGAAAAAGGACCTGATACCCATGCATTTAACAACTTTAACAATTTGTTATTCTTCATTTTATTTAACAGGTCTGTCCAGGAAATCGCGCAAGAGAGTCATGACTGGTATAATAGATTACTTTTACTATATATTTGTTATATCTTCATGGTATGAAGTTCATACCTATCAGTAGTTTGAACAAATGTTTAAAATCTGTTATTTTTAATAGTTTTCTTGAAACATACTTAACTCACTCTCTTTTGATACTAAAATGATATAGGTACGCTCTTAGTTATTGGCTGGAATACCTTACTCAACATTTAGGTCATCGTTACTTCAATGATATTTTGATGAATGATGAATGCAATGTGACAATAATCGTAAATTCGGTCCTAAAGAGATCAAAATAACTTCCTGATATTATGTGCTCCTCTTAAATTGTATAACAAAGGTTTTGGACAGAGTGAACCTTATTCGTTAAAGGGAGAAGAGTTTGTCAAAAAAATCATAAAACAAAAAACAGTTGAAAATCAATTATTATTATTTACCAATCCAAAAATAATTGATGACGTATTACTGATCGAAGATACATAATAAGTATTATATTATCTGTGATAATACTGACGTGTTTTTGCCTAGATAGATAAGGATTAGCACATGAGAGTATTTAAATTCTAATCCACAGTAAGTACCTAACTCTGTATACTTAGTCACAAAATCAATGCAGAATCATAAATCTACTTTACTGTTTCTGTTTACGTTATAGACAAAATGTAGTGATTATATTGATACAAGTTTTGACAAAGTAAAGATAGGCTCTTGTGAGTCTTGAATTCTTGATGTTAGCTTGTAGGTAGGTATATAATTTTGTTTTGACACTCTGGTAGAGGGCGAGAGCGAATACTTTTGTAAATTATGGAATATAATATACACTAGCTTTTGCCCGCGGCTTCGCCCGCGTGAATTTCGGGGTTTTACAAATCCCGTGGGAGTCCTGGATTTTCTGGGAAAAAAACAGCATATGTGTTAACCTAACTTCAGAAACACGATTGGATAAAAATTTCTCGCCAAAAAGTTTTCCCAAAAATTGCTCCAAAATCTCAATTTTTCTAATTTCCATCGAAAACTACGATGGACATAATTGTAATTTTTGTTTTAATGTATCGGTAAAAAATAATTTCCAAAAACGCTCAGAACGACATTTAAATAACTGGCTTAGTTTTTGAAGTAATTAGGTAAAACAACCTTTTTCTGTTATATTCTTCCGCAACGCTGCATACCTACTAACCTAACCTAACCTAACCCACCAACGTATTCATAAGAGTGAGAAGGACGAAAATAAAATCAACGTATCCGCTTAAGAGTGAAATAATTTCAGAACCTTTACCTTATAGGTATCCATTTTCGCATTTATTGCATAATTACTATCACATATTCTATTGCTCAACTAAAACACATATTTTTAATAGCGAAACAGTTTTAATATCAGAAACTATACAGGAACACCTTTTTAGCATTATTAACCTGTAGGCTGTATCCCATTGCTTAACCAAAACACACATTATAAATAGCGAAACAATTGTACTTTCAGAACCTTTATGGGTAGGTACCCATTTCCACATTTATAGCATTACTAATTACTATACCATATCCCACAGCTCAACTAAAACATACATTGTCAGTAACGAAACAGATGTTAGTTCAGAACCTATATCATAAAGGTACCCGTTTTCATAGTTATAATATTATTAACCTGTATCTCATTGCTCAACTAAAACACAATGCTAATAGCGAAACAGTTGTAATGTCGGAACCTATAATATGGGTACCCATTTTCACATTTATAACATTATGCATTATTTATAGCATTATAGCATTATTATTTATAGCATTACTATCCGATATCCCCTTGTTCAACTAAAACACCTACATAGTGGCCATTTTCACATTTATAGTGATAAAAGATTCAGCTTTTGCCCGCGGCCCCGCCCGCGTCAAATTCGCTTTTTCATGAATCCTAAGGGAAACGTCATTTTCCCGTTATCGTTCCCTATTCCAACCTTTAAACATGCTTTCAAGCAAGTTCGCTTGAACAATTTATCTATAGATGTAGCTATAGATTGCTCTAGAAAAGTTGGTATTTTGAGTATCCCACGGGAACTACGGATTTTTCCGGGATAAAAAGTAGCCTATGTTTTAATCCGGGTTATAAGCTACCTATGTTCCAAATTTCAGCTAAATCGGTTCAGTAGTTGAGCCGTGAAGGAGTAACAAACATACACACACACAAACTTTCGCCTTTATAATATTATTAGGATTAGGATTACGAGTCTGCTAAGTAATGTTAATTCGATATAATATTTCAATTATTTCCACATTAAGTAGGTATATAAAAGACTAGTAGGGTGCGTGCGTGCGCGGGCCACATGTGGCCCGCGTGCAGTCTTCCCGCCGATAAAGGTATCGCCGTCATCTCCATCGCCAATTGGAATCCGATTGGCAGTAGGCTTAAAAAATAACCAAGGAGCACTGTCATGGTTTTAAAGATAGTTAAGGGCTGTTCGAACAAAATATACGCTGAACCTCATCATATGAGGTTCAGCGTATTTTTTGCTCGAACAGACCTTAACTATCTTTAAAACCATGACCGTGCTCCTCAACCATCATTCAAATCCTAGATCATCATCACTTCTGTAGCATGTACATTTTCCATGGAGAAATAAATTCCTCCATTTAGTTTTTTTATTCATCCCGTTGAACTTAAGATCTTGATCACCCCTTGCTAAGAAACCACTCTCTTATCTTTTATACTTTCAGAGATAGAAAAACAGGAAATTTGTATGGCGGCCATCTTGAATCCGCCATTATGAATTTTTTTTCAGCTAACTGCCAATTGGATGACGTTTCGAGTTACATTTGGTTGAGCACCCCCCACCTATCTTCGATACCCTGGCTGTGCTCTTCACCCGTCTCCGAAATCCTCAATCATCAGCTCTCTCCATATTTTTCTCTAGTAAATCTCCGAAAAACCGCATCACAACCTTGCATAATTACCAACTGTTAGTCTCTTCAACATTCCCCATACATTTTCTATGGTAAAAAAAAATTCCGACATATTGGATTTTTTTTTCTATTCATCATGTAGACCTTCGGGTCCTGATCAACTCTTGTCAATAAACCGTTCTTCCATCTTTTATACTTTCCGAGATATCGACGAAATTCGAATGGCGGCCATTTTGAATCCGCCATTTTGAATTTTTTTTCAGCTCACTGCCAATTGGACGACATTTCAAATGACATTTGGTCGAGCATCCCCCACCTATCTCCAATACCCTTGGCTGTGCTCTTCACTCGTCTCCGAAATCCTCAATCATCAGCTCTCTCCATATTTTTGTTCTTAATGATTTTTTTCCTTCTATACGGAATGGTCATTGAAAAAAAAATGTTTCATACAAAATTGTTCAGGAGAGGTGATCAATGAGTCAGTGAGTGAATCAGCACGAGTAGCTATATATATAGTAAAGTTGCAGCCGTTTAGTAGGTATTTAGTGATACTTATCGATAAATTATATCAAGACCTTTCACATTACTACGCAAATAGGAAAAATATTTTCAAAACGCAATATTTCAACCCGGCACAATTTTAATTACAATGTAGTGGGCAACTCCTTACTCCAACATTTATATTAACATAATTCATCTAATTCATCCATCCTTGTCTTTTAGTGAATAACGTAGGCGTGTGAAGGAGATAGAAGTATCGTATGATCCGTCATTCAAAGATCATTGGCGGATTTTACGTCACTTTAGAAGTTGAGGAGAGCACGAAAACAAAATCAAAACGGTGTTTCGTTTTCGTGAAGAAATGTTGGATTTTTGGTGTTTTTACAGTTTGATATCGGTTGTGATTGCTTGTGATTGATACAACAGTGTTTCTTGGTTTCTATTTTATGCTTCATACCGTCAGAAAATATGTATCCTTCAATGAACGGCTTGTATTCCGAAGGTCCTTACAGGTTAGAGAGTATATTTATTTTTTCTTGCAAATAGGACTTTAAATATAATAATATCTTTTGTAACAAAACATTTAAATTACAATGTCCTAGGCCAGTTGTTTATATTTCTTCTTCAGGAAAGGTCTAAAAGAAAATATAACATTAGAGAAACTAAGGTATGTCAACAGTAAATTTCACTTTGAATTTCGGTATTTGCATGAGTATTTGGCGGCATTCCTACGATTTCTAATTAGGAATTTATTTTATATATCATTCTATTATACTACTTCTTATACGTAGATAGTAGGTACCTAATACAATTTTTTTTAATAAATTGGCAATTGCTAATTAAAATAAAATAGCAATACCTAAGTGCTTTCTTAAATAAGGGTTTTAATTATTATTATTGCAAGTTAGTCATTATATTAAATCTCTAAGCACTAAGTGCCTCTCGGCAAAGGCCTCCTCTAACGCCTTCCAGTGCCTACAGTCCTGTGCCACCCTTTTCCAAAGTGGGCCAGCGGTCAGCTTCAACTCATCTTCCTGTCAATTGCTTAAGTGATCTAAAATAAATTGGGTTACTAAAAATTCAGTCTTTGGTCTATCTACTTTTACATCCTGAATTATTAGTAACAACTTGGTAAAAAAATACAATTTCTACAGTTCATTTAACACTTGATAGAAATCATTGGATGAGATGATGCCTCCAATCAAAATTTTAAGAGTTGGTGTTGGTTGGGTGGAATTTTAAGGCAAATGAATGACATTAAATATACCTGCTAGTATCAGATGTGCCTAGGGTTGCCAACCCTCTCAGATTGCCCAGGAGACTCCAGCGTGGTGCGTCAGCAGAGTCCTTTTCTGTGACAGAGACAATGCTCAATATGGCTTGCAGAGTGTTTGACTGGCTTCAGTTTTTCATTAAAAATTTTATGATTACAAAATAAATTTAAATTTGAAAATAAATTTGGATAATTTTCTCTCCACATACTGCGTGCAGCGCTGCGTAAGATAAGACCACATGGTTAGCACCTTGTTGATCAAAAATGAGAATGATGATTACCTTGCCATTGAACAGCTCTAACTAAAAGTAATTAAATTGTAATATTGTTTTAAAATTTCTATACTGACATTGTATGAAAATGTCAAAACTACGTACGTACGTACGTACATACGTACGTACTTTGGGTTACGGTGGTAGGCCCTCAGAGCTGTATAGTTCATGCTCCCTGGTGCAAATGATATAATTCCTAATTAATTATAAGTATGAACTATGAAATCCAGTGGCTGTTTAATGTAAATGCTTTATCATATTTATCAGATGATAGAGGGTCACAAGCTTGACCTGATATTATGTAAATAATTAATATATTATACCCTATGCTACTTTTTGTTTTGCTATTGCTCATTCTGAAATATGTTTTTGTTTTCTTAGTATTTGGTGCAACTTATTGATAGCTTACCCAAATGTATTTCACACTCAGTTGTGTCAATATATAAGTTAATAATTTTAGGTAAAAAGCGATGATGTAATGAAGACACCATAGCGACATAAGATGGCTAACCTTTAACCAACCGTCTCTTATGCCCACACTCAGCCCATCAACATTTTATGTGTTCCGTTTTTGTGTGTTCACATGTTCTAACAGCGTACTTTTGTTTCAGGCCCTCTATGTCCCAGGGCACAGTGATACACAGTTTAACCAACCGTCTCTTATGCCCACACTCAGCCCATCAACATTTTATGTGTTCCGTTTTTGTGTGTTCACATGGTCTAACAGCGTACTTTTGTTTCAGGCCCTCTATGTCCCAGGGCACAGTGATACACAGTCAACGCTTCCAAGAGAAAGACTTCACTGTCGCCACTCCAGAGGAGTTCGTCCGACGCTTTCAAGGGACTAAACAGATTAACAAGGTAAATTATGATAGATTCTTGTAAGACTACTTTTGGGGGCATCAAGATAATAGTAATGAGAAGAGAAGATACATTCACATGATGTTAAAAGAGGTTTTAATACCTACTGCCTTTATCGGATGTAGTCATAGGCTTATAAATCTATGGACGACGGGTGTAATAAAAAGTGTCCCGAGAAAACGAGGGTACATGAGTATTTTCATAAACAAACTAAAACATTGTAGTTTATGTCTTATACCATTGCTATACAGCCTAATTTTCAAACACAAGACTGAAGTGCGATTGTATGTTTTTTCGCGTTTTGTATGTAATTTGGTTTGGACACTTTTTTAGCGCTGACCCCAAATCCTTAGTTTATTAATCAATGGATGTAGTTATATTATTGAGACTGATTTCATATGACACACTATGCTCGCCATCCTGAGACATCAGTTCTTATATCTTATAATTCCCAGTTATTTCTGCACAAGTGCAGGCAGTTTCATGCAAAACTACCACCGAGGTACATGTAATCTAACTCCATATGAAAATTGACTCAGATAAATGTTATTGTAATAATAAATGTATAATAAAAATTGTAATTTTTTTTTTTGTAGGTTCTGATTGCGAACAACGGAATCGGTGCGGTAAAATGCATGCGCTCGATACGAAGATGGTCCTACGAGATGTTCAAGAACGAACGCGCCGTGCGGTTTGTTGTTATGGTGAGTTTTTTACACCGCCATTATCTTACCTAGCAAAAATATGCATATTTGAGGTACCTATGTTGATTTTCTAAGATGATAGGTATTTAATTTTCTTTAATTTATAGGTCACCCCAGAAGATCTAAAAGCGAACGCAGAATATATAAAGATGGCGGACCACTACGTGCCTGTGCCTGGCGGGTCAAACAACAACAATTACGCGAATGTAGAGCTCATCGTGGACATCGCTGTGAGGACACAAGTGCAGGTGAGGTGATGTGCGATGGCGAAGTGAAGTGAGATGGTAAATGAAATGTCAGTTTGGTCAATGGCTCCTTGAAGTCTGTGATATAATGGTAGGGACGTCAGACTTGTTTTTTTTACACACCAAAAGTTAGTACTTGATTCATCTGATTGTAGGTGACAATGCTGCCTAAGATGTTCTAACTTAGAAGGAGTTTCCACATTGCTTCGCAATAGAACATTAAATTAAAAGTAAATAATGGGTAAGACAGTAAAAATATTAGCATGGAACGCTAATGGGCTACTTAAGCACCAACATGAGCTACAAGTAGTCCTAGATAATGATAATATCGACATTTGTCTGATATCAGAAACTCATTTTACAAAGGAATCCTATATCAACTTTAAAGGATATAAAGCGTATCATGCACTCCATCCCAACAATTCAGCCAGAGGAGGTAGTGCCGTTATAATAAAAGAGAATATTTATCACTATGTAGAAATCAAATACGAGGAACAGGAAATCCAATCCGTGGCAGTAAATGTTAAAACAGAGAGGTACCCTGTTACGATTGCATCAATATACTGCCCACCGCGACATTCTCTAAAAAAGCAAGAATATATAAGATTTTTAAAACAATATGGACACAGATTTGTAATTGGTGGAGATTTTAATGCCAAAAATACTTACTGGGGTTCAAGACTAACAACTACGAAAGGAAAGGAACTGTTTAATGCTATCAAAGAAATGAGATGTGACGTAGTCAGTACCGGAATGCCAACCTACTGGCCTACCGACCCTCAAAAAACTCCAGATCTGATAGATTTTTTTATATCGAAAAATATCTCACCTAAATACTTAAATATTGAAGGAAGATATGATTTGAGTTCAGATCACTCGCCGATACTTTTGACAATAAATGAAAATAATATTGCATTCAAAGAATCTAAGCTCACACTAGTAAATAAGAATACAGACTGGGAGAGCTTTAAATTAGAGCTAGATAGTGTTATAGATCTGAAGGTTCCTCTAAAAAATCCAGATCAACTTAACATGGAGCTAGCAAAGTTTATAACTGACATACAAAGGTCGGCCTGGAATAATACGCCACCAACAAAAAAATGGACCATTGGTGCTACTTATCCTAAGGAAATTATAGATCTAATTAAAAAGAAGAGAAAGCAAAGAAAAATCTGGCACGCTTCTAGATCGCCACAGGACAAAAAGGTACTAAATTCACTCACTAAATCAGTCAAGAACGCTATCAAAAGTTACAATGAAAATAAATTGAATAACTACCTACTAAGCCTATCCAATGATCGAGAAACAGATTATTCTCTTTGGAAAGTTACAGGGAATTTAAAAAAACCAATAGCTCACATACCGCCTATTAGAGAATTAAATGAAAAATGGGCTATTAACAACACTCAAAAAGCTAATAGATTCGCACAACACTTAGAAAATATATTCCAGCCAAATGAGGGCTATCTAATTGAATTCGATGAACCCTTAAAAGAACCATTAGAAGATATGCAAGATATAAGACTCACAACTCCGAAAGAAGTATCCAAAGAAATAAAGTCTAGCTTAAGTAAAAAAAAAACTCCGGGTTATGACCTTATTACTGGAGAAATACTGAATAATCTCCCTCGAAAAGCTTTAGTAAAACTTACCTATCTCATAAATGCAGCATTTAGACTGAGGTATGTACCTGAGTTATGGAAAGTTGCTGAAGTTATTATGATTGCTAAACCTGGAAAACCACCCCATGATGCAGCATCATATAGACCAATATCGTTGTTACCAGTGATATCAAAGTTATTTGAAAAACTGTTATTAATACGACTGAAACCATTACTAGAAGCCAGAAAATTAATACCAGATCACCAGTTTGGATTCCGAGAGAAACATTCGACCATAGATCAAGTCCATAGAATCACTGACATAATTGAAAAAGCTCTAGAAGATAAGAAAGTATGCACAACTGTTTTTCTTGACGTAGCTCAAGCTTTTGATAAAGTATGGCATGAAGGTCTTATCTATAAACTCAGAGCCATGCTGCCAAAGCCGTTCGCGGATATCCTAGAGTCTTATATTCTGAAAAGATTCTTCAGAGTCCGCCAAGAAGATGCATACTCTGAACTGAAAGAAATTAAAGCTGGAGTACCCCAGGGAAGTGTATTAGGCCCAGTTCTATACCTTTTATACACCTGTGATATTCCATCATTAGAAAACAACACCATCGCTACCTTCGCTGATGACACCGCCATAATAGGAACTGGGCAGAGTCACGAGGAAGCAGTGGAAAAAGTTCAAAATGCCATACACAAATTTAATAAATGGACGACAAAGTGGCGAATTAAGCTTAATGAATCAAAATCGATGCATGTAGATTTTACCAACAAATTACCAAAATATCATCCGATTTACCTAAATCGGCAACTTATACCCCACTCAAATACAGCCAAGTACCTAGGTATGACCCTGGATGCAAAGCTCCGTTGGAAAGCTCATGTAAAAAAGAAACGCGAGGAGCTAGAATTTCGCTACAAAAAAATGTATTGGCTTATTGGAAGGCACTCAAAACTGTCAATACATAATAAACTATTGCTATATAAGCAAGTTCTGATGCCCGTGTGGACCTATGGTATACAGCTCTGGGGGTGTACCAAACCGAGCAATATGCAAGTCATTCAGAGATTCCAGAACAAAGTACTCAGGGAAATAGTTAATGCACCCTGGTATGTTAGAAACGACGACCTCCACAGGGACCTGAATATGGAGCTCGTAAATAAAATAATTCAAAAATACGCAGAGGCTCACCATCTTCGACTTCGTCACCATGTAAATCGGGAGGCTGTTAAGCTTCTCGATTACACGGACATCAAAAGAAGACTTAAACGAACGAAACCGTTCGAATTAGTGTAAAAGTGCCTTGCAGTGTGTGTCAGTTCTAAAGTGCGTGTGCAACTTAAGTAGTTCACAAGAGCAACGTGAACCTCAAAAATGCAGTGTAGTGCAAAATAGTATTGTCTGTTGTTACATACTTTCTAGGTCACAATAGAAATAGTGGACTCTAAGTAAAATACAAAAAAAACTAAGGACAGTTATTGGACTGCAACTTAGATTTAAGAAAATAATCAATAATAGGAAATTTAAGTTAGAATAATATTACTAATTAGCTCATAAGCTAGATTGTAGTATAATATTGTAAAGTATCCATTTTGGCAATGGTACTTTATAATAAGGAAAAAAAAAAAAAAAAAAAAAAATAGAACATTAAATCACTTGGCGGTGCGATGTGTCTCTGCTAGTAGGCTGATAACTAGCCAATGCCGAAGCTTATCACAAGACCATACCTGAGTCGATTTAGAAATGATTAAATTTCCCCTGGTGGGAATCTAACCCGTAATCTCACCCAAAATTTGAGCGCGCGCCAATGTACTCGTTAAGTCCAAAAGATTTTAAAGCCTGTGTACAAACTCTATACTGTAAAGATTTTGTTCAAAATTTCATCTTTCAGGTTCTCAGTAATAATAAATAATAATATTCAATTCAATACAATTCAATGCTCTTTTCATGGCTTTCAGTTGTGCCAAGCGGGCAAAGATTGCTTCGCCAGTGTCGCGTATTTAGATGAGGCACAAAGGAGATTGTACGGTGAAAATTGTTGCAAACTAGGTAGTAGGCCTGTGTACAATCTCTATACTGTAAAGATTTTGTTCAAAATTTCATCTTTCAGGTTCTCAGTAATAATAAATTATAAAATTTAATAATAATGTTTATTTCAAAAACAAAGTTACAAAAAGTCAGTGCAGCTATAATAAAGGTTTATAAAAGTAAAATTACAAATTTTAGATCCCCTCATCAACTATAAAAGAGCTGATGATCTTCAAACGTCAAATCAGGTCATGGTTAACTTACCATATACTTTCAATATCATTGAAGTAACACAGTATCAAATTTTGAATCGATAGGACATAAAGAAGTTAGTCAGATCCCTAGAAAATCATTAACTAGAAAATTGCTAATAATCTTCAAACGGCTGAACAGATTTTCATGAAACATGGCTAAGAACACTCGGGATAAAATTATATATGAGTATGACACAAAATAAACTTCATGAACAGTCCATCCATTTGGGAGTTATGACACCACAGACAGTGTATCTGATACAGATACACAGACACGTTCAACTTATAACATCCCTTTTGCATCGGGGGTTAATAAATGTCATATCTTGTTCTCAGGCTGTGTGGGCGGGATGGGGCCACGCGTCAGAGAACCCAAAACTGCCAGAGTTGCTGCACCGAGCGGGCGTCGTGTTCATCGGGCCCCCGGAGAAAGCCATGTGGGCTCTCGGGGACAAGATCGCCTCCTCCATCGTGGCGCAAACGGCTGATATACCCACCTTGCCGTGGAGCGGAAGTGGTATGTACCAGAACAATAATAATTATACTTAATTAGTAACCCTGCTCACAGTTTCTACTATCATTATCACATTAGAAAATTGAACAATTAAATAATTTACAAAGTCCAAAAAATATAGCTTATGTTACTCTGAATGATGTAAGGATTCTAACGATACTCAATACGTCCAAATCTATTCAGCCGTTCAGAAGTTATAGTGGATTAAAGAAACTCAGATACATACATACATGAACCCCGAAAACATTACACTCCTTTTTTGGGCAGTCGTGTAAAAAGTCATGCGATCAACGTTACGTCAGGATGTCTTTCCTAAAGCGGTAAAGCTTGTAGAAATAGAGAATCGATAAGTAATATAGACGTTCATGCCAAATGTCTAGCTATTTTTTAAATGCCTCAACTACATTGTGCTATTCGAATTCACACACTCTATGGTGGTAGCGTTAGACGCTTTAACAAATGTGCTATTGAGGATATGATATCTGTTTAGAAATTTTATTACACAGCTAATAATACCACACTTATATCAAAATCGGTTTAAGCGTTAAAAAGTTCCAAGAAGTTATAAGAATGTGTTGCTTATTACTGTGACTGCATTTCAGAGCTTAAAGCGGAGTACAACAGCAAGAAGATCAAGATATCTTCGGAGTTGTTCGCGCGAGGTTGTGTCACCACTCCAGAACAAGGCCTGCAGGCGGCGCATAAGATCGGTAAGCTTATAACTCCTTTAATTGAGAACCTCCTCCTTTTTGTTAAAGTCGGTTAAAAATAACCGACTTCAAAAAAAAGGTGGAGGTTCTCAATTCGTCGGAATTGTTAGTACAACAACAAGTTCACGGTCAATAAAATATAAGTGTTAAATAAATTATTAGTAAAAACCTTTTTAAAAACAAGCTTTTGTTGACAGCTGTCTAGTATTCATTTCAGCATATTTTTTTATTTCATGCCCCTATCATGCGTACCAAAAATAATAAGACCGCCATTTCAGAACGTCCGCCATGTTGGATTTTGAGTGACGTCACTTAGCTTACTATGAATTGTCATGCAAACTAAAAATTTGCAATATTTCATTTCAATCCGTTTGATAACTGCTTAAAAATTCAATTGCAAGTTGACACGATCATAAATACAAACGTCCTATATTATGTCGATCTATATTTCATACCCCTAAATGGCAAAACAACGTTCGCCCGGTTAGATAGTATATTTTGAATGCCGGAACCACACTGCGTTATTTGCTATTCGTTATGCGCCTTATTCGGCCGCATACGACCAAGTGTGGACGGTTCATTCGTCTATATTTGCTTTATTTGCACGAATAACGCATAAGCGCGAATAGCAAATATGCGTATCCGTCCTCTTGTCGGTTTTTAGCACACTTCAAAGGACACGTATTGGAAATATTTGGCACATATAGCACCAAGTGTGGATAGCATGTTTGTCATTTGCTCACATAAACACATAATATCTGGGTGACCGAGCTTCGCTCGATAGTTTAACTTCTGGCCAATAGATGGCAGCAGGAATCATATTTTTTTTGTTTTTGGTAAATTCGACATTTTCCAAAAATGAATCCTAGCTAGATCGATTTATCGCCCCCAAAACCCCTCGTATACTAAATTTCATGAAAATCGTTCGAGCCGTTTCCGAGATCCAGATTATATAGAAATATATATACAAGAATTGCTCGTTTAAAGGTATAGGATTTGGACAAATACAGCGTAGCCGCATAACGAATAACAAATAACGCAGTCTGGTTCCGGTATATATGTATTTTTTCCGCGTAAGGTTTTCCCGTGATGATCAAGGCGTCAGAGGGCGGCGGCGGCAAGGGCATACGCAAGGTGGAAAACCCCGACGACTTCAACAACATGTTCCGTCAGGTGCGTATTTCACGTTTCCCCGTCATTACGCCAAGAGAGTCGCGTTATGACGTCATGAGTCGCGTTATTTCGTCATACACGATAAAATTAACCTCTTTGATCGGGGAGTCTTTTTATATAACTCCAAAAAAAGAAGCTTATGTATTCGACTCGTATTTATGATTTTTTAGGCATTTATGTTCAAAATTTTCTATTTTAATATAATATTTTTCTGTTTTAACATAATCCGTACGATTATATACTTAAAGATTATTATCATTAATACGCCCACATACTAGGATGATACTTGAGACCAGCTTTAAGTCTGATTTAATATTTCACCAATCCCACGGGAACCATCGTGTTTCCTGGATAATCAGCCTCTGTGTATAATCCAAGGTGTAAACTATCTCCATTCCAAATGTCACCCAAATCAGTTTAGCAATTGCGATTGACACATGAAAACTGTTCAGAAAAATCAAATAAATTTCATACTTAATATTATCTGCAGGTCCAAGCCGAGGTACCCGGCTCGCCAATATTTGTGATGAAGCTGGCCAAATCGGCCAGGCATTTGGAGGTGCAGCTTTTGGCAGATCAGTATGGTACTTATTATATGATATTACGAGTATAGACACCTAAATTGTGTGTTGCATCATCATCATCAACATAAAAAAGCTACGTCCCACTGCTGCGCATGGTGTTTGCTTCCTGAAGATTGAAATTGACATGATGAGTACGAAGCTTATATCAAATTTTAATCTTCAGCCAAATCGTAGATTGAAAGCATATTTATAGCATCAGGTCTTAGCCATATCTAAGGAAGAAAATTACATATTTATAATTTAGTAAGAGAGTGACGGGTAGTCTTCGATAAGTAACGTACCTATTAAATTTGCTGATCGGTTAACAAAACCCGGCTGAGTTTGTTGTGGGCTTCTTCTCAGTGCAGGGCGCGTTGGAACCCTCGTAAACTTAGTTTTAAGTCGACTTGGATCGCCATAATACAAATACACGATAATACAAATGTGACAAATATCATAAGGACTTTTTACAAGAGCCTGTATATTAGGCCTATGTGAAATAAAGATATTTTGAATTTTGAATTTTGAAATTTTGAATTTTTATGTCGTTGCCATACATTTTTTGAATTTCGCCAGGGAACGCAATATCGCTGTTCGGGCGCGACTGTTCGATCCAACGACGCCACCAGAAGATCATCGAGGAGGCGCCCGCCGCCGTCGCCAAGCCGGAAGTCTTCATCGAGATGGAAAAGGTAAATTGCGGTACAACTTCCAACCTTAGTACGGTATCACTAGAGTTGTTTTTCACTTGCACAGTGGCTTTCATAGTAAATTGTAGCTATGATAGCAAGTGAAGCTAACATGAACTCTAAAGCTGAAGCGATAGGATGTATTGAATGATTAGATTATGATAGGTTTGGCATTGTGAAGTCATAATATACAGGGTTATTTTAAAAATACCAAATCGCTCTCGGCCTGCAGTTATTTACATTAACACAAACAACTTTTGTTCTACGACTTTTTTTTTAACTCGCTATTTTGAGAAATATCAAATTTTCAACATTTTGCACAGATACTCTACCCGTAACTACTCTTTACATTGTACATGTATACCTACGTGCTACATTAGCCACGCGGCCGGCGCGCGGCCCGCGAATCTCGACTCTATCGTACGGTCACTGACCCAACTACGCGACGTTGTTCATAATGATAATACGTACCTACTATATGGTTGTACACAGTATAATTCCACTTTACAGAAATAACATTAGTTATTATTTTTTTGTATGAAATAAATTAATACTGTATTTTGAAAAGTCGTAGAACAAAAGTTGTTAGTGTCATTGTAAACAATTACAGGCCAAGAGCGATTTGGTATTTTTAAAATAACCCTGTATATGTGCGTAGAAGAAAGTGTTGTAAGAATTGTGTGTGGTGTTTCATGTGGGTGGTGTTCCTGCATATTGTTCAAACAGCATAAGCTCGTGTTAAACAGCACAAGATTATCTAAAGTTAGCAAATCCTTTGTATCCTTTGTAACTGTATAAGAATTTATAACAAGTTACCACAAATCATGTATCTGAAATGTCACTTAATAAATTCAAGGGGTTTGTCAAGCCTGAACTCATTCAAAAGGCATACTACAATATTAAGGACTATATGAGCGACACAACCCCTTGGAAGTGACTGTTATGTAATAAATTGCTCTATTGTTGTTCATAGCCTATTTAGTATTTATACTTATTTTGTTAAATGGTGATAACATAAAAAAAACCAGCTGAGTTTGTTGTGGGCTTCTTCTCAGCGGCAGGGCGCGTTTGTGAACCCTCGTAAACTTACTAAGTCGACTGTAGTTATCACCATTCATATGCAATAAATGTCTTACCGATTTATCACAAGTGCCTGTATATTTTAGGCCAATGTGAAATAAAAATATTTTGACTTTTGACTTTTGACTATTGTACCATACAGATTCTTTTCAAGATGCGGATTACAGCAAAACAAATAAATCTGTACTGCTAATTATGGATTTCCGCAAATAAAAAGCCTTCTTCCATTCAATATTTAAATATTGAGTGAATAACTGGAAATTTTGATTTGGTTCCAGGCGGCCGTCCGGCTGGCTAAAATGGTGGGGTACGTGAGCGCCGGCACGGTGGAGTACCTGTACGACCCCATCTCCGGCTCGTACTACTTCCTGGAGCTGAACCCGCGCCTGCAAGTCGAGCACCCATGCACTGAGATGGTGGCGGATGTCAATCTACCCGCGGCGCAGTTGCAGGTTAGCACGCCCAAGCGAACTAAGACCTAGTCTGGTGGGAGGCTTTGGCCGTGGCTAGTTACCACCCTACCAGCAAAGACGTACCGCCAAGCGATTTAGCGTTCCGGTACGATGCTGTGTAGAAACCGTTGGGTGACATAACTTATCCCCTCCAAGTTAGTACGGTAACATCTTCGACTGCATCATCACTTACCATCAGGTGAGATCGCAGTCAAGTACTAACTTGTATAGCGTAAAAAAAATACCTGATTTCACTATGCTAATTTTGATGGTTAAGTTTTTCTGCTTTGTTTCTCCTTTTTGAAAGATATTAATGAGATGATTGTATGCACAGATCGCCATGGGCCTCCCGCTGTACCACATCAAAGACATCAGGTTGCTGTACGGGGAATCCCCGTGGGGCATGACCAACATCAACTTCGACGAGCCCAAGCAGCGGCCCTCGCCCTGGGGACACGTCATAGCCGCCAGGATCACCTCCGAGAACCCGGACGAAGGTTAGTGAATGCACAGATCGCCATGTGCCTCCCGCTGTACCACATCAAAGACATCAGGTTGCTGTACGGGGAGTCCCCTTGGGGCATGACCAACATCAGCTTCGACGAGCCCAAGCAGCGGCCTTCGCCCTGGGGACACGTCATAGCCGCCAGGATCACCTCCGAGAACCCGGACGAAGGTTAGTGTATGCACTGAGCGCCATGGGCCTCCTGCTGTACCATATCAAAGACATCAGGCTGCTGTATGGGGAGTCCCCGTGGGGCATGACCGACATCAACTTCGACGAGCCCAAGCAGCGACCCTCGCCCTGGGGACACGTCATAGCCGCCAGGATCACCTCCGAGAACCCGGACGAAGGTTAGTGTATGCACTGAGCGCCATGGGCCTCCCGCTGTACCATATCAAAGACATCAGGCTGCTGTACGGGGAGTCCCCGTGGGGCATGACCGACATCAACTTCGACGAGCCCAAGCAGCGACCCTCGCCCTGGGGACACGTCATAGCCGCCAGGATCACCTCCGAGAACCCGGACGAAGGTTAGTGTATGCACAGAGCGCCATGGGCCTGTCGCTGTACCATATCAAAGACATCAGGCTGCTGTACGGGGAGTCCCCGTGGGGCATGACCAACATCAAGTTCGACGAGCCCAAGCAACGGCCCTCGCCCTGGGGACACGTCATAGCCGCAAGGATCACCTCCGAGAACCCGGACGAAGGTTAGTGAATGCACAGATCGCCATGTGCCTCCCGCTGTACCACATCAAAGACATCAGGCTGCTGTACGGGGAGTCCCCGTGGGGCATGACCAACATCAAGTTCGACGAGCCCAAGCAACGGCCCTCGCCCTGGGGACACGTCATAGCCGCCAGGATCACCTCCGAGAACCCGGACGAAGGTTAGTGAATGCACAGATCGCCATGTGCCTCCCGCTGTACCACATCAAAGACATCAGGCTGCTGTACGGGGAGTCCCCGTGGGGCATGACCAACATCAAGTTCGACGAGCCCAAGCAACGGCCCTCGCCCTGGGGACACTTCATAGCCGCCAGGATCACCTCCGAGAAGCCGGACGAAGGTTAGTGTATGCACAGATCGCCACAACAAAATTACTTACTTCAAACGAATCCTCGTTAACTCCAAAATAGTAATTGATCGAAACTTTAACCATTTACAATATGTTATACAACAATTTGGGCTAACGTGTCCTGAAACTTTGAAGGGGCTTGAAGACCACCATATTTTAAAATGTACGAACTGGAACTTTTTTTGACGCTATTATACTTTACTTTATTACTTTAACAATAATGCATTAATTTACTACCTTAGGGCGCCTAATTCAAATTAGCCGCAAAGTGAAGCGCGGCAGAAGGTTTTAGGCGCGGCGCTGAGGTTTGAGAATTGTAGTGTTGTACATAGTTTCACGATAGACTCTGACGAAAAAACACTGCTCGATTTGTACAAAAAAATACATGCGCGTAGCACTAGTCGATCGATGAACTGGCGCGCGGCGGCAGCGCGTCTGCAGCGCTGCGGCCGCGCGTTGTTTATTTATATAGATTTACAAAGTAGCGCGGCTGCATTGTGCAGACGCTTCCGCCGCGCTTCACTTTGCGGCTAATCTGAAGGCGCCCTTTGATTTGGTGATTTACGATGCTTATATAAATTTTAGTAAAAGACTAGAGGGTAAGAAAAGTATTCTTTGGTGGTACTTATACTCGTATTATTCAATCCCTTTTAGATTTGTGTGCCAGCGTCGCGGAAGTTGGCCCCAAAGTAGAAAACCTCGTAGTCGTCGCTAAGATTTGCGGAACTTAGTTTACAGACGTAACTCTGGGCACGGTGCCCAAGTATGGTTTGACACTAAAAAACCTTTTATGTCTACAGGTTTCAAACCCTCATCGGGCACAGTCCAAGAGCTGAACTTCCGCTCGTCGAAGAACGTGTGGGGCTACTTCAGCGTGGCGGCCTCTGGCGGACTGCACGAGTTTGCGGACTCGCAGTTCGGACATTGCTTCTCTTGGGGGGAGACCAGGGAGCAGGCGAGAGAGTGAGTATTCTCCTTCCCCTACCCATATGCTAACTAAAGATGAGCTACGGTCATTTGGGCATCTTTATCCCCACTGTAACAATAATTAGATGCCTTCATGATCCTTACTTAATTCTCTTAAATGAATGGCTATCAAAAAATAAATGCCACATAGCTTATTTGACACATCACTTGTTTGCAATACCCAATCGCAGTTTCTGGCGAAGTCCGCCCATATTGAAATACCTTTTCATTATTGAATAGGCTTGCGCTTGACTACAATCATGTCTGATGGACAGAAATGATGAGATTAGGATAGAGCGCACTTGCCTAAAAAATGCCTATTCACTCTTCCCTTGAAGACTTGAAAGGTACCCAGATTATACTTGGCTGGGAACACAGAAGCTGGAAGGTTGTTCCACACCTTAGCGGTACATCGCCTTACATTAGAAAGTTGCGACTGATGATAGTTTTTACACGACTGCCCAAAAAAGGAGTGTAATGTTTTAGGGTTCATGTATGTATGTATGTATGTATGTGACTTTCTTTATTCCGCCATAACTTCCGAATGGCTGAATAGATCGGGACATATGGGTTATCGTTAGAATCCTTACATCATTCCGAGTAACATAGGCTTTCATTTTTGGAAAAAGACTTTTTACCACAGGGCAATCGTGTTTTTTAATTTTTAAATTATTTAAATATAATCCTTAGGAACCTAGTAATAGCTCTGAAGGAGTTGAGCATCCGCGGCGACTTCCGCACCACAGTGGAGTACTTGATTACACTGTTGGAGACGCCGGACTTCCAGGAAAATAATATTGACACCAGCTGGCTCGACGCGCTCATAGCAGAGAGGGTGAGCTACTTTTCCTTTAACTGGTTAATGACCTTTTTTCATAATAATATCTAACATAGGTAGTAACGTAGGTAACTCGTAGTTGGTTCGCTTTTTGGCTGAAGATATGTTACAGATCTTTGGAGATGGAACTCCTCGTGTACCTTCGAAACTAACCTATTGTTATGATTTTGGTGAATCTTATTAATGTGTGTGAGATTGGTGTATTTTGTGGTTAAGGAAAAATAAAAAAATGTGGCTAGATATATATAATTACCTTAAAAACTATCGGAACTGTTTCTGTACAACACTTTGTCATTTAAATTTTGGGTCCTACTCTCCTATCCTGATTCACTAATGGCGGTTCCCAATATTCTATCTATCCATAGTTTTCCTTACTAGAGATAGAAATTTGACATGACTTGTATGGAGCTTATGTCACATTGATATCTTTAGTAGGGCAAATAGAAGATAGATAGAATATTGGGAACCGGCATTAATCGTTAGGAATGACGGTGTTCCTATATGAAATGAAATGAAATGAAATGAAATGAAATGAAATATCTTTATTTCACATAGGCCTAATATAAAGGCGCTTGTAAATGGTCCTTATGATATTTGTCACATTTGTATGGCGATAACTCCAAGTCGACTTAAAACTAAGTTTACGAGGGTTCCAACGCGCCCTGCACTGAGAAGAAGCCCACAACAAACTCAGCCGGGTTTTGTTTTCTGTTATCACCACTTCACAAAAGCTTTTAAAACTAATTGAGCTAGTATAATTACAGCAGTTCATTCATCCCCAAGGATTTGATTCTTGTAAGTAATCCTTAATACTATAGTAAGCTTTATTAATGAGCTTTCGTTTTACAGCGACTTTGAACTTATTGAGGGATAAGTTTAATATTTCATTAGGGAGTTTGTTATAAAAGCGTATCCCATTGCCTTTAAATGATTTATTTATTTTCTCTAGTCTTGTTTTATGAACTATAAGTTTATTTTTACTTCTAAGGTTGATAGCATGGAGATCGCTTTTCTTAACAAAGTTATTAATATTTTTATGCACATATATCAAGTTATCGAATATATACTGTGCATGTACCGTCATTATATTAAATTCTTTGAATTTTTCTCTTAAAGACTCTCTTGGGCCCATTTTATAAATGGCACGAACAGCCTTCTTCTGCAGCACGAAAATAGTATCAATGTTAGCAGCATTACCCCATAGCAAAAGACCATAGGACATAATGCTGTGAAAATAACTAAAATATACCAGTCGAGCAGTCTGGACGTCTGTCAGCTGCCTAATTTTTTTTACCGCGTACGCAGCAGAACTAAGCCTGTTCGATAAATTATTTATATGAGGGTCCCACTGCAGTTTAGCATCTAACGTTATTCCTAGAAATACAGTTGTGTCTACAAGATCCAATTCCTCTACACCTAGTTTTACATTCGTTTGAATTTGCCTAACATTAGGTAAGGTGAATTTAATACATTTTGTTTTTTTGCTATTGAGAAGCAAATTATTAGCTTCAAACCAATGTACTACTTCTTTGAGACAACTGTTTACATCGTCAAAATTTTTTTTCTGTCGATTAATTTTAAACAAAAGTGATGTATCATCAGCAAACAGTACTATCTCATGCCTGTCCTTAGTAAGGTAAGGAAGGTCATTGATGTAAATAAGGAACAGGAATGGACCCAAAATAGACCCTTGAGGAACTCCCATCTTCACAGTCGACCCAGAAGATCGTTTCCCATTGACATCTACTTTTTGAATGCGACTGCTCAGATAGGAGCTCATCAAATCAAGAGCTGCACCTTTAATTCCGTAGTGGTGTAACTTTCTGACCAATGTTTCATGCTCAACACAATCAAACGCCTTGGATAAGTCACAGAAAATGCCCAGCGCATCACGTGATTCCTCCCAGGCTTCAAATATATGTTGTATTAGCTCGACACCAGCATCGGTAGTCGAGCGACCCCGCGTAAATCCGAATTGTTTATTATGTAATAATTCATTTTTTTGAAAGTAAGTAAGCAATTGAATCAGTATAAGTTTTTCAAAAATTTTACTGAAAGTAGGCAGTACAGATATTGGTCTAAAGTTAGTGGGGTCATTGGTACTACCTGATTTAAACAGTGGAATTATTTTACTATGTTTCATTAAGTCAGGAAAAACACCACAATCTACACAATTATTAAATATTACTGCCAAATCTGGTGCAACAATATCAAGCAAAGATTTCACAACATTGACAGAAATGCCCCATAAGTCACTGTTTTTTTTTTTTTATATTTATTAATTTAAATGCTTTAATAACATCAGAGCTAGTAACATGGCTGAAGGTAAAGATGCTATTACATTCAGGCACATTATCTTCTAAAAGTGAGAGGGCGATAGCTGGTGAAGAGTTCAGTGATTTTGTTGTGGAAACTGGAATGTCCGTAAAGAACCCTTCAAAAGCAGTAGCAACCTCAAGGTCTGACGTGATAGATTTATTGCCAATGTCAAGTTTAATGGTACTAGTACGCTGTTTAGCTCTTCCAGTTTCCTGGTTTATTATATTCCAGGTCGTTTTTGTGACATTGGCGCTATTTTTAATTTTATTTTTTATATACTTTGACTTTGATGATATACAATCATTTTTAAACTTTTTTGACATCAATTTAACGCGCTCATATAATGTGGATTCATGTTCGTAGCCACAGACGAAGGAATAACTTTATATTCTAACCTGTGATCTTATGGCACTTGCACTTACACAAAATCATCCTTTAGGTCCAATCGGAAAAACCTGATATAATGCTGGGAGTCCTGTGTGGATCCATCCTTATAGCGGACAGCATTATTACTGCCAACTTCCAGGAGTTCAAGAGCGCTTTGGAGAAGTGAGTGAAATTGATATTTTAATTATGTTGAATATGGAACTTAATGTGATTGCCTCTTTAAATTGTGGCAAGTGGTATGCAATTAAAAAAAAAACTTAGATAGTTTCTCTCTGGAAATGGACAAGAAGTCTAAATTCGCGATTGATGATAAAAAAATTGAAATCGTGTCCAGGGGTCAGATCCAGGGTTCAGGGCAGCTGTCCAACTCCGTGGAGGTGGAGCTGATCCACAGCGGGCACAAGTACAAGGTCAACGCCACCAAGTCCGGCCCCACATCCTACTTCATCGCCATGAACGGCAGCTTCAAGGAGCTGGAGGTGCACAAACTCACCGACGGTGGTGAGTGCTGTCTCCATCAATTTAGTCCAGGGTTCGGGGTATTTGTTCAACTGCGTGAAGGTGGAGCTGATCCATAAAGGGCACAGGTACCAGCTCAGCGCCACAAGTTCAGGCTCCACCTGCTACTTCATTACTGCAGCTCCAGAGGCTGGAAGTGAGCAAGTTCCCTGAACGTGACGAGTGCTGGTTGCTGGAATCATATTAAAGGCGGTGGCATCCTAGTGTAGTTCACATTCAACCATTAGCAGGATATGTTCTCATCCACATTTTGGGGCACTTTTACAGACACATTTTTGAGAGCCATTAACTAGACAAACATGCTCCAGACTAGATCTCATCATTGCTTCCTCAAATCTGTCTCCACTAAATGAAAAGCATGTGAAAATCGATTTGCAAAATCTATATTCCTCTGTCACCCCCAGGTACACTTCTATCCGTGGACGGTGCATCGTACACGACGTACCTCAGAGACGAGGTGGACAAGTACCGCATCGTGATTGGCAATCAGACGGTCGTGTTCGAAAAGGAGAAGGACCCGTCCAAACTGCGCGCGCCGTCCGCCGGCAAGCTGATCAACACCTTGGTGGAGGACGGCGGGCACGTGGACAAGGGGCAGCCGTACGCTGAGATCGAGGTGAGGAATTTGTGCCGTCTCGCCTGGCTGTGAGTGTCGTCACAGTCGTAGATGAGGACCCGTCCAAACTGCGCGCGCCGTCCGCCGGCAAGCTGATCAACACCCTGGTGGAGGACGGCGGGCACGTGGACAAGGGGCAGCCGTACGCTGAGATCGAGGTGAGGAATTTGTGCCGTCTCGCCTGGCTGTGAGTGTCGTCACAGTCGTAGATGAGGACCCGTCCAAACTGCGCGCGCCGTCCGCCGGCAAGCTGATCAACACCTTGGTGGAGGACGGCGGGCACGTGGACAAGGGGCAGCCGTACGCTGAGATCGAGGTGAGGAACTTGTGCCGTCTCGCCTGGCTGTGAGTGACGTCACAGTCGTAGATGAGGACCCGTCCAAACTGCGCGCGCCGTCCGCCGGCAAGCTGATCAACACCCTGGTGGAGGACGGCGGGCACGTGGACAAGGGGCAGCCGTACGCTGAGATCGAGGTGAGGAACTTGTGCCGTCTCGCCTGGCTGTGAGTGACGTCACAGTCGTAGATGAGGACCCGTCCAAACTGCGCGCGCCGTCCGCCGGCAAGCTGATCAACACCCTGGTGGAGGACGGCGGGCACGTGGACAAGGGGCAGCCGTACGCTGAGATCGAGGTGAGGAACTTGTGCCGTCTCGCCTGGCTGTGAGTGACGTCACAGTCGTAGATGAGGACCCGTCCAAACTGCGGGCGCCGTCCGCCGGCAAGCTGATCAACACCCTGGTGGAGGACGGCGGGCACGTGGACAAGGGGCAGCCGTACGCTGAGATCGAGGTGAGGAACTTGTGCCGTCTCGCCTGGCTGTGAGTGACGTCACAGTCGTAGATGAGGACCCGTCCAAACTGCGCGCGCCGTCCGCCGGCAAGCTGATCAACACCCTGGTAGAGGACGGCGGCCACGTGGACAAGGGGCAGCCGTACGCTGAGATCGAGGTGAGGAACTTGTGCCGTCTCGCCTGGCTGTGAGTGACGTCACAGCCGTACTCGTAGATGAGGACCCGTCCAAACTGTGCGCGCCTTTAGTCGGCGAGCTGGTCAAACATTCCAGAGAGTATAAAAGATGTGATAACTTAGACACATGTGCGAATTATAATCGTCAACCTTGTTCACCAGGTGATGAAAATGGTGATGACCCTGTCCGCCCCAGAGTCTGGAAACGTTACCTGGTGCCTGCGACCCGGAGCTGTGCTGGAAATGGGCACCCTCATGGGCACTCTGGGTAAGTACCTACTTCATTCCTCCGTTTTCAATTCGCCGTCATATGAATTCATTGCCGGGCCCACTTTTGGGCACTGGTCTTTCAAGTAAGCTAAAACGCTTTGGATCCATATTTCTTGGATGGGAGAGATCTAGAAACTAAAGAAATGTATTGTTTTTTTTTTTCGTGTAGAGCTGGACGACCCGTCACTAGTGACCACGGCACAGCCCTACAAGGGCCAGTTCACCATGGAGGACAACCAGCCCGTGTCCGAGAAGCTGAACCACGCGCACAACAAGTACCGCTACATACTGGAGAATACCCTCGCAGGTGAGTTGGTGACGACGTAAACACAATCAGTGTGCTGATTCCGAGTTTTTGAAATTATGTTAATTTATTCGATCGTTAGAGAGTTAATTGTCGATTTGTATGGGATTGGAACAGTTTGCAAATGTTATCAATAGATGTCGCTACAACAATCCTATACAAATTCGCGTTTACTCTCTCACTTGCGAATTAGTAAAAAACTCGGAATAGGTACACAGGGGTCAATTTATACAATCTGCCTGGTTTGGGCCCCTGGTTTGGGCAGTTGATAAAACTTATATTCCCACTTTTGTCCCCCCACACATACACTGGATAAAATTACCTTCTTCACCAGCTAAATCACGGCAAAAGGGAAAAGGAATTTCAAATTTTTTTTTTTTAAATAAATGTTAAATTCCACCATAGATAACTGTCACAAAGGAAGCATGATTGCAGAGAGGCTATTTTTAAATTGACATTTGAAGATCACGCGTTGACAAAGATTAAGGTACCGCAAGGTATTATATATAGTACCTGGTATTCTGTGCTAAGATTTAAACTTTTTTTTCTGTCCCAGGTTACTGTCTGCCTGATCCATACAACACGCCGCGGCTGCGCGAAGTGGTAGAGAAGTTCATGCAGAGTCTTCGCGACCCGTCTCTGCCGCTACTCGAGTTGCAAGAGGTAAGCACAAGTAATCTGGTGACCTTATCATTGTCAAGTCCTAGGTAGAGCCAGATAATAGTTTTGTGTGAAGAAACTACATGAGAAGTTCCAATGAGGTCTTCGATGCCCTTGATTCAAGCAAATGGACATATAGATAGATAGATAGTCTTTATTGCACACCACAGAATAAAAACATAAAAAAGAAAAAAATTAAATACAATCAAACTTAGGAGTACAATTTGGCGGCCTTATCACTACAACCAATACTTTCTATATTATGTGAAAAATCGTTGATTCATTCACGGACCCCTTATCGCATAGCGCAAAACTAAAAACACAGAGCACAGAGTTTCTCATCGTGATGTAGACAAGGGATAAATCGAATCAAAATCAAAATATCTTTATTTCACATAGGCCTAACATACAGGCACTTGCGAATTGTCGGTAAGGAAATTTCCTCAGGAACACGGCGTTGACGGAGCATGATTGGTCCAATGGAATAGCAAAGAATATTGTAAAAGTGGTTTTTCCTCAGGTTCTGTCGTCCACGTCGGGCCGCATCCCGATCTCGGTGGAGAAGAAGGTGCGCAAGCTGATGGCTCTGTACGAGAGGAACATCACCAGCGTGCTGGCGCAGTTCCCCAGCCAGCAGATCGCCAGCGTCATCGACCAGTGAGTGGCGGGGACAGAACCACCAGACCAAATGCTTAAACACTTAAGGCGAACTCAACAGGTCTGCCCGCGAAATTCAAAATTTTTGTGGTTTTTTGCAATTTGTACGCTAATTACACATAATAGACTTATGGCAGTCATTTTGCGAGAATGGCAGTTACTTCTTTACATGTTTATATCAAAATTTTTACATAAAAATGTCTATCCTAGGAAATTAGTCCGAGTAAAGAGTTTTAAGTGAGTTTAAAGCAAATCTCGGATTAATTTCTTTAACTCGACACTTTCAAGCAGAGATTTTTATATAAATAAGTGAAGATTATCTTGGGATTATCGCAAATTGACTGCCAAAAGCCTATTACGTCTTATCAGCTTAAAAATCGCGAAAAACCACAAAAAATTTGAATTTCGCGGACACACCTGTGGTGTGCTCCTTAAGGTCTCGCCACACAGCCGGAGGAGCATGAGCGTAAAATGAGGGCGAGTAGTTGCAATGAAATCTAAATATACAAAAGAAGAAACTGAATGTTTGACATATCATCAACGCACAGCCAATTGGGCGCAGAGATTCTATTTATTCTTATTCACTCACAAATATTTTTCTAAAATCCTTAATAAGAGTAAAACGGGTATCGAGAAATACTCCTTCACGCCTCCACTACTAAACTGATTTAGTTTGGAATGGGGATAGATTAAATTCTGGATAGGCTACGTTTTATACCTGAAAAATCTACGGTTCCCGCGGGATTGGTGAAAAACCGTAATCACTCGGCCTTATCCGCGGGCGTTCGCTAGCAGTTTGTAACAAGGAACCCCCCCGGTTGCTAAGCCTCCATAAGATTAAGAATTAAGAAATAACCTCCTATGGCCGTACCACCATCTCTTATAGCAGTATTATTGTAATATTGTTTTAGAATTTCCATACTACCATTGTATGAAAATGTTGTTTAACGTATGAGATGGTCGTAGGGCCCCTTTGCTAGTAGTTACATCTGGTGGCCCTTGATAATGTTAGGTATGAGGTATCAGCCATGACGTTATCGATCGCGTTTGTTGCAGCCACGCAGCCTCCCTGGCGAAGCGCTCGGACAGAGACGTGTTCTTCATGAGCACGCAGGCGCTAGTGCTGCTGGTGCAGCGATACAGGTGAGATGATAAAGTGATGAACTACAAGGTTTGAGCGGGAGGTCTTGGTTGCGAATTTTGCTAGAAGCCAGTTTTGGTTCGGCGGGAGATAGGCTTCGGCCGTGGCTGGTTACCACGGTACCACTTTCAGCATTCTGGTGCGATGTGGTTTTAGAAATTCCCTTTCTACTACTTCGAATACAGAGAGTTAGTAGTTGTGAGTTTGTCTGTAAAAAATAAAACAAATAACTAACGCACTTCATTATGCAAGTTTTAGCAGCACATGAAAATTCTTGTACGAACTTTGATAACATGTAACTTGAACTGTTCACGATATACCTAGACGCATAAATAAATAAAATAAACTACATAGGTAGTAGAAACATACATTAAAGTAAAGTAATCTAAGGAGTCCCACATACCCAATAAGGGAACTTAGGGAACCAAAGATTTCAGTCCTTTGACTCCCCGATATCCAGGCATCCACCACTTAAAACTGGTTAGATACGAGTATATAAATGGCATACAAATGATAAAATAAATACTCCAACTGTATGTTTTGACAGAAACGGCATCCGCGGCAGGATGAAGGCGGCCGTCCACGATCTGCTGAAACAATATTATCAGGTCGAGAGCAATTTCCAGTTAGGTGAGCCCACCAGTTTACTATACTTAAAGATCCATTCATACATTGTCATTTTCTTATACAAATGTGATAAATTATTTAATTATTACCATTTTTGTATGGAACCTTAAAATGCACTTTTACAGAACTTTATTTGTACAAATTTATGTATTTGTAGGACAGATTAATTTGTTTTGCTATAATCCGCTACTTGAAAAGAATCTGTATGGTCCAACATGCAGGAACACCGTGCACATGAAAAATCATACACAATTCTTTCAACACTTTCATCAACGCACGTTTCGTGCTGACACCGGGACATCTTCAGGAGATATTGACTTCACAATGCGCAATCGTAGAGGATTTGCGTATTTGAATTATGTGTGAAAAATGTATGTTTATCATAGGATCGTATGACAAATGCGTAATGGCGCTGCGCGACCGCTATAAGGACGACATGCAAGCCGTCGCTAACATCATCTTCTCTCACAACCAGGTCGCCAAGAAGAATCTGTTGGTGAGTTATTGTTATTAGAGATTATTGTAACGACTCAGTATAGGTCTATCTCTTTCGCACTTTTAAATGGTATTAAACTTATGAAAAAATTACGATTGATAAAATTTAAAGATTAAAAATACTTTGTTTCATATAAGTCTAACTTATACGTATAACAAGTCATTAAATATTTCAATAGATATAATTTTTTTGGTTTTCCACACAAACGGTAAACTTACGAAAAACATGCGATTGTTGAATTTCAAATATTCAAATAATTTATTTCATATTATAGACAGGCATTTATGGAAAAATCAATAAATTATCATTACAAATGGAGATAAATATTTCACGACTTCAAACTATGTTTTTGAGAGTTCCAACTCGCCCTGGGAAACAGCCCACTGGAATAGACTCATAAAAGTATTGAAATGCTGGTAAAATCAGAGCAATTCACGATCACTCCCAAAGGTTTGTGCCGTTAATGTAATCCTTTATACTGTTTCCTTGTAGGTGACAATGCTAATAGACCACCTGTGGTCTAACGAGCCTGGTCTCACGGACGAGCTGGCCGCGACGCTTAACGAGCTGACGTCGTTGCATCGCGCCGAGCACAGCCGAGTCGCTCTCAGAGCTAGACAGGTGAGGAGACCGTTGAAATGAAATAAAATTCTTTATTTTCACATAGGCTTAGATATAAGCTCTCATGAAATGTCGAGACTCTACTGCCAGCTTCGGAAAGCAGGTTTGCACCGAGAAAGGCAAGAAACTCGGTACTTGCTCTTTTCAAAAAAAATGTCTCAATATACAATTTTTAGTACTTAGTATGTGAAACAATATTTTTAAGATATCTCGTGAGGAGATGGACGTTCTAACTTGCATCTTCTTTCTTTTTATCTATCACTAATTCCTTCTTTGTTAACGTCCTTTCTGCGTTCATCCTTTCATATTTTTCTTCTTTTCTTTCTTCCCCCTTCGTTGTTCTTTCCATCTTTCCTATTTTCAGCGTTTATACTTTTTCTCCTAATTTCCTTTCTTCCATCTCCATTCCTTTCTCCCATCTCCATTCCTTTCTCCCGTCTTTTCTATGTCGCTTCTTTCTTTTCTGATCCTGTTTCCGTGCTTGGTTTTCATTCATTTTGTTTTAAATATTGTTAGAATGATACTCCTACTTGCGGCTTAGACTCCTCACATCAATACCTCCAGATGCCTCGCTGAATTCGTTGGTTTATAATTTTTTATTGATTGTGATAAGAAAAACCCGATATAAACTCAAAAGCTCTTCCTTCTGATCCCTGTAGCATGTTCATTTAATGTGCTTGCCGGCTGTCACTGCCTAGATTTCCCCTCTAAGTCAATTTGCCGCAGGTCCTTTCCAGGGTTAATAAATTTCACCTTCGGAGAGTGTATCGTCTCAAGGCTCAATCCAGGTTGGGCATGGACACAGTACCTTCTTATCTCAGAGTCGGTACATGCCTGTATCACGGAGGTTAAGTTTTTTTTAAACCCGGATGACTTATCCGTCTGCCTTTCCAGGTGTTAATAGCCGCCCACCAGCCGGCGTACGAGCTGCGCCACAACCAGATGGAGTCCATCTTCCTGTCGGCCGTGGACATGTACGGGCACGACTTCCACCCCGAAAACCTGCAGAAGCTCATACTGTCCGAGACCTCCATCTTTGACATCCTACACGATTTCTTCTACCATACCAACGCTGCGGTAAGTTTTTTGTTTACCCGCATCTATAAACTACTTTGACGGCCACCATGGCGCAGTGAGGGGCGCGCTCGAACTCCAGTGGGAGGTCGCGTGTTCGATTACCGTCACGGGCCACTTTAGAATTTTATAATGTAACTAGTTGACCGGAAAAACGTTGTTTTGCCATTAGGGATACAAAAAATAGGTAATATTGCCATGCTCATTTATCACGTGATCGCCACCTCTACAAGTAGACGTCAAGACGGTAATATTTCCGACGGTTGCCGCGCCCCGGGCAAGTCGGACGCGCTAGTTCTCTACGGTTTAATTTACGCGCGGCGTACGCCGACTGTTATACGAAAATGAAGCCATATTGTATCGCCATCGCCTGTCTTAATAATTATAAACCTAGTTTTGTTTGAAACGTCTCTAGTTACGAGGCAGACCTAGTACGTACACGTAAGAGATAAAGCTACGCCATAGAAAGAGATCACAAGATTTGCGTTTGTTGCGTGCTGTTTTCGGGGCGGAGCCAGGCGCTATTGCGAACTGAATTGGACTTTTTTGTGTCAGCGCTAGAGTCGTTATTTCTTTAAATTTAATATTAATTTAATTTAGATATGCCAAACATAGACAATTTCATAACAATCGGTCGAGCCGTTTCGGAGGAGTTTGGTTACAAAAATTGGCACGAAAATTTTATATATAAGAGATTTTAGGAAAGAAGTGGCTTAATATTGATACGTTCTTGAAAACAGGGGCTTTTAGTAGCGGATATACAGACAGAGTCATACGGGCGACAAAGGTCCAATAAGGATTTCTTTGTTGCTATTAAAGAAGCACACCACGGGTGTGCCCGCGAAATTAAAATTTTTTGTGGGTTTTCGCGATTTTTAAGCTGATAAGACTTAATAGGGTTATGGCAGTCAAATTGCGATAATCCCAAGGTCATCTTCACGTATTTATATAAGACATTGAGGATCTCCAAAATAAAACACAAATTGTTTCCCTGAAATAACAAAGTTTTGTTTTATTTAACAAGTCTACAATTATCAAGTTATTATCAAGTTACGACAATTACACTTCTATCTCACCTGAAATAACAAAGAAACGACATTTAAAGTTCACTATATCTCGAGTCCTCAATCACATTCTTTCTATTAGTTTTTATAACAATAATATGCACAAAACAATCTGCGCGTCCCACGCCATTTTAAATCGTCGACACAGATCAATATCATAGATACGCGACAAAAAGCTGATACGCGAAGCGCGGCAAATTCAAATGAATGAAATGTCACTCATTTCATTACATCTCCCCCCCTAAGAGCGAAAATTCTAAGGAATACATCTGTAAAATGTACTTATAAGTCATCTTCATATTCATTATCATCTCCTTCATCTTCTTCAGCCTCTATTATGACAGGTTGCAATTTTGTTATATGAAATAATGTTGATTCTGTTTTTCTGTTGCCTGTATCAATCCTATAAATGGAATTCGATATTTTCTCTATTATTTTGAAAGGGCCTATTTTTAATTCGTCTAATTTCTTTCTATTCAGTCTATTTCCATTTTCTACATATACACTGTCTCCTACATTAAATTCTTGCATTTTTCTATTTCTATCAAATATTTTCTTGTTATACTCATGAGATTTTATTGTATTCTCTAATGCCAATCTTCTATCAGCAATCCACTTGTCTTCCTTTTCCATCGTTTTGAATTCATTTGGTAGAATACTGACATTTGTACCATCCAGTAAATATTTTGGTGCAAAACCTGTAACGGAGTGTTCTGTTTCATTATATTTTTGTATACATTCTCTTGCCAGTGTTGTCCATGTTCTCTTATTATTTTTCTCATTCATTTTACACCTTATTTTATTTACTATTGTTTGGTTTAATCTTTCATTCAAGCCGTTCGAGAATGGTGTATTCACGGCTGTAAAAATTAGTTTAATATTATTTTCCTGCAAAAATTGTTTAAATTCTCTTGAATTTATGCCCGGATATTGATCTGTCAGGATAATTCCAATCTCATCTGTCTCTAGTACTTTCTTTGTTAAATTTATAAAGTCACATGCATTCTGGGTTTTCGAAGTCGCAATAAATGCATATCTTGTGTAGTGATCTACTAAAAGGTGTAGATATTTCTTTGTAGACCTAGATCCTCCAAATCCACCAATAGTATCCATTGACATTATTTCAAATGGTTTGGTAGCTGGTCCCAGTTGTGACATTAATCCAATTTTTTTTTGACATCTTGATTTATTTTTTATGCATATTTCACATGTTTTACAAATATTTATGATATTTTTTGTTAGGTTTATAGCCGTATATATTGAACTTATTTTTTTCTGCAGTTGTCTGATCCCAATATGGCATAAATCTTCATGCACCTTTTTTATAAGTTTTTTACTAAATTCTTCTGAGAGGATAATCTTTTCCTGTTTCTTTATTTTTTTATAATAGATATTATTTTTTAGTAATAAATTTTGTTTCTTTTCTCTTATTGTTTCATTTTTCTCTTGGTCTTCAACTATATCTTTTATTTGTATTAAATTAACTATTCTCAATGTTTCCTCTCTGTTATCTTCTGGTTCTAATACAGGGTTTCGGCTCAAACAGTCTGCTTCTACATTTTCTTTACCAGGTATATATTTTACGGTAAAGTCATACTGAGATAGATAGTATGTGAGATCACCCAATTCTTCATCTGTCCTGCATTTAATGTTCATGTTCTCTAGAGGTTTGTGATCTGAGTAAATGGTGAATTGTTTTCCGATGAGCCAGTGCTGCCAATATTTAACAGCTTCTTTCATAGCAAGACATTCTAAATATATAGCCTTTTTCCGTTTTTGATGTTCATTCAATTTTTTTGAGAAATATGCCACCGGTTTGTCTTTACCATCTAGTTGTGTCTGTTTTAATATTGCTCCAATGCCCTCCAAAGATGCATCGGTAAAGATTTTGATTGGTAAGTCTTTGTCGAATATTTCCAAGACCGGTTGCGAACATAAATATCTTTTTATCAGATTGAATGCTTCTTCACATTTCTCTGACCATACAAATTTCTCGTTTTTTCGTAATAAATTGTGTAATGGATCTAAAATAATTGCACTTCTTGGTATATAGTCATGGTAGAAGTTTATTTTTCCCAAAAATTGTCTGATGTTCTTTTGCGTCTTAGGAGTTGGAAAGTTCCTTATTGAAATCAAATTGTCTTTTAGTGGTCTTACTGAATTGTTCTGAATTATATGGCCGAGGTATTTTACCGAGTCTGAAGCAAAGGTACATTTCTTAAACTTCAGTCTAAAGCCTTCTTTAATTATTGCCTCTAATACATTTCTAATGTGCCTTATATGTTCTTCAAAGGTAGACGAGTATATCAAAATATCATCGATATAGTTAACAGAGTATCCTGTGAGATTGTGTTTTCTTAGAATATTGCTTAAGATTCTCTGGAAAATTGCTGGTGATGTTTTCAAGCCAAAAGGGAGGCAGGTCCACTGGAAGTGGCCATCTTGTGTGACAAATCCTGTTTTACTTCTGTCTTCCACCCGTAATGGTATTGCCCAAAATGCTGAGTTTATATCTAGTGTAGTAAAATACTTGCAATTTCTAGTTTTAATAATTAGATCATCTATCAAAGGAAATGGTTGAGCTTGTGGTATAACTATTTTGTTTAACTCTCTGAAATCTACACATAAACGGGATTTTCTATTTTCACCTTTTTTAAACGCCAATGTCACTAGAGCAGCGAAAGGACTGTATGATTCTTCTATTAAATTGTTCTTTAGTAACATCGATATTTGCTCTTCAATTTCTAATCTATCTTGTATTGTACATCTGTATGGTCTTTTACTACAATATTTATTTACTTGTAAATCTATGCGAGCTTCATAATCTTTAACTGAACCTATATCATACTTGTCCTTAGCAAATATTGTTTTATATTCCTTTATAATTTTCTCTATCTCAATTTTCTTTTGATTATCTAAATGGTCTGTCATACTTATAAATTCCTCTGTTTCTATGTGTTCATTGAAATTTACTGTATATTTTTTTATATTATTATCTTCATTTCTGTTATCTTTAGACATCCTGTCTATTTTATTTGTTATTTTCTTTTGTTCTATCTGCAAGTTCTCATTTTGGGTTAATCTGAATTTCTTTATCATATCTAATCCGATTATGAAATCATCAAAATCTTCATTTTCTACTATGTATACATCCACCTCTTCTTCTAAATCAAATATTTTAATTTTTATTGTTATCAAGCCATCCATCTTCTTCACACCATTAACCGTTTTCATGTATGCTATGTTCACATCATCTTTTTTTTCTTTTACTTTTATTAATCTTGAATTTATTATAGAAATCTGTGAGCCTGAATCATAAATACCACTCACTTCTAGTTTATTTTCTAATAAAAGCTTGATTTTGATTAATGGTGTGCTTACTAGTTTTTTTTCTCAGTATTTATGTCTACTTCAATTATGGAGTTATTGTTTACATTTTTAGTTTTAAGAACTTTTTCAGGTTCATTTTTATTTTTCTTGAACCAACATGACTCCTCCGGATGATATCTAATTCCTTTGTCCAAAGACTCACAAGTCTTACATGACTTCTTCTCATAAGTTTTATTTTTATTATAAAATGTACTGCTCTTTATGTTAGTTGAGTTTTTCTTATACATCGTGCCTTCATATTTTCTTATCTCGTTGAACAAGTCAGTAGTGTTGTTGAGTTCATCCCTGTTTAACTTATTTAAGATAAATCCAGGTAAACCAGTTGCAATAAGATCTATCATTGTTTTGGAATCTATAGATTTGTTTATATCTAATAAAAGCCGTTCTTTTTTTATGGCATAATCAATTAACTGTCCTTCTTTATACCTAAATGCGAGAGCATATGTGACTATGTCCCATCCTTGGTTTTTAAAAGTTTCTAAAAACTTGTCTTTCCATTCACTCCATTCAGAATTTATTGTTAGTTTTATGATCATCGAGCTATACCAATCCAAACAAGGTTTATCTAAAAATAACCTCAAAATATCTATTTTTGTCTCATCTTTTGTTATATTAAAGCGCGCACACTCTTTTTCAAAAATTTCTATCCATTGCATCGCATTAGGATTTTTGCTTGTGAAGTTTTCAATAATAAATTTTTCTGAGATATGTTTTAAGTTATGTTGACTTTCTTTCTTAGTTGTAGTTTCTATTAATTGTTCCAAGATTTGTTGCAAAGTGTCATTTTTGTCCTTTGCTTGTGTTGTGCTCACTTCATCTAAATATTGATCTAAAAATTGCATATTACCTTCCTCATCTACATATGTCTTCTTTAGATTTTCATCCAACTTTATCCATACTTTTCTACTCTGGTGTCTTTTTTTAATGCTATTTTTTACTTTTGTGAAAGTGTTCGTTTTAACAATATTTATATTTCATACATTTTATTCTTCATATAATAAACACAATCAGGTATACTTTCATTGTACTGGCAATTTCGCACTTTTATTTATTTTGTTTTTTAAAACTGACCACCCTGATGGACACGCGGTCCCCAGCCTACCTCCGCGCCATGCTTCATTCTTTTATTGTGCGCGGCAATGAGCACTCGACTACAAAAACACGTCTCGTTTTTGTTAATTTAGGTTCAAAAAAAAATAAAAAAAAATTAAGTGTTCAGTGTTAAAACTTGCTTAATTTTCTATACTGATAATGCTTAGACGCTAGTAAAATTTATTATTATAACAAAAATAAAATCAAATCAAATCATATAATTGTGCATTCATCTTCGTCAGACTCCGAGGAAAGAGGGTAAGTGAAAATTAACCTTTTTCCCAGATATCACATCAACTCAAATATCAATGCTGACGAAAGTGTGTCCAAAAATTGAAATCCTAAGGCATCTCTAAGCTAACTTGGAGGGTATCACATTGAGGTTATCACGAAAGTATAGCATGATGCGCGAAATAGTCCAGGCATCTCTAAGCTAGCTTGGAGGGTATCACGTTGAGGGTACCACGAAAGCATAGCATGATGCGCCAATGCTCCTGGAGGTTGACTGCGGGTCAACACGAAGGATTTTAAAAAAAACCTCAAGGGACTTTGCGGATACCAACGGGGGACGATGTCGGTGTGGCGCTGTTCTCGGCTTCACTACAAGTGGCTCCGCATGACCTCCCGGACTTTGATCCCGAATTGCTATCGGCGCTCAGTCACAAGAACTATATTAATGGTTAGTCCCGACAGTTATAAAATTCTAGCCGACCTTCATTGCAAAGAATCAAATAGTTTATTTGATATACTTGCCTGGCTTATGAATAGCCAGTTAAATGTTATAGCCTTTTATCAGTGATAACTATTTCACGACTTAAAAACTAATTCCACGAGGGTACCAACGCGTCGAACTTTTCTAACTATGTACCTACAACAATAATGTTTAGATTTTGTGGTGGAAAATAATTTTACTTACTTTCGAAAATTAATGTTCAGATTGTGTAATGGGATGATAATTTAACTGTTAGCTCAACAATATTATGTATAATGTACCATTAGTCTGAAAGTTTTGTAGGGACACAGTTCAGTGCAACTAAACGCATACCATTTTACGAGTGTGCACTTTATGCACTTTTGCATTTTTGTATAACGCGTCAGTTACTTGACGACCGTATCCGCGCTCAGTTGTATGTCTAGCCGTAGACTCGAACACGAATCTCTAAGTTGTAAATTAACTAGGTATTTGGGACATTAAATAATTGTGTACTTTTACGTCTACATTTTTACTCATCACACCCCAGACCCCCTAAAGTGGTGACCCCTAAAACTTTACGGCGGAAAAGTGAACAACTAGTGCGGATATGTACGGCCAGCAAGGACTCACACAGCCCCCGGCGCAGCCCCAGGCGGAAGCAGCTAAGGTAGCGGCGGAGGCGGGACAAGCGGACGCAAGAGAAGGTTTGGCTGCGGTAACGATATCATCGAGGATTCCCGAGTTTTGGGCGGATAAACCGCGTCTGTGGTTCGCCCAGTTTGAGGCCACACTATATGGGCAAAAACTCGGGGATGCCGCAAAGCAAAATCTTGTGACCACGAAATTAAGCAAATCCGCAATCGAGCAGGTGAGTGATCTGATACTGGAACCACCAGAAAGTGACAAATATGAGTCATTAAAGGCCAGGCTCCTGCAAGTGTATGAGGAAAGTGAGGAGCGCCAATTCAGAAAGTTACTTAGTGAGATGGAGTTGGGCTCCCAGAAACCATCGCAACTATTACGCAAGATGAGGGACCTGGCCAAAGGGAAGATAGCTGAGGATTCGCTGCGGATGCTATGGATCGGCCATCTACCGACGGCAGTCAGGGCAGTATTGGCAGTCACTAAAGTGGAACTGGACGGTCTTGCGGTCATCGCAGACAAGATCGTCGAGACCACCCAAACGGTGGAGGTTGCAGAGTTACAAGCAGCGCAGACGTCATCATCAAATTTGGCAGCTCAGGTGGCGAAGCTGACGCTAGAGGTGCAGGAGTTGCGGCGAGGACGCACGGAACACCGCGGTTCAAACAGGCAACGACACGGAACACCACGGGCACGCTACCCGAGTAGGACAAGGAGCGTTTCGAGGGGCAGATCGCGGAAAAGCCCAGATTGGCTATGTTACTACCACTATAAATATGGCAAGAAAGCTAATAAGTGCGTAGAACCGTGCAATTGGGAGCAGCGAAACAAACAGCAACAGCAGGAAAACTAGGTGCGGTGCAGTCGGCGGCGGGCGGCTGCATATCGCGGATAAATCACCGCTTGTGCGTGACAGACTGGAACAGCAACCAGCAGTACCTGGTAGACTCAGGTGCTAACGTGAGTGCAGTGCCGGTGCACATGGTGAAACCGAAAAACCGATCAGCAGGGAGTGAGTATAAACTATATGCGGCAAACGGAACAGAAATTAAAACGTATGGACTGATAACACTAACATTAGATCTTAAGTTAAGGCGTCAGTTTAGATGGACATTTATAATCGCTGACGTAAAGCAACCTATTCTAGGCGCAGATTTTTTAGCACACTATAAGTTAATTATAGATCTCAGCGCGAAGAAATTGCGAGATCAAGTTACTAGTTTATACACATTAGCGTCAATAAGTAGGTTTAGTGATAATATTACGGTTAAATCGATAAATGATAGCCATCCCTGGCATGAGCTCTTAAAAGAGTTTCCAGAGGTGACTAAACCAGTTTCATATAAGGAATTGCCGAAACATTCGGTTTTCCACCACATTGAGACTTCCGGACCCCCTGTGTATGCTAAAGCTAGACCCTTACCTCCGGCTAGGTACGCGAAGGTTAAGGAAGAATTTAGAGCAATGACGGAACTAGGGATTTGCAGGCCTTCTAAGAGCGCGTGGGCGAGCCCACTGCACGTGGTGCCGAAGAAAAACGGCGACATTAGGCCGTGTGGCGATTACAGGCGGCTCAATGCAATCACCAAGCCCGACCGTTACCCTATACCACCTTTAAAAGATTTTACTTATTTATTGGCAAATAAAAAAATATTTTCGAGATTGGACTTAAACAGGGCTTATCACTTTATTCCAGTGGCTCCGGAAGACATTGAGAAAACTGCGATCATAACTCCTTTTGGATTATTTGAGTTTCCGCGAATGACCTTCGGTCTACGAAACGCAGCTCAGACATTCCAAAGATTTATGGACACGACTGTACTAAACGGTTTGGACTTTTTGTATAATTTTATAGATGACGTCATTATCGCGAGTACGGACATCGAACAGCATAAAACGCATCTGAAAACAGTTTTCTCAAGACTCAATGAATATGGAATTACTATTAATGTGTCTAAGTGTAAGTTTGGTTTAGATAATTTAGAATTTTTAGGTTACGAAGTATCTACTAAAGGTATACGTCCACTGACTGAGAAGGTTGAGGCCATTATCAATTTTCCACGTCCGGAGACAGTAGAGCAGCTTAGAAGATTCATAGGTATGGTGAACTTCTACAGATCACACATACCCAAAGCGATAGAGTATCAAGGTGAGTTAAACCTGTATTTACATAATGCTAAGAAACGGGACAAGACTAAGATACAGTGGTCAGAAAAATCAATCGAGGCGTTCGAGAAATGTAAGGCTAGCTTACAAAGCGCGGTTACATTGTCTCATCCCATACGAGGCGCAAATTTGGCACTCATGGTGGATGCCTCGGATAAAAATTTGGGTGGCGCACTTCACCAAAAGGTAGGTAATACTTGGCAACCTTTAGGTTTTTATTCCAAGAAGCTTACGCCCTGTCAACAAAAATATGCGGTATACGATCGCGAGTTACTAAGTATATATATGTCTATGAAACATTTTAGGAACATGTTCGAAGGGCAATCTTTAACAATTTTTACGGATCACAAACCGTTAATTTATGCATTTACTAAAAATTGTAATAACGATGATAGTCCTAGGCGAGTTAGGCAGTTGGCCTACATCAGTGAGTTCACAACAGATATTCAGCATATTAGCGGTAAAGATAATGTCGTAGCGGATGCATTGTCTCGAGTTTCAGCCATCGCGAGTCCAACAGCGATAGATTACTCAGAATTGGCCGCACAGCAAGAACGTGACACTTACCTACAGCAAACAGTGCAAAACGCACACGATAGTAAATTGCAATTTAAGCAGATGCATTTACCGTTGTGTGACAAACCTGTCTATTGCGAAACTTATGAAAAATAATGTACTTTAATATAATAAGCAGTTTTAACCCACTAAATGTAATTAGCTAGATATACTTACGAGTTATGTGTTATATGATACTCGGACTATCGAGGTTTGTAAATCGTTGCGTAGCGAATAGTTGCGCCGTGCATGAAACTACTGCAGACTCCAGTCTACGCTTGTTAATATTGAAATTTTTTTAAAGGAAAATTTTATTTAGAAAAAATATTTTTTAAGCGGCGGAGTACTGTAGGGACACAGTTCAGTGCAACTAAACGCATACCATTTTACGAGTGTGCACTTTATGCACTTTTGCATTTTTGTATAACGCGTCAGTTACTTGACGACCGTATCCGCGCTCAGTTGTATGTCTAGCCGTAGACTCGAACACGAATCTCTAAGTTGTAAATTAACTAGGTATTTGGGACATTAAATAATTGTATACTTTTACGTCTACATTTTTACTCATCACACCCCAGACCCCTAAAGTTTCATTGAAGTGAATTGTTAAATTCTTTCTGAAACTAATAAAAATCTTAAACCACAACGCGTCCTGAACTGAGAAGAAGCTTAAGTATTGACAAATGACATTTTGTTTCGACAAATGACAAGTAATTAAAGTTCACGAACGGGACCAGATGTTTTTTCGGAGAAATAGTTTCGGGCATTATACTAGTTTCAATGGTTACTGATCGTCAGGTGTTGTAAATAAAGAAACCAGCAGGGCGCGGCGGGCGACTTTGCTATCGACACCCACCGCTGGGACAGCGCAATCTCGTTTCTCGAGAAACTAGCTGGCCCGCTCTCGTTACGGCTCGGCCAGCAGGGGGGGGCGTGACACACTTGAGTATTGGCGATCAGCCGCGAGGAAGATGCGACGTGACAGCAAGTTTCCAGCATCAGCCACAACAAGGACCAGGTTCATCGACGACGCTAGACATTAAGGTACCTATATGCCAGTTGTCTTCAACATTTTGAAGTTTATTGGTTACATATCACTGACAAGGAATCCGTCACGATCTATAACATGATCTAGAATTTCGGGAGTTATAATAAGTGAAGACTATTTTTTGACTTTCACTAGGTGTACAAATGTACGTACATTCAATAAAATATTTTAATGAATTGAACAAATTAAGGAACTAGCTCCAAAAAATTATTATTACATAATACCATTTTAAAAATCGTACACTAACACAGTGTACCGCCTTACACGTTCACAACAAAGAAAAAGCGACAAATGTCTTTGACAATCGACATTTCTTTTTTGGGTGAGATAATGTGGGAGTGAGTCACTGCATGTTCGATTATAGTTAAGATGTGTCTAACCTCAAAATCTTACGTGGTAAAAGATACATTCTAAATTTAAAGGCGTTGAATGAATTTGTAGTTCAAAATCTTTTGAAATTGATAGTTCATAGAACAGCTTACAAGCGAATACCTAAAAAGGGTTTTATGCCTATGAACTGAAGAATCTTATTTTAAAGTACCGATTCATCCTTGGTAAAATACATAAAGAAGTTGTGACTCATCTCAGATACTTACCGCGGTTTTTTTCATGAAGATTTGTTAGGTGTTAGAGTGTTAAAGTTATTTACTACCCTCAAAACATGCTCAGTTTCCTGGTTTTATTTTAATTTCTGACGATATGGCAGTATCGTTACCCAACCGCAAACTATGACGTGAATTATGTAACAATTCAAATTCTGTAAAGAATTTTATACGCTTAACTCGTTGTATCATCTAAGAGTTAAGCTTAATTCCGATTAAAAGTCCTAAAGTCCACTTCTCCAGCTATTAGGTATGGATGGGGTTACACAGAACGTCTGTAGAAACAAAAAATGTAGTCCGTAAGAAAAATTAGACTTTAGACGCAGCTGTTCGTCCATCATCGGTTATCCTATCAGATGGCCAGTGGTTACAAAACATTTTTTAAGTCATCTAACTCCCTTAAACCTAAAAGGTTGAACTAGTGATTCACACGATTTCCCGGTCTAGATGAAGACTAATTCTTTTCATTAGAGGGATTTTTGTTTTTGTAATAATTAACGTTAAGATGAATCGAAATACCTCTTTACAGAGTTGATGGCCATATTTTTCGATACATCTATTTTGATACACATGATTTACATCAGTTGCATAGAGGATATCAAATATCCTCATTTAAACGATTGGGTTAATTGTTTCTTATATGGAAATTAAAGATAATCAAAAGCTGACCAAGAGTTACATCCAGTTAATGGGATTAAGCTATCGCGGTAAAATTATATACTTCAAAGTTATTCAAAGAGTTCAATCCAGTTATTGAATTTATCGCTTCTTGCAATAATGCGAAATGTAATCAATACGAACCCAGACGTCTTAGAAACAGACGCATTCTGAACATTTTGGAACACCAAGTTTACCTTTGCTCTTCTATACATTCTTCTAGAGGAAGAATGCTTAAAAATACTATTATAGACAATGCTTTAGACATACATCGTCTAAGGACCTTTACAACTTTGGATTTTCTTCTTTTACATAAGGTGTCAAAAGACTTACTTCTTATAGTACATTTATTGATGATAAATAAATAAATATGGTCTTTCCCTAGAGAACCACAATTCATAGGAATTACTGGAGGAAGTTCTCTGAAGGCATTAAAAAAAAAAAAAAAAAATATATATATATATTTAAAAAAAAAAAGGACATTTTGTTGGAATTTTTAATAATTTATATGTTTCAAAAATTTTGTGTTGTTTACAAAGTTTTGTGGCAATACTGCTTTAATAACGACTGAGATCCGTACAATCCGTACCTACATTATAAGTCAACCTCGTAATTTCCAACAGAACAATTTGTTAACGACGTAGCATATGGTACGATTACTTGTTATCATTCGGCATTGAGTTTAATTTCTGCTGATGATTTTGGGTCAAATAAAATCTATATATATATATATATATATTATATTGCGAAAATGAATAGATAAATTAACATCAAACACCACATAGTAGCACACAATATAGTATGCTAACACATTGCTCAATGGGCCTTAATAAGAGTTTATTCATTCCGTAACTTTGCTTTGCTGATCTTGTAACTTTTTTAGCTCTAGGCAGTAGACACAGCACAGAATGAGAACATTAGCATTAGTTAAAGTTAGTATTATTGTTTTTATATAATTCAAGGGAATTATTGAGTTTATACAACGCCAGCTACTACTCAGGGCGAACCAGTTTTAATTATACCATAATTAAAACTGAAGAGAAAGTATAAAAATTTGCCACAGCTTTGAAAAACAAATCGATATGTCGTTTACAAAATCTTAGACCAAGATATATAATAGACAACCTCCTGATAATGTTGAAGCGACCTCATAAGGTCGCCTGCAGGCAGACCACCGTGAGAACGTGTCTGCCGAGGAATATAATCTCTCACGCGAGAGGTCTGCGTTTCAGTGCACTCAGCAACACTTCCTCGGCGAGCACGTAGTTTGTTGCTTGACCTCATCAGAAAAGCAGTCTGCTGGTAACAACCATTACGGACGTTACCTAAGTTTTATAACCTCTTATTGAGCGATGATGCTTCTGTCGCAATAGCTCTTTTGCTCTCTAATCATTAATCATTATAATCTATCTAAATATAAATTAAACCTATTTATAATGTGACTGGGTTATTGATCCAGGAATTGAACGAAAAGATTGTGTTAATTAAATACTTCTGTGGTATAAAGAGGACCTATTTCCTATTATAATAGGAAACAATTTACTATCTGTTAATGTCCATAATTTAACAAAAATTTTCATCTCTAAACATCTACCTGATTGTGTTTATTATATGAAGAATAAAATGTATGAAATATAATTGATGATTAAACGAACTTACCTGTAAGTGAAGTTCTATCACAATTATGTGAATACATTTTATTCGAATATAATAATATAAGGTCCCTCCCATACCCAAAACCCATGAGTATAATACGAAAATTTTGTTAAATATTCTCTAAAGAATGAAGCATGGCGCGGAGGTAGGCTGGGGACCGCGTGTCCATCAGGGTGGTCAGTTTTAAAAAACAAAATAAATAAAAGTGCGAAATTGCCAGTACAATGAAAGTATACCTGATTGTGTTTATTATATTCGAATAAAATGTATTCACATAATTGTGATAGAACTTCACTTACAGGTAAGTTCGTTTAATCATCAAATGTATGATGACTCACCGGCTTCAGTTCCTCGGGTAAAACATAACATTTTCCTTCTTCAGTAGATATTGAGGTTATAGCTAATACATTTGATTTGCTATCATTTGAGGCTATTATTGTAAACTCAAATTGAAGCCGGTCCATCTTCTTTTAGTTCACAAAAATGTCGTTTTATAAGACATTGAGGATCTCCAAAATAAAACACAAATTGTTTCCCTGAAATAACAAAGTTTTGTTTTATTTAACAAGTCTACAATTATCAAGTTATTATCAAGTTACGACAATTACACTTCTATCTCACCTGAAATAACAAAGAAACGACATTTAAAGTTCACTATATCTCGAGTCCTCAATCACATTCTTTCTATTAGTTTTTATAACAATAATATGCACAAAACAATCTGCGCGTCCCACGCCATTTTAAATCATCGACACAGATCAATATCATAGATACGCGACAAACAGCTGATACGCGAAGCGCGGCAAATTCAAATGAATGAAATGTCACTCATTTCATTACATTTATATAAAAATCTCTGCTTGAAAGGGTCGAGTTAAAGAAATTAATCCGAGATGTGCTCACTTAAAACTCTTTACTCGGACTTATTTCCTAGGATAGACATTTTTATGCAAAAATTTTGATATAAACATGTAAAGAAGTAACTGCCATTCTCGCAAAATGACTGCCATAAGCCTATTATGTGTAATTAGCGTACAAATTGCAAAAAATCACGAAAATTTTGAATTTTGCGGGCAGACCTGTTGAGTTCGCCTTAAAGTACAGACCCACAAATAATAGTACTTTTGCCCACAGGTTTGCAACGCGGCCTTAGAAGTGTACGTCCGCAGAGCGTACACTTCGTACGACATCACGTGCCTGCAGCACTTGGCGCTGTCCGGCGAACTGGGGGTCGTTCACTTCCAGTTCGTGCTGCCTACAGGACACCCCAACCGGTGAGCGTTTTGATGCATATTTGTATGCTATTTATAGTTTGGCAAAAAAAGAGTGGAAAAAGGAGCCGCTGATGTACATCGCAGTTTATACAACTTAGTTCAAGTAATTTAGGATAAATGGCGTAAATATTGAGTGTAGAAAAATTACGATTTATTGATAATAATATCTCTTATCAGAAGGCCATGAAAAATATTAACATTTGTAGATCTTTTTTCCAAGCTATATAATTAGTGAAACTTCAGAATTGAGATGTATGTGACAAAGACCGTCTAAGAAATTACATCTGTGTGTGAGCCTGAAAAAAACATCCTTTATACTCGCATGTTACGAGTATAGGAAAAACGGCTAAACTCACGCAGCGTTTTGTCAGGTTTTCCCGGCTAGTTTTGGACCTGTCTGGAGTCTCTTCATGGAGCGTTTTAACGCGCCAACGCCCGTATCACACTGGAGGACGGCCGGCACGACGAGCGCAGCGCGCGTTGGGAAGGAGGGGGTTATGGTGCGGGGGGAAGCGGCACCCCACCCGCCTCCAAATCCTGCTGGTCATCTTTGCCGCACTGTTGAAGGTCCACACTCCACAGCACAGACTCATGGATGTCCCGGTCTTGCCCTGAACCAGTGGTTTCCACGACGGGTGAAAAGCCCAACCGGAGTCTCACGTATCTCGTTAATTCTAAAATGGTATAAAAGCTGTTTGGCAAGATCTATCTATCCTTTAAAATTTGCCCAGGATCCCCATCAGCCAGTCGGAAATCGAGCTAGCGTCGGCGCAGGACCAGGAGGGCGTCCCGGCGGAGCTGTCGACGGCCGCCATGAGGAAGTGCCACCACCGCACGGGCGCGCTGGCGGCCTTCAACTCCTTCGAGCAGTTCAAGGAGTACTCCGACGAGCTGCTCGACCTGGTCCACGATTTTGCCAGCTCCGCGACCGTGAGACGAGAGGTCAGGACGCCTCATAAATTCAGTAGAAGCCGCTTTATACGATCATGCTTAATACGATTTCTCGTATATTACGTAATTTTACCCCAGTCCCTGCAACCTGAGACACATATATTTTCATATATTTCATAACGCTTAATACGATTCGCCATCTCGCGTTTAATACGCCTAATTTGCCAACTAACTATGCCGACTACCTATACTATACAGGCAACGAAATTCAATCGAATAACACACAAAAAGAGGCCCTGAGTGATTATGACGTAGGCGCTAAGTGAGAGCACTCACTCAGTATGTTTGTGGACGGTTTTGATGTGCGCAATGTAGGCTTAGGGCTCATCTTGCGATTTAAATCTTTGATTACTGCAACGGCCAGCAAAAGAGGCATTGATGGACGAATGTGTAAATGTGGCCGAGGAGTAGCCGAGGCGTACAGTGCCCTCCATACTGTAACACAGTAATTACTGCTTCACGGTAGGATTAACGTACCTACACTGCGGTGGTACCTACCCGTACGAACTCCGCAAATAGTTCTACCGTCAGTAATTCTGTACATATACTGAATATTGTGTATTTTTTTGACCAGGACTTGCAAGCTCTCCAAGACGGCAGCGAGAATCGGGACAGTACAAGCATCAACGTCGGTATGGACCACAAGCCTATCATCGAGGAGGAGGTGGTGAGTGCCTTACTTATATTTTAGAATCAGAAGATGGATTCTTCAAATTTTTGAAAAGCACAGTGTATGTGTATGTCTGTGGCATCGTAGCAATCTAACGGATAGACCGATTTCGACACGATCTTTTTTTTCATGTGAAAGCCAGTTTCCTCGCGGTGGTTCTTATTTATATCAGTCCGGCAGTGTAAGAATATCATCTCTTTTCCATAATTATGTAAGGACATTCCTTTACAACTCCCAATATCTATATATCTATACTATGACGAATTTCAAATCCAAGATGGCCGTCACCACATAACTATGACTAAAGAGGTAACCACATAATGGCGATTTGTGGTTGTCGCGGGTATTTTAAAATTTAAATTATAACCTAAGTTATTCGTTATCTGTAAATAAATCGTTGGTTGTACAGCCGATGGAGCCCATTCACATTCTGATGATCGGCATCCGGGACACCGGCGAGAGCGACGACGCCGCCGTGTCGCGCCGCTTCGGCCAGTTCTGCCGCGTGCACGCGCGCGAGCTGCACCAGAAGCGCGTGCGCCGCATCACCTTCATGCTGCTCATCAAGTGAGATCTGTTACTATCATCATCATCATCATCATCACCACCATCATCATCATCACCATCATCATCACCATCATCATCACCATCACCATCATCATCATCATCATGAAAACCTTGTCGAATTCAATTGTCTTAAAAACCCTCTGAATATTGAGTTCGCGTAATTAAATAAATCCCTTCTCCCCAGGCGCCAGTTCCCCAAATTCTTCACGTACCGCGCTCGCAACGACTTCACGGAGGACACGATCTACCGGCACCTGGAGCCCGCGTCCGCCTTCCAGCTGGAGCTGTACCGCATGCGCAGCTACGACCTGGAGGCGCTGCCCACCAGCAACCAGAAGATGCACCTGTATCTCGGCAAAGCCAAGGTGATGACTGATGATTGGATTTATAAGCACCTAGTATTTATTTCATTTCATTTCATTTCATTTATTTTCAGCTTTCATGTACAATATATTGTTCTTAACTAATTAATATTATTATACATGAGACCCTGTTAGGGCGTTGCTGTTCTCAATGAATGGTCGGGGGACCGATTTTACTATCTGTCATATACTCATCAATCGAGTAGTAACTTTTTCTTATCAGATAGTCCTTCAACGATTTTATAAATATTGTTTCTTTATTCTCGTTCCTAATATATATTGTTTAACTACACACTACAAACACTTAATGACTGACTATACCAACTCCTAATACTTACGTGCTGACACCTTATAATTTACGTGCTTCTACATCGGTAGCAGAATTACGATTGACCCTCCACAGTCCACTATGTCAGGAGGCCATATTATAAACACTTGTGTATCATCATAGTGTCAACATAATTGCATCATTGCAGGCTTATGTACTACAGTACTCGCTATTATGTTTTCCTATTTAAATGGAGGATATTTTCCAAGATATTTTTATTCAAATGTACTTATTGACAGGTGAAGAAGGGCCAAGAGGTGACAGACTACCGTTTCTTCATCCGGTCCATCATCAGGCATCAGGACCTCATCACCAAGGAGGCGTCCTTCGAGTATCTGCAGAACGAAGGAGAAAGGTATTGGAGCCACTTTTGAGAGAACTTTCTATCGAGAAAATTGTAACCATAGTGCTATTGTGTAACTGCTACTAAGGAATCTGTGAATGTTTGTTAAAGGGTGCTGCTGGAAGCAATGGATGAACTGGAGGTGGCGTTCTCCCACCCGCTGGCGAAGCGCACGGACTGCAACCACATCTTCCTCAACTTTGGACCCACGGTCATCATGGACACAGCCAAGGTAACTCCCGCTGAGGGCACAAACTGCCAAATAGTACATTAAAAGTACGGAAGATTCACCCTGCAAAATAATTTAAGTAAATGATTTCGCAGCTAGTTAATATATTCTGTACAATATACATTTTGAAGACATCATGAAAATTGTCGTTCTCGGTGGAATTTGAACCCGTGTCTCCTCCAATGACATAATATGCGACGTTAAGAAGACGGGAAAGATGTGACGTATGTTGAAGCCAAAAATTTCCGTCGCGCATCGTACATTTCGGTACCGCTGTCGGTCGCTTACATTAGCGCCATTTTACAGTTTTGACAAATGAAAAATCCGGCTTCAGGGCGAAATCTAACAATACTTGCATGACATCGCTATACGTGCTGATCTTTTATGTTTAATCAATGGTCTCCTCGGCGATCGCGGCTTGAATGTCTACCAGTTGAACTACGCGTACCTCTCTGCAAAATGTAAATTGTTATAGTTATCCTCTCAGTCCTTAGGTAGAACTGATGCTAGTGTTCTCCTTCCCTTTCAGATTGAGGAGTCCGTATTGGGTATGGTGATGCGCTACGGGCCACGACTCTGGAAGTTGAGAGTTCTGCAGGCGGAGATCAGGTTCACACTGCGGATTGGTGAGTTGGCGTTATCCTAGCTGTTTGTCCACACATGGACGTCACGGCCACTAATCTCTAGTACGCTAGACCTCAAGACTGTCAACGTAATAATAAAGACACCTGATTTTTGCCATTTTTTGTGCACAGAACTCCACAATCTAGTACCTCCTTCACCTTTCTACCATAGAACCGCAAGACGCCGGGAGAAGTGGCATCCTTATGTGGTTGATGTCCAGCGAGTTCGAACGAAACGATTTTCTTCCACGTTTCTGATACGTACCGCTAAGGTGTAGAACACCCTTCCAGCTTCTGTGTTCCCAGCCAATTACAACCTGGGTGCCTTCAAGAGAAGAGTGAATAGGCATTTTCTAGGCAAGCGCGGTCCATCCTCGACCTCATCATTTCTGTCCATCAGATAAGATTGTAATCAAGCGCAAGCCTATGTATAATAAAAAAAAAATGGTGCTGATTGTTGCTTAACCTGGCGCGAGCGTCCATGGAACTAAAATGACATTCAAAACGACGGTCACTAGCAACAAATGTCAATTTAGTACCGTGGAACTTCGGGAGGGATTATATTATGGGATTATATATGGCTAAAAAAACACAAATAGAACGTGATACTTTGATTCACCAGGACTCTACACAGTGTAAAATGTCGCTTATTTAACGGATCAGAGTTTACAAAATTGGAATAATCTACTATATAAAAATAAGTCGGGTTTTCCTTCCTGACGCTATAACTCCAGAACGCACGAACCGATTTCCACGGTTTTGCATTCGTTGGAAAGGTCTCGGGCTCCGTGAGGTTTATCTACTATATAAAAATAAGTCGGGTTTTCCTTCCTGACGCTATAACTCCAGAACGCACGAACCGATTTCCACGGTTTTGCATTCGTTGGAAAGGTCTCGGGCTCCGTGAGGTTTATAGCAAATAAAATTCAGGAAAAATTTCAACAGAAAAGCGGGAAAGCCATCTAGTGGCGAAACGGAGTTCGCCGTTTTTGCTTGTTTCTAATATAAACATTTTTGTCTTTAGGACCTGGACAACCCACGAAGAATGTCCGGCTATGTTTATCCAATGGGTCCGGGTACTCTTTGGACGTCTACACTTACGAGGAAGTGATCGACCCAAGAACGGGTGTGGTGAGTAAAATACTGTCTTATCCAGTCTATGAGAAAGTTTCCGCAATAGGTTTCCATGTCTTTTAAAAAGTTACGTAGTCAGCAACATTACATTGTTTCGAACTTTTCTGATCCGATGGTATCTCCAAAACTGGAAGTAAAGTCGTGGTGAAAGTTGGGCGGTACCAATAAAACAGAATGCGACGCAGACAGCGTCACGCTCACCGATAACGCAAGATAAGTTCGTAACACTATACGAGTGTGGTAAGTATTTCGTCATATGGCAATTTTCTTGAAATTTAGACAAGACTTCTAAGTAACGTAACCCATCAAAACACACAGTTTAATCCAATAGCAGATAAAAGTTTTCAATAGTGGTTGAATAGTTTCTTAATTTCTCATTTGTCTACAGATAATATTCCAATCGTTTGGCCCTAAACAAGGGCCAATGCACGGACTGCCAATCTCCACGCCGTACGTCACCAAAGACTACTTGCAGCAGAAGAGGTTCTTGGTAAGGAGTAGTATAAAATATTCAGTTATGTATTACTGTACGACGTACGTGTTTAGTGGGCTAATAGTGGGCTAATTATACATCATAGGCTTATAGCAATGAGTACGAGGACAACATTAATGCATCTACATGTTTTCAATAAAAGACTTTTGGCACTTGGAGACTGCCGCGGTAAAGCTATTGCATAGCATTTTTTATCAACCCCGCCCGCGATAGAGCGGGCCGGTCGGAGTGGTGGGTGTTATTTTCGTTACGGGATTTCTGGATTCGGTCTCCACGCTCAATGCCCGCGGAAGCTATGCAATAGCTTAAAAACTCTCCTTAAAGCAAGTCACTTCTTGCAGCAGATGACGATCGCGCCTTAACTGAATTCAATTTGTTCGCAGGCGACGTCGCAGGGCACGACATACGTTTACGACATCCCGGACATGTTCCGACAGGTCGTCGAGAAGCGCTGGAGGGATTGCGTCGACGAGGGCACTGTTGACGGTGAGTTAGTGTGTTCTTAAAGCCCTGAATGATTTAGCGCACTTCACTCCAGCCGAGGTTAGGTGAAGTTCAGGCTTCTGATGGTCTTAATTTGGAGCAGCGCCATCTATTGATCACAACTTGGTAAATCATGTGGCCAGTGGATTAATTTTTTTTACAAAAACTTTAACGTGTCATATTCAAGTCCTTCGTAGGCCCAACTATAAGTTTTTTTGATTGTTACGCAATATTTCAAGCCGGTTCTTGAGCGGTTACGCCTTTCATTTCCGTAGTATAAAGGATAAAAAGAGTTTAACAGCATACCCCCTTCTTATATTTGTCAGGGCCACCTCCCGATAACGTGATGACCTCGGTGGAGCTGGTGGTGGAATCGGATGGCGAGCGAAGAGTCGTCGAGGTGACGAGGTTGCCGGGACAGAATACTGTAAGGATATTCGTGGAAAACTATTGTATTACAATATACATATATCCTGGATATGGCAGACAAAAATGCTTGTTTTTTCACCAGCAGTGAGGCCACGATGTAGCTCGCTCAGCAACCACAAATACAATTTTGACAAATGGCAGTAATGTTTGCTTGTACCACTGATTACTAACCTCAAGATATGGGCATCCGCACGATAGAGTAGTTGCATTGATAACAATAGTCAAGATAGGCCCATCCGAACATTTTACGTAAACCTTCTTCATACAAGAAAATGTAGCGCCATGTGTCGAAACTCCTGCGAAATACTGCGTAGGCTTACAGCTTACTACTGACGCCGGAGGGGGTTTTACTCCCATAAACTGGCGACATTTTTTCGCGCGGTCCGCCCCGTCTAGAGTATAAGTCAATGAGTAGATGTCAATTCCTTGTACGAAAAAGGTTTCCGTAAATCGTTAGGATGCCCATAACCTCAGATTTCTAAGTGTGCATTACACAATACACATACAGAAATAAAACTACGGATAGATGCTAGTAAGAATTGTAAGATGCTAGTGTTTAAAAATATAGGGGAATAGCGTACCCAGAAAATATTGTTTTGCCATATAAATTACTTTTTACGTATGGAAATGAAAAATAGTTTACGTCCTATTCTCAGACATACCGACTATATTAAAAAATCATAAAAATTGATCAAAGTTGTTTAGTAGGAGTTTTATTACAAATACTGCGGCACGATAATATAATCAATTGAAATGCAAGTAATTTGGACAATTTAATGCAAAAATTATATATTTTTTATTCCCCTATTGGATAAAATTATTAATTCATTGCGACTGCAGCCATTTATTCCTTTTTGCTTTTTTATGAAAAATAATGTCCAAAAAGAGCCAATTTTTAAATTGTTCTTTTCTTCCTCAGGTGGGAATGGTGGCCTGGCGACTAACCCTCTTCACGCCGGAATGCCCAGAAGGCCGCGATATAGTGTTAATAGCCAACGACCTGACCCACTACATGGGCTCGTTCGGGCCCCAAGAGGACTGGGTATACTACAGAGCCTCGCAGTACGCTCGCGAGATGAAAATACCCAGGGTAAGTTCTAGGGTAGTTGGAAGTTACTTAAATTGGGGGTGTGGAAGAAAGAGGCATTGTCATCTTAGATGTTTTTGCATAATGAAATGAATGTTTGAAATGAAAAAATGAATTTTTATTCATTAAATGCACGTACATCTCGATGTTACAATATTGAGATAGGCCGATTACACGATCAGGGGGCACGGCAGTGCCCCCGCCAAAGTCAAAGCGCGAAGCAAAACTGCCGTACCATCTTTACAGGAACCATTTCGCCGCATTTTCGGGCTCCTATTTGAGAACCTCTGGATAAGACCAGAACGCTGAAATTTTCGCTATCCAGTAAGCTATAATCACATACTTAAAACCCAAAATTTCAAGTCTGTAGGTCATATAGTTCCGAAGTTATGCGAAAGCAAAGTTTCGCATTTTCGACACTGACTGATTGACTCACTCATGATCATCAAAATAGAACTAGTACTTCCCATAAACTCAGAGAGCTGAAATTTGGTACAGAGTTAGGGTTTAATGGCCACATAAAGGGAAAACTATAAAAACTAGGATAATCGAAGATCTGGAGTACCTGGTGATCACTGCATTAATAACTTTGTAATTCCATATAAATTATATGAGATTACAAAGTTATTTATGCAGTTAATGTATCTAGAAAAACGGACAGAAATATTTTGTAATATTTTGAAGTTTCTACAAAAAGAAGTGAAATCCCACCAAAAACATTCTGTAAAAAACTAGCCAAAGTCAAAATGGAGCTGCTTGTTTATCTCTAAAAAGTACTGAAATCTAGACAAAGTCGTGCCAAGTCTAAGGTTCCTTACTGCGATTTCTTTATTATTATAGTTAATGTTGTGTGACTTGGCCGTTGAAGACCAAGAACCGCTACTCATTGACGATGAATTCTGGCGACAGATTGGTGAAATGGTGTCATGGAGCACCTGGTTTGAACCCTTGTGTACCCTTCAACGGCCAAGTCACGCAACATTAACTATAATAATAAAGAAATCGCAGTAAGGAACCTTAGACTTGGCACGACTTTGTCTAGATTTCAGTACTTTTTAGAGATAAACAAGCAGCTCCATTTTGACTTTGGCTAGTTTTTTACAGAATGTTTTTGGTGGGATTACATTTTACCATTTATAACTGGTGCATGAATATTGTTGGTGTATAGTTCTAAAATCAGGCAATAAGAATAACACAATTACAACAATAGGTACAATATGCAATTAAGTTATAATACAATTATATGGTTAGCGTTTTTTTAAGGTTCCATACCAAAAAAAAGATTCCGACGAATTGAGAACCTCCTCCTTTTTTTGAAGTCGGTTAAAAATGGTAAAAATCGATTATTTCAGCTCGAATTTATTATTTATTTTAGATATCGAAGCTACCGACGAGTCCGACTCGCACTTGGCTGGTTTTTTACATTAGAAAGTCAAAGTATAAATGAAGAGACTAGATTTTCGCCATTTTGGTCTGATTGTCGCGTAACCTGGCGTGAGCGTCTATGGAACTAAAATCAAATGACATTCAAAACGACGGTCTATGGTCCACTTCCAACAAATGTCAATTTAGTCCCGTGGACGCTCGGGGGAGGCGCTTCAAATCGGCACAAAAAATGAACTGTCAAACGTATGGAATCACGAATCCATAGATACATATCAGTGTTACGGTATAAAAACATTCACAGATATACGTGAGCGTAAACTCCGGCGCGCGTATCGGAGTGGCGGAGGAGGTGAAGTCAGAGTTCAGAGTGGCCTGGCTGGACGCCGAGAGGCCCGAGCGAGGCTTCAAATACCTGTACCTGAGCCCCGAGGCCTACTCCCGGCTCGGGCCTCTCAACTCCGTCAAGGCGCAGCTGATCGACGACGAAGGGGAGTCCAGATATAGGATCACTGATATTATTGGTGAGTAAATATTTAAGAAGGAATGAAGTACATATATAGGCTTTGTAAGATTTCCAAATGTTGAGATTTTATGTACCTACCTTTTCCTGAAAAACAAATGTATGTATATTTACAGAAGTGTCCGGTTACCATGCGGAACCAAGTTCAGTAGTTTTTCAACCAACATCAGAAAAGTAGGATGTTCTCAATTTGACTTTTTTTTATTAGTTACCTTAGAACTTTGTACTTGGTTAACAGATTTTGATTTTTTTTTAATTTGAAAGCTGGTCCTGTGGTTTCTTTTCATTTCGGTCCAGTTTTGACAATGGAATCCATGAGAGAACTATATAAGACTTTAATTTGCATTAAGTATTTGCGCGATAAATGGACGAATAACTCAATATCTCGCCAACCGATTTTTTTGATTGTTTTTTATTGGAAAGGATGAACGTAGGTTTGATGAAAGTTTTTTTGGTAAAATTTTAACAACTATTGCGTTACTCTCATCACAAAAATACCCAACGCTTCTGAGGATTTTTTGATGTTTTCACTACAAAAAATCCGTAAAGAAAGAAAATCTTGGTTAAAATTTTTCTTTCTTACAATGTCGCAAAGGCAAAGAGGAAGGTCTCGGCGTGGAGTGCCTCCGCGACGCGGGCCTCATCGCGGGGGAGACTGCGCAGGCGTACGAAGACATCGTCACCATATCCGTGGTCACGTGCAGGGCCATCGGCATCGGCTCCTACGTCGTCAGGTACTGTATATTTGAGTTTTTTTACATTTTTATGTTGATTAAAATTACGTCATCCGGCAAGTTGTGGTAAGCGTTAGTGGTTCTTATCCTATACCTTTAAACGAGCAATTCTTGTATATATGTATATATATTTCTATATAATCTGGATCTCGGAAACGGCTCGAACGATTTTCATGAAATTTAGTATACAGGGGGTTTTGGGGGTGATGAATCGATCTAGCTGGGATTCATTTTTAGAAATTTTGAATTTACCAAAAAAAACATGACTTCTGCTGCCATCTATTGGCCAGTAGTTAAACTACCGAGCGAAGCTCGGTCACCCAGATATTTTATAAATTATAAGTGTCGCTGTCGCTGCCAACGGGACTTGAACTCGTATCCCCAGCTATCGCGGCTGTGCGCTCTACCAATTGAGCTATGGGAGCAACTTCCGCTGACATAATTTTGATACACATTGTTTTCGGTCATAGGCAGACTTATCTACTGGGAAGCTATGGTTTTCTCAATCCAATTTTAAAGGTCCATATTTCCTCGTGTGTGAAACACTATAACAAAAAAAATAAAATGGTTCTGATTTTTTTAAATATTAGCAATTCATTTTAATCTTTCTCTAAACCCTTTGAGATCTTCTCGCAGAGTGCTTTTCCTCGTAGCTGCACCCTTCTTTCCTTTGAAATTCAATGATTGAATTATTTTACTGTTGTTCCAGGCTCGGTCACCGAGTGATCCAAGTGGAGTCGTCGTACATCATCCTGACGGGGTACGCGGCGCTGAACAAGGTGCTGGGCCGCGCGGTGTACGCCAGCAACAACCAGCTGGGCGGCATACAGATCATGCACAACAACGGCGTCACGCACGCCGTGGCGCCCACCGACCTGGAGGCCATACGCACCACGGTGCGCTGGCTGTCCTACGTGCCTAAGGTCAGTGCGGTCACTGCTCCTCGTACATCATCCTGACGGGGTACGCGGCGCTGAACAAGGTGCTGGGCCGCGCGGTGTACGCCAGCAACAACCAGCTGGGCGGCATACAGATCATGCACAACAACGGCGTCACGCACGCCGTGGCGCCCACCGACCTGGAGGCCATACGCACCACGGTGCGCTGGCTGTCCTACGTGCCTAAGGTCAGTGCGGTCACTGCTCCTCGTACATCATCCTGACGGGGTACGCGGCGCTGAACAAGGTGCTGGGCCGCGCGGTGTACGCCAGCAACAACCAGCTGGGCGGCATACAGATCATGCACAACAACGGCGTCACGCACGCCGTGGCGCCCACCGACCTGGAGGCCATACGCACCACGGTGCGCTGGCTGTACTACGTGCCCAAGGTCAGTGCGGTCACTGCTCCTCGTACATCATCCTGACGGGGTACGCGGCGCTGAACAAGGTGCTGGGCCGCGCGGTGTACGCCAGCAACAACCAGCTGGGCGGCATACAGATCATGCACAACAACGGCGTCACGCACGCCGTGGCGCCCACCGACCTGGAGGCCATACGCACCACGGTGCGCTGGCTGTCCTACGTGCCCAAGGTCAGTGCGGTCACTGCTCCTCGTACATCATCCTGACGGGGTACGCGGCGCTGAACAAGGTGCTGGGCCGCGCGGTGTACGCCAGCAACAACCAGCTGGGCGGCATACAGATCATGCACAACAACGGCGTCACGCACGCCGTGGCGCCCACCGACCTGGAGGCCATACGCACCACGGTGCGCTGGCTGTCCTACGTGCCCAAGGTCAGTGCGGTCACTGCTCCTCGTACATCATCCTGACGGGGTACGCGGCGCTGAACAAGGTGCTGGGCCGCGCGGTGTACGCCAGCAACAACCAGCTGGGCGGCATACAGATCATGCACAACAACGGCGTCACGCACGCCGTGGCGCCCACCGACCTGGAGGCCATACGCACCACGGTGCGCTGGCTGTCCTACGTGCCCAAGGTCAGTGCGGTCACTGCTCCTCGTACATCATCCTGACGGGGTACGCGGCGCTGAACAAGGTGCTGGGCCGCGCGGTGTACGCCAGCAACAACCAGCTGGGCGGCATACAGATCATGCACAACAACGGCGTCACGCACGCCGTGGCGCCCACCGACCTGGAGGCCATACGCACCACGGTGCGCTGGCTGTCCTACGTGCCCAAGGTCAGTGCGGTCACTGCTCCTCCACTAAGGGCAACCCTGCATCTCTTGGCGTTTGCCCAGGGCCCTTTTCCCCTCAGATTTTCTCCTCAGATAACGCGACTAGTCGTCACGAATTGTCCTTATTTGAGTTTCTCTATAGAACACGATTCTTGTGTGTTCCCATGATGCTACTTGCAGACAAAACTTCTTAACCTAACGAGAGTCCATTTGATGATGCAACCTGCTAGTGTCATTGTACTTAACCTCAGGAGACCCGCCTATTCGTTGACTCCGAAATACTAGAAAAAAATAAAAGCTTCGTTATATAATGATTACTGACACACAGTCGGTGACTGCCAAACACATCAGCAATTACGACCATTCTGCCAAGAGGATGATCTACAATTGTCTTAATGTCATTATAGGTAAAACAGCTAAACTCACGCAGCATTTACGTGTAATACAGGCGTTCACACGCTAAAAAACGCCTCATGAAGAAGGACTCCGGACGGGTACGAAACTGGTCGGTCGGACCTTGGTAAAACCAGGCCCGTGACACTCAGTACAAATAACGTGACTTAACTACCTACACTACTACTAAAATGCCGACCCTATAAGCATTCCATTTCTATGTGTGAGTAAATGTCAGCCTAGCCCAATAGGGCTGGCAAAACTCGACGTGTACGTGGCGACGCGGCCGATGCAAAATGCCACGGTGACAACTTGCAGCCCAGTACATTTGAATTGCGGTACAAATGCAATGCTTTGTTTAGTTATTTCATGAAAACTAATTATATTGCATTGAGTTTATCCATAATTTTATTAATTTCTAAAGATAAAATTAAAACAGAAATATATATTTATTTTCATAAGTAGGTACATAGCTTTTTTCCGCTGCTTCACCCACCTGAAAGAATTTCGGAGTTTCACAAATTCCGTAATAACTATGGATTTTTCGGGATAAAAAGTAGCGTAAAGTTAGTAATGTGTTAATCCAAGTTAAGTTATCTATCTCCATTTCAATTTGCAGCCAAATCGGTACAGTACCTAGTTGCGGCATGAAAGAGTTACAAACATCCAAACCCACAAGCTTTCATATTAATTATATTCATTAGACAATAGGATGATATTATAATGTAATACGTATAAAAATCACTTTAAAATAATTAATTACAGTTCATTGCCTCACAATCTGAGAAAACTTTATGAAACCGCCGGTTTTTTTCATAAATTTTACTTATAAAAAATTGTAATCTAAAAAGGTTTGCTTTTATTTATAAACAGTAGCCCTATGACGATTAAGTTATGAATTTGTAGCAAACCTATTGAAATTACGCACTCGCGAAGACAGCGCCCACGAGTACCACCCGACGCGTCGCGCTCGCCGCTCTGGGGTTATACATTGACGGGAGGGTGTGAATGCCACTTCTTTACGTTAGTAATATTATATATTCGTTGGTAAAACGCTGCGTGAGTTTAGCCGTTTTTCCTCTAATAATGTTTTCCATTCACGAAAGTGTTAATTCTTAAATATGTCGTTCGCAGGACAAACTGAGCATAGTGCCAATAATGCGGTGCTCGGACCCGGTGGACCGGCCCGTGGAGTGGGAGCCGCCGCGCGCCGCGCACGACCCGCGCCTCATGCTCACGGGCGACAGCGCGCGCGCCGGCTTCTTCGACGCCGGCTCCTTCGACGAGATCATGAAGCCCTGGGCGCAGACTGTCGTCACTGGTACGTGTCCCTTACCAACCATGGATATAGACCAAAACTAGTATCGATAACAGAAGTCATGGCGGGCATATTCACACCGTTCACAAAAGTTTACTACGATAGAAGTACACTTCGCACGGATTTTTGCCCATATCTCGGCCATTGACCATCCAAATTTCACAAAAAACTATACAGCTCCTCGGGTTACTACTACCAATCGACCCGAATTCGAAAGGTTGTTTGCAAGTTGAGTTATCGCTCCGACTAACTTGCTTGCTTGCTTACTTACCGACAGACTCATGTTTTTTGAAGTTTTCTCGTTATTGAAAGCACCAATTTTGATGTGGTTTTCGGCAGTAGACATGAAATTCCAAGCACAAACTGCTATCAGCGATCTTTTGGGTCTAGCGATTACCCTGGTCTGCCAGGTCAAATAAACTGTTTTCGAAAATCAACCAAAAGCAATATATTCACTCCGGAAAGGAGTGAATATGACCAAAAGAACCCTATGTCACTCTTCAGCCTATGTAGTCTCTCTACTTTTGTCGCCCTCTTTTCTCTGTTTATCAATTGGATTAGAATAGAAATATGTTTGTGTAACTGTATTCACGTGTCCTCAAAAATGTATGAGGACAGTTGCACTTGAATTTTTCGGTAATGGTAACGTTCCTCGCAGGACGCGCGCGTCTCGGCGGCATCCCTGTGGGCGTGGTGGCCGTGGAGACGCGCACCGTGGAGTTCACCCTGCCCGCGGACCCCGCCAACTGGGACTCCGAGGCCAAGACCGTGCAGCAGGCTGGCCAGGTTAGTTCTCACGCCACCAAGCACCCGCGATCCAAAGCGACGTGTGCGTGCGTGCGAGCATGTATGTGCCGTGCGTGCGTGCATGTATGTGCCGTGCGTGCGTATATACGCGTATGTTTTACGGTAAAAAATTCTATAAGCGCGTTTGGAACTTTTAAGATTGGAAGTAATCATATTTGAACTCATACCGCCGTTACCACACACCTTGTTACCTTAACGTAACTGACAACTCAACCAAACTCTCAATAGATAGCGTATGGTACGCCACCAAGTACCCGCGATCCAAAGCGACGTGTGCGTGCGTGCGTGCGTATATACGCGTATGTTTTACGGTAAAAAATTCTATAAGCGCGTTTGGAACTTTTAAGATTGGAAGTAATCATATTTGAACTCATACCGCCGTTACCACACACCTTGTTACCTTAACGTAACCGACAACTCAACCAAACTCTCAATAGATAGCGTATGGTAATGTTTTATACGGATTTTTTTATGATCGCTCGTCCAAAGTTTTTGAATGGATAAGTTTAGTCCACTTAAGGTTTTTAAATAACAAGGATTGAACGAAAATCGTGTCCCAAATTACAGTCTCTTAAGGAAACAACTACCAACGAAAAGGTTGTTTTTAGAGTGACTGTTTGTTTCCCAGGTATGGTTCCCAGACTCCGCGTACAAGACATCGCAGGCCATCAACGATTTCTCGCGGGAGAACCTGCCCATCATCATATTCGCCAACTGGAGAGGATTCAGCGGCGGACAGAAAGGTGAGCCCTAAAGTTATTTGCTAGTAACAAGAGCTAAGTTATTTGCTAGTAGCTTGCTTATTGCAAGCAATAAAGCCAAGTCCCCAGCAATGCGGCCACCACAAACTTTCACACTACTCGCGCATTTCGCATTCCAACATCTGTACAATGCAAAAATCTCTACTTTTCCCCTCCCTTGTGAATCCCTCGCGATACTAAGCGAAAAAATGCAAAATTTCATGGAAGAAATTGTAAAGATAAAGGAGGTAGATGAAAGAAAGGACAAGAGTCAGATAAGACAAGCGGCAGTGGTGGTGGGCCTCATGGCATCACTGCTAGGAGCCATGACCGTTTTTTAGACGGTAAGAGAATACAGCGTCCATGACGATTTTTCCCCTGCTTTGGGGGGGGAAGTAAACACCTCCTGAGGATGCTTAGCGGTTATTCAGTTAGTTAGGTCTTCTAACAGAGTTTTCTTCCATTTAAGTTTTCACTAACGCATGTGACTCTGAAAGTCTGAGGTGCGTGCCTAAGGCTGTGGGTAAAGGTGGGTCTACGCTAGACGGACAGAGCACGAGCGAAGCACAAGCTGAGCCGTTCTTGGCTTCGTCGTTGTAAGTCATTTGAGGCCTGTAAGTCGGTCCAAACTAGACAAATTGTGTTCGGCTCGTGTTCGGTTCGTGCTCGAATCGCCTAGCGTCGACGCGCCTTCATATGTTGCGGTTCAATTTTCCCACATGATATTTATAATTTAGTTTTCACAAACGCAAGTAACTCTGAAAGTATGAGGTGCGCGTGCCTAAGGCTGTGGGTAATATGTGACGGTTCAATTTCCCCGCAGACATGTACGAGCAGATCCTCAAGTTCGGCGCGGAGATCGTGTGCGCGCTGCGACGCGCCACCGCGCCCGTGCTCGTGTACATCCCGCCCGGCGCGGAGCTGCGCGGCGGCGCGTGGGCCGTCGTCGACCCCAGCGTCAACAGCCTGCGCATGGAGATGTACGCCGACACGGACGCCAGGTGAGCCCCACCGACGGTTGCTGCACAGCATCGCACCGGCACGCGCCACCGCGCCCGTGCTCGTGTACATCCCGCCCGGCGCGGAGCTGCGCGGCGGCGCGTGGGCCGTCGTCGACCCCAGCGTCAACAGCCTGCGCATGGAGATGTACGCCGACACGGACGCCAGGTGAGCCCCACCGACGGTTGCTGCACAGCATCGCACCGGCACGCGCCACCGCGCCCGTGCTCGTGTACATCCCGCCCGGCGCGGAGCTGCGCGGCGGCGCGTGGGCCGTCGTCGACCCCAGCGTCAACAGCCTGCGCATGGAGATGTACGCCGACACGGACGCCAGGTGAGCCCCACCGACGGTTGCTGCACAGCATCGCACGGGCACGCGCCACCGCGCCCGTGCTCGTGTACATCCCGCCCGGCGCGGAGCTGCGCGGCGGCGCGTGGGCCGTCGTCGACCCCAGCGTCAACAGTCTGCGCATGGAGATGTACGCCGACACCGACGCCAGGTGAGCCCCATCGACGGTTGCTGCACAGCATCGCACGGGCACGCGCCACCGCGCCCGTGCTCGTGTACATCCCGCCCGGCGCGGAGCTGCGCGGCGGCGCGTGGGCCGTCGTCGACCCCAGCGTCAACAGTCTGCGCATGGAGATGTACGCCGACACCGACGCCAGGTGAGCCCCATCGACGGTTGCTGCACAGCATCGCACGGGCACGCGCCACCGCGCCCGTGCTCGTGTACATCCCGCCCGGCGCGGAGCTGCGCGGCGGCGCGTGGGCCGTCGTCGACCCCAGCGTCAACAGTCTGCGCATGGAGATGTACGCCGACACCGACGCCAGGTGAGCCCCATCGACGGTTGCTGCACAGCATCGCACGGGCACGCGCCACCGCGCCCGTGCTCGTGTACATCCCGCCCGGCGCGGAGCTGCGCGGCGGCGCGTGGGCCGTCGTCGACCCCAGCGTCAACAGTCTGCGCATGGAGATGTACGCCGACACCGACGCCAGGTGAGCCCCATCGACGGTTGCTGCACAGCATCGCACGGGCACGCGCCACCGCGCCCGTGCTCGTGTACATCCCGCCCGGCGCGGAGCTGCGCGGCGGCGCGTGGGCCGTCGTCGACCCCAGCGTCAACAGTCTGCGCATGGAGATGTACGCCGACACCGACGCCAGGTGAGCCCCATCGACGGTTGCTGCACAGCATCGCACGGGCACGCGCCACCGCGCCCGTGCTCGTGTACATCCCGCCCGGCGCGGAGCTGCGCGGCGGCGCGTGGGCCGTCGTCGACCCCAGCGTCAACAGTCTGCGCATGGAGATGTACGCCGACACAGACGCCAGGTGAGCCCCACCAACGGTTGCTGTACAGCGTCCCACCGGAACGCTTATAGTGGCTTGGCGGCGAGTCATTGCCGGTAGGATGGTGGTCCAGACTGTTGGGGGCAATATGAAACCCCTACACAGACTGCTAAATTACGTGACTTTCGCGCGCAAACACTATTGTACTGGGGAACGAGAGTTCGGAAACAGGTTCAACATCATGTAACGCATTGCTTGCGACCGCGAAGTACCGTTAAACACTTATTTTAAAGTGAACGCAAGCAAACGAGCAAGCGGGTCACTTGATGTTTATTGGTCACCGCGCGTATGGACATTTGCAGCCCCAGAGTAAGTTCAAATTTGTTGCCGGCTCTTTATGAGTTTGTCTATCCTTCCCTTGATTTAATCCCATGTAAGCTTTAATGTTTTTATGTTAAGCTTTGTAGGAAGCTGCCGGTAGGTGATTCCATAATTTGCACGTGCGCGAAATTGATATTGAGTTGATGCAATGACGAAGTACGCTTCGCTAAGAGGAGGAGAAATTTGTTAAGTATGTTGAAGCCAAAAAATTCTCAAATATGGCATCGTTACCGCCCACAATAGGGCGAGACTACCGACAAAACATAATAATATTATCGCCTACATTAGCGGCATTTTACAGTTTTGACAAATTAAAAATGATGGTTCAAGGCGGAGCCTATAACTTGGCAGTTGGCAGTTGCCAAGTTGTGGGACCCTCCGCGGGGTGACAGAGGGTGGGGGAGGCAAGGAACTTAGATGTCAGCGGTTAGCGGGCGGTGTATCGGGGAAGGGGACACTTCTCTGCATATGCGTTACCGCGTCCCCCGGCCGTCTGTCACCCCGCAGGGAGTTGCCAAGCTATAAAAATACATGCGTGACGTCACCAAGTGCTGATCCTTTATGATGTGTTTAATCAATGCCTTGATGACGTTTACAGAGGAGGGGTGCTGGAGGCGGAGGGCATCGTGGAGGTGAAGTACAAGCAGCGCGACATCCTCAAGACCATGTACCGGCTCGACCCCGAGTTGCTGCGACTCAGCGCGAGGGCCAACGGTACGAGCTGATTGGTTTATACTTTATTTATTTAGTACATATTATAAAGGTACATCGAGAGTAGAGGCAAACATAAAGAAGACATTGGTTGTTTGTTTTTAAAGTCAAACTTTTACCGCCTAACAAATAAACGTGGAATATCCGTTGAATAGTTATACTGTGCTTTATCCCTCTCTGTCGTCAATCATTTGGCATTCGAAGGAAAAAGACAAAACGGAGTATAACTATACCACGACTATTTCATGACTATCGTCCCAAGCTGTCGAATGTCTTATTACAGCCGGGCCGGGGACGATACCATACGTCAACTGCGTAGTAATTTTCAATCAATCAATCAATCAATCAATTCTTATAGCGCCACCTCTAAGAATGCGGGTGCTTTAATGGTAGTTCATCGGAGAAGAGAGCAAATTTTCATACATATATCTGTAGGTACCTTTTCATTCAAAGTTCTTACTTGCTTTTTTTAACAAATTATAGTAATTTGTCAGCTTAGAATAACTTTTTAAGTCTCTCAATGAATCTGGAAAATAATAAAATAACACTAGAACTACTAAGTTAAAAGATGGCGCTTTTATAACTACTTACTTCCATCTAAATGAGTTTTTTTATTAACAAAACCCTACAAACCGAAAAAAAGTTGACCGTCGAATAGTGATTTTATAAAACGACATTCTCTGTTTACATTCTACAAGCCAGTACTTGACTGCAATCTCACTTGATAGTAAGTGATGCTACAGCAGATATACTGCTTCATAGCATATGGCACTAAAAGGTGGTGTATACCTGGACAGACTGTTCTATCATACTACCTGGTCATGTTCTGGTTATTTCTTACGTTCCCACAATATCAGTCAGTGGTGGTACTGTTACAGAATGTTTTTTAGGGTTCCATACCAAAATGGTAAAAATGGAACCCTTATGGTGAGACTTTCTCCGTCCGTCCGTCCGTCCGTCCGTCCGTCCGTCCGTCTGTCACACTCGATTATTTCAGTTACTATTCAAGGTATATCGACTTGAAATTTAGAATAGTTATAGGAAATAGTGACGCGACGTCATAACAATCGTAAAAATTTTGAAAATTGTTTTTATTTTTATTTAAAAAGGGGGGAAAATTGGGTCGACAAAATTTCAAAATGAGACAACAATATTGAGTGGGGTATCATATGAAAGGGCGTTACTTGTGTATTCTAAAACTAATTTTTATTTATTTTTATGCCTGATAGTTTTTGATTTATTGGGCAAACTGTCGAAAAAAATACCGTTCCCCCCCCTTTATCTCCGAAGTTTACCAATCAAAAAATCTGAAATAATTATGATCGATAGAAGTTAACGTATATTTTACAGGAAAAATAAAATCAACTCGCTGAATAATATACTTTTTTTGATAATAACAATAACCCGCCAAAAACAGTTACGTTTGCGGTTTTCCAACAAAAGTACCTACATGTCTCGTAAATTCATGAACAAAAGTGATTCTTTCAATGTTTTACTTCTTTTATGGTATGGAACCCTCGGTGCGCGAGTCCGACTCGCACTTGGCCGGTTTTTTTCCCTTTTTAATTCTGTTCCTCGGCAATCTGTCGTTGGACATTGGGCCGTGCAGTTGTTGGTGGCGGTCGTTTCTTGTTTATAGAAAGCTGTATCCGTCCCTTGACGGTGCTTCCTATGGGCTGATCTATGAGATAGATCGGATACACTATTTTTTTTTAATCTGCAGAACCGGAGACTGCCTTCTCCCTCAATTCTGCTTGCCAAGTGAGCCGCGAATCGCTTCTGATATTGCCCACTACAATTCTATTTCTTGACAGTTTTTTGGATGTTTTTGTTATTCACATAGGGCAGGATGTTGAATATTATGGTTCTCTAAGGCCTTATTTTGGAATCTTTCTAGGATCTCAATATTGCTAGAGCTGGCTGTAACCCAGAGCTGTATATCGTATATCGAGATAGATTTAATTATAGCTTTATAAATAGCCATCTTATAGCTAGCAATGTTATGATGTTAAATAATGAGTAATTTTATTAGACTAAAGAATTTATTGTGTAATTTTATTTTTAATGTGATGACTGAATATTGTTTAACTTAATGACTGTGTGACCCAGGGAAACGTATTGGATTTTTCTGTAATGAGTTCCTGGTTATGTAATACTAAATAAATAAATAAATAAATCTTGCTGGTGGGAGTCAGTTGCGATTTCTGGCCAGTAGCTACAGACTTCGTAACTTCATGTCGAGCTGTTTGTTACAGAAATGAGGGAGCAAATAAAGGAGCTCTCCAAGAACCTTGACCGGCGCGGCTCCATCGATGACGTGCTGATCAAGACTGAAGCCGGCAAGCAAGGTAGATATTGGCACTAATTCTCCTTTAGAGTTTCTAAATTTAATGCGTCTAAAAATTTACTATCCCATTCACTGCGATATTGTTGGAAACGGATAGAACCATTTCTAAAGGTTAGTTGCTATCCTTCTGTAACCATACAGTAGTGAATGGGATAAATTGAATAAAAAAATAAACCCATATGAATCCTAGATAAAAAACAGAACACGTTCAACTCGTCCTTCGTGGTTTCCGTACTTTATCATTTAGGAAACACGCAATACTTTTACCGGGTAGTTGTATTTTATCACATGACATAAGTAATGCAAATACAGTAAATAAGTAATACAAGCACTAATTAAAGATACACGTCTAGCTTGGTTTATGATCCGCTTATTACTACTTGCCTACGTACTTATATATACGTAAAATTACTCTTACACCAACTATAAATAGATAGATAGATAGATAGATAGCGGACAACATCATATACATTGCTCCGATCCCATACTAAGTAGCTTATGTACTTGTGTTATGGAAATCAGAAACAACGAAGGTACCACAACACCCAGACCCGAGACAATGTAGAAATCTTATTTTTCTACATTGCCCCGACCGGGGATCGAACCCGGAACCTCAGAGATGGCGGCGCCTTGAAAACCGGCACGCTAACCACTCAACCACGGAGGTCGTCAAACTCATCAGTTTATTTGTTTCCGCAGCCGAGGCCCGGGTGCGCGAACTGGACGCGGAGGTGACTGCCGCTGAGAAAGCAATGAAAGCGCGCGAGAAGGAGCTCGCACCTATATACCACGAGGTAATGCTTCTGCGTCACTGCATCCCGAGAATTTTGCTTGTATATCCTACTTCAAAGTTCAAAACCCTTTCGTCTAGGAAGTTGAAGTTTTGCACGCATATTCAATTCATAACGTACTAGCTGTTGCCCGCTCCCGTGAATTTCGGTTTTTTCGCTAATCCCTTAAGAACGATTTTTCGGGATAAAAAGTAGCCTATGTGTTAATCTGGGTTATAGATATCTATGTTCCAAATTTCAGCCAAATCGTTCAGCCAAAATATAAATACGTTGTGTTATTTTGTTGTCCATATTGTTGGTTATTCCCGTTTATTGCAGATTGCTGTACAGTTCGCCGAGCTGCACGACACCGCCGAGAGGATGTTGGAAAAAGGCTGTATATTTGTGAGTATTGCTTCCTCACTACCCGTCACCAAGAAAGGAAATGAACACGAAAAGAAATTATGTGATTATCTGGCAGTATCGGGGAGGAGGTTTAAAATGGCGGCAACTGAAGAGTCGTGACGAGTGTTGTATTTGTCTTAATAATTCTACTTCTGATATTTTGATCCCATAGATTGCTCTAGACGTAGACTATGAGTATTTAATATCAGAAGTGGGATTAAGGCGTGCCTACTACAGTAGCCGTTTGTATTCCCTCAGGACATAATACCGTGGCGCGAGTCCCGGCGCCTGCTGTACTGGCGGCTCAAGCGCCTGCTGCGGCAGAACGCGCAGGAGCTGCGCGTGCAGGCGGCCACGGCCACCGGGCCCGAGCGCATGGACCAGCGCGCCGCCGCCGCCACGCTGCGCCGCTGGTTCACCGAGGACAAGGGCGAGACGCAGGTGAGCCGTTCACTTCGCACGACTCGATAATTCTCGCTAGTTGGTAGTGTGAGCATTGCGCCGGCCAAGTGTGGCTCGGCCTCGTTGAGGTGTTTACTAAATATGTTTGTTATCTTCCACAGTCCCACCAGTGGGAGCACGACAACGAGGCGGTGTGCAAGTGGCTCGAGGCGCAGGCGGCCGACAACGACTCCGTGCTCGAGAGGAACCTGCGCGCCATCAAGCAGGACGCCGTGCTGCAGACGGTCAACCACCTGGTCATGGTGAGTGTGGACCATTGGTGGGCCTGTGGGCAACAGGCTCACCTGTGGGAGTACGACACTGAGGTGGTGTGAATTACTGGATCGTACAGTACACCTTACAAGTAGTCAGTTGATAGTAACCCCTGGATGGTTACGTCACGATATTTGAGTTGAGCGTGTAATGTAACCGCCAAACACGTACAACACATCTATACGTCGTTTTCTACTTTAGGCTTTCGGCTAATTTGGGCCAGTTACCTACCCGTTGTAGAATGTGGTTTTTTACTCTGTCTGTTCGTTTGTTATCGTCCTGTCTGACCTGACCTGACCAGAGAATGAGACCACTTTACGTTTGTCTCTCTCTGGCCTTTCGCTATTGCTGTGCCAAAGTACTCATCAGAAAATAAACGAATGGTAAGAGTAGCTTACAATCAAATGAAAAATTTAATTTGGCGGACATTGTACCTTAATTTCTATTACATTGGCAAGTTTAAGTAAATAAAAAGGAAAAGAGAGGAGTATAATAGACAGAAAATATAATATTAAAATGAATTTAGCTAATAAATAATCAAATCATTCTGTTCCAGGAACTAACTCCGTCTCAACGCACCGAATTCGTCAGAAAACTCACTGCCTTAGAAATGGAACCAGATTTCAATAACTAGCAGTAATGTGTAGAGTTAAGACAGTGTTGGGAGTGAATCTTGTTGCTTGTTGTATAGCGCTCAGAAATCGTTCGGGAGTTGAAATAAATGTTTTTGTCTCTGCTTGAATAACAGCAAAATCCTGCTATACACATTTTCGTATAGTCGGAGCGCCGAGATGTTGCTGATTTGACAGATTTTAATTAACCACAAATGTATGTTGTGACTTGAGGTTATAACTAAACTTGGGTACTTCTCAAAAATTGTAATATAACTAACGGAAACAATACTTTAATGTTTATTACACTTTCTGTCAAATCACAAATATGTCTGCGGAAATTATTTTTTTCAACAATAATTTTTGGTTACTAAATTTAATCTCACTTGAAGATTTGTTAGCAAGTACATCTATGCAATATACAGTCGCTGCTCGTGGGGCAATAAAATTTTATGGGCTTTTTTTTCGTCAGACTTGCTGGTAACAGCCGCCGATATGTTACCCCTTTTATTTCCCTGCGTGCAGCGAAGTATAGCGAACAAAGTAAGGGCCTTTCTATTAAAAATCATCCATGAACAAAGAGTGATGGTTAAAAAAAGATGCAATATTAGTTATTATTTTAGCCATATTAGATTCTATGTTACAAAAAAATACTCTATTTGTTTGTCAATAAAAACTTACGGGAAAAGCCAATCGTGATCATGACAAGATAGTTTTGATAAGTAGACAATATCCAATAGCGCTGCCTATTTTTTTAAATATAAATGTTAGGTACTCCAAAAAAATATAGGTCCGTCCTATTTATTAGTGGAAAAAAATAAGAAAGGGAAATCGAGTTGGTTGATTTAGATTATTTATTTTTGCGAACGTATTATTTAACGTCGCTTAAAATCACAAATTATGATTAAAAATGTAAAGAAGTTATTTATATTAGTAACGATTTAATACGAAAAATCACTGCGACTATAAATTCCCGGGGGCCAAAGATCTATGGGGGCCAATCCGGGGACATTTTGTATGTACCCATTACCTTTATATTATACTTATTATTTGTATTATATTTAACGACTCTGTAATTAATCAACCAAATTTACCAAAATATTCACTGGATTTAGATTAATTGTCTATTTACCAACCTGGTTGAAAATCAGGATAATCTTATTAAATTTGTATGATTTAAAAATCAAAATATGAATAGAATAATTTAATTTAATTATCTTTATTTATTACCTACCAATTGTGTGATTTATTTACATTAATTTGATTTATTTATAATATACTGGGGTTTTATACTTTTAGGTTTTAAGATGCATGTGATCCGATTTTTTGTAAAAGAAAAAAAATGTAAGAATTTGGTACAAAGATGTTTGTTGAAAGTAAACAAAATTTTCTACATATCACATTTATTAATTCACTTTGTCATTAGAATGATTGCAAAAATAAATAGATTTTGCTGCCTTGAATAATTTATACGCTATTTATAGTTATCGTAATTGGCAACAAATTCCATTGCCTGATTGGTTAAAAATAATGAATATTAAATTCAGCCAATCAGAGGGCAGGAGTCTGGTGTCGACGCTACCACAGACTAGAGAATAAGTTTATATGGACATTATTTTTCTGTGGACGCTACCTTGTAACCTGCATAACGTACAAACATTAAACCAGTACATTCCTATCCTATTTGTATTTATATTGATTTTTATTTTATTGTTAAAATTTATTATGTTTCTATTTTGATATAGCATAAGCCAAAATTTCTACATTGTTATAGAGAATTGTCTTATTTATTTGTTTCTTTAATCGATAAAATATAATACCGGACCAAAGCGTACATTAAAGCGAATAAAATAACCGTCGTACAGAAATATTTAATGGAGTTTTAAAAACATTAAGCATGAAATCATTTTGTTAACGGGATAAACGGCTATTTAAAAGATTACTAAACTAAATTTGTGATTAGTAAAATTTATAAATACTTTCAAATTTCAATTCGCTTATAAGCGGAAACGTGATTGGATTGAAATCCCAAAAGTTGCTCCAAAATATCATTTTTTCAGAAACTATAATGGGATTTTTATATATTTTTTTCTAAATTCGCGAGGTAATAATAATTTCCAGAAACGCTGAGATTTTTTTAGTAATTGGCTTCTGGTTTTCTTATAGTAAGTAAAACGTCGTTTTTATGTGATATTCTTTCGCAATACTGTCCGTCGCACCCACCAACGTATTCCTAAGAGTGAGAAGGACTGAAATAAAATCGGTGTAGGGCCTTAAACATCTGTGCCCAACATGGTCTGCGTAACAAAATGTCATAAGCCTCAATTTTTAACAGTTACGTGTCTGTTAAAGTTAGTTCAAACAACCTAAGATGGTTGTGACTGGCATTGCGCGTCCTTTTACAGTCGAATGTACGCTAAGCAGTGACGTAACTTTTGTTAACAGCTTTAGTGTAGGTTTTGGTCCAATCCGATTTACACCGGTCAAATTTGACCGGCAAGTACTTTGGAAAAGGGCAGTACTTTAATTAATTTCACTTCGGCCAGCTTGCGACAACTAACGTTAATGTTATTGACAAGTACCTGAATCTTTATGTCGAAAGATTAGACCGCCCTATTTAAAACTATAACGGTTCTGTTAAAGTTAGTTGAAGAACCCCGTCCTTAGGCCTTGATCTTCCTAAGTTTAACAGAAACGTCATTGTTAAATATGGCGGTCTGTTCCTTATAGCTAAAGACAAAGCTCGGCTCCCGCCATATTTAATGATAGCGAGTCTGTTAAAGTTATTGTACGCAACAGGGACGGTGTCTGATGTAAATGAAAGTTACGAGTAGCTCCCTCTTCTATAATTCGTTATACTTTGCTGCTTAAATGAGCGAATCAAGAATAAGGTTTTGTAGCAAAACTTCAATGGACTATATGGACGCATAGCGGCCCTGTCCTTTTCCACTCTACCTGCGCGTGTAAATCGGAGCGCACAGTAGGTAGCTTTTTGGTGGCTTCACCAGCGTGATTCTCGAGAGTAAAATTATTGTTCATCGCCCAAACATCGTCGGTGCCTTGGCTGCATAGCCGATGCAGGCAATAACCAATCAATGCTCAAGATGTAACTTCGTAAGTATTTTGCAGAATCACGCAGATGTTGGCCTACCAGGCAGTTACTGTTGCATACAACTAGGGGGTTTTGGTTATAGTTCTCTTTGGTTGTAAAAAAATGAATAAATGAATATTTAATAATTTTATTTTAGTGGTCTTATTTGCGTAACTTATACCGCGTTAATCTAAGTCCAGCCTGCGAATGTACGCTGTCTGAAGTACGTGGCAATACAAGTCTACACAGTATAAGGTTTCCGCTGCTCGAACCATACGACGAAGGTGCGTATCTGAGTCGGCCTGAGAGTGACCACGTGCTCGGGCTCCGGCTCAGAGCTATGCTCGGCTGGATCCTCTGGGACAGTTCTAAAAAAAATATATGGAGATCAATGAGCATTCAAGGAAGATTTCCATCCATCGTTATTGTTAGCGCTCGTTTTCTAATGCAGCGTTGTTTACGTCCTGCAGACAACCATCCGACCAACGAAGCTATGGCCGACCAACACTTCTGCGTCCTTTGTCCCACCAAATTATTGACAACACTAAAAAATGCATGTCATACCGTTTATTTCTCCTACTCTGCATCTGTCTATATTTTCTCTCTTCGTCGTTCTCCATCTCTTCTTCAAGAGAACCCGCTTCTTCCTCGTCGTAGGAATAATCCCTGTGTGGTTTCCTCCGGGACCGACCAGTTTCTCGTTTCAGGAATATTTCTGAATATTAAAATTGCGTACTTAATCAAATTAACCTTACTGAAAAATGTTTTCTAGAAAAATTTACCAACCTTTTTTCGATTCGACAACATCCGGATAAAATTCCTTGTGTCTGGCTTCTGCATCTTCTCTGTCGTACCTTTTATCAGTCATAAAGAACGGCATTCCCGCAGATGTTCCCTTCCTTCTATGCTGACTCCTTGTGGATGAAGATTCGTGTAAATATTCATCGTTTTTCTTTACCCGTCTGTTCCTTCTCTGTTTTTTGAAAGGAACTTTGACCTCTTCTGAACTTCTCAGATGCGGTTTGAATGCAGATTTCCTGTGTGTACTCCTGAAGTCCTTATAGTACATATCGTACATTGATTTTGTTATACCGTCATCTGTGTCTTCTTCATAAAAATCTTGAAATAAAAAAATGAACATGACACGAAAGTAAATATAAAGATATTTATTGTTTAGTCAATATGGATCCACAATCCACAGTTATAGGTAAATGAGTCGATATGTAGGTACAATCTACCAAACAATAGCTAAATTACAGATTTGACCAGCTATAAAAGAAACACATACTCGTAAATAAGTACACTTTGGCATTTATTAATATTACCTTTGATAGTAAGATTATTATAATACCTTGTTCACCGTAATCTTTAAAACCTTTCGTCTTATTACTATTTTTTCTTGAAGATCGCTTCTTGATGTTCGTCGAAAAGTCTTCCTCCGACGAAATTACTTCGGCACTTTTGGCAGAATCGAAGTAAAAGTTCGCCCGTTTCACGTTAGCGGCCAAAAAACTCAGCTTTTTCGGAGTCCTTCCGGTTGAAACCTTACGTCTTAGAAAACGTTGAGTTGTAGTTTCGAAATTTTTTGGATCCAGAGTGGGATATCGATTCGGTACAAATCCATAAGAATCTCCGAAAATTGTGTCGTTTTTATTTAAATTAAAATGTAAATTTCTGTTAGCTTCTTTATTAAAGTCTTGTTTGTTCGTTTCATTTTGGTCCACGAGATTCTCTGTTAAATTGGCTGATCTTCTCCTTCTTTTTTGAAATTCGCGTTTAGATTGTATTTTAGACAGTCCTTTATCTGTGTGTTTATCTGTCTGTCTGTATACTTTCTTTCGGGTGTAGTCGTCTTCCTCTGAATAATGAAAAAAATTAAGAGGTTTCCATAGATTTTTATAAAGAGTTAATTTGTGTTGCAAGTTGAGCAGCTTCATCCATAAAAATCTTTGAAAGAAAGTAATAGAATAAAGTTTAAGTAGGCACAAATAAACGCTCAACAAAAAGATCAACTGGTCAAATATTGACCAAGATTTCATCCAAAAAATATGTAGAATATAATATTTAAATTGTTAAATTGTATTTAAATGTTTTACCTGATTCCCTATGTTCTATGGGCCTATTAATTTTCAGTTCATCGGGGTAGTCAACAGGATTATCTTCAGGAAAAATGCCATCATCACCTCCGGAATAAACGTATCTGAAGAAAGTTTCCGATTCAAAAATGCTCACACTATATTTTCATAACGTATTTAATAATTCTTTAAGTATATGCAGTCTCCTCATGATGTTTTCTTTCACCATGTTCCGTTAAGCTAGTCATATTTTAGTAGCCAAGTTGGAACAAAATTCAAAAAATGTATACGATTTGACGTTCAAAAAGTGTCAAAATAGCGATGGAATATTTTTTTAATTTCCTTCCATTTCTATATGTCGCGACGTAACGTTATTTGTCTCTTGCCTCAGTCACCTGGCAACCAAAATACGGGAAGGGCGTTCCAAACCTTAGCGGTAAATACACTGAAACGAGGAAGGGAATCATGAACCTGGTGCTCCAGTCCATCTGCCTGGCGTCGTCCAGCCACTGGTTGGCCGCGAGCGTGGTCTCGCGGACCCTCCTGATCTTGAGGTGCATGAACAGCTTGCGCAGGTCCACGCTGATGTGGGACGACCCGCTCACCTGCTCCAGCAGTTCAGACTCGTGCTTGTGAGGCCCTGCGGTCAAAGTCAAGCAAATTGCAATTGATTTCATACTCCTTCTGAAACTCCCATAAGAAACGATCTTGCCAGATTATACCGCGATACATTTTGCCGCGAGAGTGCCACGACAATTCAAAAATTCAAGGAAGGTCGTTAAAAGATTAACTACTGGTAGGTAACTAGGAACATTGTATTAACTGTAACATCAGACTTTACCGTGAGTTTTCTCCAACGTGTTCTCAAGTCTCAGTAGAACGGAGCCCGCCTTCCACGGCTCCAGGGTCAACACGTGAATGTGCCTCGGCAGGCCGTGCAGTCGGATGGCGGAATACTGCAGAGAGATGCTCAGTTAGGTAAATTAACGTCCACGTGTTTACGATTATACACGTTGAAAAGAAAAATGTAGTGGAGGAGCGTGTATTTTTAAATTAGACGATTTATAGCCATTTCATTGAGTTGCGTTTTGTACAGTATCCTATAAAATAAACTGGAAGAAGTAAGCCTAGTCTCCGGTTCTGCAGACTAAAACGAAATTGTCTCTGATCTGTTCAGCAGATCTAAGTGAATTCCACAGCGCTTATACAAAAAACGCAGATATAGCCGAAGAACCTATCGTAATACCTAACCTGGAAAGGGTAAATATCCATTTAACTTCCATGTCTTTGCCAGCTGCTGGCTAAGCCTCCCAGCATTTGCCAGTTCAGTGTAAATTACCCTCTTGTTCCTGATGTTCTGCCACTTCCTCCTGCTGATCTTCTCTCCGGGAGTCATGAAGAGCCACGGCTCGTATGCCCACTTGCGAGACATCTGCGTCGCGCGCTCCGAGAACGTTTGCTCGTCCACTGAATCAACAGAACACGACTTGATAGACAAAATAAGTCAACTTCTCTGTGGGGATGCAAAAGGCTTGAGCTTGGTGACGCTTATTTTGTCTGATCGAAAGCAATGTTTACTTTGGTCTTGGATGGGGCGCTTGCCTTTTCACACTATTATTGAATAGATTAGTTATACAGACAAAGTTTGTTGAAGTTCGATGAAGGAAACAGAAATGCTACCTTTTTTTTTACGCTATACAAGTTAGTACTTGACTGCGATCTCACCTGATGGTAAGTGATGATGCAGCCGAAGATGTTAGCGTACTAACTTGGAAGGGGTAAGTTATATCACCCCAACGGTTTCTACACAGCATCGTACCGGAACGCTAAATCGCTTGGCGGTACGTCTTTACTGGTAGGGTGGTAACTAGCCACGGCTAAAGCCTCCCACCAGACCAGACCTAAGCCAATTTAGAAATATAAAATTCCAAAATGGCCCGTGGCGGGAATCGAACCCGCGACCTCCTACTCAAATCCGAGCGTGCGTCCCCTGCGCCACGGAGGTCGTCAAAATCTCGTCGTCTTATCTAGGAAATACGAGTACGACATAAAAATTGGACTTGAATTTTACGAAAAGATAATATTACCGTCCTGCCTGAAGTTGCCGAAGAAAATCCTATGTTTACCCTTGACCACCAATCCAACTCCGTGAGCTTCTTCGTTCAATGATTCTTCTAGCCCGAAACCGTCGTCCGTTAACAGTCTTCTGTGAATCTTCAGAAAAACAATAATCATTTTTAGTAATAAGAAGATTTATATTGACATGATTCTCATATTATGTAAAAGTGACGAACAAACAATTTAAATAAGCGAATCGACCTGTACGTTTGGTCTATGTGAAATAAAGATACGTATTTTGAGTTTTAAGTTTTTTTAGATCTCCGGTCAATTTCTGATGTCTGATGAGGTTTCTCATCAACGCGAGACATTATTATAAGTGCACATCGTGTTAACACAAGCGCACTCTCTATTCCCTCTTACTCATAATCCGATGGGACGCCACACGACCTCCAGGTAAGAGATCTAGAATAAACTTGCTCACCCATCGGATAAGAGATCTAGTCCCATCGGATAAGAGATCTAGATTGAACTTGCTTGCTTGAGACCAACGAGGCATACTCACCATCAGCTCTATCTCGCCTTCATTATAGGATGTGCCGCCTTGAGCGCGATCAGTGAGCACGCACAGCTCTACGCTGGTGTTCCACGACTGCAGGCAGATGCGGGAGGTCACTGGGTAGAAGCAGGCGGGGAGCTGCTTCTTTTGTTGCTGACCTTTAAAGATAAACCCCAAGTTCAACAAACATAAATAAACCCAAGAAACATGCACTGACCGCTGCCTTTCACTCTGGGTAGTATTTTATGATGCCACTCGATGGAACTGCGGGCCACGATTAAAGAGCTAAGAACTTGAGTGAGGAACGGGCAGGGCAAATTCCAAATCACAACGCGGAAGTTCACCCATGCGATGTACTGATATGGCTGCTATTCCCTTGCAAGTTGCATGAGTGAACCTAGAATTACGACAAGCAGGGAGATGTGGCGTATGCTAGTGAGAAAAGTTACATCTGCCTCAAACAGTGTTTCCTAATCTGATGACCGCCGCGATCGCTCGGTCAAAGCGAAACGACGACGACGAAGAAAAAAAACTTGAGGATGATGAAATTCAAAAGTTCAACGTTCTAGTGATAGGAACGAAAATAAGCCACAGCCCACATCAGATACTATCCATTTTGTCCAATCATATTCTGCTATGATGTAAAGATGACTAGTACTTACTGGTGGATTCATTCCAGCAAGTTCTCTTCATCATCTGTCGCGAGTTTGAGTCAGTGTAGAAGATGCCATGGTTGCTTATGTTTGTTTTGAATATAGAGACTACTTCCTTGCCTAAATCCGTTCTGGAAAATGATGCTTGATTAATGCTCAGGATAAACGACTGGTTAAAAATTTTGTGCTGGTATTTATTGTAGTTAGTAGGTACAAAGATTTGGGATTCTAAACGGCCTATATAGTTAAAGGTTGATAATATTGGCAATTTAAGTTCGCGGAATATATTTTTTGGCTTCGTGATCATCACTAAGGAGGTGAAAAGACTGCACAATTATCAGCGCAAAAAAGGGTGAACTTTATGTATACCTCTTACTTAATTATCATCTAACCGTCATACCATACCATAGGGATAGGAGGCAGTGGGCACAGGGGCGACACATAAACATATTTTCTGATCTGTTGGTGAAATTTCCATCAGGAGATTCTTCCTGGGTCCGGCCGTTATCTTAGTAGGTATCAAGTTTTCCTGTTAACTAAAATCCGATCCGTAAACAGTCTGACCCAGGAATTATAATAACCAGGTCCTCAGATCTGCAGTCAGTCGAACACTGTTACCACTAAACCAACCAGGCAGTTCCTACAGAGAAAACGACCTTAAGATCCTTACCCGATAGGCACAGGGCCCACAATCCACTCGATCTCAACGAACTCTTCGCCGCGGTAGAGGCGGATGGTCTGCGTCACCCAGTCGCTGAAGCGCTGTCTGATCTCCTTCACCAGCGGCCCGCGGACCGTGTGGTATGACGCCTTGTCCGTCACCTGGATGAAAATATAGTGATAGTTTTACTGTTTGTAGGGATTTTCTTGCGGAGTCCGTTCAGGTTAGTGTAAGTAACTGCAGTTATTCATCCGTGAAGCCGTACTTTATCAGGGTTCCGTACCAGAAGGGTAAAAAAGGAACCCTCTTACAGAGACTTCGCTGTCCGTCTGTCTGTCCGTCCGCCCGTCCGTCTGTCACCAGGCTGTATCTCTAGAACCGTGATAGCTACACTTTACTTTACAGACTTGAAATTTTCACAGATGATGTACCTATTTCTGTTGTACTCTTGATGGTACGGAACCCTCAGTGCGCGAGCCTGACTCGCACTTGACCAATTTTTATAATTTTTCGATGTAAAAGGAACTGTAGCTGACGACAATATCCCATGGATATCTATCAAATACTTCATTCCCTTTTTAATTTCGTGAGATGAGGGTTATCGAGCTGTGCATGTTTGTTGGAGACCTGATGGAGATTGTAGTGAGAAGAACCGGCAGTACGTACCGGATCAGGTCTGTCTTTGTCTGGTCTGAAGCTGTAGGCTCCGGACAGCAGGCTGCGCTGCCCCTGGCTGTAGTGGTAGTAGTTCTGCGACACCAGCACCTTGGCACCGTCCACGTGCTGGACTGACTCCAGCAGCCCTGTCGCTTTGTCCACCGACACCTTTATGTACTATATCGGGCAAGTAAGTAAGGTTGAAATAAAACCAAACCCCTAATTATGTCGCAATTATCTACAATTCTTGTTACATGGTTACTATATCATTAACGAATTTTTAATGACAAGGATTCTTGGAATGCTAGGGATATGATTCCGTCTCCTCACGAGATGTCATAAAAACCATATTATAATTTAATTCTCGGTACTTTCAAGTTTCAGTACTTCTCGGTGCAAAACTGCATTCCGAACTTGGCGGTACCTAGAGTTCTGACTTATTAGTAGCCTGTAAGTTAGGCAAAAGATTTTAATTATCATTCCTTTAATCACAAAAGAACAATCTTGGCGCTTACGTTCTTTAGACATGAGGTGGTCTAAATTCGATACAGTATGTAATTTTAGTGATGGCCCAATCACTAAACAGCTGAGTCAAGTACTATAGCTTGACCGCTTGTTGACCGCTATAAACTTGGCCCTCCCATGGTCTGCGGGACGCGGGCGGGTATGCGATGGGCTATACACGATACGATGTAATGACTCGCATCTTGAGAATTCGCCTATGGTATTTTCTTGAGTATGGTCTAGCTATAATAGCGTTACATCGCGACGTGTAGAAATAGAACAAAATTAAAAATGCATGCGGTTTGACGTTCAGTGACGCGCGTGTCAAGTGTCGAAATAGCTAAAGTTCGCATATATTTTTTGTATTTTGCTCAATTTCTGTACGTCGTGACGTAAAGCTTTTACTTAGCTCCAGGCAGGCGGCAGCAGACAATTTTACGGCGATTTTCCGAACTTTCTAAGTTTTAAAAAAAAATGTTTTAATTGAAAGTAAAGGTGTCAGTAAGGTAACTTCTTAGTTTCACCTCGTTTGTGATGTAGGGTATCACCTCTTGTTCCGCCTCTGAAGTCTGTTTCGATTTCTTCACGAACTGACCTTCCGCCTAAACAGACAAAAATACACACAATAAAATGACAAAAAACAACGATACGTGGAGAAAAAACACGTTTTTGTGCTTTTTTTGTGAGGGCACCTTGGATTCGGTTAGTCAGGGGACTGCAAAATTATTATTGGCCAAAATATGCGCGACGAATATTATGATGCTATAGAAATATGATTTTATCCACGGTCTAACCTCGTGATTACAATTTGTTCCATATGAAATGTTGTTTTATTTGTATTTCCCTTTGTAAGACGGTATAAATTCGTCGAGTTTCTTGGTCTTTTATGGCAGCTATGTAATACGCCGTGTAGCCCAGAGGCGGTATGTTCTCCGCCTCGAAGCACAGCTCCTGTATCGCGGTGGAGCTCCGCCCTGGCAGGTTGATGATTGCTGTCGGTAACAACTCACGAGCTGGTCTCTAATGGCAGCTATGTAATACGCCGTGTAGCCCAGAGGCGGTATGTTCTCCGCCTCGAAGCTCAGCTCCTGTATCGCGGTGGAGCTCCGCCCTGGCAGGTTGATGATTGCTGTCGGTAACAACTCACGAGCTGGTCTCTAATGGCAGCTATGTAATACGCCGTGTAGCCCAGAGGTGGTATGTTCTCCGCCTCGAAGCATAGCTCCTGTATCGCGGTGGAGCTTCGCGTGGCAGGTTGATGATTGCTGTCGGTAACAACTTACGAGCTGGTCTCTAATGGCAGCTATGTAATACGCCGTGTAGCCCAGAGGCGATATGTTCTCCGACTCGAAGCTCAGCTCCTGTATCGCGGTGGAGCTTCGCCCTGGCAGGTTGATGATTGCTGTCGGTAACAACTCACGAGCTTGTCTCTAATTGCAGCTATGTAATACGCCGTGTAGCCCAGAGGCGGTATGTTCTCCGCCTCGAAGCACAGCTCCTGTATCGCGGTGGAGCTTCGCACTGGCAGGTTGATGATTGCTGTCGGCAACAACTCACGAGCTGGTCTCTAATGGCAGCTATGTAATACGCCGTGTAGCCCAGAGGCGGTATGTTCTCCGCCTCGAAGCACAGCCCCTGTATCGCGGTGGAGCTCCGCCCTGGCAGGTTGATGATTGCTGTCGGTAACAACTCACGAGCTGGTCTCTAATGGCCGCTATGTAATACGCCGTGTAGCCCAGAGGCGGTATGTTCTCCGCCTCGAAGCACAGCTCCTGTATCGCGGTGGAGCTCCGCCCTGGCAGGTTGATGATTGCAGTCGGTAACAACTCACGAGCTGGTCTCTAATGGCCGCTATGTAATACGCCGTGTAGCCCAGAGGCGGTATGTTCTCCGCCTCGAAGCACAGCTCCTGTATCGCGGTGGAGCTCCGCCCTGGCAGGTTGATGATTGCTGTCGGTAACGGCACCAGTTGGTACTCAACTTCTTCATCTAAAATTCAGAATAACATTCATGACGTTTATTATTCAATCCTTAGAGGTTGAGTTAACGACAGTGCAAGAGTTATTTGCGTTAGCTTTCTATAAAACGCCATGCTTATGCAAACCACTATGAACTTTAGAAGCGACTTCGCCGAAAGAAAATCAGATGGTAGATGACAATCGTCAATTAACTAAGGCCTTGTATGGTCTGTGGTCACTTGCCGTTAACGTCTCTGATGGAGTAGTGCAGCGCGGTGGCGGGCAGTCGCACGTGGTGGTAGGTCTTCACGCTCAGTGGGTTGTACACCAGCAGCAGCATCGTCTTCTGGCCTTCCGAGAACTGCAGAACACAATCCAAATGCATGGCTATTATAAATACTAACCTATTTAATGTCTTCCACCACGAAGAAGAAATTTTGACAACCTCCGTGGTTGAGTGGTTAGCGTGCCAGTTTTCAAGGCGCCGCCATCTCTGAGGTTCCGGGTTCGATCCCCGGTCGGGGCAACGTAGAAAAATAAGTTTTCTACATTTTCTCGGGTCTGGGTGTTGTGGTACCTTCGTTGTTTCTGATTTCCTTAACACAAGTGCATAAGCTACTTACTAAGGGATCGGAGCAATGTATGTGATGTTGTCCACTATATATTTATTCATTTATTTATTTAATAAAAAAATCACAGGACGAGTTTATTCTTGGTATTGATATAGCTAAGGAACTGCGTAATGATTCTAACCAATCAGTGCTTAAGTTGTAATTTCGCCGATGCTGTATTTTTGCAAAATCTCATAGTTGAAGAGTGACATCTGTTTTCATTTTTGGAACTTGAAATTCACGCGATAGAAGGTTTAAATATCTCAGGAAAAACTTTAAAGACATCTTAGTAAATTAGGCTACAAAGACATCTGACATCTTAGTAAAAGCCTAGTGTTTGCATATGTGACAAAATGTCGATATTAAGGACTTACCCGACACTGACTCATGTTCAGTTGATGACAAACGGTGAACTGCTGGCTATTTTTCGGACGCCTGCTGCCGCCCCACGTCGGCGTCAAAAGCCTTGGAAAAACGCATTTTAGGATATATCAAAGTGTAGATGGAAAAGGAGCGAAGAGAAGGAAAGTGCCCATCAAACTGGTTGCAGAAGTTGTCATGACTTTTCAAAGCTAGCTCATTGAAGCCAGATATGTGATGTTTTCAATTTCTGAAAAGTCTCTTCAAGAAGATGATAATATCCTTACTATTTTATTATATCATCAGCCTTTTCAATCAATACCTCTCGAACATAATTCTTGACAGAAATCACTAAAATGACGATGACGCAATAAGCTAACATTTAATGAACTTTTTTTGATTAGGAAATGCCGTACTTTACAATTTAAGGTATGGCTAAAGCTGCCGACTGGTGCTTAGAGTTGGTAATAAATCAAGAAACACAGAGAAGAACTTGAACTAGGAAGTACATAGTGAATACAGCAGGTTACTTTTGACGACCTCCGTGGTGCTGGGGGACGCACGCTCGGATTCGAGTGGGAGGTCGCGGGTTCGATTCCCGCCACGGGCCACTTTGGAATTTTATAATTTCTAAATATTTTGCTCAGGTCTGGTCTGGTGGGAGGCTTTGGCCGTGGCTAGTTACCACCCTACCAGCAAAGACGTACCGCCAAGCGATTTAGCGTTCCGGTACGATGCTGTGTAGAAACCGTTGGGGTGACTTAACTTACCCCTTCCAAGTTAGTACGCTAACATCTTGGACTGCATCATCACTTACCATCAGGTGAGATCGCAGTCAAGTACTAACTTATATAGCATAAAAAAACTTTAATTTACTTACCCCAAAAATTGAGAGGCTTTCTTAGAACACGCCTCGACGGCTTCGGATATTGTTTTTATGAAGTCATTCGCCACATGCTGCTGACTGGTCCCTGTAATCAATAGAATTCGTCATGTGTCGGACTCGCGCACTGAGGTTTTTGAAATATTCACCAATTCTCAAAAGCATTAAAGTACTACTTAAAAAGTTGGCAAAAAAACAAGAGAGCCAGTCACAGACAGAACAGACACAGACAGACAGCAGAGTCTAGTAGGTAATGGGACCCCCGTTTTATTCTTTGGGTATGGAACCTTAAAACCGGATTCTTTTACAAATGTCCGGTTTCTGTGATGGGGATATCAATCATCTGTAATCGCAGGTCGGAAAAGTCGAAATCGTAGTTGACTCTACGATTTCGCATTGTGAAGTCAACATCTCCTGAGAATGTCCGGGTGTCGGGACGAAACATTCGTCGAAGAAAATGTTGTAAGAATTGTGTGCTGTTTCATGTGGGCGGTGTTCCTGATGCTTATTGGACCATACAGATTCTTTTCAAGTGGCGGATTATAATTTATAGCAAAACAAATTAATTTGTCCCGCTCATTTTGGGTTTCTGCAAAATAACACCTCTCTCTCTCTCCTGCTCAACCCCTTTTTATGTCCCACAGCTGGGCACGGGTTTCCTCTCAGACTGAAAGGGGTATGGCCATAAATAACCCACCACGCTGGCAAAATGCGGGTTGGCGCCTGGCGGGCTTCACCTTCGAGAACATTTTTGTGAACTCTCAGGCATGCAGGTTTCCTCACGATGTTTTCCTTCACCGTTAAGCAAGTGATATTTAGTTTCCTAAAAACGAACATACTCGTAACATAGATTTAACTCGTAACTCGGAAAAGTCAGAGGTGCGTTCTCAGGATTCGAACCTGCGACCTATTTATGAGAGGCAGCGGTCAGAACAATCAGGGCTCCTTTCTTAAATAACGCCTGCTTCAATACCTGTAATAGCGTCGTGATGGAGCGCCAGGCTGACCGCGTGTCTCAGGAGATGCAGCTCGTAGGAGTCGCCCATCCGGGACAGCACTGACAGCTGCTTCACTACCTGAAACACGTCCACCGTCCTCATCCATTTATTATTAACCTTGACTTGAAGTTACACTACAGCTATCGTAAGATACAATGTCTTTAATCTGTGACTACAGCCTGAGCCAAATGACAAATAGCGTAATTAGGTGATTCGCGACGTGACGTATAGAAATGGATCGAAATTCCAAAAATGTATACGATTTGACGTTTAGTGACGTTCAGCTCAGTGTGACTAAATGTCAATACCTATTGCAATAGTGTAGAATATATATTATAGATCAATGGTGTAGAATAGTTCGCATATTTTTAAATTTTGTTCCATTTCTGTACGTCATGACGTAACGCTATTTGTCATTTGGCCAAGGGGGAAGAATTTGGGGAAGAATACAAATTACTCTATGGGGGAAGAACTAATTGCAACTACTTAATGGTTACACACCACACTTTTTCTATTGTACAAATCTTAGCTTCCTTGAATTCAAATGAGAGGTCGCTGCAGGTTCGATTCCGGCCGCCACAGACCATTTGGCCACCTCATTTAATTTTAGGGAATTAGTATTTACCCTTTTCGAGTTAGTACGATAACATCTTCGTCGTCAGTTGTCACTAACCAGTAACCAGGTGAGATCGCAATCAAGTAAGTAGGTACGGTGTAGAGTAAAAAAACTTGTCTATAGGCACAGCCGGGTCTCTTCTCAAGATGAGAAGATTTGGAAATAGGCCATCAAGCAAGCAGCAATGGCTTTAGTGGATCGAATCCACTAATGCCATAGAGACACTAATCTGCATCACTTCATATTAATCTTGGGAATCTTTTTCATCCTACTTATATTTCTCTCTTACAGCGTTACGTGTTTTTGTGATCAAGCAATGAGTTACCTGCAGAAACACATGGGCTCTCTTAACAAAGTACTTGAGGCTCGGTCTGGAGGTGTAAAACCCCGTCCAGTAGGTGGAGCCGTCACTCCCGTATGGTAAGTGGTCGCTCTGAAATGTCATAACAGAATAGACATATACACAGGAAGCGCGTGAAAAAATTTCGCCAGTTTACTGGTGTCAAAAATGACTGTTCTCACACCAACGGTTTTAAAAAAAGTAAGCCGACCCCAGTATTGTCTATGGATCGCGGCCCAAGGCACTTGTTGTAAGTCCGCACGCGCGTGGAAAACGAACAGTTTCCGCAAAATGGTCAGATGGGCTGGCTCTTCGTCATTTTGATATCGGTGGAGAACAGCCTAAAAAATAAGAATAGTCTTGGAATACCAATGGAATAGTTTAAATAATTGATTCTCTTTGTCCTTCTCTGTCATCAGTAATTTGACACTCGAAGGAAATAAATAATACGGACTATAATTAATATTATTACATTTCTATTCCACGTTCATACGGGTACGACTTTTGTCTGTTCTTATAAGAGACTAGCTGTTGCCCGCGGCTCCACCCGCGTGAATTACGATTTTTTTTACATAATATACCTTCCTACTGGAATTCCTTGATTTTTCGCGGGATTCTGGTGTGATGTTGTACAGAAACCTGTTCTTACTTTGCACGGGTTATCTTGTGGTGATTTTGAAAACCCCTTTTTCTTAATAATAATATAAAGTTTCATTAATACGTAGTTGAAAGATCAAAAGGACGATTTTAACTGTCGATATTTCGACCCAGTGGCACAGGTCGTGGTCACTACGTGACCACGACTTGTACCAATGTATCGAAATATCGACAGTTAAAATCGTCTTTTTCATTGTGATTTTTATTGTGAAACCACGAAATATGTCAAAAATTATTAAACCATGTGAAAAGTTGTACTGGTGGTAGAACTCTTCTTTCAGAGTTCGGCCGGGTAGGTACCACTGGGATAAATTACTCTACTAACAATATTTCCCAGCCCAACATAATATAAGAGTCATTTAAAAATCTTTGCTTCATCTCAATACAATCCAAAACATCGGAATGGACAATGGCTATATATTTCTTTACGTATAAAAAGACCTTAGATGACAGTCAGTCGGTTAGGATCGATAAGACCTAAGTCTTAAAAATATTTGTGAACCATTATCTTACCCTTTCCATATTGCGGATGATAAAGTTTAAATCTGTTCATGTGTTAACAGTGCCATCTTAATAAAAAGTCAGGAAACAGTAAATAACATGACAGTTAATTTTTATTTAAAAAAATTCGGTAGTACCTATCTCAGAGTTTTACATTCAAGTTCCACATAAATTGTAGAGATGGCGCTATACGGTATAACGTAGCAATTACGCCAGTTAAATGATTTTTGTTCACTCTAAAAGTGAAAATTTTTAAACTATATAAAATCTCCTGCTAAGCCTATTTATTTACGGCTGTAAGGGTACTCCAGTCTTACTTGAGCCCTACGTCCTAGCCCTAGGTTCTTTGTGCATTCCGAGTTTCAAGTCACCTACCTACTTGAACTTAAGGGTTCTGATGTCTGTAATTTCTGAACTACAAAAGTGATGATGATAAGATTTGTATGGAATAATCTTTAAAGAACCTCCTTTCTAACAAAAAAAGAATGAATGGAATCGGACAACGCGATAAAGAATTATAACTAAAAAACGTTTGGACTTTGATGCCGTCTTCCAGGGAAACCATGATGAATTTCGGGACAAAAAGTATCCTATGTCCTACCTCGGGGTATGAACTATAATCATGTCAAGTTTCATTTAAATCCATCCAGCGGATTAGCCGTGATGCCCGGTCGTGAAACAGACAGACAGACAGACAGATAGACAGACAGACAGACAGACAGACAAAAATTAAACAAATTACAGTTTTGGCTTCAGTATCGACTAAATAGTGTCCTCCAACAAAAATTTTCAAAATATCTTCAATGTACAGAATTCGACCCTTTACAGTTTTATTATAAGTATAGATACGAGTACAGAAGTAGAAAACTTATCTGCCCTGTAATGACCTCGTGAGTTCTGTAATACCTGAATGTATTGAAGTGTTTATACAAATGGGAGATAAGGTACTGCAGGCACCTTTTCAGTGTAGACAGCTTTGTCTCTCCTGCCGTACAGGTAGAGAGCTTTGAGGTAGCAAGATGGCGTCGAGTAGAATATGTTAATGTCCGACATGTTGCCCGGGTGCGAGTTGACGTGGCTGGAATTAAAGAGCATACGTGATACATGTATCTATATGCAGGGGGAACGTTATAACAGTACATAATAGTAGATGGGCGGGAGCTAAGTGCTCGAAGAACCGACGGACGTTGGGGACCCAAAGTGGCGAACCCGCGAGGGAAAGCGCAATGTTGGCAGACCTCCGACTAGATGAACCGACGTTAAAAGATTCGCGGGTAGTCGCAACAAGTAGCGCAGCATCGTGCGGGCTGGAAATCATTGCAGGAAGCCTTTGTCTTGGATGTCTATATAAGTTAAACCTGTGTATCCTGCACTCTTTCTCTTTTTTCTTGTGTCAACTGCGATATGAGGGAGAAGGGAAGTATCTGCGCAATTACTTAGTGCGTGCGTGGGCCACGTACGGTACTTTCGTTTTTCGTTGCGTTTTTACCACCCTATTATTGGCGTCCTTAATTATATCCAAAAGCTAACCTTACGCTTACTAAAAAGTAAAAAGAGATCCATAGATAGCGGGCATTTGAACAGATGGACTTTAAAATTTTATGTATAAGATTTAAAAAAAATTCAACCGTATCTAAATTCATTATTTGCAGACTGCATCACTCCTTCTTCACATTATTGTATTTAATTTTGTGTCTTCCTGTTATCCAGAACACAGCAAAAAATGTATATTTGATTTTCATTGGTGGAAAATGAGTTCTGTGCAATTTTTCTGAGCCTCCTTTTCCCAGTTTTAAGACTTTCGCTCATCTTGCGCCAGTCCGATATAATCTTAAAACTGTAGAAAAAACTAGGAAGGAAGTGCAGACTGATTCCTGAGAATCACAAATAAACCAGTCATACGGAACAGGTCACGGTTGGCGAGCGGACTAAGACTAATTTAGACTATTTGATAAATTTACTAAACACCTACAAAAACAACATGAAGCATTTTAGGAATAGATCTATTTTAACCTTTTAATAATTTTGGCACACAACCAAAAATCAAAAGGTTTGGCTTTTCAATGGCTATTTGGGTTTGAAATATCATTAAGACACAGTGCACTGCACTCATCATCCTGAGACATCAGTTCTTAAGCCGCATTTTGCCCATGTCACACCCATGGGCAAAGTTGCCGAAAATATAAAATCGTACATCTGCCAACAATCTCAAAGCAACGCAGCCATCACTTGCCAATTGGCACCTTAACTGCATTAATGCAAGTATTAACCAATCAGCTGTATAGATCGCTGTTCGTTTCGATTCTAATTCGCCGCTGCAATAAGAATCAAAGCGGAGTAATCATGTTGGTATCCATTGCCCCTTAAACCGAAAACATTACCACACACTTAACTGATTCACGGTAGAATAACTCACATTGCGGTGGTTCTTGTGGACGCGAACTCTGCGAGGAGTCCTCCCACCAGCAACTAATGTGTTCTTCAAGTGCGACCTGAAAAGCACTAGTTCTCACTTGATGAGCTTGTCGATGTTCATGAACCAGTGTGCTGCGCTCTGGTAGGTGAAGTCTCCGCCCATGGTCACCAGGATGTTGTCGTGGTCGTAGTACTTGGCCTGCCACTCTATTTGCGATATGAATTCGTTTACCTGCGAATGGGAAGTAAATAAGAAATAAATAGAGAAGAGTTTTAAAGAATCCTTCTTTGTGCACCCCTAGACCTCATAAAGTACCCATGAGCTAGGAGTCTCTAGACTAGAAACTCCAGCGGTTTGGGCTGTGCCGTGTGCGTTGATATGTCAGCTATCACCAGTCTGCCGCTCAGTTTCTCCTTTTATTTATTCATACTAATGATATATTATAACTAACCCTTTTGTCAGCGTTATAGACCATGGCATCAGGGTCATCGCAGATGGGCTCGTCGCTGCATAAGTAGTCGAAGCAGAAACCTTCCGGTGGGTTGTACAGGTTGAACAGCGTGTGGGTCATGATGTCTGACATTTTGCCTGCATCAATCGTATGGACATTTATGATTAACGCAGGACAAATAGAGTAAAAGCTATTGAATGATGCATAGAAACATTTTACTGAGCGTAACTGCCTGCTATAAAAAAAACACAAAAAATGGTCTTTTTCAAGACGATTGAAGATGATATAGTTAAATACAGCAGTGCTATTCTACAAAATGTCCATCTCTGAAACAGCTGCCAGACAGCTGCCAAGCCGAAGATGGCATGCAAAATTGTACTCTATTACAATTGACAAATTCATAGATGAAATGAGATGTTCGCTCGTCGCTGTTTTGGAGAATAGCACGGAGTTTTTGTCACATCGTTTCATGCTAGTTGACTAGCGAAGGCTTGCAAGAAGAAAGCATAATATTTAGGACATCGTATAAATACCTGAGAGCGTAGATTTGCATTGCATTAGCATCTAATAAACATGCATATAATATGGAAACTTCGAGTATCTAAAGTCGAGATCTGTAAAGCTATTTAATAAGGGTATTCACAACCATACCAAGCACATCGCTTCCCCTCCACATGAATTCCATCCTGTCCTCTTCTATCATTGCCTCCCTCTCCTTGTGGTCAACTCTTCCTGGATAAAGATAGACATAGAGTTTTGATAACGCTGAAAGAAGATTTGACTCAAGCACAGTCACAGACCTTTTTCTTGAGAGATTGAACAAACGGTATTTTGCCTTATTGTCTTACTCTTAACTGCACTCTTAACTACTTAACTGCAGTGTGAGAGACATGACATAGGAATCCTTAGGTATTTTAGAACGATTAATTATTTTGGGATCTTTACTGAATTCGCTGGAACTGAATCTAGTACAGCATCCTGAGCCATCAGTTCTTAGGTCTCATTTTGCACAACAAGCCCATGGGCAAACGGTGCCTCTCAAACCGAAACATAGAGCTTGATGATGAGTTTTAACCTGTCAGTGAACCGTGACAAAGTATTTAAACAGATGACGTGAATCAATAAATGATGAGTCAGCGTCATCTGCGAGGTCCTCGGTCAATACCGGGTACTTTTCAGAATATAAGAACAGACATAGAATACCTATAAAGAGCAGTGTGCTGATTCTGTATCGTTCACTTAGTTAGTTAGTAACCCAAACTGGGTTATTAACTAAGAAAACGGAGGGAAAAATCCTATTTTTGAATTCTTTTTGTACAAGATAGCAACTAGCATGGTATACTGATATGATACCATGCCGACCTAGGTTGGTAATTTGTGCAAAAATAGGATTTTTACCTTCGTTTTCTTAGTTAATAACCCAGTTAGGGTTACTAACTAACTAAGTGAACGATACAGAATAAGGTCCCAGGACTGATTAATTTGTTTTGCTGTTATCCGCTACTTGAAAGGATTCTGTATGGTGCAATATGCAGGAACACCATCCACATGAGAGTAGAGACTCTACGATTTCGCATTGTGAAGTCAACATCTCCTGAGGATGTCCCGGTGTCGGGATGAAACGTGCGTCGAAGAAAGTGATAGAAAATTGTGTGTGGTGTTTCATGTGGATGGTGTTCCTGCATATTGCACCATACAGAATCCTTTCAAGTAGCGGATAATAGCAAAACAAATTAATCAGTCCTGCTAATTATGGATTTCCGCAAAATAACGCCTGCTTCCATTCAATACCTATAAAGAGTCCGTCGAAGCCCATCTGAGCCAGCAAAGAGGTGTGCTCCCTCGTGTGGCCATATGAGTCGATTTGCCACGCCGCTTTGGGCTTCCCGCAAGGACCGAGCGTGTCGTTTAACTTTCTGTAAAGCAATGGTAGCAATATCAACAAGCTCATTTTAAACGTGAACTTTCATAAGCTTTTAATTGACATGTGATGTATGTCTCTTCGGATATAATTGCAACTCAAGTTTGGAGGCGATTGCGTTGCTAAAATTTTGTAATACACGTTTAGTTTGGATGATATAATATCATATTATACGGTTAGCTGGGTGACGCCATTCTAAATCCAACATGGCGGAGCAACCAAGATGGCCGGCTACGTATTTTTAATACACTTACAATATGGGTACCTAATAAAAGTATCAGAGATATGATAATAATTTTTATTCATGAAAGGCTTTGATAATCATATTTAGTAGTTTTAAAGTATTAGTAATAACAAATTAGTAAAATTTTGGTAATACGTCCCACTTTTATACTTAGGACTAAAACCGTAAATCACACAGGTTACACAAGCTCAGCAGTTGATACTTTGAAAATGGTTATATTGTTAAATATTATTTCAAACCCTACCGGAGTCCCCAGGTGTAAAGGTCCAGGAGTTGCAGGTAATCAGCCGTGGCCTCGTCCGCCTGCGCCCATCCACCGCCAGCAAACTGGATGCGGCCTTCCGCCACCAGGGTCCTGAAGGTGGCCCGCGTGGTGCCGCGCTGCTCCTTCCACCAGCGCCAGAAGTACGCCGTCTCCGAGAATGTGAACCTGAAAGATCTTAATCCTAAGAAGGAACAGAAAGTTCACTGCGCAAAAGTTAAATTAATAATCTGTCTCAACCCCTTTTTTATGTCCCACTGCTGGGCACGGGTCTCCTCTCAGTATGATCAGAGGAGTATGGCCATAGCCCACCACGCTGGCCAAGTGCGGGTTGGCGGGCTTCGCTCACCTTCGAGAACATTTTTGTGAACTCTCAGGCATGCAGGTTTCCTCACGATGTTTTCCTTCACCGCTAAGCAAGTGATATTTAGAAAAACGCACATAACTCGGAAAAGTCAGAGGTGCGTGTCCAGGAATTGAACCCGTGACCTCCTTATGAGAGGCAGAGGTCAGAATCATTGAGCTGTCGCTGCTTGCGATACAGTATAAATGAATAATGCGATATTGTAAAGCGCAATTCAGCCGTGCTATTCTGAGCAGCGACGAGCGTACATCTGTGCATCTATGAATTTGTCAGGTGTAATAGAACTAAATTTTGCATGCCATATTCGGTATGGCGACAACTGTTTCAGGGATGTACATTTTCAAGAATAGCTCAGCAAGTTGCAACAATGCTTACTACCTAATGTTAACCTGCTATGTCTATTATATTTATCTGTTCCGACACAGTTTGAGGGTTCGTTGCTTTATACTTAACAAATATAGCAGGCTGGTTTTGCGCCGTGTTATTTCAATACATAGTAAAACTTACTTTCTTCTTTTATCATGCAACAGTTCGGAGAGGACAGAGTGGTATATAAGCTGGACATTCGCTGTGCTGACGGTTGTTTTAGCTGCAACAAAAATGGAGAAACCCCGCCTTGAAGATGAGTAGTCATTGTGAGCATTCTTCACACAATTTCTTGGTTGCTACATTAAATACATTACAAATACAATTTGGAAGCCTTATTGGCATCACTATAAGCATTGGTTCTTCGAGCAGATTAACAGGCAGGAACCTTTTTTAACTCCAATTAATCTAGAACTAGATCCATAATGGCACTCTGGCAACTGCGAGTACTGAAAATTTTTCCAAGTATTAGCGATTTTAAAAAGAGAATCATCACGTAACATGGCTAGAAGTCCAGGCACGTTCAGGCGTTTCGGTCAAAGAGGCCCATGTAAAGGGTAGGGATGGATCCTGGCTACTTATAGTAGAGCTTTCGTTGCTCACGTAACATGGCTAGAAGTCCAGGCACGTTCAGGCGTTTCGGTCAAAGATGAAAGAAAGAATGTAAAGGGTAGGGATGGATCCTGGCTACTTTTAGTAGAGCTTTCGTTGCAACTGCTTACTGCCGAAGTAGTATTCGTCGAAGGTCTTCACCCAACCCGCGTCCATGTGGGAGTGAGGGATGATGTGGACGTTCAGGGCGCCCTCTCGCGTCGCAGGACATTGCTGGAGGAGAGAAATATCGATGATTTATTCATTAAATAAATGAATAAATCATCCCACCAGAATCATGTACCAGAATATATAAGTCATTTAAAAAATCCTAAGAAAAGTGTTTGTGCAAGGAAACACTTATCGTTTTAATAGATTTCTCCTAGTGATGATAATTACCATGGGTTTCTACTTTCTAAAATTCTGTTTTCAGAAAACGTGTCAACGAAAAAGACAGAATTAATGATAGTGTAGTTTTATTGTTCCTAACATTTGCGATTAAATAAAGAAGGGGAAAAAGTCATAGTAGGTATAACCACCAGTTAGATTAGGAAAAAATGTTTCGAGGCTGATAATAGTACATTTTAATACAGTTGCTCAAAAAGTGGCGTATTGCAGGGACGTATAACGTTCGGGATGTGGGCTATTACATACTCGTGCTTTTTTTTTTACCTTTCCCGAACTCGTGCGTTATCTTTCCCAACTGTCAAAATAATGTCTATTAAAAAGGAAAACCAACCATGAAGTTTTTACTAAAAAAATTTATAGAAGTTTTTATGATTCATGCAAATACGTATATTTTTGATGATTAAACGAACTTACCTGTAAGTGAAGTTCTATCACAATTGTATGAGTATATTTAATTCGAAGATATAAGTATAACACACTTGTAGTACTTTCATTGTACATACAGCAACTTCGCACTTTCAGATATTCAGTTTATTATCTATTTTTAAAAACGTACCGCCCGACACACTCACGTTGGAACACGTCGTTCGAGCGAGCCTCATTCTTTAGAGTACATTTAACAAAATTTTCGTAATACTTATGGGCTTTGGGTATGGGAGGGACCTTATATCTTCGAATTAAATATACTCATACAATTGTGATAGAACTTCACTTACAGGTAAGTTCGTTTAATCATCAATTGCATTTTGTATATTTAATTCTCAATATAAGTATAACACACTTGTAGATGTTTAGAGATGAAAATTTTTGTTAAATTGTGGACATAAATAGATTGTAAATTGTTTTCTATTATAATATGTCCTCTTTATACCACAGAAGAATTTAATTAACCAATCTTTACGTTTAATTCACTGGATTAATAAAACAGTCACATTATTTAAATAAGGTTAATGATTAATGATTAGAAAGCAAAATAGCTTTTGTGAATGAAGCATCATCGCTCACTGGGCGGTTATAAAACTTAGCAAAAGTCTGCAATAATTGTGACCTACCGACTGTCTTTCTGATGAGGTCAAGCAACAAACTACGTGCTCACCTCGAAAGTGTTGCGTACCTGGTTTTGAGTGAACTGAAACGCAGACCCCTCTCGTGAGAGAGCATATTCCTCGGCAGACACGTTCTTATACTGACCGCCGCCAGCACCTGTTCCGTGGTGGTCTGTTTGCAGGCGACCTTATGACGTCGCTTAAACGTTATCAGGAGGTTGTCTATCGTATGTTTTAGTCTAAGATTTTATAACCAACATATCGATTTGTTTTTCAAAGCTGTGGCATATTTTTATAATTTCGTTAAAGTATGTTATGAGTTACACTAAATTTATAATTAAAAAATATTAATTTAGTTACGTTTTATATTATTGATTGCATAGGTTATTGTTCATCTTGCTTTTAATTAATATTAAGAAATTTAATCAAAGAATAATAAGGCTTTTTGTATTATTTATTTATGGTATGAGTAAAACTGGTTGGCCACGAGTGGTAGCCGACGTTGTATAAATTCAATAATTTTCTTGATTTATACAATAATGCTAACTTTTACTGATATTAATGTTTTCATTATATTTCATACATTTTATTCTTCATATAATAAACACAATCAGGTATACTTTCATTGTACTGGCAATTTCGCACTTTTATTTATTTTGTTTTTTAAAACTGACCACCCTGATGGACACGCGGTCCCCAGCCTACCTCCGCGCCATGCTTCATTCTTTTATTGTGCGCGGCAATGAGCACTCGACTACAAAAACACGTCTCGTTTTTGTTAATTTAGGTTCAAAGTAAAAAAAAATTAAGTGTTCAGTGTTAAAACTTGCTTAATTTTCTATACTGATAATGCTTAGACGCTAGTAAAATTTATTATTATAACAAAAATAAAATCAAATCAAATCATATAATTGTGCATTCATCTTCGTCAGACTCCGAGGAAAGAGGGTAAGTGAAAATTAACCTTTTTCCCAGATATCACATCAACTCAAATATCAATGCTGACGAAAGTGTGTCCAAAAATTGAAATCCTAAGGCATCTCTAAGCTAACTTGGAGGGTATCACATTGAGGTTATCACGAAAGTATAGCATGATGCGCGAAATAGTCCAGGCATCTCTAAGCTAGCTTGGAGGGTATCACGTTGAGGGTACCACGAAAGCATAGCATGATGCGCCAATGCTCCTGGAGGTTGACTGCGGGTCAACACGAAGGATTTTAAAAAAACCTCAAGGGACTTTGCGGATACCAACGGGGGACGATGTCGGTGTGGCGCTGTTCTCGGCTTCACTACAAGTGGCTCCGCATGACCTCCCGGACTTTGATCCCGAATAGCTATCGGCGCTCAGTCACAAGAACTATATTAATGGTTAGTCCCGACAGTTATAAAATTCTAGCCGACCTTCATTGCAAAGAATCAAATAGTTTATTTGATATACTTGCCTGGCTTATGAATAGCCAGTTAAATGTTATAGCCTTTTATCAGTGATAACTATTTCACGACTTAAAAACTAATTCCACGAGGGTACCAACGCGTCGAACTTTTCTAACTATGTACCTACAACAATAATGTTTAGATTTTGTGGTGGAAAATAATTTTACTTACTTTCGAAAATTAATGTTCAGATTGTGTAATGGGATGATAATTTAACTGTTAGCTCAACAATATTATGTATAATGTACCATTAGTCTGAAAGTTTCATTGAAGTGAATTGTTAAATTCTTTCTGAAACTAATAAAAATCTTAAACCACAACGCGTCCTGAACTGAGAAGAAGCTTAAGTATTGACAAATGACATTTTGTTTCGACAAATGACAAGTAATTAAAGTTCACGAACGGGACCAGATGTTTTTTCGGAGAAATAGTTTCGGGCATTATACTAGTTTCAATGGTTACTGATCGTCAGGTGTTGTAAATAAAGAAACCAGCAGGGCGCGGCGGGCGACTTTGCTATCGACACCCACCGCTGGGACAGCGCAATCTCGTTTCTCGAGAAACTAGCTGGCCCCCTCTCGTTATGGCTCGGCCAGCAGGGGGGGGCGTGACACACTTGAGTATTGGCGATCAGCCGCGAGGAAGATGCGACGTGACAGCAAGTTTCCAACATCAGCCACAACAAGGACCAGGTTCATCGACGACGCTAGACATTAAGGTACCTATATGCCAGTTGTCTTCAACATTTTGAAGTTTATTGGTTACATATCACTGACAAGGAATCCGTCACGATCTATAACATGATCTAGAATTTCGGGAGTTATAATAAGTGAAGACTATTTTTTGACTTTCACTAGGTTTACAAATGTACGTACATTCAATAAAATATTTTAATGAATTGAACAAATTAAGGAACTAGCTCCAAAAAAATATTATTACATAATATCATTTTAAAAATCGTACACTAACACAGTGTACCGCCTTACACGTTCACAACAAAGAAAAAGCGACAAATGTCTTTGACAATCGACATTTCTTTTTTGGGTGAGATAATGTGGGAGTGAGTCACTGCATGTTCGATTATAGTTAAGATGTGTCTAACCTCAAAATCTTACGTGGTAAAAGATACATTCTAAATTTAAAGGCGTTGAATGAATTTGTAGTTCAAAATCTTTTGAAATTGATAGTTCATAGAACAGCTTACAAGCGAATACCTAAAAAGGGTTTTATGCCTATGAACTGAAGAATCTTATTTTAAAGTACCGATTCATCCTTGGTAAAATACATAAAGAAGTTGTGACTCATCTCAGATACTTACCGCGGTTTTTTCATGAAGATTTGTTAGGTGTTAGAGTGTTAAAGTTATTTACTACCCTCAAAACATGCTCAGTTTCCTGGTTTTATTTTAATTTCTGACGATATGGCAGTATCGTTACCCAACCGCAAACTATGACGTGAATTATGTAACAATTCAAATTCTGTAAAGAATTTTATACGCTTAACTCGTTGTATCATCTAAGAGTTAAGCTTAATTCCGATTAAAAGTCCTAAAATCCACTTCTCCAGCTATTAGGTATGGATGGGGTTACACAGAACGTCTGTAGAAACAAAAAATGTAGTCCGTAAGAAAAATTAGACTTTAGACGCAGCTGTTCGTCCATCATCGGTTATCCTATCAGATGGCCAGTGGTTACAAAACATTTTTTAAGTCATCTAACTCCCTTAAACCTAAAAGGTTGAACTAGTGATTCACACGATTTCCCGGTCTAGATGAAGACTAATTCTTTTCATTAGAGGGATTTTTGTTTTTGTAATAATTAACGTTAAGATGAATCAAAATACCTCTTTACAGAGTTGATGGCCATATTTTTCGATACATCTATTTTGATACACATGATTTACATCAGTTGCATAGAGGATATCAAATATCCTCATTTAAACGATTGGGTTAATTGTTTCTTATATGGAAATTAAAGATAATCAAAAGCTGACCAAGAGTTACATCCAGTTAATGGGATTAAGCTATCGCGGTAAAATTATATACTTCAAAGTTATTCAAAGAGTTCAATCCAGTTATTGAATTTATCGCTTCTTGCAATAATGCGAAATGTAATCAATACGAACCCAGACGTCTTAGAAACAGACGCATTCTGAACATTTTGGAACACCAAGTTTACCTTTGCTCTTCTATACATTCTTCTAGAGGAAGAATGCTTAAAAATACTATTATAGACAATGTTTTAGACATACATCGTCTAGGGACCTTTACAACTTTGGATTTTCTTCTTTTACATAAGGTGTCAAAAGACTTACTTCTTATAGTACATTTATTGATGATAAATAAATAAATATGGTCTTTCCCTAGAGAACCACAATTCATAGGAATTACTGGAGGAAGTTCTCTGAAGGCATTAAAAAAAAAAAAAAAAAAAATATATATATATATATAAAAAAAAAAAAAAAAAAAAAAAAAAAAAAAAAAAAGGACATTTTGTTGGAATTTTTAATAATTTATATGTTTCAAAAATTTTGTGTTATTTACAAAGTTTTGTGGCAATACTGCTTTAATAACGACTGAGATCCGTACAATCCGTACCTACATTATAAGTCAACCTCGTAATTTCCAACAGAACAACTTGTTAACGACGTAGCATATGGTACGATTACTTGTTATCATTCGGCATTGAGTTTAATTTCTGCTGATGATTTTGGGTCAAATAAAAAAAAAAAAAAAAAAAAAATATATATATATATATATATTATATTGCGAAAATGAATAGATAAATTAACATCAAACACCACATAGTAGCACACAATATAGTATGCTAACACATTGCTCAATGGGCCTTAATAAGAGTTTATTCATTCCGTAACTTTGCTTTGCTGATCTTGTAACTTTTTTAGCTCTAGGCAGTAGACACAGCACAGAATGAGAACATTAGCATTAGTTAAAGTTAGTATTATTGTTTTTATATAATTCAAGGGAATTATTGAGTTTATACAACGCCAGCTACTACTCAGGGCGAACCAGTTTTAATTATACCATAATTAAAACTGAAGAGAAAATATAAAAATTTGCCACAGCTTTGAAAAACAAATCGATATGTCGTTTACAAAATCTTAGACCAAGATATATAATAGACAACCTCCTGATAATGTTGAAGCGACCTCATAAGGTCGCCTGCAGGCAGACCACCGTGAGAACGTGTCTGCCGAGGAATATAATCTCTCACGAGAGAGGTCTGCGTTTCAGTGCACTCAGCAACACTTCCTCGGCGAGCACGTAGTTTGTTGCTTGACCTCATCAGAAAAGCAGTCTGCTGGTAACAACCATTACGGACGTTACCTAAGTTTTATAACCTCTTATTGAGCGATGATGCTTCTGTCGCAATAGCTCTTTTGCTCTCTAATCATTAATCATTATAATCTATCTAAATATAAATTAATCCTATTTATAATGTGACTGGGTTATTGATCCAGGAATTGAACGAAAAGATTGTGTTAATTAAATACTTCTGTGGTATAAAGAGGACCTATTTCCTATTATAATAGGAAACAATTTACTATCTGTTAATGTCCATAATTTAACAAAAATTTTCATCTCTAAACATCTACCTGATTGTGTTTATTATATGAAGAATAAAATGTATGAAATATAATTGATGATTAAACGAACTTACCTGTAAGTGAAGTTCTATCACAATTATGTGAATACATTTTATTCGAATATAATAATATAAGGTCCCTCCCATACCCAAAACCCATGAGTATAATACGAAAATTTTGTTAAATATTCTCTAAAGAATGAAGCATGGCGCGGAGGTAGGCTGGGGACCGCGTGTCCATCAGGGTGGTCAGTTTTAAAAAACAAAATAAATAAAAGTGCGAAATTGCCAGTACAATGAAAGTATACCTGATTGTGTTTATTATATTCGAATAAAATGTATTCACATAATTGTGATAGAACTTCACTTACAGGTAAGTTCGTTTAATCATCAATTATATGTGATGTGCATACTGCCTAAGGCTAATAAAGTTACAGGATCAATTAACTCTTATTAAGACCCATTGAGCAATGTGTTAGCATACGATCTTAGGATCCTATGTAGTATTTGACGTTAATTTATTTATTCCTTTTAGCATTGTTTTAATTTGTTAATTTGACCCAAAATCATCAGCAAAAAATTAAACTCAATGCCGACGTCACAATGCTACGTCGTTAACAAGTTGTTCTGTTGGAAATTACGAGGTTGACTTATAATCTACGGATTGTACGGGTCTCTGTCGTTATTAAAGCAGTATTGCCACAAAACTTTGTAAATAACACAAAAGTTTTGAAACATATAAATTATTAAAAATTCCAACAAAATGTCCTTCTTTTTTCTTTAATGCCTTCAGAGAACTTCCCACAGTAATTCCTATGAATTGTGGTTCTCTACGAAAAGACCATATTTATTTATTTATTATCAATAAATATACTATAAGAAGTAAGTCTTTTGACACTTTATGTAAAAGGAGAAGACCCTAAGTTGTAAAGGCCCTTAGACGATGTATGCCTTAAGCATTGTCTATAATAGTATCTTTAAGCATTCTAACTCTAGAAGAATGGATAGAAAAGCAAAGGTAAACATGGTGTTCCAAAATGTTCAGAATGCGTCTGTTTCTAAGACGTCTGGGTTCAGACATCATTCGTATTGATAACATTTCGCATTTTTGCAAGAAGCGATAAATTCAAAAACTGGATTGAACTCTTTGAATAACTTTAAAGTGAATTGGAATAAATTCTTTGAATAACTTTGAAGTATATAATTTTACAGCGATAGCTTAATCCCATTAACTGGATGTAACTCTTGGTCAGCTTTTTGATTATCTTTAATTTCAATATAAGAAACAATTAACCCAATCGTTTAAATGAGGATATTTGATATCCCCTAAGCAACTGATGTAAATCATGTGTATCAAAATAAATGTATCGAAAAATATGGCCATCAACTCTGTAAAGAGGTATTTTGATTCATCTTAACGTTAATTATTACAAAAACAAAAATCTCTCTAATTAAAAGAATTACTTTTCATCTAGACCGGGAAATCGTGTGAATCACTAATTCAACCTTTTAGGTTTAAGGGAGTTAGATGACTTAAAAAAATGTTTTGTAACCACTGGCCATCTGATAGAATAACCGATGATGGACTAACAGCTGCGTCTAAAGTCTAATTTTTCATACGGACTAGGACTTTTAATCGGAATTAAGCTTAACTTTTAGGTGATACAACGCGTTAAGCGTATAAAATTCTTTACAGAATTTGAATTGTTACATAATTCACGTCATAGTTTGCGGTAACGATACTGCCATATCGTCAGAAATTAAAATAAAACCAGGAAACTGAGCTTGTTTTGAGGGTAGTAAATAACTTTAACACTCTAACACCTAACAAATCTTCATGAAAAAACCGCGGTAAGTATCTGAGATGAGTCACAACTTCTTTGTGTATTTTGCCAAGGATGAATCGGTACTTTAAAATAAGATTCTTCAGTTCATAGGCATAAAACCCTTTTTAGGTATTCGCTTGTAAGCTGTTCTATGAACTATCAATTTCAAAAGATTTTGAACTACAAATTCATTCAACGCCTTTAAATTTAGAATGTATCTTTTACTACGTAAGATTTTGAGGTTAGACACATCTTAACTATAATCGAACATGCAGTGCCTCACTCTCACATTATCTCACCCAAAAATGAAATGTCGATTGTCAAAGACATTTGTCGCTTTTCCTTTGCTGTGAACGTGTAAAGGCGGTACACTGTGTTAGTGTACGATTTTTAAAATGGTATTATGTATTAATAATTTTTTGGAGCTAGTTCCTTAATTTGTTCAATTCATTAAAATATTTTATTGAATGTACGTACATTTGTACACCTAGTGAAAGTCAAAAAATAGTCTTCACTTATTATAACTCCCGAAATTCTAGATTATAGATCGTGACGGATTCCTTGTCAGTGATATGTAACCAATAAACTTCAAAATGTTGAAGACAACTGGCATATAGGTACCTTAATGTCTAGCGTCGTCGATGAACCTGGTCGTTGTTGTGGCTGATGCTGGAAACTCGCTGTCACGTCGCATCTTCCTCGCGGGCCAATACTCAAGTGTGTCACGCCCCCCTGCTGGCCGAGCCGTAACGAGAGGGGGCCAGCTAGTTTCTCGAGAAACGAGATTGCGCTGTCCCAGCGGTGGGTGTCGATAGCAAAGTCGCCCGCCGCGCCCTGCTGGTTTCTTTATTTACAACACCTGACGATCAGTAACCATTGAAACTAGTATAATGCCCGAAACTATTTCTCCGAAAAAACATCTGGTCCCGTTCGTGAACTTTAATTACTTATCATTTGTCGAAACAAAATGTCATTTGTCAATACTTAAGCTTCTTCTCAGTTCAGGACGCGTTGTGGTTTAAGATTTTTATTAGTTTCAGAAAGAATTTAACAATTCACTTCAATGAAACTTCCAGACTAATGGTACATTATACATAATATTGTTAACTTATTGAGTTTTGAGCTAACAGTTAAATTATCATCCCATTACACAATCTGAACATTAATTTTCGAAAGTAAGTAAAATTATTTTCCACCACAAAATCTAAACATTATTGTTGTAGGTACATAGTTACAAAAGTTCGACGCGTTGGTACCCTCGTGGAATTATTTTTTAAGTCGTGAAATAGTTATCACTGATAAAAGGCTATAACATTTAACTGGCTATTCATAAGCCAGGCAAGTATATCAAATAAACTATTTGATTCTTTGCAATGAAGGTCGGCTAGAATTTTACAACTATCGGGACTAACCATTAATATAGTTCTTGTGACTGAGCGCCGAAAGCAATTCGGGATCAAAGTCCTGGAGGTCATGCGGAGCCACTTGTAGTGAAGCCGAGAACAGCGCCACACCGACATCGTCCCCCGTTAGTATCCGCAAAGTCCTTTGAGTTTTTTTAAAATCCTTCGTGTTGACCCGCAGTCATCCTCCAGGAGCATTGACGCATCATGCTATGCTTTCGTGGTACCCTCACGTGATACCCTCCAAGCTAGCTTAGAGATGCCTGGACTATTTCGCGCATCATGCTATACTTTCGTGATAACCTCAATGTGATACCCTCCAAGTTAGCTTAGAGATGCCTTAGGATTTCAATTTTTGGACACACTTTCGTCAGCATTGATATTTGAGTTGATGTGATATCTGGGAAAAAAGGTTAATTTTCACTTACCCTCTTTCCTCGGAGTCTGACGAAGATGAATGCACAATTATATGATTTGATTTTATTTTATTTTTGTTATAATAATAATTTTTACTAGCGTCTAAGCATTATCAGTAGAATAGAAAATTAAGCAAGTTTTAACACTGAACACTTAATTTTTTTTCACTTTGAACCTAAATTAACAAAAACGAGACGTGTTTTTGTAGTCGAGTGCTCGTTGCCGCGCACAATAAAAGAATGAGGCTCGCTCGAACGACGTGTTCCAACGTGAGTGTGTCGGGCGGTAAGTTTTTAAAAATAGATAATAAACTGAATATCTGAAAGTGCGAAGTTGCTGTATGTACAATGAAAGTACTACAAGTGTGTTATACTTATATTGAGAATTAAATATACAAAATGCAACTAAAAAGAAGCTACTAATTTGTTTCAATATCAGATTTGATTGAATGAGTTTGGTTAGGTTTCATTTCATCTCATTAAATTTCATTTTAATTTAATATCAATTAAAAAAATTCTACTGAAGACTTGGCTGTATGGGCATAGTTCCCCTTGCGTACCAGAATATTATTTAGTCTATGACCAATTTTTTTTTTTAATTTTTTTTTTAAATCACCAGAATGGGTGAAGAAAAAAAAATGCTTATATTCTACGGTTGGCGCCATTTTTCAGAAATTTTCTTTGCGAGTTTAGTTGTTTGTTGCACAAAATGCTTCGGAGAACATTTTACCGGAGAAGTCAAAAAGTCGCTACATATCTACATACGACGAATTTATTGCGTGGAGAGAAGAGAAAAAAGCAAATAGTTTTTCAGAAAATGTTAAGTTAGTTGAGTTTATTGTGTTTTTATTATTTTATTAAATTGCTTCATTTTTTCGCAACTGTATTAAAAATAATCGTTCAGTACACGTGCGGAACCGTCATTGCAACTTGTTCCGACTGTCAACCCTCGCTTTCGGCTGCGCCTCGGCTCGGGTAGACATTTGTCGGAACTCTTTGCAATAACAGCCTTTCCGCACTTGTAATGAAACATACTATTGTGATACAAGGGTGGAAAGTAGGTTTTTGCAAACGAGCTGTTTTTAATGTCACGAGTTTGCAAAAACCTATACACCCGTGTATCACACGACGTTTTTCAATACAGTTGTGAGAATTAATAACAAAAACAAATCAAAGAGATAATATTTTTACTCAAGATTTTGGGGGCCAATTTCCATCTTGTTTGGTTTTTACCTTAAATAAAATATCGAAGATCGAAATCGAAGGCGACTTCGAATTCGCAATCGAAAAGATAAAATATAAAAAATAAAAATATAAAAGATAAAAGATAAAAGATAAAAGATAAAAGATAAAAGATAAAAGATAAAAGATAAAAGATAAAAGATAAAAGATAAAAGATAAAAGATAAAAGATAAAAGATAAAAGATAAAAGATAAAAGATAAAAGATAAAAGATAAAAGATAAAAGATAAAAGATAAAAGATAAAAGATAAAAGACAAAAGACAAAAGACAAAAGACAAAAGACAAAAGACAAAAGACAAAAGACAAAAGACAAAAGACAAAAGACAAAAGACAAAAGACAAAAGACAAAAGACAAAAGACAAAAGACAAAAGACAAAAGATAAAAGATAAAAGATAAAAGATAAAAGATAAAAGATAAAAGATAAAAGATAAAAGATAAAAGATAAAAGATAAAAGATAAAAGATAAAAGATAAAAGATAAAAGATAAAAGATAAAAGATAAAAGATAAAAGATAAAAGATAAAAGATAAAAGATAAAAGATAAAAGATAAAAGATAAAAGATAAAAGATAAAAGATAAAAGATAAAAGATAAAAGATAAAAGATAAAAGATAAAAGATAAAAGATAAAAGATAAAAGATAAAAGATAAAAGATAAAAGATAAAAGATAAAAGATAAAAGATAAAAGATAAAAGATAAAAGATAAAAGATAAAAGATAAAAGATAAAAGATAAAAGATAAAAGATAAAAGATAAAAGATAAAAGATAAAAGATAAAAGATAAAAGATAAAAGATAAAAGATAAAAGATAAAAGATAAAAGATAAAAGATAAAAGATAAAAGATAAAAGATAAAAGATAAAAAGATAAAAAGATAAAAAGATAAAAAGATAAAAAGATAAAAAGATAAAAAGATAAAAAGATAAAAAGATAAGAGATAAAAGATAAAAGGTAAAAGGTAAAAGATAAAATTAATAAAATGAGGTAAAAGATAATTCCTTCTGTGTCGATCCCATCCCAATGTCCATCCCATTTTATTGTACAATGAAAACTCCTTGGTATCAAACGTTTTGCAAAAGTAATGATCGAGCTTGTAAAAGTAAGTTACGACCATGAAAAAGAAAGATGCCTGTGCGTAAGATTTAACTTTCGAATACTAATGACAGCCTCTGAAAGTGCGCCATACCATACAACTGTATTGAAAAATTAATAATGATGTCCGTCGAAACTCGAACCTTAATAAAATAGAGACAAATGTAGGTAGACAACTATGTAGATCGTTTAAACTCGGGATTGTTGGAAACGATAAGAGGAAGATGTGAAGGACCACTTTCGGCTTTACGTGTATTCTAATACAAAATCAATATTCATACCCCCTCTTACACATCAATCAGAATATTATTTTTACTAAATTAACCTCATTATGAAATGATAATGATTTTGTAGGATTTTAGTATTTTTTTCAGTGTATGTCATGGATTCTTATTCTAGTTCATACTTAAGTATTTTTTTTTTTTCGAAGTTAAAAAGCAGAGTGTGAGTATAAATCTATGTTAAAAAGTAGTGTAAGATCCTATACTCAACTTATTAAAGGATAATGCCGATTCTTGTATGAAAATTGGGCTATACCTTACGTCTTAACCAAATCATCGGTAAAATATTAGAAATATTCTTAATATTATGTAAAAAAAGATTATTAAGATATTAACAGTGAATTTCTAATAATGTGATTTTCTAAGTGGTTAATTTTCTAAGTGGCATGGCGGTTCCACATGTTTCGAAACGTTTAATTACTTTTTTTTTATAATACTTTCAAACCCTTGTTCACATGTCACTAAAATAAATATATGCAAAATTAAAATTTGAAAGAAAATTCTTCATGTATATGTTCAGACGCAGAGTGACGCAAATATAGCCCATTTTCTGGCATTCTCCTTTTAAACACGTTAAACTACCGTCTAATCGAAATCTAAATGGACTTATCTTATTATCTTACCTTTATTCTTAGAACTTAAGACTACGTTTCGTACCTATATTATAATTTTTTGCTACCATAAAAGCACATTACTTACTTTGTATCCACATTCAATCTTGGGTTTCGTTAACAATTCACTCCTCTTAATATGGATTAAAATAATTACAATTAATCGAAATTGGTATTGATTGAGCATCTTGTTTCATTTACATTTTTTATGCCAGGTATACCTGTTTGTTAAGTTATTTTATTTTTTAACAATCAATTTTAACGACTATATTCTGCATATAAAAAGGATTTAAAAGTTTTTGGCTACATTATTGCTATTCTTGGTTGCATAATAAGTATTAAATAGTTTTTTGATAATCAGTGTTATTCCATTGATCTACAATATTAAACTGTTATTTATTAGATAAAATAAAAAATAAAAGCTTTTTGACAACAGCACACTTTTGTGAAAACCAGGCGAGTACTGAAAAGTTTCATTACGTTAACTTTCATGCTGTAATTGTAAGGGCACTTTCATATTGGTGTGAACTCGTTTACACCCGACTGCATAAGGAAGGATAATGTTATGTATTTGTAACACTATATTCAAATCATTATAGCGTACCTCCAAACGATGTAATTTATGCCAAAAGAATAAAGTTGTTTGATAATTAAAGAAGTGGCAAGGCACCACGGTTGAAACTTCTATCAACCCAAACTTATTCCTCCGTGACGACCTCCGTGGCGCAGGGGACGCACTCTCGGATTCGAGTGGGAGGTCGCGGGTTCGATTCCCGCCACGGGCCACTTTGTAATTTTATAATTTCTAAATTGGCCCAGGTCTGGTCTGGTGGGAGGTTTCGGCCGTGGCTAGTTACCACCCTACCAGCAAAGACGTACCGCCAAGCGATTTAGCGTTCCGGTATGATGCTGTGTAGAAACCGTTGGGGTGACATATCTTACCCCTTCCAAGTTAGTATGCTAACATCTTCGACTGCATCATCACTTACCATCAAGTGAGATCGCAGTCAAGGTAGATCACTAACTTGTATAGCGTAAAAAAAAATACTTATGACTTAGGAACCCTTCCTTAGTCCAACTAAAATCTCGATGCTCGCGATTAACTGGAGAAATGACGAATAATATTAATTTTGGAATAGTGGTATCAAAACTGATTTTACTATGTTACCCAGGACCCTTTTTGGAACTTGTCGATATTGAAAAATGTTGAAATTCATACTAAGTATTATGAATCCGACCCTATTTCACCAGAAGTATAGAAGTGGGTTCCAATTCGCGAGAACAAACGCTCGCGTTTTATAAATATTCAACATATTACGCGTAATTCGATAAAACTGACGAGGACGACCTCTCTGGCACAGTTGCAGTGCTCGGTTCAAGTGAGAGGTCCCAGGTTCGATTTTAAAATTTGTAAATTGGTTTAGCGATCTAGCAGGAGGCTTCGGCCGCGGCTGATTAATATCATACCGTCAAAGATGTGCTGTAAAGCGATATGCGAGTATAGTGCTCCGGTACGTTAGTAATATTATATACTCGGTGATTCCGGTACGTTGCCGGTAAAGAGACTATAACGAGCTATTTACCTTTTCCATTTACCTTTTCCATGTTAAGTGTGTTCCATTTATTTAATTATTTATTTAGTTACATGTCCATTAAAATAACGGAATTCTGTAAGGGCGCTGTAACCAATAATAATTTAACAGGTGCTTCCATTTTTGGTCTAAAAATTCAGTAACATGATTTTCGGCTGCATCTTCACTTACCGGCGGGTACTTAATTTGTAAACAATAAGCAAGTAAAAAAATAAAGAATCGAGTGGGACGGACGGACAGGCTGAGAAAGTCTCACGCTCACCATAAGTGTTTCTTTTTTACCATTTTGATATTGAACTTTAAAATGGGCGATATGCCTCTATCATTGCGATCATGGAGATTGCATAAGCGATCAGTCGATACCAGTGACAGCGAGCACCTCCCATGGCCCATGGCCGAATCTAATCGCCATCGCATGACGATACATAGGGCTATCCTACTAAAGAGGATATACCATAATATATAAATCTTCTTTGTCCTTACTTGATAGGGAATTGGTAATATTGACAACGAATCTTGTAAATTACAAGCATTTTTAGTACTTCACCTTCAATACAAAGCGGTATTCAAATTTTACACAATACTTGTTTTGTACGATCATTGAATACACTACCACACGGTCGCGGCCGCAGCGCAGCCGCTACCTTTCTACCCTCCAGCGCTGGTTTGTGAACGAGTAATTAATATCTAGATCGATTTATATTCAAATTAAAAGTAAGGACATTTAACCGCAGCAGTAGAATTCCCTCAACCCAAATTCACATCACCATAGTTAGCGCCAGTTTGTCAAAAGGTCTTCTCTGTTAGAGTTTTAGTTTGTATATGAGCGCCAATAGAAAATTGTGTAAGTAGAAAGGAGAGTGCCGATTTTTGTATAAAAATTGGGCTATACCTAGCGTCTTAACCAAATCATCGGTAAAACTATTCTCAATAGAAATATTCTCAATGTAATGTAAAAAAGATTAGTAAGATATTAACAGGGAAATTGTAATAATCTGATTTTATATGTAGTTAATTTTCTAAGTTTTATAAGTGGCATGGCGGTTCCACATGTTTCGAAACGTTTACTTTTTTATAATACTTTTGAACCCCTTTTCACATTTCACTAACATAAATATATGCAATATTAAAATTTGAAAGAAGATTCTTCATGCATACGTACTTGAGACGCAGAGAGACGCAAGTCTAGCCCATTTTCTGGCATTCTCCTTTGTCGATCTCTTTGCTCTATCATTTGTGGATGAACTCTTCTTGCGGAGTTCAACCGGGTAGGTACTTACGCAGTAACAGTCCTATGTGAAAATTTCACTGTCTAACTAATTAACTATCACGGCTTAAGAGATACAGTCTGCGACAGACGGACGGACTGACGGCGGAGTCTTAATAATAGGGTCCCGTTTTAGCCTTTGGATACGGAACCCTAATAAAAAATACTCTGTAATATTGCGCTATGTATAATATTCCGCTGGTCAATAGCGGATGATCAAGTGGCTTTGAAGTTCACTATGGTGAACTCAAATGTACCTCCTTCACCTTTCTACTATAGGACTGCAAGACACCGAGAGGGGTGGCATCCTTATGTGGTTGACATACAACAAACTCGCACGAAACGTTTTTCTTCCACGTTTCTGATACAAAACGCTAAGGTATGGAACGCCCTTCCAGCATCCGTGCCAGTGTTTCCAGCCAAGTATAATCTGGGTGCCTTCAAGAGAAGAGTGAATAGGCATTTTCTAGGCAAGCGCGCTCCAACCTAGACCTCATCATTGCTTTCCATCAGGCATGATTGTCGTCAAGCGCAAGCCTATCTACATTAAAAAAAAATGTTTTTATTTAATGTCTATGTAAAGAGTTTATGTATAATTACAAAAAAAAAACAATTCAAAGTTTGTTATAATCTGTAAATTACGTTAGTACGTGAGATACAAGATTGTTGATTGTTGCATGCATACTGAGTTAATATGTGGTATCAGTTAACGCGGATCCAAAGGAATTATTTTAATTCATATTGGTTATATTATTTGTCCTGAGGTTTTGTTTATTTGTTTCCAATTTGCTCGGTTTCTCTCCATAACCCTTCGCGTGGCGCCGCGAAGGGTTATCCCTTATTATTTACCCGCGCCCATTTTGGTCATAGTAATCCAATAATGACACCCATTTGCTTGTACTTGCTTGTACGATGTAAATACATAACGATATCACTTGTGTAATACCACCTACACTACACCAAAACCGTCCTCTTTACTATACAACCAGATGCATCTAAAGGGTCAGTCTCATGAAGGGCTCCATACGTTTCCTAGCTTAGTGGAACTGCTTTATCTTTAAATCTTACCTTAGTGGAATTGCTTTATCTTTAAAATTGGGCAACTAGAAAAAGACGCATGAAAATCCCGGACTTTAGAACCCAAAACCCGTATCATGTATGTCAACAGGCGGTCGGTTCGTCGGTTGATCGCGTCGTGCAGACATAGTGCGTGTGCCGTGAGCGGTCCAACATAAATTATTTCAAACCGGACTACAAATGAAGCCCGGACGCTCGCTCCCTGGATGCCCTCTAAACTAAAAAAAAAATGGAAGAATTAACAGACACTGCGGTGCGTATTTGCATTTTGTACAAGGCTAGATCGCAAGGATGTGAAACTAGTCGCGTATAGATTGGAAATCACTTTTTAAACAAGGCTTTCCAATCCACTGACCTACCGTACGAACTCTGCAAGAAGAGTCCTTCCTCCAGTGGAATATGATGGGATTTCAGGTGATAGGACAACACGTAAAACGTAATGTATCGTTGTTAAAAGAGTTTTTGTCGCCCCCGTTCGCAGTGCGCACGCGCCCTGTGGTTTACGAAGTAATGCGCTATTATCGAGGTCCTTGTATGCTTCTGTTTTATGGCTTTATAGAATATGTAGAGTTTTTAGATTAAAATTTAACGGGCTGTAAAGAACTATACCAAAAAAGTCGTTATCCAAAGAGAAGAATAAGTACTTTTTATTTGAAAACTTTGCCCACCAAGCAAGTTACCGTCATACCTACAGATTTTTGAAGGTTGGAAAATTAAGAAGGTTTAGCCAAAAATAATCATCTGTTGGGGCTACAGGAAAGCTTAACATTATTATTAGTATAAAAATGCTCCAGAACCATTAATTTAAAACCAACAAATAAAAAAAAACTTCGAGTTCACAGACTCTTTATTTTAAAAATTCTATTTTTTTATTTACTATTAAATCTTGAACAGACGTGACCCTGTCACGGTGCTGATACAGTATCGAAAAATATCGTAACGTATCAAATCGTGGATAGTTTAATAATTTGTTAACACTAGCTTTTACCCACGACTTCGTAGTTCGTACGTGTGTGAATTTCGGCTTTGTAAAACTATTGCGGGGTCTGTTTACTGTTACTAAATAAAGTAGAAGAAGAAGAAGAAGAAACACTTTATTGCATCCAAACACAAAACATAGAAAAAGAAACACAGAACAAAGAAAAAAGATAATAGTGATGGTATACAAAAGCTGGCGGATCGCTGCAAGCGATCTCTGCCAAGCAACCTTTTTTTTGGCAATGGGAAAATAAGTTATTAAAGTATTTTTTTTGTATAAAAATCATTACGGTAAGTCCTGTGAAAGTAATCTAATGTAAATTATACACTTTAATTATAAATTAACTATGGGTATTATTAATAATTCATCTTTGTATAAGTAGTACCGGTTTAACGCGTAGCGTATAAAACTATCACAGTTGTATTCCGAGAATTTCTTCCGAAAGTTTTAAGAACCTATAGGTATATATCACTTGTACTGTATGAACCTATGTATGTAGTACATACGTAAGTATGTAAGTCTAGTATGTGATACATACATAATTTCATAAAATACTAATGATATAGGTTCTTAAAACTTCCGGAAGAAAATGTAGCATGAAACTGCAGTACTTATACAGATTCGTTGCATTTGCGTAGCTTAAAAGAAATAAGTGTACAAATAGACAGACACGCAGTTAGTCACTTTGTATACAGACAGATACCTACTATTTTGAGATTATTTCTAGAAATCTCGCTGCATCTGCGTATTGTCCACGGCTGTCGAATTGACGCGGCCTCGCCCCACATACTCCTTCGTCCGTACTCGCTATTATATAACACCTAGCGTATACTGTATACAATGTTATGTACAGAACATGCATATACTGTTGTTCGAAATAACAAAAAAAAACAAACAAAATCAAAATGTCCTTTCACATAAGGCTAACCTCTGAAGACTTTTATTTTTATAGTGTAAGTGTATGCAAACGCAAGAATTTTACCTCGATCAATTTTCTCTCCTCAAGTTCCTTCTCTTACGAATACCTACGTGGTGTGGATGCGACTGGCACCTTTGATAACAAAAAACATAGTTTTTCCCTGCAATTACAAGTTACTTTACCGTGACTACCATTCGTAAACTTAGTTTTAAGTCGTGAAATGGTTATCACCATTAAAGAGACTGTGTAAAATGAAATGACATGCTATAAGAGCCTCTGTATTTTTAATTAATTTTGTATTCTATTAATAGAGTTAGATGTACGTAACTGTACCTAATACGTGTTCTGTAACCTATATCAACCTAGTTTATCTATTTTTTAATCTAAAAAAAACAAAATAAATATTTTGTTAACGCAAAAAAAAATATCGATGAAAAAAACTATCGAAAAAAATTCCATAAATCGTATTTTTATAACCCGTTTAACATAAAAGTTCGAAGTATAATTTCCCTTTTAGATTTTAGAAAAATCTATATTTAATTTTTTTAGAGATTCTGAAATAAATTACGGTTGACCCCATATTTGGGCAATAGGGGGGTTGAATCCCTGGCAGGCAACGTTTTTTCATTTTAGCTTATATTCATCGTTTAAACAAAAACAAGAATTGTCTTCAAAGAACAATGCCTAATATTTCTTCCCTTGTTTCCAGCCAAGAATTTAATTAGGATCAAGGTAACAATAAACAATTTTTATTAAATTAGTGCGTGTCGAAATACTGAAAAATCTAGATTCTTACAAGGCAATCGTAGAGTTTAGTCATCAGTCATCACAAATCACAATGATTTATTACTTACGATACCTAGGACACTTAGGTACCTACTTCCAAGAATTCTATTGTAAAAACTAATCTATAAAACCAATCGAATAGGGCCAAGAAGCCTTACTAACTTTATTACAACCACTTGAGCCTTCTTTGGGTTCCTTATTAAAAAAAACCGGCCAAGTGCGAGTCGGATCCGCGCACCGAGGGTTCCATACCATAAAAGAAGTAAATCATTGAAAGAATCACTTTGGTTCATGAATTTACGAGTATAATTTACATTGTAGGTACTTTTGTTGGCGAACCGCAAACGTAACTTTGTAATTGGCGGATTATTGTTATTATAAAAAAAAGTACATTAGACATCGAGTTGATTTTATTTTTCCTGTAAAATATACGTTACCTTCTATTGATCATAATTATTTCAGATTTTTCGATTGGTAAACTTCGGAGATAAGGGGGGGGGGACGGTATTTTTTTCGACATTTTGCACAATAAATCAAAAACTAAAAATAATAACAATTTTCAAATTCTTACGCTTGTTATGACGTCGGGTCACTGTTACCCATAACTATGCTAAATTTTAAGTCGATAGCTTGAATAGTTACTGAAATAATCGAGTGTGACAGACAGACAGACAGAGAGAAAGTCTCACCATAAGGGTTCCATTTTTACCATTTTGGTATGGAACCCTAAAAAGAACCGTTACTCGTTAGGTATAACCTAACTTACTTAATCAGCCTATGGACGTCCACTGCTGGACATAGGCCTTTCCGAGAGCGTGCCACCACACACGGAAATCCGCCTTCCTCATCCACCCGCTACCAGCGACCTTTTTCAGGCCGTCGGTCCAGCGGGCAGGAGGTCGTCCTACGCTGCGCTTACCGGTACGCGGTCTCCACTCCAGAACACGTCTGCCCCAACAGCCGTCGGTTCTGTGACAGATGTGGCCCGCCCACTGCCACTTCAGCTTGCTAATCCGTTGGGCTATGTAGGCTACCTTGGTTTTCCTACGGATGTCCTCGTTGCGGATTCTATCCTTCAGAGAAACACCCAGCATAGTAGTTAGATTTATGTAGAGTCAAAATGGACGGGCCATTCACGGTTTAGCTCAGAGACTATTAGTACTAAAAAGCTAAGAATATAACATGGGGTTAAGAATACTAAGATGACGCCAAAATAGTGGTGAAATAAAGTAATGAAAAATATTTATTGGGGTTCACAGGGGTTGAAATAAATTTTTTTCTCGTCTATTTTAGTTTTCTCTGTTAAAAATATTTCTAGCCTTCTGAAATAAATTTATTACATTTATGTCTACCTGTTGAATGAATACAACTTAGGTATTACCCTATTTGTGGTATTACCAAATAATATGTCGATAGTTGTAATAAGAGTTACTGAAGTAATTGTCACAAACGAACGGTGAAACTATTTTTTTATTATTAATCACCTCTTTGAATAAATAATACTATAGCTGACCGGCAAAACGCTGTCTTGCTATTCAAGTGTAAGTATGAACAAGTAAATAATTTAAAAATTAAAAACACGACTGCCCTGTCGCAAAAAAAAATTTTCCAAAAAAAAATATAGCCTATGTTACTGGGAATGATGTAAGGATTCTAACGATACGCCATATGTCCGAATCTGTCCAGCTGTTCAGAAGTTATGGTGGAATAAAGAAACTCACATACCCTAAAAACATTACACTCCTTTTTGGGCAGTCGTGTAAAAACAGCTTACGATCTATTTTCAAATACCGAACGTAGACGTAAACTTTCATAATAAATCGGTAAAGACTTTCTGAGGAGTTTGTTACAAACACTGTGACACGAGAATAGTATATTATCATATATACATATATTTATATAATTATAATACCTTGACGACCTTAAATTTAATCAAAGGTTGCCTCGCCCTTCGCCAATGGCAGGGCATAATCAACGCCCATTGATTTAATTCCGTTGAAAATCACTTTCCTATCCGCCTAATAGGAAATTATAATCGGCCATTGTCTGGGTGGCATTGCTTGCCGCGAAACTGGCTGTAATTAACTTGCGAATGAGGTTACCTTCTTGTTTCTTAAGGCTCGGTTGCTTGACTTGACTTTAACCGAAACGTTATAGTTAAATATGGCGGCCTGACCCTTATTTCGAAAGACATAAGAGTCAGACCACCATATTTAACTATAACGTTTCGGTTAAAGTCAAGTCAAGCAACCGAGCCTAAGTCTAAATAGTATTGTGGTGATTGTCGACTGCGGAGTCAGGGTCCCAGGTTCAGGGTTTTCGACGACCTCCGTGGCGCAGGGGACGCACGCTCGGATTCGAGTGGGAGGGGTTCGATTCCCGCCATTATAATTTCTAAATTGGCTCAGGTCTGGTCTGGTGGGAGGCTTTGGCCGTGGCTAGTTACCACCCTACCAACAAAGACGTACCGCCAAGCGACTTAGCGTTCCGGTACGATGCTGTGAAGAAACCGTTGGGGTGACATAACTTACCCCTTCCAAGTTTGTACGCTAACATCTTCGGCTGCATCATCACTTACCATCAGGTGAGATCGCAGTCAAGTACTAACTTGTATAACGTAAAAAAAAGGATTGAACCAATGATTAAATACGCTTCGCTAAGAGGACGGGAAAGATGTGACGCCAAAAATTTCTAAAATATGGCGTCACGCTTCATATATTTCGGTACCGCAGATAGCACATACCGCTGTCGGTCGCATAAATTAGCGCCATTTTACAGTTTTTACAACTTAAAAACCGGCTTCAGGCCTAAATATGTATGCGTGACGTCAGTAAGTGCTGATCCCTTAATATGTTTAATCAATGGTTTGAACCCTGAGCCTGGAACTGGGATCTTTAATCTTTCTAATACCTACTCGTACCTATATAAAATTCTCTCGTGTTGTGTTTGTTACCAAACTCTCCGAAACGGCTCGACCGATTGTTATAAAATTTTCTGTGTATGTTCAATGGTGATCTGAGGGTAGGTACGTCTTATTATATCCCTAATGGCAAAACAACGTTTGCCGGGTCACCTAGTGTATAAAATTCTCCTGTCTCGGGTTTGTTACCTAACACACTAATTTTTTTTTTCAATTTCTACTCATTACGAATCGTAGAAATAGAATAGATAAGTTAGCATGGCTACAGCTACTAGTAAGACTCGCGTCTGCTTAAGATGACGCAGACGTACATCGAGCAACTAGGCAATATACCTACATATTTTTGCAACTCGAGTAGGTGGTTTCAAGAGGTTGGTCTGCAACCTCAAATTAAAAAAAAAGATTCCGACGAATTGAGAACCTCCTCCTTTTTTTGAAGTCGGTTAAAAATAGATACTACGACATACTGATTACTTTGTATTGCCCTCACCATGTACCTACTTTTCGGATTACCTGTGAAGGACGGAGTGGGTCATGCACTGATCAGTTTGTTTCCTAGTGTAAGTTATATTATTAAGGTAAAATTGTAGTGCTATTCTGTTTGTTGTTCCATAATAAATAAATAAATAAGACTGCACTCACAGACATTTAAAATGCAGTAAAAAGTCCAGGTCACCCTGTAAGCTGCAGGAAGTGCATAGAGAATGAGATACTTGTAGGAAATTATTATCTTGTAAATTGTCTTCTGAAGCACGCGGCATGAAGGCTCAAAAAGGTTAATTTATCTAATTATACACTTATTTGCATAGACGAGGAAAAAAGGCGGTCCGCACTACGGATGCATTGCTTCATTGCGTTGATTCGAGTGTAGGTTAGAACTATTTTTTTAATTAGAATTTTTAGTTTTGTTAAATGGTGATAACAAAAAATACCCGGCTGAGTTCATATGGGCTGCTTCTTAGCGGCAGGGCGCGTTTATGAACCCTCGTAAACTTAGCTTTAAGTCGACTTGTAGTTATCACCATACTTTTGCAACAAATATCATATTGACGTTTTACAAGAGCCTGTACGTTAGGTTATGTGAAATAAAGATATTTTGATTTGATTTCATTTGGATGTGTTTGCAAGCACGTACTAGAAAATATAAGATAACATTCTTAGTTCAAAGACTGCAATTTCGCAACATTTTCATCATTATTGTTGTCTTTCGAAAATAAATAAAAATGTGCTGGCTCCTGTGATTTTTAATTATTTTTTAAAACCAAACTGGTTTAAAAAAATATTAAATTTATAAAACTTTTTTAGTAAACAAATTGTATCGCACGTGTTTAAATCATTTCACATTTTCCGAAATATCACGTAATATTAATCACTCAAATTATGAAAAATACTTTATCTACGCTCATTGCTTAAAGTTCGAATTATGAAATCAAAATGTGTCACATATTGACCTACTTTATTCACAGACTTCTATAATTATTAAAAAGTTATTCATTATAACATAGCTGTACTATGGAAATATCTCTAGATTGTTGAATAATTTCTATTACGATACGCGGCTCTGGGTTCCTGTATTTTTGTGTGTCGTCATCACAGACCAGGGAATAACTTTCTTTTCTCTGTGGTCGTCATAACCAAAAGAGAGTGTAGAGCCAATCCTCAATTTTGTTTTTTTTTTTATATAAGGAGTCCACAGACAACATTTAGTTGGTAGTCATGATCGACCATAGACAACAATTAATTCACGGAAACAATAATTTTTCCCTGCCTTATATGTCTGATTAAAATAAAAAGTGTGTTCATACAGAATATTGAAAAGAATTATGTATAATTTTTGATTATATAATTATCCACTAAAAATATAGTTTATCTGACTTGCATAAATATTTTTCAACTCTGTTTTATTTCATGACTTTTTTAACAGACTATACGCAGTTTGCAACTGAATTTTGGCGCCATACCTAACTTTTAACATTTCAATGTGTTATTTTTGTTACTTAGTCAAAACTTAGCGCGGAAAAATGTCTAGCAGTGAAACGTACTAAAGAAAATTTAACTCCACCTGACATTTTAGTAATTGCAACAAAAATGACCCACAATCTTTTACCAACAAAGTGAAGGATTTACGACAAACGTTAGCAAGATTTTATGGTTTGGATTTATGATAATTTGAGCGTAGATAAAGTAGTGTATGAAACTCTACATAATTAGGTATTAAAACACTCGTGTGATACTATTAAAAAACTCGCCTGCGGCTCGTTTTTTAAACTCACACTCATGTTTTAATACCCCCCATTATGCATCCGTTTCATAAACTACTATTACTATTCTCAGACTGACTGAAAGAATATGACACAAAAAAAATCATAAAATCGGTCAATTCGTTTCCAAAGAGTTATGTTACTAACACTGACACGAGAATATCAGAGACAAATGACGTCAATTCATTCACAGTGTTTCACACAATATGTTCATTACATAACTGTGAAACTTTTTCTTTTCTTTAACAGTGTCTGTCCGCATTTTTTTCCTCGTCCAGGGGATTTTGATACACTTATTAATTGCGGCAAAAAATGTGGAACCGGACGCACCACGGGCCGTCACAGTTGAAAAGATCCTAAAAAACTTACTTTTATTTTTATGTTCATTCTACGCACTTTTCAACTCGCTGAAGTCTTAGTGTCGGGACACATTGAGGTAATTTGACGAAATATCGGCAGCCGGAATATCAGCCGCATCAGTAGCATTCAGGTGGCATAACACACTTAAGAGTCCGCCTTGACTCCCATACACTCGTTTTTTATTATGAAAAATGATTCAATTGACGTATAAGGATAATAATTGTTATTGCTGACCACCTAATGTACCTGCATTCTTATGAATAAATGACATTTTATAATTTTTTTTTTTTCGTAATACCAAAATCATTTGTAATTCGTGCATGTGTTGTGGTGTTGTTCGGGTTCATATAGTAATAATCTATGCTCCTGGCCATATCTGGTTCTGAAAAACTTTTGATAACGAAATTGTAAATGAATTTAGTTTTGCTTATTTTTTTGTCAAAGAGGACGTGTTTTCTGATTATTTGTTTTGTAATAAAAACAACACACATTAGTTCAGGAGCACAGTTTTTATTGTCCAGCTAAAGAAAAACACCAGGTAATAAAGAAATTTACAAGTTTTCATTTATAATTTTTGGTATTACGGAACTCAACCAAAGTAATAAAAAATTTGATCAAAATTGATTATTATTTCGTTTTAAAGAAGTATTTCCGAACCAAATATGGCCAGGACCATAGATTATTATAATATGAATCCGAATAACACCACAACATGATCGAAATATGCACGAATTACAAATGATTTGTTATTTTGAATGTATGGAGACATCGTAGTTCACAGAACTTAACGTCAACCGAATTCTTAGTATCGGGACACATCTGCGAGGCCAACGTAGGGCGCAGTTGCCTCCACGTTGAGATCCACGCTCCACCCCTAGCCGTAGAAGCTTAGGGATAGAAAATAGGAATGCAGCATACATAATTTCAATTCCAATACCTATGTGTGAAACGACCGAATCTCTTAGCGGTAGTCGTAAATAAAAATAAATAAATATTACAATATCTTTTTTTTGCGAGTTAATATTTAATTTCTGCATGAAATAATTAAAATACCTATAATGGGAAGACTCGTAGGTACTCGATTTCACGCTTTTACGAATTGCATTATTAAATCTCTACATTGTTAAGGTTCCGTGCCAAAATGTTTGTCTCACGAATTATTATAATTGTCTTCTTAATTCGTTAATTAAAGGATCTTTAGGTACTAAGACCTTTCTAAAGTGCGTTTAGTAAAATTCATATAAGTACTATTATATATTGACGAATAAATGATTACTTTTTAAGCTATTGTATAGCTTCGATCGCGGGCCTTGAGTGTGGAGACCGAATCCAGAAATTTCGTAACGAAAATAATTTAACACCCCCCCCCCCCCACTCCGACCGGCCCGCTCTATCGCGGGCCTTGAGCATGGAGACCGAATCCAGAAATTCCGTAACGAAAATAACGTTAATAGTTGATAAAAAATAAGTTGATAGAAAATGCTATGCAATAGCTTTGCCGCGTCAGTCTCCGAGTGCCACACGTCTTTTTTATGTTTTTTTATCGTCTAAAATTAGAAAAGAGAAAATGTCAAAGTTGTTAATATAATGGTCCGCTTCTGTTTTGAGTTATATCTCAAAAACTAGTAGGTACTTAATTTTTTAATTTCTTCTACCTATTTAATTATTTTAAAACACAGATTCACAACTTAGCCTACTCGTACAATACAAATCTTGCTTTTAATCAAAGATTTAAATCGCAAGATGGGCCCTAAGCCTGTAGGCTTAGGGCCCATTGCCCATTGCGCACATCAAAAACGTCCACAAACATGTTGAGTGAGTGCTCTCATAATTCTGTAGTTTCACTTGTGACAGAGAGAGTGACAACGTGTCGCACACAAGACAAAAACGTGGACGTTTTTGGAGGTTTAGGGCTCACCTAGCGATTTAAATCTTTACTTCCAATAAGTTATTGTACCATAAGCCTATAGATATAGTCTACAGATATTAACGAATCGAAAGAAGCATATTTTAAGCGATTTTGATAGAGTGGGGCGCTTCTTCGTGGATTGAAATATCTATGGCAACAAATTATTTTGAAAAGATGTGTCAATATAATAGTCACTTCACTGTGTATTTGTATTTTTACGGAACCCTAGATTCACAAATCCGTCTCGCACTTGGCCGATTTTTATTGAACTGCTTTTTTTGTACGTTACGAAGTTTTTAATGGAGCAAAAAATGGATATTTCGAATGCATTAAATGTGTTCCCACGACCTTGCATGCGTGCAATATTTTCCTGTCCACACATAACTATAACCTACAATTTTTATAACTTTAATATATGGGTATTATAATTATAATTTACTTATAACTATCAAAATTCACGATAAAGTGCAATGACCCCGCAGTTTGCATTGGTGCTAGCGTAAAGGACATAATTAAGCTTTAATCCCTCTATCTTGTGTATTAACGAGTAAATACTGCATTAATGTAATTAATTAATGTTTTATTCATTTATGTATGTAATGAAATGAGTGACATTTCATTCATTTGAATTTGCCGCGCTTCGCGTATCAGCTGTCTGTCGGCTATGATATTGATCTGTGTCTATGATTTAAAATGGCGTGGGACGCGCAGATTGTTTTGTGCATTTTATTGTTATAAAAACTAATAGAAAGAATGTGATTGAGGACTCGATATTTAGTGAACTTTAAATGTCGTTTCTTTGTACTTTCAGGTGAGATAGAAGTGTAATTGTCGTAACTTGATAATAACTTTTGTAAAAACTTGTTAATAAAACAAAACTTTGTACTTTCAGAGAAACAATTTGTTGTTTGTTTTTGGAGATCCTCAATGTCTTGCAAAACGACATTTTTGTGAACTAAGAAAATATGGACCGGCTTCAGTTTGAGTTTACGATGATAGCCTCAAATGATGGCAAATCAAATGTATTAGCTATAACCTCAATATCTACTGAAGAAGGAAAATGTTATGTTTTACCCGAGGAACTGAAGCCGGTGAGTCATCATACATATATTGTTAAAACGAACACTTTCACAAAAGTAAAAAATAGCATTAAAAAAAGACACCAGAGTAGAAAAGTATGGATAAAGTTGGATGAAAATCTAAAGAGACATATGTAGATGAGGAAGGTAATATGCAATTTTTAGATCAATATTTAGATAAAGTGAGCACAACACAAGCAAAGGACAAAAATGACACTTTGCAACAAATCTTGGAACAATTAATAGAAACTACAACTAAGAAAGAAAGTCAACATAACTTAAAACATATCTCAGAAAAATTTATTATTGAAAAATTCACAAGCAAAAATCCTAATGCGATGCAATGGATAGAAACTTTTGAAAAAGAGTGTGCGCGCTTTAATATAACAAAAGATGAGACAAAAATAGATATTTTGAGGTTATTTTTAGATAAACCTTGTTTGGATTGGTATAGCTCGATGATCATAAAACTAACAATAAATTCTGAATGGAGTGAATGGAAAGACAAGTTTTTAGAAACTTTTAAAAACCAAGGATGGGACATAGTCACATATGCTCTCGCATTTAGGTATAAAGAAGGACAGTTAATTGATTATGCCATAAAAAAAGAACGGCTTTTATTAGATATAAACAAATCTATAGATTCCAAAACAATGATAGATCTTATTGCAACTGGTTTACCTGGATTTATCTTAAATAAGTTAAACAGGGATGAACTCAACAACACTACTGACTTGTTCAACGAGATAAGAAAATATGAAGGCACGATGTATAAGAAAAACTCAACTAACATAAAGAGCAGTACATTTTATAATAAAAATAAAACTTATGAGAAGAAGTCATGTAAGACTTGTGAGTCTTTGGACAAAGGAATTAGATATCATCCAGAGGAGTCATGTTGGTTCAAGAAAAATAAAAATGAACCTGAAAAAGTTCTTAAAACTAAAAATGTAAACAATAACTCCATAATTGAAGTAGACATAAATACTGAGAAAAAAAACTAGTAAGCACACCATTAATCAAAATCAAGCTTTTATTAGAAAATTAACTAGAAGTGAGTGGTATTTATGATTCAGGCTCACAGATTTCTATAATAAATTCAAGATTAATAAAAGTAAAAGAAAAAAAAGATGATGTGAACATAGCATACATGAAAACGGTTAATGGTGTGAAGAAGATGGATGGCTTGATAACAATAAAAATTAAAATATTTGATTTAGAAGAAGAGGTGGATGTATACATAGTAGAAAATGAAGATTTTGATGATTTCATAATCGGATTAGATATGATAAAGAAATTCAGATTAACCCAAAATGAGAACTTGCAGATAGAACAAAAGAAAATAACAAATAAAATAGACAGGATGTCTAAAGATAACAGAAATGAAGATAATAATATAAAAAAATATACAGTAAATTTCAATGAACACATAGAAACAGAGGAATTTATAAGTATGACAGACCATTTAGATAATCAAAAGAAAATTGAGATAGAGAAAATTATAAAGGAATATAAAACAATATTTGCTAAGGACAAGTATGATATAGGTTCAGTTAAAGATTATGAAGCTCGCATAGATTTACAAGTAAATAAATATTGTAGTAAAAGACCATACAGATGTACAATACAAGATAGATTAGAAATTGAAGAGCAAATATCGATGTTACTAAAGAACAATTTAATAGAAGAATCATACAGTCCTTTCGCTGCTCCAGTGACATTGGCGTTTAAAAAAGGTGAAAATAGAAAATCCCGTTTATGTGTAGATTTCAGAGAGTTAAACAAAATAGTTATACCACAAGCTCAACCATTTCCTTTGATAGATGATCTAATTATTAAAACTAGAAATTGCAAGTATTTTACTACACTAGATATAAACTCAGCATTTTGGGCAATACCATTACGGGTGGAAGACAGAAGTAAAACAGGATTTGTCACACAAGATGGCCACTTCCAGTGGACCTGCCTCCCTTTTGGCTTGAAAACATCACCAGCAATTTTCCAGAGAATCTTAAGCAATATTCTAAGAAAACACAATCTCACAGGATACTCTGTTAACTATATTGATGATATTTTGATATACTCGTCTACCTTTGAAGAACATATAAGGCACATTAGAAATGTATTAGAGGCAATAATTAAAGAAGGCTTTAGACTGAAGTTTAAGAAATGTACCTTTGCTTCAGACTCGGTAAAATACCTCGGCCATATAATTCAGAACAATTCAGTAAGACCACTTAAAGACAATTTGATTTCAATAAGGAACTTTCCAACTCCTAAGACGCAAAAGAACATCAGACAATTTTTGGGAAAAATAAACTTCTACCATGACTATATACCAAGAAGTGCAATTATCTTAGATCCATTACACAATTTATTACGAAAAAACGAGAAATTTGTATGGTCAGAGAAATGTGAAGAAGCATTCAATCTGATAAAAAGATATTTATGTTCGCAACCGGTCTTGGAAATATTCGACAAAGATTTACCAATCAAAATCTTTACCGATGCATCTTTGGAGGGCATTGGAGCAATATTAAAACAGACACAACTAGATGGTAAAGACAAACCGGTGGCATATTTCTCAAAAAAATTGAATGAACATCAAAAACGGAAAAAGGCTATATATTTAGAATGTCTTGCTATGAAAGAAGCTGTTAAATATTGGCAGCACTGGCTCATCGGAAAACAATTCACCATTTACTCAGATCACAAACCTCTAGAGAACATGAACATTAAATGCAGGACAGATGAAGAATTGGGTGATCTCACATACTACCTATCTCAGTATGACTTTACCGTAAAATATATACCTGGTAAAGAAAATGTAGAAGCAGACTGTTTGAGCCGAAACCCTGTATTAGAACCAGAAGATAACAGAGAGGAAACATTGAGAATAGTTAATTTAATACAAATAAAAGATATAGTTGGAGACCAAGAGAAAAATGAAACAATAAGAGAAAAGAAACAAAATTTAATACTAAAAAATAATATCTATTATAAAAAAATAAAGAAACAGGAAAAGATTATCCTCTCAGAAGAATTTAGTAAAAAACTTATAAAAAAGGTGCATGAAGATTTATGCCATATTGGGATCAGGCAACTGCAGAAAAAAATAAGTTCAATATATACGGCTATAAACCTAACAAAAAATATCATAAATATTTGTAAAACATGTGAAATATGCATAAAAAATAAATCAAGATGTCAAAAAAAAATTGGATTAATGTCACAACTGGGACCAGCTACCAAACCATTTGAAATAATGTCAATGGATACTATTAGTGGATTTGGAGGATCTAGGTCTACAAAGAAATATCTACACCTTTTAGTAGATCACTACACAAGATATGCATTTATTGCGACTTCGAAAACCCAGAATGCATGTGACTTTATAAATTTAACAAAGAAAGTACTAGAGACAGATGAGATTGGAATTATCCTGACAGATCAATATCCGGGCATAAATTCAAGAGAATTTAAACAATTTTTGCAGGAAAATAATATTAAACTAATTTTTACAGCCGTGAATACACCATTCTCGAACGGCTTGAATGAAAGATTAAACCAAACAATAGTAAATAAAATAAGGTGTAAAATGAATGAGAAAAATAATAAGAGAACATGGACAACACTGGCAAGAGAAAGTATACAAAAATATAATGAAACAGAACACTCCGTTACAGGTTTTGCGCCAAAATATTTACTGGATGGTACAAATGTCAGTATTCTACCAAATGAGTTCAAAACGATGGAAAAGGAAGACAAGTGGATTGCTGATAGAAGATTGGCATTAGAGAATACAATAAAATCTCATGAGTATAACAAGAAAATATTTGATAGAAATAGAAAAATGCAAGAATTTAATGTAGGAGACAGTGTATATGTAGAAAATGGAAATAGACTGAATAGAAAGAAATTAGACGAATTAAAAATAGGCCCTTTCAAAATAATAGAGAAAATATCGAATTCCATTTATAGGATTGATACAGGCAACAGAAAAACAGAATCAACATTATTTCATATAACAAAATTGCAACCTGTCATAACAGAGGCTGAAGAAGATGAAGGAGATGATAATGAATATGAAGATGACTTATAAGTACATTTTACAGATATATTGCTTAGAATTTTCGCTCTTAGGGGGGGAGATGTAATGAAATGAGTGACATTTCATTCATTTGAATTTGCCGCGCTTCGCGTATCAGCTGTCTGTCGGCTATGATATTGATCTGTGTCTATGATTTAAAATGGCGTGGGACGCGCAGATTGTTTTGAGCATTTTATTGTTATAAAAACTAATAGAAAGAATGTGATTGAGGACTCGATATTTAGTGAACTTTAAATGTCGTTTCTTTGTACTTTCAGGTGAGATAGAAGTGTAATTGTCGTAACTTGATAATAACTTTTGTAAAGACTTGTTAATAAAACAAAACTTTGTACTTTCAGAGAAACAATTTGTTGTTTGTTTTTGGAGATCCTCAATGTCTTACATGTATTTGAAAGGTTTGGTACATCGTTTATTGATATGTTTATCGAGCTGTTGGCGCGTTTAACTCTTTTAAATTATTGCTATTTATGACTTGTCTGATATACTCGTATTGGAATGACATATCCGACGGCAAATAAATTGTTTGATTTGATTTGATTTGACAAGTTGATCACGTGATTTGCAAAAGACAATTGTCATACCTTTTTTTTTCAATTTCGTTCCGTATTATTATGGAATGGACTGGTTCCTAAACGCCATGATTGTAAATGAAACCGGCCCAATGGGAGTCGGACTCGCGTGTTTCAAAATCAACAATCAAAATGTTTATTCGTTCACATAGACATAACTTATAGGCACTTGCGAAATGATACTCTACCGCCACGTTCTTCTCGGTGCAATACTGTTTTCCGAACGTGGCGGTACGTTCGGAAAGCAGTATTGCATCGAGAAGAACGGGAAAGAAACTCGGTACTTGTTCTTTTTTAAAAATTACAATTTTGTTTTACACCAATCAAATAATAATTTTGTTTAACATCAAATTAATATTAGGTTCTTTATGATTCAAAAACCATTTATTGTATAATAGTAAAAATAACATAGACTTTGTTGTATGAAGGCCTCCCTTAAATATGTTTATTCTGTCAACAAAACGACATCATCTGTAGAAATGACAACTGTCTATAACTATCACAGTTCAAGAGATACTGCCTGGGTGACTGACGAACAAGCGAACAGAGGGACAGACGGAGTTTTAGTAATAGGGTCCCATTTTTACCCATAGTTTTAGAGCCGATAGCCTTCAGAAGTTGAGTTCAATAGCTAGTTAAAATTAACTTAAGGGCTTAGCACTTAATTGTAATAACTAGCCCGATTTATTCCGAAGCTCACCCACGTAATTAAACAGGAAGTAATGTTTTTTGTTTCAATCGTAATATATGTCCTACATACATTCACTGACTTCCGGGAGTGTTCACATTTCGTGATTACTTACGCGGTATGTGAATTGTGAACAGACCAAGGTGAACTAAGTACATTGAAGCTGATTGTCCACCATCCCTATGCAGGGGAAAATTATTTCCCTACGGAGTAAGAATAAAATATGTTAGCGGTGTAGACGGCGTATTTAAGAGATTTTTAGTGACGTGAGGTGGAGATAAATAATTCAATTCCCTCTGAGAGAAGAAAATTTTTATCCTCTGCCCTCCATGCTGAGCTGAAAAGCTGCGTTTTTTTTCATAGTCAAAACTTAATAATATAAATCGCTTGTTTTTCATTTAATATCATAGCTTTTTTTATACATTCTACAAGTTAATACTAGGGAGGTGGTTACATCAATCAATTGTATAAACTCAAGCGATTATATTGGTGTGTTTGACGCAAAACGTAGCTTAGCAACGCAGTACATCTCAGGTGGACAAGCACCCTTAACATAAAAGAATGAGCACAAAAAAGCATCAATAGTGACATGGTATCGTATCATGTTTAACGAACGGGCAAAGTACGTTCATTTCCTTTGTTTTAGTCATATTTTTAACAATAGTAGGTCTGTTTTAGGGATTCTTACCAATGAGATACCATACCATTATCGGAAATATCCATGGTTCCCATGAACCGATAAGATATCTCAGGATATGGGCATCTGAACATTTTACATAAAAGGTTAGAAAAGGGAGCGGGACATTTATAGTTCCCTCGGGTTTTGTGAAAACTTAAATTCACACGTGCGGTGCCGCGGGAAAATCCTAGCTTTATCTAAATTATTCAAATCTCAGGTAATAAGTATTGATTAGGCACGATTCACCACCAAGCTGTTAGATGTCTGTGCTCTTAATGCTCAAAATGCTGTTACAGTACGTACCTTTACGTATTTTTATAATGGAATTTAAAAAAAATAAACTTCGAAATGTCGGAACCTTGCCCTTGATCTTGTTTGTTTTTTTCGAGTTCGAGAATTCCAAAAATGTTCAGTGTTTTTCAATATCAAAAACAACAACAACAGGTATATCAATAAAAAATAATTTATGAATGGAATCCGAAATACGTTTTGCAGATATTGAAGCAAAAATAATGTGATTTAACCTGACTGAAAATATAAAGTAATGTTTTAGGTTTATGCTAGATTTTTCAGGCGGGGAAATATTACTTTACACGAATGTTAGAAGGCCTAAAAATAAAACTCTCAACATAAGTTATTGCCATTTAAATGTAATTTTTGTGTTGAAGAATTATTTAAAAAGCTTGTGCCGTTTTGCAGACCATTTTCAAAGTATGACAAAATTAGATGATTTTTGGGATTTTTTTGCTAAAAGATGGTTTGTCTAAATTCAATTTCTTGTCAACACAGATTGTTCATAAAACCCTTATTTCCCGTTACAAATTTTTCTTTAAGGATTCGATGATCATTTATATAATTAATTTTACTTAAACATCATAATAAACAGCCAGTTTGCCACCTCTTCAAGCCTTAAGAACTGGGTATTTTCTATGCAAATGTATTGTAACTTTGCAAAGAGGTTCTCTTAATGTTTAGACAAGGGATAAGTACTGGGTTTATTCATTTCTACGGGAACACCGTGGCGAACCACGGCTCAGCTAACGTCTAACTTGAGAACTTGGGTACTTTCTATGCAAATAATAGGTATTGCAACTTGTAAGCGTACCAGGAAAATACTCCTGTAAAGATCGCGCTCCGCTGTACCGGTATGATCTCAATGATATAACACTATGAGATTAAATAAAAGGAGGTTGTGTAACTCAAGTTCAGTTCTGTGGTAGGCGCGGTCGTTGCCGCGTTTTCTTGAAAAAAAAAAAACAAGTAAATTTTACGCGCCGACGTATAGTTACTTGTTGTGTTTGTGTCTTTCGAATTTCGAAGTGTTGTGCTTTTTAATTTGGAGTGTATCGTTCTTATAAAATTGAACGGAAACGTGAGTTTATTTGCGTTTATATTATTAAATTTTTAACATAATATTTACATATTGCACTTTCAAATTTTTAACAGATTAATACTAACAAACAAAATAATTGTACGTTTAGGTGCAAATAATACTAACCTATTAACACAATAATTATTTAATTTAAAATTTAAAATAAATTAAGGTTTAAAAAAACATATTTTTTTAATTTTCCAAGTTAAGGTTTATATTAAATCCGAAATTCACGCGGATGCAGCCGCTAGCGGAACCTAGTAATATACAACCAATAACATTTCCATGTAAAATGTTGCCAAGACGATGCCATAATAAGACACGCGCTGTCAAAAAATATCAGATCTCAGGTAGAACAAAAGAACGTAGAACAAAACAAAAGTTTCTAGCTCTACACGCCCTAGCTCTACAAACCTTAATTTTACAAATTACATCTATATCGTATCGTTGTTTAAGAGTAGAAAATTTTAATATTATTTTTTGTTTTATTTCACTCGCAGCATTTATATTTATAGAAATGTTTATTTATAATATAAAATCGACGTCAGGAATCATTCTTGTCGTCAACTCAACTTGGCATTGCGGAATGCAATGACTGGTTTTTTCAATGAAATAACTGAAATAACATTGTTATGTGTTGCTAGGAAGACATAAATGCTCTATAGCTCAGTGGCCCAAATATCTATGGCTATATTCACAATGAGTCACAGTTTCTTAATCTTTGTCATTGACCATTGGCTAAAAAAATGTTTTTAGTGGGCTGCGTGATTTCAGCAGTGCTATTCTACAAAATGTCCATCTCTGAAACAGCTGCCAGACAGCTGCCAAGCCGAAGATGGCATGCAAAATTGTACTCTATTACAACTGACAAATTCATAGATGCATAGATGTACGCTCGTCGCTGCTTTAAGTATTTTTGCAAAATAGCACGGCTGGTCTTTCATTTACATTTTTTTCATTTTCAAGATGAGAAAATGAGAACTTTATTGAAAAAATAACAAAATATACTGTCAATTTTTTTTACTTAGAGAACATTTTGACTCAACAGTGGTAAAAATATTGGTGAAAATGTTCACGATTCAATAAATAAATAAAACGAATTTACGTACATAATTACATTGACCTAAGTTTTATAAAAAATAAGGAACAAAAAAATTTAATCTTCACTCTAAAAACACATCAATCCATTGAATGAATATAGTACCTGCGTAAATTAGCAAAAACATATTGTATCTAATTTGTATGTTTATCGTCATAAATAGGTACGATGTACAATTGTATCATCAAAGCTCGTAGCGCGTAGCAACGTCCTTGTAGACCCCTCTACGCAAGGACACGGAGCGCGTAGCACTACAACCCATAATACGAGTATGATTACTATTTACGATGCTACTTACGATATTCTAATTTTTTTATCTTTGCTATTTATATTGATACATACTTAAGTTTTTGCTTCAAATTTTCCCGCGATTTAAAGTTAAGGCGAAATCAACGAATTTGCCCGCGAAATTGAAAATTTTCATGGTTTTTTGCAATTTGTACGCTAATTACACATGAGAGGTTTATGGCAGTCAATTTGCAATAACGACAGTATCATCTTTACATGATTATATCAAAAACTTTGGATAAAAATGTGTATCCTAGGAAATTAGGCCGAGTTTTATGTGAGTAACTCGCAAATCTCGGACTAATTTCTTTAACTCTACACTTTCACGCAGAGATTTTCATATAAACACGTGAAGATGATATTGGGATTCCCGCAATTTGACTGCCATAAGCCTATTATGTCGTATTAGCTTCAAAATCGCGAAAAAACAAAAAAAAATTGAATTTCGCGGGCACACCCGTGGTGTGCTCCTTAAGTAAATCCCTTGGAAATAATTGGCAGATAATAATCACCTTTTAAGCCAATACAAATTATGTAGATAGGTAACTAGTGGGTACTTAGGGGAAAATTCTACGATCACTGACGCTATAAAAACTAAAAAAAAACTTATAAAAGACATTCGTTAGCTGTGTTCGTTACCAACAAATCACGTGATCAACATATCGAACGGATACGTCATTCCCATACACTTCTTTAGTTTTTAAAGTTTTTAAATGATTAAAAAAATAGCTTTGCAGGAACCAGAGGATAGAACCACGAACCACTACTACATTACGGACTGTAGCGACGTCATTAAAAATAATGGAAATTAATTAATTATTATTAAGTTTTTTTGAGGAAAAATTGATAAATATTGAGACAACTCCATTTTTTAGAGTAAATATTAAATTATGATAAATGGAGTGCAATTCGTGTTCACTCACCAACGAGGTCAATGTCGGTGAAGTATGAAAAGTGATGTGAACCCATTTTGGAGCCTATCTCCAGTGGTACAAGCACTAGTATTGTTTGAGCGGCCGCCCTTTAAGGATGAGGATTCAGAACTAGGTTAGTACTAAGTGGGGTTGGCACTTTCGAGTTTATCTTTTAAATTATTTAAGTATGTTATTACTATCAGTAAAGTTAATAAATTAATAATAAGTTATTTTTTATTTGATCATTTTCAGTTACATATTAAATTAGATCCCGATTTGCTCTAATAGAAATAGGTATAATGTATAAAGGCATAATTAAGTTATGTTAAGTTTTTTTTTATCATGTTTATATTACATACAAATTACAAATGTGTCAGCACGTATATTATACACATAGTAAGTAGCTAACTTTAGTTTATAGAACCTTTCTTGTAAGTACATATTAAAGTAGAAAATGGCCATAAGGCTTCGTTCTATATTTGATAACTAAGAATGTTAATATATCATTATCTTTGCCCATTGTAACACAAAAACAACATAAGGAATAACATGCAAGTGCTCATAAAGTACCTATTAGATTGTAAGTAGATAATGGTAATAATTTATTTAACAGTTTGGAAGTGAAAACAAATAAAGTTTATTGTTAGGTGGAAAAATATAAATATGTAACATTTATTCTCCATGTATATTTTTTTATCATAAAATATGGCAAACGAATTTAAAAAATTGGCATAGATGTAGCTTGTGCTTAAAGTTACTATATAAAAAACTTACTATTCCGCGAAAAGAAAGGTTTCTATGCGGTTTTTTTGAAACCTAAATCCAGTAGGTTCACAACCCTAGAAAAGAACGCAAGGACCTCCGCGAAAATAATACCTAAGTGTGATTCATTGATCGACCATCGAAGTTTTTTCATGTCAATCATTTCATATTTTAATGAATGGATTATTTCTAACGCTTATTAATTTATGCGAATTGTTATTGACAATAATTACAAACGTAAACTGCACAGGATGGCCTTACAAAAAACCTGGTGATTTGTCTTGATTTGAAATTATTTATTTAGTTATTTTCGCTAGTGACTAAAGTAACCAGCTGTGAAGCGCACGCTATGTAGTTGACAACGATTGTGTTGATCTAAAAAACTCAATTGCGTTTGTGCAGTGAGACCGAAACATCTAAAATTAGCAGGTGACAAAATATTCTGTGCTGTTTTTCTCACGTGGGATAAAATAGTGAAATATATATATAGTTTGTGCTTTGCAGGGCTTATTGAGAAACGATTTGCTAAGTAAGTTCTTTTAATTTCGTTAAACTTAGTAACTATTTTAAATTAGTAAGGGTGGGCAACCTTAATATATCATTTGGGCTAATTATACCTACTAATTTATAGTCAAGGATCCCGCTATACAACGACTCTCACCGAACTGTTTATTGGATGAAAACTATTTATATCCAATTTAATATGTCAATAAATATATCGCAAGTGGGTTGCTTAAAAAATTTCAGTCCAGGGTATGATTAATTAAGAATTAAAAAAAAGCCATTGTAACATGGAATCCTATTTGTTACAGTTTAGCTGACATCGTAGTTTAAATTAGATTGGATGTTATAAATAGTGCTTTTTGCCAGAAATACTTTCCTGGCTGAGGAAAGTATTTCTGCTCTATATTTTTTGGCAAAAGAAAGTTAACGGATAATAAAATCGTAGGTAAATAAGCACAATTGCAATTTGCGACATGAATCGCTCATCCATATCTTATTTGAACTAAGATGACAACGAAACTCTAACAAATAGGAGTTCATGTTACAATGGGACTGAAATTTTTTAGGCAACCCACTTGCGATATATTTATTGACATATTAAATTGGATATAAAATAGTTTTCATCCAATAAACAGCTCGGTGAAGGTCGACCTGACTTGGGACCCCCTACTATTAGAATTAATTTTATATCAGGTCATTACACACAGCGCAATCTAGCCCCAAAGTAGGTAAGTGCTAGCTCATGTTATGGGTGCTAGATAACTGATTTAAAATATATATACATATTATTATTTATTATACATAAATATAATATAATAAAAAACACCCAGACACCATTCGTGCTCTTCACACAAACATTTCCCAGTTGTGGAAATCGAACCCACGACCTCCGACGCAGACGGCAGTTTCGCTACCTCTACGTCATTTGGTCGTCGTTTAAAATCTATACAATCCCAGCAAAAACATTTTCATGTAAAATGTTGCCAAGACGAGAACATGTGGCTCACACTATCAAAAAGTTATCAGATCTCATGTAGAGCAAGACTTCTAACTCTACACGCCCTAACTCTATAAATCCTAACTTAATAAACTCTACACTTTAGTCAAAATATATTATGTCTTGGCTGTTTCGGTACCGTCACATGGGCGTAAAGTGAAGAATTTATTCACTGTTCAGTACTTTTCTAATAGAGTTTTGCAAGTGGCATAATGGACCATGCAAAATTCAAGAAATTTCACATTAAAATTAAATGGTATCACCATTGTTATGGGAAAAAACTTCCATTTATTAAAAATATCCTCTAAAGCAAAGGAACACACTTTTGCAAAGTGTGATGGAGTATTTGAAACCAATGCAGTTAGTAAAACCTAAGTGCAGTTTCTGAGGAGACTCAATACCTATCTAATAAATAATCGTTACTACAGAAACTAGGTATTGTATATCAGAAAAGTACAAAGTCAGTGAATAATATTTTTACTTTACACCCATGTGACAGTAACGAAACAGCCAAGACATAATATATTTTGACTAAAGTGTAGAGTTTATAAAGTTAGGATTTATAGAGTTAGGGCGTGTAGAGTTAGAAGTCTTGCTCTACATGAGATCTGATAACTTTTTGATAGTGTGAGCCACATGTTCTCGTCTTGGCAACATTTTACATGAAAATGTTTTTGCTGGGATTTCACTTCTTTTTGTAAGTTGTTTACGACTATATTTTTTATTTGGTTAATTTCCTTTTCTTTGGTGTATTTCTTGAATATCATTGCAAGGTGGATATTTGTTCGAATCAAGTATCCCCCCCCTTTATCATTTAAATGAGGGAATCCTCCTTGGTTCACCTAGTTTATTTTTTTCCTTATTTGTAGTTTATTACAATGAGTCCCTATATCAATTTTGAGACTCTAGCATCAATATTTGCGGTAATTTTATACAAACTTCCATCCCCTATTTTAAGGGGTTGGGGGGTTAAATTTCCAACTTTTGGATTTTTTGTTGGTTGTGTGCTAATACTAGCTTATATACCAAATTTCAGAAATTAAGTTTTTATTATACCTATATACTTATGGGAAACCCCATACGAACTTCCAACCCCCTAATTTTATGGATGTGGGGTGATTAACTAAAAATCCTGAAACACGTATTTAATTGTTTATTACAAAGAGTCCCTATATCAATTTGGAGACCTCTAGCATCAATATTTGCGGTAATTTCATACAAACTGCCATCCCCTATTTTAAGGGGTTGGGGGGTTAAATTTCCAACTTTTGGAATTTTTTGTTGGTTGTGTGCTAATACTAGCTTATATATCAAATTTCAGAAATTAAGTTTTTATTATACCTATATACTTATGGGAAACCCCATACGCACTTCCAACCCCCTAATTTTATGGATGTGGGGTGATTAACTAAAAATCCTGAAACACGTATTTAATTGTTTATTACAAAGCGTCCCTATATCAATTTTGAGACCTCTAGCATCAATATTTGCGGTAATTTCATACAAACTGCCATCCCCTATTTTAAGGGGTTGGGGGGTTAAATTTCCAACTTTTGGAATTTTTTTGTTGGTTGTGTGCTAATACTAGCTTATATATCAAATTTGTGAAATTAAGTTTTTATTATACCTATATACTTATGGGAAACCCCATACGAACTTCCAACCCCCTAATTTTATGGATGTGGGGTGATTAACTAAAAATCCTCAAAGACGTATTTAATTGTTTATTACAAAGAGTTCCTATATCAATTTGGAGACCTCTAGCATCAATATTTGCGGTAATTTCATACAAACTGCCATCCCCTATTTTAAAGGGTTGGGGGGTTAAATTTCCAACTTTTGGAATTTTTTTGTTGGTTGTGTGTTAATACTAGCTTATATACCAAATTTCAGCTTTCTAGGTCTTCAGGAAGTACCTAGGAATTTTGATGATCATCAGTGAGTCAGTCAGTCAGTCAGTCAGTGACGAAATTTGGGTTTTTTAGACGTCAATAAAATCTAAAGTATAAGACATATAAAATTGAAACTTTATAGGTTTAATAAGTTCACTGGCGACATCATTTTCCGAGAATTTTGATTATCTGAAATAATTCAGGCCCAAGTTATAAGGGTTTAAAAATACGGCGAAACACTTCGAGAAAAGATAGGTAGTGCCCTCGCGCTTCGCTTGGCTCGTCTTGGCGGGGACACTACCGTGTCCCCAGATATATTTAAAACACGATTGGTGAAAGAACAGTGTGGAATATGTTTTTTTAATACAGTTGCTCAAAAAGTGGCGTATTGCAGGAACGTATAGCGTTCGGGATGTGGGCTATTACACACTCGTGCTTTTTTTTTACCTTTCCCGAACTCGTGCGTTATCTTTCCCAACTGTCAAAATAATGTCTATTAAAAAGAAAAACCAACCATGAAGTTTTTACTAAAAAAAATCATAGAAGTTTTTATGATTCATGCAAATACGTATATTTCTAAAAAGAAGCTACAATTTGTTTCAATATCAGATTTGATTGCATGAGTTTGGTTAGGTTTCATTTCATATCAATAAAAAAAATTCTACTGAAGACTTGGCTGTATGGGCATAGTTCCCTTTGCGTACCAGAATATTATTTAGTCTATGACCAAATTTTTTTTTTATTTTTTTTTTTTTAAATCACCAGAATGGGTGAAGAAAAAAAAACTGCTTATATTCTACGGTTGGCGCCATTTTTCACAAATTTTCTTTGCGAGTTTAGTTGTTTGTTGCACAAAATGCTTCGGAGAACATTTTACCGGAAAAGTCAAAAAGTCGCTACATATCTACATACGACGAATTTATTGCGTGGAGAGAAGAGAAAAAAGCAAATAGTTTTTCAGAAAATGTTAAGTTAGTTGAGTTTATTGTGTTTTTATTATTTTATTGAATTGCTTCATTTTTTCGCAACTGTATTAAAAATAATCGTTCAGTACACGTGCGGAACCGTCATTGCAACTTGTTCCGACTGTCAACCCTCGCTTTCGGCTGCGCCTCGGCTCGGGTAGACATTTGTCGGAACTCTTTGCAATAACAGCCTTTCCGCACTTGTAATGAAACATACTATTTTAATACAGTTGCTCAAAAAGTGGCGTATTGCAGGGACGTATAGCGTTCGGGATGTGGGCTATTACATACTCGTGCTTTTTTTTTACCTTTCCCGAACTCGTGCGTTATCTTTCCCAACTGTCAAAATAATGTCTATTAAAAAGAAAAACCAACCATGAAGTTTTTACTAAAAAAATTCATAGAAGTTTTTATGATTCATGCAAATACGTATATTTCTAAAAAGAAGCTACTAATTTGTTTCAATATCAGATTTGATTGAATGAGTTTGGTTAGGTTTCATTTCATCTCATTAAATTTCATTTTCATTTCATATCAATAAAAAAAATTCTACTGAAGACTTGGCTGTATGGGCATAGTTCCCTTTGCGTACCAGAATATTATTTAGTCTATGAACAAATTTTTTTTAATTTTTTTTTTTTAAATCACCAGAATGGGTGAAGAAAAAAAAACTGCTTATATTCTACGGTTGGCGCCATTTTTCAGAAATTTTCTTTGCGAGTTTAGTTGTTTGTTGCACAAAATGCTTCGGAGAACATTTTACCGGAAAAGTCAAAAAGTCGCTACATATCTACATACGACGAATTTATTGCGTGGAGAGAAGAGAAAAAAGCAAATAGTTTTTCAGAAAATGTTAAGTTAGTTGAGTTTATTGTGTTTTTATTATTTTATTAAATTGCTTCATTTTTTCGCAACTGTATTAAAAATAATCGTTCAGTACACGTGCGGAACCGTCATTGCAACTTGTTCCGACTGTCAACCCTCGCTTTCGGCTGCGCCTCGGCTCGGGTAGACATTTGTCGGAACTCTTTGCAATAACAGCCTTTCCGCACTTGTAATGAAACATACTATTATTCTTATTTTTGTGTGTATATTGCGGTTAGTTTTGGTCCCTCTCATGTAATGGTAGTTTAAAAATAAAACAATAGTCCATACTGAATTAGGACAGTACTATTAATGTCATTTGAGTAAAAAAATGCGTTGCTCATAAAAGATTTAAGAATTTAAACATTTTATGTACCTATGCTCTACCTACCTAATGAACAACCTACACTACAGCATACAGGCATATTTATGCTTCAGTTAGGTTTTACACCAATAAATATGTTATACATTAAAATACAAACTAATAAAGTTGCCTAAGAGATTAATTCCATCTGAATCCTTGAACGCTGTGAGATGTAGCCGTGGCCATATCTAGTACAACACATCATGTAAGGTCGTATCGTTACATACATGAACTGCTTTTAGATGTAATTTATTCTGATGTTAAATTATAATGTAAAATTCCTCGTGTCACATTGCAAATGTGATCTAGATTTCTGTGTCCAATAAAGGAATCAAGCGACACATTGCATTGCAAAAAAAAAGGTCAAGTGCGTGTCGGGCTCTCGTATTGAGAGTTCCGTACAATCCCGATAGTATAGTATAGTAGTAATATTTTGATATTATTTAAGCAAACTAAACACCCCTGCCCACCAAATTAAAAAACAAGCAAAAAATCACGTGTGTTGTATCAGACTCCCGTAATTTTTTTTAGTTTACTTTAGTAAAAATTACTAAGGTAAACTTTATAAAGTGAATTTATAATATAACTAAATACTCCGTGAACATTTGAAGTGTCTAACTGTTCCCGTTATCAATATCGAACAAAAACAAGCAAAAAATGACGTTTATTGTATGGAAGCCCCCTTACATATTTTTTATTCTATTTTTAATATTTGTTGTTATAGCGGCAACGGAAATACCTACATCGTCTGTGAAAATTTCAAGTATGTAGCTATCATGGTTCCAGAGAATGGTGGTCCATTGGTGACGGGAGGACGGACAGTCAGCGAAGTCTTAGCAATATGGTCCCGTTTTACCCTTTGGATACGGAACCCTAAAAAACATCCATAATATTTTCTGCGTCCTGTTCGCCCGCTACTCACAATTCTATTTCTACAATCGCTAACATTACAGGGTACCTATGGAAATGACATCTGTTATCGGTAAGTCACGTGGCCAACATATCGAACGGTCCAAGATGGCGAGCTAATTTATTTCTTCTCAATCCCAAAATTTCATACTCCGTTGTAGTTACACGAGCCTGGTGTACTAAAGCGTATTGTAGCGCAACTAATTAAGAACTTATGTTGTGTTTGTTTTAATTAACTCTAAGATAATATTATTATGATATGTATTGCGTAACATTACTGCAACATACGTAGTTAGGATATGGACAGGTTGATTTAAAACAGTGAACAGTCCTTGTAAGGGGTAAAATACAGCTTATTTAATCATACCTTGACAGAAAAAATTTTAGAATTTTCATCAAACACCCAAGTTTTCAAGTTACTTACCCTTTAAATTATACGTACATATTAATCGTTCATGGTTTTGAATTTTTTTATATTGTTAGCGTTTATAACCACATCATTCAAAGCCTAATAAGGGGAGGAAGTGTTTAGCAGCCAACGCTCAGCTTGAAAGTCACATACTTTTAAGAACTTTCTCTCAGACATGCAGGTCACCTCATTTATTTACCTGCCGTGCTATTTTGCAAAACAGCGACGAGGTTACATCTCTGCATCAATGAATTTGTCAGTTGTAATAGACTACAATTTTGCATGCCATATTCGGGTTGGCAGCTGTCTGGCAGCTATTTCATTTTGTAGAAACTGTCAGTAGTTGTAGACACCGTAGATAGGACAGCTGAACTGGAGGCGAACGGAGGATGGTTTGGTTTAAGTGTCTAGCCGAGATTTGCGAGTTACTCACTTCAATCTCGATAATTCGATTTATATAAACACGTGAATAAGATGACACTGGCGTTTCTCAAATTACTTTATTTTATGTCTTATTAAATTACAAACTGAAAAAAAAACCGCCGATTAGAAACCTCAGGACATAAGCATCTGAACGATTTACGTAAACTTTTTTCGTACTGTTGGCGGCAAAACAAGCACTTTTGGCACCGATAAACTGGATACATTTTTTCGCACCGTCTGCGTCCGCGCTGTTCAGGATACATGTCTATTAAAAAAATACAAAAAATTTGAATTTCTCGGGCACAGCCGTATCATGCTCCTTAATATTAAGGCGAGATCTTTTATAGAGGCGAGGTCGAGTAACAACCGAGCTATTACTGTTTCAACTTACAATCTACACACAATAATGGATCATTCAAATCAAAACTGCAGTGTAAATAAATTTAACTACGATTGGTAGGTACCTTACTACAAACAACGTTAAAATTACGGTTACATTCACCGTAAATAGTCTGCGAAGGCTAGATGACAATCTCCCTTATTCAATTAGTACATAGGTAAGCATAAAGTATGTGTACCTTATACATACTTTATGCCCCTCTTATTTACTATTCTAATTATTGGCATGTACCAGTTTGAGAATGCGTTTTCATCACAGACCAGGGAATAACTAACTTTATGTTTTCATAATAATGTTCCCGAAGGAGGTTTGCATTGGTTCAAAAAATATGCTAAAAACATTTTCTGATTATGTGTTACTCATGGATGTAACATAAAGGATGAGCACTTAGTGACGTCACGCATATATTTTTAGGCTCCGCCCTGAAACCTCTTTTTATTTGTCAAAACAGTAAAATGGCGCTAATAATGTACTCGTATGCGACCGCGGTATGCGCTGACAGCGGTACCGAAATATATGAAGCGCGACGCCATATTTGAGAAATTTTTGGCTTCAACATACGTCACATATTTCCTGTCCTCTTAGCGTAGCGTATTTCGTCATTGGGGTTACTATAGGCACAATGGATAGTAAATGTATCAGCTGCTGCCGTTTACTCACAATATCTATGCTAAAATAATCTATAATTTTGTTTACAAGAAAATCTTAAGACGGTAACGACAATTTTTAGACAAGTGCCGAGTAAAATCTGTGGTGCCGAGTTTCTTGCTCATTCTTTTCGGTGCAAAACGGCTTTTACAACGTGGTGGTAGACACTAACATTTGAAAGGGAAAAAACAAACATGTTGATTTAGTTTTCTTATTAATTATTATTAAAATTAACAGGACAGATTAATTTGTTTTACTAATAATCAGCAACTTGAAAAGATTCTGTATGGCACAATATGCAGGAACACTACCCACATGAAACACCACACACAAATTTATAACAGTTTCTTCGATGCACGTTTCGTCATTATGGATTTCCGCAAAATAACGCCTGCTTCCAATATAATAAAAATTTTGTATTTTTTAAATTAAAATGCTGCTGATTGAGCATGCAGAGTTTTTACCATGAGAGAAAAATATCAGTTTTGTCCTCTGCTAAGTAATTTAAATAGAGTTGTAAACAGTATGCAAAATAAAATGTTAATTTATTCGTGGGAAGCATGTTAGCTGAGTTTATTAACTGACTGCCTGTCGGCTTGTTTGCTTGATCACTGACCTCTACGATTGTTTATTATTATTTTTCAACTACTACTATACCCTATCTGATCACGTGATCTTTCTGCCATTAATTGGCCAGCTGGCAAAAGGGATGATCACTTTATATCCTATCAGCACGGATAGCATCGACACGTGATAAAACTTTTATCCCTCGTTATATCTTCTGACAAGGGATAAAATTATTTTCTCCGCCTAGCTCGTTTAGAGTATAACGACGAACTCTCAGGCATACCAGTATCCTCGATCTATGTTTCTTCATGTCAAGTAAATGTTATTGATTAGGAGTCAAAAACGCATACGGCTCCGTAAAGTCCACGTATCTCTTCGCGTGTAGAATTCGAAATGTGAAATAGGACCTCCATGGCGCATGGGACGCACGCTCGGATTCGAGTGGGAGGTCACGGGTTCGATTCCTGCCACAGGCCACTTTGGAATTTTATAATTTCAAAATTGGCTCAGGTTTTGTCCGTGGCTAGTTACTAGCAAAGACGTACCGCCAAGCGACTTAGCGTTCCGGTACGATGCTGTGTAGATACCGTTGGGCTGATAAACTTACCCCTTCCAAGTTAGTACGCTAACATCTTCGGCTGCATCATCACTTACCATCAGGTGAGATCGCAGTCAAGTACTAACTTGTAAAGCGTAAAAAAAGGACCCTCAAATGAGAGACCGAGGTCTAACCGCCGGACTATCAAATTACTCTGGCGGTAGTGAATCATGGCCGGCCTTGCTGCGGCACGTGCCAGAAACTGCGTGGATGTGTAAAGTTACGTGTAGTGACAAAGTACTCGTAAAAGCCGTGGCAATTAAGTTGAACCAAAATGGCAGCCGTCTACGTAACCACATCTCCAGGCGCTCCACCTTACGCGGTTCCCCTCGCGACTCCGTCATACCGCCCCTCAGTTGACAACTTGAGTGTTGACACCCGAAAATGTGTTCTGCAAAGGGTTCATCTTATACGCCGCCTACTATATTAGTTTGTTCTGAAAATGGTTTTCTGTTATTTAAGTAAAAATCTCTATGCTGAAAAATCATTGCCACTATTTACCCATGGACCACCATTGGACATGGCCACCATTGGAAATCATTGTGTAGTTCATTTAAAATAAATAGTTTTAATGGACGTCCAGCTGAAAGTTTTTTACCTCTCGCGAGATACAATGTTTAAGAGGCCTGTAAACTACGATGTCTCCGTTAATGCAAAATACCAAATCATTTGTAATTCGTGAATATTTCGATCATGTTGTGGTGTCATTCGGATTCATATAGTAATAATCTATGCTCCTGGCCATATTTGGTTCGGAAATATTTGTTTAAAATAAAATAATAATCAATTTTGATCAAAATTTTTATAAATTTGGTCGAGTTCCGTAATACCAAAAATTATGAATGAAAACTTGTAACTTTCTTTATTAACTGGTGTTTTTCTTTAGCTGGACATTAAAAACTGTGCTCCTGAACTAATACGACGTGAGATAGTGTTGTTTTATTACAAAACAAATAAGCAGAAAACATGTCCTCTTTGACATAAAAATAAGCAAAACTAAATTCGTTTACAATTTCGTTTAACAACAGTATTTCGGAACCAGATATGGCCAGGAGCATAGATTATTACTATACGAACCCGAATAACACCACAACATGATCGAAATATGCACGAATTACAAATGATTTTGGTATTACGTTTGTATGGGAGACATGGTAGTTCACAGGACTCTTAAATACTTCGAAAGCTGGTCACCCGAATTCATGAGTGCATTTGAATTGAAGAGGAGTAGGTATTTTGAAAAACTAGAAGTAAATTTGTTTCAAGTTCGAACACTTTATCATGTCTCTAACAATTTTAAAAGATTACAAAAGTTTGATGTTCGTGGCATTAAAGAAAATGTCATGAGTGTAAGAAAATTAGTCGGTCGTTAACTAATCTGTGCACGAGATAATTGGTAGAAAACATCGGAGGCAGTGCTCGAATTTGACCGGAACGCACCGGAACGGCGTTCCGGTTCGTGAAAACACCGTTCCGGTTCGTGAAATCAGCGTTCCGTTTCGTGAAAATTATTCTCAGAGCGTTCCAAACTCTGGTTTTTAAATAATTGAGATCTTCTTGGCAGGAGCACTACTAAAAATGTGTCTGTACCCTCAGAATTGAATATGAGTAGGTACTGTGAAGGCATAGCGTTCCGGTTCGTAAAAAAGTCCAAATAAAATAATAGAAGCACTGAAGGTACAGCGTTCCGGTTCGTGAAAAAGTTCAATTCGACCACTGATCGGAGGAGAAAACTAGATACTTCAAACCACGAAGACACGCCCCACTCTGTCAAAACCGCTTAAGTTTCATTCGATTCGTATGAAGTTTGACAGAGTGGGGCGCGTCGTCGTGGATTGAAATATTTATAATAAGAAATGTTTTTGATTTAAAGTTCAAACAAAACTTTAGATCTCGACCCGGATTTCACGATGTTCGATAAAGGAATTTATTGTTACCTGATATTATTTGCATCACTAATATGTCACGATCTTTATCCTAACACTCGATGACCCAGCAGACGTTGTTTTGTATCTTCTTACGATTTTTATAACTAAATATACAATACAAATGTTACAATTGAGAAAAAAGGCCCCACGTCGCTATCGTGACAAGTATAACTTTGCAATTTCGGAATTGTAAACGAAGGCAACTTTGTTAACATGTTTTGTAGGGGACTTATAACTAAGAACCTTACTTTTAGTCCATGCTCTTCTTCTTCTCAGCTTTTATCCCGGCATATTAGCTTGACTGCTTAGAGGTTTCCACTTTGCACGATCTAAAGCACCCTCGTTACGCAGTCCATTAGCACGATCTTCTTCTTCTCATCTCTTCTTGTGCGATGCGTTTCTTTAGGCGTCCGCGGGAACATTGTCCAGCGAAAGGCATGTTGAGGCACCGGTGACCCACATACTCTGCCCACATACTCGCAAAACGTGGCCAAACCAACGCAAACGGGATTTTTGAACATTATCGGCAATATCTCTCACGCTATGGCTACCACGTATACGTACTATTGTATAATGGATCACGAAGATCCATTTTTCATCGTCCGTAATCATTTGTTTCAAAAATAGCTCGATGTAGTTTCGTTTCAGCAGGGATTCACAAATATGGAAACTCAGTCCATAAAATTTTTCAATGTTAATTCATTTGAAACCCAAATATCGTGCTTCTTTTGGTATGGGCTTGTTACGAATTCTGTCCAGACGCGGAACATCGCACATCTTAAGCATCGTTCGCACTTCATATCGTTGACGTTGAGATTCTGAATATATTTCGTCAGCGTTGGTAAGGACTCACTGCCATATAGGTCCAATAATAATCTTAGTCCATGCAAATTGTAGTAAACCGGAAGAACCTTAGTAGACTTATTTGCATGGGGACCTAGCTTGTAATAACGCATACATAATTGATGTTACGATTGATAATTAATTGATAAGCAATTACGCATGCAATGAGGCCATGACCACACTCAAGACTACAAGATCCCGCGGCAATTTGCAAATTAGCATCTTTGCATAATGATTTCAAGATGGAGCTTCCGCAAAGGAACTACGAGTAGTTATGGCTTATGAAAATTTTCCAAAAAAACTTCTCTAATTTTACTAATCACTAAGGCAACCAAGGCTGTAACACCATTAATATTGACTGCATATCCGCGCTATAAGCAACCAGGCTAATTCATGACGCAAAAAAGGAGATTCTGTTTAGATGGTGAGTTGGTGACTTGTTTCGGATAATTTTTCGGCATAATTTGAAAATGATTGTTCCATCTTTAAAGGGTTTGTCGTCATCGGTCACTTTTTGATAAAACTTAATTCTTTACGGGGACTACCTGCTGCAGTCAGCCAACAAACAGGTTTTATCAAAATTCTCCCCTTGGGGAATGACAGTTCAAATTATGGATGGAAGTACTAACAATAATTATGCTTGTAAACAATTTTTACTACCAACCTTTAACTTCACCTGTGGTTAACTTTCAAAATTTAAAAATTTTAAAACGTTTCTTCTAGTCGCAGTGGACGTATCTTATTGATTCATTCATGCGCCTATCAATCTTGTTCGAAACCAAAGTCATATGTTACGAGTTTTTTAGTAGTAATACCTTAGTTGATTTAAGAATTCTAACCACACAAGTCTCACGAAGTTACTAACATTGACCTATAATGGTATTATTTCGTAATTTACGGTACACCAGGCTTTGCTAGACACAACCAATTTACTCGTAGTTAAAGTTTGTACTCGACTAAAATAGGTTTACCAGAGAGCTGAATCAATCATGTATTTTCAATTTACCGTTCAGTTATAAATTCATGATGAAGAAATTTTACAAGGAAGCCCAACACATAAAGATTAAATTAGTAGGTAAGAAATTATTTTGGAATAATAAGAGTTAATTATTAATAATTTATCTCTTTATTAGGCTACAAGTACTTATCATATACAATTCCTGTATAAGGTGTCATATTCAGTCCTTAGGCAGAACTTATGCCATCCAGTAGTTTTTAGAGTTCCGTAGTACCTACCTTCCTACCTACCTACCTAGTTCTTTAATCTTTTACGACAAAATGAGGCATGATTATATTGAGCTAGGTAGTAGGTAATTTTTTTAAGTGGTACATATTAGCAACAGTAGAGTTTATTCGCGAACATCATATTATAGGACATTATTAATATACGAGTACATGGAGAAAATGTGCTTTAATTTTTTTATTTTTAAACCGGTTTCCTACTTGATCCTTGGATTTTAGTTTACTTAGCGTACACCTCGTGTACATGACATATTTTTCAGTCTCAAGGTAAATTACAAACTAACAAAAACATTGTACTTAACAATATTGTACACGAAAATTAGTAAAAAATGCATACTTAAGTTACACAGGTTCAGGGTTTATGCGGAAGCAAACAAATTAAAACAGTTTTAGATGTCTATGATAGTAATTATTTTGTAGAGTTAAGTACTATTTTAAAGTGGTCCGGGTAATTTTTTGTTTACTCCATTTTCCGTGATTTAATCTTCTAAGCTATAATTATATATTTAACTTGTTAGCATATTTCCGTACATTAATATCATGATTAGGTACATTATAAATGAATAACCAACAATAAATATCTAATGCCGTATTTATTTACTTGTTTACTTTGGTCGTAACTTATGAGAAATTTTCAAAGTTGATTGTATTTTTTACATTTTACACTTTCAAGGGAAGACCTCAATATTAATTTCAAATGAATCTGTCTAAAAAAAGGAAAAATGGTTCTGATACCTGAACAATTTTTTTAACCGACTTTAATTTTTTTATTTGGATGGTAGAGTTAAATTGGAGTCGTGCAAGGTTACATTTTAGGCCCCATTATGTTCATGACGTTATGAAGATGACGTTACTTTAATTTGTAGCGGGAAAATTATATAAATAATGTACTTTTTTTGTTTCAGATAATACAGCCAAAATAAAATAGAGCATGAGCACATAGAGAGAATAGACTAAAGAAAACAAAATGGCGCCACAAGAACGAACTCCTTGTTGCGAAGAAGATTCCCGCCAAACCGCACCTAAAGATAACAATTTATCAAACATAGACCTAAGCGGGAGTTTTGTCAACAAAGGATTCACTAAAGACACCAATGACAACACAGAAAATGTCACCAGTACAACAAAAGTCACAGATGATGAAGAAAAAAAGAAGAAAGCCACAGATTTCGACGACTTGTTGCCATATGTGGGAGAGTTTGGGTTGTATCAAAAGATATTGTTTCTGTTAATGATACCGTTCGCGTTCTTCGTGGCGTTTGTGTACTTCTCGCAAATATTCATGACGATCGTGCCGGAGCAGCACTGGTGTTGGGTACCGGAACTGGCCAACTTGACGGTAGAAGAGAGGTGAGTTTGACTAATGATCACACAAACAAACATACACAATTTCCATTTTAAATTATAGGCCATTGAAAATGAAAAGTTCTCTGCTAGATTCTTAGGACTGAATATACTTAGTATAATTTTCGGATGAAGTTCAAGACTCCTTATTAATTAATAAAACCAACTGAACTACTTAGTATAATTTCAGCAGTTCACTATCACTCCCAAGGATTTGTTTCATGTAAATAATTCTTTATAATGTACAAAATAGTACCACCAGAATGCGTCATACTCGTCTATGATCGTCTACTTGAAATGCAACTAAAATACTTATTACAAGCGAATCGGAGGTCATACCTGCCCGTAATATAATGGTCGGAGCAGGCGAGTGGACAAAACAATCGGCGCGGTTAAACTGAAGTGATTAAAAAACCAAGGTCCGATAAATTTGCTTTTGTGCACAAGGTCCTTCCTGTTTCATATAAAATCTTTGAACGCTACTTTGGGACCCCAAAACTTGGGAAAATTTGTATCAAAATCTTATCACATAGGCCTAACTTACAGGCTCTATATAAAAGTCATACCTCTACCGCCAAGATCAGAAAGCAAGTTTGCAGCAAAAAAACTGACAAGAAACTCAACAATTACTCTTTTTAAAATTACATTAAAAATCGATTTATATCTTTGATATTTATGATATCTTGTGAGAACACGGAAGCGTTTGTTCAAGAATTTTAAAAATGAGCAGAATCTTTGAAAGTGAAATGGTAAAATTGTGAAATGGTGTGGACAAACGGCTCAAGAGTAGGTACTCGTAATCTTTGAATCACTAACGTTTTACTAACGTCGATTTGAGACGAACACAATGACAAAGTGGCATCACGCGTACCATTTTCACTGTCTTGGTTACTATAAAATGGGGTTATTCAAGGGGCGGATAAACAAACTTAAGAGCTGGTAACGCATTTGCAGTTCCTCTAAGACTATAAAAAATTCTTGAGAGTCCTGTGAACTACCATGACTCCCATACAAATGTAATAACACAATAATTTGTAATTCGTGTATATTTCGATCATGTTGTGTTATTCGGGTTCTTATAGTAATAACCTATGCTCCTGGCCATATCTGGTTCCAAAATTCTGTTGTTAAACGAAATTGTAAACGAATTTGTAAATTTAGTTTTGCTTATTTTTATGTCAAAGAGGACATGTTTTCTGCTTATTTGTTTTGTAATAAAAATAACACTATCTCACGTCGCATTAGTTTAGGAGCACAGTTTTTATTGTCCGGCTAAAGAAAAAGACCAGTTAATAAAGAAAGTTACAAGTTTTCATTCATAATTTTTGGTATTACCACAGATAATTTAATACTAAACTAGGTATTACGGAACTCGACCAAAATTATAAAAATTTTGATCAAAATTGATTATTATTTTATTTTAAAGAAATATTTCCGAACCAAATATGGCCAGGAGCATAGATTATTACTATATGAATCCGAATAACACCACAACATGATCGAAATATTCACGAATTACATTAAATGATTTGGTATTTTGCATTAACGGAGACATCGTAGTTCACAGGCCTCTTAAGGGTGTCTTCAAAAGTTACACATGCATATTGCATAAATAACTTATTTCCTTTAAGTTCTTCAGACTTAAAAACGTCTGGACGCTACCAGTTGAGGCCTCCGTGCGAATTCAACGACCTCTACTGATTCAACCTTAACTGTTCAAGTTCAGATCGTTACGACAACGTAACGGTTACCTAAGAATACCCAACTCTGTCCAATTGTTCGCGTTATGCAATTTTAGTCGGTTTTTTGTTGATCGAGCACTGCCTACGTGAAAGAATTGCTGTTTATAAAAAGCGGACAAGTTGGAGTAAGACTCGTGCACCGAGGGTTCCGTATCTACTAGGTACAGAAAAAATCGGTATCTTAAGATTGCTTTTTGTTAATGATCGCCAAAATTGACTTACAATGAAGGAATGAATGGAAGTTAATTCACAAAATGTATGTACAGTGAGATGTTTATGATTACAGTTATCAGGTAAAAAGTAATCAAGTAAGTATGACGCACCGAGAAAACCGTATAAGGATTTCATGTTACGATGTTAGTACGAAACCCTTAAAATCGTGGACCCAGACTTCTTGCCCAAACATAACTAATGTTTAACTAGATAACCCGAACGACGTTGTTTTGTGCTCTCTCTAAATGGTCAATGGACCCACTCAAAGATATAAGACTAACTTATTTAAGGTGGTTGCCACATGCGAGTAAAGTATCTATACTCATTTATCATGATGGTTTAAGGAGCACACCACGGGTGTGCCCGCGAAATTCAAATTTTTCGTGGTTTTTCGCTATTTTTAAGCTAATAAGACATAAAAATGGGAAATGCTTTCCAAAAAACCAACTTCAAATGCCACTACAAAGAGTGAAATAATTTTTATTTAAATTTTAGGTACCTACACCAATTCGAAGTCGGGCAATGTTTCATACAATCCCTAATAGTCCTTCTTACTTACTTGATGTGCGAAGAAATGACGAAGTCATAGACAATCGCCCGACTTCGAATTGGTGTAGGTACCTAAAATTTAAATAAAAATTATTTCACTCTTTGTAGTGGCATTTGAAGTTGGTTTTTTGGAAAGCATTTCCCATTTTTATTTTATACTTTTTAGTGGAAAACAATAAAATGCACAAGGCGTTGTAAAAATACCCAAATTGCTTGAGGTGTGTTCATAAAATCTGAAGAGATACCTCAAATTCACCAAGATCCTCTCAGACCCGATCCTCTCAGATCCATCATCAGACCCTGACTTGATGACTTTAGTCATCAAATCAGTATCTGCTAGCAAATACACCATTAACTATAAAAAATACCCAACTCGCTTCAAGTATACTAGCAAAATTTGAAGAGTTCCCTCGATTTCACCAAGATCCCATCATCAGACCCTGACTTAATGATTTTAGTCATCAAATCAGTATCTGCTAGCATATGCACCAGTAACTATAAAAAATACCCAACTCGCTTTAAGTATACTAGCAAAATTTGAAGAGTTCCCTCGATTTCACCAAGATCCCATGATCAGATCCTGACCTGATGACCATAGGACAACTTGGAAAATATTACTCTTTTTAATAATACTCAAATAGTTTCATGTGTCCATATAAAATTTGAAGAGTTCCCTCGATTTCTCCAGGATCCCATCATCAGATCCTGACCTGATTAAAATGGGACCATCTGGAAACAAAACCCTCTTAAACAAAAAAAGAATTTTTCAAATCGGTCCACGCGTCTTCGAGTAATCGGTGAACATACATAGATAAAAAAAAAAAAAAATAAAAAAAAAAAAAAAGATTCCGACGAATTGAGAACCTCCTCCTTTTTTTGAAGTCGGTTAAAAATAGGCTTATGGCCGTCTAATTGCGATAATCCCAATATCTTCTTCACGTGTTTATATAAAAATCTCTGCTCGAAAGTGTCGAGTTAAAGAAATTAGTCCGAGATTTGCGAGTTACTCACATAAAACTAGATACATGGACTAATTTCCTAGGATACACATTTTTATGCAAAGATTTTGATATAATCATGTAAAGATGATACTGCCATTCTCGCAAATTGATTGCCATAAGCCTATCATGTCTAATTAGCGTACAAATTGCAAAAAACCACGAAAATTTTGAATTTCGCGGGCAGACCCGTTGATTTCACGTTAAGAAAAGTTCATTATATAATTGGAAGCGGACGTCCGTGTAAGAAGGTGACTACTCGTGAGGTCAGTGGGAACGGATACGCGTGTTTAGCTTAATTGTTTAATTGAACCGCTGTGCATATTTCAATGGAACTCATGTCTAGCACTGCGCCCATGGGTCATGCAATTTTATTCTTCCTCTGACCTTACAGACGCCGTGAGATATCAAAAATGGTTATCTGTAAAAACAGAAAACTCGCACGAAAATAACGTGTTTTACGTGAATATTGACCAATTAGCTTTTAATAATGTTGATGATTTCCGAACATTACGGTAGAGTTTTAAATTTTTCGGTTCGGTTTCATTCTCTAGGTCTAAAAATTCGCGGTACGTTTAAGAATGCACTGACCTACGTTTTCTCCATACATTCAAAATACCAAATAATTTGTGATTCGTGCATATTTCGATCATGTTGTTCGGCTTCATATAGTAATAATCTATGCTCCTGGCCATATTTGGTTCTGAAATACTTCTTTAAAACGAAATAATACTTAGTCAATTTTGATCAAAATTTTTATAACTTTGGTCGAGTTCCGTAATACCAAAAATTATGAATGAAAACTTGTAACTTTCTTTATAACTTGTGTTTTTCTTTAGCTGGACAATAAAAACTGTGCTCCTGAAGTAATGCGACGTGAGATAGTGTTGTTTTTATTACAAAACAAATAAGCAGAAAACATGTCCTCTTTGACATAAAAATAAGCAAAACTAAATTCGTTTACAATTTCGTTTAACAAAAGTGTTTCGGAACCAGATATGGCCAGGAGCATAGATTATTTTTTACTATTTGAACCCGAATAACACCACAACATGATCGAAATTTGCACGACTTACAAATGATTTAGGTATTACGTTTGTATGGGAGACATCGTGGGTTAGTGGACTCTTAACTGTCTACGATGTACCTTGTTACTAATAACGTCATAATTAAATTCGATAAAATCCCGAGCCGCTACCATGACTTAGCTAATGTCCGTGACGTAAATTTTCATTTCTTATCGTCAATTTGAAGGATAAAAAGCTAATTATAAAATCATTTCGTGATTGTGCATTAAAAATCTAACTCACGTTTCACATTCAATATATTTACCTATCTGTACATAGCATCTAATAGTAACCACAGACGTATTTTCAAAGATTTATAAAACAGTGATTATTTTCTTGTAATGTTTAAGTCCGGATGTTTTCGTAGAAAAAACCCGGAGATCCTGCCGGCCTTAATTCATAGGATTTGTGATTTGCATAGGTAGGTTCCTACTGCCGTCTATTAGACCATTAAGTATACATTATGATGATCTTCATCAATATATATATACTTACTTAATCATTAATGTTACAAAGTCCCAGTAGCCAGTTTGTGATTTTAGTATTTCTGGCCAATCTGTTCTAGTCTTCAGCCATGCATATAGTTTCTTACTATACTATTAACAAAGATATACAATCGATTTAGCGTTCCGATACGTGGAAGTTTAGAATATGTATAAACGTGGTACGTGCCATACGTACATGTTCTAACTTGTATTGTCGGTATACTGGCCAACAAAAGTTAGAACGGTAGGTAATTTAATACGAAAACATTTTGGATGAATCTTATTAGTTACAGTCAGCTGTCAAATAATAACTTCTCCATTTTATCAGGCAATAATACAACTTCAATAAAAAATTGCGGAAGATAATTTAAAATGCATACCTACTTCATACTTGTATGACATATTTGTATATTATTTCATAAGACGTCGTATGTAATTGTTCAAGTCACAATATATCACAATCAATCTCCAGTCTCAATCAATCCACGTGCGAGAATTACCATACACGGACGGAGAATGCAAACCGAAATATTTTAAGTGCTAAGAAGGTCAAGTTTAACTTAAAATGGCGCGCCGTTCGGATTCGAGTGCAGAAAGGTCGCGGATTCGATTCCCGTCACGGGGCCCACTCTAGAACTATAATTTCTAAATTGACACAGGTTTGATCTGGTGGGAGCCAAGGTGAGTTTTCTTAGACCTTTTAAGTACGATAACATAACACCTTCAGCTGCATCATCAACAAAACAAAACAACTCAACATCAAACATTTCTAAAATTTTGTATGGGTACTTTATTTTTTTTTACCTGCACGTATGCAGATATATATTTTAAACAAGAAATAATAACAAATATTTCATCACACTTTTTGCTTAAACTCAAAGGAAATAGCCATCAGTTTTTCTGTAGTTACATTTTTAATTTTTTGTAGAGCAAATTCGTTGAACCGAAGCGCGCATTTTTTATTGCTGTTTACAATTATAAGCAGAAAATGTTAAGAATATAAAATTCTTTGGAGAATCCATCACATCACAGATTTATTTATGTAGTAGATATCTATTTATATCACAGATTTTACACACTACAAGTTCTTTAACTAGGTGAGGTTGCAGTCAAGTCTGAAATTTTGCCAAGGGACGATGCAACCGAAGTTGTTATCGTTTGGCGGTGAGTCTTTACATATAGGGTAAGCCTTCCACCAGATCAGACCTAAGCCAATTTAGCAATTTTGAAATTTCAAAGTGGCTCTTGCGGATAATTAAACCTGGACCGGACCTTCTGCTCTAACTCAAAATGTGAGTTAGACTGCGCCAGAGAGGAAAGATGGTTTTAAGAAATAATTCTGTTTCTGTTTGCCTGGTGGGAGGCTTCTATTGGGTTAGTTACTATCCTGTACCAGAATAGACGCAGCGCCAAGCGATATAGCGTTCCGGCGCAATTATGTGTAGAAACCGTAAGGTGTGTTTACTTACCCCGTCCAACTCAGTACGATAACATCTTCGGCTGCATCATCACTTATGCTATCTTGTTCAGCGTTGAAAAATCCGGAATAAAAAGTATCCTAGACCTAAGATCCACTTGCGCCGAACTGGGTTAGTGTGTTAACCCAGAGTTAGCACGCTAACCCAGAGTAAGTTGTCAAAATTGTCCAATGAGAGACGTGGACTCTAGGGTTAAAAATGTAAATATTTAACTCCCGTTTCGCGCAAATGAATGAGTCAAACATCAATTTCCATATTTCCAGGCGGGCCCTCGCCATACCACCGAAGTCTGAAGGCCCGTTCGCCCACGACAGGTGCCATATGTACAAAGCGGACTGGACGCTGGCCTTAGCGCAGGGTAGGAGGACGCCCGACGACGAGTGGCCAATTGCACCCTGCGCCAGCGGTTGGGAGTACAACCGGAGCGACGTGCCATATGAAACTATTGCGTCACAGGTAATGCCTCTTCCTTAATCGTTATGGCGCTAATGGACATGACAACCTTCAGTCCCAAAAGCTTATCAAGCTTGCAGTCGGATGAGGCTTTGTTCATGAAAAATTCTGCACCACTTCTTATGCAATTATTTCATCTTATTCAATAACAGCCCATAGTGCACAATGTTGCAAAATCTCGCCATGTTTCTCTTCAATTTTGCTGTCCTATCTGAACTCTGCAGCGCTGGTTTGCCCCTTGCGCCATGAATCATATTGCGGCCTGGCCCTGATAACCTGCTATTAGGCTGTTGACGATCTTCAATCTCATCAAAATATGATTTCTATATTAGGTCCTATCAAATTGGCTTTGAAAATAAATAATCTGTATTTCCTTCAATTAATGACTAGAGCTAATCTGATTGTGCCAATGGAAGTCGAGTGTGAATGGCAATGAAATTAATAGTGCAAGATTAAATCCTCGCTTGGAGATACTCTCGGATCCTTACCTCTTGTTCTCTGCTTTACCCCAGTAACATTTCCTGAACAACTTCTTAGGTCCCCAAACTGTAATAACCATTCGGACATCACGACAGTTTTCCTTCAGAGTCTCCATTAATGCTTTATGTATTTTCCAGCTGGACTGGGTGTGTGACAAAGACAATTTGGCGGCGACGGCGCAAGCCATCTTTTTCTGCGGAGCCATCGTCGGTGGGCTCGTCTTCGGGTGGATCGCTGACAAGTACGGCAGAATACCTGCATTGGTTGGTAAGATCAAGCCCTGTCCTCACCATGCAATATTACATCATTTGCATTTCTGTAACTTTGCAACCGTTAGTTTATAACAGGCATTCGTAGTTCGTACCTTGGATAACTTGATTACCTTTAGAAAAGGGCCTGATTACGTCAAATTCGGGTACATACAAATCATCCTTTCTTTCTTTTAGTAACTATTCTAATTCTAGTGATATTAAAAACTATAGGCTTAATCCAATCGCTAAGCTAGATGTGATTTAAATCGGCTAAAAGATTAAAGTCCTTCGACAATTCCAGGCACGAATTTAGTAGGTTTTGCGGCGGGTATTGCCACGGCCTTCTGCAACGCGTTTTGGTCATTCGCCCTGTGCCGGTTCTTCGTGGGACTGGCGTTTGACAACTGCTTCACCATGATGTATATTTTGGGTAAGGTAGTGATTTTAACAAGTTACATATAAGTACAGTAGCCTAAGTAATCCTTCGTAGGGCTTTTTACAAGGTAGGTGATGGTAGGTTTTTTGGAGAGTAGGCTCGGATTTCCGCTACGGACCACCACAGTGTGACATATTCTACCATGAAACATTGCGATGTTTTACTGTGTTTCGCTTTAAAGGACATTGTATTTCACAAAATTATAGGGCATAATAATAATTAGACATTACTTTGATAAAGCTCCTGGTAAAAAATAAGAGCAGTTTGGTTTAAACAACCAATATTTCTTTCATAAGATGGCAATTGCTTTACTAAACAAAATTGCGATTGTGTATGATAGAGTAAAAATTTTGGTCCTTAGTTTTGGGGGACATAGATTTTTGCTTCTTTCACAAGTTCTGCTCACGTTAATAACTATCACACAAAATTTCCACAGTTCTTGAGTACGTGGGGCCAAAATGGCGTACATTCGTGGCGAACATGTCGATAGCTATATTCTTCACGCTGGGCGCCAGCCTGCTGCCCTGGATAGCGCTGTGGGCGGACGACTGGAGGCGGTACGCGCTGGGCATCAGCGCGCCCTTCATCATCGCGGCAGCTACACCTTGGCTGGTGCCGGAAAGTGCAAGGTAATTCAACGCCGTCGCCGATATTCGATCGTAGCGGTCTTCAATACCTGACGATAGATGGCGTAACCAGCGCAATAGCACACGCATAGCTATCGACGAGCGTTCTATAAAATAGAAGTTCTGAAGTCACACGCTCGGATCACAAGTGGCCCAGGGCCCAGGCATAATACCTGCCTGGAGGGAAATTTCCCTATTGCCTCACAACCGACAAACACTTAATAGGTCTCCTACTCTCCTGAAAATTGCCAACACAAGAGATCAACTGAGTTCCCCATCACTCTTAAATCTATCCATCAGGCCTCCAGTTGGGAGTTGGTCATTGTTGCGTTGTACACAAATTCTGTGGAATTGTTCCAGTTTCCATTCTCGCTCTTTACAAAACTTTACCATAGCAATGTAGATGCAATGAAGGTATAGCTTTAATTTTCTTTAAAGTAACCATGGATGTTTCCGAGATTTAAAGTAGCCACTGTTTAATCAGGGCATGAACTATATTCCGCAGCCAAATTGATCATTAGTTGTAGTGGGAATGAGTAACAAACGTACACTTACACAAAAAAATGGATTTAAAATATAAGTGTGATAAATATGGATATGCACTAGATGAGAGAAAGAGCAGGAGATGAAAAAAAACTTCAATTTTATTTTCCGTTCAAAACTTCGAAGCTACAGGTGCCAGGCCATTACTTTACGCCAACAGATACAAGTATTTATTTATTTTTGCAGATGGTTGCTATCGCAAGGAAAGATCGACAAAGCTATGATCATTATGAAGAAATTCGAAAGGATAAACAAAAGCAAAATACCTGACAAAGTTCTAAACGAATTCACGGTAAGTATTTTATTCACTCATCCGTTCTTTAGAGTATAATTCACAGGATTTGTTACTTAATTTTCTATGAGGATCACTTTTTAATTTTCAGGAGGCAACTCAAAAGGCGATCAAGGAATCAGAAGCCGAATCCAGAACTTACTCAGTTCTGGACATCTTCAAGACTCCCAGACTGCGTCGCAATGCGTTACTCCTTATAGTAATCTGGATGGCCATCTCCCTGGTCTTTGACGGCCACGTAAGAAACGTAGGGTCTCTGGGCCTGGACATCTTTCTCACCTTCACGATAGCGACCGCTACCGAGTTCCCCGCTGATACGTTCTTGACTGTTGTATTGGATAGGTAAGATTTTGGGAGGTTTTCAGACAACTGCCATTCTCATCTTAGTCATATTGCTACAGATGCTGTTATATATTTTTAGGCATTTCCAGGTAACAGTACAACTATACCATTCTTTCTCAAACATTGCCATCCAAATAAACATTAAACACGTGCTAAGAATAGAGAAGTACAACAGTAGGTGGTAAACCTTCGGCCTTTTCATTAACCTTTAATTTAGACTTGATAACTTGTTAGAATGTAGTCAATTAACTGTATCTGTACGTAATTTCATTTTCAGATGGGGGAGGAGATGGCTTGCTTGTGGATCGATGGTTATCAGTGGTATTTTCAGTTTACTGGCCACGGCTGTTCCTGTTGGTAAGTTTCCCACTTGACAAAAATAAATATGTGCCACGTCTTTTTTAAGGTTTCGATGGTTAGAAAGTTTGCGACGGCGATCGTATAAAGCGAATCAATATTTAACATGACTTTATGCTCTATGGATTTATTAGATGTTTTTTATGTGCAGGCGGTCCTTCCGCTTCGCTCGCCATCCTCGGCCGCTTCGCCGTGAACATCTCGTACAACATCGGGCTGCAGTACGCGGCCGAGCTGCTGCCCACGGTGGTGCGCGCGCAGGGCGTCGCGCTCATCCACATCATGGGCTACGTGGCCTCGATAGTGGCTCCGTTCGTCGTGTACTTGGTGAGTTGTGCAGGCGGTGCGTCCGCGTCGCTCGCCATCCTCGGTCGCTTCGCCGTGAACATCTCGTACAACATCGGGCTGCAGTACGCGGCCGAGCTGCTGCCCACGGTGGTGCGCGGGCGTCAGGGCGTCGCGCTCATCCACATCATGGGCTACGTGGCCTCGATAGTGGCTCCGTTCGTCGTGTACTTGGTGAGTTGTGCAGGCGGTGCGTCCGCGTCGCTCGCCATCCTCGGTCGCTTCGCCGTGAACATCTCGTACAACATCGGGCTGCAGTACGCGGCCGAGCTGCTGCCCACGGTGGTGCGCGCGCAGGGCGTCGCGCTCATCCACATCATGGGCTACGTGGCCTCGATAGTGGCTCCGTTCGTCGTCTACTTGGTGAGTTGTGCAGGCGGTGCGTCCGCGTCGCTCGCCATCCTCGGCCGCTTCGCCGTGAACATCTCGTACAACATCGGGCTGCAGTACGCGGCCGAGCTGCTGCCCACGGTGGTGCGCGCGCAGGGCGTCGCGCTCATCCACATCATGGGCTACGTGGCCTCGATAGTGGCTCCGTTCGTCGTCTACTTGGTGAGTTGTGCAGGCGGTGCGTCCGCGTCGCTCGCCATCCTCGGCCGCTTCGCCGTGAACATCTCGTACAACATCGGGCTGCAGTACGCGGCCGAGCTGCTGCCCACGGTGGTGCGCGCGCAGGGCGTCGCGCTCATCCACATCATGGGCTACGTGGCCTCGATAGTGGCTCCGTTCGTCGTGTACTTGGTGAGTTGTGCAGGCGGTGCGTCCGCGTCGCTCGCCATCCTCGGCCGCTTCGCCGTGAACATCTCGTACAACATCGGGCTGCAGTACGCGGCCGAGCTGCTGCCCACGGTCGCAATTTTGGCAGTCGCTGATTTGCCGGTACAGCAAGTTTGATTTATATCGAAGAATTTGTTAAAGTAATACTCAAATTTCCAATGTTTGAGAAAAAAATATTTAGACCTATGTATTGAACATTCCAGGCCAACATCTCGCAAGAGCTGCCGCTGCTGATCCTGGGCGCACTGGGCATCGCGGGCGGTGTGCTGTGCCTGCTGCTGCCGGAGACCATGGACACGGAGATGCCGCAGACCCTGGCTGACGGCGAGAACTTCGGCCGCGACCAGAGCTTCTGGGACATGCCCTGCTTCCCGAGGTCTTTACGAACTCTTACTTGGTTCATGCTAAAGGGATTTATTTGTAAGATAGGACCTACAGCTTAGGACGGCCCCTGATGGTACCACCACAGTGTCAGATATTTTGGCTTTGAAGCAGTTACTGTGTTTTTCAGTTTTAATGGCCCACATCACCGGCGAAATAACAGATAAAAAAAAGATTTTGATAGAGTAAATTCGTTTGAAGTCAAATTAAATCCATAATATTATCCTAAACTTAGCTGAAAATCGAACCGAGCAATATTAGCCCACTAAATTCAAATTTTATTTTATTTTTTGCCAATAGTAGGCATTATAAAAATAGTATCAACATTACACACATTATCACACAAAAAAAATCTCAAAAATCTCGATTCGGCACATTTTAGTTCTCAAATAGTAATTTTATGCCGGACTATCAAAAAATTTATAATGTATTATTTTTCGCGATTATTATTATAACCATAAAAATATGTGTATGTAATAATTAGTCTACTATTCGTAAAATACTACCTAAATTGAATTAAAATTTTGCATCCTAAGAAGGCTCACCCCACCTAGTGCTTTACAGCAAAATCGTTTGTATTTTACAGAAAAAAGCAAGACGCAGATAGCCATGTGAAATACAACACTAGATCTTCTGGCTCGCATCAAGAAGATCACTTTGTAAGATCCCTACCGGCTTCTGGATCCAGGGCATCAGTCAGAGCTTCCATCAGATTGTCTTCCAGGTCTTCAAGGAGGAACCAGGATAACAGCGGAGTTTGATACTAAAGATACAAGCTTACTGAGCATTGGCTATGTCAAAAAATTCCCTAATTTGCATTTTCTCAATTTTTACGGTTTTTGCAAAATAGGCCAAGCTCTGCAACTCAACTTATGTGCAAAGTGATTTTGCTACCTTGTACTTTGTTATTAAGTTCTAGTATACAATGTCTTAAGTATCTTGGACCTTGTAACTCAGCTTTCACGCAAAGTAAAGTTGTAAGCATACACTTTGCCATGCATACTTTCTAAAAAAAGTTTTCTTTGCAAAGTTTGGCTGTTTGTTGATGAAAATATATTTAAGAGATATTTTTGATAATATCTTTTAAGATTTTTACTAAATTCAGTATGATAAGCGCATCAAGGCGTAGTTACTATATAAATAAATCTTTTAAATTAATTTTGTATCTGGTTTTTAAGGAATACGTGAACGATCTCGGTATTTATTTGTGATTTATATTAATTACTAATTTCAAATTGGTGAAGTTTTTAAAAAATACTTGTAGAGTACAAATGTACAGTCATACTATGAGAGACTAGATATAAAGGCTAGTTCTTTTTAGTTTCAGCATCTGAATTAAAAATCTAGTGCAATAACTTGCAAAATACCTATTTCACGTTGTTATGTGCATCAAATTTGTTATCCATTCTGATGAGTCGTGTATAAAAAAATGTTATTACTTACTACAGCTGATGATGACTATGGTAACAAGTATTGAAACAGAACCTAAAAAGTATTGTACTTCCAACTCTAACAAATAATTTAGTAAGTGTAAATAATTTTGTACAATGCTAGATAATGGTATAACAATTCTGTTATGTAAAACTCTCTAAATTATTTTAAAATTGTGTTATCCTTTTCCATCAGGAACTTTAACATTTTGAAAAAAAATAATGATGATGAATTTTGAGAGATTTAGCTCCACAGAATTGGTACCATTATTTTTTTTCAATAATAGATAATAATTGGTAAGATTAAATGGCTTAACAGACTAGGCAACCTCAAATAAACTCAGTTATTTAAAGATTAAAAAAAAGCTTTAATGCAAAGTTATTTTGATTATTGGGTTTAGACACAGACCGCCTTAATTAATCATAACTAAGCCCCTTCGCACACGGTTCGTAAGCGTATCGTTATGCAGTCTTGCGTAAACGAATCGTCGCGTAGAGCCGTAGACGAATAATAATATACAATTACAAGAGTATATAAATTAGAAGAAACTGGTTGCAGTTTGACGACTTAATTTATATTTTCAGTCATATTATTGAAAGTTAAAACTTATAAGAAATTAAAGTTTAGGAACTTAAACTTATAAGAAATTAGGAAATTAAACTTATAAGAAATTAGAATTCAGGTATTTGTTGTAATAATGAAAATATAACTTTTTACGCATGTGTTTTTACGCCAGTACGCTGCGACTATCTTAATGACAATAAACACCTCCTACGATCGGTGCAACACCGCTTCGTCTGCGTTCATGTTTGAATATGTTCGTGTTCGTACTGCTCTCGTCGTACGTGCGGATTACGGTAAGCTCACGCATACGAAGCGTAACGAACACGAAAATGTTCGTGTTGCAGACAAGGCGGTGTTGCAGCGAATCGTAGGAGGCGTAATTGACATATTGTTTTGCGTAGCGTCATAATGATACGCTTACGTCTACGCTTACGAACCGTGTGCGAAGGGGCTAACTCTTTCAGGTTTCTTGCCATTTTCATGTAGACAAACATTAACTTATTTGTTGATTGTAAAATACTTCTAAGTTGCCATTTTATATATTTTGTTTTGTCAAAATTATGAAAACTAAAGTGTTCTGTGATAATAATAATATAAATAATGTAAATAAATATCATAGAATTAAACAACATATTTTATTTACCGTCATTTTAAGTTACATTTAATATAGCTACAATTACAATACTTAAGGGTCTAACAGAATAAAAGACTACGAAGACTCTAAAGACTACGAAGCATTAAAAATAAACAGAAGAATCCTGATTCGTTCATTCACTCACTGACCTAGACTTCGCCCCTGGACCTGAAGAACACATACACACACACATATATACATACATATTACATATACGCACATACATAGAAAATATGTAATGAGTGTACCTATGAGTGATTGTTAAATGTTTAATGTTTCTTCAATATTCTAAATCATATTTTGTGGGAACCAACCCAGCACCCATTCCTTATTAAATAGGCAGTTTATCAAAGATTTAAATCGCTAGATGAGCCCTAAACCTCCAAAACCGTCCACGTTTTTGTCTTGTGTGCGACACGTTTTCACTCACTTTGACACAAGTGAAACTATAGCATGTTGAGATCACTCACTCGACATGTTTGTGGACGTTTTTGATGTGCGCGATTTAAATCTTTGCAGTTTATAGTATGTAATACACTCGTAAAATTGGTTTTTTCTTATCAATTTGCGTCAACCGGTGATATCTGGTGTCCGTAAGCATTAGTTATTATTTGTTTGAATTAATTAATATTTATTTGGTACTTTTTAAACAGTTATATTTGTCGCCTTTTTGATTCGATGAATTAGCCGCGTTTTACATGGGCATGCGGGCGTATCACTCAACACCAAGTGAACTACAATCTCGTCTTATTATTCTTCGTATAAAAAGAACGGCGCAAAGTATATTTATAGCTCAAACAAAAGATCAAAACAAGGCTGCAGCTGGATGGTTATTATTAGCGTCTAATTGTGAAGTACTGTAAGCCACAGAACTATTTTTATTTAGATGCGTAGGCAAATAAATAGGTTATTAAATAAAACACGCCCTAGAAGCGACGGGTTCAATTCCAGGCACGGACCGAAAAAGGGTTTTCTAGTAACTTTTCTCAAACTTGCTTGGAAAGTTGAGCATTATTTTGACAACCTTCTTCGGGTTAAAAATATTCGAATTTTAATCGAAATTTCTATTTCTGTATTAATTAGTCAAACAGTGGTCGGCAAAAGTTTTATGAAAATCCATTTCCGTCGTAGTTTAGCGGTCGAATAAATTAAATGCTAAACTCAAAGATTTAAATCGCTAGATGAGCCCTAAACCTCCAAAAACGTCCACGTTTTTGTCTTGGGTGACACGTTGTCACTCTCTTTGACACAAGTGAAACTATAGCATGTTGAGAGCACTCACTCAACATATTTGTGTTTGATGTGCGCAATGTAGGCTTAGGGCCCATCCAGCGATTTAAATCTTTGGCTAAACTCATATGTGTCGTGAAATTTAAACATGTGACTTTCTGTCAATCTAACACATGGCAAACAAGGAGGTAACTTATGAAAGGTTCTATTTAAATTTCGAAGTAGCTTCTAAAACGAAAGCTGGTCATTGAAAATAAACTTAGTAAATACATCAATCAGAATGACTTGGAATAAATAACTGAATATACATTTACCAATAAATAGAAAACCATGACGTTATTAACATAAGTATTACATTTATACATAGGTATTAAGTATTACATTTAATGTTACTATCTACAACAGGTTTACTTTATCTTTGAGTAAATAAGTTCTTCATGACAATCAGCATCAATTTTATCTAGAATCTTCAGTTACATTTCAACTATGCTAACAAGTAGATACAATAAGTATTATGTTGTGGAGCGATTGAACTCTGCAGCCGTAGCAATAACATATTTCGATTCGATTCGATTACCTTAAATTGATCGAAATTATGAGATGACATAAACGACCTCCACGCAATCAACTGTCAAGCTTATATTTTTTTAATTTCGTTCCATTTAGGCCAATATATAGAATCCTCTGATAGAATCGAATCGAATATGCCATATGGCCACATCACACCTCTTCATTGATCTGAGATAATACACATGCAGGTCAACCAAGCAAGATTATTCAAAATGAAATTCTATCTTTTCATAGCTCTGTGGTGACAAATGAAGATCCATTTAGAGTGATGATTAATCGATAGGCAATCAACTACAATACAAGCGATCGTGATTTATTCCAAACGTGATCGTTTTGAATTTATTAGAACATACTTGAAAAAAAAAAGCGGCGCGGGCCACCATCGGAACTTGCACCAGAACATCGATTCTAGGCTCACGAGAGCTGAAGAAGACGCGGCAATGCGTTCCAATTTTGAACGTCGATCTTCAGTCAATGTTTTCCAGCCAAATAGCACATAGGTTGCACATAGGTAATAAACATCATTAATAAAAAATCGGTCGTTTACTATGGGCCTCATAAGAGGGCTCAGAGTCACTCAGCGGGCGATGGAAAGAGCTATGCTCGGAGTTTCTCTGCGGGATCAAATCAGAAATGAGGAGATCCGTAGACGAACCAGAGTCACCGACATAGCTCAACGTATCGCGAAGCTGAAGTGGCAATGGGCGGGACACATAGCTCGTAGGACCGACGAACGTTGGGGACCCAAAGTACTGGAATGGCGACCCCGCACGGGTAAGCGCAATGTTGGCATGCCTCCGAGCAGATGGACTGACGAAAAGAGTCGCGCGAAGGCGCTGGATACAGTTAGCGCATGACCGTGCGGGCTGGAAATCATTGCAGGAGGCCTTTGTCCAGCAGTGGACGTCCGTCGGCTGAAACGAACGAATAAACATCTACTCTAGACAGGGCGAAAAGCGCAAAAAAAAAGGTCGCCAGTTTATCGGTGTCATTAGTACCAACAGTAGGTATAAGGTCACGCGGTAGTTCGTTCAGCGGCCACCTATAGTATTTTGACAGTTGGCGCTACTGTTTACTTGTATGAAAAAGGTTTACGTAAATCGTTCGGATGCCCATATCTTGAGGTTAGTAAATCAGCGACATAGATTATTGGTACATTTGGTACACCGCACTTTTGTCTAAGAAGAGCCCACGAAAATAACAGATTTATATAATTCAGCCGTGAGGAAATACATAGTACTTCATTAATATTCATTTTAGGTTATTCTAAACGGTGAATCGGCAATCACTGAGTACTGTTGTTTATGTTATATCACTATTGATTTATGGATTCTTACGATATTTCATACAGCCAAATATGTATCAGATAAAGCGTTAAAGAAGTTTCCACACTTAACACTATTAATCTAAATGAATGTTTCCTTTGTTGGTTTGTGGTTTCAGATATTTTCCATTATTAATTAAAAAATCGACCAAGTGCGAATCCAACTCGCTCACGAAGTGTTCCGTACATTAGCCGAATATAAATAAATCATTTAAAGGCAATGGGATACGCTTTTACAACAAACTCCCTAATGAAACATTAAACTTATCCCTCAACAAGTTCAAAGTCGCTGTAAAACGAAAGCTCATTAATAAAGCTTACTATAGTATTAAGGATTACTTACATGAATCAAATCCTTGAGGATGAATGAACTGCTGTAATTATACTGGCTCAATTAGTTTTAAGAGCCATTGTGAAGTGGTGATAACTGATAACAGAATACAAAACCCGGCTGAGTTTGTTGTGGGCTTCTTCTCAGTGCAGAAAGCGTTGGAACCCTCGTAAACTTAGTTTTAAGTCGAGTTGGAGTTATTGCCATGCATATGTGACAAATATCATACTGACCTGTCACAAGTGCCTGTATATTAGGCCTATGTGCAATAAAGAAAATTTGAATTTTGAATTTTTTGAATTTTTTATCCATAAAACGGCAAAAAAAATCACGTTTACTTATTATTGTTTATTTGGATTTATTTTGTTCTGTCTTTTAGTAGTACCTATTTATTGTTATAGTAGCAGTAGGTATAGTAGTAGTAGTCAGAAGTACATCATCTATATTCTATGTCAATTTCAAGTGTTCACGGTTCAAGAGATAGGTATACATATATCATGACATATGGTCAGACGAACAGACGGACCACATGATTTTCTCACCCATTACGAATCGCATGTAACATCTAAAGGGATTGTGATGGAGTGAGCGCGTCTTCGCGTATTGTACTACCTACCTATATAGTAGGGATTTTAGTGTGCCGTACTCAAAGGGCACCCTTTGGTTACGGAACCCTAAAACATAACACTCCTTTTTTGGGTAGTCGTGCTAACACAAGATGTAATACAAACTATACTTATAAAGAGATTCGGTGCTATCATTTCATGATTATCCAGTCTAATTATAATTAGACCGATTCTACTATTTGTCACTACGGGATCACACAAATTAAAAGTATAAGTGATTAGCCCAATTTTCATACAAGAATCGGCAATGTCCTTTTAGCTCTTAATGTAAAGCAGAAGTTTCATATTTCCTTGATTCATGGCTGATAAGTGGAAATATTAAAAGTGTCATAACCAACAATTTAAAGAAAGCATCGTTGCATCGTTGGACATAACATAAGTCAAGAGAAAAATAGCTTTCACTCGTTTTCGTTTCAAAAATATGACCCGTAAGATTTTGAACCACCTATTTAATCATTGGGTATATATTATATCTACATGCAAGTCAAAAAAAACCCTAACTATGTTATTAAAAAAGTTTATAGGCAAAGACTAGACTTAATTATCTTCCAAAAAGCTTTTTCGAAAAGTGTCTCTTAGGAACTTATTTATTATTCGGCACTAAGTAAGTCATTCTGCATATTTTTGAAGTTTATTTCCATTAGAACAAAAAAAACCGGCCAAGTGCGAGTCGGACTCGCGCACCGAGGGTTCCATACCGTAAAAGAAGTACCTAAAACATTGAAAGAATCACTTTTGTTCATGAATTGACGAGTATAATTTACATGTAGGTACTTTTGTTGGCGAACCGCAAACGTAACTTTGTTTTTGGTGGTTTATTGTTATTATCAAAAAAAGTATAATAATAAGGGAGTTGATTTTATTTTTCCTGTAAAATATACATTAAGGTCTCTTAATCATAATTATTTCAGATTTTTCGATTGATAAACTTCGGAGATAAGGGGGGAACGGTATTTTTTTCGACAGTTTGCTCAATAAATCCAAAGCTATCAGGCATAAAAATAAATAAAAATCGGTTTTAGAATACACAAGTAACGCCCTTTCATATGATATCCCATTCAATATTGTTATCTCATTTTGAAAATTTGAAGTCCCGGTTTTCCCCCCTTTTAAAATGTAAATAAAAACAATTTTCAATATTTTATGAGTGCAATGGCGTTGGGTCACTATTACCTAAAACTATCCAAATTTCGAGTCGATAGCTTTGATAGTTACTGAAATAATCGAGTGTGACAGACGGACGGACGGACGGACGGAGAAAGTCTCACTATAAGGGTTCCATTTTTATCAAATTGGTATGGAACCCTAAAAAATTAATTGATATTCCAAGTACCTTGCCCTAAGCAACCCGCCCAATTTAAAACCCAAAAACCATTTCTTGTACTTATCGCGTTTTACTTTAGCAAACACAAGAGATGTGAATATAAGATACAAAATGGTAAAGAGTAGTCATTCTGCGCTTACGCATCATTCCAAACGAACAGTTCGTTATTTAAACGTCTCGTTCTACTTTACGTATATTTTTGCATACAAAGTCTTTGGCGGTGACAAAAGAAAAACGAGGTATGTATGTAATTCAAATACTTTTTAATTTGACTATTTATTATTTGCTTCAAATACTCAGTCAACAAATATTAAATAAGTAGTCGTAATTCCAGATATTTTTTCATAATTAGTTTGGATTTTTTTAAAGTTTTTATTGAAATGTTACATAAAACTTATGACAAGCTTATTCTAATTAGGTACATTTCTTGCCCGCGTGGAGTGGTGACATGAATACTGGCTGTGTTTCCAAGTGCCAGCGTGGTGCTTTATGGCAAAAGCCCTCTTTTTTGAAAGGAGACCCGTACCCAACTAGCAGCAACCCAACCTTGGCCATAAGTTTGGCTATACATTTGGGTAATACAGCCAGCATCTTGGGTACCAACTATGCCTAGCAGCTTTGGCTTTGATGAGGTTTTATTCCTATCGACCCTATCAATTGGAGTTTCTGCAAAAATTCGTTCAATCATATTTCTTTCAATAGAAATTTACAACAAAATACTGATATAGCATCTTTGTTCCCCTTAGTTTTAGATGAAAAGAACATATTATAGATCAGGATGCTAAATTTTGACAGATATTGTGGATTTACTTACTTAAAACACGTACAGGGTCATTCAGTACATGTTTGATTTTAGTGCTCTGCCAGCTTATAGGCATGCAAATATCAATCCAAAATAGAGATTGGATGAGATATCATCATCCAAAAGCTCAATATTAGATACTGTTCCAGAAAAATGTAGATAAGAAGTTAGGTACTCATAAAGTTTTAAGAAGATTTTTAAACACTGCAAATGCTAATAAACGCGACAACAAAACGATAAACGCGACAAATAAACGTAGGTACAAGTAGTTAAACAATAGACATTGACGTAAAACATAATAATTCCTAATTCGCCATTCTTTTTTAATGATGTATTTTCTTATCCATCATTCAATTGATAACAGAGATTTGTTTGTAATACCTATCGTCTTCTTTATATATCAAATATAATTCTTTATTACCCTAATAAATTAAAATCTCTCTAAAAACCTGTTGGGGCCCTAATTTCGACATTTTTAATTAAAGAAATAACTCAAAACACAATGCTAGGACTCAAACCCCGAATCCCAAAATAGAAGGCTGACTGCTAAGAGCCGAAATTAATAACCTATCATATCTGGATTTTTTCAGATAGAAGTTTGAACTTGTGTGGAGTTTAGAATCAGATCCGGATTTGCCCTATCTCAGATAGGGCAAATCCGGATCTGTTGTTAATTTTCACTGCTCGCTTTACTGACGCCTAATAAAAAAAAAACTCCAGTCGGTGTCTTTGAGTATAACAAAGCGTCCAATATCAATAAAGTCCAATACAATTGTAATAATCGGAGACCAAAATGAAACACATGCGATCACTTCCACGATTTATTGCGGACTAATCTTTGACTACCCCACAACTCACAAGTGTATACAACCAATACCACATTCCTCCCCTGCATTTCCGCACACAACATTTGCCTCTCTTTGGGGCGTGTTTATTACGTCTAGCTTAATACTAAGTACATAGGTTATCACTAAAAGTACAACAAAAATATTAAGATTAAACTTAAACTACTTTTTATTTAATCTACAACTACGCACAGGGCGTGACTTGGGGGATGGCGTGTTACGGGGTGAACTACATGGCTTTACTGATTCGAAGTCGTCGCGAGTTACCGGCGTCTCGAGCCCTGTCGTTTGCTCCGAGCCCCCAGCTACATCGTCGCCGGATTTGATCGCGTTCTCAATCGGTTCGCTGGCGTTTTCTCTTATGGGACTCTGAGAGAGACTTGACTTATCCGTCGACGGTGCAGCATTTTGAGCTCCAAAATCCCCCGGACCAACCAAAGAAAACCGTGACCTCCGCTTTAGCTGGTCGACATGCCTATGAATGTTATTTCCGACCTGATCCTTAACCGTAAAATTATTTTTCCCTAACCGATCCACAACTGTCCCCGGGGACCATTTCTCTCCTTTTAAATAATTCCTATACCATACTTCCTCTCCTTCTTTAACCTGCCTATCCGCACCTCCTGCCGCTTCTATTTGACGACTTTTTGATTCACGTTCTTTATGCTCTCTGTCTGGTTTCAGAGCATCGAGCCTAGTTCTCAAACGTCTGTTCATCATTAATACTGCTGGACATTCTCCGGTCGAAGAGTGATCTGTATTACGATAGTATAATAAAAACCGCTGTAGTGCTTTATCCACGTTACAATTTTCAGTTACTGCCTTTTTGATTACTCTTTTTAATGTTCTAACTGCATTTTCTGCCGCTCCATTTGAAGACGGGTGGTAAGGAGCAGTAAATACGTGGTCGATGCCGTCCGACTTAACGAAACTTTCGAATTCCTTGCTGCAAAAGGACCTTGCGTTATCTGTGACCAGCTGCCTAGGGATTCCCCACCTACTCCAAAGTTCAGATAACTTGGCTATGGTACAATCGGTCCCCGTACCTGGTACCTGGAAAACTTCTAACCATTTTGACATGGAATCAACCGCCACGAGGTAGATTTTTCCAAAAATCGGACCCATATAATCTAAATGTACCCTAGTCCACGGTTTAGCCGCGTAGGGCCACGGGCGCGGCGTTTGGTGCGGCGGAGCGTCGCCGTGCGCTGCGCATATCGAGCACGCGCGGCAACTTGTTTCTAAGGCCTCATCTATTCCCGGAAACCATACATAACTTCTGGCCAAAGCCTTGGACTTCTCGATCCCCATGTGTGGTTCATGTATGATTTTGAGAACCTTATCTCTACAGGACGAAGGAATTACGACTCTGTAGCCCCACATGATACAGCCTAACTCCTCATATAGCTCATTCTTTCTGTTAAAATATGGCCGCATCGCTTTTATTTCACATTCGGCCGGCCATCCGTCTCGAATATAACTTAATATTCTAACTAATATCGGATCATTTTTAGTTCCCCTTTTTATATCGTTATAATCGAGCAATAACGCGTCTTGAGCTAAATGTAAAAAAGTTTGTTCCGGAACTTTGTTTGCTTTACTCGCACTATCACTTACCGGTAAACGTGACAATCCGTCCGCGCTATTTTCATTCGTTTTTATATACTCAATGTCGTAGGTATACGCCGACATAATGACCGCCCACCGTTGCATACGACTCGCGGCCATCGCAGGAATCCCTGTTTGCGGTCCGAAAATTGAAACTAACGGCTTATGATCGGTGCGCAATGTAAATTTTCGCCCATACAAATATTGATGAAATTTTTTCATACAGAAAATGATTGCTAAAGCCTCACGATGAATCTGAGAATAATTTTTTTCTGAGGGATTTAAAGTCCTGGAAATATAAGCCACCGGTCGCTCTCCGCGCGGCCCAGGCTGCGAAATTAAACCCCCCACGCCCCTCGGGCTGGCATCACACGTTAAGATCAGCTGTTTGGCTGGGTCATAATGGCGAAGAACCTCTGTGCTCGTCAATAATTTTTTTACCTTGTTAAATGTATTCTCACATTCATCCGTCCAATGCCAATCCACATTTTTCTTTAGAAGGTGGTATAACGGTACTAAAATTGCACTAAAATTTTTAATGAACTTTGCAAAGAAATTTAACAAACCTAAAAACGAACGTAATTCGGACACATTTCGTGGCCTTTGCATTTTCTGTATAGCTTCCACTTTTGTGGGGTCAGCTTTGATACCTTCCTTCGATACGATATACCCTAGGTAGCTGACTTCTTCTACGAGGAAGACACATTTACTTCTCTTAAGTTTCAACCCCTTTTCATGTAAACGCTTAAAAACCGACTCTAAAGCTTGGAAATGTTCCTCCCAGGTTTTCCCTCCTACAATTACATCGTCAAGAAAAGTTTGAACATTAGGAATACCTTGCAATAAATTACACATTATTCGTTGGAAAATACCGGGACTCGATGCCAGGCCAAAAACTAATCGTTTATATTTAAATAATCCACGGTGAGTGTTAATAACTGTATAAACATCCGAACTATCTAATTCGATTTGGTTATACGCCTGCGAAAGATCTATCTTACTAAAATATTGAGATCCATTTAAACCCACCAATACGTCTTCAATTTTAGGCAGCGGGTACCTATCGACCAGCAAAACGGGGTTCAGGGTAGTCTTGTAATCCGCGCAAATCCGCAGCGTACCGTCAGCCTTGTTTATAGGTACCAGCGGCGACGCCCACTCGGAGCACTCGACGGGCTCGATGACGCCGGCGCGCAGCATCGCGTCCAGCTCGGCGTCCACGCGCTCCCGCAGCGAGTACGGCAGCGGGCGGGCGCGGTGGAACACCGGCGCGGCGCCCTCCCGCACGCGCAGGCTAGCCTTGCCGCCCGTGTATCGCCCGAGTCCGCCACTGAACAACTCCTTATACCTGTCGAGTAGACATTCTATTTTATTATGGAGTTCCTTATTCTCCGTACCTACGACATGGTTACACGTAAACGTAGGGATCGATATTTTCAGCTCCGTCAACCATTGCCTACCTAGTAGACTAGTCGTACCCCCCTCGATCACAAATAATTCTAACGAACGGCTCTCCGTTCCGTAGCGCACATCGGGTTTGATATAACCTAACGGCCTGATACGAGATCCATCATAAAATTTTAACCTAGTCGTACACTCTTCGATCGGTCTATGCGAGAAATAACTATCATAGGTATGTTTACTGATACAAGAAATAGCCGTTCCGGTATCGACTTCCATCTTTAGATTAACCCCGTCAATATTAACTGTTAAACTTACCGCCTTATAATTGTTTAAGCTTAAGTTATATACATCCTCATCTGATTCTGAGTTTTCCGAAAGGGAAGTTTCCTCGTTCGCTTCACCATAGTGCACGGAATCTCTCTTAGACGCTCGCCGTCCCTGGTCAGTCGATCCTGGGTGACTGCAAACTCGCCGAATGTGGCCGGCCTCCCGGCATCCGCTGCAGACCAAGTTCCGATACCGGCAGTTCTTATACTCGTGATTCCTGGCTCCGCACCCCGGACAGTTAGCGTACGCCGCCTGCGGGGCCCCGGCCGGCCTCGCCGAGCCCGCGGCCTGCGCGCGCGCCGCTCCGTCAGCTCGCCGACCGCCGCGTCGTCCGCGAGCGCGGCTCACCGCTACCGCATGCACTGCACTAGCCGCCGCTTCTCCGCTCGCCGCACTCGACCCAGCTCCCGGCTCCACCGCTGCGGAGTCCCTCTCTGCCGCCTCCAACGCGTTCGCCATCTTTACCGCGTTAATGAACGACAGGTCGTCCGGCTCGGCGAACAACCGTTGCCTTATAAGGTCGCTTCTGAGCCCGCAAACAAATTGGTCTCGCAAATTCTCATTTAGTCCGTCTCCAAATTTGCAAAATCGTGATAATTTTTTTAATTCGGCCACATACTCCGCTACTGTTTCGGTTCCGTTTTGACGCCTTTGTCGAAACCGAAATCGTTCCGCCAGCACAGATGGCGCCGGCTGTAAATGCCCTCGTAACAAGTCCACCGCCTCCGTGAACTTTAACTCGGCCGGTCTTTTTGGACTAGCGAGATTCGCCAATAACTCGTAGGCCGGATCACCCATTGACGCGATCATGATGGGTAACTTCATATCATTGTCGATCTTATTCACTTTGAAATACATTTCAAGTCTGTCTACATACGACGACCAGTTGCCACTAACAACATCGAACGCGGATAGTTTTCCGATTGACATATTTTTATGTATTAGTTTTATTCTTTAAACAATGTACAGTTCTTTCCACAATACACGATTTAAATCCCACTCGTTCGCCACTGTAATAATCGGAGACCAAAATGAAACACATGCGATCACTTCCACGATTTATTGCGGACTAATCTTTGACTACCCCACAACTCACAAGTGTATACAACCAATACCACAACAATGATTGATGCGGTCCAATTAAAAACAATCTACCACAATAGAGTAACCAACCAGACATAACCGAACATGTGAACTCATTCGTTGCAGTTTTAAATTCAGTGGAAGCGATAAAATCTAGAATTAACTCAGACTATAACTCCAGATCTTAATGGATGCAATTAATGTATCGCTTGTAGCAATTAGCTATCATATTGAGCTTTTGGATGACAATTGACAACACCCCATCTCCATTTTGGAAAACCCCATAACATTTGCCAAAATTTGGCATCCTGATCAAGGTTAAGCTTTACGTTTGAATACTCAATGATGCATAGAGCTTGCCAAGAAAATGCCTATTCATTCTTGATTTGAAGGCACCCAAGTTGTAACTTGTAGGTGGTGGGAAAGAAAGCGCCTGGGAAGGTATTCCAGACCTTTTGCAATGCATATCTGGAACGATGAATCAAACCACTTCATGCGTATCGTTAGTACGTCAACTATATAGGGGTGCAAGCTTTTTTCGATGTTCTAACTGTTTCGATGTTGGCAGTGGGAACCAAATTAAATAGTTCCTAAGCACATTCTCGGAAATCTATTATACGACAATGTTCGAGGCTTTAAGAATTTTTTGTTGACCAGTGTCTGGTTGCCGATAATCTACTAACAAACCGAAAAGTCCAAAACAGCTGCCAACAATATTGGCATTGTGATGTACTACACCGTGGCCAGACCAGGCCCTCACAATGGCACGTAGTATCCACACACTGCAAAGTCCAACAGATTTAATCATGTTTTAATATTACAGAAATTTAAATATATGTACATAAAAAGATTTAAAAGAAAAATAACAGATTAAAAACTAAGTAGGTTATAAATTTAAAACCTCATCGATTCCATCGCAACGAGGCATGGTACCCAAGATACTGGCAGCATTGCCTCTTTGGATGGCCAAACTAATACGTTGGCCAAGGTAGCTGCCAGCTCTTGGATCCCCGGTAGACTCGATAACTCTCTTTGAAATTTCTTCAAAAAGAGCTCGAGCCCCCGGGCCCCACGGCCCCAGAGTCTCCACACCAAAAGGCGCAAATATGAAAATCTTGTCAAGAGATTCATATTTGCGTCCCTTGGCCCGTTCGGCACTAGTAGCCGCAGCCCCCGCCATAGAGGAGGTCGCCTCAATGTGGGACGCAGCCAGGGTGTCAGCACAAGTTGCGTCCCAAACAAGCGACCTCCCTAAACGCCAGGGAACAAGCGTCATCCCATCGGGTCTCCTGCCATCACCACGCGCCAGACCAGTTGGTTCTAATACAGCTGGCACGTGGGCGGTAGCAAGAGACCAGATTTGAATATAGTTTAAATATTATGGTGTCAGTTTACCGGGTAGTCCCTCGCCTCGCTTCGGATTTTGTCTTTAATCAAAGAGCCGAGCTGAAACATCTTTAAGCGCCTAGAGCCTAGGTAGGGTGCAGCTTTTGAAAATCTTCATTATTTATTTTTGTTCCAGCCGCAAGCCTGTCGTTCGCTTCCCCGTAACCAGAAAGACGTCGGAAAAAGTGTCTTTTAAGGGAAAAACACAATTCCAAAATGGAATCACATGAGAAGAGGGTGGCGACCACGGGTGAAACCCGCGGCCTTGAACCTGTGACCCTGGAAATGCAGACCTCTAATGGTATAATATCTGATTTTAAATAATATCCTCCAATAGGTGATGGGTGGCATCAATATAGTAACAAAGAGTCAATAGCTTAAAGCGACTTCGACTTCGAAGCGAAGAGAAGTGGTGATTTGGATCCTCCAAGATGCTGATGTTGAACGTATCCATCTTTATAATCCAGGAAACAGCTCGCTGCCCCCTCGGCAACGGCAGCTCAAGGACTTGGACGACCTGTTCCCGTACATTGGCGGCTTCGGTTGGTACCAGCGGATCCTGTTCCTCCTGATGATCCCCTACGCCTTCTTCTTCGCATTCGTGTACTTCTCGCAGATCTTCATGACGGTGGTGCCTGCTGACCACTGGTGCTACGTGCCTGAACTGGGGAATTTGACCTTTGAAGATAGGTAAAAAAAAACTTTGACCTTACTACTGAAACATCCACAATATCTCAAAGGTGTATGAAGCTTGTGAGTTAACCTTAATATTGGTTCATTAAGCAACCCCTTTTCATTGTAAGCCAACTTACGGGTGCATTCCATTTCAAGTGTGCTATGAATAGCACACTTGAATTTCACATCTTATTTCAAGAATAAGATGTGAAAATCTAAGTACTACAACTTTCTACCATTATCACTCGGTTGTTGCTTACTGAAAAATTACTAATATTCCCTGTTTCTCTAACCCGTAATTACTCGTACAACAAGGATAATGGATTTCGAACCACCATTTCATTCGGTTAAGTAAAATCACAAGGCATCAATGTACTGTAGCATCAAGGAAACATTATGATACTGACCAGCGGTCCTTACTTTACAGACGCCACCTCTCTATCCCCCAGAATGATCTAAGCAAGTATGAAAAATGCTTCGTGTACGACGTCGATTGGACCAGAGTATTGGAGAGTGGAGACTTGATGCCGAATTCTTCATGGCCGAAGAAAAAGTGTGACGGGAAATGGGAGTTCAATTTTACCGATGTGCCTTATGAAACTATTGCTACTGAGGTGAGTATGTGTATCTACAAGGTGATGGGTGCCAAGATTTAGTTGATAGAAATCCCGCATAATCCAATCCGATTTCTGGGAATTTCTAAAAGCTTGTAAGGGGATTTATTGAGTTGCTAAAAGGTTCATTTATATGAGGTAAGATTCCAATTTCCACCTAATTTGAATTGTATATTGTGCTTTCAAGGAGGTATTTGATGATTAAATATGTACCTTCTTATGAACGTATTTATATGCATTGTATTTTATGACGGTGAAAAATAGTAGCTTGAAAGAAAATTAGCTATCTATCTATACACTTATAATAAAACTGTAAAGGGTCGAATTCTGTACATTTAAGATATTTTGAAAATTTTTGTTGGAGGACACTATTTAGTCGATACTGAAGCCAAAACTGTAATTTGTTTAATTTTTGTCTGTCTGTCTGTCTGTCTGTCTGTCTGTTTCACGACCGGGCATCACGGCTAATCCGCTGGATGGATTTAAATGAAACTTGACATGATTATAGCTCATACTCCGAGGTAGGACATAGGATACTTTTTGTCCCAAAATTCATCATGGTTTCCCTGGAAGACGGCATCAAAGTCCAAACGTTTTTTAGTTATAATTCATTAACGCGTTGTCCGATTCCATTCATTCTTTTTTTGTTAGAAAGGAGGTTCTTTAAAGATTATTCCATACAAATCTTATCATCATCACTTTTGTAGTTCAGAAATTACAGACATCAGAACCTTTAAGTTCAAGTAGGTAGGTGACTTGAAACTCGGAATGCACAAAGAACCTAGGGCTAGGACGTACGGCTCAAGTAAGACTGGAGTACCCTTACAGCCGTAAATAAATAGGCTTAGCAGGAGATTTTGTATGGTTTAAAATTTTTCACTTTTAGGGTGAACAAAAATCATGTAACTGGCGTTATCGCTACGTTATACCGTATAGCGCCATCTCTACAAATTTTGTGGAACTTGAATGTAAAACTCTGAGATAGGTTCTACCTAATTTTTTTAAATAATAATAAACTGTCATGCAATTTACTGTTTCGTGACTTTATATTAAGATGGCACTGTTAAGACTTTTTACTTCTGTCGACATTCCCGGAGTGCCGCGTCATTTTTTATCATCCGCAATATGGAAAGGGTAAAATAATGGTTCACAAATATTTTTAACCATGGTTTTTAACTCTTAGGTCTTATCGATCCTAACCGACTGACTGTCTTTTTATACGTAAAGAAATAAACTCGCCGGCATATTTAGCGGAACATAAAAAAAAGGTCCATAATTAAAAAAATATGGTTTTATTTTAAAATCTACTTACTACACTTCTTTTGTTATTTAAAGTTTCATTTGTTTTTACTTAAAATGAGATCACATTAAGAACAGATTTTGCGAGTAAAGGGTATTTGTGAAAAATGGTACATTTTTGAACTTTTCATGTAACCTGGAAAAGTGAAATTTAATATTAAAATTACAATTAATTAAATGAGAAAAATGGTGATTAATATCGCGTATTTCCTCCACGTGCTCTTATTAAAGTTTCTACCCGTCTAGGCATACTGAGAAAGATGTTATCGATGGTCTCCTGGGATAGTCTCCGCCATTCCTCAACTACGGCGATTCGCAGTTCTCCCACGTTGGCAGGAGCTGGAATTCTGGACTTAACTTTTCTTTTCAGCAAGTCCCAAACGTGCTCTATTGGGTTCATATCCGGTGATCTCGCCGGCCACTCCATAACAGTGATATTCATATCATTAAGATAAGCTTGAGTTACCCGAGCGGTATGCGGCAGAGCATTATCCTGCATAAAAACAAAATCGTCACCGATATATGGGGCAAACGGTACGACATTTTCTTCTAAAACTTCTCTGATATAGCGGTCTGCAGTCAGACTCCCTCTGTCAATCACTACCAAGTCTGTGCGAGCTCCCAAACAAATGCCCGCCCAAACCATTATTGATCCACCACCGTATGCAACTGTAGTTTCAAAATTTGTCTGAATGTATCGTTCTCCTTTGCGTCTGTATATTCTTTGCCTGCCGTCAATTTGATTTAAGAGAATTCTGCACTCATCACTAAACAATACCTTACTCCATTGGTCCGCGTTCCAAAGTCGATGTTCCTGAGCAAAAGTTAACCTGTTTCTACGATGATTTACCTCGAGCTTTGGAGCCTTGGCGGGCACAAATGAACCCAAACCAGCTTCTTCGAGCCTTCTTCGTACCGTACGCTCATTTACGGTTATACCCCGCACTGCTTCTAACTCATGTCGGGCTTGGACGGCCGTCAAACGGGGGTTCCTACGTACACGAAGCCGAATGAAACGATCATCCCTACTCGAAGTGCGTCTTTTTCTGCCTTGTCCTGCTCTTCTCACATAAGTACCGGTCTCCCTGAACCGTTGGATACTGCGATGGATCGTTGAAACTGGTCGACGAAGATCTCTGGATATCACTCTGTAGGTTTGACCATTTCTTCGCATTTCGAGTGCCCTGGCAATCTCCGTTGGGGCTAAGTCAGGCATAATTCAGTCATCAACTCCAGAAAGATACGCGATTAAAAAAAACTAACAAAAAACAGTATTTCAATGAAATTTTGAATCAAACTCAGAAGGAAGAAATACTCGAAGTTCGCTCCAGATAAGGTGTATTTGAATAAAATTAAAACAATTGCATAAAATGTGATGTTCAGTTGTTTTCTTAATTTGAAAATATTTCTTTTTAAATTAAATAACGTATAAACCAGCCAGAAACTTTATATGATACTGATATCAAACCTTTTTTTTATGTTCCGCTAAATATGCCGGTGAGTTTATATAGCCATTGCCCATTCTGATATTTTGTATTGTATTGAGATGAAGCAAAGATTTCTAAAAGACTTATATGTTGGGCTGGGGAATATTTTTAGTAGAGTATTTTATCCCAGTGGTACCTACTCGGACGAACTCTGAAAGAAGAGTTCTACCACCAGTACAACTTTTCACATGCTTTTTGACAAATCACAATGAAAAGGACGATTTTAACTGTCGATATTTCGATACATTGGTACAAGTCGTGGTCACGTAGTGACCACGACCTGTGCCACTGGCACAGGTCGTGGCCCGTACGTAGCAGGAACGGGTTGCTACGTACACAGCAGCGCATCAGAATGCTTAATTACAATATCTGGGCGTTGGTATCATCTCAGAATAAGATAAGTTTGGTTAGTATAGATATTACAATCCACGATGACACGCCCCACTCTGTCTTACTCCATGCGAATTGAGTAACATAAGCGATTTCGACAGAGTGTATAAGTAGAGGAAGACCAAAGAAGATATAGGTAAATTGTGTGAAAGAAGATAGCACGTTGACAGGAGAGATTGGAAGAAGACTCCTTAACGGGTCCATCGAACCCAGGGACCACTCATTTATCTTAGAAAAAATTAAGAAATTCCACGGGAAACATTTTTGTAAAAAAAACGAACTGCACGCGGGCGGAGCCGCGGGCAACAGCTAGTTATTATATAATTACAGTTGTTCTAATTTAGACAATAACGCGATTAATAACGAGAAAATATCTAAGAAGAACCTCAAAAATTTCAGACGAGCTTTCTTAATAATATATTGAAACATTAATTTGTAACAATAATAATCCTCTCTAAGTTAGGTCCTGTGTTTATTTTGTAGCTTTCGATATTTCTGTCTGTCAGATTTTTGTTAAAGCTATCTTGCAACCATGACAATATAAACGACTTGATTTAAAGGCACGGTGACCAACAGCGAAATAAATATCTCTCTAATTTTACAGCTGGGATGGGTGTGTGACAAAGATAATTATCCTGCGACTGCGCAAGCGATTTTCTTCTGCGGCGCGATTGTTGGAGGGCTCATATTTGGATGGATTGCTGACAAATTTGGACGAGTACCAGCTATTGTTGGTATGTTAACTTTTTTGTGTTGTTTATACTCACAACTCTAGCCATCTTTTTATTAATACCCAACCCTTAAGTATTTCTCTCCAGTCGTGTTTGATATATGTACCACCAGAATATGATGATGTAAAGAGCAAAAACTTTGTATTTGACCTCAGAGAACTAGTCAAAAATGGAAACTTCAGAAGATTATTATCTTCCAAACAAAACTGACTCCAGAAATACTACCATTGTATACTTTAGAGGGCATTTCAGAACGTCCTACGAAGTTAATTTTACTTTCAGGTACAAACGTAGCTGGTTTCATCGCAGGAGTAGGCACAGCGTTCACGAATAGCTTCTGGTCCTTCTGCTTGTGCAGATTCCTGGTGGGCTTGGCGTATGACAACTGCTTCGTCATTATGTATATTGTCGGTAAGGCCCATTTTTTATAGCTTTTGAACCCTGGGCCTTATATATAAGGTCGCGGCGTTATGGCGGCATTTATTACTAAATCAAGCCTTTTTTATCCTACACTGGTTAATCTTTGAATCGCCCAGAGTTAAGTATAAGGACCAGCCGTGCTATTCTGCAAAACAGCGACGAGCGTACATCTATGCATATATAAATTTGTCAGTTGTAATAGAGTACAATTTTGCATGCCATATTCGGGTTGGCAGCTGTCTGGCAGCTATTTCATTTTGTAGAATAGCACAGCTGCATTTGCGCGCATTTTGATGCACAGAGTATTGGCCGCGTTAAAGAAATCGTTTTTCAATTAATGAAGTTTTACCTAAGTTTGTGTTTGTCTACAGTCGTAGAATACGTGGGTCCCAAGTGGCGCACGTTCGTGGCGAACATGTCCATCGCCGTGTACTTCACGTTCGCGGCGTGCCTGCTGCCGTGGATCGCGCTGGGCGTGTCCAACTGGAAGCTGTACACCCTCGTCACCAGCGTGCCCCTGGTCCTGGCCGTGCTGACGCCGTTCTTCGTGCCTGAGAGTGCTAGGTTGGTTAAGTACTCAAGTATTTTGAGCTCAACTACCGCACTACCATGGTTCTCATTAGCTTTTTTGCACGATATTGGTGGCTTACATGAAATAAATAATTTTCTATTCTATTCTATTCCATTCAATGAAATCGTTTTTTCGGACTGTTTTAATTGACACATCCAATTGAGTACGACGTATAACGACGGTCTGTTGTATTTTTGTATACATGGCCTTCTTGTATTATGGTGAAACTGGAGTGCGTATACAGTATTGGTGAAGAAATCTTAGAAAAGTAAATGCTGCATATATCCAGGATGGACATAATATTATGTAATGATATGGTTATTGTATGTCAATGATGGAGGTTGATAAACTATTGATTATCTATAATTCGCTTCATTCCGTTAATTGCAGATGGCTAATTGCACAGGGGCGCATAGATGAAGCCATCAAAATTTTGAAGAAATGCGAAAGATTGAACGGAACCAAAATACCTACGGAAATCATAAAGGAGTTCAAGGTAAGGAATATAGTTCTACCCTACCTAACTAAACTAACACACAATGACAATAAAGAACTTCAAGAAGAAAAAATAGGCTAGCGGTTTATCAAAATAGGTAAAAAAATTATTATATTTTTTTGTGTCTAAACCTCCTAAACACAGTGAATATTTGACATGAAATGACAGATAAGGAGAAACAGGTACAGACCCGAGAATCATCCGGTTAAGAAGGGTTTCACTAGAAATAGTTGAGTGTATGTAACATTTTTGCTTGCAGGAAACAGCCGCAGAAATAGCAAAAGCCGAAGCAGAAATCAAGAACTACTCCTTCTTGGACCTCTTCAAGACCCCTCGTCTCCGTCGGCACAGCATCCTGCTCGTCATCATCTGGATGTCCATCGCCATGGTGTTCGACGGCCACGTGAGGAACGTGGGGTCTCTGGGCCTGGACATGTTCGTGACCTTCACGATAGCGACCGCTACGGAGTTCCCTGCTGATATATTCTTGGTTTTAATTTTGGATGTGTGCGTACCTTGTTTTAATTTATTGATCTTTCAATGCTTCCTCTCTTGTTTGCATTCTTTAGGACTTTATAAGCTTATTTTATTTCTTCCTGCTCTCAAATAATACATTCATCTTTTGCACTGTTCTCATTTGTTCTTTCGTCTGATCTGTGGCGTCTTTATTGATGGCTCATGTTCCATAGGCTGTTTCTGCTGGATTTGCTTTTCTAAGGGCGCGACAATACATATTCGTCAGCTTACCCCTTACACTTGCCTCTTTAGCTTCCTAATCAGTTACCATCGTTTTGTATACTAAAGCTATTCTACGTTTTCTGGGCTAACACTCAAAGGAGATCGCACGTAACCATTGTACATAGTGCAGCTTTGAACTTGTGGACGAGGCATAATGTCTACATCTACTTTTCTGCTGCATACTCAATTAAGAAGCTTCTTGCTAGTAACACTAGTAAAACACAAGCATAGATTTAATTCAAAACTTGGTTTCTAAGCTTTAGGGTTTTGGGGTTTAAGTATGGACTAGTTTTGTATGTTCAGTTCAAAACAAAAATTGTATCATAAATTATTTCAGACTGGGTCGTCGGTGGCTCGCGTTCAGTTCTATGGTGATCAGCGGGATATTCAGCTTCCTAGCTACGACTGTTGCACTTGGTAAGTAATTTAATACTGTATCACCTCAGTGTGCTAATTTCGTACTTCGGCTTTTTGGACAAGTTAAACAACCTAGGTTGGTTTCATGTCAACATGCAATGCTAGTTGCTAAAACGTGAAATCTTCTTTAGGCCCGTTATGCATTTTTGAGTCGGAAATAGTTATTTGTTATGCAAGGGCGCAAAGTGGATTTTTGGGCCGAGTGTCTGAATGCTGAGCGGCGAAGGATTCTAGGGTTGAACCCTGAGCGCAGCGAGGGGTTCAAAGAATAGAATCCTGAGCATAGCGAGGCATTCAAAGACACGAGATCCAAAAAAATTTGCGCCCGTCCATAACACAAAATTTTTCATCTCACCACAGCGAGGAAAATCACCAGAAGAACACTTTAGATCGACATTTCTTAGTAACTCTGAATAATTTCACTTCCTGAAACCACCTTCAATCATCATCATTATTTTAAAGTTAAAACAATATAATAATATGAATAAAGCCAAAAAAAGTATTGGGTATTATCATTGAAAACATAGACAACTAACACTAGATCAGAAAAAAAAATTGAGAAACTATTTCTGTAGGTACTTTTATTTTGAATTCGTTCTGAAATAATTTCTAAGAACCAAAGATAATATAAAATTTTATAAATATGTTAACAATAAATACATAAACAATGAGGAAAAATCAAGGATTTAACTAGATTTCTTTTATAATTAATAAAACTAAATAAGAGTTATTATTTTAATTGATATTATAAGAAAAAGTAAAATTAAAAAACTAATTTACCTATACAAACTTTAACGAACGAAGTTGGTTACTGATCGTATGTGTTATTAAAAAAAAGAAGTCTTCAGCTTTGACATTTGACATTGACATGACACGTAATACGAGTTTGACCACAGATAACTCAAACAAATTTGACTTTGGAAATGCTTTCGAGCCTAGGGCCGGAAAGGATTTTCATACAACTTTGTCTCCCGTGGGAAAAATGAAAATGCTTTGGCAGCCTAGGGAATATAATAGCATTTTCCGCCCGCATTTCGGGCCTTAAAGATCGCTTTTCCGAGAGGTTAGATGAAAAACTCTTTGAACTTGCACCACTGTTACCGTAAACGACAATCTGCTTGAGTGTTCACTTCTGCCTGTTTTTTATTCTGCTACCGTGTTCCAGGGCTCCCGTCAGCCTCTCTCGCGATCGTGGGCCGCTTCGCCGTGAACATCTCGTACAACATCGGCATGCAGTACGCGGCCGAGCTGCTGCCCACGGTGGTGAGGGCGCAGGGGCTGGCCCTCATACACATCAGCGGCTACGTCGCCACTATCCTGGTGCCCTACATCGTTTACCTGGTAATTATTGTCCCTTCGCATAAAGTATTCTCCTCTTATACTTCTTCTTCGTCTTTCCCTGTTCCCGTTATTTGGGGTCGGGTCTCCTTACATTTTTGCGCCAAGTCTTACGGTCTTGGGTTGTCTGTTCAGGCAATTGAGCTAGCTTGAGGTCTCTCTTTATATTAGACCACCAGGTTGAAGGCGGGCGGCCCCTCCCTGTTTCCTCTTCGGGTAGGTTTAACGCGATTTGTACCGCGTGGTCTTTGCTACCTTACTTTGCTTTGTTCAGTAAAGTATTCTCCTCTTATACCTAACAAGTTTTGTCAATGCCAAATGATCTTTGTTCAAATCACAGATTTTAGTTCAAATAAGCACAGGACAATAGACCAGACACGGATACAGACGGAAGGAAGGAAGAAGACATAATTACCTCAGTGCGTCTTTTGCTGATAAAGTGGTAACAAGCCACGACTGAAGCACAAGACTAGATCCGAGCTAGTTTAGAAATTATAAAAGTCTAGTGGGTCGTGACGGGAATCGAACCCCTGACCATTGCGTTACAGTGGTCATCAAAATATAGTTGTGGAACATCAGAAGCATGGCGAGTTTTGATGTGCATTTCTGAAAAAATACTTATTGCAACGACGAAGTTAAGTACATCTTCGGACTTCGGCACTGATTGGTCAATGCATGTAGCGGTTATATGCAACCTAGACACCGATTGGTTATTGATATTTGCTTTGCAATGGTTCCCCCGAATCACCCCGCTGAGTGTTCTGCGTAAACTTCATAAGGGTAACATGGTATTCCAGGCGACAATCTCCCCGGAGATCCCGCTGCTAATCCTGGGCGCTATCGGCATCTTCGGCGGCTGCCTGTGCCTCTTCCTGCCGGAGTCCATGGGCAAGAACATGCCACAGACTATCCAAGATGGCGAACAGTACGGCGCTGAACAGAAGTTCTTCGATATGCCGTGTTGGAAGAGGTAGGTACATACAGAATCTTTTCAAGTAGCGGATAATAGCAAAACAAATTAATCTGTCCTGCTTATTATACCTAAGCCAATTTACTGGGTTATAAAAAAAATACCAAATCGCTCTAGACCTGTAGTTGTTTACGTTAACACTAACAACGTTTGTTATAGGACCTTTTAAAATTCAGTACTAATTTATTTATATAAAAAAAAATTATTTCTGTAAAGTGACATTACACTGTTGCGGTTTCGCACCACGAGTTCACGCGCCGTCGCGCTACTGCCACTTGCCGATGTTACATTACAGAGTAGGAACAAGTAGAGATCCTCTACTTGTTCCTACTGTGTGTGTGTTTCTCAAAATATCGAGTAAAAAAGTCGTAAAACAAAAGTTGTTTGTTTTAATATAAACAAATACAGGCCGAGAGCGATTTGGTATTTTTATAATAAAACCCTGTATTTTGTAGATTGTTAGTAGATTTGTTGTTTTCATTACCCAAAATATTTAAGACTACATACATAATACAGGTACTTATCATTAATAGCAACAAACTAAATAAAGCCTTTCCTTTTTTCAGGGAAATCTGCGAGCCACCTGTAAAGCAGCTGTGATTAAGAAAAAAACAATATGTATATATTTTTCAATATCTTATTGATATAAATCAAGTATAAAGTATTCTGATTTTATAAGTCGTCATGTAATAATTTACCTACTGTCAGTAAATACATTTTATTGCTCAACAAGAGCGACTTCATTTTACTGAATAACTATCCTAGAATACAGCCAATTATGAGTTTAAAATTGGCTAACACGTAGTGGTAAGTTGGTTACCCAATGATTCAGATGTCTATCTTAATAATAATTAATTTGTGCTTCCTCAGTTCGTGGAATATAATGGGCTATGCCTGTAGTAGAAAAATTACTAAAGTTCTGTCTTAAAGGAGGAGGTCTTAAAGGAATAAAACGATTAACTGAGGTGGTAGTAGGAGATAATACTTAGTAGGTACCTTTTATATTGTTGAATACATAAACGAACTAATATTATGAAATCGTTTTATTCCTTTCATTAGAACAGTTTCTATAGAAGTGCAGGAAATAAACAAAGATTTATTTTTGGTTTGAATCCGTTTAGGAACGAATGTTCAAATGTACCCATAAAATTAAAATAAAGTGGGGGGTGTTAGATTATTTTCGTTACGGAATTTCTGGATTCGGCCTCCACGCTAAAGGCCCGCGATAGAGCAGGCCGGTCGGAGTGGGGGGTGTTACGTTATTCTCGTTACGGAATTCCTGGATTCTTTCTCCACGCTCAAGGCCCGCGATAGAAGCTATGCAATAGCTTTAAAAAGAATAAAAAAAACCTTAAGCAAAATTGACAGCAAACCGTCACCCGTCCTCAATAACTGCTAAACGGTGAAGTCAACCATCGTGAGGAGACTCACGTGCCATGAGCGTTCTCAATGTTTTCAAAGGTGTGAACAGCCTGACAACCCACACTTGACTATGATCTAGTACACTAAGAATGATACCCCTAGCAAGTAATATTGGAATGTCGCGCTTTTGAACAGGAGACGCAGCGAGCCGATGGGAAAGACTGAGCTCATATCCAAGTATGCTGGAAAACCTTGGATAGATATGCCAACCTGTTAAGACATAATATAATGCGGACAAGAAAAATAAACGACGTTAGACAATTAATTATTGCATAAAATAAACAGCGGCCTTCCTGATATTGTACCTAATGCTATCGGCGGTTCCGGGAAGACCTAGAGCGGTGAGCTGGGAGGTTTTTAGTCCGTGAGGTCACTGCGCAACCAGCAGCAATGAACTCGGCCAAGCTAGCTAATGGCGGGAAGGCAGGTATAGAAGCTAGTATCCAAGAGGATTTCCTCCTCCAGTAATAAAAATACAGTAAGAAGATTTTGCCTGTTGCCGAATAGAGATTAGTGCTGTTGCCCAGCTCTGGTGATCGTAAAAAGTAGAAAGCCGCAAAAATGGGGAGAGACAAAATGAGTAGTTCAAACAAACGTCAAAAACTTATCATAGCCACGAAACATTAAACGTGATTTGCTCATAAAACATGAATCAAACACGGGTAACAGTTATTAAAAAAATGTACTTAATCGATTATCAAATAAAACAACAAGGTGAACTTTGTAAACAATTTACTCATACAAGAGTCGAAACCGTAATCAAATAGTGCAGTACTTGTTTACAGAGGTATCGATATTAAAGGGAAATACATATGATAGTCGATATTGCGGAATAATTTATTATTACAGTCGATTATCGTCTTAATCACCCTTACACCAGAAGTCGAATTCAAATGCTATCGAGTGTCGAGATATAAAAACATCCTTACAGAAAGACTGGGTTGATCATAATAAATATTTTTTTATATAAATAGTTTTTTTGTGTACTTATGGTGTTATGTTGTAAGTGAAAACTGTCACCTATCGGCTCAGGCGTTTCTTAAAGTGTTGGTGAAAACGAGCGTTAGTTATCTTTTTACTATCTTAATTTGTTTATTAAAATGACACATCAACACTGTGCAGTTTGCAGCCTTCTTCGAACCATACAGTCATACTGAAAACAGGAGGCCTTGCCACCACCTGACCTGATGACCATCGGATTATCTGGCAAATAGGTGGACCTTTCAACAAAAAAAAGAATTTTCCAAATTGGTCCAACATACATAAAAAAGATTCTGAATTGAAGATCTCCTCTTTTTTTCGTAGACGGTAAACCATTTTTAAACAGTATTGAAGTATTCCTACTATAAGAGGTGGTGGCAAGCTGTGGTGGCAAGGCCCCCGTTCTCGCATAAAAAGGAGTTTAAAATGTAGAACTTAGAACTAGCTGGATTAAAAAAAACCAATACAATTATTTTATTTTCTAAACATCGATAACTCTTTTCAACGCCACTGATCCTATGTTTACAAATAAACTTAAACTTCGAAACACACTCCATAATATACATTCCGAATTCTTCATTCATCCGCCATTGCACTACAGCTACGACATCCGAATAAATTAGTGATGTATAAACAAACAAAAATATCGATGTATTTTAGTATAGTTTACTTATTAGGCTTAATATCTGCCGCGTATTTTGAAGCCGAATCTAATTACGTAAAACCTAGATTAGAGAGAAATAATATAGTGAATAAAGGATTGTGGATTAGGAATAATAAAGATAGGAAGTTCACAAATGAGTTTATATTTAGAGCTAATTCCATTGATGCGGATAATGTCCTACAGAACAACTATGACGCTTTTGGTCAAAATAACGTGGCTAGTTCGGCATTTTTCTCTGGATATAATATGGAAAGGAACAAAAGATCAAATGGTATGTACAGTTAATTTAATCCGTTTTATATATATTAAACGGTATCTCCGAAAACTGGCAATATTTAAGAGTCATAACATGCATTTAAAGTTCTATAGACACGAATCCCCTTCATGGAAGGTATTGAATACTATATTTATACACAAAACTTACTAGCATAAGAAAATACAGATTTAGCCTCTAATGTAACCATACAAATCACTTTCATTTATTATAGATAAATCAAGAGAACATTCTACTAAGGAGATAAAATGCGACAGTAATTCCGACTGTCCAAATGTAAACGAAAGAGCTATTGTACAATCTAAATTCATTTCAACTCTAAAACCAGCATCAATTTTGGATGACTATCCGTACGAGATCTCTGTTCTTCTTAACAACAAGAATCATCCAACTGATTCAGAACAGAACACTGAAATTTATGAAAAATATGAAGATGAAAATAATTATAAAAAAATCTTTACACAAAGTATTAAAAACAACATGAACAAGGAATACTCTCCGATAGTGAAAAAAAGTAATAACTTAACATACACTATATTTCCCAATGTAAAAACAAATGAATCTCAGGTTAACAGATTTGTTATAGCACCAAAGCGAAGTATGAATCAACATGAATATGAAACTAAATTAATTAAAAAAATTGAGTTCACAGAAGATTTTAACACTACAGCTAACTTTAACAAAATTGATAGAAACATGTTTGATAAAGAAGACATGGCTTGGCATGACGCACCCCCACCAACCATTAATGTTTACGAAATCTCACCAAAGAAAGTTCAAAGTATTAAAAACAAACCAGTAAATGAAAGAGGTCTATTAAAAGTATTATCAATGCTCACGAAGACCTTCAAAAAGATAATGAAACAGCACCAAGATATAAAGAGGATCCATAACAAATTGTTCGATCTCAATGACGAATTCACAAGGAATGCGGAATTATTGACGCATAAATTTGAAGATTTCAATTCTAAATATTTGATGATGCTTAAATTTAACAACGAACTAAAGATAATGGAAGCTAAGTTAAAAGAAAAAGAAGATAAATTCAAAAATAAAGAGACGGACTTAGCTATGAATTTGAAAGAATTTGAAAACCAGCAGAAAAAATTCCTAGCACAGCAAAAACAGTTTTACAGCATGCAAAAAGTAATGCTAGCACAAAACGAAAAGATAAACATAAAGCAAAGCATCATTGCAAAAACTCAAAGTGAAATATCTCAGAGACAGAATAATTTTGCGAAGATTTTGAAGAAGGGTAAGCAAATTTACATTGACTCCAGAAACTTGGGCCCAACAAAGTTAAATAGTGCTATAGCTAAACCAAAACCAGAGGATAAAATAAAACCTGTTTATACTACAACAACGACTAGTACTACTTTGCCACCTCTAACTCCTACGTCCACAACTGAAAACGTCAAAATTAATTTGTTTTCCATCCCAGCTATAACTCGCTTAGAAAATCAGGACCAGATGATTTTAGACGAAAAAGACTATCAACCAGTAGATGAATTAATATACAAATACTATTTCAACAACACATTCATTGATGATTTGATGAAGAGTAAGATATTAGCGACCATCGTAGCTGCTTCGGAAGGAGCAGACAGCAACACAAAAGACAAAAGAAATGGAAATGTAACAGCCAACACGACACGTTTACTACCCGTTAACAAAACTATTGAATCAAGCAAAAAGCCTAGGAACAGAAGGTGGATTAAACATAAGAAACATAATAATCGTAAAGATTCCAAAAATCCATCAACTTCTTATCCTAAAGTGAAAGATTTTAAGGACAATGTAGTGCTTACCGATAATTTGAAAAGGGATCTCACTAAGAAACTCGATCCATTCATTACAATGGCACTAAACTTTTGTAAGGAAATAGACCAGAATGCGAACCTACAGGCGTTGAATTGGTGTGTCGAAAAAGCCCTCAGAAGACTGAAAGCTATTGGTGAGTTAAACAATCTCTAAACTATCTGGCCCATTCACCGCTTCCTGATATTCTTCAATCTTTACTTATTTGCTTACCTATTAGTAAAATCTGAGCCTATTAGATTTTGGTTTTGGTGACTCGGATTACCTGAAAGTTTTGATGTGCAGAATGCAATAATATGAAGTATAAAAATCACTACTAAACCCTGAACAAAATGACAGGACATAATATTTTAAGCTTGAATTTTCAGATTTGAAATTATCACCAATACTGACCGCGAGCCCCTCGAGTTCTTCTGTATCCATCAGCACAAAAGCTCCGCAAACAGCCCAGAGCGAAGTTACAGTATCGCGTAAGTATAAGTACCTGGATGACCGAGCTTCGCTCGGTTTTTTTTTGTAAATTGTAATTTGGGGTAGAAAAACTATATTTAGCCCGCGGACTCCGTTCCGCGTTAGAAATACTTTTGTCCCGGCCCGTTCGTCCCGTGTAATACCCACAGTCCCTTCCCCCACAGCGCCTGAATGCGACGCAATAGATACTGCCTATATTTAACTAACTAACGTTTTTATTTTGCTATAGGCACAAATATTTTAAATTAAATTTCCGTTCTAAAAAACATATTTACAAAGATATAAATTAAAACCTTATGGGCTAACTAAGCTTCACAAAAAATATTTATTTTTTAACCACAATTTTAACACTAAAAGTCGTTATTGTGAGTTACCCGTAGGAGATAGGCAAATACTATCGCGGACTTTTTTACAGATTTTGATACGTTATTTAATATTGTGGAACATTGTTTTGTTCTATCCTCAATAGTTTCCGCAGCGTACGCGATGAAAGCAATTTTTTTTACGACTTGGATTACATTATTCAAGTTTAAGTAAAGATGCGTGACTAATTTTGGAATTTATTATAGCCTATGACACTCCACAATAACGTAGCTTTCTATTGGTGAAAGAATTTTGAAAATCGGTTCAGTAGATCCAGAGATTACCCCTTACAACGTCACAAACTCACAAACTCACAAACATCGTTACGCTACCTCTTTATAATATTATTAGTATTAGTATAGATGTATTACATAGGTACTAATGTAATGATGAAATATGAAATAGTAGTTTATGAAACGGATGCATAATGGGGGGTATTAAAACATGAGTGTGAGTTTAAAAAACGAGCCGCAGGCGAGTTTTTTAATAGTATTACACGAGTGTTTTAATACCTAATTATGTAGAGTTTCATACACTATTTACGCTCAAATTATCATAAATCCAAACCATAAAATCTTGCTAACGTTTGTCGTAAATCCTTCACTTTGTTGGTAAAAGATTGTGGGTCATTTTTGTTGCAATTACTAAAATGTCACGTGGAGTTAAATTTTCTTTAGTAGGTTTCACTGCTAGACATTTTTCCGCGCTAAGTTTTGACTAAGTAAGTAACAAAAATAACACATTGAAATGTTAAAAGTTAGGTATGGCGCCAAAATTCAGTTGTAAACTGCGTATAGTCTGTTAAAAAAGTCATGAAACATAAAAGAGTAGAAAAATATTTATACAAGTCAGATAAAGTATATTTTTAGTGGATAATTAAATAATCAAAAATTATACATAATTCTTTTCAATATTCTGTATGAACACACTTTTTAATCAGTCATATAAAGCAGGGAAAAATTATTGTTTCCGTGAAATAATTGTTGTCTATGGTCGATCATGGCGCATCCCATGACTACCAACTAAATGTTGTCTGTGGTCTCCATATATAAAAAACAAAATTTAGGATTCTCTCTTTTGGCTATGACGACCACAGAGAAAATAAGTTATTCCCTGGTCTGTGATGACGACACATAAAAATACTGGAACCCAGAGCCGAGTATCGTAATGGAAATTATTCAATTATCTAGAGATATTTCCATAGTACAGTGATGTTATAATGAATCACTTTTTAATAATTATAGAAGTCTGTGAATAAAGTAGGTCAATATGTGACACATTTTGATTTCATAATTCGAACTTTAGGCAATGAGCGTAGATAAAATATTTTTCGATCTTATCGACCTAATAATAAAAAAAATATGAACTCGTAAGTATGGTTAAATAAAAATCACGAGTGTAATAATTAGTTTAATATTTATATATTATACAAATTCTTAATTTTTTACATTATATCAACCAATTATGTAAGTTGTTTTATTTATAGTGTTTAAAATTATCGCTGCCAACGGGACTTGAACCCGTATCCCCTAGCTATCACTGCTGGGTGCCCTACCAAATTGTGCTATGGATTATCTTGCTCTGTGGATAACACGATAATTTTGATATTGGGAAACTACGATTAAAAACCAATTTCAAAAGCCCATTATTTCTAATGGAGCTACCTTTGAACGAGAGAATACCACCTTGCCCCTTTTAATGCTGTGCCCCCAAAACTCATTGCCATAAACCTACAATGTACAATTAGCCCACTATATGCAAAAACTAAATAAAATTTCAATTTTCGCGCCCAGTTCGTTGACTCCATAAAAAAATTAGTGTTACTTTCCGCTAATAGATGTCAGCAGAAAGAGTTATATTTATTGTGTCGTTAAAACAGGTGGATGCCTGGGCCATTATTGCTATTGGCCAATAGATGTCACGTTGTTTCCCAGATTTCAATATATCGGGATAACAATATGAGGTAAATGAGTATTGTTGAGCAGAGTTTCTATTAAAAATATGAAGAGTCATAAATGTTGTGCCCGCAAAACTCATTGCCATAAACTTACAATGTATAATTAGCCTACTATTAGCGAAAACTATATAAAATTTGAATTTTCGCGCCCAGTTCGTTGACTTCAAAAAAAAATTAGTATTACTTTTTGCCAATAAATGTCAGGAGGAGACATATTTTACCTTTAGCATTGCCGGCCGCGGCCATTAAAATTAGTTTCACTATTCCCTAATAGATGTCATGTTCCCAGAGTTTACTGTAATAATTTAACTTTTTGTCAATAGATGTCAGGTATAGAGCAATATTTTTTTTATTGGAAAATTCGACATTTTCTAAAAATGAATCCTAGCTAGATCGATTTATCGCCCCCAAAACCCCCTGTATACTAAATTTCATGAAAATCTTTTCAGCCGTTTTCGAGATCCAGATTATATAGAAATATATATACTTACAAGAATTGCTCGTTTAAAGGTATAGGATAGGATATGATCAAAAATTAACCGGTGAGTCGAGAGTCGATTGGTTGAATCAAAAATAATAAAAAACCGGCCAAGTGCGAGTCGGACTCGCGCACCGAGGGTTCCATACCATAAAAGAAGTTAAACATTAAAAGAATTACTTTGTTTCATGAATTTACGCGTATAATTTACATGTAGGTACTTTTGTTGGCAAACCGCAAACATAACTTTGTTTTTGCCGGTTAATTGTTATTATCTAAAGAAGTATAATAGTTAGAGAGTTCATTTTATTTTTCCTGTAAAATATACGTTAATGCCTATTGATCGTAATTATTTCAGATTTTTCGGCCGATAAACTTCGGAGATAAGGGGGGGGAACGGTATTTTTTTGACAGTTTGCCCAATAAATCAAAAACTATCGAGCATAAAAATAAATAAAAATCTGTTTTAGACTACACAAGTAACGCCCTTTCTAATGATACCCCACTCAATATTGTTATCTCATTATGAAATTTCAATACCCCCGTTTCCCCCCCTTTTTAAATAAAAATAAAAACAATTTTCAAATTTTTACGATTGCTATGACGTCGCGTCACTATTTCCTATAACTATTCTAAATTTCAGGTCGATAGCTTGAATAATTACTGAAATAATCGAGTGTGACAGACGGACGGACGGACGGACGGACGGACGGAGAAAGTCTCACCATAAGGGTTCCATTTTTACCATTTTGGTATGGAACCCTAAAAACAACCGAAAACAGGTTTAAACTACTTGCAAATATTTAAAACTGCCAGGACCATGGCAAAACAGTTTTATCAAACTTCATAAGCTTAGAATATATTTATATTTATATTTCTGTTTTAAAGTTACCAAGCCATCCACAACACCAAAGCTACAAACACAATATCTTCAGAACCCGGAGGAAGATATCAATGCTATCATGTATTTTCCAGGTACGAAATAACAAATTCTCACTTATAACAACAATTCCCAACGAAAGTATAATAAGTATCAGTATTCTATAATGTAATAAGTCTTAAAACAAAACATCTTCCTACTCAACCTGTAATAACTATATTTCATTTGCTTTCAGACAATGACGAGTTAGAGAGTAAATTAAAAGAATATGGTAAGTACTAAGTGATTATAATTCTCACTTTTCTTTTTAAAAATTGCTCCCGTTTAAAACCCTACTGCATCGCAATTCACATAGGATTGGACTGATTACATTGATACATTTTAAATATTAGAAAAGCTAGAAAACGTCCTTCTTTTCAGTTTTAGTGTTGTTTTAATTTAATCAAGATCAACATTGATTAAATTAAAACAACATTAAATGGACTAAAAAGTTTTTTACATGCTCAATTTATAGAGTTTGAGCTTTTAGTTACTGTTACACAGGCGACAAAGTAATAATAGATTTTCCTTAATCAATAAAATTAACTTAAAAAAAAGAATTTACCCCTTTAGGTAATTCATTTCCACCATCGGCAAATGGCAATGCGCATAATGTCGAAGGTTGAAAACAAGGTTATTGAATTTCTAATTCATCATCTAATTTCAGAACTGAAGCCTGATATGGAAGGCACGGTCTATGACGATGGCAGCCTACACGCAAGTGACATAGCGCGAATTGGTAAAAAAACTTGCCTTTTTCATGATCAAGATTCGTACATCTTTCTACTATTGTTTGTTATTGAAAGGGATTCTTATGAACAGATGAGTTCACCAGGAACCTCTGGGGGATCTCGTAAGGGGATATTCCTGGATGATATGCTGGCTCAATAGCTAAGTACTTGTAAAATACACGAAAAAGAAAAACATCATTAAGAAACGCATGGTCTCAATGTCCAATAATGACGTTGAACTCAGTGCCTTTTAATACGAAACAAGACAATGCCTCGGCAATCCACGAAGCCCACTCCTTCCTAACTCATTGAAGGGCATGAAACATAAGAGATTGTGAGCGCGTTTTCGTAGATTGTAGGACCATCCCTGCAAGACAGTAAAGTAAAGCAGATTTTCTTGTATTTTCAGCTGATGACAGCGGCGGCTTCTCCGACATCATGCCAGGGCTGGATAGCAATTCTAGGGTCCAGGTCGACCCCATGGCCTACGACCTCCAGGCCCAAAGACGTGCTGATGTTAAAAAGTACGTTGGCATAGCTCGCCAACATGCATTTTTGTAAAAGCGATAAGGATATTGACATTTAAGCCTGCCCACAGTCACACTACTCGAGTTGAGGGTTCTACAAACACAATTGCCGATATTTCCTAGACATGTCGGTTTGTCTAGATGATTTTCTTTATTTTAACGAATCTGTTTTATTATTTTCAGGATTAATGAAAGAATAATGAAAATAGGGATGAACTAAGAAATGTTTTACGACTTATTTTAGTGACTGTAGTGTTGTTACTTAGTATATTAAATTATAGAACAATACATAGATAAATGTATTAAACTCGTATTATGTAATAAAATAAATTCAGGAATATAATGAAAAAATCGTGTAATTTTTAAAAACCCTTGAACACTGTGACCCAATTAAATATTATTGAGAGGCTTTGCGCTGAATCGATATTTTTAAAAATTGGATGCCAGCCAATGTTTCATTTTTTCTTTGGTTTATTACAAAGTCTTGTAGCTAACAATAATAAACAATAGAGCTCAGTGGCTTTTATTTAGAAATAAAATTCGTCACTGATGATGATCACTGAGACACCGATAGATCGGTAGAATAGCACAAGCCTCAAAATACTCCACATTCAGATACTTGCCCCACCGCACACGAAGATCCGTAAAAAAGACTGCCTGTGCCTACTGCCTCGCCTGTGCAATGTAACATAATATTATTTTGATTAGTGAATGGAATGTTATTTTTTTGGATTTTTTTCTATTTCGTTCCATCCACATATCAAACTACAATCGAACTATGAGATTTGGCTACGGCTGCAGGTTCAGGCGGTACTTATATTCAAAATTCAGGAATTCATGCACGGAAGAGTTTGAGTATTGGCAAAGATAAAGTTTATTAACACGTTAGCTGCGGCACCAATTTTTGCATACTTTCCGTTCCTGCGGCACGAGGTATAATCGGCCCGTACCGTGACCAGACGTTAGGGCGACACGCGGTCTATTAGACCCCACCTCCTTTTACAGACTAAAATCCATTTTCTGGCGCGAAATCAAAGATAAATGAGAATTTTTGTCCTTATTGATATAGACAGTGAATTGATGAACCCTAATCCACCGTCACCCCGGGATCTGATGGCTAGTTTAGGAATTATTAGCAAAACAAAATATGGGATCTTATACACCTCGTAACGCACTGAAATAGGGCAAATTTTCGCTGCGATTAGTGATGGGAAAAATAATATCGACGTTTTTAAACTGTCTTAACTACGCAACGACTTGACCGATTTTGTTCAATTATATCTAATTAGATCGTTTTAAGGACAAAACCTGGCAAAACAACACAAAGCTATCAAAGGATACATATTTTTTAAAATAATCTAAATTGTGCTTGAAGGCGCCATAAAGAAAAAAAAACCGGCCAAGTGCGAGTCGGACTCGCGCACGAAGCGTTCCATTCTATACCATTAAGAGGCACCTATTACAGACTTATTATTGGAAAATAATGGATTACGGTTCATGCATAAGGTTTATCTTTCTATTTGTATATGAAAATCTTAATGCGGTTCACAGAATAGAAAAAAAAGGCAACCAGAAGTAGAAAAGAAACTGTCCTATTTATTCTGCCTCGGGCTTTAAAAATACAATTATTAGAACTTGAATTAACATTAAAAAATTAAAAGGACGTGCTCTCCAATCGACGTGATGCACAACACTGGTCGCGGGAAGCTCGCGTTGAGAGCGGTACGAGGTCAGGGGGGATATGGGACGTTTTAGCCTCGTTCCGCACTGCATTAAAATTATATTAATTCAGTGCGGCACGAGGCCTAAGACATCCGGTACCAAGGTAGGTACACCACCGAGTCCGGAACCATTAGTGATCTCAAATATATATTTATCTCTTTCCTACACTGGACCAAACCAAAGCTATGCCATTCGCACGACAGAGAAATTCACTTTTTTGCTTGCCGCACCACAGGGAAGTTGCATCAGGGGTGATTTAGGCCTCGCTTCGCACTTAACGTGTTAAAGGATGAATGAGTACTCTAGTCTAGTCGCAAAAACACTCAAAGCTGCCTAAGAGCTCTACGTAGCGATGAGAAATGGGGTTAGGTGGTTATGCGGCTCTCAATAGATGGCGCTGGCTGTAAATGTACGGAGGAATTCGATTCGTTCATGCGATGCGAGTCGACTCGAAGTTCATACAAAAACATGTACTAACCCCTCAGCAGTTGCAGCGCTTTCCTGCCTGTGGCATTCCCGAATGTCAGCTAAAATTACCGAACCGAATGACTACGTCCCATACAAATAGGAAAAAAACATACCTACTAGGATGTTATAAAAATAAAACTGCCTAAAATAATTTCCCTGTATTGTACTTTTATAGCGCTATTTACAAAACAACGGCATTTTATAGTAGCTGGTAGGAGTAAATGACTAACGTATGCAGAGACATAGAGTTGTAATTGAAAAAATGTTCTGTTTAATTTTAGTGTTATTTAACTAACGCTCATTAATGTTGTAAATTTAAATAAATTCTATCAATAAAGATTAAGAAATATTTTGAACAAAATGTCTCGATGCGATTATGACGTAGTTTTTTACAGAGTGTTTTGTGTTACATTGCTGGCTGTCGCATTCACTTTTACCGTGATACTGACTAATGTTTTTGTAGACATTGATGGATTACTGTCAAATAAGAAAAGATGTAAGCATAAAATCTATTTATGGTTCTAGCACGTTTTAAATATAAACCTTCAGTTTCATTGATAGTTGAAAGTTCTAAATAATATTTGCAGATACTCAAACGTCTACACCAGTTCCAGAAGCTTTTGTAAACTACGCAGATATTCATGTGGAAGATAGCAAAGAACAAATTTCAAATGATTACAAAAATTATGACATTGAAATTAATCCAAGATACAGAACTAAACGGTCCATTGGTAAATCGTTACTTTTTTTATATTTATATAAAAATTTAGATTTAATTACTAATAATATTCATAACAACTCTAATTATAGAATCAGAATCGACTTTCCGCGCCAAAAGTCCAAGAATGAAAGAAATGTTGACAAGGCGACTTGCTTCTCTCCTAGAGGAACTAGATGAAGAAGAAGAAAAAAAACAAGTAAATGTTGAAATGACTACAATAAAAGAAGTAGCTAAGGTTACTAAGAGAGTCGAAGACCGAACAGAAGGTATAAGAAATGAAGATTTACTCCATCTCGCTATGCATAATATTCTTTTGCAAGGTTTGATCGGGCATATGGATTTAAACGATGTTTACAAAAAAGTGCTTGTAGACACTTTCAATAAACGGATTAATAACATTAAATATGCGCAAGGTACGGTTAAAATAATCAATACAAAACAATTAAAACTTCTTGTATGATTGCAGGTAAATAATTTTAAAACTATCTATTAATGTGGCACATTTTTACAGATACAAAACTGAAGGTATTAGAATCTGTGGCCAATTCTAAAGAAATATTGAAAGATATCCCTGAAGGTACTAAACGTTTTAATTATAATGAGGAAAATGAGTTTCTTGAGGAGATGGCGAATTGTAGTAAACTAAAAGAGCAAATAGCAAGAACTACTCTACCAAATGAAATAAACACTTCAAATAAAAACAAAACTGGAAAAGGTACTACACTATTAACCCTTATAGAAAACTATACAAAAAAATTGCAGTCAGTTTTCTTGGCATCATTCCACGCGGGCAAAACTTTTACATAAATCAGACTGAGCTAGTGATACCTAATAGTTTCATTGCAACATTGCAATTAAAAATCACATGAAAATATATGAAAACCTTTTAAACATAATTTGTTTCTTGCAGAAAATAAAGTTCTTATAAAAACAGTGATTGAAATAAATGAGATTAATACTTCCAAAGGACCCAATAGAACGTAAGGAGTTATGGTCATTTGAATTATGTATTATATACTTCCCTGCACTTAAATTAATATTGTTTTAAAATTATTGTTTACAGACTCCCAAAAGAAAATATAGAAGGACTTGTAAGGTTGATATACAACGGTAAATTAATTAAGGTTAACCAACTGCTTGAAGAAACAAAGTCACAAAATTTTGTTAAGAATAACACTAATAATGAAATAGAACAAGTCGCGAATGCTGTTGTTATTAAAGACAACACTGAAAATATTGATTCAAAAATAACGAAAATGAATGGTAATAATCACAAACATACCCAAAGCACATTTTTAAATCATGTTTTAGAAGAATATTTCAAGAAAAGTCCAAATTATGAATCGAATAGTGCAGAAGTTAGAAATATTAAAACTCAACGTTTAAAGAGACAAATCAAAATCCGATACTCAGATAATAATACTTTACCAAAAACAAAACCCGTTCAGGGTGAAGTTAAAAATAATGACGATGATTTTTATGTAGAGATAGAAACACATTTTGATGGAAAAGGTATTAAAGGAGAAAAGAAGAAAAAACTTGTGAGAAACCTCATTGATAAAATACAAAAAGCTGTAAACTTTGATACTGAACAAAAAAGTGACAGTGATGAACCTATCAAATTTAAAAAGAGAACTCAGGACCCAATATACAGCCAAAATAAAATATCACTCATAAACAAAATAGCACCATCAGAGCCTATCGAACATAGGCAACTTGACCCTATAGGAAAAACTTTAGAGACTCATGAAAATATTTTAGACAGAGCTGGAGATTCATGGAAAAAGAAATTTGAAGGTCCAAACTTTTTATCAGTTTCGAAGTCTATGAACTCAGCAGAAATGAATGAACTTATTGTAGATTATGAGAGTGTTTTAAAGAACGGAATTTCTAAAAGATTACAAAAACCTCTAAATACAGAATCCATGACGAATGACGAGGATGATAGCACAACATTTTCAGAGCCCGGTAATGTAAACTTGTTCTTAAAAGATATTGGCGGTTCTGGTTTTTCAATTGGTTTTAATCAATATGCAGGTGAACCTCCTGATAGAGAAAGTTTGAAAATGTTCGATGGTATAGAAAATCTCATAAAAGAATATCATAAGAGATATGATGAGGCTGATAATATTAGTAATGAACCTGTTAATTACAAAGAGAACCATTTATATAAAATGGATGACAAAATAGCGAATAATAATAGAGTGGATTTACACAAATTGTATAGACGTTCAATAACTGAAATTGGAAGCGATTATTATAATGCTAATATTTATAAGACAATTTTAAAAGAAGACCCTTCATTTCATAGATATTATTTGAACATATTCAAACGTGGCAATCACATATCTGCAATTAGAAACAATAAAAATATGAAAAGCGGTGAGAAAGATTACACTTTTCACATGAAGTCATCACTGAAAGATGTACCTATTGTAGTAGATAAAAGAATTATTAATAAGAAATTAAAACCGTTTGAAATTCTTACGATTGCTAATCTTATCCAAAGAAAAAGGCGGTCTATAAGTGTAAAGAAAATGTCGAACTTAAAATCCAAAATAAAATTGAACAGATATTTAAATACCAAAACCATGCCAAATAAGAAAGTATTTTTCAACAGAAACAGAAATAAACGTCAGGTTAGAAACATAAGAATTGCTGTAAGGGAACGACCCCAAGTGCTAGAAAATAGTTCAGATGAAAATATTTTTTTTATTTCAAGAGAAAACTCTTATTCAGGTAAAGATAGGGCAATAAGTGCTGTTGAAACGGCAGATACTAAAACAAACATCAAACGCCCTGAATATATCGATGAAGAATTGCCTTTTGATAACATATATAGAACTCAAAACCCTTATGACCAAACTACTCTTGAAGATTTATATAGTGCAGTTCAAAGATCAAAAGGGCTCATGTCTAAATATCCTCATATATTTTTGGATAAAAGTTCTAATTCCAAAGAAATTTATTTTGATGAAACTCAATATAATGTAAACCAGCGACCCTACAGAATTCAAGCGTCCCAAAAACCAGAAATTATTAATCGAGAAATGAAAACAACGACAGAACAATATTTTGCAACAGTTTTACAAGACCTAGTATCAAAGGAACTGATCGGTGCAATAATGCCAAAACCATCACGGCCAAAATACAAAATTACGGTAAAATTTTTGCCAAAAAACAAAACAAGTACAAATGGTTTTAAAGAAGTTTATACCAGTGTCAATAAAAGTTTCGATGAAAATGGCTTGCGTTATTACACTTTGCTTAATGTATCCCAAATATCCAAAATAGAAAAACTAAATATATCTGACAGCAAATTAGATTTAGAACAACCAACAAGCAAGCACCACAACAACCATTTTGACGACCAACAAAAACAAATTAAGAACCTATTAAAACTGCAAAAGAAAAGAGTTGATTTACAATTAAATGGACTGCTTAGAGAAAGTGATCATTTGGAGCAAATGATTGAATCAAGCAAAAAATATAGTATAGACAAACCATTGACTTTATTAGATATTTATAAATACAGAGATACCGAAAATGTTGTGAAAGCTGTAGATTCCGTGAGAATGCGGCAAGATAATTATAGTACGGAGTTTAACCCCCTAAAAACGACACATACTACTTCAGGTACTCTAACTCTCTCGTCGCCTATTACCGAAGCTCCAAAAATAGATAAATCTGTAGTATTTGACACAATCAAACAAAATGAAAACATTACATTAGAAATACTAAAAAAAATTGACACAAACACCCAAATTATGCAAACATTGCTTCAAAAGATTTCTGATAGAATTGATCTTCGTAAAGAGGAACACACGACTGTTAAAAGTGATACTACTAAGAAAGCAGGTATAGAAGTAAAACTAGATCTTTCTAAAGATTGGAAGGTGAATCAAAACCCATTTTTTATTCCAAATGAATTGAAAAATGATACGGTACCTTTCGTTTATGCTTACCAACAAAGTTTACCATTGCATAGTAAAACACCTCCATCGTTGGCAAGCGTTGTATACCATGGACATATTCACACAAATCCAGTTCAAGCTGTCAACAAACCTGCACCAAAGGTAGAACCTAAAGTCATCAATACAGACAACAGTAGGAGAAAATTCAATGAGTCCAAATTCTTTTTGGATGAAGTTGATAATTTTCAGGTGACGCCAGATAATAATGTGCGTGTCATATCGGCAAATATAAAGATAAATACTACCAACGTAATATGATTACTAAGAAATAAGTTAGTATAATGATCAATTCAATAATATAATCTCATTAAACATATTTAAATTATTTTTGTTTCATTTATTCTGTTTGAAATATAAGAAGTAGTAGGTATAGTTAGTGATAGGTATCCATATTATGTTTTTAGTTTTCCAAGACCCAAGAAGTTTAAAATAGACATTGCGTAAATAGTACACCAAGTCCTTGTCAATAAGTATATTAAAGTCTCTCTCAAACCCCCTATTTATGTCCCACTGCTGGGCACGGATCTCCTCTCAGACTGAGGGGGGTTTGGCCATAGCCCACCACGCTGGCCAAGTGCGGGTTGACGGGCTTCACACATGTTCTCGAAGGGAACATTTTGTGAACTCTCAGGCATGCAGATTTCCTCACGATGTTTTCCTTCACCGTTAGGCAAGTCATATTTAGTTTCCTAAAAACGCACATAACTCGGAAAAGTCAGAAGTGCCCAGGATTCGAACCCGCGACCTCCTTATGAGAGGCAGATGTCAGAACCACTGAGCTATCACTGTTATATTAAAGTAGTAGTTTTGTTTTGAATTTGTACCAATTTTGGTACGAATACGTTGGTGGTGTGACAGGCAGCATTGCGGGAGAATAAGATATCTAGTAAAACTACGTTTTGCCTATGTCCTAAAAAGCCATTTATAAAAAAAAAAATTTTAGCTTGTAAAGACTAATTTATTTCCGCTAAAATTTGAGAAATTGGAGAGTTTAGTTACAAATCTTAATAAAACTTTTTTTCGAGAAAAATTCTCTAAATTCTTCCAATCGTGTTTCCGCCTCCGAGCGAATTTAGATCAAAGATCCAGATTACATGACGTTTCGTCTTTGTAATTTAAATAGGTAACCATTTAAACCTTGATGCTTCACAATCTAGGTTCGCAATTAAAATACTTAACATTTTGATCCTATAAAAATATTAGGATTTCCTTTATAGTCACAAAAAACACGATTTTATCTAGGCATTTGTAATGAAGAAGAAATCATCGAATAAAGATAAATGCAGATAAACAGATGTAAGATAAAATGTTAATTAGAAATTGTATACATATACAAACATTTTCTAATATTTCCTAATCAATATAAAGTTGTTAAACTGATCATTTTAGTTAGTGTTGTGATAAAGATAGTGCACGGAATATGGATACTCAGGTATGTAATAATTTGTTATTTTTTTTTAAACATCCTCATCCATTTGATGGCAACAAGGCATTACCTATTGATCTATAGGCATTACCTCTCTCTAGACTCTAGTCCTAGAAAACCTGGTTTGGACTTCATTATTTTATTGACTATACTTTTTCTGCGTATTAACTGATTATAAAGGTAAACAGCGTAAAATTATGTGTTTAAAAACTAAACAAGCTTGATTAAATAAAATTTTATTTTAATATTTACAAAACATGTGTACATACAACAAGTAATACTGACAAGTAATGAAGTATGGTCTACCGACTGTACTATATTACGCGAAAATTAAAATCGACTGACATGATTTCGAGCACTATTATAACAATGATTTTTTAACCTACAGATAGTTCTGCTGTTGTTTGCTCTACGCTCTATCAGTGCATACACTCTAGTTCAAGTACAGGTAAATGGAATTCTTTAAAGCTATTGTAGAACATTGATGGACCAGTGGTTTAATTTAATAAGTTGGTGCAGTTGGCGGCTTGTAACTTGGCAAGAGTCGTTAGATGCGCAAAAGATGCTTTTGGGTCTCTTTGGATACCAAGCGGGGTGCGGGGTACGAGGGACGGGATACGAGCGCGCTATTGGTTCCTTGAAGTGTACGATGCGCAAACTTTCCACCATAAAGTCAAAACTTTGCCAAGTAACGGGCTGGCAACTGTAATAAGTGTGTGAAGCCTGTTTTGACTACTTTGGAGTTACGTTGGTACATAATTCTTTAATTGGCTCAAAGAAAGTTCATAGTACCCGCCCCCCCCCGGCCATGCCGTTAAGGATTACTTACCCCTTCCAAGTTAGTACGATAATATTTCGATAAACCTACATCGTCACTCTACCATCAGGTGAGATCGCAGAGTACCTACTTACTTTTAATGTGTAAAAAGGCCTTGTGTGAACGTGAACCTTACCAGCCCTTTCACTATCTTTACAGGACCAAAAGAGTACGAGAAATCCTCAAGAGCGGCCTACACTTGCGGACGGGTCGCTCCGTCACTTCACCAACTGTCATGCAGGCTATCAATTCCCTGGTTGGGAACTTGACTCACTCGTAAGTATCTTTTCACACAGTTGTTTACCGCAAAATATCGAACTGGGGACCTCCCACTCAAAGCCGAGAGCGCGCCAAATATGCGAGGGAGATCGTCAAACATGCGGTGCATCTTAGAACTATGCACTCCAATGTCATAGGACGCACTTCACTGCGACTTGATTAGTTCATAATTCTCATTATAGCATGTAATTTCGGCGGGTACAGTGCCCCGGTACAGTGCCCAGGTACAGTGCCCAGGTACAGTGCCCCGGTACAGGCAGGGTATAGTTATGCAATGCCTATTTCACCACATGCCTCTGTAGTAGAACACACCCTGTGACCCTGGTAGTAGAAATACTTACTGCAAAACCATTCACGTTCTCAAAATAGAAACTACCGGGTAGGTACTAATAACTGTTACAATAATAATTATATTGCAGGAACATCGAGAACCACGAGAAGATGATAACGCGATAGATAAGATAATTACTAGCAGCGACACTAGTAATGATGACGCAGATTACGACACTGATGAACACGATCAAATAGATAAACTTGATGACATTCCTCAGGTAGAGTTTTCATCAGTACTTTACATATTATTTATTATTTTCTTGATAAGGAGCCCATCTTCATCATCAAACCGTTTCCAGTGACCTTTTATTTGCAAAACAAAAATAGTCACTGAAACATCTCATTTATTTTTATTAAAGTTTGTCAAGCCTAAACACATTACATATCGATAGCGACATTAATAATTATTCTTCTCTCTATTATTGTTAAGAATGATTATGTGTATTATATTTGTTTATTATGTTGTAAGCTTGTTTTTATTTATTGTATTTATTATATATTAGTCTGTTTTTTTTTTATATATATATATTTATTTTAGTGTTTAGTTTATGTATAGCTATTAGCATGTAAGTTTATTGTATAATATTTCATATTCTACCACCCACTCTCCTACTTCCAAATTATCCTGATGACATGAGGTTGTCTGGAAGAGATCGCTAGTTAGCGATAAGTCCGCCTCTTTGTACTTGCCTATTTCTTTATCTTCTGTGTACTTGTAATTTAGTAAATAGTTGTTTGGGTGTACAATAAAGAATATACATACATACATTAATAAGGCATAATATTAGCGACATAAGCCCTTGGAAATGATTGATAAAAAATTGCTCTGTTTTTACTAGCCTATTTAGTATTTATACGGCTTGTTGTTAAATGGCCGGTGATTTAACATAATAAAAATACCCGGCTGAGTTTGTTGTGGCCTTCTTTTCAGCGGCAGGGCGAGTTTGTGAACCCTCATAAACTTAGTTTTAAGTCGTGAATGGTTATCACCATTAAAGAAACCGTGCAAAATGAAGACTTGTCATAGGAGCCTTTGTATGCTAGGCCTATATTCTATTATATTCTGTTAGTTAACTAGCAATTAATTGCAATTTCCTAACAATATTGGTTATTTCAGCCTAAAGAGCCCAAAAACCAAATGTTCGATGAAGTCAAAGAGAAATATCAAAAACATTATCCTCATAGATTTATTAAAAGGATAGAGGTTAGTATTTATTCCTATTAAGAATACAGAAATACTATATAGGTACTAATTAGTGGAAGTGGACGTTCCGACGAAAACCCTTTAAAAACCGTTTTCTGTTGAAACTGTTTTACGTCCTGAGTAAAACAGTCTGCGTTGCACAAACCAGTCATCGAATATATACTTAATTTTTGTGTTTTTTTGTGTTTTTATAAATACTAACTTTTCAGTAAATTGACATTAATATTTTTTTATATTTTGTAGGCTGAACCCATAGATAAAGATCGACGGAGAAGACAATCGAATTATTACCAGGTAAGTACGATCAATTTATTATACTTATCCCATATAGGTCACACTCAAAATTCATTATATGTACCTGTATTTCCCAATGACGAACGATGTTGACGACGCGTGTCTTCCATTTGCCTTTGAACGACCAGATGTGTGGTGCTCTGTCCTTCTTGATATGCGGCCATAAAACTTACGGATTTGCAATTGTACAAGCGACCAAAGCTTCTGGTTTAGGCGTTTATACGATGTACGAAGTGATAACAGTTTATTTTAATAATGTTTCAGCCCCTCGCAAATAATCCTGTGCTAAGGGACGAGTTTGGAAACATTTTGCATGACAATATGAATGCTGTATTTTCTGATGGTAACTTCGCAAATGTACCGAGAGCGTATGGGATGAATCAGAGGAATGACCATATCTACTCTTATAATGTAAGTAGTATATATTATAATACAAGCTGTCGTTTCGTTAGAGGCTAAATTGCAAATTATTTAATCTTCTAATATATTTTAAAAACTTTGAAGAGTACGTGAATCTTCTTTGAAGTAAATGACGAGGACTGTGGGAAACGGGCTATTGATGATGTTACATTTTTATTTTATTTTAATAAAGTCTCGATTCAATTTCATATTTTTGCTTTCAGCACATTAATAACATGCCAAATGAACCCATCTACAACCCATATACCCAAACGATCCAACAAAGACCAGTGGAAATCCAAACAGTAAATAATTATGCATATAAAACTGTACAACAATCCCCCCAAGAAGTTGAACCAATAAATGTTATGCCTATTTACAAGCAACCAACAAATGAAGCCATGTACAACCAACTTTTTAGCCAACCGCTTCAACAAAAAAAAGTAGAAACCCAAACGTTAAATACGTATAAACCAATACAAGAGTCACTCCAAGAAATTGCTTTAACACATAATAAATCCATGTATAGCCAACCAATAAATGAAGCCATGTACAATCAACTTATTAGCCAACAGGTTCAACAAAAAGTAGTAGACACACAAACCTCATATAAACCAATACAACAGTCACCACTAGAAGTTGATATTGCAAATGGTCAATCCATATACAGCCAACCAACAAACGAAGCCATATTTAACCAACATATTAGCCAGTCGATTCAACAAAAACCTGTAGAAGCCAAAACACTTAATAATAATCTATATAAAACAGAACAACAATCACCCCATGAGGCAAAATTAACAAATAAGTCCATGTTACCCATACCAGAAAAAACTGAGACAGACAACATAAATAAATTACATCAAACGGCACAAGAAGTACCAAAACAAAACACGATTAAAAATATAACTCAGATATTTGAAAAAGAAACCTCAAAAAATAACGTCGATGTAAACAGAAACGTTAGAAACAATGAAGATATGAAGAATAATGTTAACCAAATGAGTAAAAAGATTGGCAGTATAAAAGAAAAAGTGAAAGATAGGTTTGCTGCTGCTAATTTAAGCGGAATATTAACTTCGCCCGGAGGAAGGAAACTTCTGCAATCTTACGGGATCATTCCGACTGGTAAAGAAGACATCTCCAAAGTAAGTGACGATATATATACACATATTCTCACTCAAATAAATGTGGGATAGCGGTAGAATAGTTAAACTGCGATTTCTTTTTTTCTTTCAAATGTCAAATTACTACTGAGAGAAAGACAAAAGAGAGTTTAAATATTCAAACTCTATACCACGTTTATTCATCAATCAGTTGATACGTTACGCTGCTTTAAGATAAACGGTCTCTAGTTGATATCATTTCATACTTTGACATCGTACTTTTTTAAACTCCGAAGGAAAAGAACTTCCTGACTTTATTTTTGTTCAGGGAAAGAATTCGGTCACGGTGGTAAACCTGTTAAAATTAAAAACTAAATACTTAAATTAAGTTCATACTATGTCCTTCCTTAGACAATGCGTTTTCGTCGTCGAATTTGTAATTTGTAGTCAAAACACAAATCTTTACTCTTTACTTGTTAAAGCTTACTCTAGATCTATCACTCAAATAATAATTATGTTTCAGAATATTACAGGTCGTATTACTGAAGCTATGCAATCAAATCCTGATCATGTTAGTATTGATGAGAAATCAAAACACCTTAATAACAACACTGCTACAAAAGATATAAGTGACATCAATAACAAATCTATTGAAATTTTTGGAGGCACGGACTTATTAATCAAAAAACAAACTGAAAATCCTGTGAATAATAGTGTAAACTTGAATACAGAGAACGTATGTACAAATCCTATTTCCCTCAGATTATCCTATACCTTTAAACGAGCAATTCTTGTATATATATTTACAGTAATTTCCTGCTGCCATCTATTGGTGAGTGGCTGTGATATTACCAAGCAAAGCTTGATCAACCAGGTATAATCATTTACTTCATATTTTTTCCCGATAGCTTGAAATCTGGGAAACTACATGACATCTATTAGCGAATAGTGAAACGAATTTTAATGACCGCGGCCGGTATTTGTTTTAACGAGAATAATATTATAATGCTAAAGGTAAAATATGACTTCTCCTGACATCTATTGGCGAGAAGTTATATTAATTTTTTTATTGAGTCAACGAACTGGGCGCGAAAATTCAAATTTTATTTAGTTTTCTGGTTTAGTGGGCTTATACATCCTAAGTTTATATAGTTTATACACAACATTTATGCATCTCATAGTTGTAATCAAAACTCTGCTCAACAATACTCATTTACCTCATATTGTTTCTCGATATATTGAAAACTAGGAAACAACGTGACATCTATTGGCCAATAGCAATACTATTATAATGGCCCAGGCATCTAACTGAATAAATATGACTTTTTCTGCTGACATCTATTGACGAGAAGTACTTAATACTAATTTTTTTTATGGAGTCAACGAATTGGGCGCGACAATTCAAATTTTATTTAGTTTTTGCTAATAGTGGGCTAATAATTATACATCTTAAGTTTATGGCAATGAGTTTTGCGGGCACAACATTAAAAGGGGCAAGGTGGTATTCTCTCGTTCAAAGCTAGCTCCATTCGAAATAATGGGCCTTTGAAATTGGTTTTTAATCGTCGTTTCCCAATATCAAAATTATCGTGCCATCCACAGAGCAAGATAATCCATGGCACAATTGGCAGGGCACTCAGCCGTGATAGCTAGGGGGTACGGGTTAAGTCCCGTTGGCAGCGATAATTTTAAACACTCGAAATAAAATAACTTACGTAATTGGTTGATGTAATGTAAAAAATTAAGTATGAGTATAATATATAAATATTAAACTAATTACACTCGTGATTTTTATTTAAGGAGCACACCACGGGTGTGCTCGCGAAATTCAAATTTTTTGTGGTTTTTCGCGATTTTTAACCTAATAAGACATAATAGGCTTATGGCAGTCAAATTGCGATAGTCCCAATATCTGCTTTACGTATTTATATAAAAATCTCTGCTCGAAAGTGTCGAGTTAAAGAAATTAGTCCGAGATTTGCGAGTTACTCACATAAAACTCGATACTCGGACTAATTTCCTAGAACATTTTTATGCAAAGATTTTGATATAATCATGCAAAGACGATACTGCCATTCTCACAAATGCGTAATTAGCGAACAAATTGCAAAAAAACAATGAAAATTTTGAATTTTGCGGGCAGAGTCGTTGATTTCGCCTTAACATGAAATCAACGGGTCTGCCCGCGAAATTCAAAATTTTCGTGGTTTATTGCAATTTGTACGCTAATTAGACATGATAGGCTTATGGCAATCAATTTGCGAGAATGACCAATTTGCGGTCAGCCTATGACTGAAAAACAATGTGTATCGAAATTATCGTGCCAGCGGTATTCGCTACCATAGCTCAGCGGAAAGAGCGATCACCCGCGACAGGTGGTGGTCACGGGTTCGAATCCCGTTGGTAGCGTTAATTTTGATACACTTTTCACATTTATAAGCCTATTATGTCTTATTAGCTTAAAAATCGCGAAAAATTTGAATTTCGCGGGCACACCCGTGGTGTGCTCCTTAACCATACTTACGAGTTCATATATTTTTTTTATTATTATGTCGATAAGATCGAAAAATATTTTTTCATATTTCATCATTACATTAGTACCTATGTAATTCATATTTAAATATAGTTTCTACTCCAAATTACAATTTACAAAAAAAAACCGAGCGAAGCTCGGTCATCCAGGTACTTATTATTAGTCTCCAGACTTAGTTAATTTTTTTTATTCTTGCTGTTTTTCATAGTTAAAATGTAATTAAATTTATGTTTGTTTACAGCAAAATAACAATGATTCTGCTCTTAATCAGGCAGACTTGGAAAATATACCAAAACCGCTAAGTATAGAAATGCTTGATACTACAAAAATATCCACTGCTCCCGACGAAACTAAAAGCACGGAAGAATACTTAGAAGTTTTAAAACCCCGTGTGTCAGCAGAAACATTCAATAATGGGACTGCTATAGTAGAAACGCAAGAGCAGACTGATACTAATGTAACTAGGGTAAATCAAATAGAGACTGCTGATACTGACGTTATTGCCCATGACGAAAACGAAGAAAATAACAAAAATAAAGTAGGTATCTGTCTCATCTACACTTGCACGTCACTTACTTACACTTTATTTCAAGAACAATTTTTTTGTGAGTTTTGTTAAACAAGGCGTCCCACGGCGATGGCACATGGAGGGTAAATACGAGTAACTTAAGAATGCACTGACCTACGTTTTCTCCATACATTTAAAATACCAAATCATTTGTAATTCGTGCATATTTCGATCATGTTGTGGTGTTATTCGGATTCATATAGTAATAATTTATGCTCTTGGCCATATTTGCTTCGGAAATACTTCTTTTAAACGTAATAATAATCAATTTTGATCAAAATTTTTGTAACTTTGGTCGAGTTCCGTAATACCAAAAATTATGAATGAAAACTTGTAACTTTCTTCATTAACTGGTGTTTTTCTTTATCTGGACAGTAAAAACTGTGCTCCTGAACTAATGCGACGTGAGATAGTGTTGTTTTTATTACAAAACAAATAAGCAGAAAACATACTCCTCTTTGACATAAAAATAAGCAAAACTAAATTCGTTTATAATTTCGTTTAACAAAAGTATTTCGGAACCAGATATGGCCAGGAGCATAGATTATTACTATATGAACCCGATTAACACCACAACATGATCGAAATGTGCATGAATTACAAATGATTTTGGTATTACGTTTGTATGGTAGACATCGTGGGTTAGTGGACTCTTAAATATTGTAGATAGTGCATTTCACCTAAATAAGACTTCATTTCAATTTCAAAAAAAAATTAAATTGTATTCATAGATTTTTAATTGCCTGGTTGAACTGGGACTCGAAGCTGCTATACAAAAAAAGTAAATTACTTATAACTGTTTTATTATACCCATCGAAAGGGAAAGACAGTGCCTGGGAAGGTATTCCAGACTTTTGCAGTGCGTAGCTGAACGAGGAATTCTATGAAAGCTCTTATTTATAAAACTATTATTAACATAGACTTTTTAAACGGATTCCACTAATTCGACCTCGCATTTCTTATTTTATGTTCTAGGAAAGATATGATCCTGAAATCGCAGATCTAAAATCCGAAATTCTCAATTTGGATAAGTTGTTCGATCGGGTATGTTTATCAAAATTATAGGAACACCAATTTATTTTATTAATCAAGAAACGCAAATATACAATTATAATCCTTTTTAATTATCAGGACAAGTTTTGGGAATGGCTTTCGAATTGGACAACGACCTACATGGAAATTGTAAACGAGGTAAGCTTAATTAGCTCATTAACATAATTATTATTTTCATAAGAAGCCTCGTTGGTCTAGTGGTGAGTATAATCGACTGCTAATCATGAGGTCCTGGCTTCGATCTAAGGGTAGGGCCAGTAGCAGTACATAACAACATCTGGGGGCACGGTATTCCCGCCAAGACCAGCCAAGCGAAGCGCAAGGGAACTACCAACTTTTTCTCTAAGTGCTTCGTCGATTTTTTGAACCCTCATAACTGAAGCTAGGAGTAATCCAGATAAACGAAATTCCTGGAATTTAGTGTAAATAGTGGAATTACCATAAAGTTTCAATTTTATAGGTTACTTTAGATTTTATTGGTATCTAAAAAACCCCGGCTTTTTCACTGACTCACTCACTCACTCATTGATGACCATCAAAATTTTTAGTACTTTCTGATGTCAAGAAAGCTGAAATCAAAATCTGTAGCTGAAATTTGCTATCTAAGCTAGTTTCAGACATCATTACACAACCGCCGTAGATTGTCTTTAATTAATTATTTGTAAAAACTTGTAATTCGCTTTACTTAATTAATCTTTTTTTCTCGTATATAATCTGTTATTATACTCGTAACTGTAATTTTTCCAATTAAATAAAAGAAATAAAAAATAAATAAAAAATAAATTTTGGACTTTACGCTCATTTGAAGGTTAGCGAAACGGCCTAGATATTTCGAGTTAAAGTGTAGATAGAGTTTGTGAAGTTAGAGCTTGTAGAGTTAAGGCTCATGAGTCTGGCAAGTTTTTGACAGTGTGTATGTATGCTCTCATCCTGGCACCGTTTTACATGAAATATTTATTTGTTATGCAAGGGTGCAAAGTGGATTTTTGGGCCGAATGTCAAAGACACGAGACCCAAAAAAAATTGCGCCCGTCCATAACACAAAATTTTTCATCTCACCACAGCGAGGAAAATCACCAGAAGAACACTTTAGATCGGCATTGCGATTTATGTTAAATGTTGTTTTTGGTAACTCTGAATAATTTCACTTACTGAAACCACCTTCAATCATCACTCACCTTATTTCAAAGTTAAAACAAAAAAATAATGAATAAAGTAATAAAATATTAGGTATTTTCATTTAATCACGATTGGAAACATAGACAACTATCACTAGACCAGAAAAAAAAAATTGAGAAACTTTTTTTTACTTTTTTTTTGAATGCGTTCTGAAATAGGAATTTCTAAGAACCAAAGAAAATATAAAATTTTATAAATATTTTAACAATAATTACATAAACAACGAGGAAAAATCATGGATTTTATTACATTTCTTTTATACATAATAAAACTAAATAGGAGTTATTATATTTATTGATATTCTAATGCTGGTTCCCAATATTCTATCTATCTTCTATTTGCTCTACTAAAGATACCAATGTGACATAAGCTCCATACAAGTTATGTCAAATTTTTATCTCTAGTAAGGCAAACCATGTATAGATTGAATATTGGGAACCGCCATAAGAAAAAGTAAAAATAAAAAAACTAATGTACCTATACAAACTCTGAGGTCGAACTTTTTTACTGAACGTATGTGTTATTAGAAAAAAAAGAAGTCTTCAGCTTTGACATTGACATGACACGTAATACGAGTTTGACGTTGGAAATGCTTTTCTATACTTTGTCTCCCTTGGGAAAAATGAAAATGCTTTGGCGGCCTAGGGAATATAATAGCATTTTCCGCCCGCATTTCGGGCATTAAAAACGCTTTTCCGAGCGGGTGAGATGAAAATATATTGCTGCGATTAAGTTTTTCCGTCAATAAATTCTTAATATCAGCCCGAAGTTTAAAAATAGACGATGGTTCATCAAAATAAGAGAGGGAGGGAATAGAGACTGCACCTGTCTTGGCGCAATATGTGCACTATAATCTCCCGCAACATTATTTATTAAATTATATCACAAATAATGTTGTAAATTATATCAAAAGGTACATCGTTATTATCAAAATTCTAATTTTATGATAAGTTTACATCTCCTTTTTTTTCAGAAAATTGAAGCACTTGTAAAAGCCGAAGTAGCTAAACAAATGAAAGACCTCTATTTGGTTACGAAAACGGAATTAATGGAAAATTGTGAGCAAAGGGAAAATAACACAGACACTTTGTCTGTGTTATTGAAGTAGGAAATGAACAAGAAATAAAAGAAGACTCAATCAACGGAAACGTATAGATTTAATTTAGATTTTATTTTAAGCTAAGTAAGTTAAGTACCTACTTAAAGTTTATTTATTCTTTTAGCCTTAAGTCAATTTTAATTTATTGTTAAAGAACGCAAAACAAACTTTTTTGTAAATAAATTCATTTATCTTAACAGTATTTTATTAACTCCACCTAACCCATTATGATAACAAATTTTCCTATGCATTTGAAACTTTTCATATATTATTATTATTGCACTTATGTATTTTGGTTCGATTAGACTGCTCGATTCTCCAATTTCCACGAAGCAACCCACCATGAAGCGTTTGGATTCGAGTGGGAGGTCGCAGGTTTGATTCTCGCCACGGACCTCTTAAGAATTTTATATTTTCCTCAGGACTTTTTATGTGGGCGGCTTCGGCCGTGGCTATTACCAGCAAAAACACACTGCCAAGAGACTTAGCGTTAAGGCTGGGTCCCACGGCCCGTGTTGTCACAGGCCAGATCGCACTAGGCCAGACCGACAGGCCATGGGAACGATCGCACCCGATGAAGCCTGTTGTCGCCCGTCCATGCCCGTCCGATCCGTCGGGAGTCGGTAAGTTCAAAGGCGCGGCGTGGCGCGGCGCGACGGTGCCTGCCGCGGCCTGTGCGGGCGCGTCCGCGTCGGTTCTAACTCATTTATTTCACCAGCGACACGCGTACACGCACGTGATGGAGTGGCCGAATGATTAAGTTTTCGAGTTTTTAACTCTTTATGAAACTGAGCCGGCGATATGGAATAGCTCGTCGCCACAGCATAAAAACAAAAACGATGTGCATGATGCATGGTTAAGAATAAAAAATAACTTAAAAGATGGAACCATACCTATTAAGGAATTAAAAAAGAAAAAAGAAAATTTGATGTCTACCTATAGAAAGCTGAAAGGTAAAGTCAAGGAATCTACAACAACGGGTAATGGCATCGATGATATTTACAAACCAGAATGGCCATTCTACGAGACGATGGCAAAATTTCACTTAACATGTAGAACTGGCAGTAACGACAGGCCGCTACAGGCCGACACAGGCCTTGGGAACGGCACTGCGCGAGACGCAATCAGACACACAGGCATCCACAGGCGTGGCACGATCCGGCTTGGCCTGTGATAACACGGGCCGTGGGACCCAGCCTTTACGGCGCAATGTTGTGTAATGAGCGTTTGGTCTAAGGAGCGAGTTTACTTACCACCACCACCACCACTTAAAATGGCGAACCACGACGGCGCCTGTTGCGGGGTGGGCAACCGTAAAACCCGTACCTAAGTGCTAAAGAAAACGTGACAGGCCGTCTGTTTCCCATTTAAGTGCTCCGCGTGCAGCGAAATATTGCGAGTATAATATAATATTATATGAAAGTAAATGTGTGTGTGCATGTTTGTTGCTCAACTCTAGAACGCGGCAACAGAACTTTTTTTTAGCAGTGATATCTCAGTAGTTCTGACCTCTGCGTATCATAAGGAGGTCGCGGGTTCGAATCATCGGGTGTGTTTTTAGGAAACTAAATATCACTTGCTTAGCGGTGAAGGAAAACATCTTGAGGAAACCTGCATGTCTGAGAGTTCACAAAAATGTTCTCAAAGGTGTGTGAAGCCCCGCCAACCCGCACTTGGCCAGCGTGGTGGGCTATGGCCAAACCCCTCTCAGTCTGACAGAAGACGGACAGCAGTGGGACATAAAAAGTGGTTGAGCTGATAGAACTATTTTAGCTGAAATTAAAAATAGAGATATCGAATTCAAGTTACGAAAGTAAAAGGCTACTTTAATGTTGGAAACTCCATGGTTCCTGATTTCCTGAGAGAATTCTCACACGGTAGGAACCGCGGACAAAACTAGTATGTATTCAAAAAGCTGATAATATGCTCGAGCCTCGAATTCACATGCATTTATAGCTAGTAGATAAGACATTTAATTAGGTAGATATTTATCTGATGAGTCAAATGAGTGATCTTTTATCTTATCTTTATTTAACGTCGCCAGATATAACGGACTAAAATGTCTTTATCTATAAAATCTTGCATTTCTAAACGGTTATAGTTAACTAAAACAAGCCAAGTGCGAGTCAGACACTTACACAACGGGTTCCGTGTAATGAATTCTATGATCTTTTAGCTATGGAGTGGTGGTTTTTATTGAACACGATAGATATCCAGATACCATAACATAAATCATCACCAAATATTTCGTTGCTTTACATAATTTGACTTGCGTATCGTTAAAAAATAAACTTACTTATATGCAAAGTACTTTTTTTTTATTCTAACTCAAAAATTGACTATTTAAGCCAGGTATGAAATTGTGAAATCCTAAACTCGGAATGTAACCCCAATCGTCTGCATAGTTTTAAGATGAAAAAAAATCAATCAAATGGGTATTGTTGTAGAAGAAGGTTGATTGATTTCAAATGGATGCTTTCATTATAATATTATTGTTATCTGATTCAATGAGTTTTAATACAACATTAAAATGCCACACTGTCGTTTACGCAGACAAGTTGTTCCATGCAACTAAAAATAAAAAAAACCGGCCAAGTGCGAGTCGGACTCACGCACCGAGGGTTCCATACCATAAAAGAAGTTAAACATTAAAAGAATCACTTTGGTTCATGAATTTACGACTATTATTTACATGTAGGTACTTTTGTTGGCAAACCGCAAACATAACTTTGTTTTTGCCGGTTTATTGTTATCATCTGAAAAAGTATAACAGTTACAGAGTTGATTTTTTTTTCTGTAAAATGTGCGTTAATGCCTATTGATCGTAATTATTTCAGATTTTTCGGCCGATAAACTTCGGAGATAAGGGGGGGGGGACGGTATTTTTTTTTGACAGTTTGCCCAATAAATCAAAAACTATCGAGCAAAAAAATAAATAAAAATCTGTACTTAAACTACACAGGTAACGCCCTTTCTTATGATACCCCACTCAATATTGTTATTTCATATTGAAAATTCGAAGCACCGGTTTTCCCCCCATTTTCAATGTTTTATGATTGCAATGGCGTTCGGTCACTATTACGTAAAACTATTCTAAATTTCAAGTCGATAACTTTGATACTTACTGAAATAATCGAGTGTGACAGACGGACGGACGGAGAAAGTCTCACCATAAGGGTTCTATTTTTACCAAATTGGTATTGGAACCCTAAAAATTGGTATGGAACCCTGAAAAATGGACACAGGCAGCTCAATCAGGCTGCAGGCAGCTCAGGATCGCAATGTCATATGGCTAGACCGCTGTGACAATTAGTTATTCTACCATGAAACAGGTATTAGGTATTATACTGTATTTCGGTTTGAAGGGCCTAGGTTTCCTATCCGATCCTATCCTACTAATACATATAAACGCGAAAGTTTGTAAGTATGGATGGATGGATCTTTGTTTCTCTTTCACGCCGCAACTACTGAACCGATTTGGCTGAAATTTGGAACATAGATAGCTTATAACCCGGATTAACACATAGGTTACTTTTTATCCCGGAAAAGTCGATAGTTCCCACGGATTTGCGAAAAACCGAAATTCACGCGGTCGGAGCCGCGGGCAACAGCTAGTAATTTATGATTAAGATTAAATTCGTGCTTCAATGACGAGAGATTATACCTAATACAATAATTACAAAATTAATTCACCCTATATGAAATGTTTCACCCTAACTCGTTAATTTGGTAACGAGACATTTTTAATGGGTCATAATTACACAGATAAAGACAGAACGCTCGTTAGCCTAAGTCGGTATATAAATGTATCAAATGTTTTTGCGGTTTTATTAGTGTTTAGGTTGTTGTGCAAGTGACGTTACAAAAATGTATTCACAGGTATGTTATCGAGATTTATTTTTATTATCGTCCCTAGTAAACAGTACCTAAATGATATTTAAAAATAATGAAATAAATCGCATCCTTCGCCATATTAACTTTTAATCGATCGCTCATTTCGTATATCTAAGTAATAATTATATTTGCACTTTACTGCAGTTATTAAAGTTTTTATGAAATAATGATAGTTATTTATGAAATAATATGTTTTACCATACATAATAACAATTATAAATTCGAAATAGGTTTATGTTAGAAGGGGACTAATACTACATTACAATATTGCTGTGCCCTGACAGGCATATAATAAGTATATTGTATCTAAGCATGTACGTACGTACACATGATTGCAAGTAATAAATAAATATATGGATATATTTTCATTCCTATACATTTTTTTCTTAATATTGGTTCCATTTGCATATGGAATGAATGAGCGATGAAGAGATTTCTATGAAAGTCTGTCATATATACCTACTTAAGGGTGCTACTTACCTACTTAGTATAAAATTTATCACGTATCGATATCAAATAATTTACACTCGACTTCATGTTAAGCTTATCTATTTTATTCATTCAGAGATTAAACATGAAAAAGCAGTAAAAAAACTGTATTTTTTGAAACTGCAAAACTGTTGAATGGAAAAGTATTACTTACTAAAAAATAGTACCTAAATTTTCAATAAGTATCTAGGTATTTGTTTTGTTTTCAGATAATTCTACTATTATTTGGTCTACATACAATATCAGCACAACTTAAGGTACGTTACATACTCTATATTATGTTAATCTTAATCTTTCTTCAAGTATAGGTAAATTACGCGTCACGTTGTTTGTCCGCGATTGACTCCTAAACTACTTAACTGATTTTAAATCCTAATTTTAATCAAATGTGCACACTGTGTGCAGTTTGATCTAACTTAAAAGATAGGATAGCTTAAACCTCAATTTATATATTTTAATATCCCTAATCGCAAAACAAAGTGATAGGTACGTCACCAATGTAAGATGCAGTACGCTTAGCGCTGCATCATGCGACTTAATTTTAATGAAAAAAAAAAATTAAAAACAGAGCTAAAATTATGCATAAAACACAGTTTTTTGCCAATATCTCGGCCACTGACATCCAAATTTCACCAAAAACTATACAGCTCCTCGGATTACTTAGTACTACCAATAGATAGAAATAATCGAGTGTGAGTTGTGACAGACGGGCGGACGGACGGAGAAAGTCTTACCATTTTGGTATGGAACCCTAAAAACCCGATTTCGATAGGTTGTTTGCAAGTTGAGTTATCGCTCCGATTAACTTGCTTGCTTGCTTACTTGTGGACAGACTCATGTTTTTTGAGGTTTTCTCGTGACTGAAAGCACCAATCAGTTTTCGCCAGTAGACGTGAAATTCCAAGCACAAACTGCTATCAGAGATACTTGGGTCTAGCGATTAACCCTGGTCTGCCAGGTCAAAAAAACTGTTTTTGAAGTTCAACCAAAAGCACTCATTCACTCCGGAACGGTGTGAATATGAAAACAAAATGTGACGAAATTTATACTATTTTACAATTACAATTTATACTATTTTAAATTTATACTACTTATTATATTTTATTTAAAAAAAAATTGTTTTGTTTCAGAACATACCACCGCCACCCGCCATACCTAGATTAGACGTTGCATCTCTACCGAGTTACTTGCAGAAACTATTAGCGGTACGTAAGTGTAGAATCTAAGGACCATTGTTATAAAATATTATAATACTAAGGATTTCGGGTTAGCGCTAGAAAGGGTCCGAACCTAAAGAAATACGACATTTTCTAAAAATGAATCCTAGCTACATCGATTTATCACCCCCGAAACTCCCTGTAACTTTCGTGAAATGTAGGTATCTAAGGTATTAAATTTCATGAAATTCGCTGGAGCCCTATATATAGATAATATATATTTAGGTGCTAAAAATTGATCATTTAAAGCCTATAAGATACAGGAGTATTATAAAGAAATATTCTGAACCTAAATATGCAGGTTGACATTGTATATAGGTACTTACTCATAAATACTGTTTTATATAGATTTTTGAAATTTATTGTAGGGACCCACTAATAGTGACAAACGTAGAGTATAATGAAAGTGGAAGTTCATCTGTGTTTACGTAGGGATAAACTTAATAAATTATTATTTATACTTTATATATTAATCTTTTTTTATTTTAGCACGTGAACGATGTACAATCCAATCTGGAAGAACAACGACCGCAGACAATATCAAGAGCTCACACATACGGTATGAGTCTCAGAAGTGGACAAGGAGAAGTGTGGAATGTGAGTTATTCCTTTTTTAAGTTTGTGATTCGTTCGTTCAAGGGCCAATTCAGTCTCAAATGTGGCCTGAGCCATTAGACATATTCCATGCCATCCGGAAAGGAATGGAACGAAATTATTGGAATGGAATGGAATTATCGCTAAGTTGATAACGTGACGTATCAACTTACCTAGCGACAATTTTCTGAATTTCCAATTTCTGATTCCAATTATCCATCCACAGCATGAAAAATTATGATTTAGGTAGTTACGTTACAGTAAATATTGTTAACAGATCATGCGATTCATATAAAGGGAAAAATACTTGGTGAAAATTACGCACACTGTCCTGTAAAATTCTTCAATTTATAGCAAGAAATACTAAAAAATAATCAAAACCTTCAATTCGCTTAAGGAATTCACCAGCAAAAATTCTTAAAGAGACAAAGAGCGATCAAATGAAAACCAAACCATTCTTTGTTGCAGGATATCACTGGAAATTACACCAATGACTTTGCGTCATCAGAACCCACCAGTCCTAGTAATAATGACCACCCAAGAAACGGTAATAATTACCATCAGACAGCAAAAGCTGATGAAATTGCAGCTCCTCAAACTTCATCAGGGAAAACTGATGCAATCGAAAATTACAAAGATGGTAGCAATGACAACCAGCGATTGCCATCTATCACTCCTCCTCAAACTTTGCCATTGGATAAACCTAAAAACGAAGATCAGAGAGGCCATAGCAATCCTGATAAAATTATCCCATCCGAAATTACCATACAAAGTCAGAACATACCACTACCTACACAATTAGAAGATCAGAAATTCAAGAAAACTCCATCGGCAAAAACTTATGGAATGAATTTGGCGGGCGGTCACGGACATGTTTGGAATGTCAGTATAAACAACTTCATTAAAATTTGCTTATCATTTTAGAACAAAAAAATTAAAAATGTTATCTATATTTCAGAATACTGGAGGATCACCTTTAGACGTTAATGATGCTACCCCATCAGAATCAGCCAACTCTGAGTCAAAAGACAAACATAATCCCGTTGCGGCTACAAACGGCAATGAGTTTGTTTCACCTGCAACATTACAACCTATAGTGTACTCTACAACTCCTGAAGCTACCACAGAAAAACCTGCAATCGTAAATTACAAAGAAAGTAATTTACCCAATTACAATCAAAATCTCTCAACTATCATTAATAATAATCCTGCAACTACTGTTAAAAGTCAAAATCCAGTTCCTGCCATTGTTCCTACAAATAAAGAGGACTATGAAGTGGTAAACGAAATCAAGAAAGCTTCATCACCCAAAACCTACGGAATGAATCTATCGGGTGGTCATGGACATGTTTGGAATGTAAGTGTAAATTTTTTCTCTACTTTATAAGTTCTTGCAATATTGAAATGTGTTGAATTTGTAAAAACTACAATAACCTGAATACTCTTTTCAGTATAATAACCGACTAATATTTTCCAGTAACAGTAAACTTTCTGTATTTCAGAATATTGACGAATCACATTTTGACATCAATAAAGCCACCCCATCAAAATCAGTACAGCCTGAGCTCAAGGATGAAACAACCCCTGCTGCTGTATATGGCGATAAGTTAACATTGACTACAACAGTCAAACCTATAGTGTACTCTATAACTCCTGAAGGTACATCAGAAAAGCCTACAATCGTTGATAAAAAACATACTATGCCATCGGAATTAGTTCAGCCTGAAGTAAAGGATAAAACAACCCCCGCTGCTATAAATGATGATACGTTTAGATTAACTTCATCAGTAAAACCTGTAGTATACGCTATAACTCCTGAAGCTGCTGCACAAAGACCTGCAATCTTTGATAACACAGATGGTACGCCATTCCAATCAGTTCAGCCTGAGCTTAAGGATAAAACAACCCCTGCTACAGATGTGGATAAATTTACATTGACTACAACAGTAAAAGCAATGTACAATACAAATCCTGAAGCTAAATCAGAAGAACCTGCAATCGTAAATTACAAAGAAAGTAATCACAACCAAAAAAATATCCCAGCCGCCACTACTAATAAGCCTGCCATTGCTGTTACGAGTCAAAATCCAGTTAATACAAACACAAAGGATTATGAATTTGAAAATGACTTCAAGAAATATGGATCACCTAAAACCTATGGAATGAGTCTATCAGGTGGTCATGGACATGTTTGGAATGTAAGTGTAATTTTTTCTACAATTAAGTTCTTGTAATTTTGCAATGTGCAGAACCTGTGAAATCTGCAATAACCTTAACAACTAATCTTTTCAGTATTTCACAAACGCCTAATTTTTTACTGCAATACAAAATTTTTTTTATTTCAGAATATTGACGAATCACATTTTGACATCAATAAAGATACCCCGTTAAAATCAGTACAGCCTGAGCTCAAGGATAAAACAACCTCTGCTGCTACAAATGGCGATAAGTTCACATGGACTACACCAGTTAAACCTGTAGTGTACACAACTCCTGAAGCTACATCAGAAAATCCCGTAATCGTTAATAACAAAGATGCTACGCCATCCGAATCAGCCCAGCTTGAGTCCAAAGATAAAGCAACCCCCGCAGCTACAAGTAATCACGACTTAACATCGACTACAGTAGTAAAACCTATAGTGTATACTATGAGTTCTGAAGCTTCATCAGAAAAACCTCCAATCATTAATCACAAAGACAATGCTAATAATAACAATCAAAATCTTCCATCCGCCACTACAACCAATCCTGTCACTAATGTGAACAGTCAAAAACCAGTATCTCCAATAGCAGAAGATGTCAAAAGGGCATCACCAAGAACCTATGGTATGAGACTGGAAGGAGATCATGGATACGTTTGGAATGTAAGTATATTATAACTTCTATGTACTAACTTCTACGTACAAGCCATTTAGCAAATTGGCAACCTATATAGAATACTAAATGTTGCCCGCAACACCACTCGCCTGAATTTCGAGTTTTCAATAACCCCGTGAGAACCATCAATTTTTTTCAGGATAAAAAATATCTATCTTCATCCCAAATTTCAGCCAAATGGTTCAGCAGTCGCGGCGTGAAGAAGTAACAAATATAATACATACACACTTAGTACACACATACAAACTTTCGCCTTTATAATATTGGTTTGATGTGTTGCCGAATAATGTATTGTTTTAGCCGTAATTAGTGTTTTACAAATTCAATATTTAAACAAAATCTTTTACAGGACCTAATTGAACCCGGAATGCATTACAATCTGGATAATCCAACAACTGCCAATGATGAGAATTCTTCTGAAGTTCCAGTAACTAAGAAACCTACTGAGAATGCAACTTCTGCCAAAGTAGATCCAACTAGTAAGAATGACAATGAAACACTTCCTGTGACAACAGCGCAGCCTAGCACAGAGTCATATAGAATAACATCTACTGAAAGAAGCAAAAACAATGACAGTTCATCCAATGGCTCATCAGAATTAGAACCAGAAGATGACTTATTAAAGGTTAGTTAAATATTTCAAAATGTAGTTTTAAATAGAAATTTAAGATTTTTAAGTAAGAATAATCATAAAGGTATTTTGATAATTCTTCCTTCCTTAAATCACACCACAGCTACTAATGCTGAAATTTAGAATAATTATAAATCGTTTATATTCAGGGTTAAAACATAGGTAACTTTTTATCCCAGAAAAATCGGAATGTGTAAAAATGAAATTCACAGAAAACCCTAGTACTTCAAAAGTAGTAGTAATCAAGTAAACTCCCAAAATTCTACAACATTATTTTCTATAACTTAAATTTTCTTACAGTATATTGAAAGGCTGGTACAAGAAGAAGTCGCTAAAAGTTTAAAGAATGCGACGAAAACTGATAACACCAATGATAAGGAAATAATGCAAGAGGATAAAATGCCTTTAAATGAGAATGCAAATAATACACTCGACAACATACCAAAAAATGTAAAGAATCTCTATGGCAGCCTTATCGGGGAGGGCAATGTCACAAACATATTTATCTTCTATCCCAATGACAAAAATTTAGAATCCATTGTAAATGACGCCAAAAATATAATCAAGCCTCAGAAAAATAAATCAAATGAAACGGAGGCCGATAGTAACGAAAATAGACTAACAGAAGCACCTTCAACACTAACTACCGAGTCTTCCACTACTACTAATACAGAACGTCCAAACACTGAAAGTACCACTACTCCAGACGTTACAACGAGTAGTGAAAAAGATAATGATACAATTTCTGTGACTACAGAAAACTCTATAGATTCTACAACTTCAGAAACTAAAACAGATAGTAGTTCAGAATCATATGAAACAACTACAACAGGATCTCCAAACACTACAACTGAAGCAAATAATAAAAAGGACGATGAAACATCGGAATTAAAAGAAGAAATTAAAAAGGTTCGTAAAGCGTTTTTAAAAATATACCTACATAATATAGTTTAATTCATTTATTTACACATACGTTCGTCTGAGTTTTACTATGTTATAGTTATATATTGTGTTATAGTTATAGGCCCTGTAAGCTACTGTATGATTGTAACCAGTTTTGTAACCCAAATTAAAAAAAATGTTGTTACAATACTGTTAAAACGGACAAGCTCATGCGTCATGGGAAATGAAATAATCCTACCTTAATTATATCCTCTAAATTAGAAACGGAAATTTTGTGCTAAATTTCAGTTTTTTAGATCATTTGGGCAGGGCGGTTATAAGTCTGTACGTAAATAAGTCAGGATTATACACTCAAATTCTATAATATTTTCTATAAATACGAATCTTTTCCAACAGTACATCGATAAATTAGTAAAAGACGAAGTGGCAGACCAATTAGACAAAGAAAGAAAGAACGGAATCGAAAAGGAGAAGGAACCAGATATCGTCCCAGTAACGACTGAAAAATCTAATAACGATACCACTGACGCGACGAGTACTGAATCACCAACCAGTGAAAAAATTACCGAAGCTCCAGATAGTACGTTCCCTACTACAAGTAATGAAAAAGACCTTGAAATAACTTCCGAAACTACAGAAAAGTCTAATAACAATACCAATGACATGATTACTCCTGAACCTTCAACCACTGAAGAAGCTAGTACACAATCAAGTGAAAACACTACAACTGATACTCCTAATATCAACTCTACAACTGAAGTAAATACAAAAAATGAAGATGGCACGCCATCCGAACCTAAGATGCCAGATTCTGTAGATGACTTAAAAAAGGTACGTAATTAATAATAATATGTATCAGTTAATATTTTAATTAAATAATAATCGTAGAAATCTTATTTCTATTTAAATTTTTACTTTTTTTTTCAACAGTACGTAGAAAAACTAGTAAAAGATGAAGTGGCCAAGCTGTTGAATGCAAAGAAAAACAACGGAAGTAAAAATGAAAACGAACCAGACATAATTCCAGTAACTACAGAAAAAGCTAAAAACGACACCACTGATACGACAAGTACTGAATCTCCAGCCACTGAAAAAAATACTGAAGCCCCGGATAGCACGAACGTTACTACAAGTAGTGAACAAGACGGTGAAACAACTCCTGTAACTACTGAAAATACTAAGAACGATACCCCTGATACGACGAGTACTGAATCACCTGTCTCTGAAAATGATACCGGAGTTCCAGACAGTACGAACGCTACTACAAGTGAAGAAGACCATGCATCAAATCCTGATCCTACAGAAAATTCTAATAATTACGCCAATGATACGATGAGTACTGAATCTCCTACTACTGAAATAGCTAGTACACAATCAAGTGAAAAAACTACAACTGAAAATCCTAATATAACCTCTACAACTGAAGCAAATGCAAAAAATGAAGATGGTTCGCCATCCGGACCTAAAATGCCAGTATCTGCAGATGAGTTAAAGAAGGTACGTTATTAAACATAATATTGTGTATCATTTAACATTTTAATCCAATAAACGTAGAAATTTTATAATATAATGTTATCTATCTATTTCAAATTTTATTCTCTTTTAACAGTATGTAGAAAAACTTGTAAAGGATGAAGTGGCTAAGCTGTTGGATGCAGAGAAAAATAACGGAAGCAAAAAGGAAAATGAACCAGACGCAGTTCCAGTAACTACAGAAAAATCTAATAACGAAACCACTGACACAATTAGTACTGAATTCCCAGCCACTGAAAAAAGTACCGAAGCTTCGGATAGTACGAACGCTACTACAAGTAGTGAACAAGATGATGACACAACTCCGATGACTACAGAAAAGACTAATAACGACACGAGTGACATGACTACTACTGAATCTCCAGCTACTGAAGAAAATACCGAAGCTCCAGATAGTACTACTACAAGCAGTGAAAATAGTAATGACACAACTCCGATGACTACAGAAAAGACTAATAACGACACGAGTGACATGACTACTACTGAATCTCCAGCTACTGAAGAAAATACCGAAGCTCCAGATAGTACTACTACAAGCAGTGAAAATAGTAATGACACAACTCCGATGACCACAGAAAAGACTAATAACGACACGAGTGACACGATGAGTACTGAATCGCCAGCAACTGAAGAAAATACCGAAGCTCCAGATAGTACTAACGCTACTGAAAGCAGTGAAAAAGACAATGACACAACTCCTGTGACTACAGAAGGCACTACAGAATCTACTAGTGAGGAAAATAAAGAACAGGCTAGTACTGAATCATCTAATGCTACCTCTACATCTGAACCAAATAAAGAAAATGACGAAACCACATCCAGTAATATGACGCCAGAATCAAAAGAAGAGATAAAGAAGGTACGTAGTAATAATACATTTAAATTTTTTATAGATATTTAAAGTAAAGAAATTGCATTTTAACTTAACTTACAATACTTGTAAATAACAGCTGTTTCTCTTTTCCAATAGTACGTCGAACAACTAGTAAAAGAAGAAGTCGCTAAGCTGATGGCTGCGGGAAAAAACGACGCAAGTAAAAACGAAGATGCTAAACCTGCGAATGCAACAGACGAAGACGCAGCGCCAGTAGAATCATAGACGAATTAATTATAAATGAAGGATGTATTTCGGTATGAAACGATAAACTTACCATTGTTGCTTCACTTATTACTTGGTGGTGAAGTTACTTAAGTACACCTTATGAACTATGGCACTTATTCTGATGATCGTTGACGTAATTTACGATCACGTCATCGTTCATCTTTCTTATGGCGGCTCCCAATATTCAATCTATCCATGGTTTGCCCTACTAGAGATAGAAATTTGACGTAACTTGTATGGAGCTTAAGTATGTCACAATGCTACTTATGTCTAGTAGGGCAAATGGAAGATAGATAGAATATTGGGAACCGGCTTTAACCGACTGCTGCTACGAGCGGTAATGTGTTCACTGATCAATGTTCCTTACAAAGTGTCGTCCTAAGAGGCCAAACGCGTAGCCCGATTTTGATGCTTCTTCCGTCATTTAATGTATAATGTTGCCTCTATAAGGCCAATTCAAATTACTGTAAATAGTAGGTTTAGTATTTTATTTATCATTACGTTTAAGGATGTCAAGATTTTCGCAGATTTGCGCGAAACGCATCATCTTCCAGTCGTTGTAAGTCTATTTATTTGTACTCTATTACTACACGTATTTATTAATAATTTATTCTACGACTAGATTTACTTTTCGCAATATGTAGCTGCATGCGCAGTAATAGAGTGTAAAAGAATGTACAATATGACCCTTTGCGATAAGAATAATTGCGCACTGCCTCAGTGTGTTAAGTGTAATTGCGCAATATGTATCTTTGTGCTAAGAGTTATTGTGCAATATGTCTCAGTATGCTAAGAATTATTGCGCAATGTGTCTCTGTGCTAAGAGTTATTGCGCAATGTGTCTCTGTGCTAAGAGTTATTGTGCAATATGTCTCAGTGTGGTAAGAGTTATTGCGCAATGTGTCTCTGTGCCTTAGCACAGTTATTGTGCATTATGTCTCAGTGTGCTAAGAGTTATTGTGCAATTTACCTCTTTATTTAATAAAATGGTATAAAATGAAACAAGCTTTCTCAAAATGGAACACATTTTATTTCTAAAAGATTAAATAACAAATTCGGTTCATGGCACAGAATATCGAATTAATACACTATCAAATAATATAATGTAATATTTCTAACAATAACATAACACATGCCTTAAGGTATATAAAATCATATAAAGGATTACTTTTATATAAACAAAATAATGGCAGTATTAAAACCGATTATAATACAATAAACCGACCTCCTAATTCATAAACTATATTATTAGATATATATTTTTGTGCGAAAATTAATCTGGTGCTAATAGGGAGTGACAGGCAAATTATTTTTTATTTCTCAAAACAAAAATTTAATATACCGTAGTTTACATCATTAAAAATATGTTTTAAGCGTAAAAAAAATTGGTAAACGAACGAGACTTGTCTAGCCCAATATAAGTGAAAAAAATTAAAATTTTCGTGTGCAAGATGGTCCCATCCTTATTTAAGGCGTTACTTGAGCTATTGTGATAAAATTAATCAACGGATAGCACTATTTCTAGTTTGCTAATTTATAGTAGAGATTTTTTACTACATGGCAAAACTGTCGCTTCCCATTAGCATCAATGATTACCTAAACGTATCTAATAGTACTTAAAAAATAATATCTGCTTAGGAACTAATATAAGGTTTAGAAAGCTATAGAAGAGCTGTTCTGTAAGATGTTTTTGAATTATAAGTCTGAGATTGAATTCATCTGTCGTGACATTGTACGCAGATGCTAATTCGATTGTACAAGTAAATCGACAATTACTAAAGTAATGCTATCCTTATCTATACGGAACAGTGTGAAAAGGATGGTATTACTCGTTTGGTGACGTTATAATTATAACCAATGGCTGCACGCTTTTGGAATGTCGCGACCAATAGCAGCGTGGCACATTATCCTTTAAAATCTACTTATTTAGTTAAGCATGTGTATGTACAACCGAATTAATAACAAAATATTTTAAATTACAATATTAAAATATAATTGTTAATGATAGTATAATTATTTATTATTTGATATAAGTAGATTAGAAATACCTGTATGTGTAAAATTAAAATATCAGCTTTATAAAACATTGTATAAACAAGTAAAAAGATTCGAAATTACAAAGATTTGTATTTCATAAATAATAAGGTACTGTATAATAATATGAATAAGTATTTATTTTGTTTGTAAAAATAAGTGTGTAAATAAAATTTATGAAAAATACAAACTTTACATTTTTTCACTTTTATATTAGGAACTGTATCATATTTTTTGTGTTTAGATATACATCTTAGAAGTTTTAATAACAATATAAAAATTTGTGGCAAGCATGGGAGGTTTTACAATTGACAAATTGGGGCAATCAAGGAGAATGCGACACGTTTTCTATACGAAAAAACGTCCTAAGTGTGCATTAAAACACATCATAGTGTTTACTGGCAGTTGGCACTTACAATTAACTAAATATAATATAGTTACTAAAAGTAAAAACAAATAAAACTAGTCTTCTTATAATTTTATAAATGTGACCTATTTCCGAGTTTGTATGTTTAAACAGCTGTATTTTTGGATGTTTGTTGCTCAACTGCTGAACCGATTTGGCTCAAATTCGGAACGTTTTACCTGGATTTTTATCCACGAAAAAATCCACAGATTTCGTTTATTTAGAGATTTTGAAAAACTATAATATGCTATAGCAATCTCTAGCTAAAGCAAAAGGTAGTAGGCAAACTTCCTTGAAAAAAGCTATAAAGGTTGGGAACGAAACCACGATTCTCTCGGAATTTGTAAAAACTAACACGCAAGCGAAGCCGAGGGCAAAACCTAGCAACTTTACATCAACGAGTGTATCTATATGTTTTTTAATGTCTTTTCTTAATAATACAATCCTATGTATTGGAAATAGAAACTTTACAAAAACGTAAATATCCTAAAGAACTAAACAGAAAGCCCACGAAATTCAAGTGTTATTAGGTTGAACAGGTATGAAATTGCGGGAATGGCTGCTGCCAAATGTTTATATAATAAAAACAAGCTGATCCTGTAAACATTTTGCTATTTCTAAATTTGATGTGTGAAAAATAGTTTACCTATTTCCAGACCTAAACAAATGTACACAAAAAAAATCATAAAAATTGGTCGAACTGTTTTATACACGAGAATTGTATATAATATTAGAAAGACAGACGTGAAGATGATCCTACTATTCCCGCAATTTTACTGCCGTAAAATATAGTGCCTATAAATAAGATTAATAATTGGCCAAGTGCGAGTCGCATTAGTTCCTGTACGGTCTCTTTCAGGCGCTGCGTGCGCCCGATTACAAGGTATCCCTAGTACGTCGAGAGATAGAGACACTATAGAAAGAGAGCACAACTTTAGGTGCTTAATGGAACAGGCGCTTATGCGAACTGAATTGCATGAATTCCACTCTTTTGTGTCAATGTAGCTATTTACCTTTAATACCTTTAAACGAGCAATTCTTGTATAAATGTATTTTACTATATAATCTGGATCTCGGAAACAGCTCGAACGATTTTCATGAAATTTAGTTTACAGGGGTTTTGGGGGCGATAAATCGATCTAGCTAGGATTCATTTTAGATTAGATTTAGAGCGAAGATCGGTCACCCAGATATTTGTGTATATGGTCGCTATTTCTTTGAATCATCTTGCGGAAAGAACGTTCCGTACCGTTAGGTACTATTATTGTATTCCGTGCCTATGGTACGGAACCCTAAAAATCTCGAAAAGCTAAAAATAAATTTGTTTTTTGGCGGGCCCAGTCGAAAGGTTTTTACAAGTGTCTGTAAAATCAAACTGAAAATAATGGTGCGCGACGATCGTAATTTGCAACGTATTGAAAACAGTTGTTTCTGTGAATGTAGCTATAATTATAGTAAACTAACTATTATTATAGTTAGTCTGTGATCCGCAGCTCGGCGAGCTCCTTCTCCTCGTCTACTTCGTCTTCGTCTTCGGAGCCGTGGACGGAAGCGGCCGGGGTCGTTGCTCCTATGCAAAAAATCAAATATGAGAGTCTGCTCCTTAAATAAAAAAATAAGCTACGTTATAAGCCCACATAACATCACTACTGCCATTAATGTGTGAAATTGCACATAATGCAATAAATCACTTGTTTACTGTGTAATAATTCACTTGTACTAGATACTATTTAGCATTAAGTGTTTTAAACTCTTAGGCCCGGTTGTTTCAATTAAAAAAATCCCATTCACTTGATATTGGTTCTGGAAAGATTCTGCAGTTTCCAAGTTTTGAAACTATTGGGAACCAATATGAAGTAAAGGAGTATTCTTGAGCAAAGTTTTTATTTAAAACAAGTAGAATGGTACAGTGGGTTCAATCCATAGACACGGCTTACTTTTTCCCATCAAGGTCAAAACAGTTTTGTTTGTACTTCTTACTCCTAAAGAATCGCATGAAACAAAAGGCGATTTGTAAAAGTGTAGGGCCTATTTATGGATTGAACTACCTTAGTTATTTGAGCAAAATTGCCATAGGCCTACGATGTATATTTAGCCCATTATATGCAAAAAACGAAATTTTGAATTTGGCGGGCAAATTTTACTCATATCTATCCGTCATATCTATAACATCAGCAACCGAGCCTTAGATACAATCTTCTCATACTAAATACTACAGGTGTTGGTGTAAAGATCAAAGTGTGCTATTGACTTTTGCTCAGTAAAAATCACACAAAAGTATTCCTCCTACATCCAAAATACCAGGCGCTACCAAAACACACTTATTCGCCAAGTTAAGCGATTTGTTTAGAGTTGAATTTTGAATTTTTAATCAGTTGATCAATTCGTTGCACATCAGTTCATGGTTGCAGAGAATCAGTTGATTTTTGAAAACTTCCCATAAGTAATTGGGCTCCGAAATTTCTAGATTTTTCTTGAAGTCACCAATTTCTTCTGTCCTTGATAGCGAAATATGTCTAATGTTTTCAAACACTCTGCTTTAAGCCTTAAATTAAAAGATGTACGTAAACATGGTGCTAAGGTTATTCTAGTTTTTTGTAAAAACAGTGCACATCACATCTTTTTCGCCCAAAAACACTACCTAAAACCGCCACCAAACACACCTATTCAGTGAAATCAACACAGTCGCCAAGTTTAGCGATCAGTTGGTCGATTTGTTGCACAAACGCTTCGTTCAGTGGCTCCAGAAAATCGCTCGGAGTTTGAAAACTCTCTTGATCAGACTCGGCGAATTCTAGATTTTTCTCAAAAGTCACTTCAACGTCCGTCCCACGTTCTAAGTCCTTGATTTCGAGTATCTCTAATGATTTCCGAACGATGGCGTTTCGTTTCTGGATGTCCACGTCGGTTTGGACTTGTGAGTCTTTGGTGGACTTCTGTTTTTCGATCTCTTTGTGGTAGGGGACCGTCAGCCATGACATTTCAGGTTGATTGCGGCGTACTGAGCGAAAAGATAAAAACTATAAAATCTTTACCTTAGTTTTTTGAATTATTATCTAACGATAACTATAGTCCTTTACTATAATCCGTTTCAATCACTGGTTGAACCTACTAGAATGCGTTTATAAAAACTGGTGGAATTTACTAGAATTAGTTTTTGAGCATTTTTTAAACCAACAAGAATAAGTTTTTACCCTGGTAGAACTTACTAGAACCCGTTTTCGAACATCAGTAGAACCTACTACCCTAAATTTTTGAACATTGGTAGAACCTACTACACTGCATTTTAGAACATTGGCAGAACCTATTAGACTGCGTTTTTGCGCAGCGATAGAACTTACTGGAATGCATTTTCAAGCATTGGTAAAACTAACTACAATATGTTTTTGAACACTGGTAGAACCTACTAGACTGCGTGTTGATCACTTGTATAACTTTCTGGAATGCGTTTTTTAGTATTTGTAGAAAAGACTTAAAAACACGTATTTTTCGAGCACTGATAGAACTTACTAGAATATTTTTTTAGTTGGTAGGACCTATTCGACTACGTTTTCGAGCACTGGGTGAACTTACTGGAATGCGTGGGACTGGGCGGCTCGGAGATCGGTCTGGGGTAGTTGAACCGCTTGCCGAGCTCGCGGTCCATGTGATCCACATAGTCTGGGTACACGATCTTGAGTGCTTCCGCTCGTGCTTGACGATAGTACTGCAAAACACGTTAATATTTTATCTATCTCCGTCAACATCATCCTGTCCAACCCTCTTTATAAAAGGGTTGGACAGGCACACTATAAATAAAATAAAATAAAAATAAAAAAGCCTTTTAATCTCATACCTCCTTAATGAGATAATTACATGATGTTTGGTTCGGTTAGTAACAATTTTTCTTAGACAGCTATAGGTTAGTTATTTGGTGATTAGTTTTATTAGTAACAATGGTTTCTTATAGGCACACTATAGATAGTTTTAAATCCACGCGCCCCGCTCTGTTAAAATCGCTTATGTTTCATTCGATTCGTATGGAGTTGGACAGAAAGGGGCGCGTCATCGTGTATTGAAATAAGTATACTGGGTAAGGGCAGAAAATAAGGGTTTATATTCAGAATGAGGTACTGCTGTCCAAGTGAGGTTTTGAAAATCATAGCACTTTATTTAGACGCGTCAAATTAATTAAGTTTAGAGATTTTGCACAACATTATTGGCTCCAATAATGACATGGGTCGGCAAACTTCACACACCTTTGAGGAGACGCATCGCCAAGTGATTTAGCATTCCAGTGCGATGCTGTGTATTTACTGTGTGTAAAAAACACGGTGACCTCTTAGGTTGTGACCAGTTAGAACTTTCTTTACGTATGCTTAGAGTTGCATAATTGAACCCCCCTAATGTTAACGAACTAAAAAAAACATAAAAAACTTACAATTCCCAGATTTCTCCAATCCATGAGGTCTGACAGTCTTTCTGTTCTGTTCCTCTGGATGATACGCTGCCGGCGGGTTAACCTGTTGACAAATAACTCTTTTAATTTCTCATAAAACCAGTCAATTGCGAGGCGAACTAATGCACTAAGTGTTCTGTACAACCTATTAAATGCTTGATTATTTGGTTTAGTTCATCACCGGTATCGGGTCTGCGATATGTTCCCGCATGAAGCAGCCGAAGCCTGCACGCATACGCGAACCATTGGAACATTCCACTCACTTGGTGAAGTCGTACATGTACTGCGCGAGCTGTTGCACGGAGCCCTCCAGCGAGATGTAGCGGCGGTCCACCACGTAGATGCCGTACGACATCGGGTCCGCGATGTGCTCCTGCACGAAGCAGCCGAAGCCTGCACGCATACGCGAACCATTGGAACATTCCACTCACTTGGTGAAGTCGTACATGTACTGCGCGAGCTGTTGCACGGAGCCCTCCAGCGAGATGTAGCGGCGGTCCACCACGTAGATGCCGTACGACATCGGGTCCGCGATGTGCTCCTGCATGAAGCAGCCGAAGCCTGCACGCATACGCGAACCATTGGAACATTCCACTCACTTGGTGAAGTCGTACATGTACTGCGCGAGCTGTTGCACGGAGCCCTCCAGCGAGATGTAGCGGCGGTCCACCACGTAGATGCCGTACGACATCGGGTCCGCGATGTGCTCCTGCACGAAGCAGCCGAAGCCTGCACGCATACGCGAACCATTGGAACATTCCACTCACTTGGTGAAGTCGTACATGTACTGCGCGAGCTGTTGCACGGAGCCCTCCAGCGAGATGTAGCGGCGGTCCACCACGTAGATGCCGTACGACATCGGGTCCGCGATGTGCTCCTGCACGAAGCAGCCGAAGCCTGCACGCATACGCGAACCATTGGAACATTCCACTCACTTGGTGAAGTCGTACATGTACTGCGCGAGCTGTTGCACGGAGCCCTCCAGCGAGATGTAGCGGCGGTCCACCACGTAGATGCCGTACGACATCGGGTCCGCGATGTGCTCCTGCACGAAGCAGCCGAAGCCTGCACGCATACGCGAACCATTGGAACATTCCACTCACTTGGTGAAGTCGTACATGTACTGCGCGAGCTGTTGCACGGAGCCCTCCAGCGAGATGTAGCGGCGGTCCACCACGTAGATGCCGTACGACATCGGGTCCGCGATGTGCTCCTGCACGAAGCAGCCGAAGCCTGCACGCATACGCGAACCATTGGAACATTCCACTCACTTGGTGAAGTCGTACATGTACTGCGCGAGCTGTTGCACGGAGCCCTCCAGCGAGATGTAGCGGCGGTCCACCACGTAGATGCCGTACGACATCGGGTCCGCGATGTGCTCCTGCATGAAGCAGCCGAAGCCTGCACGCATATGCAAACCATTAAAACATTTTAAACCTGGTATAGCTAAACCGCTATAAACTTGGCCCTCCCATGGTCTGCGGGACGCGAGGCGGGAGCTACTCAACCACTGATCTCTATTCTATGGATTAAACATTCTATACAATTCAAGCTACGTTCACTGTGGATCCATAGAATAGGGATCAGTGCGCTCAACTAATCAGCTGTCAGAGACTGACGTGAATTACGCTACACACGATAATATTAATCTTGCGACGTGGATAATGATACATACTCAAGACAATACCATAGGCGAATTCTCAAGATGCGAGTCATTACGTCGTATCGTGTATAGCCCATCGCACGCCCGCCCCGCGTCCCGCAGACCATGGGAGGGCCAAGTTTATAGCGGTCAAGGTATAGTATGTTTACAATGTATTCTGCTTGGATTAAAGCTGGTCCTTATTACTAACTAGATAGGAACTAAAATCGCTTACCGGACAGATTGGTAGTAATACTGGGTATGCCCATGACAGTGCACTCGGCGGGCGTGTAGCCCCACGGCTCGTAGTACGAGGGGAACACTCCGAGATGGCAGCCGCGGACAAACTCCTCGTAGTCCAGACCGAACAGCGGGTTGGTTGACGTCAGGAATTCTGGGTGGAATATTACCTACAAAAATAAATAAAACGTTAAGGAAACTGTTTAGAAGCGTTTATTTCAACCTTCACAGAATGAGTCTTGCCAAAGTTGCTTTGAAGCTTACTCTTAATTTAACTGCATTTTTTGTAAAAAGAAACTAGATTACAGTGACATCATTTTCATTAATTAAAACAGGAAAAGCGCATTCACAAAAAGTAATATCAACTTTGTTGTAAAAAAAGCACGTTCGCCATCTTGGATCTAAATGGATGTCAGTTTCAAGACTAAGATGGCGGATGTGTGGAACCAAAACAGTTATCAGTACTCACTTTAACTTTATCGTTGACCGTATTAAAAAGCTGACAGCGACGCACTGAATTTAATACTGGATCGCTCCAATCGTCTACCTGTTAAAAAAATAATAATATCATTCATTATCTTATGCCATTATCTAACGAATATTGTATGAATTTTTAAGCGTCTACTTGTTGCCGTTATCAAGATTCTCTACTAATATCTTACTATCACGGCTCAAGAGATACAGCCTGGTCACAGACGGACGGACGGCAAAGTCTTCCAAAGGCCCCTGACACTCAGTACAAATAACATGACTTAACTAACTACACTACTACAAAAGCACCGGCCCTATACGCATTCTATTTGTATGTGGGAGTAATGACCGCCGTAGCCCCAAAGACAAAGTAAATATAAGGACAGGAAATTGTCAGTCTTAGAGCCATCGGCCAATCACAGATAGGCACCAGACAGCTGATCAGAAGGGCTGCTCTAACTATCTATCGATATGGAAATATTATCGATGTAGTAAGTAGTTCGTGGTTAGTCATTAAAGATTTGAGAGAGCAAAAACGAATGAACATAACCTACCGTTAAAAACCTACTGATAAAAATTAATGGCTAACGGTTTTGAAATCGGTCGCCTTGATGCGAAGTAACGATTATCTTAAGAACATACAGTATTACGAGTCGTATTCATTTTTCTCCGGAGATGCAAAATAATTTTTTTGTGGAATAGGTTACAACTCCTCTTTAATCCTCAGTTTCTCTCACCCATTTCAAAGCTTGGTCAACGGAGTTTTGCGGGACTCCTATTTCTGGGTGGTCATGATAATAACTACCAATAAATCCTATACGTCAACTAATTTGTCGGGGTTCCAAGTCCCGAGCTCGCATCGGTCGCTCCCGGATCCTAATATTTGTAACAAACATCTAATCTGCAAATAGCGTAGACCTGTAGTAGCTGAGACTTCCAGTTCAAATGTTCAAAGTTCAATATGGCAGCCATTTTTTTAATTTTGACCACGTCTTTGCTTGCTGCAATGGTTTTTGTAATTTATTCATTTCGAGATATGAACAATTATTTTCTTAAAATACAGTCCCGCCAAACTGACTTACAGTTGTTACTTAAAAGTTGTCAGACATCGATTTTAAAGACATTCATCATTCATGAAAAAACTTTAGAAATTTTCACTCCTTACAATTCGAATTTCGAAAATTCCCTTCTTTGTACACAATATACAAATATTCTGTAGATTCATGACCTAATAATATGAACCTGAGTACTAAATTTTACATCTCTACGACTTTTAGTTTTACCGGAATCCGTGGAACAACGAAAATGCCTCACTCCTTTATTTATATTATTATATAGAATTTACGGAACCCTTCATGCATGAGTCCGACTCGTACTTGTTTGTCTTTGGCCTACTCTCTGTTTTTTTTTTATAACTTTAATCTATATTAGTCTATTGCGTGTTAGTATTGTCTATGTATTTATGTCAGTTATTAGGTTTTGTGGGTTGTGGTCAGCAATATTATTATAATATTTACGTGATGTGCTGAAAATTTTATTTAATTCAAACAAAATAAATTCATATCTCCGGGAAAAAATAAGTATGCGTGGGTCTTCTCGTTCTACTGAATCTCCCTTAATTCATCGTAACTTCAAACTAAGGCGACCGGATTTAAACCAACAGCCAATACTTTAACAAATCCCGCGAGACCAAACTATATCTATTCCTGAAGCCTTTCCCTCTCTTTATTATAAAAGTTTGCAATAGATAATAGCTATAGAAAAGCTTTAGTTTTTGTAAAACCCCGAGATTTTTTTCCTATCTACTCAGCTATCACAAGCATCGTATGAAATTTATCGATAACGGTATAATAGTAGTCACATCATTAGTACTTTGACATGAAGCAATGCGCATGTCAAAGTGCGACACTTTATGGCGGTTTTTGCCACCCCGACACATATAGTATTAAGTAAACTATGGCCTCTCTATATATATGTTTAAATTCTCTAAGCGTAGCCCGCAGGGCTGGTAAAAGTCAAGTGGGCGATGCCACAGTGACAGGCCACTGCCAGTGTCCATTGGTCGAGTCGTACTCAGCGCTGCGGTAATACATTGATGGGAGGGTGTGACTGTCACTTCTTTACGTTAGTAATCTACTATATAAAAACTTCCTGACGCTATAACTCCAGAACGCACGAACCGATTTCCACGGTTTTGCATTCGTTGGAAAGGTTTCGGGCTCCGTGAGGTTTATAGCTAAGAAAATTCAGGAAATTTTCAACAGAAAAGCGGGAAAATCTTTTTTCACATACAGCGCCATCTCTGATACATAGCATGTACTACAAACCAATATTTTAAGTAGATGGCGCCGGTGCGTAATACATCTATAAAGAGGTAGCGTAACGATGTTTGTGAGTTTGTGCGTTTGTGAGTTTGTGAGTTTGTGACGTTGTAAGGGGTAATCTCTGGATCTACTGAACCGATTTTCAAAATTTTTTTACCAATAGAAAGCTACGTTATTGTGGAGTGTCATAGGCTATGATAGTTTCCAAAATTAATTACTCATCTTTACTTAAACTTGAATAATATAATCCAAGTCGTAAAAAAATTGCTTCTATCGCGTGCGCTGCGGAAACTATTAAAGATAGAACAAAACAATGTTGTACAATATTAAGGAACGTATCAAAATCTGCAAAAAAAGTCCGCGATAGCATATACACTCACCACATTGTGCGTGGTGACGGGCGGCAAGCCGTCCCGCTGCAGCGCGTAGATGCAGCGCTTGAGGCGCACCGTGTCGTCTTTGTGCAGCAGGTCCGACGCGTCGGGTAAATGACTGATGCTGTTATAATGATGCCTCACTCACCACATTGTGCGTGGTGACGGGCGGCAAGCCGTCCCGCTGCAGCGCGTAGATGCAGCGCTTGAGGCGCACCGTGTCGTCTTTGTGCAGCAGGTCCGACGCGTCGGGTAAATGACCTCTGTAAACAACAGTCACATATACACTCATGTAGAAATCTCATCGGCGTCACCACTTTATATAACAGATGTCCAAATTGAAGGCAAAAAAATTCAAACACAAAACATTCATTAACATACACGCTCACGATCGGGCAAATTTCGACGGGGTCACCATTTTACATGACAGACATACAATGTCAGGGCTAAAATTCACACATGCACGTATGCATTCGTATAGACATTCACGCGCATGGTCTGTTACGGACCCAAGGTGAGGTGAACTTCTCTTTATAATGTATTAGGGATAAGGAATGATCCCTCGAAATTTCCAGGGGATCACCCCAGCGATCCAGCGGCGAGTCAGCCAGGCAGCTATCAGGCCGTGCAACTTACCGTAGACAAATGTCATACATCCTCTTGCCGATCTTCTGCTGGATGTCATTGATGGTGTCCCTCAACGCCTTGGTGACGGCGTGGCCCCGGAGACTCTCCACGTTGAAGTTGTTGGTCTTCGCCGGGAAGATGAGGAACGCCACCACCGTCATTTCCGACCCGCTGGACTGAAAGCAAAGAAATATGCCTCAAACTGTCCTACGGAAATGTGTACTGCCAACAGGATTTCCCGCAGTGAAATGAAATTCTTTATTTCACATAGGCTTAGATTAAAGCTCTCATGAAATTTCGAGACTCTACCGCCAGGTTCAGAAAGCAGGTTTGCAACGAGAAGAACTGGCAAGAAACTTGGTACTTGCTCTTTTCAAAAATATGTCTCAATATACAATTTTTAGTACTTAGTATGAAACAATATTTTTAAGATATCTCGTGAGGAATAGGAGGAATAGGATCAATGAAATACGAGATATGAGTGCAAGTAAATAAAATATATCATTCAAAGATATTTTTGAAAACAAACTTTTATACGTTTTCTTCTCAGCAAGCCATTTTAATTGACGCCCATATTGTAGGTAGGAGTGCATTTAAAATAACTAGTCCGCCATTTTGGGTCGCCATGTTGAATTTAGAATGTTGTCACACGTCTAATCAAGCTCAATCAGTTGAAGATATCTGCTTCAAAACCTCTACTGTATTTTCAAAACTGAGTTGCAATATTCCACCAAAACAAACGTACATTGCAAGTTAAATAAAATCTCGTAAAAAGAAAGCCTTCCTTTCAAGAGTGGACTGAAGAGTTATGTGGTACCTTCAAGTAATGGTTGAGCCTGGCCAGCGCCTCGATGAAGATGTCCGCACCCTTATTCCCGAACTCGTAGCGCCCAGCGATGAAAAAGTACAGCGTCTTGTCAAGGTCGAAGTTGAAGTGCCTGCCAACAAAATATTACATCATACTGCAAACTAAAGATGGACTGATGATGAAGAAGATGGTTTAAAGAGTTCGTTAAATTTTATTTTGTTTTACGCAAATAGTGGTAGGATCAAAGATTGTGAAGATAGTGGAAGGATATTATGTCAAGGTATGGACAATTATCTCAACAAAACTGGCTCCGAATTCTGGCTTATAGCTTCCACAGATATGCGACAGACAAGAAACCTCTGAAACTCCAGAATTGGCAGGTTAAAATCGGCTTCAATTGAGCTGCCAGACGGCTCCAAGTCAATTGGACTCTTCTTACAGAGTCTGTCGTGATGGGTACGACCACAAGTATGTGAAGCAGTTACTGTTTGCTTTGAAGGCACAGAAATCGGCGAAATTACTTGAAGATTACGATAATACTTAATGAGATATTAATAAGATAAAACTGATGTCTCAGGATGCCGAGCGCAGTGCAAAGCGCCGTATGATATAGTAAAGTTCTGGGACACATTGTATCTAACATTCGCCTTCAGGGTCAGATATTCCGGTACATGTCCAAGGACATCTAGGGTGCGTTTCCACTAAAGCAGAGCGACAAACTGATTGACAAACTGATGCCAGCGGAGACTTCAGGCACTGTAATTGGCCGATTCACGGTCCGCTCCTCCTTAGAGGAACTAGGCCCTTACTCAATACTCACCCATAGAAATGTCCTCTAGCGAACTCGTTTATCTTCTCTTTGGCCAACGCGTGTAGATTCTGAAACTCGTGCAGCGCTGAGAACTTCTTCACGTTCAGTCCGTTCGGAGTGATGAAGTCTGGCTTGCGTTTGAGGAGGTGTTCCGCTTCATATCCTGGTTGGAAATAAGAGTGCCAGTCTTTATTTTCACTCAAAAACGATGTTACAAGTTTGACGTGTCTGTGTGTATGTCTGTCTGTGGCATAGTAGCTGACGAACGTGTGATCCGATTTTGTTTGAAAAGTTGAACTAGTCGGGATATGATCCTATATTTCATGAAGTCGGTCCAAGATGGCCGCCGCGCCGCCACAAAATGGTGGTCTATATATTTTTTCATAACTCCCTCACTATGAGTATCGCTTGAACGGGCTTGACTAGTAGGATACACTGACAAATTTCACATCCAAGACGACCGCCACCACAAAATGAAGAATGCCGTGGCGCCGCCGGCCATCTTGGATTTTTTAATTTTGATTATGAGCCAGTTTACTTATTATAGCTTCCTCACCAGTGATATCGGAGACTGTGGTGAAGACATGCGTCATGTGCGCGGCGGCGCGCTCCATGCAGTAGCGGTGGTATATCTGTCTCTTACCCGCCTCGTCGTCCACCGAGAACTAGAAAGAGGAAAGACTGTTAAATTAAGAAATACTAAAGAAATGTGATGTAATGCAAATGTAAGATACTTATGAAAAGTTTAACTCTACTTCCATTTTTGGAAAGCAAGCGTTTTTTGGTTCCTTCTAGTCGAGCGAGTGATTCAAAGATTCAAATCATTTATTTCATATAGGCCACTACTTGTTGGATTGGATTTTATTATAAAATCTAATGCAATTGCATAAAAAAGATCTACTTATTTTAGTAAGACACGTGCTATGGACAGCCAGTTTGTTTTTGCTTCTAAGGTTAATGTTATGGAGGTCACATTTCCTACTAAATTTATTTATATTTTTGTGTACATATATTAAGTTCTCATAAATATACTGACTATTTACGGTCATGATATTAAATTCCTTATTCCTGAGTGACTCTCTTGGACCTAATTTATAAATTAAACGAACAGCCCTTTTCTGCAGCACGAATATGGTGTTAATGTCAGCAGCATTACCCCACAACAAGATACCGTACGACATTAATGCTGTGAAAATAGCTAAAATATACCAGTCTAGCAGTCTGAGTTCCCACAAACACGCATAGCTTTGAAGAGTCGTGTACAGGTTCCCAGAGGAGCAACGTTACCTTATCCAGATTGTTGTAGAAGTCCGTGTTGCCCGCGCACAGGTACCGCCCCAGCAGCGTGGCGTGCGTCGTGAACACCGTGGCCACGTCCACGTGGCGCACTCTGCGGACAGACCGACACCCACCGATGTTATAAAGGCCAAATTTTGTATGTAAGTGGGTATAATGTTTGTTACTTCTTCATGCCGCGACTACTAATCAGATTTCATTTGGCTGAAATTTGGCATTATACCCTGGATTCGCAAAAAAGCTACTTTTATTTTAACCGACTTCAAAAAAAGGAGGAGGTTCTCAATTCGTCGGAATCTTTTTTTTTTTTTTTTTTTCTATGTATGTTCACCGATTACTCGGAGACGCGTGGACCGATTTGAAAAATTCTTTTTTTGTTTAAGAGGGTTTTGTTTCCAGATGGTCCCATTTTAATCAGGTCAGGATCTGATGATGGGATCCTGGAGAAATCGAGGGAACTCTTCAAATTTTATATGGACACATGAAACTATTTGAGTATTATTAGAAAGAGTAATATTTTCCAAGTTGTTCTATGGTCATCAGGTCAGGATCTGATCATGGGATCTTGGTGAAATCGAGAGAACTCTTCAAATTTTGCTAGTATACTTAAAGCGAGTTGGGTATTTTTTATAGTTACTGGTGCATACGCTAGCAGATACGGATTTGATGACTAAAGTCATCAAGTCAGGGTCTGATGATGGGATCTTGGTGAAATCGAGGGAACTCTTCAAATTTTGCTAGTATACTTGAAGCGAGTTGGGTATTTTTTATAGTTACTGGTGCATTTGCTAGCAGATACTGATTTGATGACTAAAGTCATCAAGTCAGGGTCTGATGATGGGATCTTGGTGAATTTGAGGTATCTCTTCAGATTTTATGAACACACCTCAAGCAATTTGGATATTTTACAACGCCTTGTGCATTTTATTGTTTTCCACTAAAAAGTATAAAATAAAAATGGGAAATGCTTTCCAAAAAACCAACTTCAAATGCCACTACAAAGAGTGAAATAATTATTATTTCAATTTTAGGTACCTACACCAATTCGAAGTCGGGCGATTGTCTATGACTTTGTCATTTCTTCGCACATCAATTAAGTAACAAGGACTATTAGGGATTGAATGAAACATTGCCCGACTTCGAATTGGTGTAGGTACCTAAAATTGAAATAAAAATTATTTCACTCTTTGTAGTTGCATTTGAAGTTGGTTTTTTGGAAAGCATTTCCCATTTTTATTTGTCGATAAAATTCCCCTTACGCTTCGTAAAAGAAAACCGCTCATGGACTAAAAGTCCCCATCGGACTGTTCACCCCGCTGTATTGAGATGGATAACCTTTGGGCCAGGAAGATCCCAGAGGACAGCAAACTCTCCCTCAAACAACGACCAATTTCACGCACAAACTCCATCGCGTCACTTACTTTTTTGATTTGATTTGATTTAATTGCTTACCTCAAAACAATGAGACCGATGCCCGCCTGCCACTCGTGGAAGTGCGCGACGACCCGTGGCGGAGTATCGCTATAGCCCTCGGCCGCTTTGCGAAACTAGAATGGATAAATAATAAAAATTAATTCTTTCGGTAAAAGCCATGTCATTGTTTCCTCAAAAACTATTAAGGATTCAGTTTCACAGATGAGTTTTAGAATTTCTAACGTCTGTAAAGTATTTTTTCCAAATTCTACAGACACTTTGTATAAAGTAAATTTTGCACGATAAACTAAAGCCTAAGAAATTCAGTCTTTTCGCTAATAAACGGTAAACGCTTTTTTCTACTTTATCAGCTCCTGCTTGTACCCATCATCTGCCACGCGGCCGAGCCGGTGTCGAACAATCTCGACAACTCACCTCGGTATGCTAAGGACAGCGACGGCGCGAGGCGAGTCCGTTTTTTGTATCGTCCTGCCCCAAAATGGGGAGAGTGAGCACATGAGGAAAGGAGGAGCGAGAGGAAACAATTTGTAGGGAGTCAAGGCGCCCCGGGAACACGCCAAGAGCAAGTACCGAACGGGTGCCCTTCCGCGATTCGGCCCCCATAACCGCGAGGTTGATTGGGCCATGGGTGGTGGAGGGTTGTCCCTAGTATTAACTCACCTCGGTAATGAACTGCGCCACCATGAAGCCCAGTATGACGTCTTCGTTGGCCTCGACGTCCAGGTGCGGGATGCCGATGGACGTGGTGTCCCAAAGCTCCTGCTTGAACCCGTCTATCTGCCACGCGACCGAGCCGATGTCGAACAGTCTCGACAACTCACCTCGGTAATGAACTGCGCCACCATGAAGCCCAGTATGACGGCGTCGTTGGCCTCGACGTCCAGGTGCGGGATGCCAATGGACGTGGTGTCCCACAGCTCCTGCTTGAACCCGTCCATCTGCCACGCGACCGAGCCGATGTCGAACAGTCTCGACAACTCACCTCGGTAATGAACTGCGCCACCATGAAGCCCAGTATGACGTCTTCGTTGGCCTCGACGTCCAGGTGCGGGATGCCGATGGACGTGGTGTCCCAAAGCTCCTGCTTGAACCCGTCTATCTGCCACGCGACCGAGCCGATGTCGAACAGTCTCGACAACTCACCTCGGTAATGAACTGCGCCACCATGAAGCCCAGTATGACGGCGTCGTTGGCCTCGACGTCCAGGTGCGGGATGCCAATGGACGTGGTGTCCCACAGCTCCTGCTTGAACCCGTCCATCTGCCACGCGACCGAGCCGATGTCGAACAGTCTCGACAACTCACCTCGGTAATGAACTGCGCCACCATGAAGCCCAGTATGACGTCTTCGTTGGCCTCGACGCCCAGGTGCGGGATGCCGATGGACGTGGTGTCCCACAGCTCCTGCTTGAACCCGTCTATCTGCCACGCGACCGAGCCGATGTCGAACAGTCTCGACAACTCACCTCGGTAATGAACTGCGCCACCATGAAGCCCAGTATGACGGCGTCGTTGGCCTCGACGTCCAGGTGCGGGATGCCAATGGACGTGGTGTCCCACAGCTCCTGCTTGAACCCGTCCATCTGCCACGCGACCGAGCCGATGTCGAACAGTCTCGACAACTCACCTCGGTAATGAACTGCGCCACCATGAAGCCCAGTATGACGTCTTCGTTGGCCTCGACGTCCAGGTGCGGGATGCCGATGGACGTGGTGTCCCACAGCTCCTGCTTGAACCCGTCTATCTGCCACGCGACCGAGCCGATGTCGAACAGTCTCGACAACTCACCTCGGTAATGAACTGCGCCACCATGAAGCCCAGTATGACGGCGTCGTTGGCCTCGACGTCCAGGTGCGGGATGCCAATGGACGTGGTGTCCCACAGCTCCTGCTTGAACCCGTCCATCTGCCACGCGACCGAGCCGATGTCGAACAGTCTCGACAACTCACCTCGGTAATGAACTGCGCCACCATGAAGCCCAGTATGACGGCGTCGTTGGCCTCGACGTCCAGGTGCGGGATTCCAATGGACGTGGTGTCCCACAGCTCCTGCTTGAACCCGTCCATCTGCCACGCGACCGAGCCGATGTCGAACAGTCTCGACAACTCACTTCGGTAATGAACTGCGCCACCATGAAGCCTAGTATGACGGCGTCGTTGGCCTCGACGTCCAGATGCGGGATGCCGATGGACGTAGTGTCCCACAGCTCCTGCTTGAACCCGTCCATCTGCCACGCGGCCGAGCCGATATCGAATAGGATGATTTGCGGATTGCCGTCAACCAGCCACGTGCCTGTGTGAAGCTGAGATAATTTTTTCAAGTTTAAGACAGTGAAACTTTTGATCAAATAAAGTATCAAAAGTAAATGGAACTGAATAAGCAACGATCTGCGCCGACCATCAGACAAGAGCCTTTCGAATGGCAGCCAAGAGAGGGCCAACTATGTCAATCGATTACAAATTGAAGGGTGATCCTGGAGCACACTTGAGTCCGCAGCGAGGGATAGTTATGGATGGAAAAATGTAGTCTCGGCTCTTGTTCATCAGGTGCCATAGGGCACAATCATCGCCTTCGAGGTATGACGGTAGAGTTAACTTTTCATTGTCATCTTCACGTAACTGAAGAACTAAATTATTATACTGTGAATAAGATGGTGGTTGGTCTAATCTAAATATGAATCTGATCTGTGTATCTAATATAGTTATTTTGGTTGTTATGGAGGTGGTAGTGGAATTCAAAATTCAAAATATCTTTATTTCACATAGGCCTAATATACAGGCTCTTGTAAAAGGTCCTTATGATATTTGTCACATTTGTATGGCGATAACTCCAAGTCGACTTAAAACTAAGTTTACGAGGGTTCCAACGCGCCCTGCACTGAGAAGAAGCCTACAACAATAGTGTTGGTTTATAAGTACTCGTAGCAGCAGGATTTATTCTTGCAAGGTCCGCCCGGATAGGTACCACCGTAGTGTCAGTTTTTATGCAGCGGAGCAAATAATGAAGAGAAAAGAAATACGAATGAAAATATCTCTCGCCTGATATATGATGGATGGTATAATGGTTTACCTTGTAGCCCTGGCTCCTCATTGCGTTGACGGCGGTGGTGAGGGGCGAGTTGGGCGGGAAATCCGCCTCCTCCACCTCTTGTCGAGCGCAGGTCTCCTTGTAAGGGCCTGGGAACGATCATACTTGGATGAGTCTTGTTCTTCGATTTCGAACGCGAAATCGTAAAGAATCAGTAGGGTATGCACTAATGAGACTTGTTGTTCACTAAAAAACTATAAAAACGAAAGTCCAGATTCAAGAACTGGTACATTTGGCACCAAAATTCTATGGCAATAGTCAAGGCAAATAAGTTAATTAGAAATAGGAGATTTTGTGATGGCATTAAGCCTCTGTTGGCTTATATTGTGAAATAGTGATAACAAAAAAACCCGGCTGAGTTTGTTGTGGGCTTCTTCTCAGTTGAGGGCGCGTTGGAACCCTCGTAAACTTAGTTTTTAAGTCGTTAAATAGTTATCACTATTAATAAGTATATCCATACTTGACCAATATATATACTTGACCTTTCATGAGTGCTAACAAGTAGTGGCCTATATGAAATAAATGATTTGAATCTTTTAATCTTTGATTTGAATCTTTGAATCTTTGAATCTAATAATTTGGATGCGTTAAGAGAAGAGTGAATAGATATTTTTAAGGCAAACGCGCTCCAACGGCCAACCTAGACTTCATCAGTGTTTTACATCATCATGTCGTCAAACGGATGCTAAAAAAGCACAATCAATAACAAATAACAGATTTATTATGAGGTAATGTTGAATTCGGGAGGTTTCAAAACAGAATCATCAATAGAGGAACTTTTATAATGATTTGTAATGCCACTTTCGCGAATATTGACTACAGAAAATCAGCATTCAAATCTGCAAATGTGTAATTATGCATCCGCAGCATCCTTATTTTGTAACAGCCGTAAAAAATGTCTTACCAAGTAAACAGTAGTTCTCCCCCATCTCCTCTGTAGACACATAGGCCTTGGATCTGATCACTGTGTATATGCCGCCAACTGCAATCAAAATTCATTCATCTTCTACTATATAAAAATAAGTCGGGTTTTCCTTCCTGACGCTATAACTCCAGAACGCACGAACCGATTTCCATGATTTTGCATTCGTTGGAAAGGTCTCGGATTGCGTGAGGTTTATAGCAAAGAAAATTCAGGAAAAATTTCAACAGAAAAGCGGCAAAATCTTTTTAGCGGGAAAGCCATCTGGTGGCGAAACGGAGTTCGCCGGGTTTGCTAGTATCATATATTTTCACATGTCTGTATTGTAGATTTTTATATGAAAGTTTGAAGGTATTTAGGCACGTCACAAATATTATTAAAGCTAAATACCACCTTAAGTGCCGGGTTAATGGGTCCGATTTCACTGAAATTTTACAACTTTTTATCATGGCAGGGTCCACATTTCCCACGGGATTTATGACAAGCCATGTGGGCAAATCTCAGGCAATACCTACTACCAGTATTATACGTATACAGTCAATAAATATCATCATCTTAGCGTGCCATCTTCTTTAACAGGCTGCGGTTATTTAAGCGATTTTACTAACTTGCAGGTTAAAATCGATAAAGGCTCAAATATACTCGTAGATTAATAATATAGTCGTCGCTCGCGCTCTGACAAGAGAACCTGGCTCTGACTACCTAATAACGACAGTTCCGAGTGCGGCAACTTTTCCTTGTAGTGTGAGTGTGTCAATTTGAAATTTATATGGTCCGCGGATGCTAGTGTGCGTGAGAAATTGTGTAACGACGGCTCGGATTTGCCAATTGGGGCAATGTATTTTTTGCCGCATTTTTGAAGGCGAGGGCTCCCTCTTGGGCCTCTATGGCAATTACTCTCAAACCTAAACGTCATGTACGAGTAGGTTGGGTCATTAATTTAAATCTGCTCAGAAGCTGAAGATTGGAAGAAATCTATACCTACAAATGTTTTCGTCTACAAATGTCGGATTCGAGTGGGAGGTCGCGGGTTTGATTTCCGCCACGGGCAACTTTGAAATTTTATAATTACTAATTTAGCTCAGGTCTAGTCTGGTGGGAGGCTTCGGCCGTGGCTAGTTACCACCCTACAAGCAAAGATGCCTTTAGTGTTCCGCCGCGCCGCGCGATGCTATGTAGAAACCGTTAGGGGTGAATTCACTTACCCCTTCCAAGTTAGTACGATAACATCTTCGGCTGCATCATCACTTACTATCAGGTGAGATTGCAGTCAAGTACTTACTTGTATGGTGTAAAAAAATGTTGTAAGTATCCTTAATCCTGCTAAACTCTCCAGTTAAAATTTAACAACACTCTTACAAGTATGAGTAAAAGATGTTAAAGCTCATCCCGGTAACCAGTTCAGCCAGTTCCTTAGATGCGTGCTCCACATCTTTCATACACAAACAATGCCTTTTGTGTGGATGACCTCGAAAACAACAAGTGTGCAGTGAATCTTAACTGCCAGTGTACCTAAAGTTAGTAAACATACGTTAGATATTTATTTGAGTAGGATATTTCTGGAAAAATCGAGACCATGATAATAAATGGACGATATAAGGATATTTTCTTTGATACTAATTTGAGATTAGATCCTCCTTTAAAGAACATACATACGTATGTAAATTAATAATAAATAATAATAAATTAATATAATATATCAGGACATTATACACGTCGTAATCTAGTCCCAAAGTAAGAGATAGCTTGTGTTATGGGTACTAGATAACTGATAAATATAGTATATAACATAAATATAATATATTGAAAAACACCCAGACACTGGAAAACATTCATGCTCATCACACAAACATTCTCCAGTAGTGGGAAATGGAAATCGAACCCACGACCTCCGACGCAAAAGCAGGTTCGCTGCCGCTACGCCATTCGGTCGTTATGTCCTTTAAAAGAGGATCTAATCTGATAATACATACACAAATAAACTATATAATAACATAAATCAAACGAAAGATTGGTCTAAATAGCTATCTACCAAACCGACATCTCTTTCAAAATGCAATGCGTTTTCCAGCACACCGCTTACCTGGATTTCTATAGAGAGCACACCGCTTACCTAGATTTCTATAGAGAAATAAAGCGTCGTGAAAGACTGACAGGCAGACAGACGGACAACAAGTTTTTTTTTTTTTTGAGGTATGATCCCTAAAAATAGATAGCTCCACAACCAGGAACCTTAAGCAGAAGGGTAGCAAGGAAGGGTTACCTTTATTAGCCGCCTCCCAAGCAGTCTCGAAGGTCCATCGGTTCTCCTCGCACGCCGCCTGCCCTTTGTCCATATACGACAGAAGGTCGTGCGTCGACTCCGCGCGGTAGAACCGCCGTGACGATCTATCGCGCGACATTGTTACCTGCGACAAAATATACTGCTCATGATTATACGCTTACTTAACTTGGCAAGGGATTTGAAATCGGTCGCTTTGAATTTACTTATATCTTAAATCCTCTTAAAAGACCGGTCGACTATTTATGGGGTGGTCATAAAAGAAAATAACCACTCCGAAGGATCCTCTTCGTCACCTAAATTATCCGAGTCGGGGTGCCCTCAAGTTCCGATCTCGCTTCGTTCGTTTTTGTATTCTAAGTTATTTATGACAATAGACTTTAGCGAACGGGTATAAGGCCCTCAGCCTTGTGATAGCTTGAGGTTGACTCTTTAGTGTTCACTCTTTTTCTTTAACCCTTAAAAGCTCGGCTTCGAATGAAAGCGACTCGATTCAAAGCCTCATCCCTTAACTTAACTTAATCAGCCTATAGACTGCTGGACACATAGGCTTTTCCGAGGGCTCGCCACCACTCACGGTCCTCCGCCTTGCTCATCCGCCCGCTACCAGCGACCTTTTAGGTCGTCGGTCCAGCGGGCAGGAGGTCGTCCTACGCCGCGCCTACCGGTACGCGGTCTCCACTCCAGAACACGTCTGCCCCAACGGCCGTCGGTCCTGCGACAGATATATGGCCCGCCCACTGCCACTTCAGCTGATTGCTGATGCTCAGAGATTTATTATGTTTATGTGTGAACAACGTTATTGTGAGATTATATTTTAAAATCGCCATAGTACTCATTGACGTGATATTTTATTCAGTAAAATGTAGTATGCGTCGTCAACATTTTGGGCAAACTTCCAAAATGTCAAGATTATTATCGAAGTAGATTTTAAAATAATGAGCATGCAAAGTTATGCAAGAATTTGACGCGAATCGGCAGGTCTACGTACAGACGTAGATAATATATACACTTCTTACGATCGCCATAAATAGAATAAAGGCATTTTTTTAATAAAAAAATTTATAACATCACGCTATGACCAATAGGAGCGATCCACGAAAAATGTTCCACAAATGCTTTGGAATATAACAGTATTATATATATCAATGCACAAATGTGGAAAATTGTTCCTTTTGTTATTACACAAAAAAAAATATGTATGACGGAATTGTTGTCCTTTAAAAGTTCTTAAAAAAATATATCAGGATATGTAGAAGAAACCGAATTTCATGTGAGTCAAGCTAGTGAGTAACAGCTAGTAATATTTATATAATACAACTCTAGGTCAATGGCAAGTTGTAAACTTGTAAACAAGGCGTTGCCACTGAGATAACAGACTGTGATAAGCAAATTTTATTATTCAATAGTACAGATAATATTAATTTAGTGGTAATGAAATCGCAGTTATTTAGCTTAGCCGCAGATTAGATAAATAATAATTAATATGGCTCAGCTTGATTGTAATTTAGGTCAAACTAATTTTAGTATTATACTAGCAAACCCGGCGAACTCCGTTTCACCATCAGATGGCTTCGTTTTATGTAACATTTTTTTTTCCTGAATTTTCTTTGTTATAAACTTCACAGACCCCGAGACCTGTCACGTGGTTATAGCGTCTCAGGAAGGAAAACCCGACTTATTTTTATATTTTAGTGTTATATTGACTTTTGAACTGATTTTTATTTTGTGTATGGTTAAAATAAGCCATAAATAACTCAATAACTCAGCAGTGAAAACAAAGAAGGTTTTAGGTTCCATTCTCACAACATTCTTCTTCTTTTTCTACTCTTTCTCTACACTCTTCTCGGAGCAATCATGGTCATCAGTTAACAGTTGTGATAAGCTTAATAACTATGATTTTGAAAGTTAGATATAAAATTGATTAGTTAAGAAAATATTTAAGTGGGAGCAAAAAATGGAAGAGAAAGAACTGACGAAAAAAAATGATACCTAATAAATTAGTCAGCACTTGCAGAATGATGAGTTTAATATTGAAAAGTCGAGTGAACAGTTCTCCAAAAGTGGAGAACAGGGGGCTGATTGTATAAGAAAAACATATTCATCGTTATCGTAAACACAAGCAGTCTGCCCCGCGATTGGCTGATGCAAATCAGGAACTCAATCAGCAGACAGAATTCGCTAGCATTTATGATAATAATGAATATGGTACCTATTAAAGGAACTTGAATCACTATTTTGTTTTAGAGAAGTATTTCCAAACCAAATATGGCCAGGAGCATTTATTAGATTACTATGAACCCGAATGACACCACAAAACAATCAAAATATGCACACATTGAAATGATTTTGTTATTATGAATGTATGGAGACATCGTAGGTGGTGAGCGGACTCTTAGGAGGTTTATTAAAATTGAACTAAATACATGTTGATGAATTTTACCAGGACCCATTAAAAGAATTTATAATGGGCCTCAGATGATATAGTTATGCCACTGCTTTGAGGAAATGAATATAAGGTAATCGGCAGTCTGCTTTTACATGTCTATTGGAATCTTATAATTTATTCCTCTGAAGAGTTAGGAGGTGAGGATTTAAATCAAAGAGTCACCTCAAGCTATCACAAAGCTGAGGGCCTTATAGGTGTTCGCAAAAGTTTATTGTCACAAATACCAAAGAGAGAGTGAAGCAAGTTCGGGACTTGAGGGCACTCGATTAAGATAGCGGATAAGCGACAAAGAGACGAAGACTCTTCGTTACCTACTGAGTGGTTATTTTCTTTTATGATCACTTAGAAATCAGAAGTAGGAGACTCCGTTGCCCGAGCTTTAAAGAGGGTTAAAGATATCTACTATATAAAAATAAGTCGGGTTTTCCTTCCTGACGCTATAACTCCAGAACGCACGAACAGATTTCCACAGTTTTGCATTCGTTGGAAAGGTCTCGGGCTCCGTGAGGTTTATAGCAAAGAAAATTCAGGAAAAATTTCAACAGAAAAGCTGGAAAATCTTTTTTCACATACAGCGCCATCTCTGATACATAGCATATACTACAAACCAATATTTTAATTGCGTCGCGTTCAGGCGCTGTGGGGGAAGGGACTGTGGGTAACACGGGACAAACGGGCCGGGACAAAAACAATTCTAACGCGGAAAGGAGTCCGCGGGCACTGCTAGTTATATCATATTTTAAGAAATTAAGAAATATTCAAGACGACCGATTTCAAAACCCTTACCGGGTTAGATATTTGACGATAAGTGAAGGTCTAGGTCTATAAACATAATTCATTCAAATTTTTAAATAGGATACGATAGCAATTCAGATTTGAATCTAATTGTAGTAAAGAATTTGATTCACATGTAGCAAAATGTTTAAGAATGAAGATAGTGAAACTATTTCTAAACCACGCCGGCGTCTGAATGAAACGCATTATATTTGCGGCTTGCGCGTGAAGAAATTTTAAAGTTAACTTACCGAGAATAGAAAGTGCTAATCCAGAGTCGGTAAACTAGGTATGATTTTTATCACTGAAAAGTTCACAGCACGCGTGGCAAAACCTGTTTTTCACACTATTTTATATGCAATTTCTAACTTTACACACAGTTTACGGGAATTTCAATGCATATTGCATGTCTACGCGGGTAGAAAATTCAAACGAAATAATTTTTGTGGTTACAACTGTTACAAGTTTACGTCAAACGAGGCTGATTTGAAGGTCACCTTCAAATGACAGTTCTGTATTACGTTCATAAAACTAAAAACAACAAATAGGATACATAAAAATCTATGATTCTATCATATTTTATTATTTAATTTAATAGTTAAAAAAATCGTTAATCTTTATTTATTAAAATTAATTAGCTTTTATTAAAATCAGCCGTCGCGCTGTGACCAAGAGCACCAATGTTTTTGCCAAAAGCCGATGAGTGATCATTTTCTGTCAGTGTCAAGTGGCGCATACGATGGAGTCACCTAGGGTACCTCAGTAGCTGCGTTGCCATTTGGCAACTTTGGTTGCCATTTTGGCAACATTTGACCCTTCGTGGCAACCAAATGGCAACCGAGCTCAAATGGCAACTTTTTGGCAACTTTTCGACTTGTCGCGCGATCATCGGTAAAAAAATATCGAATATATTTCGCAGATGAACTGAACTCATCGAATTGAACAAAATCAAAATCTTGAAGGCATTTTTATTCCCAATTGAAAACAATACTTATATAATAGACAAACAAATTGTACCCATATTTCTATCATCAAAAGGTCTATTTTGGTGAAGCTAGAGATAAAAGTAATTTTATGTAAACAAAAATGGAAGAAACTTTGTGACCACAGAGCAGATAATTAATAGTAATACGTAGTGTTTTAACTTTTAAATAAATTCTTTGTGTGTGACTGTGTGCACTGTGTAGTGCGATGCAAAGGAAATTTTTTCGTGGTTTTCTAATACTTTTGTTTTGAAATCTATTGGTAAGTCCTCTTTATTGTTTTAATCGAAGAAGCTACCTATAGACCTATTTGAAAAACCAATTTTACGAAAATGCTCTAATAAAACTATGCATTAGAATTTGGATCTAACAAATCCTTCCTTGTCTTTTTTTGGTCTGTCCGCCCTTCTTTGTCAATGTCAAACAAATGATTTTTTTTTAATTTATTCATGACCATGGATACAAAGTCGGATACAATTTTCAAACAAATGAAAGAAGTGTTGCCATCTTATTATTTTTAAATGGATGTACATGATTTTTTTCTATTTAAATTTTTATCAACCAAAATGCAGAAAAATGAAACAGTACTCAATAGTTAGGTATAAATATTTTTATATTACTAAAAGGCACAGAACGTTTTTTACAGGCTTTTTTTCTAATGGCAACATTTGGTTTCAGATGGCAACATTTGAACCTACAAATGGCAACCTGGGCTGAGTATGCTCTGGCAACACTGCTCAGTAGGTACATAAACATTTGATAAAAAATCTTGGAAACGTAGTGATTATATACTCTTTGAATCTTGGCGCCGCCGGCCGCGCCGCATGTCACGCAGGGCTAGGCTGAATGAATGGGGGCGTCTCCTTAGTTTTGCTCTCTGTGCTAAAATTCTAACTATAGCTTGGCAACTTCGTGCGGTACCCTCCTGCGGGGTGACAGACGGCCGAGGGACGCGGTAACTCACACACACAGAGAAGTGTCCACTAGGAGTAATTATGTTCTGTGGAAGTGTCCCCTTCCCTGTTGAATGCGATAAAGTTACGCGATAGATAGAGAAGTTCTTTTTGGAGGCGTGGCCAGGCGCTATCGCGAACTGAATTGCACTTTTTCGTGTCAGCACTATGGTCGCTATTTTTTTAATCATCGTGCCGAGTGAGCCTTCTGTATCTTTAGTACTATAATTATGTTAATTATGTATGTATGTAAGGCACTTACAAGTCTAATGGACAATTTACAATAAGGATTTTTGAAAAATCAACCCTTATTAAAATTCGCACAACAGATTTTGATGATATTTTTGTAATCAGTGATCGTTTAGATTACATTCACAGTTGCTCTTGGTAGGTGCCTCCACGATGACTGCAGTACGTCTGGACTCTGGGCGCCCAGCTGAAGCTCAAAAAATCTAATGACTACTATATTCCGGCATTCACAGTTCTGCATAATACCTATTTGTCTCACAGCGAGAATAACGAGATGCAAGCCTCCCCGCTGGTCTTCTACAAGAGGGGTACCGAGCTATAAAATTTTATTTGAAATAAACAAAACGTAGGTACTTGGGATAATAATATTTTAATGAACTGTACATTTTTACAAAATCACTTAGCAAATAATATAACATTTTAATACATAAAATAACTATCATAGTGTGATGCCCCTACATGCGTAATTACAGCTGGACATATGCGAGGCTGCAGTCCACAGACAATTCTAGCGTTTTTGTTTAAGAGTCGTAAAATAATTTAGCTCATCTAAAGCCTACTATGCCTCAATCACAACGGCATCAGGGCCCTTCTCCATCTTAGTGATCACCAAGCTCGTTTGGACATGTATTTTTTGTCCATTGAAGGTTTTCCACGAAATCTTATTTTCCATTTACTTTTAATGCAGCAATGTATGCAAATGTAACTAGATAACTGTACAGCAATGTATAATAACAGTGATCATTACTGAATCAAAATCACGGCATAATAAGTCTTTGGCAATAGTCTGTGCTATATACTTTTCCAACCGCACTGTTGTGTAATGCCGGAACCAGACTTCGTTATTTGTTATTCGTTATGCGGCTACGCTTTACTTGTCCAAATAATATGTGTTTATGTGAGCAAATAACAAATATGCTATCCACACTTGGTGCTATGTGCCAAATATTGCCAATACGTGTCCTTTGAAGTGTGCTAAAAACCGACAAGAGGACGGATAAGCATTAAATATGCTTATCCGTCCTCTTGTCGGTTATGACTATTCGCGCTTATGCGTTATTCGTGCAAATAAAGCAAATATAGACGAATCAACCGCCCACACTTGGTCGTATGCGGCCGAATAAGGCGAATAACGAATAACAAATAACGAAGTGTGGTGCCGCCATAAGGAATAGTAAATTTTTAGACACACTAGAGATTCTCGAACTCGTTTCTCTTGCTAAACTATTCTATAAGGGTGAAAAATATCATTTTCAAAATGCTCCCACTCAAATTGGGAAGCACTACTTACACAGGGAAGTTAATGCCAACATATTTACACATCCTTTCAGTTATGTGATAAAATTAGCATCTAAGCTCAATGGTGGGCTATATTCAAACTCTTCGCCAAATGCATCTGTTATACTGGTATCTATGGCATTGGAAAAATTCAATTTAACTGGATTAATACTGGATCTCTTTACATAAGTTCTATTTACACCTAACACTGGACTAGAATCTATTTTATTTGGTAAAATGTGTGAACTGGTAACATTGGATTCACACTCTTCCCCATTTTGGGGTAAAGCTTTTAAGTTTGCAACATTGTCTTCAGACCCTCTGCAATTTTGATGAGAATCGTCATTATTTTCCACCCTCTTTTGGGGTATAACGCTTGGACCAGCAACACTTTTAGAAACTTCATTCGTAAAAGGACTTTTATAAGCTTTTACTGCGTTACTTGATTTGTTTATCAGATGCATAGGACTTAATGGAGGTGGTTCACCGTACATTTTTAATCTGGCAATTTTCTCATTGACTTTCCGTTTCCTCATCAACATTTGCGGTGACATGTCTTGTGTATCATCAGTTTGCTTAAAAGTAGACTCAAAATCTAAGCCCGTAAGATTCAAATTAACATCTGCACACTTGTTGACTAGTGGAGAATCGATAAAAACTTTGTTTTTGTAAACATTATAGTCACTCGTGTTTAATCTGTAAGGGGAAACATTTTCAGTGTTGCCAGGCTTGATGTTATGATAATTATTTTTTAACGCAACACAGTCCTCAATAAACTTTCTTTTGTCTAAACTTGAGAATTTCGCCGCTAAATCGTCTGCGACTTTTCTGACGGCATCTATTTTTGACGTTTTGGTAAAATAAGTGAATTCGGTCGCCCGGTACTGTGGTATATTCTTCCTGGTGTTGCCAGCCCTTTTTTGCAAATTCACGCACGTGACCACTTGGCCGGTGTCTAAAATATTTTGGAAACCGAATTTTTCGGTACCGCCCCAAAAGTTGACGCACATGAAATTTTTATTCTCATCTGTCAAGTACACGTTTTGAAACGGCTGTTTTGACGTTTCGAACTCCTTGGTCTGTGGTTCCATCAAAAATATTAAACCCGCAGTATCTATTTCGTTGTAATCTGTATTCATAGAGGGGTTCTGGAGTTCTTTTATTGGATAACATCGCCTTCTCAGTGTACGTGTTTGCGCTTTTAATTTGTCTGTTTCTTCTATTTTGGATCTTCGGAAAACTGACTGTCTGCTTGCGGAGATTTGTAGCTCTGAGTGCCTGTAAAATAACATAAACAGATTTTTATCGGTAAATAAAATACAATGCGTTTTCAAATCCCGAATCCCGGGCATGCACATTTCATACATACATATTTATTTAGTCCTTCTCAGTTCAGGGCGCGTTAGAACCCTAGTAAACTTAGTTTTTAAGTCTTTAAATAGTTATCACTGTTAATAAGTATATGTACCTACTTGACCTTCATAAGTGCTAACAAGTAATGGCCTATATGAAATAAATGATTTGAATCTTTGAATATATGTCCATTTTAGGAATATATCACTTGCTTAGCGGTTAAAGAAAACATTGTGAAGGAACCTGCAAGCCTGAGAGTTCACAACAATGTGTTCTGAACTATGAACACTCGCTTACGCTGCCCCTATTCTCACTCTAAACCTCATTCTGACTTCATTATATGGGTCGATCAACTTTTATTGGTCCGACGGTACACGCATCATGTCCCTGAACGATAATTAATAAATATTAAATCATAAAGAGTTAAATTGGTTTTAATTATATTCCTTTTAATATTTACTAGGATTATTGTGAACAATATTTTACTTGTTTTATTAATTTGTGCGTAGTTTCATGGTTGTCCAAGAAACTAAATGCAATTTTCCAGTACTATCACATTTGTCCCGAAATCACAATGCATTAACAAACTTCGCATCACGAAAAACATACTATCACGACCATAAATACCAAATACACTTCTTGTTTCATAAATATTGACAATACACAAGAAGTGTATTAGGTATTTATGGTCGTGATAGTATGTTTTTCGTGATGCGAAGTTTGTTAATGCATTGTGGCTTGGGGACAAATGTGATAGTACTGGAAAATTGCATTTAATCTCTTGGACAACCATGAAACTACGCACAAATTAATAAAACAAGTAAAATATTGTTCACAATAATGCTAGTAAATATTAAAAGGAATATAATTAAAACCAATTTAACTCTTTATGATTTAATATTTATTAATTATCGTTCAGGGACATGATGCGTGTACCATCGGACCAATAAAAGTTGATCGACCCATATATAACCACTTTAACCTCATTCCGATACGTGTTATCGGTCCGACAACTATATTCCGTCTGACTCACACAGCGCGGTAGCCATTTATATATACTTGCCCATCTGCAGAAGTGTGTAAAGCCCGCCAACCCGTACTTGACCAGCTTGATAGGTTAAAGCCAAATTCCTCTCATTCTGTAAGGTTGGTTGTTATACAAGATAATTGAATAAATAATTTATTAATCACCTGATAGATGTAGGAAAAACGTTGTACACATCGATCCATGTTCCTTCAGTCAGCATCTCTTGCAAGGTTTCGTTTGGCTTCCATATTGTGATCATGGCTGAAAAAAAAATAACCACCGTTAAAAAAAACCTGTTTGCCACTATTGCCGAATGGCATTTTACTTTCTAAACTAATTTGAAGGTGTAAAAATAGCACTTTCCTTTTAAAAATGCTCTCTCTCGAAATGGAAAGTACTCTAAGAAATGTAAAGTAAAAGTAAAGTCCCACTAGTTAGACAGGGCAGTCAGTGCTTAAATATTTAGGTACACATCTTTTCAATTATGTGATGAAATTAGCATCTAAGATGAGCTATATTTAAGCTCTACAAGCTTACAAACAAACTCAATAAAGTCAACATCTCCTGATGATGCTCCTGTGTCAGAGCGAAACTAGCATTCGGTCTGTTAGGTGCAGATTGCCAGTGGCAGGAAAATACCAAGTTTAACATTGGATTTTATTGAGGTTTTGGCGACAGGAAAACACACTTGTATTTTACTCCGCTACAGATCCCTAGGAGGGGTGGTTTTTATGGAGCGAAGTAGCATTTCGAGGTGGAAATGTCTCGAAAATGCTATCTGGTTTAAGATGAAAAGATTCTGTATATATAGGGAAAAACTGTTGACTTTTCGCTGATCGAAAATTTATGTACATAGCAAAATTTTGTCTGGTCCGGACTTTCTACCACATGGCCGTATTTGGGCTAATATCTGGGTGACCGAGCTTCGCTCGGTAGTATAACTACTGGCCAATAGAAAGCAGCAGGAGTCATATTTTTTTTTTTCGTAAATTCGATATTTCCTAAAAATGAATCCTAGCTAGATCGATTTATCGCCCCCAAAAACCCCAATATACTAAATTTCATGAAAATCGTTCGAGCCGTTTCCGAGATCCAGATTATATAGAAATATAAAATTATATATATATATATATTCTTTTCTTCTTTTACTATATAAAAATAAGTCGGGTTTTCCTTCCTGACGCTATAACTGCAGAACGCACGTACCGATTTCCACGGTTTTGCATTCGTTGGAAAGGTCTCGGGCTCTGTGTGGTTTATAGCAAAGAAAATTCAAGAAAAATTTCAACAGAAAAGCGGGAAAATCTTTTTTCACATACAGCACCAATGTTACATAAAACGAAGCCATCTGGTGGCGAAACGGAGTTCGCCGGGTTTGCTAGTATATACATATAATTGCTCGTTTAAAGGTATAGGGATAACAGGTCGTTTACCTGTACTGCGCCCCCCAGGCTCCACGTCCCCGACCCTGATCTTCATGAGCGGCACCACGTTCCGCGGCGCGTCCAGCCCTCGCGTCTTCACTAGCTCTAGGAACTTGTCCTGCAGCGCCTGGACGTGTTTGTCGTTCTTCTTGATCGCATGCTCTTGGAGGAGACGCGTTTGGGTACCGGTGAGGTTCGCCTGTTTAAAAAGTAATATAACGTGTCATAGTTGCGAATGTAAACTAAGTTACCCCAAAGTAACGAGCTAGCATCCGACCACAATACATAATACGGAATAAAAAAAAAGGTTCACTCCGCAAGATGACAGAAATAGCGACCCTACCGCTGACACAACAAAGTGTAATTCAGTTCGCAACAGCGCCTGGTTCCGCCTCCGCTATGCACTTAAAGTTGTGCCCTCTTTCTATCGCGTTACTTTATCTCTTTCAACGTACTGCCTCGTAATCAAGCGCACGCAGCGCGTTAATAGACCGTACAACGCGTACTAACGCGTGCAACTTAGCCGACGCGCGGCACCGGTTAGATTCCTCGTTCCTGATAAGCACTGCAAAGGCCTGGAATGCCCTCTCAGGCACTGTCTTTCCTGCCACACATACTACAACCTGGGCGCCTTTAAATAAAAAGATTGAATAGGCATCTCCTAGGCAAGCGCGTTCCACCTTATCCTTTATTATCACTTTCCATCAGGTGTGATCACAGTCAAGCGCTAGCCTATATAGTTAAAAAAATTATTGTACAACAAAAAGCCTAAACAAATAATCAAGATTCCTCGTTTACGACGGAGCCCTTAAACGGTATAGTAAAACTTACTCTGAACTCGTCACGATCCCTGCTCCTCTTCATCAGTCGAGATATTTGCGACCCGCTGTCCAACCCTCCGTCCTCTACACCTTCAGAGTCTTGCGATTCCTATAAAAATATATGGTAATTTGCCGGTGTTGGAGGCAATAGGGATATTTCCCTCCAGGCAGGTGTTATACTTGGGGATCGCTTGTGATCCAAGCGTATGACGTCAGAACTTCTATTTATAGAAACTCTGTCAACGTGTGCTATTGCTACAGCAATAATATTATTATTCTGTTTTATTGCTTACTAGCGGACGTCCGTGGCTTCGCTCGCGTGAATTTCGGGTTTTCGCAAATTCTGGGGCACCGTGGATAGTAATTAGTAGCCAATGTTTTAACCCAGTGTCAGTGTATAATCAGCCTCTGTATAAAAAGTAGCCTCAGTATTAATCCAAGATAAAATCTATCTCCATTCCTAATTTCAGCCAAATCGGTTCAGTAGCTGCGACGTGAAGGAGTAACGAACATACACTTTAATACTTATAAGATTTGGGACACTATCCTAAAATGAATTAACCTACTATTTGCGAAACACTAAATATAACTTGAATTTGGTGGACTCATTTTACCAATCCCCCTTAGATGATTACCTGATCAGAGAACCTTCCAAGTTCTTCATAGAGCTTCTCCATTTGCATCTGCCGTTCGGTTTCGTACTTCATTTGATAGAGGTGCTCCAGACGCTCAGAGCGGGTCACTGCAACAAACACCAAGCATCAAACAATGTTTGAAGACTGAATTAATGTATGAACTTCTTGAGTCTCGTTGGGCATTTTTGTGATGGATGAAAACCATTGTACTCGTTACAGTAACATAACCAATGACGAAGTACGCTACGCTTAGAGGACGAGAAATATGTGACGTATGTTTAAGACAAAAAATTTCTCAAATATGGCGTCGCTATCGCCCGCAACATTACCGCTGACAGCACATAATGATGTCGCTTACATTAGCGCAATTTTAGTTTTGAAAAATTAAAAAGGATGCTTCAGGGCGGAGCCTAAAAATACATGCGTGACGTCACTATGTGCTGATCAGATAAAGTATTTTATACTTACAAGTGCTTCCATCTGGGAACTTCTCAATATACAAAGTGGGGTACACTCTGGTCACGAAAGCTCGCAGCCGCGATATCTTCCCGCCCTCCGGCTTGACGGCTGACAGGCGAGACAAGATGGCGCCGTTGCCATGGAAACCGAGCCGCGCGTCCCACTTGGCGCGACGCGTTGCGTTGCCCGATATTTTGAGGCGGACTGACGAAGTGTCCTGGTAAATAAAAATCCTTTAAAATAATAGAGGATGCATCTGCCTATCTTCCACATCCAAACTGTGGCAATACCTAAATGTAGGTACTATGTCAAAAGATATGAGTCATTCAAAATATTAGTGAAACCACTTCTTTCTAATAAGGGAGGCCATCTGGCGATTTCCTTTACTTAGACAACAGTATTGGTACCTTCACATCACACTTATGAAGTTTTCAATTCACAGAAGGCCTGTTTGGAAAGAGATTTCCCTACTGCCTTCTTAGCAGAGAGCCATCATGTTTCAACTCAACTTATTATTGCCAATCCACCCGAGAAAATGAGAAAGATTAACCAATAGAATTGCTCTACTTAAGAGGAGCGGAGATTATGTGCAATCCTATTGGTTAATATTTTTCCGTTTCTCAACTCCGCTGCCTCGCTCCGCTCCAGTGGATTGGCAGCCAACTCTTACCTCCCAAGGCGAGATCCCCTGCTCACAGTTCAACAACTCGGCGCCATGCACTGCCAGCTTGGTGCCCACGCCGATCTTGCCTTCGCACACGAGTCTGTCGATCATACGGTCCGCGCACGCCTTTACTGTGTACCATCCGTCCGTGAGCAGCAACTCAATGTTTTGTGTTTGGTTCTTGACACTGGAGATATAATTAAAAAACAAAGACGTGTGGCACTCGGAGACTTCCGCGGTAAAGCTATTACATAGCATTTTTAGCTATTTTTACTTTAAAGAGACAAGCGTGATATTTCAAAAAGTCATTAAAAACTTCTGCTAGTTATTGATAGATGGCAAAACTAAAAACTAAAAAGTTTGTGAAGGTGAGGTGCGCTCTCCTGCATTCATGGTACCCTGGGACCAAAAGTTGTACTTAAGGGGTGTTAAGTTATTTTCGTTACGGAATTTCTGGATTCGGTCTGCACGCTCAAAGCTCGCGATAGAAGCTATGCAATAGCTTAAAAAACATAGTCGAATTGAGAACCTCCTCCTTTTTTTGAAGTAGGTTAAAAACGAATCAAATGTCTATACATAACCAATTTCTAGCTACCTCTTATCAAGGCTTCGCCCACGTTATATCTTTGATATCCCTGGGGCTATTCTCGTAACGTTTTCAGACATTCAGCAATGTGAATCAAGAAATTAAATAATAAATTAACACCGAAAAATTAACTTTACATCTATAAAGCAATAGCTTTACATCTTTAAAGCAATAGCTTTAGAGTGTAAAATGGAATGAATTTCCATATTCAACAACATAGGATTTGATTACTTTAGATTTTTGAAGATTTTTGTCAGACAAAAAATCCATTTTCTTTCGTCTAGCTTGCTGCACGATACCCTCCGAAAAGAAACTTTGGTTCAAAATTTCAGACCCACCAAGCACACACAGACCATACTGACTATCGACTTAATAGTATTAGTGTGATAATTTAAAGAAAACCTTTTATAAGTACCTGTTTAAACTTACGCCGTCAACATATAATCCTGCAACACACAATACCATCCTTCTTGTGGACACTTCATCCTTTTCCAATATCTTCCTCAAAGCAGGCCTTTCCACATTATACAGCTCTCGCTTGTACCTATACTTTAACTGTTCCAATACGTTTTTTACAGTACACACATCTCTCATAGTCGACGGAAAACGAATTTCATAAGAAAGTAATTTCCATATTATTAATTTCAAATGATTTTCCATCCACCCATCAGGTATTATTCTTTTGTTTACTGAATCAGTGAATATTTTTATTATTTTATCTGTAGTCCAACTGTCACTGTCAATATCATTTCTGTTTCCGGTAAACACAAAATCTAATAAAGTCTCAAATTTAAAATTTAATACATACGGGTCCACATTTTCAATGTTATTTATCTTCTCCATTTCATTAATGTCTTTCAATGTGTATTTTTTACTTATCTTGTAATTTTGATTGAATTCATAAATGTTAGTTGTATCAAAAGTGATTGAACTTTTTCTATTAATAGGTGCAACAAATTTACTAGTTTTTATTGGTGTAATAAATTTCTTTTTCTTTGCTTTAGGACATGATAAAATAGGACTGCCTGATCTTTTGCTTTTTGGTGTCTCAGTTTTTATAAAATCTTCTGTATAAACAGTGGTTTCAAAGTCTTTTATTATCTCCGTGTTAATATCAAAAACATCATTCTCACAAATAATATCATCTGTATCCAACGTAAAATCATCATTACCTTTTTCAGACTCAGCTGAATGATTAAAGGTGTTTGTAGGCTTTTTCAAAACTTTTTTTAGAATATGAGAAACTGACACATTAGGATCTTTAAAACATTTACTGTCATTTTTCAAAACCAATTCTGTATTTTGTAGAAGTTGTCTACTCTTTAGAAGGGCTTCTCCAGATATGTTTACTTTTTTATTATTCGCTGTATTAAATCCTAAAAACGTGTGTGGTTTAGAGACTAGCTCAGTTTGCTTTTCCATTTCCATACTTGTTTGTTGTTCTTCACAATCTGTATCCATATTTTCAAAGATCTTTTTTGATTTTGCAAAAGCATCTAAGGACAGTTCTATGGGTTTGTTGCCTGCTGTTTTAAATCCTTGAAATATATGGCTTCTAGATTTATTTTGTATTGGATATGATTGCTGTTCTTTGAATATATTTTCATGATTATCTTCTTTTTTATCATTTTCTGTACGGTCTCGATTATCTTGTAAATCTTTTGTGGAAATTTCAAAAGAATCTGCTGGCTTATTGCAGTGCATTTCTTTCAATATGTTGTCTAAATCATTATACATATTTTTACTTTCTTTGTAGTTTTCAATATCAATATCTTGAAAGATATTTTTTGTTTTAAATAAAGCTTCTTTAGACACTTTTACACATTTATTACTTGCAGTTTTAAATCCTTGAAATTGAGGTTTTGTATCATCATAATTTGTATCAGGAATTTTGTTGTGTAAATTATTGAATTCATATTTCTGCACTTCGTTATCAAAAATATTTTGGTAGTTTTCTTTACACTTTCTTAACTGTATTACAGACAGCGAGAGTTTTTTATAGACAGTAGTAAAACTAGGATGTTCTGTGCAATGAAACACGTCATCATTTATTTCCATATTTTCGATAACATCTTGTAATATATTTTTAGTTTTTGTTAATGCATTTTTTGATATTTTCACTGGTTTATTACTTGCAGTTGTAAATCCTTTAAATTCTATGTCAGGTACTATTATTTCACCGCCATTATCTAATGTTTCTTCGTTTTGAACAATATCTTGAAATATGTTTTTAGTTTTAGCTAATGCGCTTTCAGATATTTTTACAGGTTTATTACTTGCCGTTGTAAATCCTTTGAATGTGTTACTTGAGTGCACAACTGTATCATCACCATTATCAAATATTTCCTTGTTTTGAACAATATCTTGAAATATGTTTTTAGTCTTAGCTAATGCTGTTTCAGATATTTTTACAGGCTTCTTACTTGCTGTTGTAAATCCTTTGAATGCATTACTTGAATGCACAGCTGTATCACCACCATTATCATATATTTTTTCGTGTGGAACAATATCTTGAAATATATTTTTAGTTTTAGCAAATGCACTTTCTGAAATTTTACCAGGTTTATTACTTGCAGTTGTAAATCCTTTCAATGTGTTACTTGAGTGCTCAACTGTATCACTACCATTATCAAATGTATCCTCGTTTTGAACAATATCTTGAAATATGTTTTTAGTTTTAGCAAATGCACTTTCAGATATTTTCACAGGTTTATTACTTGCAGTTGTAAATCCTTTAAATGAATGTACTACACCGTCACCATTTTCATTGAATACTTCACTATTTTGAATGATACTATCTAGAAGTACATTATTAGTTTTAGCCAATGCACTCTCAGATATTTTAACAGATTTATTACTTGACGTTTCGAAACCTTGTAAGATGTAATCTGGATCTATTTCATGTGTCAAACGTAGTATCTTCTTCATACTATAATCTTTAATTTCTAAAGATTTCGAGATTTGAGACTTACCTTCCCCAATAACTCTTATGTTATCTGCGTTATTTTTAAAACTTGTGGAAGATGATAAAAGAATGAAGTTATTATCACTGGTTGTGTCTTGAAAAGCTGCTTTTATATTTTCGGGATTACTCCTAGTTTTTTGTAATAAATGAGATTTTTCTAAACTACGTTTTTCACTTTTATGAGGCAGACAATCATCATCTTTGTCTAAGCTTTCAAAAATATTTTTAGTTTTCATCAAAGCTTGTACTGAAACTTTGATCATTTTATTGTTGGCTGTTTTAAATCCCACAAAATTGTTATTTGTTGATTTATTATTGTTGGTTTTGATTATAGCTTTGTCGGGAATTGGTGTTGTAGCTATATTATCCTTTATCATTTCAATAATAGGCGACTTATTTATCTTATGATCAGGAATTAAATCTGTATTAAACTCTTCTACTAAAGTATTATCAAGCAAACGATCGGTACTATTCCTAAAACTGCCTTGTACGTTTGTGCCAAGTTTATTAGTTTCTTCTTCATGTAATGAAAGGTTACCTCCATTTTTATTCCTTGAATTCTCATCAAAGTCTGTGTTTCGAACGTTACATTCTGATGGATTTACTCTATCTACATTGGTGATATTTTCAAAAATGTTTTTTGCTCTGTAATATGAATCGGAGGATATTTGAATAGGCCTATTACTTCCTGTTTGAAATCCCTCATACATTATTTCGCCTGAAATTTCAGGTTCATGTTCAAAAGAATTTTGTAAATTACAAGTTAATGTTGATTCCTCGTCAGAACTAAAAACTATGCTCTCATCTTGTGTAGAATGTTTAATATCTTTATATTTAGCATCAGTACATGCTTTATCTCTATCACTCAATACAGCTTCATCATGTGTGTAAATGAATAACTCCTTATTCAAAATTTGTGAGTTAATAACTCTCTTGGCTGTTTCAATGTCATGGGTTTCTATAATAGGCATAACTATAGATTCAAATTTTTCAAATGAATCTAATTTAAATATTAGTGGTGATGGTGTATTTGAATTCATTTTAGATTGGATTTTATTCAAGATTGGACTTGTTGGTCTTTCCACAAAATAATTAGTAATAATTTCATCTTGACTACAATTGTTATTATCATCTTCATGAGTATTAAAATAAAAGACACTTTGCTTGTCAAAATCACAGACATCTTTTAGCTGTAGATCTTTGTTTAACACAAGATCTGTAAGAGTAGAATCAGACGTAACATTTTCTTCTGTTGGAGTATGGATATTTATAGCACAAGGGCCTTGTTCGTTATTTACTATATCATTTAATTCATAATCTATGTCTTTTAAAATAACTCGTGGAATATTGTCTTTATCCTTCTTGAAAATATCTGGATATTTTTTTTTATTTTCAATGAAGTAGTTACTATCATTGCTATCTTCTGCATTGTGTAGGTCTTTATGATAAAAAGTGGTGTCAAATTCTTGTGTCATACCATTTCCTATATCTTCTATTATTCTTTTATCATTATGTGATTTAAAAAGTGCCTCATCTTTATTGGACTGGATTAGATCTTTACTTTTAGATAATATGATATTTTTATCTACTGTTCTGTTTGAGCTAGTTGTTTTCAATTTGAAGACATTAATGTCCACAGTACTGGTATTACAATTCTCTATATCTCTACCATAGAATGTAGTGTTAAATTCTTGTGTCATTCCCTTCTGCACATCTATAATCGCCTCCGCATTATCAATTATATTAATCAACTGTGTATCCAAAACACACTGAGTTTCAAACTGGTGTGATTGTTTTGATGACTAAAATGAAAAGACAATACAAGAATTAGGAAATTTTCATAACAACAAGACACATTTAACCACTTCACCATGGGCTCTTGAGGCAATGGTGGGAAATGTTTTTTTTTTTTGGATTTAATACTTTGATACTTTCTTAAGACCGTGAAAACACCATCAATGGGTAGGTGCCCAATTTGTCACAGACAAGGGTCTAGAAGATTTGTTGGTGCAATATCTATGTTTTAACTACAGTGCTTATAAACCTACTGAAAGCCTCTTTTATGTTTCCGAAAGAAGAATGACCAAAGGTGGTATAAAGTTTTCTTATGAATCAAGACCATAAGTAATATTCTGGGAAAATAAAATAATGTTTTTGAAGAACCATTGGAACTAGGAATTTGTTTTTCATATCCAGAATTTAATTTTGCATGCAAAAAGTTACTTTCTTTTCAAAGCACATAACTTGGGAATCTGGATGTTACAGAAAAAGATTAAACACTAAAGAGTCAACCTCAAGCTATCACAAGGCTGAAGGCCTTATACCCGTTCGCTAAAGACTATTGTCACAAATAACTAAGAATACAAGAGGGAACAAAGAGAGTTCGGGACTTGAGGGCAACTCAACTCGGATAACGGATAGGTGACAAAGAGGATGGGGGGCCTGCAAGGTTTGAGTGGGTATTTCCTTTTATGACCACCCAACGTTCGGGCTTTTAAGAGGATTAAAGATATAAGAAATAGACAACCGATTTGAAAACCCTTACCGGAATTAAACATTACTTGAATATGACTTACTAATTATATTTTATACTAGCAGCCCGCCCCGGCTTCGCACGGGTATTATTAGGGTTCCGTACCTCAAAGAAAAAAAACGGAACCCTTATAAGATCACTTTGTTGTCCGTCTGTCCGTCTGTCTGTGTATCACGACGCTTTATTTCAGTAACTATTAAAGATATCGACATGAAATTTGGAATAGGTGTAGATAATGATGGCCCGCCGTCAGTGCAATCAGAAATAATTGAAAATCGTTTTTATTTGTATTTACAAAGGGGGGTAAACCAGGTCGTCGAGATTTCAAAATGAGATAGCAATATTGAGTGGGGTATCATATTGAAAGGACGTTACTTGCGTATTCTAAAACCGATTTTTATTTCTTGTTATGCCCGATTGTTTTTGATTTATTGAGCAAACTGTCGAAAAAAATAATGTTCCCTCCCCTTCATCTCCGATGTTTACCAATCGGAAATTGTGAAATAATTATGATTAATAGGGATCAATGTATATTTTACGGGATAATAAATATCAACTCTGTATCTATACTATTTCTGGTATAGCAATTAACCTCATATAACAAAGTTAAGTTTGCGGTTCGGTAAAAACGTGATTCTTAGGCCTGGGTTCCATCAAAGCAGAACGGAGTGGAGCTGTGTTTGAGTAACTAATCAGATTTCACCATTTTGACATCTCCGAAACTGAGAGGAGGAGGACGAAAGCTGATTGGTTACTCAAACCATGGACGTAACATAAAGGATCAGCACTAAGTGACGTCACGTATGTATTTTTAGGCTCCGCCCAGAAGCCGGATTTTCAATTTGTCAAAAGTGTAAAATGGTGCTAATGTAAGCGCCCGACAGCGGTATGTGCTGTCAGCGGTACCAAAATGTACGACGCGCGAGGCCATATTTGAGACATTTTTGACTTCAACATACGTCACATCTTTCCCGTCCTCTTAGCGTAGTGTATTTCGTCATTGACTCAAACACAGCTCCGGTCCGCTTTGGTGACAACTGGGCCTAATGGTTTAACTTTTTCTAATATAGTACGTAACCCTCGGTGCGCGAGTCCGACTCGCACTTGGCCGATTTTTTATTTGTATTATTATTTTTCTTTATTTCTCGACATTGACCCCGTGTTGACCCCCGTCCCGTACCCCAGTGACGCCTACATTCTAATATTATGGTGGGCGACCATGCGATATTTTCAATTCAATTCAATGCTCTTTTCATGGCTTTCAGTTGTGCCAAGCGGGCACAGATTGCTTCGCCAGTGTCGCGTATTTAGAAGAGGCACAAAGGAGATTGTACGGTGAAAATTGTTGTAAACTAAGTATTGAATGTCTGTAGTTGTTATTTTCAATCTTTTTTTTTTTTCTTAGTTTTAACCTAAAACAAGTGGGACAACACATTACACGAGTGTTAATAAATGACAACACAAATAATATAATACATCAATAGAGACATTATAATAAATTATAGCCTAATTTTATTATATTTTATATATTTACATAAAAATTTACAATATGGACTAAACACAAACATTAGTAAACATTCAACACTTATAGGACGAGGGATTTTGGGGGGAAGAACATCATATAGAGGATGAAGGAGTTTAGGACAGTTGAAAAGTATATGGGATGATGTGCCTTCATCTAAACCACATTCGCAGATGGAGTTATCCCTAATCCGAAGCTTGGCTAGATGTACAGGTGTGCACGAGTGACCAAGGCGTAGGCGAGAGATGGTAGAGGTGACCCAGCGATCTATGTATTTATTGCGACAGAACCAAGGTTTTCTAGGAATGGAAGGCTGAATGGAAGCGTAATATTTACCCTTGATGGACTTTGTATTATCCCATGAGGTGATCCAGGCTTTTTCTAAGAAAGTTTTAGCAAGGGCACAAAGGTCAGGTGATGAATTTTGAAAGTGATCTAGAGAACCTGTTTCAACAGCTGATTTGGCGCAGGTGTCAGCCGACTCGTTTCCTGTGATCCCAGAATGACTAGGGACCCATACCAGCAATAAGGATAAACCTTTTTGATTGCATGAGAGTAAAGCTTCTCTGATTCTTAAAATAATAGGGAATCTTGACCTGCTCCGAAAAGGGTTTTCCTTAATTGCTAAAAGACAGCTTAGAGAGTCGGTAAAAATCACAGTCTGTTGTAAGTTATGGGCAAGGGCAAACTGGATGGCTTCGAATATAGCAATGGCTTCACCCGTAAAAACTGAAGCCTCAGGAGGACATTTGTATTTTAAAATTATCTTATATTTGGGGATCCAGCAGGCAGCACCTACACAACTGTCAGGAGATAGCTTTGATGCATCAGTGTAGATGAGAAGATGATTGGGCCAATTTTGATGAATATGGCTAAGAAGTTTGGTATTAGCATCTGAGGATCCTTTAGTCAGGCCCAGATTTGTGATAATGGGAGGATTAAGAATAAGGGCTTTATAGGGGGTAGAGAAAAGAGGGTTGCGGGGGAAAGTTGAAAGAGGATGGGGAAGACTGGAATATTTAGAAAAACTGTCTAACAAGTAAGAGGAAGAATTACGAGAATGAGGGAATCTGGATAACTGGGCGAGACGAGGCCAAAGGGGATGAGAAGATAGTTGAAGCATCTTGCTAACAAACCGGTCACAAAGGAATTGGCGACGGATAGGTAGGGGGGGATCAACACATTCCACCTGCAGGGCATTCGTGGGGGAGGACTTCATTGCGCCTCGGATAATCCTAAGGCACCGGTATAGTCATTCAAGGGCACTAATAAAACCCTTCAATGGAAAATCAGCCTCTGAGGCCCTAGCACTCAACAGGAAAAAACTGTGCATCTTAGTAAGGGCGCTTACAGGGCACTGTGGACTCAATCGACACATGTATAACCTGAAGCTAACGGACACAGACATGTGCAGACTCTGCAATGAGGCGGCGGAAACGCCACTGCACATAATCTGTTCCTGCCCAGCTCTGATGCATAAACGTAGCATCATTCTGGGGAAACACATTCTAGACTCTAATGATGCTAAACTTCTTTCAGCCAAGAAGCTGCTGCTGTTCCTGGCGGCAAATACTATTGGCTGGGAGCTATAATTGGCGGCGTCACAATAGATCGAGGACGGTCAAAGTGACATCTACAACTACCGCCGAACTGAAAGATACAAGATACAAGAAGGCACCGGTATTGAATTTTATTAAGTTTCTCAGAAGCTGATTTATTAAAAGGGTCCAAAACAAACATACAATAATCCATATGGCTTCGTACTAAGGCATTATAAAGCAATTTTAGAGAATACGGGTGAGCACCCCACCAAACACCTGCAATAGCACGAAGCACATTAATGCCCTTTTCACATTTATTGATAATGAGCTCAGAGTGGGCGATTCCATTCAGGCGGCCGTCTAAATAAATACCCAAAAATTTGGCTTTGTCTGCAAAGTGGATGAGTTGATCTTCGAATATAAGGTGGGGAATGGGAATGGATCTTTTCCGAGTGAACATCACAGCCTGGCTTTTGTCCACTGACAGGGACAAGCCATGCTCAAGAAGCCACTGGCCTAGGTAATACAAAGCAGAATTTATATGACAGGATATTTCCTCTACACTGCTGGAGCTGTAATAGAGGACAATATCATCAGCATACTGGAGGATGTTGCAAAAGTTATTAACAGACAGTTCGAGATCATGGGTATATATGCTATATAGCAGAGGACTGAGAACGGAGCCTTGAGGGAGACCTTTCCAGATGAGTCTGGGGGGAAGAGTGGATGACTGGTGTTTGACCAGTATTGACCTGCCAAATAGCAGGTTACATATGAGATGAATTAACCTCGGAGGAATACTCAGCTTTTGCAGTTTTTGCCTGAGCACCGGAAGTAAGACATTGTCATATGCAGAAGCAATATCGAGAAAAACGCCCACTAGGTACTCTCCTTTTGAAAAGGCTATTCGAATGTCTGTTGTCAGAATGCTGAGGCTGTCAGTCGTGCTCAAACCCTTCCTAAACCCAAATTGGGAGGAGGAGAGAACATTTCTGCTTTCCATTAACCATTCCAAGCGGTTTTTGATGAGATGTTCAGTTATTTTTGCAAGAGTGGATGATAACGCGATAGGTCTATATGAATTTGGGTCTTGGGGATTTTTGTTGGGTTTCAAGACGGGAATGACAATTTGGGATTTCCATGAAGTTGGGACATTACCAGATTCTAAACATTTGTTAATTAAGTTAAGGAAATAAGATTTGGCTTTGTCATTTAGATTTGATAAAAAGGAATAAGGAATGCCATCTTCTCCAGGGGTTGAATCTTTTAAACCATTAAGAGCCACAAGGAGTTCAGGCAAAGAGAAGGGAGCATCCATTTCATCAATGGAAGGGGCTGGTGATAAATTAGGGAATAAGTCTACATTGGGAACATAAGGAGGGGCGAGTTTGTCGGCAAAGTTGTTTAGCCAATCTGAAGGATTGTTGGACGTAAGGTCAGAATGAGCAAGAGAGCGACGGAATCTTCTGATATTCGACCAGACAATTGAGGGAGGAGAGCGAGGGCTTAAGGATTCACAAAACTGTGTCCAACTGGACTTTTTTTTCCTTGATACCAACCTTTTAAATTTGGCATCAAGTTTTTGGTAGTTAAGAAAATTTTCCTGTGACATACAGTTTGAGTATGATTCTTCTGCAGAAGTTCTCTGGCCAAACATATCGCTGCATTCATCATCCCACCAGGGAGAGGAAATCAGCAGGTTTTTAGGAGTGAATTTTTGGGGGATATGGGAGTCAGCACTGGATTTGAGGGAGTCAACGAATAGGTTGTAATAGGTCAAAATATTGGCATTGTTTTCTAAATCTGGGAGAGAATCAACCATGAAATCAACAGATTGGGCATAGGCTGTCCAATCTGCCTTTTTAAGTTTATATTTTAAAAGAGGATCATGTCTGGGAGGGGGAAGGGATCTATTGTTTAGTGATAGGACTATAGGGAAGTGATCACTGTCATGTGTAGAGGGAAGGGTTTTCCAAGAAATTTGTGAAGCAAGGTTAGGAGAGCAAAGGGTGAGATCCACAGCAGATTTAGGGTTTTGACTGGGAAAGACCCGGCGTGTCGGGGATCCATCATTAAGGATGCAAAGTCCAATATCATCCAGCATATCAATCAGTAGAGGGGCCAGACCATCACAGTTGTGGCACCCCCACATAGTGTGGTGAGTGTTGAAGTCACCCATGACGATGATTGGGCTAGGGACTGAGGATAGAATAGACTGTAACTCAGGAAGGAGTGAGGAAGAGGGGTGAGGAATATATAAAGACACATAGGAGATGTTCGAGGAGCGGATAGCAACAGCATTAATCTGTTGACTGCGGGGAGGGAGAGGGATTTGGGAATAACAAAGGGAGTGCCGTACAAGGACGGCACTACCAGCATACCCGTCACTCCTGTCATCCCTAAGGCAGGAGAAGCCAGGCACCCGAAAGCGGGAGCCAGGCACTAGCCATGTCTCAGAGATGGCAACAATGACGGGTTTATGCAGGTTTATGAGAGAAACTAATTCATGTTTTTTCGGACGAAGGCTTTTACTGTTCCACTGAAGTAGGGTCATTTGGCCCATATTTCAGTATCTTAAACACTTGAGTTAGTATTTCGGCAACGTTGGACGGTAGGGGCATGTCGCTACAAGGAGCAACAAGGCTCAGAAGGAGTGCTGAAACTTGTTCCAGCATGGTTACATTTGGGGTGGGAGAGGGATTATTGTTAAGTGCACAACCATTAGGAAGGGAAGTAGGAGGATCACCAATAATATTTTGGTGGGTTCTCCTATCATAACCCTTCGTTAATGGGGCTTGAGGACGAGGAGTGCGAGTTACAGTCTTACGATATGAGGTCTTTATTGGAGTTTGAGAGGAGGGACGAGAAGGAGTTCTTGAGGAATAGCAGAGAGAGTTCAGAGGAGCCTGCAGATGGCTTTAGTATGGCCAAAGCGGCAGCAATTCAGGCACATTATGGTTGGGAGCTTATAGGTTTCCACTGGCAGCGAGGAATGATAAGAAAATACCCTAGTAGGGAGGAATTGACCCTTAAATGTTAGGACCACAGATTGGGTTGGAATCCAAGTGGTAATGCCATTATCCACTGATTTTCTGTTTAATCTGCGGGCTTTGAGGACCTCTCCACATCCAGGGGGAAGCTCCATCGACTCCACGAGTTCATCCATAGACCAGTCTACGGGAACTCCCTTGACCAATCCCATTCTAGTCATATTGTAGGTAGGGATGGAGGCTTTGTATTTGTACATGGATAATATGGGGTTGGTCAGGAAGTTATTGGCTGCTGAGGCAGACACAAACTCCACCGTAATCTTATTGCGGCCAACATTTCGCACACCATCATGAATAATTGATTCTATTTTGTTTTTATGTAAAAACTGGCCAAACGATATAGCCCGAATTGAAGCTCCGGAAGACGGGTCTTCGACTTCGCAAGAGACTTGGACTATGAATGGGCCCTTGTCGTCGATGGAGTAGGACTTGAGGCCTTCAGAAAAGGATGGGTGAGTATAAACGTTTTGGCGAGATGGATTTGCTTGCAAAGGGACCGTTATGGTCTTCTTGGAGGAGGAGGGAACTTGTTCATCCTCTAATTGACGTTTTCGGGAGGAGGATGGAATTCTCGGATCCGGGGGATCAGGAGGTTCAGGTGGGTCAAAATCCATTTTTCCTTATTTACTTACCAGCACCAACGTTAGTATTAAATGTTAAATAACAACTTTAGCTGGAAAGAAGCACAAAAATGTATTGAAACACCGAAATCTCACTAACACGTGCGTCAACCAAACTTGTCGACGGCGAAAAAAAAAAACTGAAAGAATTTTTCAAATCGGTCAAGTAGTTCCGGAGCCTATTCAATGCAAACAAACAAAAAAACAAAAAAACAAACAATCAAATCTTTCCTCTTTATAATATTAGTGTAGATTATAGTGTTTTTACACACTTAGGAAGTTATTCCTATAAATTTAAATATGCATCAAAATTTCACTTGTGGTGGGACTCGAACCCCAGCTATCGCGGCCGGGTGCTCTTATACCAACGGAATATGACTTACTTGATCTAATGGAATCAAATTATGAACAGGTAGAAAATGAGACTTCTGTAGTATGTCTGGAATATTTCTGTCACTTGGAAGTTTCCTAACGCTATCAGCATTTTGTATAGCTTTTAATTGATTAGCAACACTTGATATGACTTCTTTTATATTTAATTTTTCCACACCACTATTGCATTGACTTTGATTTCCACTATACAATGACACTTTGCTTCGTGCACGGTGGTTTCTTAGTGTGTTAGCGAAATCATTAATGATATTTTGGTTTGTATTCATTTTACTATTTACGAAATGGCTAAAACGTTAAAGTGAGTTAAATAGAGGTGTGTAACTCCGGACTAAGTGACTAAAAGGAATAAGATCCGCAGCCGGAGCCGAAATTCTTAACGACTCCGAGCTCACACTAACGATTCCAACTCCGCTTAATTATTCCCTACTCCGACTCGTTTGCGGTTTGAGTTAGTGCGATCTGTTTCGCGGCACGTCGTGTCACGATTATGACTCCGTTTGTTTTCGGTACCATCGGGCGAACGAGACAGCTACAAGCTGTCTCGTTCGCACTTCTGTATTGCGAGTGGATAATGGATATTAGCCTTTATGAGAACCTAAGAAAATTTAAAATCGTTTAACTTTACTCGTACATATTGTGTTATTATAGTTTATTGTTTATTTTTACGAAGAATTTAAAATTACGTACCTAAGTAAGTAATTATGCAACTTATATTAAAAGTTAGGTCCATTTTTAGAAAAAATACAAGTTCAAAAACAGACATTATAATTTTAATAACTAATAGGTACTTAAAATAAAGTCCTATCTAAAAACTTTGTCATTTAATTTAAAGATATTATAAGGCAGTTTAACTTAAGTATAAATTTTGTAGAAGTATTTTCAGTGTAGGAATTATTCGGAAGCAATAGTTAAGTAGTTCAGTAAGTGTTTTTAAAGTCGTCTCTCGCGATTCGACACAACGTTCCTCCGAGAGTCTAAAAGGTTCGGTGAATAAAGGTATCGTTAGGACTAATTCAGTCTTTGGACTAAAGGAGCCGCACGGGAGTTGGAATCATTAGGAGGATTCGGAATCAATAGGACTAATTCAGTCTTTGGACTAAAGGAGTCGCACGGGAGCTGGAATCATTAAGAGGAGTCGGAATCGATAAGAGGAATCAGATTCGAAAGTGGATTCGGACTAAGTGAGCTGGATCTTTTAGAGGACTACATAGTACCCACGACTAGAGTTAAAGCGCGAAGTATTAAACTTTTCATTTTCGTGCCGAAAAACAAAAATATTTTTGAATTTTGGATGACAAACACAGACCAGAAACCTAGAGTAGACTAGAGACAATGAGTGAAAGAAGTAATGGACACAAAGTAGTGAGTCTTTTTGGCTGGCCATTTCCGCCATCTTGTGTCGCATAAAAAATAGCCAATCACAGCTATCAGCCAATCACAGATAGGCACCAGTCAGCTGATCAGAAGGGCTGCTCTAGCTATCTATCGATATGGAAATATTATCGATGTAGTTTGTGGTTAGTAATTAAATATTTAAGAACAAAAATGAATGAATTATTACTATTAAAAATTAATTTATAGTAAAACTAGGTTTTGCCAGCGGACATTTGATACGAGTGAATGTACCTATATAAGACATTGAGGATCTCCAAAATTAAACCACAAATTGTTTCTCTGAAATAACAAAGTTTTGTTTTATTTTACAATTATCTAGTTATTATCAAGTTACGACCATTACACTTCTATCTCACCTGAAATAACAAAGAAACGACATTTAAAGTTCACTATATCTCGAGTCCTCAATCACATTCTTTCTATGAGTTTTTATTACGATAAAAATGCACAAAACAATTTCAGCGTCCCTCGCCATTTTAAATCATCGACACAGATCACTAATCATAGGTACCTACGCGACAGACAGCTGATACGCGAAGCGCGGCAAATTCAAATGAATGAAATGTCACTCATTTCATTACATCTCCCCCCCTAAGAGCGAAAATTCTAAGCAATATATCTGTAAAATGTACTTATAAGTCATCTTCATATTCATTATCATCTTTTTTTTCTTTTACTTTTATTAATCTTGAATTTATTATAGAAATCTGTGAGCCTGAATCATAAATACCACTCACTTCTAGTTTTTTTTCTCAGTATTTATGTCTACTTCAATTATGGAGTTATTGTTTACATTTTTAGTTTTAAGAACTTTTTCAGGTTCATTTTTATTTTTCTTGAACCAACATGACTCCTCCGGATGATATCTAATTCCTTTGTCCAAAGACTCACAAGTCTTACATGACTTCTTCTCATAAGTTTTATTTTTATTATAAAATGTACTGCTCTTTATGTTAGTTGAGTTTTTCTTATACATCGTGCCTTCATATTTTCTTATCTCGTTGAACAAGTCAGTAGTGTTGTTGAGTTCATCCCTGTTTAACTTATTTAAGATAAATCCAGGTAAACCAGTTGCAATAAGATCTATCATTGTTTTGGAATCTATAGATTTGTTTATATCTAATAAAAGCCGTTCTTTTTTTATGGCATAATCAATTAACTGTCCTTCTTTATACCTAAATGCGAGAGCATATGTGACTATGTCCCATCCTTGGTTTTTAAAAGTTTCTAAAAACTTGTCTTTCCATTCAGAATTTATTGTTAGTTTTATGATCATCGAGCTATACCAATCCAAACAAGGTTTATCTAAAAATAACCTCAAAATATCTATTTTTGTCTCATCTTTTGTTATATTAAAGCGCGCACACTCTTTTTCAAAAATTTCTATCCATTGCATCGCATTAGGATTTTTGCTTGTGAATTTTTCAATAATAAATTTTTCTGAGATATGTTTTAAGTTATGTTGACTTTCTTTCTTAGTTGTAGTTTCTATTAATTGTTCCAAGATTTGTTGCAAAGTGTCATTTTTGTCCTTTGCTTGTGTTGTGCTCACTTCATCTAAATATTGATCTAAAAATTGCATATTACCTTCCTCATCTACATATGTCTTCTTTAGATTTTCATCCAACTTTATCCATACTTTTCTACTCTGGTGTCTTTTTTTAATGCTATTTTTTACTTTTGCGAAAGTGTTCGTTTTAACAATATATGTATGATGACTCACCGGCTTCAGTTCCTCGGGTAAAACATAACATTTTCCTTCTTCAGTACATATTGAAGTTATGGCTAATACATTTGATTTGCCATCATTTGAGGCTATCATCGTAAACTCAAACTGAAGCCGGTTACCTATAGTAAATGTTCGCATCCGCGGCCCGTTTTTTTAAAGCGGAAATAACTACGAGAAGTCAGAGGAGTAAAACCTCGAGGTCCATATTAGGAGCCCTACTCATCTATCAACATTTTACTTTACATACCTATATGAATTTTATCGATATCGGTATAGCAGCGGTCGCATACTTAGTACTTTGTTTTTGTTTTGTTAACATAACAACAAAAATTAAATCAAATTTATTTCAATACTGAAGAAATATTTCTTCTTTTAGGTACACATTATATAAGTGCATTTAATATGATCATAACACATAATTTTTAACGATTTAACGATATAATTAATGAAATCGAATACTGACCTACGAAATGTTAAATATGGCCTATTTTTGTCTTTCCGCGATCTGCACTGCACAGCACAACACTGAGTAGGCATTTTAACACCTGAATACTAATTTTAATCCGCACGCAAATTAGAATAATAATATGATTGTCTAATATTTCGCAAAAACATGATACACATGTACTTTGTATACATGTTTCGACATGTTCGAATCTACAAAATGCTACAAATTATGGAGGAACTGGCCACCCGCCTATTTTTTCGTGACGTCACAACTTCAGTGTTGCCGAAATCAGAAAAAACAAATATTTTGTTATCTCGTTTAACGTAAACAGTTCTGAATTAGTTAGAAAGAGATAAAGTGCTGTTAATTATAGCTATGTCGATTTCACGCAACATATAAACGCATATATATTGTGTGTGTAGAAAACTATAGCTGCTCCATTAGTTTCGTTCCTCGTAGACTAGAGATGACAAATGCATATAGGCAAGCAGTTTGTGTGGGTTATTAATTACTTTAAATTCGTGAAAAATGGTTGAGTGAAGTGTATGCCAAAAGGTTAGTTTGTTTACCTTTTAACTCAACTCAAAACGAATACACCATAGAGATAATTTTATTTCTAGAAGTATGTTATATGTATTATCTATGGTACTGACTGAAATAACCACAGAACATTATTGTACCTAACTATAACTATCCCTGGATTCCCCGGCCCATAGAGTATATTGAATATAGGGATCTGCCAAGTATATATGTATTATCTATGGGGTCTGCCCTGGCCAGTGACCTATCTGTGGTGGCCTTTTGTCTATGGAAGTAACGCCGGACTGCGGAAAGATCAGCGACGAGTGGATAACTTTAGAATTTGGATGTAATTATTGTTTACGTTTGATACGTTGCCCACAAGTGATATTCATCGTATTTATTCAAACATTAAAATATAAAATGGTAAGTACACAGCAATGCAAAATCTGACATTTGTCTCGAACGATTTGGCGCTAAAGAAGGTTATAATTTTTCCAGTCTCACACAATTTTGCTAGTTCAGCCGGGTCCTAGGCCTGAAACTAGGACTTATTCAGACTACGAGAGTGTAAACGACTGCATGGAAGGCGTTTGTAAGATTTACGAAGAACATTTGAAAAGGCGAAATCCAAATACGCCGACGATAACATACGACATATCGCAATTATTCGATTTTGTTGATCAGGTAAGAAAATGCCATGTAGTTTCTGACAAGTACCCTCCTTAAATACGGCTCAACTAATGATTTACGTGTTAGGAATGTATTTGGGGTAAGGGATTTGAAATCGGTCGCATTGAATATTTCTTATATCTTTAATGCTCTTAAAATCCCGGTCGACGGAGTCCCGCGAAGCGCGGCTCCTATTTCTGGGTGGTCATAAAAGAAAATAACCACTCGCTTCGTTCGTTCTTATTCTAAGTTATTTATGGCAATAGACTTTAGCGAATGGGTATAAGGCCCACAGCCTTGTGATAGCTTGAGATTGACTCTTTAGTAGTCACTCTTTTTTTTTTAACCCTCTTAAAAGCTCGGCTTCGAATGAAAGCGACTGTATTCAAAGCCTCACCCGTATTCGGTAATTTTCATTGGAGATGAGATATTAGGTTGGAACCCTCGTAAACCCTAAAAATTACCCGATTGCGGGGGGCTGGGCTCTTAGCGGACTGACCAGACATGAGATCCTTAAGACATACATAAGCCTAAGATTGGATAAAGTTATTTAAATTTTTTCAGTGAATCAAGTCAGAGGCCAGCCCTCATTGCCATGTTTTGTAAAATCTTCTCTATTATATTCTTTAAAAATTGAATAGTCTAATCATGAATAAGCCATGATGGCTACTAAAGACGATAAGTGGGACGTTGGAACTTAATTTCTACCTTTATTTTTCCAGTTAGCAGACTTGAGCTGTCTAGTGTACCAAAAGTCAACAAACACATATGCCCCTTACAATAAGGATTGGATAAAGGAAAAGATCTATGTGTTACTGCGCCAGGCGGCGGGTCAGAGTGAATAAGTATACCTCTTTAGGTTAGAGTTGCAAAGAGAAATACATGTTACTGCATATTGTCCACAGTTTTTAGTAAACTATTAATTTTCTATAATATTTTTCCGACATTAATTGCAAAGATGTGGCTAATATGGACTAATATTATTATGGCAACTACTTGCCACTAATATGAGATGTTAAAGCATATTCCGTGCATTAGGTTCTCATTCTCAAGATACCTCATAGGATATCAAATCTCGAGTAATTTTTAAGTCCCGCCCATTCTGGGGTGATTTGGGTTACGCGGTTTTTGGGCTAAAGATACTCATCCATGCTTTATTTTTAATTGTCGGAGTCGCATGATAATTTTTTTTGAATAAATTTCATTGCAGTATATTTTTTGAATTTTATTCTATTTAGATGATATGGGACAAGCAATGAAAAGGTTTCTATGATAATTGTAGACAAGTCACATAATAAGGTTGCTGAACAGAAAAGATAATTGGACTGTAATAAGTGCTGGCCACACACCATCCTTTCCATGTACTGGCATGAGTAATGCCAAACTACACCTACACTCAGTTTTAAAATAGTATTTGCGCTTCAGCTTGGTGCAGGTGACCAATGAGATGAAAATGGCAATAATAATAGTGAGATAGGCAATATACTGAGTGCATATCATACATATAATGCAAACAGCTGTCACCTGCACTGCACCATGCACAGTGCAAATACTATAATTGATCCAATCTGCAGGTATTAAGCCGATTGGATACTAACTAGGAAGGGTAGTGTATGACCGGCATAATAGTACTCTTCAAGTGGACATGTTTAATTCAAAATTCATATTTTATTTACCATTTGTATTACACAATAAGCAGTTACATGTATTATATTATGTTATATAAACATTTACCGCTGGTATGATTTTGTATCTTTAGTTATTATTTTGAGTTAATTCAATAACATAATCTGCATCTATCTGGTGACATTTATATAGAATACTGTTGTTTTTAGTTGAGCATTGATGGTTTCGTAATTTTTCAGTACAAGTGTAATTTTTTTTTCATTTTATTCTCCAATATTGTACTGTAAAAATCATTTTGATACTTGGCTCTTATAGATACGGATCCTGACGAGGTTTTTAAATATTTTTGGTTTGTCCATTCATTGAGAAATGTGATCTATCTGGCAGATTTAAAAGTAGAAAGTGTACAAACCTAAATCTAATGTATCTTGCACATTTTTAACCGACTTCAAAAACAGGAGGAGGTTCTCAATTTGTCAGAATCTTTTTTTATACATTTGTTAACTGGTTGTAAAAATAATAACACAAAATTATGTTCTACGATACAACAGTGTTGGAATGTTTTAAATTGTAACCAAAATACAAGGACATAGTCATAGATTTCTTGTAAACAAAATGGACAAACCGGTGTTTGATACAATACACCAATGATTATAATATCTTCCATAATTTCCCTCCAACATTTGTTTCTGTGGTTATCATTGAATTGAGCAGCTGTCAGGGTCAATTTCTGAGCCTTGCGATCAATATGATGTTGTTTCCACTTTCCATGTATAATAGTTTTTTTTTTATGTTTACGAAATAAACAGTACAAAAACTATAGAAGCTAAGTGTGGTGCATTTTGTTTTTGTGCATTCAAAATTTTAATATGAAGAGACTAATAGGAAATGGCGGCTGTATGGCGGCTGTCAATACTAATTTGAATACTTGGATATGTGAGTGTGTACTTACTCAGTATGTAGGTACTCCAATTACGTAAATTGCTTGTTCTTATAATATTTTCAAGTACCTACATATTTTGTCGATTCAAAATTTTCGGCTCCAGTTTTGAAGCAAAATGTAAGGATACAGAAAGATGAAAATGGAAGATTTTTTACAAAAAATTTCCAATGCCATTTCCCATTTTGAAATAATTTTCATCTCACATTTGATATCTTTGATGCATATAGTTATAATTATGCAGTCACAATAATTTGTCATTAATTCTTTATCGAAATGCACACACAAATGTAATGCGTCTTTCGTGCTAAGTATCTTCATTGGCTTTATTGTTGATTCTAAATAGCTGTAAGTATAAAGTCTAAAGTAATAAAAATTTGCTAGTAACTGCGTTTTTCATTAAGTCAAAGTTTAATTCAAAAGTCTGTAAGACGCGAAGGCGGTGGTCTGTAACAGACGTCGTAGGTCGCGTCCAGCGTTACGCTGTACGCGGCCTACGAATGCTTACTATGGAAATGTACTAGAGTGGTCTCTCTGAGTCTCTGACACGTCTCACGTCGGACGCGACCTAACGCGTCTGTGCAGACCACCGCCTTAGTCTAGGATCCCGCTATACAACGACCTTCACCGAGCTGTTTATTGGATGAAAGGTATTTTATATCCAATTTAATATGCCAATAAATATATCGCGGGTGGGTTTCCTAAAAAATTTCAGTCCAGGGTATGAATAATTAAGAATTAAAAAAAAACCATTGTAACATGGACTCCTATTTGTTAAAGTTTAGTTGACATCGTAGTTCAAATTAGATTGGATGTTATAAATAGTGCTTTTTGCCAGAAATACTGGCTGAGGAAAGTATTTCTGCTCTATATTTTTTGGCAAAAGAAAGAATCTTACCTAAATAAGCACAATTGCAATTTGCGACCAGTCGCTCATCCAATCTAATTTGAACTAAGATGTAAACGGAACTCTAACAAATAGGAGTTCATGTTACAATGGATTTTTTTTAAGAAGGAAAAAGTAACGGCTATTACTCACGTCTATTTGGGTCAGGATCGCCCGACCAGTTTCAGTTTCAGTTCAATTGGATTTTTTTTAATTCTTAATTAATCATATCCTGGACTGAAATTTTTTAGGCACCACACTTGCGATATATTTATTGACATATTTAATTGGATATAAAATAGTTTTCATTCAATAAACAGCTCGGTGAAGGTCGACCTTACTTGGGATCCCCTACTACGCCTACGTAGTAGGGGATCCCAAGTAGGCCTACGGAAATGTACTATAGTGTGGTCTTGTCGGACGCGTCTGACAGACCACCGCCTTATTCGGTTTTCGACTCTGACCTCTATGAATCGCGGCCGCGGCTGGTCACACTGGTAGAGTAAAATACAAGTATTGAATAGAATACTTGAAGGTTTTTTTTCAATCTACCAAAAACTGTCTGTCCGCGGCTACTTTGTTAATCTATTCGTTCTAATTATTCGTTTCCAGGAAGCTTCACTTGCTTCAGGATAAACTTTGTAAGTCTGTATCTGCATACATACTACATCTGTGTACATAGTACATACCTACTTGATTATTATTATTTTACTAATATTGACTTGGTAATTCTTATTGGGGGAGGGTTGCAAATAAATACGAAATTTGAGTGTACACATAAAACTGAAATATTTTTTATTATTTTCTGTGACAAAGACATAATTTGTTTATAGATTTGGTAAATTCTTACTCTAGTAATAATAATTATTTTAATTATCTAAAAACTTTACATTACCTACACCTAAATAATAAACTCATTACAAATTCTATACCTATAAATTACAAAATAAAATACATTTGTATATTTCAGTTTCATAAACACCCCAGACTAAAGTAAACGATAGACCGCCATAATGATTGGAGCTAACTAATGACATATTATAGAAGTCTGACAATCCGATTTCACATTAATTTTTTTTCAATTTATTAAGTTTTTAGTCGGAAGTAGATGTATACATTTCCAACCCCATTATTAAAGAGATAGTGCTATTCTTTCGCGCGATTAAAGAGACCGACCGAAAACCGAATCGCCACCAATGTGTTTAAATTTTATCATAAAAGCATTACTTGTATGGAAAATATCAAATTTTACTTCTTTATTTAAATTGTGATATACCTGTGTGGCATAAAAAAGTAACAAGAGTGACATCATAAAAAACTTTAACAACACCTACGCACTAACTGCTCTATGACCAAAGGATCTAATATAAATATATTACAAATAGATATTTATCAATTACTTACTTATTATAAATTATGCATATTTTATACTTATCTAGCTAATTATTTTAAATAACACTGCATTTAAAGATTAGTTATCTATTCGACTGTTTTAAGAGACAGATCAAAAATTACATTTGTGATTTGGGTAGAACAAAATAAAGAAAAAAGATAGTCCAGGTCTCCACGAACGTGATGTAGTTTAGATAACATGTGTAGAGGGGGCCATGCAGTGAAAAATCATAGCCCCGAGGCTCTATGCGCGAACTCGTACAAGAACTGAAAGCTATTAGAGTTCATACTAGTTAGTACAAAATCATACTTTTGTTTCACTCATTAAACAACAACGTATAATGAAACACCCTGGACCCTAATTAAAAGTACTAGGGATACCAATATATCGCTGGATCGATTGCCGACGAGATTTTTTTAAATAGAATCGATTAATATGAAGCTCCGTAAAGAGGTAGTGGGCTACTAGCCCTTGTGGTCTACGATACCAGTGTAGAATTTTCCATCTATCTTTTTCCTTTAGTCTGCCTCCATATTATTTATGCCTACCCTTACCTACCTCCAAACGATGGCCCTTTTCACAGATGAGGAGTTAATACCAAGCATATATTGCTTTAGAAATGTAGTTTTCTGACAAAAAAGGCATCATGTTTGGTATAGAGTATACACTTTCACTTAGATATGGTTTATATTCTATTCTCATCTCGCTCGCACGCTAAATAAAGTGTGAGCGAGAAAGGTGAACATTGAACCTTGATGATACTAAGTTACATTTATTATTTGACCTAAATAGCTGTTTTGGCTTACAATGGTAGAATTGTAATTATTATGCATCTATTTATATTTTGGTAGTTTTAACTCGTTCACAATAATTTTACCTCTGACTTTAGTCCTGGAACTTAACATAGACCGTACAACTGTTTAAGGCAAAGAAAAAGTTTAGCTCGCTATTCTATCCTTCTCTCAGAATTATAAATATCTATCACTGTGGTTATAGTTATATTTTATATTGCATAGATTAATCTATATTACGAGATGTGCTAGTAAAAACTCTAGGTAAAATATTGATAAATTAGATAGAATACAGTAATACTGTATATTCACATAATCAATTCTAATAAAATGTTACTATACTACTCGCAAAACTTCATTGCAGCTTGGGTACTAAACTTAGCATAGTTATAAGGTTACCTGTCTACCAGAGAACGTACTAACACATCTTTGGTGGACAAGAAGCTTTGGCTGCAGCGCTGCACACGCGCTGCCACCACGCGGCACTTTGCGGCTAATTTGCAGCCGCCCTAAGAGTGGGACATCGTGGAGGCGTAGGTGTGACACTCGCATATGCACTGCTTTCAAAAACTGCGCATTGCTTATAAGCCATTTCGCTTAAAGAATGTATGATTTTGAGTTGCAGGTCCTATCAGAACCTCTTAAAGTTTCAGTGACGTAGCCGGACGTGTCGTTTAGTCCCCTAAAAGGTCTCTCACAGCTGGGTGGTCCAAGGCCCTTTATCAAAGATTTTGGGATACCACTGAGCAAGCCGGCTAGAACCACAATATATCGGGGATGCAGTTAGGCAGTCTGACTCGGCCCCTGAAACTTTTGAGACGCAATCGGCCACTCCGACTAGAAAGATCCTACTAGAATTTCTGGAATAAAACAAAGTACTTCAGCGAGAGCCAATAAAATTTCTGTATACACTATACAGACAAGTGGGCAAGTTAGAAGCTTAAAGTTTCCGGACATTGCTGGGCGGTCTGGGCCTCCAAAAATTGATTTACTCCGAATCGGATGTCCCTTTTTCTTCCCTTGCCCTTGGGATGCACCTTGTACAGGCGGTATGAGCCCCCAAAAATTGATTTACTCCGAATTGGACTGTCCCTTTTTCTTCCTCTTGCCCTTGGGATGCACCTTGTACAGGCGGTATGAGCCCCCAAAATTGATTTACTCCGAATTGGACTGTCCCTTTTTCTTCCTCTTGCCCTTGGGATGCACCTTGTACAGGCGGTATGAGCCCCCAAAATTGATTTACTCCGAATTGGACTGTCCCTTTTTCTTCCTCTTGCCCTTGGGATGCACCTTGTACAGGCGGTATGAGCCCCCAAAAATTGATTTACTCCGAATCGGACTGTCCCTTTTTCTTCCTCTTGCCCTTGGGATGCACCTTGTACAGGCGGTATGAGCCCCCAAAATTGATTTACTCCGAATTGGACTGTCCCTTTTTCTTCCTCTTGCCCTTAGGATGCACCTTGTATAGGCGGTATGAGCCCCCAAAATTGATTTACTCCGAATCGGACTGTCCCTTTTTCTTCCTCTTGCCCTTGGGATGCACCTTGTACATATGCTTGCGCAGGTCCTTCAGCTTGAGGTACTTGCAGGGGCACTGTTTGCACATGAACTTGAAGTCCTCCGGGTTGCCGTGGTTGCGCATGGCGTGCCGGTCGCGGATGGCCTCCGAGATGAACGAGCGGTGGCAGGTGGAGCATTCGTAGGGTTTTGAGGTGCTGTGCGACTGGACAGAAATAAAATACATATTACATACCACGGCGATATCCTATACCTTTAAACGAGCAATTTTTGTATATATATATATATATATATGTATATTTCTATATAATCTGAATCTCGGAAACGGCTCGAACGATTTTCATGACATTTATTATACAGGGGGTTTTGGGGGCGATAAATCGATCTAGCTAGGATTCATTTTTAGAAAATGTCGAATTTTACCAAAAATAAATAAAAATATTACTCCTGCTGCCATCTTTTGACCAGTAGTTAAACTACTGAGCGTAGCTCGGTCACCCAGATATTTTTATTTAAGTTACAAAAATATAACCGTTCACTTTTCAAAAGTGTGAGATTGACTAGGGCAGTCCACGCAAACTCGTCACGTCATCAAGACTGCTACAGTTAGCCGTCATGACGGACCTATTTCAGACGGCTGCCGCGCGTCGGCTAGGTTGCACGCGTTAGTTCTTGTACGGTCTATTTCATGCTTGCGCCCGATTACGAGGCAGTAGTACGTCGATAGAGATAAAGTTACGCGATAGAAAGAGAACACAACGCCGCGCCGTTGAGAACTGAATTGTACTTTTTTGTGTCAGCGCTAGGGCCGATATTTCTTTAAGTCATCTTGCGGGTGAACCTTCCATACCGTTAGGTACTATTATTGTATTCCGTGACCAAGGAATCAAACAAGAAACGCCTACTATTTACATATTATATTCAGATTAATATATCTGGATATATGTAAAATGTCTTTCTTTGTGTACTTACGACTTTTAAGTGTCTCTTCAAGCTGGAGTTGGTGCCGAAGCTTGTGTTGCATATTTCGCACAGGTACGGGCGCTCGTTACGATGTGTTCTCTCATGGACCTGTTGAATACGAAACAGTGATTTCCATCATACACGATGTGACAGCGAGAAATTTGAATACATAAAATAAAGGTGTGGGAGTACCGAAATGATGCAACTATGATAAGGTCGGTTCCAACATTAAAACAAATTTCTTCTTCGTCATTGTCTCATTTCAGAGGGCTATGACCATCTACCATGCCAACTTAGGAGGGCTTGCCAGGTGTTATAGTTCTGAGCCTTGTGGAATGATTTGCAGCTGATGTTCCTGCAGATAGTTTTGCAATATACATACAGTATATTCAGACTCTCAGAAGTATCTTTTATTTGTTGGTTGGTTGTTGGTTTAGCAGCATCATGTACACAACCAACAAACTTGGTCAAAAAACATCTGGGCACTGCGGGCACGCGTGGGTTTGCATCACAAGTTACCTGCAAGCTGTAGGACTCGAAGAACCCTTTCGCGCAGTAGGTGCAGCGGAACGTGGCTCCGCGCAGCGCGCGCTCGTGTGTCTTGGAGTGCACGTTCAGCAACATCGCCGAGCCGAACTTCTTTGGGCACTGCGGGCACGCGTGGGTCTTCTCCTAAAAGTGATGCATCCAATTAGGACTGAAAACAAAATGCGGCTTTTTCGAGCCTCCTGGTATCAATAATAAACAATGGTACTGATTCTGTTGTGAAAAATCTCTGAACAGTGTGGGTAGTTGAACTTAGTGAGGACTCACCAGATGCGTGTCGCGGTGTTTGGCCAGCGAGTGCGGGTGCTTGAACCGCTTGGGGCAGCTGTCGCACTGGTAGCCCGACTCGCACGTGTGCGTCAACATGTGCGCGCGGAGCAGTGAGGACTCACCAGATGCGTGTCGCGGTGTTTGGCCAGCGAGTGCGGGTGCTTGAACCGCTTGGGGCAGCTGTCGCACTGGTAGCCCGACTCGCACGTGTGCGTCAACATGTGTGCGCGCAGCGCCATCCAGCCCAGCACGTTCTTGCCGCAGATCTTGCAGTCGCGTGTGCGCGTCGGGTGGTATCTATGGGACGGGAACAACAATATGACTCAATAATCTACACTGAAAATAAAAATTAATATAAAAACAAAGAGATGCAAAGCTACAGACATTTAAAGTTTTGAAGCAGAGGTCCACTACTGTCCATTTCTTGCTGCTACACTACTTCTATATTGTAATTCGTACTTACTTGCTTGTAACAACACCTATCACGGTCTAATAAGAAATACTCATAACTTTTAATCCTAATAATTTTTTTGTTAGTTGATCAATTTTATCACATTTTCAATACTTAATTTGTCAATACTAAAAAAAAACAATATTCTGATTTGAGTCAAATACACAATGTCTAAAAAACTAGCAAAATGTGCAGATATGAGTAGATCGCGCGACATTGAACTGGATAAGCATCCAGATCAATGTCGCGCGATCTACTCTTTAGTTCTTTGTGCTATGACATTCGGCTGACTTTAAACTTACCTTTGTCTATGATTCTTCAGGCTAGCCTTAGCCAGGAACACTTTATCACAATCCCTGCAGTTGAACTTCCGGCCCAGAGCGCTTAAATCGTTCACTTCGCTCAGATTCATCTTCTCTATCACTCGCGCCTCTTTCCGCAGCTGCTTCCTCATCTCCTTCTCTTTCTGCAACTCCATTCTCTTTTCGTTGGTCAGGCCAAAGGAATGCCACTTGGTGTGGATGAGGAACCTTTTTGGATGATTGAAGTAGAGACTGCAGTGAGGACACTCAAAATATGCTCCTTCAATTGATGCTCCTATGAAAAAAGAAGCTGGTAAAGCTGCTGTTCTTTTATCAAAAATTGAAAAATAAAACAAAACTCTACATACCATTCCTGATCACTTCCTTTGCAACATTGATGCTAGTCTCAGCATCAATAATATCATGATTGGCTGTATCTTCACTCTGGACTCCAAAAGTATCCCTGTAGAAAGGATTCATGTGTTCAGAATCAACAGTACCAGGCACCACTTCAACTTTCACAAGTACACGATGCTCATCTGGTTTGTCTAATATATCTTCTTTTTTGATATCATTCTCATCAAATAGATCAGTAGGTTTTCCATCATCATCTTCATCTGATTCATCACTTTCAGATTTAGCATCCTCTTTTACATCATTTTTTGTTTCAGTTATTGGTTCTTTATTACTTTTACTAGTTGAATCATTAATTTCGTGTTCTGATTCAGATTCAGATTCATCGTTACTCTGGTTATTATCATCCATTTCTTCATCTTCATTCACATTGTCGTCCAATTCATTGCTAGTGTTTGCGTTGGATTCAATACTTTTATCACAGTTTGATAAATTATCAACACTTGAATCACCTTCAACCGTTGTTGTACTGTTGTTTATGTCACTTTTATTTAAACTGTCATTCTCTGCATCTTTTACGTCTGATTTGTCTTTTTCATTTGGTTCAGTGTCTGTTTTACTTGTACTTGTGTAGGAGTTTGGTTGAGTTTTTCGCGAATTTGACGAATGTGAAAGTATATTTTCTATCATCTTGACTGTGTTTTCCAAACTTCTGCGTCTGGAGTCGTGGTCCTTGTAAAACCTTAGATCTGAGTTAATACTTTGGTAATTGGTCATTAAATTTTCAGGTTGTTGAGGTTTTGGTACAGGTTTTTCCAAGTTTTGTGGTGTTGGTTCCTTATCCTTATACATGCTTAGATCAGAGCTGATGTTGACAGAATTAGGTGTTATATTAGTTTCAGTTTGTGGGTACTTACGTACTGATTCTTCACTGTTTGGCTGTCTTGACTTTGTTTCATTGAGAAATCTTTGATCCAGAGTAATGTCAGGGAAATTAGTTGTAGCAGTGTTTAAATTTTCAGCCTTTTGAGTTTTTTGAGATAATATGGCCTCTAAGTTTTGAGACCTGGCTTCTCTGTCCTTATAATATCTGAGATCTGAATTGACACTTGGGTATGATGTATTCAAGTTTTGAGGTTGAGACTTGTCTAGCATTTTTTCTAAATTCTGAGGCATTTGATCTTGATCTTTGTACATTCTTAAGTCTGAGGACACACTCTGGAAGTTAGTGCTCAAGTTATTGGGTTGGTGAAACCTGGGTAACAAATCACTACTTAAATTTCTTGATTCCTGGTCTTTGTAGTATCTATCAGCACTTAAATTCTTGTAGTTTGTATTCAAGTTACTATGTTTTAGAGACTTGGATAAATCCAACTCGCTTTCTCTATATCTACTACTATCCAGACTTGAATGAGACTTCACACTGTTTACATTGTGAAAATATGGATATTTTTCTTTCGATCTTTGTATCTGAGCACTTAAATCACTAGTAACATTTACACTATCATGTTTCTGAGGAATTAGGGATTTCGTTGTTGCAGGTTCTAAGTATGGTCGAGAGAAATTGTGCATTTTCTGTTTATTGCTCAAATCAATTTGCTCCGAGTATAGTGGGCTTGGTGCTAGGCGATCTCTATTGACATTCGGGTCAAGGTACTGTCGGGCGTCCTCAGGTTTGTGTTTTGAACTTAGATCTAAATTAAAGTCAGTGTATGGCCTGTAACTTGGGTTCAAGTTGTAGTGATAGTTGACATCCATGCCCATTTGTTTGTGAAACGCTTTTGTGTGAACCTGTGGGACGTTGAGCATACTTTTGTTGAAGCTCGGATCGCACATTTCGGGCTTACCGTATTGCGCGAAGCCCAGCATGGAATGTTCTCCCTGCATGTTCAAGTTCATAGGCAACATGTTGTTCTGCCAGCTCTCGTGAATCGAACTCTGGGGGATCGAATTTTGTTGGAAGCCAACATGATGAAAATTTTGGAATGGATTCAAGCCTGCGTTCATATTCAGCCCGTAAGTCGGATAATCGGGTAAATTGAAGTGCGAGTTCGGCACCTGAGGCGACTGTTGCGGTATTTTGGCCAGATTATTTACATTATTCCCGATATTCATCCTTCCACTCATAGAGGTCATGTTTGTTGGTGGATTCACGTTTACTGGCACGTCATTCGGCCCGAAGGGGCCCGTGTTGTGTAACATAACTAAAAACACTCACATATACCGATTTTTCGGCTTAAAATATACAAAAGGAGTTGAAAATAACAATATAAACAGCCCTTACGAGAGCCATTTTGACATATTCCGGATTTTCATTTTACCTACCTACCTACCTACCTACCTACTTTTGATTTTGTCATCGACTATAGACAAATATTATCCTACCAATGGTCTATGGTAATACAAGTAGCTTTGTAGTTGTAAAACCCAATTGTAGTTGAGATGGCAATATGTTAGACAAGGACACAATACCAGAGTGAATGTTCTCGCCCAAGACTGCTATTAGCTAGCTACCGCATGTAAGAGAATAGCTACTCTAAGTTGAAGGCAATAAGTCTCATTTTTAACCGACTTCAAAAAAAGGAGGAGGTTCTCAATTCGTCAGAATCTTTTTTTTTTTTTTTAGCTTAACAAAAATCTTTGGTTCTCAATCTTTTGGGTACCTATATAGTCTTTGATTCTGTCAACTCACTACTGTCAAGTGCACGTCAATTCACAAGTGTCAAAGACAAAATCATTTTCAGTGGTGCCAGATTAGGCGAATTATCGCCATTTAGGCTACCTCGGGGGGTCAATCGGCGACCAAAAATCCCGATTGGCTACCAGTAGCCATTTAGGCTACCTGGAAAATAGAAACGGGCGATTTTAGGCTACCTGACCAAAAAATATCTAATAATTTCTTTTACATACGTTTGTAACGAAAGTTTCGTTACTAACGTATGTAAAATCAGGTTCTTTGTCTTCCCATGCTATTTGCTTTCTCATACGTATTTCAATTACTATTTCTAGGAATGAAATAGAGATACATAAGTGCGTTTGACATAATAAGCAATTGCTCAGAGCGACGGAAAGTTAGGTCACGTATCCGTATCAATTTCATTTGTGTGGGTAGTAACTTTAGAATAAAATTTGAATTGCCTGGATGTTTACTATGGTAGGTATTCTCTATCTCAATGATCCTCATCAAGCTTTTTTATTATAAAACATAATTTTTGTATCCATTGAAAGATTTTTCACAAAATTTTATTTGAATGGTGAATTATAATAGCAATGTATAACGAACTATAGAAAACAGTTATCATCACTGCAAGTGTAAATACAGAATATGACCCCACCATAAGTTATAGTTTGGTATTTGGTACCTACCTACAATAAATAAATATATTACTTTTCGATTCACGTTATTTTTCTTACGTGTTTTCTTTATTTGAGTCTAAAATATTCAAATATCAAATCAAATAAGCTCTGTTAGATAAATAATTCTTTTAAATAGTTCAAAGTTTTAGGCGAATTAGGCTACTTGTGCAAAAAAAAACAATTGGGCGAATTTAGGCTACTCAGCAGACCAAATTGGGCGAATTCAATTGGCAAATATCTGGCAACCCTGATCATTTTAGCCAATCGAGTAGGTAGGTACCTACTACCTAGTGCCAAATAATTAACAAAAAAAATGCAAATAGCAATAATAGTGTAATCGTAGCATTTCCTCTAAATTGTAATTACATTTCGTGATTAGTAATTATGTTGTAATGCGAGAAAACTTGTAAATTACTGTACGCTCGAAAATACCACGCTAACATGGCGTTGAGCGCTGTAGCAGAGGAGTATTTTCGGTCGATGAATCCCATAGCGGCCAAAATTCATGAAGACATTACGGAGGCTAAAAATTCATATGAGAATATATGGGATACACTCACGGATAAGGAAAAGGTAAATATAAATCATTTCGTCCATAGTTTCTTACCATCTGTATTACACATAAAAAGTTCTTGCCAAATATTTATTTCAATTAATATACAAAACAAGTAAAGAGAATACATTTTTAACTATTAGTAATTATATTGTTAATACTACCTTGTGTAATGTTTAAAAACGATACTGACTGTTTAAATGTGTTTTTTGTTTTTTATAGGCAGAAATAGTAAACGAATCCATAATCAAACCAGAAATTGTTTTGAAATATGCCCTGTTAGATTCTTTAGACTTTGATATTAATGATCCGCCTGTTCGCAAGGACAATTTGATGTCATTTTTCGGCCGCGAACATGGTCTGAGAATCATACAAGACGAGAACACATCATATCGAGATGAACACTCAGCCCCTTTCCTGTATCAGACAAAAAGTCAACTTAATTTGTGCGTGTTAAGCGAGCACAGAGTGTCCAAAGATGTGAAGTGTACTTCACCACCTCCGATAATGTCAGAGTTAGCGTTATCACACTCTAAAGTTGTTAACGAATTGAAGAATGCGTTGAAATCTCATGAATTAAAAAGTACATACAAGGAAAAGGACAATCACGACAGAGATGTGGTATCCCCAACGGGCTTTATTAGCAAATTCATGGGTAACTTTAAGCCCAAGGATGAAGAACGAGAGTGCTTGGTGCCAGCTTTGCCGCAAAATCAGATTGTGGCTTCTTCGGAGAACTTTTTCAGAACAAATTTCAAGAGTCCTCAGAATGAAAGCAAGTTTGATAAGGGCTACAGAAGCAGTGTTGCTAAATCACACAATGGTAAGTTTATCCTTCAATAAATATAGGTTATACAGTATAATTAATATATATAAAATACTAGCAAACCCGGCGAACTCCGTTTCGCCACCAGATGGCTTTCTGTTGAAATTTTTCCTGAATTTTCTTTGCTATAAACCTCACGGAGCCCGAGACCTTTCCAACGAATGCAAAACCGTGGAAATCGGTTCGTGCGTTCTGGAGTTATAGCGTCAGGAAGGAAAACCCGACTTATTTTTATATAAAATATAAATAAATTGATTAAAATATTTAATTGGTTCATCTAAGCAAACCTAAGCATTAATAACATTTGACTCAAACACAGTTCCACTTAAATGAACTAACTTACTTATCAACACATACTAATTACTATTGAAATCAATATTAATATAGGTTATACAGTATAATATAAATATTAGGTTATACATTATAATATATGTATTATACTGTATAAGTATTAGGTTTTGCTGGTTGGAGGCAATAGGGAAATTTCCCTTCAAACAAGTGTCGGAATAACACATTGTAGTTAATCTGAGCAGACAAATGTCAAAAATCATATTCATACAACATATTATGTTGTGTATCAATTGAATCTTGCGATTTCTTTTCACACAATAAAACATCATAATATTATAGTAATGGATACTAATCTAACCCTTAGTCAATTTATTACTTACTAGGCATCAGCATGCAACAGCTAACAATGTTTATCCAACAATGGAATGTACATGCATAATGTATGTTGTTAAAACAACGATTATAAGACATGCTGTGACTAAGGTTGATTAAATAATAATGATTGCTCATCAGCTCGGCGATTAGAAGCACACAGTAGAACACCTATTTATTTTCATGTTTAAAGATTATTTGCTTGTTTTCCTCACATATATTATTGTCAAGTATAAATAGCTAGAAATGTAGGAAAGAAGAATTAATAAAGTATTCATCAAAATTCAAAAAAAAAAGATTCAGACGAATTGAGAACCTCCTTTTTTTGAAGTCGGTTAAAAATATATGTTATAAAGGCTAACAGCTATAATAAAACTTTGTGTGTATGTTACTCCTTCAAGCTGCAACTACTGAACTGATTTGACTGAAACGTGGGATAGAGATAGGCACCCTGGATTAACACGTAGGCTCCTTTAAATATCACGTAATAATATGGTCCCTAGAAGATTTGTGGAGACCCAAAATTAATGCTGGCAATGGCGGAGCCGCGGGCAATAGCTAATATTATTTAAAAGCGAAAGTTTACAAGTTTGTGTGTGTTGTAGGATTGTTACTCCTTCACGCTAAAACCACTGAACCAATTTGGCTGAAACTTGAAATGGAGATAGGTTATACCTTGGATTACCACAGCCTTGTTTTACTCCTAGAATCCATGCGTCCTACGGAATTCGTAAAAAATTCACGTAGGCGGAGCCGCCGGCTTTCGCTAGTATCTAAATACGAATAGACCTTTCTTTGAGATTTAACACTGCAACTGCAAGGATTTATTCAACTGGTATTCTAAAGAATTAATCCCAGTTATCTGAAGTCCTCATCTCCTAACTATACCAACCAATGTATTTTACTAACAACGGTCGCAGTTAGTCATTGTGTATTCAGTGACATTGAGACATTAGTCACTGTTAATTAAATGTATGTACCTAATTATTCCATGTCTCATGTTAATTACTGATAGCTGGAGTCATTGGCATATAAATCTATTGACCCAGGGTGTACAAAATTCACTAAAAAAGTGTCCCGAGAAAACCTATATAAACGAGGGTACATGAGTATTTTTGTAAACAAACTAAAACATTGTAATTTAACCATTATTATACAGTCTAATTTTGCTTAGTTGCGATTGGAATTCTTAAATTCATTAGGTTTCGGACACTTTTTAGCGCTGACCCTAAGTCCTTAGTTTATATATCAATGGCTGGAATAGAGCCATGTAAAACAGCGTGTGTGACACAGATGCCGCCGCCACACCGCTATTTGGAACAAGACCATTAAGGAACACGCCAGAATGGTGATCTGCCGCATTAGTAATAAATAATAATTGGTCAGGTGCGAGTCGGGCTCGCGCTCTGTGGGTTCCGTACTATTATAGAAAAGGTGAAACCATAAAAATCACTTTACCGAACCGCAAACTTATTATTATATTATTTTCATATTTAATTTAATTTAACTCTCACACCCGGCACATAATAAATATATATAAAAGCCAAAGACTCATAACAAACCTACTTAAATACGCAAAATATAAATAAACATACATAAACTTTACACACATACATATATGTACCGGGCGGAGAACTACACCCCGGCAGGGGAGACCACACGACCGGGGGTCAGGGCGACAGGCTAAGAAACCGACGGACTATCCTAGCCGAGTCGAGCACCACCGCCTTCTGCATCCTGGCCGCAAGTGAACCGCCACGGAAACCCAGTCGCCGCAGATGTTATATTATTATTATTATAATTAATTAATTCATATTATATCTAGAAAGATATATCTGTTTAAAAACACATTTCCTTTCATGAATTAATGTATGCTTGTTTCAGATCTCTCGGAAGAGAATCGCGGCCTGCTCTCGCCGAGCCAAGCGTCTTCGGGAACAGATTTCCAGTCCACGGAAACTCTCACCGAAACAACCAACGTACCAAAGACTGGATACGACTTCTTAGACAATTGGTAAAATTGTATTAAACCGAAATCTCATAGTTCGTAATAGTGCTAATTCTGTTTAAGGGACTGTTTTGTGACTTCAAATAGTTCTGTCCTTTTTTCACAATGATCTCCGTGAAAAGGGATAACACTAGTTGGACATAAACAAAGAAAAAGAAGTAGCCCTATCTCCTTTCCAACCATACCATAGTAAAAGGGATAGCAGATTTTTAGAAGCGCTTTTAGATGCTCGAAAACAAAATCAGTACTAATGTCAAATATTTAATAGGTTCAGATACTCATATTCTGGATATTTGAATAAGTCTTTAGTTTATAGTTTACATAAAAACTACTAAGTAACTATTAAATACTAATGGTTGTATTGTACTCAGAAACGCTAGGTATTATTATAAGTAATCTTTCTAGTTTCTATAATATTTTAAAATGAAATCGCTGTTTGTTAGTCAGCCCAAAACTCAGAAATGACTGGTGTAGATTTTTTTTGTGTTTAAATGGGTCTATATTACATAGATGCATTAGAAATAATATAATTGGAAGCCAGGATATTTATCATGTCAACTACCTTTAAAAAACATGGTTTGGTAAAAAGTACAAGTTGCAGGAATACCAATTCATCATAGTTTTTTGGTAATTGATTTATTTACATTTTGTGGTGCTTTTTCTATTAACTTATTACTCAAATATTATTAAGCAGGCCAAATAAAGGGTAATCTTTGTCTAGAATTTTATTAATTTAAGAGGCTAATTTGATACTAAAAATAGATGCAGTTTCAATTAGGTAATTTGGTTTTTTCAAGTTGAATTATTTATATTTTTCGGAGATAGAAAAGGCTGTGTTAATCCAGTATAATGGCGGGTATCTTTATATTTTACAAGAACTTAACTATAATAATAATAAACTCATAATTATTGAAGCTCTCAGATAAAATTGCATTTATATAATTTATAAGAACTATAAATAATTGTGCTATTGTATATTTATCCTATATTTATAATAAAACTTTTTTCTGATGAAGTGAATTGTTTTACTTCATGTTTTCAATTTATTCCGAGTAGAATAGCACTTCCCTTTACATACAAAATCTTCATAGTGTGTTTACTGTTTAATTACAGCCCAAAAAAGAGCTTGTTAAAAGTACACACAGAAATGCCTACAAATAATCCATAGTCGTAGTTGGTTCTTAGTTTTTCTTGTTGATCTTTTTTCTTGTCTATCTATAACAGTTAGAGCAAAAAAGAAAAAAATTCTCGCATCTTAGACAAGCTAAGCCAATTTAAAGATTATAAAACCCCAAGTTGGCTGAGACCAACGAGAATGAAAACTGGGACCTTTCACTTTAATACTAGTTTGGACTTTAGAAGGTCGAATATAAGTTTACCTTCTCGTAAATAAAAGCCTTCGTAATAAACTTAAAACTTTATTATTATGAAATCAAATTTCACAGTGTTCATAACAAGCCAATTATCACTTTACTTACACTTACTACATCCAGAGAGACGCGATTTAGTAGCCGGTGATAATCATTCCCTTCTCAACTTGGTCAGCCTTTTCCTTGCCGGTCAGCATCTCGATTAGTTTCAAACCAAACCAGTAAGCTGTTCCGGGCCCCTGGAAATAATTTTATAACTGTTAGACTGAAACATAGTAAAACAGATTATTGTGCTCTTCCTGCCTGCCACACTTGCAGGCATATCAAATACAGCACAGATGCCATTCATCAAAAAAACTCTTGACAATGTTGCAATCCACCAATTTTCGCTTTTGAGGGTATGTTCTTACTTCTTTGACAACCTACTTTGACGACCTCCGTGGCGCAGGATTCAAGCTCGGATTCGAGTGGGAGGTCGCGGGTTCGATTCCCGCCACGGGCCACTTTGGAATTTTATAATTTCTAAATTGGCTCAGGTCTGGTCCGGTGGGAGGCTTTAGCCGTGGCTAGTTACCACCCTACCAGCAAAGACGTACCGCCAAGCGATTTAGCGTTCCGGTACGATGCTGTGTAGAAACCGTTGGGGTGACATAACTTACCCCTTCCAAGTTAGTATGCTAACACCTTCAACTGCATCATCACTTACCATCAGGTGAGATCGCAGTCAAGTACTAACTTGTATAGTGTAAAAAAAAAATTCTTAGTGGAGGAGTAGGATGTCACAGAAGCAAGTTCAATAAATCTGTACAACACTCACCCTGCTTGTGACAATGTTGCCATCCACCACAACTCTCTCTCCTTCCACGTAGGTGTAGTCTGAGGAAATCTTCTCTTTGGTGGAGGGGTAGGATGTCACACGTTTGCCCTTCGCCACTCCGTGGGCCACGAATGCTGTTGGTGCTGGAAAATTAAACCAATTTAATAGCAACAAAATCCAATGTACTTAGAAGAACTGTCAAGAAACTCTGCCCTTGGTCTTTTCAAAAATGTCATAATAATATAAAAGTTATACAAGTTTTCTTACATAGTATGAAAAAATTAACGATTCAAAGGGCAGTAGTTTTTTATTTAATTTTTTTATTTATTACTTGTTCATAAAATGTAAGTGTGTATGTTATGGTACCATGCCAAAGTTAACCTGATCGGTCCAGTAGTTTGCATTGTGCATTGCTAGATCAGTCAGTCAGTCTGTCAGTTTTCCTTTTTAAATCCTAAATACTGTTGAGAATCATTCAGCAAAAGTAACAGCTCACCAGCACAAATAGCAGCAACAATCTTGCCACTGTTCTCATGGTCTTTCAACAGAGTTCCTACCACGCCCGACTTGGACAGACGGTCCGACCCTTCCAGACCTCCAGGCAGAATCACCTAGAATTTTTTCACAATAACTGCTTTAGTAAGTGACTGTGGTGATTTTCAAATTGTAAATAAGATTTTAAGAAGTATTCAACAGGTCTGCCTGTAAAATTAGCTTTATTTGGCTTTTCACAAACAATTGGCCTTTCATGTGTTTATACTTACACATTGAAAGCACAATGTAGTTAAGGTGTTGCGGCCCTACCAGCCCGCGAAATTCAAATTTTATTTAGTTTTTCGCAAATATTAAACTAACTACACATTGTAGATTTATAACAATGCATTTTGCGGGCCTACTTTTCATGCATCTACATGTTTTTAATAAAAACTTTGCTCGAAAGTTCCCACTCTTCTCATATTGGTTCCCGAAAGATATTTTTTTGCAGTTTCCCAGATTTTGAGCTATCGGGAACCAATATGAAGTAATTGAGTATTGTTGAGCAGAGTTTTTATTAAAAACATGTAGATGCATAAATGTTGTGCCCGCAAAACTCATTGCCATCAGCCTTCGATGTATAATTAGTTCACTATGAGTGAAAAACAAAATAAAATTTGAATTTTCGCGCCCGGGTGGTACCCATCGCCCTTAAGGGGTGTTTGTTTTGAAATTGGAAGATCTCTAAGTGTCTATTGTCTATGGATTAATATGAAAATATCAATAGGGCTCAAAAATACTATAAATACACAACGTCATGCACTCACAGCATCGTAGTTTGGCTTTTCAGCGAGGGCATCAGACAGTGACTTGTCAGGCACCAGGGTCACCTGCCTGGAGCATAGCACAGGTTCAGCTCCGTCGAGACCAGCCAGAGTTACGGACACCTGCAATAATTGGAATACTGCAGACTTTGATATAACTGCAGAAGTAGATAGAAGCCTAGTTACAATAAAATAGCAATGAGGATTTAAATTCCTACCAATTTCAGATCAATTGAGTGGTTTTGGCCACTGAAAGTTTTCCACCAATCTTTTTTATTATAACTATATAGGCTTGTGCTTGACTGTGATCACACCTGATGGAAAGTGATGATACAGTCTAAGGTAGAGCGTGCTTGCCTAGTAATGCCTATTCACTCTTGATTTGAAGGCACCCAAGTTGTAGGTGGCGGGAAAGACAATGCCTGGTAGGGTATTTCAGATGTTTGCGGTGCATATCAAGAACTAGGAATCAAAATGCTTTGTATTTATAGAAACACATACTGTTAAGCAGTTCAGTGTTCTAATTTATTGCTGGGTACCATGCATTCTTGCCCCTTTCAAGTTAATACATCTATACTTACCCTAAGGTGCGATTGCAGTAACTAACTTGTAAGAAACAAAATAAAATTAGTTTGTCTTACTCCACCCCTCCTCAGCATGTCCACTGTGATGACCGTCTCCATCTCCTCAGCACTCTGTGCCAGTATCACCAGCGCAGACTTGGACATGGCTGTTGAAGTAGACAAAAGCCTGCAATTATGGAGTAACAATGAGACTACTTTTGCCAGTAAAAAGGTAGAAGTAACCACCACTTTAGATGAGCCAACTTAAGGTGTTGCGACCTTACCAGCCCGCGAAATTCAAATTTTATTTTGTTTTTTGCAAATATTAGACTACACATTGTAAATTTATGGCAATGCATTTTGCGGGCTTACTTTTTATGCATCTACATGTTTTTAATAGAAACTTTGCTCGAAAGTTCTCGCTCATCTCATATTGGTTCCCGAAAGATAATCTTTTGCAGTTTCCCAGGTTTCGAGCTATCGGGAACCAATATGAAGTAAATGAGTATTGTTGAGCAGAGTTTTTATTAAAAACATGTAGATGCATAAATGTTGTGCCCGCAAAACTCATTAGCCTTCAATGTATAATTAGCCCACTATGAGCGAAAAACTAATTAAAATTTGAATTTTCGCGCCCGGATGGTACCCATCGCCCTTAAATGCATAGGTAAACATCGGAGCCGGCAACCATAAAGAAATGTTAATATTGTTGCCGGCAACTACGAGGATACATAATGCCGGCAACTAACAACTTATATACTTATTGTTCTAGTTACTACAGTTTTACCATACAACTGTTACGCTGCCCGGCGCGTGATCACAGCTCTACAATTACATGACTTACCTACGTTAAGGTGAAAATTAAATCGCCAGTGGCCTCGATAGGTACTACAATGTCGATTTAAGGTTACCGAAGTGCCGAAGATCACGAAGATATTTGTCTTTAACTTCCTCTGTAAATACTTACAACGTACTACGAACGAACGGGCGAACACGTGTAATTTGTAGGAAACTGGCAGCTTATAGGGAGAATTCAAGGTTTTTGTGAAGAATTTATTGACACACAAAATAGTAAACATGGAAAATGGTTATGGAAATCTGTGATGGAAATCGAACCATAGAGTAATCGAACGTGAATCGAACCGTCTGTTCAGTCTGTTACACAGAACCTATGACTAAAGAAGTAATGGACACAAAGTAGTGTCTTTTTGGCTGGGCATTTCCGCCATCTTGTGTCACATCAAAAATAGCCAATCACAGCTATCAGCCAATCACAGATAGGCACCAGTCAGCTGTTCAGAAAGGCTGCTCTAGCTATCTATCGATACGGAAATATTATCGATGTAGTTTGTGGTTAGTAATTAAATATTTAAGAACAAAATGAATGAATTATTACTATTAAAAATTAATTTATAGTAAAACTAGGTTTTGCCAGCGGTGCATAATTTATGTTTCCGGATTAGGATTTTTAACTTATCCCGCGAGACCAAACTACATTTGATACGAGTGATTGTACCTATAATAAATGTTCGCATCCGCAGCCCGTTTTCTTAAAGCGGAAATAATTACGAGAAGTCAGAGGTGTAAAACCTCGAGGTCCAAATAGAAGGTAGTGATATTAGGAGCCCTACTCATCTATCAACATTTAACTTTACATTTATATGAATTTAATCGATATCGGTATAACAGCGGTCGCATTATTAGTACTTTGTTTTTGTTTTGTTAACATAACAACAAAAACTAAATCGAATTTATTTCAATCCTAAAGAAATATTTCTTCTTTTACACATTATACGAGTATAAGTGCATGTAATATGATCATAACACATAATAACACATAATTTTTAACGATTTAACGATATTATTAATGAAATTGAATACTGGCCTATGAAATGTTAAATGTGGCCTATTTTTGTCTTTCCGCGATCTACACTGCACAACACAACACTGAGTAGGCATTTTCACACCTGAATACTAATTATAATCTGCACGTAAATTAGAATAATAATATGATTGTCTAATATTTCAAAAAACATGATACGCATAAACTTTGTATACATGTTTCGACATGTTCGAATCTACAAAATGCGACAAATTATGGAGAAATTGCCCACCCGGCTATTTTTTCGTGACGTCACAACTTCAGTGTTGCCGAAATCAGAAAAAACAAATATGTTGCTATCTCGTTTAGCGTAAACAATTTTGAATTAGTTAGAAAGAGACAATGTAATGTTTGTTATAGCTATGTCGATTTCACGCAACATATAAACGCATATGATTGTGTAGAAAACTACAGCTGCTCCACTTGTAGTTTCCTTCCTCGTAGCTAGGGAAGCACTTTGACAGCAAATCTTGGCGCTCAACATGGCGCCGCAGATCACAGAATGAATGAATGGGGCGCCTCCTTTTATCTCTAGTCTATGGTGTGGACAGCTGTTGTTCGTTGACGGAGCGCCCTCAATATACTCTATAGTCTATGCCCACTGGCACTTTGTCTTGTCTATGATCAGCTTCCTTTCTTTCTTGAGTAACGTCAAGCGAGTAAAAAATTAATCTTTTTGTTTTATTTTAGAGAATATGCTGACCTTTATCCGAGAATCATGTAATTTCGTAACCCCGCTAACATTTGGTTTTTTCCTACAACTTTATGTGAACGTTTTTAGTTACTAGTTGCAAAGTGTAAATAATAGTGTTAGGTTATGAACTGTACGTTACAAAAAGAATACAATTACGTTTTTAATTATTTAAAAATTACGCAATAAATATGGATTTTGTGAAGCGTGAGGAGAGTAATATAATGGATGACGAGAACTACAAAATTTATATGGAAAATGTAAGTTAAAAAAATGACTTTTTTGTTCTCTCTTAAGTTATCATGAATTTAAAGTTCAATCGGCTTCTATCATTTCTTTTAAGTTTTTTTAATTAATAAATAACGTAAAACTCACAGTAACACGTTATCTCATCTGATCATTATGACCCTTATTAGCCCATGATGTAATCTTTGTTATTAGAAGATTATTTCACAAAAGTATTTGAGAACTTCTTGGGGTATGGAGGTCAGGAGGCTATCAATCACTCTGAAAAACAGTAGCCTGTATAACCTGTAGTAAATAGAAGGGATTTGAAAGATTCATTAAGTATTTACAATTATAATTCTATATTTTGGTATAAAATATGAAATAATCAGCTAAACTTTTTTTTAATTTTAAGTGCTTGTGATTTTAAGCACTTCAAAAGATATGAATTTTCTACAAAATTATGTTTGATATTTCATATAGGCCTAATTTAGGGGCACTTTTGAAATGTCAGACTACCATCAAGTTTGGAAAGTGGTTTTGCACTGAGAAGAAATGGCAAAAAACTTATTCTCAAGAATAGAGTGAATAAGCATTTTCAAAATTTTTCAAAATTTTTCTAGGCAAGCACGCTCCATCCTAGACTTCATCATTTCTGTCCATGAGATATGATTGTAGTCAAGCCTAAGCCTATCCATAATAAAAAAATCCCAAATTGCTCATGGCATTTATGTATTTCTGTCTTTTGAAAGAATGAGCTCATACGCTCTATGCTCAAGACTATGAGCATATGAGCTCACATGATTTCAGAGAAAAAAGTCCTGAAGCTGTATCATCCATCATATCACATTCACATGAAGATGTCACAATTAGTAGATGAAAGATGTACATAGCAACATGCAAGTACTGGCGTGTAAAAGCAGTACTATGCAAATTGCATCTGTCAAAAGAAACTGTGTACTTATGGTGAACATGGTATAGTTCTCTCTCTTGACACTCTCCTGATCTACAGACTACAACCATTAAAAAATGCATTCAGAATATGTGGTTGTGTGATTGAACTTTGAAGGACAAATGAGCAAACACATTTGCATTTATAATATTCTTTTGAATCACAGCTTCAGATTGCTGCAGATATTATAGCCTTAGGCTGATTTTTTTAAATGTAAAGTTACTCTTTGCAGCTACAAAAGTCACACCAAATAGACACATCGGACTACCAACACGCAATATCTATGGAACAGCTTCATCAAGCTGTTGTCCAGTCTTCTCTCAACACCAGTGGCATTGTTCACAACTTCCAACTACCGATATCACCACGACAGATGTCTACACTCATGCTAAAGACCAATCATCTTACCCGCTCTTTAAACTTTAACGAACTGCCAGCACATCTACCAAAAAACTTGGCAATGGACATGGAAATTCTCCTACCTAATGACCTCACTCAGAATTTAAGGCACGAAGAAATACTAACCCAAAACTTATCTAGAAATGTAGACAACATAATGCTTGCCCGGTCATTGAACAACGATTTGGATTTGCAGAATAGTTTGGCACACATACAGAGTTTGCAAGAACAGGAATTGGGTCGGAGCTTAAGCTCGGAGATGTCTCATACATTGAATAGGATAAGCAATTTGTCGAATAATATAAATCGTGATGTACCTCATGATTTAGGCAACGAAATAGATATGTCGCATTTAAATAGACAGACTATTGAGCAGGATGTGATGATGAGTCAAGAAGAGCCAAGAAGAAGTCCGATTCATAGTGTTGATAATAATCATTTGTTAGAGCAACAATTGGCTCAGAGATTGGAGCAGCATATGGCTCTCAAATTGGATCATCAAAATCAGTCAGTGGAAAGACTAGACTCATCATTAGCTCAGAGATTTGATCAATCGTTGGTGCAAAGGTTGGACCTAAGGTTGATGAATGGAAATGTACTGCACGACCAACGGGTGTTGGAACAAAATGAACATCTGTTCCCAATGCCAATGCATATTAAGTCGGAGCAAGATGAAGATGGGTATTTCTATGATAATATCAATCAGGGGATGAGCAGCGCCAGTACAGGAGTTAATGGTAAGAAAATATTTTTATATTTAATTATTTTTTATTTGAATATTTATCTACCTTTTTTACTCATTACAAGTAAGTACTTGCTTCAACCTCTCACCTCAGTGAAGATGACCTATCACATTTGATTTTGAAGCCCTAAGTACAGTTGCTACACAGCATTGTGCAGGAATAAATAAATATAAATATATAAATAAATATAAATATATAGAGGACAACATGACATACATTGCTCCGATCCCATAGTAAGTAGCTTATGCACTTGTGTTATGGCAATCAGAAACAACGAAGGTACCACAACACCCAGACCCGAGAGAATGTAGAAAACTTATTTTTCTACATTGCCCCGACCGGGGATCGAACCCGGAACCTCAGAAATGGCGGCGCCTTGAAAACCGGCACGCTAACCACTCAACCACGGAGGTCGTCGAATGATAACTACAAGGTGGTAACCAGCTTGGGTTGAAGCCTCCAAACAAGCCAATTATGAAATCGAACTTGGACCTTCTGCTTAAATACATGGAGGTTGTCAAAAACTCAACATCTACTTACTGAAATCATCAGTTATTTTCTTCAACTTACAAGCTTTAAAGTTTCTGGTGACCTTCATGATGTTTTCGATTTCCATGGGCCGAGAGAAAATATGTCCATTAACTAATGACACAGGATAAATTAAACCAGTGGTATTAGAAACTTGTTCGCACTTGACCTTTATGACTCGGCGCCAAATAGTTAATATTCATGATAATACTAGGGTTGTCACTTGCCATTCAAGTGTAATTGTTTATTGAGCCCAAATAACATAAATTATTTTTAACAAGAGCAAACTACAAATTAACTATAATGTTGATCTGACATCAGATTATAATAATATTACTTTAAAATTCTAAAAAAATATGCGCAAAAAATATTTATTGTGTATTAAATAATCGTTGGTAATGCTCATAGATTTATGTTTGAAAATCATTTAACTCTCGTTGTATATTAATAAACAGAATTCAAGACTACTATTTGCTTAAATTAAAGCGAGCAGACGCCGCTAATGTCCCAATGTCCCAGATCTCATACATTTTCTATGGCCGCGTGTCCACCGCTTGCCCGTTACTTCATTTTGATCTCAGCCAGAATTCTCGGTATCGGTGACGTCCCGGTGACGGCTGCGGTGGACATATGGACATTTGATATGGCCTATAGGCTATAGGAATAGAGAATAAGGCAAAACCTAGGTCGAATGTCACGCAAGGCTAGGCTAAAATGAATGAATATGGGGCATTTAATTTTGATATCTCATAGCAATAAGGTCAAACGAAAATTGTCAGATGTTGTCAACCCTACATCCTATTGACATATTTTTATGCATTAAAGTGAAAAAAAAACATGTTTTGATGGCAATAAATTACGATTTGCTTCATTATAATTACTCTTACGACCATTTATGGCTCAGAGGTGCGGATGCTCGTCTATTACGCCAAATGTTCCGGGTTCGACGCCCGATTACGACTTTATTCAATGCCAAGGTCACTTGGCTGTTTATCATTCTAATAGCTCTTGCCCCCAGCTCAGTCTGCGTGGATTTCTTTTTTCGCTGACGCTTTCGTTCACGTTCCTTTTTAGGGTTCTGTACCTCAAAAGAAAAAGCGGAACCCTTATAAGATCACTTTGTTGGCTGCTTGTCTGTCGGTCACGACACTTTAATTCTGCAGTAACTATAGAATCTTTGATCTATTATATCTTGAAATTTAGAATAGTTTTAATAGTGGCCCAACGTCATTGCAATCGTAAAAATCGAGTGTGACAGACAGACGGACGGACGGACGGAGAAAGTCTCACCAAACTTGAAAATCGTTTTTATTTTTATTTAAAAATGGGGGGCGTCAAAATTTCGAAATGATATTGAGAGTATGGTAATGATATTGGTTTAAAAAAATTGAGAGTAAAAGTTATTCTTGGGTCTGTGTGGTATCATATGAAATGGTGTTACTTGAATATTCTAAAACAGATTTTTATTTATTTTTATGCCAAACTGATATGATATTATTTGGGAAAACTGTCAAGAAAAATACCATCCCCATTATTACCAAAGTTGGCGAAAGCTGAGTTGGTACCTCAATTTTAAGAAAAAGGTAGGGAATTTAAAGAAATTTGTATTCTTACAGTGGCATCTCAATAAATTTATAATTGCTTTCTACATGTATGTCAGAATATTAATAATAACAAGCAACGGATAGATATAAGTAACCCTCCAATTAGAAGTGGAGGACATAAGTTGGATATAGTGCCACACCGTTTGCGTAAGGTACAGAAGTCCTTTGTGGGGTTGAGTGTACTCTTTGTTTGTGATCCCGAAGTCTGTCTTGGACTTACCTTTGCACAGATTTAAACTCTCTGTAAAAAACATCTCATAAATCATGGTACTCGTATAGTATACCATTGAAGAATTTTTAAATGATAAGGATTCTGGGAACGGTAGGGATATACCTACTTCCATCTCCTCACATCTTAAAAAAATCAAATCATTTTTTTTGTTTATATTATATTATGTATTTTTCATACTATATTATAAAACTTATATTTTTGAGTTTCTTGCCAGTTCTCGGTGAAAATCTACTTTTCGAACCTGGCGGTAGAGTTTTAAGAGCTTTAAAATAAAGATTTTCATTTTAATTTTTATTTTGACTTTCACTTAAAGGGGAAAAAAATGTACCCTTGCCCAGAGCAGCAGGACATTAAAAGGTCGTAGGTCGAGTACAACAAAATTCGATGAACCGTCTCATACATTTTTACACGACTGCCCAAAAAAGGAGTTTAATGTTTTTAGGGTTCACGTATGTATGTATGTAAATTTCTTTATTCCACTATAACTTCTAAACGGCTGAATAGACTTGGACATGTGGGGTATCGTTAGAATGCTTGAATCGTTCCGAGTAACATAGGCTATATTTTTAGGGTTCCATACCAATTTGGTAAAAATGGAACCCATATGGTGAGACTTTCTCCGTCCGTCCGTCCGTCCATCCGTCCGTCCGTCCGTCTGTCACACTCGATTATTTCAGTAACTATTCAAGCTATCGACTTGAAATTTAGAATAGTTATAGGTAATAGAGACTCGACATTATAGCAATCATAAAAATTTGAAAATTGTTTTTATTTTTATTTAAAAAAAGGGGATACCGGGTCGCCAAAATTTCAAAATGAGATAACAATATTGAGTGGGGTATCATATGAAAGGGCGTTACTTGTATATTCTAAAACCAATTTTTATTTATTTTTATAACTGATAGTTTTTGATTTATTGGGCAAACTGTCGAAAAAAATACCGTTCCCCCCTTATCTCCGAAGTTTACCATTCGAAAAATCTGAAATAAATATGATCAATAGAAGCTAACGTATATTTTACAGGAAAAATAAAATCAACCCTCTAACTATTATACTTTTTTTGCTTATAACAATAATCCGCCAAAAACAAAGTTAGGTTTGCGGTTTGCCAACAAAAGTACCTATATGTAAATTATACTCGTAAAATCATGAACAAAAGTGATTCTTTTAATGTTTTACTTCTTTTATGGTATGGAACCCTCGGTGCGCGAGTCCGACTCGCACTTGGCCGGTTTTTTTTAAGTTTTTTTACCAAAGGGCAGTCGTGTTTTTTTAATCTTTAAATTTTATTTACTTCTTTTAATTTCGTTCCATTAGCAATATTTGAAGTTGAAATTAGAATACATAAAGTACCATGACTGCGGTGGTTAATGAATTCGTATATGAGAAACAGATTTGAAACGCAATAATTTCTATTGAATAACGAATAACGAATTCCTGGGCACAAACCTCTGACTTTTCCGAGTTATGTGCGTTTTAGGAAACTAAATATCACTTGCTTAACGGTGAAGGAAAACATCGTGAGGAAACCTGCATGCCTGAGAGTTCACAAAAATGTTCTCGAAGGTGTGTGAAGCCAACCCGCACTTGGCCAGCGTGGTGGGCTATGACCAAACCCCTCTCAGACTCGTGCCCAGCTGTGGGACGTAAAAAGGGGTTGAGATGAGAACGAATTTCGTAATGAAACTTGGAAACAAAAGGATTCTAGAGATTCCATTAAAGAATGTCTTGCCATTAAAATAATTACTTTAATCAACATAATATTATGAATAAAGCCATGTATTTATAGATATTCGCGAATGTTTGACATATAAATACAAGCCGAACGACTTTCATAACGCGCCGAGTTGGTGTTGTTTTTTTTTCGCCTGAACTTTAAAGTTGATAGGACGGTGGGGCCTGCCCAGTTCTTATTTACCTTAGCGGGAGGCCAGCGAAGGATGATCGATCCATCAATATTTCTATCAGAGATAGGAATTCCGATGATGATGATTGAATTTGATGATTATTGATGATTTAATTATTCACAACCATCAGCAAAGACGTAACGCCAAGCGATTTAGCGTTCCGGTGCGATGTTGTGTAGAAACCGTTGGGGTGACTTTACTTACCCCTTCCACGTTAGTACGTTAACATCTTCGGCTGCATCATCACTTACCATCAGGTGAGATCGCAGACCGCAGTCAAGTACTAACTTGTATTATGTAAAAAAAACCTCGTCATAACGAAATTCATACATTGGGTGACGTATGAAAGTTAGATTAAATTAGCCTTTGCCTGCGGCTCCGCGTGAATTTAGTTTTTTTTACAAATCGCGCGGGAACCGTGGAGTAGTCTTATGTGTTACATCAGGGCATAACCTATCTCTGTTCTTTTCAGCATAGGTTCAGTAGTTGCTGCGTGAAAGAGTAATAAATAATACACCCATACTCACATGTACCCATACAAAAAATATTTTCGGAAAAATCCTTTCTTATCTCTTATTTATTTCGAGTAATTATCATTTACGTAGTGCAATCAGGTTTGATACATTGTTTGATTTATATTCCACACTTGTTTCAGGTGAAATTCCTCCGCACACAGACCATCCAAGCACGCAGGCGAATACAAACATGCATCAGGACCCCTACACGCATACAGTGTACAACAACCACAACATCTCCGTACCAGCGCTGAACCCAATCGACCTGTACTCGCGTCCACAGACCTACGTACAGAACTATGTCACAGAAAACCCCCAAAACTTGGTAGTGCACAGACAGTTCGACAACCCTAGCCCCTACACGGAAGACCTGAAAAAAATACGCCAAGACCCCATCAAAAAGAACGACGTCAAACCCCAGCCGAAGGAGAACTTAAAACCAACGGATCAAAACAAAATGTACTACAACTACGTCAACGATTATGTGATAGTCGAAAAGAACGAAAACGATTCGAGTTCACACAACAAACTCACGGAAGAACTAGCTATGAGCATCAAGGGCGAGTACTTGTGCTACAAATGCAACGAGATATTTCCCTCCAAAAGGGTTCTGAAGCAACACGCGAAGCTGTGTGATAATCCAGAGGGCGCTGATGTGGAGAAGCTCGGGAAATTCACCTGCAGCCAATGCGCTTACCGTTGCCAGTCGGTGGCAATACTGAAAATACACGAACGTACCCATACGGGTGAGAAGCCATACGCTTGCACCTTTTGCGAGTACAAATCCGGTCAAAAGAACAATGTGGCCAAGCATATACTCGTGCATATGAAACAGAAGCCGTTCGCTTGTCAGTACTGTGAGTATCGTTGCGCTCAAAAGAATAACTTAGTTGTGCACGAACGGACTCATACGGGTGACAAACCATTCGCATGCCCGTACTGTGACTACAGGACCGTACAGAAACCTAACTTAGTTAAACACATGTATCTCCACACAGATCAGAAACCTTTCAGCTGTGATCTATGCAATTATAGGTGTGTACAAAAGGCGAACTTGACTAAACACAAGCAGCGGCATCTGAACGAAAAGGAAGGTGAGAAAATTGGGGATTTCAAAAATCAAATCAAACCGTACAAGCCGAGACAGAAATCTGTGAAATGTCAGCTGTGCCCATACAGATGTGTTCAAAAGGCTAGTCTAGAAAAACATATGCAGTATAAACATGTTGACGAGTGTCCTGATAATTTGGATTGCGGTCTTAATCTGATGAAAAGTGAACTAAATAAAACTGATTATCAGATTCAAGTGAATAATCACAGTGCAGTTAGAGATCAAGGTCACGATCCCAGTGATGTTAGCAATCACAATCATAACGAAATTAGTAATCACAATCACAGTGAAATTGGTAATCACAATCATAGTATAATTGGCAATCGCAATCACAGTGAAACTGCTAACCATGTTAATAGTGAAGTAAACGATCATAATCCTAGTGAAGTTATTCATCACAATTGTGGTGAAATCAATAATCACAATCACAGTGAAGTTATTAATCATGATCACAACAATGAACATGGTTTGAATCTGATGAAGAATGGTCATGATGAACACTCGTCTATTTTTCGAAAGGGCGAAAAAGGTTGTGTTTGAGAAATAAGTAATTGTGAAATATGAACAAAGTGCTGGGACATTTTAGATAATAAGTTTCTTAAAAGTTTGTGCTTTGTTTTTGTACAAAATGTGAATGAACCTAGTGTTTTTTATTACTTAAATAAATAGGCTCTTTAAGATATTTCTGTAGATAAAACTGAAATGAAATGAAATTGAATGTGATGCGTTTTTTAAAGAAATCAAATGAAATCAATGTTAAATATGTTAGCATTTTTTGAAATCAGAAAAATCAATGATGAAGTACGCTAATGGAAAAAGTACTCCCCCTAAAGCGATTGTGCCGTGGTTCATACTTTATCTGCTTTTTCTTAAACATTACAATTTAAGAAAACACAGATAAATATGATACACAGGATATTTATAGAGTTTACATATTTTTAGATTTTATACTTGGTACTACTGTTTCTACTTTCGTGGTAAAATGTTTATTTAGTTTTAAAGCTAGTCAATTAAAAAACTAATTTCTCGATTATTTCACTCACATACTTGTTTGGTACACTCTAGTGATTTTATGCAAGTTTTGTATAAATTGATTTGTTGATGTAAGTTTGAATTTCAGGGTGCAAACACATTTTGTCTAGTGACTTGCAAATATGTATATGAATCAAAAGATTGGCTTCTTTTATTATTCTTCACTAAGAAAAATAAATTAAAATCGAAATGAATCAGAATGTGGAAAAACTCACTGAGAACATAATGTTGTACAATAAATGTTCTCCATAGTGCCATAAATCTTAAAACTCTTCACTCTTGTGTTCATTTAACTATAATTTTTCTCTTTACAAAGTATATGACCCAGAATATGGTTCCTAACTTCTTACGTTGTAGAATTTATTTAAATCAGTATAAAAATATCTGTACAAAATCAGTATGTGTTGAACAATGATATATAAAAAAAGGATATGTGACAAGCGCGCGCGTTGTGAAGACTCAAAAATCCTACAATTGTAAGTTTCGTAGTTAGTCTGCGTCGAGCGCAAGCATTATTTTTGTCTCTTTCGTTTGCGTGCTGTGTCGTATCTTTTGTTCTGTTTATCAGTGAGTGTCAGTTCGGCACAGATTTAAAACGCAATTTACTATGAACGTAACGTATCTTGGTGATCTATGTTGAAGGTTATTTTTTTCAAGTTATAAACTTAAAAAGTTTCCGAAATGTACCTCGCAACGTTATACATAATGAACTTTGATTTGAGCATTCCGTTTTATTGATTTGTAATTCTGATAGTTACTGTTTACATACGTAATTTTTACTATAAGTTTCAATAACCGTATGCGTTTTCAAGTGTCATTTGTACCTATTAGGGACGATTATGCCTTTGGGATATTACGATTTGATAAAAATGGCCATACAAATAATGTTTAATTTCAATGAAAACTATTAATTTTTAAGTTACTAGTACTTAAAGGAAAGATTGCAGTAACAGTGCATAATCGTCTTATAGTAAACAGTAACAATAGTCAAGTAATAGTAATTTGTACCGTTTAATTTTTAGTAAAAATGCCTTTAGGCTGTGATGGACTTTCCATAATTATTAAAAAAAGTGTTACCAGAGATTTTAATGTACCTAATGTAGGTTTAACATCACGTTTCATAATCTAGGACTTAATTTTGTAAGATTTTTCTAGTGATATTTTTTAATGTTAATCATTTTTGTATGTTCTTTTTTTGTAATTAAATGCCGCTTACCAAAGTGATTGTTACAGATGTTTTATTTTTACCAATAAAAGTTATAATTAATTGCGTTGCGAGTTGTGGTTTGGAGTTGAGAGTGAGACCCAGTCTGTTTAGGTTCGTAAATCGTAGTGAAGTAGTTAGTTAAAATAAAATACAATAATTAACTAAAAGTAAACATGCCAGATTAGGCTATGTCCTATATTTCCCTCAGTGGGACTCCCACTCTTAAATCCAATGTATTTATAAGGTTTCTTTTTTTGGATAAAACTATTTGTCGCTTAGTTTTGCGTCGTGCGTACAAACTGTTATTCTACTCATCAAAAGATGTCGCTTTTGCATTACTACATCTATCGCTCAATAGATGGCAGTGCACTATTTTACAATATAATATTTTTGAAAGCGTTTACCACCACGGCCACTACCTAAGTACCTACATATTAAAATCTGTGATTATAATCACAGATTAATTATAATTTTACTAATACGGCCTACTTATGTAGGTATGACCTGTCCTAACTTAGGATATTGTATTCTGAGTACCCATGTCCTACGCTTATGCGTACGCCCCACTCTGTACTGTATGGATAACGCATTTAAAGTCCACTTAAAGTCTTAATAAAATATACCTACTTAATTTAATATAAATAAATATCACAAAAAAAAAAACTCGCTATAAAATCTAATAAGTAATTATAATTTAATTGTGATTATGAAATACCTATTTAAATTAATTATTAAAGGATAATGCCGATTCTTGTATGAAAATTGGGCTATACCTTGCGTCTTAACCAAATCATCGGTAAAACATTAGAAATATTCTTAATATTATGTAGAAAAAAAAGATTGGTAAAATTTCTAATAATCTGATTTTCTGAGTGGTTAATTTTCTAAGTTTTATAAGTGGCATGGGCATGGCGATTCCACATGTTTCGAAACGTTTGATTACTTTTTTTATAATACTTTTAAACCCATGTTAACATTTTACTAAAATAAATATATGCGATATTAAAATTTGAAAGAAGATTCTTCATGCATACGTGCTCCAGACGCAGAGTGACGCAAATATAGCCCATTTTCTGGCATTCTCCTTTTAGTAACAGATCATACGAGAAAATTGTAAATAGCAGAGCTCTCGTTTACACAAGTCTTTGGGAGTAAGATCTTATCCGCTTGCAGTGCTGCAAACTGCAAAGTGCTCACTGCTCGCGCCTCCTGAAGAAATGCTACCTGCCTACTCGCAACTAATTAAACCTAAAAGTGTACCAAAGCACTTCGCAAAGAGTATGATACGAGACAATAATTATGAAACATAATAGGTATTAAATACGAAAAAACTTACCTACATAAGTAGGTACCTAAGTACTTTTTTGTTTCATAATGTATGAACCTCCCTGGTAACTACAAAGAGGTTTTTTTTTATTTTTGAAAATATCCAGTCAAGCGTGAGCGAGCGGAATGGTTCATGGTACGGTAGTTACCTACCCCTTACTTCGTATCCGCTGGTTGGTCTCGGCAGTAAACAAATCAGCAATCAACCGCGGTTGGAGTTAAATGTAGGAAGCGTGGTTCTGACCGCGCCTCGGGCGCCGTCAATCCGGCCTCCGTCCTACCTACCATCTATAAACAATGCTGCAAGCTGTAATAGGTAATCACGCCTGTTTTTGACAGACGTACGGGTTGTTTTTTATTTGTTTTGACGATTGAATTTTGAATAACATTATCTGTTTTACCCATTGATTTATTAAGCTCATTGGTTTTACCTACCAAAGTACCTTTTGCTCGTGACTTCAGGATTGGGATGATTAAATTGTCAAATTTAAACAGTCGTACCTACTTATTGAAACTGACTGACCGGTGGTTCATAGCCTTCCTTTGCCTACGCGTTTTACCTAGGATCTAGAATTTCACAAAGTTATCTCCGTTGTGGTAACTATAAACAGTAAATGCATATATTATTTTACATGTTTGATATGAATTTACGTACATACGAAGGAAAGTGTCGTGAACTCTCCATAAAGATTTCAAAGATTGTCACGTAGTGATTTCTTATATTCGTACATATGTCGATGTTATGAAATTACGCCCTCTCGTGATGAGGATAAACATTGGTTCAGTCGACGACATAGTTTAATCTCGAGTCACGACCGGCAACGAGTGTGATATGGATTGTGCGTCGATTCAGTCTCGGTGTTCGTTGTTTAGAGTGATGCCGCTAGATGGCGGGGTTATATTTCCTTCACATTCATATCTCTTTCTCATCGTATGAAGGAGACAGAGCATTCATATCTCTTTCTCATCGTATGAAGGAGACAGAGCATAACTGATAGGTAACCAACACGACACCGTTTCTTACCATAAAAGGAGCGAAGCACAGCGTGCAAATTCCTTACCATAAAAGGTGCAAATTCTTGGCGCGCTCTCTGATTGGTCAAAGGGGTGCGAGCCGAACGTGCGGTTGACCGGGAACCGACACTTCGGTGTAGACCACGGAAATGTGAAGAGATATTTTTTTGTTACACCGGAGTACAGCTTCGCCCGAAATTTCAAGGGCATGTGTTCAACAAAACTTAAAAATAATATGTTGTGAACTTTCTTTTGATATGTTTTCCATGTAAATATCCTGGGAGGGAAAACGGGGCGAATCCAGTACACACACTGATTCGCCATACAATCACCTTTTGATTCTACCTGGGTTTACGACTCGATCGCCTCGTCCGTACTTGAACCATTTGAACGTCCTGATGTAAAGGGGCACGAAGGGTTCCGGAGATTCACGTCCTCGCGGTGACCGCGCTTAACCTTCTGTTCGGATGGCCGAACACCCTGCCATTCCTGGATCCTGGGAACTGCCGACGGAAGCCCGTGAAGAGTGACGGTGATATCTCACAAATTTCGCATAAATTTCCCATCGTGCCGTGAGTAGAAACATCCGTATTAATAACTAGTTCGGAGTGTCGAGCGTGCGGAAATAGTCGATTCCCGTGTATATTTAAGAACATTGATTTCGAAAATCACACGTTTCCTTGGTGGTATACTGTGCGTACTTACAGGCCGTACGTGCCTTTTGTTTAGATAATCTAGTTGCACTTACCTACCCCTAGAATAATCTACCGTGAGCTAGCATCGCCAATCTGTAACTTCGTTCAACACGCATTTCCACTCCTGTGGGTGCGGTACCAAGTAACATAAGTAATCCGTGACAATCTGTGATATCGGTGTTCGTTTATTAAACTAGAGTTATCTTGATTGGTTTCCTTACGTGTTGATTTCGGGAAAACACAGGAGCATTCGAACCTAATGATATAAATTATCGCCTCGACATTATATCACAGATTGGAATCGCCGGGTAGTTTTATAATTCATTTTGAGATACGGACTTTTCGTGTTTGTAAATGTGAAATATTTATAACTAATTAAATGTATTAAGTGTTGTGTTCTTGTTTTCTTTATCTCTGTAATTTTAAGTCTCTGCCAACGTTCATCCAACATCTGCTGACATTCACCACCAACCTCATTCCGTTTTGTAAGGGCGGAAGCGATCTTTTCGACCTGGACCGTGACCCCCCTTACAAGATGTAAAGCCTGCCAATCCGCACTGGGCTATGGGTAATAATTTTCTTCTTATATACGGCTACGGTCAAACCTCCCATTTTTAGCAAGCACATAATGGCACTTTTTTTTTAATTATAGGCTTGCCCTTGTCTACAATCATGTCTGATGGACTGGACTCCTTTGGTCTAGGGGACCGCGTTTGCCTAAAAAATACCTATTCACTCTTCTCTTGAAGGCACCCAGATTGTACTTGGCTGGGATCACAGAAGCTGGAAGGGTGTTCTACATCCCTTAAGTAGCGGTACGTATCAGAAACGTGGAAGAAAAACGTTTCGTTCGAGTTCGCTGTTCATCAATCACATAAAGTATACCTAAGGATGCTACTTCTTTCGGCGCGCCTTGCAGTTTGCTTGTCAGTTGTTCATGCTCTCTTGTTAATAAGTATTAGGTATCTAGTGCCAAAAAAAGTCAAAGTGAAAAGTCAAAATATATTTATTTCACATAGGCCTAACGTACCTGCAGGCTCTTGTAAACGATATTTGTCGCATTTGTATGTTGACTACAGTCTACAAGTCGACTTAAAACTAAGTTTACGATGGGTCACTAAATGCGCTCAATGCATTTGATTAAATTGAATTATATAATCGGGAACGTAAGACCAAAGAATTGAATACCATCACAAGGTTAGTAACCCCGATTCAGAACACATATAACAGATAAACAGATGAAAGGCGAACAGATAAGATAATGTGCGGGTGCTTTTGACAGCCGGCGGGGGGCGGCGCGTCTTACCCCGTTCTTTATGTGCCCCTATTACCCTATCCCTAGTTCTACCCCTAGCGAGGCTCGAGATAACGGCATTTCCGTTTTTTATAAAAGAAAACCTTTAGGCTAATTTTTATGAATTTTGCATAGAAAGAGGTTATGAAACAATTTTGATTTCTGTACTCTATACCTACTGATACTGTGTCTCAAAGAAATGAGTCAACATAACGTGATTATATTAGTAGGTACCTACGATAACATTGCATCATCACTTACCATCAGATGAGATCACAGCCAAGTACGAGTACGAGTAGGTACTCAACACTCAACTCAACTATAAGACTTAAGAGGAGGGCACAACATTGTAAAGAATATTTAATTTTGATTATTTATTAAGTTCGTTGTCCTACACGTTGGCTTCCGAATAAAATAAAATACTCTTAGCTTACCTATAGATGTTCATACTCAAAACTCAAACTCAAAATATCTTTATTTCACATAGGCCTAACATACAGGCTCTTGTAAAACGTCAATATGATATTTGTCGCATATGTATGGTGATAACTCCAAGTCAACTTAAAACTAAGTTTACGAGGGTTCCAACGCGCCCTGCACTGAGAAGAAGCCCACAACAAGCTCAGCCCGGGTTTTGTTTACTGTTATCACCATTTCACAAAGGTTCTTAAAAACAAATTCAAGAGCTAGTATAATTACAGGTGTTACATGCTATGCTTCATCCTGTAATGTACTAGCTGTATGTACATTACAGCTAGTAAATTACAGGATGAAGGTTCATTCATTCCCAAGGATTTGATTCATGTAAGTGATCCTTCTTGATAAATCATCGATATGATACGAGTAGCTATGTGTAAGTTAAAACTAACTGACCCCTGTATTTACTGAGCACTCAACACAGTGTCCAGTTACATAGATCGCGTTACGAATTACCGCAGACCATCATTTAGGTATCGTTTGTACAATAAATTGAACACCGCGCAGCCTAGGGATTCAGTGTAAACTAAGAATCACTAAAGATTGTTATGATTTCATCACCAAAATGAATATAATAGAGGAAAGTCACCAAATCAATACATATAATAAATCTGTTGTTTGTCTGTTTGTCTGTCTGTTTGTACGGGCTAATCTTTGGAACGGCTGGACCGATTCCAATGAAATTTTGTGTGGTGGTAGCCTATGTCCCTGGTCAACATATAGGATACTTTTCATCCCGGTAAAATAAAGAGTTCCCGTGGGATAGTTAAAAAACTGCAATTAATTTAACAGCTTTGTAAACAACAACTAATGAACTTAATTTAGTAAAATTGGTTATGCTGATACCTTATGTTGCCTTTTTAACAAAATATATATATAGTGTTTTGGCTAAAATTGGCCAAACGCCGCGTTCTCGCTCCCGCCTGCGGCTGGAGAGGGAAATGGGGCGCGCGGCTCCGGGGGGAGCGGTAGCCCCCCGTGTACGCGGTTCAAGTAGTACATTCGTCGACGGGTTCGTGCTGCCGTACCGTCGGCCGGCGAAAATCGTCTTTAAGTATATTAGCGTAAGGCTACTAGTCGCGCGAGACGGCCTGCAGGGCCCTCTCCCACGAGCCGTTTGCGACCGTCGCCCGCGCTCGTCCCGGCGCGGTCGCTCGCGGCAGTCCGGTTCTACAAGCCGACTGAAACGATCAATACCCAAGGTCCGCGTTGCCCGCGTTGAAGTTTTGCCGGCCACGCCGTGTCGTTTAGTTTTTACGAGCCCTATTTATTGCGCTCCTTCGTGTGTCGTGTTGTCCGCCGCGTCCTTCTAACGCCGCGGGCCCATTTGACTGTCCGGAGCACGGTTTTTTGTGCTCACGCGCCATCTTGATACCACGCCGCCGCGGACTCGCTTCGCTACCCGCGAATTCGTGCCGCCGCCGCGAAAGACCCTTCAGAGGAGGGCGAGTGTGTTCCTTTGCATTTAACACCGCAGACACCACACACTACACTCATCATACACGAACACACTCCCCGGATTCCACGTGCTGGCTGTCTCCTGCGCCGGTAAGTACCTAGTAGTAAGTCACTCTGTGCCGCGGGATAAAACCCAGTGCAAATCGTCTATAAAATTTTTTGGCGGGCCTTTCTCGACCCGCCACCGCCGCTGCCTGTGGGAATCCGCTGGACTGCTCTGATGGGCCCGGCAGTTGCCCGCTGATTCATCGTGCACAGGCGCGGTGCGTAATCATTATTGGTAGCAGTGAGCGTGGTTTGTCTACACCTCGCTTTGCGTTTTGCGCTGGTTTTGCCCGCCGCGCCGTTTATTTTCTGCGCCGCTGGCATAAATCCCGCTTTCCGCCACGCGCCGTGTCGTTCGCCGCGCTGTTAGCGGAAATTCCGCAATCGCCGCCAGTTCCGCTGCGTCAACGCCGCGTTTCGGCCGCGTTCCGCTTATTATAATTATAAGTTTAATTTTTATTTTAAGTTTTGCTTGCGTGCCGGTACCGCCCGCTCGCCGTAATTTAACACGCGTACCTACTACGGTCGCGCCGCTTTGTTCATTGCGACTACGGTACGACCGCGACCGCGATACGACTTGTTTACTATTGCTTTAATTTTATTATTGCTTGCACTCGCGCCGCCCGCCGACTTGCCGGCCGCCTTTTCAATTTATTATTGCTTGCACTCGCGCCGCCCGCCGACTTGCCGGCCGCCTTTTCAATTTATTATTACTTTATTTTTGCATTTTGTTTACATTTAATTTGTTAGAATGTCCGCGAACATCAAAAAGCTAGCTGTACAGATACAGTCTGAGCTGCGCTGGGCGACGTCCGCCGCGGGTTTGATAGGCCGCGAAGATAGAACCGCCGCCCTATTACACCGAGCGGACCAGGTGCGGACTCGGCAGGCCTCCGTGGAGCAGGCCTTTCAAGACCTGCTCACCCTCGGTCCCGAACAGGAGGTACTGAGGACGGCTCAGGCCGATTACGACCAGTTCTTCGAACTGATGGACTCGGTGGTGGAGGCCGCCCATGGGATCCGGACCGCCGCTGATGAAAGGCGTCGAAGTGGCGCTTTTAGAGACTCCCCCAGCCGACCGCCCACACAGCCGGCATTACTCGGGAAACTGCCCACGATCGAGCTGCCCAAATTCGGTGGGCAGCTTCAAGAGTGGATGGGCTTCCTGGCGTTATTCGACAGTCTGGTCCACGCCAGGAAGGACCTGTCCCCCACCCAGAAGCTGACATACTTACTGTCCTCGCTACAGGGCGAGGCCCTGGACGTGGTGCGACACCTCGACCTCTCGGAGGAGAGCTACCACACGGCTCGGGAATTGCTGGCCAGGCGCTATGAAAATGTGCGCCGGTTGGCCGACGCACATGTAGCCCAGCTACTAGCCTTGCCCGCCGTCACCGGGGTGGCCGGCCTCAGAGAGGCCTTGCTAAACCCTTGCATTGTGGCCACCAATGCTCTCCGTCGATTGGATCTCCCCGTCGACCAGTGGTCCTTCTTGTTGTTGCACATAGTGCTCTCCCGCCTGCCGTCGGAGCTTAAGCTCCGCTTCGAGCAGCGCTTCGGAGGGGACGGTGCAACCTACCTGCCCCCTTTCTCCGACCTCCTGAAGTTTTTGGAGCAGGAGTGCCTCCAGGCCGATAACTCTGGAGTTACCGGCCCTCGAGTGGCCCCTGGGAGGTCCGAGCATGTCCGAGGGGGTGGGGCAAGGACTGGCCCTTCGGCGGGGACCGGCCCCAACCGGCGAGGCCGTGGAGCCGACGCCAGAGAAGGTCGCCGGGTGTCACAGTACAGCGGGGCCGTGGCAACGAAGCTCCCCCTGTGCCTATTGTCGGCACCCCGGCCACCAGGTCTCCTCGTGTCCGCACTTCCTGGCCAAACCGGTTGCGGCCCGGAGAGAATACGTGTCGACACGCCAGTGGTGCTTCTCGTGCCTGGGCCAGCATCTCGTAAGAGACTGCCCGCGCCAGCGGCCCTGCCCACATTGCGGCGGTGCCCATTCGGCCCTCTTGTGCGCTAACCGGAGTGGTTCCGGTCGCCGGGACGTTGGGTCGCGCACCCCCCCATGGGCGGGGGCGCTCGATCGCGCACCCCCCCCATGGGCGGGGGCGCTAGTCCTGGCCACCCGGCCAGTCCCGTTAGGCGTTCTTCGGTGGACCACCAACCTCCTAGTGGAGGTAGGGGTTCCACCCCCCGGAGGAGGGCTTCACCCCCCCGCGGCATGGTCACATACCCCTCGCGTCATCACGACGGGGATATCGCGTCCGCCCCATTGGGCGTCGTCCCGCGTCGGTTCTCGCCGCCACTACACGAGTGGCCGCGACTGGAGCGCCATCCACCCACCATAGGTCGAGGCGATCCCTACCGGGTGCCGGACGTTAGCCGCATAGTGCGGCCCCAAATGGGTGAACGGTCCCCTGCTGATTACCAGCTCCCTAGGGGCGGTGGGGCTTCACCCCCCCAGGGGGGGGTCACACCCCCCCGGGGGAGGGTCACACCCCCCTCGCATTTTTATGACGGGGGTCTGACGGCCGCTCAAATGAGCGTCGAACCGTCTAGGTTTTTGCCTCCCCTCCATGTGTGGACGCAACTGGAGCGCCATCCACCCGTGCTAGGTCGAGGCGCTCCCTACCACGCCCCGGTTGCTAGCCGCATAGTGCGACCCCGGGTTGGTTATGCCGGATGGTCCCCACGTTGGGTACCCTCCCCCTCTCTAGCTGCGCCCCAGCCGGAGTACCCCCGTCAGTGGGCTCCCGCTGGTGAAGGCACGTCGCGCTAGGTGTCCGCCACCCTAGCAGCCACCTAGCCACCTCCCCTGAGACTTTGGATCTACAGCAGTCAGTATGCCAGACCATACTTTTGTCGACTGCCTCAGGGAGGTTAGGGTCTCAGGCTACAGGAGTGGCTCTCCCTTGTGGCCTCACTTCCGAATGTTAATCGGATTTCGATGCCTCGTTGCTTCCTACCGCCCGGAAGGTGCCACGCCAGTCTCCACGGCTTTTGTGATGCGTCCGAAAAAGGGCACGCAGCCGTGGTCTATTTGCGAACTGTCAGTGACACCGGCGAGGTCGCAACCCACCTTGTCTTGGCGAAAAGTAAAGTGGCCCCAATTCGGTCACGCTTGACGATACCCAAATTGGAGTTGTCTGGAGCCGCTCTTTTGGTGCGCCTTCTCAACCATGTGCGTACGTCCCTCCTATCGATCGTTGACCTGACGGACGTGTACGCCTGGTCGGACAGCGAAATTGTCCTTTGTTGGTTGCGAGCCGCTCCCCACAACTTGGAAGTCTTTGTTGCCAACCGGGTTTCCCAAATCCAGAATTCGGAAACCCCGTTGACCTGGAGACATGTGCCAGGGGACCTGAACCCTGCAGATTGTGCTTCCCGCGGATGTGAAGCTTCCGACCTTGTCAACCACTCTCTTTGGTGGGGCCCTGACTGGCTGACTCGGAATGAGTCCGCCTGGCCTCAGAGTAGGTTCTCCGAGCCCGATGTGTTACCTGGCTTGCGAGTCGGAGTTGTTGAGGATAAGCCAGCCAATTCGCTGAGCTATCTTCAGGAACGCTACAGTTCCCTTGATAAATTGATTGGGGTGACGGCTTGGATTCAGCGCTTCACCCACAACGCTCGGAACCCACGCGACAAAATGTCGAACCCGGTCTTGTCGCCCCTGGAGAGACAGGAGGCCCGGACCTTTTGGATACGTTTGGTTCAACTGGAGCATTTTGAGTCCGCTATTGAGACACTGAAGCGAGGTTTACCTTTGAAAGGCTCGCTCGCCCGCTTAAACCTCTTCCTGGATGACACCGGATTGATACACGTTGGTGGACGCCTCCGGAATTCTGACTTACCCTATGGGGCACGTCATCCCTTATTGCTTCCGAACAATAGCGCTTTTGTGAAATTGTTGGTGACGCATTACCACGTCAAAAATGCCCACGCTGGCTGCAACGCCCTTTCGGCCATATTGCAGCGCGAATTTTGGATTTTATCGGGACGACGCTCCATCCGAAGCGTCATTTTTAAGTGCATTCCGTGCTACCGCCTGAAGGCCAGCACCATGCAGCCCATTATGGGGGACCTCCCCACCGACCGTGTCGTGGCCTCGCGCCCTTTCTCGGCGGTCGGGACGGATTTTGCG